>CM072907.1:5005463-6477412 GCA_037013685.1 Acridotheres tristis | reverse complement strand
GGAATGATTTTTGTTCGGCTCTGGTTGTTTTGCTGGATCTGTAGAGCATTAAACAGCCCATCTTCTGGTTTGTATTTTTTCCAGTTATCATGTTTCATGTATTCTGGCTCCTTTCAGCCAGCTCTGTATCCCCTCGAGCAGAGACTAAGCAGGATCCAGTCTTTGAGCTTGCTGCCTTCACATGCACACAAGGGATATGGACTCACATCCCACATTTCTCTGCTGAGTTGTGGGAATATTTGCAGCAGGGACTCACACCTTGCTCTGCTTTCAGCCTATCACCTAGATCACGTTACCACAGCTGGATCGTGGGCTCGGGGATGGTACATGCTGCCACTGACACTTCACATCACCTCTCTACAGGCTGGCTCCTGAAGCCAGTCTGGACCAGCCAAGGTTTGTACTTACTTTTCACATCATTCAGATTTTTATGATGGCACACTAGAGCAGCACGTGTAAGAGCGGGGGGTGGCTTGTTGGTGCTTTTTAAAGATCTGCCCCGACAGCCACCTTCCCTGGGCCACCAGGCTTTGCAGTGTCCCTGCGCCCGGCCCCAATCCCGAACACTTTCCTCTTCAGTTTTCCTGCTGATCTTTTCCTGCCCACTTTGAGGAGCAAGTGGTGTCTGTGGGTGGGCTGGGCCTGGCGGGACTCTCCCGACCGGCAGTGATTATCCAGCAGCACCTCGGGGGGAGGCAGTGGCTAATCCGTGCCGGGCTGGATGCGCGCCTGGATCATTTCAGCGCGCCCCGACGATGCGCACGCTGCGCAGCGCAGCCGCCCCCTCGCACAGCTCATGGCACAGGCATCTGTCACCGAAACCTGTCTGCATGAAAGGCTGTCTGCACAACCGGGGCAAAAAGAAAGGCATGACAGCACAATTAGTGAGAGCAAATGAAAGGCTGTTTGAAGAGGAGGAGGGAGGAAAGGGGAGAGCTGCATAAATCCCTGGTGGGGTTTTGGGCTTGACATCAAAACCCCTTAACAGTGTATTACTTCAGCCCCCAATGTGGACAGATGTTGAGCTGTGGCTCAAAGGAAGTCAGAAATCTTTCCTTAGAAAAAATTTGGCTAGGAAACTAAAGAAAATATTGTGAAAGAAAAGGAAATAAAAGCCCACTAAAGAAGATTTATCACCACCTCAAGCATTTCTGTATCCTCTAGTCTTATGAGGTCTCAGCCTCAGGGGAGAGCAGAAGAGAAACAGCCTGTTGCTATGTTAATGGGTCAAAATTTGGAGTGAGGACACATTTGTCCAGTTAGACGACGATGGAGGGAGCCAACTCACCCAGCTGAGCACTCCTCCCCTCCATGCTGACCTCAGCCAGCCTTCAGGGGCCTCTGGCACCAGCCTGCAGCGTTTCCCAGCACACCCAACCCAGCTGTCCTTTTTGCCCACTCATTCCTGTTTGTAAGGGTTTTATGGAGCCCTTTGTCAACAGCAAAATGTGTTCATTCCTAAAAGAGTTTAGTATCATCCACAAAGATGGAGATTTTGCTGTCCAGTCCCTTGCCAACACTGAAGGTGCTGAATGAAATCAGACCCAACAGAGATTCTTGGACAATCTGGTTGCTGAATATAATTCATCTTCAAAAACTGCCTGTTAAACGCTGCACTTTGCTACCTTCAAGACAAGAATATCCTTAAAGAGATTTCAATACATAAAAGAAACATTGCTTCAATCCCATGGCAATGTAAATGCTTTTAAAAATAATTTTGACAAAATCTTTCATCTTTTCTGTCAGTTGGATCCTCCCTATCCACGTGAATACTTGATATATTCCTAGAGTCCCAGTATGCTGGCAAGGGAAGCTTTCCCTCTTTGGCATCCATGTCTGCTGGCTCTTTCCCAGCTGCCCATGTGCTTGCTGCTGGTGCAGACCTCAGCAGGGACAGAGGTGACAATCACCCCTGCAGCTCTCAGGGTACCCTTCCAGAGCTTGGTTTGTAGCAGGGAGCTGCAATAGCAACCTGCCACCCCTCTGGTACAGCAGCCATTTGGGAAGTCACATTGATCCAGTTCCTCTAATTCACTGGGTATGAGGTTCTTCCAAATACCTGCAGCAGTGGAGACCTACACTCAGCTGTGCCCAAGCTGTCTTGTCATGTCTTATCCTCCCTGGCACCCTGTGGCATCTTTGTACTGAGCAATGGCTCCCCAGCCAGCTTCTTCCTTTTGGTATAGTTAAATAAAGATTTTTAGAAGATACTTTTAAGATCTTTGCAAGATCTTCATGGGGGTTTTTTTAGGTCTCTTTTCTGTCTACTCTTTACTTGCCATGTTTTATGGCTTTTCCTTTTCTCCTCATGTGGGGAACCTTTTCACTTTTAAAACACTGACCTTCTCCCTGTGATACCTCCTTAACCTTAGCAGTGAGTCAGGCAGGGTGTTTTTTAGGACCTCTTAGTTCTTTTTGAGTTGTGGCACATGTTTTGCTTAGGCTTTAATAGAGCATTTTTTAATCGCCTCCAGACTGCTTGCAGGCTCCTTGCTTTCTGCCTGCTCCTTTTTGGTTTGTTGTTATTGACTAATCACCTTATTTTTTCATAGTTCCCTTTCTTGAAATTGTAGAGCCCCAGGCTGGATTTATTTGGTGTGCACTCTCCCACTACAGCATTAAAGGTTGTTTTGTGGTCACTAGCAGAGACCAGCTCTCCCACAAACACCTTGTGAAGCAGGTCCTGTGCACCGCTCTCCACCAAAGCCAGAGCAGAGCCCTCCTAGCACTTCCAGCACTGCCTGGTCCTGGAGGCCCTTTATTGTACCCAAACCCACTTTTTATTCCTTCCTCATGGATCACTGAGCTGACTGACTTCTCTAATCTCATTTTATGTTTGCTGTTCATTACCTTTATCAGGGCCCAGTAACACAGTACTGCCTCTACATTTTTTTAAACTGGAATCTGTGATTTCTCAAATCAAGAAATCTGTACTGGTTCTGGGATTGTTATTTAGGATTGGAAAGGCTGGTGTTATCTTGTATTTTAAGCTGGTATAGTGGCAGAAGCACTATATAGAATCTAGGTTTTGTCTTTGGTTGCTTAATCATGTTCCTGTGAGTCTGCTGGTACCATACACGGCCAAATTCACCTTATTTACTGCAGCTGCTTCTTTTATTTCCCTGCTGTTATCCCCCTGGATATGGGCCACCTCCTCCTCACCAGGATGCCAGTCTGAATTTCTACACCCACTGACCTTCCTTCAGCTTTTCATCTGAACACTCCCTTACAGCTTTTCCATCTTGCAGTGCCACCTGCCCAGCTCTGCTGCCATGAAGGAGCCAGCCCTGTGCCACCAGCTGGCAGCTCCAGAGCTCTCTCCCTTCCCAAGAACATGCACCCCTCCTGGCAAGGGCTGAGAGAGCAGAGCTGGGACCTTGCCCCGGGGCTCTCCCACACCTCCTCTCTCTGGTGGCCCTGCAGGCTGTGCAAGCACAGACACCCAAACCTGTGCAGTGTGTGACAAGTGACAAGCTGGGCACCTCTAATAGGTTCCTCCTCCTGGGAGGCTGAAGCTGCTGTGTTTGGGAAGTGCACCGTGGTTTTTTTGTATAAAGTGGGAGTGACAGTCCTTTACCCTGGGCTCATTGACACCCTTACCATGAGCTGTCTCACAGCTTTCTGTACCTGGCACCGTCCCTAGCGCTGTCTGCTGGCCCCAGAGCTATTTCGGGTGTCCTCCCAGCACAACCAGCCCCGCTCGCTGCCCCTGACCCGGCTCCCCGCGACACCCCAGCATCCTCATACTCTGCCCTCGCCTCGTCCCCAGCACAGCCCCAGCAGGGGCTCACCCCATTCAGGACACCCCGAATTCCCCCTGGCACATCCCTCCTGCCCGGCCCCATCAGGGCACGGTGGGGGAGGCAGGGAAGAGGCTCCGGGGGTTCGGGTTTTGGGGATTGCGGGGCTCGGACCGCAGGGCTCCGAACGGGCGGTGCCGGCCGCCCACTGGTGGCAGGTCCGGCTCGGTACATCCTCCCCGCCCCATCCCGGTGCTCTCGAGAGCTGGAAAATAACACACCTTGCTCACAAACGAACCTCAAGAATGGAAAAATTGTCAGCAAAACCTGTGCTTTAATTCCTGCGTATAAAACCATTAATCTATTAAATGATAGGAGACACAAATGATGAACAATTAGAAGATATCAAAGGAAGGATGTATTCCCTGCCTGGGAAGAGTGATTTTCCAAGGACCCAAAGGACATACTGCTGGTGTGCTCCCAGATCTAAGGCACTGCAGGGAGAACTGTCACTGACCAGAGGCCAACAGTTAAAGGCTCCAGAGAAGTGTCCTGATGGCCCAGCCTGCTCCTCTGCTGGTGGAACTCCTCACACACGATGCTATTATATTACATATACATATATATATACACAATGTATATATATTACATACATATATATATATATACAAGATGCTGCAGGCAGGTCGCTGGTTTCATGTGCTGCTGGCGTGCTCCACTCTCTGGTACTGTGCATGTGTGCAGCTCGCTCCTCTTCCACGTCTCTGCTTGAACACATTTTCTTCCCACACCCTGCTGGGCAGCAATGAAGGTCAGAGCAGCAGCTGCAGCACCAGGGAGCCAGGCAGGGGCTCACAGCAGCCACCTCTCCTGCTCCCCAGGGCTGTGTGCTCCCTCCCCTTGGCATGGGCCCTGAGGCAGCACAATCTCTGCTGCAGTGCCTGCCTTGCCACCTCCATCACAACCAAGATGGCAAAACCACATTTTAATCTTCCCTAGCCCATTACAAGCTTTGTAGGTTTTTTTTTTTACCAGGTGAGACTCCATTCATTCCCAGGAGATGTCTCTGCCTCAGAGGAGAAGGATCAGCCTGGGATTATTCTAAGGTGAAAAGACAGGACTATCATCCCCTCCTGCCTCCTCCCAGCCCTAACCGTCCTGTCCTATGTTGTGGTCCTGGTCTCCTCTCCTCAACCATAAGTCCTGGTTTTTAGCCCATTTTTCTCGAGTGTCACTTCTGCCCTCCAGCAGCACAGCTGCAAGGCTCAGGGCAGTGACCTGCTGATGAAGGCACTGCAGCTCTCCCGCCCTGTCCCATAGCCCTGCCACAAATATGACATCTTCTATTTTCTCAATAGCATTGGCCAAACTTCACATCAGCCCAGTGGCACAGACCTCAGGGGCTGGCAGTGGGAAGCCCCCAAAGCAGCACGCCTGCTGGGACAGCAGCACACCTACCGTTTCCTGGAGAACTGCTGGTCTATCTCCTCCAGGGACTGCCCCTTTGTTTCTGGCACAAAAATGTAAATGAATATAACAGCCATCACTCCCATCAGCCCATAGAGAAGAAACATCCAGGAGAATCCAATGGCATCTGCAGAGATTCAAGTGTGTGAATGTAGGTGAGTCACATCGTAGGGTACAAAGGAAACTGGTTGTTTACTGTGAGGTGGTCACTGGTGCCTGACAGGGGCACCTTATTTTGTGAAGACTTCAAGAGGGCTGGGGAACTCCTTATCTGCAAGACCTGGACTGAGAACTGGCAAAGGGAAAGGCTGGTGAATGCCAGGCTTTGCCAGCACCAGGGGGAAGAAGGCAGCTGAGCTCCAGGGCCAGCAGTGCCTGCCGAGAAATGTTGTAAAGCTGCTGGTATGGAAGCTGCAGATTCTGTGTTTCCTGATACTGTGGTGCTACAGTGCAGCCCAGTGGGCAATGGGTGATTTTTGTAAACCAGTGACAGAGAGGGTCTGGCCAGAGCTGCTGGTGCTCCTGCTCTCAGGGGCAATAGGGTCACACCCGTTCCAGCCTCAAGTCCTCAGGGTTCAAAATGCCACTTAATCTCCAATTGGCTCGTGGTGGTCACCTTCCCTAACCAGCTGTGGGCAGTGGAGGGAGGGGAAGGGGCTACTTACCAATAAGGTCCAGGAAGGAGAGGCTGATCAGTAAATTAGCAGCCCAGTTAAAGCTGTTACAGAAGGCAAAGGCTCTTCCTCTTATCCCAGCAGGGTAAATCTCACTCAGGACCAGCCAGGTCACTGCACAGATTAGAGAGATCACAAAGACAGTGTGGAGTTAAGCAATTTGTTTGGCAAATGGGCAAGGGAGATTTCAGCAGGGGGTTTAAACTCTGCCTTCACCCAGCACCCGCTGCTGGTGGTGTCAAACATTCATCGATCTCAGAGACAGATCACAGCAGAACACTTCAAACCTCCTGTGTTCAACGCTTCATGGAGGAATGAAATAGCAATAAACAGGCCCAGGGAGTAAAGAAGAAAGCAGGGTAGCTGGTCATTCCATTCACAGGAGATGAAGAGATCTGACAGGCCTGCTGTCAGGTCATGCTCTTTGTAAAGAAATGAGAAAAGGTGGAATTAGGGAGACAACATTGCATTTGGGCTAAAATCAGAGGTAAAGCAGTATCTATCTTTAAGTCTCTCTTATCCTGGGGTTATTTTGCTTGAAATAAATTGCAGGGTGACTGTCAAACCCATTAGACTTCCTCACCTAGCATTCTTTTCTTGAGTTAAATGCTATTTTTTCCCATCAAGGCATTTAAATGCCAGAAAACAGTAGAACTTACATGGAAGCAAGAACTAATCTTTAATCTCATCTGATGAAAAATAAATAATAATAAATAGAATAAAAGAACCACAACTGATATTGAGAAACTCCAAAAAAGGTTCAACTTCTAGTTCTGCACTGACTTTCATAATCACACAGCAGAAGTTTCTCTGTCCTCAGCCTGTTATCTTCCTCCTCACCAGGGTGACAAGAAGATTATGTGCTTGTAGGGTTTGTAGGATGCTCTGATTTTCCATTGAACTTCAGATAAAAAAACACCTTTACAAGGGTAGTAAACAGCATGGAAGAGAAAGTTACTCTAGTACTGTAGCTGACAGAGCTGCAGTGCTAGAAAATGATTCAGGGACAGGAGGGGACATGCGACACTGAGCTGCTCAGCACAGCAGATCCATAAGGAATGGTTCAAGCAGGCAGCTTGCAGATCAGCCCTAGTTTTATTGTCTGGGTTAATGCAAGGATAAACACCACACTTACTTGGCCCAAATCCAACTGAGAAGGCACTCACAAAAGCCATCATGCTCAGCAGTGTAATCCAGTTTAAGACCGTGTGTTGTGCCCAGGGAGCAGCACCGAGAGGAGGGTCTGTGCTTCCCAGTGTTCCTTTCCCGGACTCACCTACCAAGTCCCTTTTCTGAGTGAGGGAAGAATTAGGAACAACCTCTTTGCTTTGAGTGCTGGCAAAAACCTTCGTAAGGCTCCTCGTGGCAGCAAAACCAGGGCCTGCCTGACTTCTGACAGCACCTGGTGCTGGTGGGATGGGTGACACAGCAGCCTGGGGGAGCAGAGGTGTCAGGGGGTGCTGGCTGAGGCCATGGGATGCGTTGGGGCCTGTGGCTGCTTTGCAGTCCCTGGCCATGGCCAGCGGAGCCGTGAGGCTGGAGAGGCCGATGGTGGTGACAGAGATGGCCATCACCACACAGCCAGCCATGAGCAGCACTCTCCTGCCTGCCTTGTCTGCCAAGGCCATGGCCACCAGCGTGGCCACCACCTTTATTGCTCCCAGCCCAACCGAGGCCAGGATGGCTGAGGAGTTGCTCTGGAACCCCACTGAGTGGAAGATTTTGGAGGCATAGCCCAGCACATTGGGCTGCCCAGTGAACTGCTGGAAGAGCACCAGTCCCAGGCCCACCAGAGTCCGCCTTCTCATGTTGTCCCTGCCCCTGAAAAGATCAAGAAATGAGTAATTCTTCTCCTGATAGGGCTCCCGCTTTGCTGCTGCTCTGCCCTCTGTGTCCTGCAGTGGGATGAGGCCCTTCTGGCAGTCTGAGTCCCACGAGCTTAATTTAACAGGGTTCACTGGGAGGAAGAGGATGCTGAGGAACTGCATGGCCGTCGGGGCGATGGCCAGTCCAAACATGTACCTCCACCCCTCATCCACATCTGCAAAGATGTAATTCAGGGCATAGGACAGCAGGATGCCCACGGTGATTCCCGCTTCGTAGAGAGACACCAGCAGGCCTCGCTGGTGAGCAGCCACCATTTCTGAGACGTAGATGCAGCAGGCCATGGAAGAGACAGAGATGGCAAAGCCCACGGTCATGCGCCCGATGACCAGCACAGTGAATGACCTGGCCAGTGTGAGGATGAGGCTGCCCACCAACAGGACCAAGTTGCTGACCAGGATTGCTCTCCTCCGGCCGTGGCGGTCGATGAGGATCCCCCCAGCCAGGGAGGCGAGGAGCGCTCCGATCAGGACGGCGCTCACCACAACTTCTTGCTTGAAGCAGCTGAGCTGGAAGTCTGTCTGCAGCTGCAGCAGTGCTCCAGAGATTATCCCCAGCTCATATCCAAAGATCAGCCCGCCCAGGAGAGACACCGTTGCAGACAAGAGGAGGACCAGCAGTGCACGACCTGGAAAACAAGCAAGCAGTGCCAGGTTCAATTTTGTGATGCTATAAGACAAGCTATCAGCACGCACAGGCTGGAAAAAGCTCTCCCAGGACACTCACAGCTTTCCATCTACAAAGTCATGATGTGGAATTCCCCCGTAGGTCACTAGGTCACAAGTATAGAGGCACTTGCAGACAGTCACACACCCCACTAGACTTCCACGAACTGCAGGGGTACTCATTTGGGGTGCAGAACTTTGAAATCAGGACTTTCTAACAGAGTTAAGACTTGTTTCTAAGTGCAGGACAGCGGCTTGTAGTGCCTGGAGTTGTACAGTGGGATCCTTTGTGGTATCTCTTGATTGTAATTACAAAATTTGTCCTGAGCAGGAAGTGCAGCTTCTGCTTTTCTGTTTTGAACTGTTCTGCATTATCATTTTCACATTTCAGTGCATGTGGTACCATCAGCTCTCCCTGCAGGTTTTGCATGCTCACTCCCTATCTTGCTGTTAAAATCCCTGCTCACAGAAGTTTATTTTTCCTTTATTTTCTCCTTTAGTTAATCTTGTACTCTCAGCATGACTTTGTGGGGTGGCACTGATTTCTTCATCTCTCCTTCTGCAGCCCATAGCTCCCAGGACCTCCAAATCAATCACAGTCTCCTCAGGCTGGTCCAGGACCACAGGACAAACTTCACTGCTCAAAAGTTTACTATTGCCACTTTCAAATACAAGAAATTACTCTTTAACCTTGCCCTTCCGACAGGGCTGAGTGTGCCAGTTTCCTAAGTATGTAAGTTTATCTAAAATAAGACAAAAATAGCAGCAAAAGCAACTCAAACCAACCTGCCCCAAAAAAACCCTAAAAAACCAAGGTGCTGGCTGCACATGCTTCTCACCATGGGGAGGGGCTGAAAGGGTGACCACAAGTGAACTATGTCACACCAGCAGTGATTGCACTGGGGCAAGAATGGTCATGTGGAACAGAATTTCTGGAAACAGAAGTGACAGTGACCTCCACTCCAATTACACTTTTGAAGCATAGGTAAAGTGCATCAGTTTCGGGGTTTGTGCTGTTTTGCAGCACATAATACTATCTCCATTGTTTTGTTTAATTAGAAATACTCACAATTTTGGTAGACTGTATGTGGAAAAAATGTGGACACAACCATCAGTTTCCACTGTGGAAACTTTTCTCACACTGCCAAAGGACTTTTTCCTGTCACAAGCTATGTTTAATGGGAAATGTCTCTGCTTGGCCTTTAATTACAGCTGTCAATAAAGGCTATTTCTCTGTGATGGCTGTATATAAGTACAATTATTTTTATTTATTCTGCAACTCTCTGTGTTTCATTTGTGTTACTTATGCCATCCCAGCTATCCCAGTCCCTCCCACTATACTGTGTGTGACCATCTGTGCTGCTTTTAGCACCCCTTGTACATGTTATGCAGATAATTAGAAAAATTATCTGCTGAAAACATAAGCGGCCATCCCATTAGCTTCAAGCCACAAATGCTATTAGACACAGACAGTCCCACTATAAATACCATGGCTGATTTCATCAGGTTTTGCTGCATTTCTTATTAACTTAATAAGCAGTCATGGCTTATGAACTTTGACTGAAATCCAGTTTGTGTATCGTCTATTCTGACGCAGCTGGGGGATTTGAGGACTCTTCAGATCTCCACAAGAGGACAGAAGATGTGGAGGAGCAAGGAGCTGTTCCAGGCTATTCCCTCCCTACAGCAAAGCGGTCGGGGGACAGGGCAGTGACCCGCTGTCCCCGCTGTCCCCGCTGTCCAGCCGGGCTGGGCTGACCCCGGACTCTGCTCACACCAACGCCAAGGCCAATGCGCCTCCAGCAATTCCCACTGCCCAGCGAGCCCCCGGCTCCCTCCGCACTCCCCAAACCCCGCTCCCCTCCCCGGCTCCTGGGACAGCCCCGGCATCGAGCCACAGGAAATTCCTTGGCTCTGCACGCGCTGCTGGGACCGCTAAAAAAAGAACAGAAAGAAAGGAAAGGGGCGGGGGATACACCCCCACCCAGCCTTTAGGAAAAGTTGCGAACTTTTTTTTTTTTTTTTTTTTGAAACTTCTCCCCGGGGCAGGAGGCGCCCGTTCCACCCCGGCTGCCCCGTGGCCAGAGGGGCTCGCAGCCCCCGCGTCCCCCGCCCGTGCCGCACTCACCCATGGCGGGGCCGAGCCCCGGCGGGCGCGGAGCGGAGCGCGGCGGGCGGAGCGGGGCGGAGCGGGGGCCGGCGGCCGGACCGGCCACGTCGCTGCTGCCCTGCCCCCGGCCGGGCAGCCTGGGGCGTGTAGTCACCCTGCCCGCCCCTCTCGGGGGCGGGGGTCCCGGGTAAGGGGGGCTGCACCGCCCCGGGAGCGATGCTGAGGGCGGGGAGCGGAGCTGGATCCCGGGGGATCCTCTGGGTGAGCCCGGCGGAACCGGGACCGGGAGGCTGCGGGGTGGCCGGGGACGCGTTGCGAAGGTACGTGGCGAGTTGGTCCAGAAACGAGGATCCGGGTCTGGAGGCTGGAATGTCAGCTCTGTCCCCAGCCTGCTCACTTGAGGAACAGAAATCTCCTCACTGCCTGCAGAGCTGCTCTTGCGCAGAGCTTCGCCTCTCTGGACGAGAAAGTCTCCAGAAAGTGACAAAAGACACAGTTTATTCATGCTTTTAGGTAGCTCGGCTGGAAAGCCACAGAAACCTGCTAAGAAAGGGGTGGCCACTTGAAAGCTGGAAACAAAAAGAGCAGCAGGAGAGGTTTAGGTTGGATGTGAGGAAAAGGTTTTTCACACAGAGTGGCTGGGCACTGAACAGGCTCCCCAGGGCAGTGATCACAGCACCGAGCCTGACAAAGTTCATAAAGTCCTTGGACAATGCTCTGCGGCACCTGATGGGATTGTTGCTGTGTCCTGTGCAGGGCCAGGAGTTGGACTCAATGATCCTGGTGGGTCCATTCCAACTCAGCATATTGTTTGAGTGTATGTTTCTGTGATTCTGTGTCTGAGTTTGCCCTCTTTCATGGCTGAAAGAATCAATCTTTCAAGCTTATCTCCTGCTCCATCAGACAAAATATTCAGTATTCAACTTCCTTTGCAATTAACATTCTTTTTCTGCTGAGTGGAACAGGAACCTTCCTGCTGTCCTGCATAAAAGACACTCAGACTTGCACTTAGATGCAAGATTATTTCCTGAGGCTTATTTCACATGTCCCAAAGTTCAGCTTGTTAAACAAGGATTATACAAAACGTGATACACCTCGAAGTGCTTTCAAAACCCTTTAACATCATATGCAAACATCGCCCCTTGGTGCTGTTCGTGTGAATGGCAGCTGCTGGGCGGGTCGTGCTGTGCTGAAGTCCACGAGATGTTCAGGAGTTTGTTGTGACCCAGCCGGCGTGGGGAACAGTGAGGAAGAAGTGGCAGAGCTTTGCAGCAGGCAGGGTAAGGGCAGATATCCACGAACCTGCTTTGTGAGCTCGCATGTGGCTGCAGGTAATATTTCATTAAAAACCTATATTGAGTTTTAATATTTAATATGTTATAACCACACGAGCTCCAGAACAGCACTCTGTGGAGCCTGTGCTGGTAAAGCTTTCTGCCCTAGTACAGAATTGAACTGGGGAAGGGCTGAATCAGTGACCATTGTGCCTCTGACACAGGCAAAAATTAACAGGTTGAGTGAAAATAAAGAGCATGTGAGTATGTGATTTTTCTTAAAGAGCCTTTTCAGTCACCCTCCATGTTAACTTAATAGGGAATTTAAGAGAAGTATTTTTAAAATGTTATTTTTCCAAGTATGGGGATACATCTCATGTCTCTGCTCTGTAGAGCAGAGGTACCAACTCATTTTATTCCAAGTCCTAGTTTAGGGATGCCTGAGATGGGCCATATTGGATCATATATATCCTTTCAGCTTTAGTCTGTTGGATATCTGGCTGCAACATGAGCAGCAGTTGATCAAATGTTTTGGTTTTGTTTCCTCTCGAAATCATAGAGAAGATGGAAAGTGTGTCAAATCATGTACCTGGTTTATAAATTAAATAAAAGCTTCCCATTCATATGCTCTAATTTCAGTGGGAATACAGGATGTTAAAATACCTTTTCTAAAACCTTCTATCTGATACAGCCTGACACTGCAACAGGGATCACACACTTGGTGAAGAACTGCTTCAAACACCAGCCAACAGAAACCCATGGTGTTCATGGGAAGAGCTTTTCAATAGCATTTGCATTTCATATTAGAGCAGTTTAAACAGCTCTGAAATCACAACCGGCTCTCGTGATATGCAGAGGGAGAAATGTCTCCAATTTTCCCCCTTCCCCAAGACCCTCACAAGACCAGTCCATGGCAGACAGCAAACACTCCATCTCTGTCTCTAGGCTAATGTTCCACATTTGGGGAGCACAGGGGGGTGCAGGGGATGCAGTATGATCTTGCCTATTATCTCTGGCCCCCAGAGCTCAAGCCAAGGCATTTTGGGTGAGCTGTGTTAGGAGCTGGAGGAGATGTCTCCCATGCATTGTTCCCCACCACACCAGGCAAAGAGCCAGAGAGAACCTAGTGTTCTCATCAGCCTCAGGACAAACTCACTCTTGGGTACATGATCTCCAATTTGCCTGAACAATTCCTTCCTTCTGAAATTATTTCAGTGTAAGAAGGAAGAAACTGTATTTTTCTCTATGGTCTCTCAGCATTTATTTTTTCTGCCACCTGAACATTTTCTAGAGGCTTCTTGGTCTCTGGCAGGGCAAGAAATATTATTAGCACTGACAACAAGAAGGTGAGGTCTTGGGGAGCACAGGAAGAGCTTTATGGTGTGTTTACCAAAGGTGGCCAAAAAGATGACGTCAGTATGTACAGAAATGCAGCTGCCACATTGACACTGTGGAGGCCGTGGGTTATTGTCCTCCAGAAAAAGGGGTGAAAACCTGCTATGATGTACAGCAGAGATAATTTGGGGGAGAAAAAAAATCTTTCTTTGGGGTCCTTTAAGCTTATCCCACCTTTTGTAGGCGGTGGGTATTCAGGACCCGCTGAAAGCAGCTCCTTTGTCCCTAAGCTCCACGTGAGAATGTCTGGCGGGGGTTGGATCCACCAATGCTCCGTGCCTGCAGGCACGTTCCTGTCCTTGCTCCCTCCTGTGATGCCTTCCTCCTCCTCGCAGTCCGTGTGTCTTGGCAGTGCCATTTCCCCGTGCGATCTTTATCTCGCTCCCGGCTGCCGGGCTTGCGGGGCGCGTTCCTGCCTGGCAGCCAAGGAGCACATCCCCAGGGCTGAGCCGCAGGAATGTGCTCCTGGAGAGCTCCGCCTTGGGAGCTTGGGAACGGCAGCCTGTGCTGGGTAACACAACCCGCCTGTGGTTATTGGAAATGTTACCCTCTGCCTCTGAGCTGGAGCAGCTGGAAGAGGCTTTAAAATCACAAATTGTAATACAAATACAAGAGGGGAAAGAAGTCCGTCCTGGAAAAAGGAAGATATGGTATTCAGGAATCCTCATCACAGCCTCAAGTGTATTTTCTTCTATTATGATTGACCCTTAGGAAGGGACTTGGGGGACCAAAGTCAATTCAGTTCTTGATGGAAGTGATGGTCCCTGAGCAGGCAGAAGTGTCACAGCTGGCCGGGATGGAGCCAGCTCACCAGGAACCTGCATTTATTGCACGTTCATTTACATCCCAGAGAGATTTCTCCTCCTGATGCCAGGCTGCACGTGTTTGTGTTTTCTGTTATGATGTCCTAACCCATGGGGATTCCCTGGCAATGCTGGTCAGCAGTGTTGGTCCCACCAGGAATATTGTTTCCTTGCACAGTTTAGGGATGCCTCCAGCATGGCACCCTGCAACAACTCAAATTCATCCCTTTTCCCATCTGTCCAGCTCTGAGGATGGCAGCCTCCATCCCTAAATAAGCTGGGGGGTGATGGGAGAGCTACTTTCAGGGCTATGTCCTGCCTGATGCCAAGGGAATCTGTAGGACAGCAGGGATGAGCCCATGAGATCTGCCTTGGTTCCCATTAGCTTGGCTTGCTGTGCTGCAATTTTTAACTTAATTACACTGTTTGTGAGAGTTTGTAAATTCTTGTCACCAGGAGCACAAAGTTACATAATGAAATCATTTACCAGTCTGTGGCTTCAGAGTAGTTCTCTGGGGTGATTCAATATTCCAATAAAAATACTGGATGATACCATAAATATTGTAAATGGCTCTAGTTAGTTTCCAAGGGCTATGTCAACTGTTTATTGCATTAAAAGAGAAAAGAATAAGTGAAATCACGGGGAAGATAAAATTTAAATAAATAAAATAAAGGGGGAAATAAAACAAAAATATTTTCTTTCGTATTTTGAAAGCTCCGGAGGAGGTTTTTGGCCAGCATGAGAGAAAAGCATCATGTTTGCCAGAATAATGAACCGAAGGCTATGTGTGTGCACTTGCTTATAGGTTATGTATGTGTGTCTGTGGGGGTATCTGTGCACAGATGCTCTGATAAAATCTGTTCACAACACCGGGAAAACACATTGCTTTGAGTGTTTGAGGCATTTGCAAATTCCAGCCATAGAGACCAGGAATTCACCCCATTCCCTGGGCAAGCTGCAGCCCTGCCACAGTGAGGGCAGCTGAAGGAGGGTGCCACAGGTGGGCAGAATTGCACAGGGTAGATTATCTGTATCACTGAAAGCTTGGGAAGGTTGTTTAAAAGTTGTCTCTGAGGCAAGATAAATATTTGCTAGGCATGATCCCACCGTGCAATGACATGTAAGCTCTGTGGAATGTGTTAATAAAATATAAATGTTCTGAAAAGGAAACAAATGCTGTGGGTGAGAAAACAAAGACAAAATGGACTTGTGACACCTCCAAAAGCAACAACTGAAAACATATTTACATGGACTGCGCTGAATTCCCTTGTATCTTCTGAGGAACATATTTGCAGCATGTGCACATCACCCAGTAGGGCAGTGGGTTTTCAGGGTGCCGTAAAAACCCAACCAGTGAGGTTTATGAGGATAATGAGTTTATCCATCTCTTAGTAAGATAGAAATGTGGGACTTGGCTGCTCGAGGAAGGGGGAGTCACCTGACTCATGGCATGAGTGGCCCACGACAGAGCTGGGGCAGAAGCTTTGGTGATGCCCAGCATGGGGACCTGAGGTCACACCATGCCCTGCTGCAGGCTGCTGATCCCCTGCAGCTTACGGGCAAATCCCTTCTCCTTCCCAGCCACCAACTGGGCAGCTGCAGTGGGTCTGCACAGGCTTCTGGCACATGAAAGAACAAGAGGCAGTGATGGACCATGCTGGTGGTGATGTCGCAGAGATGGAGTCCCCATGGTGATATAGCAGGGATGAAGTCCCCATGGGGATGCTGCAGTGGTGGGGGTGATGCCGTGGTGTCCCGGGATGATGGCCTGCAGGGGGATTCCACGGTGATGCTGGGAAAGCTTCGGGGGTTCCCGAGCTCCCACTTGCCACCTCGGGAAGACGCGCAGCCAACATCTCCCTCGCAAGCCCTGGGGCAGCTGCAGGTCCCGCTCTTGCACCGGCAAAACCACGGGAGCACGCTCCGGCTCGGGAACGCTCGGGAACAAGTCCCACCATGCTGCAGTTACCCAGTGTCCCCCGGCAGGGCTGAGGCAAGCAGAAGGCAGCGGGATTCACGGGGGGAAGCACAGGGAAGGGTTTGGAAGGAGCAGCACCAGGGCAGAGCAGTGCAGGGCGCGTTATAGCGAGGGAAGCGGAGCGGTACAGCCGGGCCGGGCCTCGGCAGCTCGTAGGTTTCCGTCGCGGCCAACCGAGGATTGCCGAGGATGGCCGGAAAGTACCGAGGATTGCCGAACAGGAACCCCGCGCATGCGCTGTGTGTGTCCCAGTGATGGCGGCGGCCCAGGCGGAGGCGGGCGCTGCACGGTCGGTCACGGCCGGGCCCGCGGGCCCTGCGATCGGTGACGTGGGGCCCGTGGGCCCCGCCATGGGCGTGCAGGGGGCCGCGGGCCCCGCCGTGGACGGTCCCGAGGGCGAGGCGGGCGCCGCCACAGTGGCGGAGGAGCCGCCGACGCCGCCGGCGCTGCCGGGGCTGCGGCTGGTGCAGCAGGGCGCCGAGGCGCACGTGTACCGCGGGCTGTTCCTCGGCCGGGCCGCGGTGGCGAAGCTCCGCGTTCCGAAGCGGTACCGCCACCCCGCGCTGGAGGAGCGGCTGAGCCGGCGGCGCATGGCCCAGGAGGCGCGGTCACTGCTGCGGTGCCGGCGGGCAGGTGGGCACGGGCACGGGGACGGGCGGGCCGGGCCGGGGCTGCCTGGCAGGACGGACGGACAGACAGACAGGCACATCCCGGGGCGGGGTGAGCAGGGCAGCCCCGGCAGGACACATGGACAGACACCGCGGGGCCGTGTGAGCCCCATCAGCCCGGCAATTCACGTCGCTCCGAGCGGATCTCGGGCACTTGGCGCCTTCCTGCGCCATCCTGAAGGATGCGGGGGCTTCTTCTGAGCCCGGGGCGACACGCTCTGCTCTTTCAGAGCGCCCCTAAAACTCGTATTGCCCTCGGTGTGTCCCAGAGCCTGTTTTATCGGGGATCTCTCCCCAGGAAGGGCTAGGCTGTCAGAAGGTTTGAGCTGCCAAGTCGTTGTAAGACTGCAGGGCAGTGCAGATGGCTCGGAAGTGAGTGTTGGCCGGGCTGTTCCAAGGGGTGGATCATCAGTGGCGGGGTGTGATCTCAGCTGGCATTTCTGCTTAAAGGCTTTTGTCGCTTGTGTTTTGTTGTTAAAATAAAGCCGGGAATCATGTAAATTAACTGCTGGCATTTGATTTGTTCTTTTAAATAGGAATTCCAGCTCCAGTGGTCTACTTCGTGGATTATGTTACCAACTCCATCTATCTTGAAGATATTGTAGACTCAATTACTGTTCAGGATCATATTTATTCTGTACAAAAGAGTGGAGGTGATACCAGTGGCCTCCATAAGTTAGCAGAGAAGATGGGTGAGCTGTTAGCAAGGATGCACGATGAGGATATTATCCATGGGGATCTTACAACTGCCAATCTCCTCCTGCGGCCACCCATGGAGAAGCTGGACTTGGTGTTGATAGACTTTGGACTCAGTTTTATTTCAGGTCTTCCAGAGGATAAAGGAGTTGATTTGTATGTTCTGGAAAAAGCCTTCATTAGCACTCATCCAGATACTGAAACAATGTTCCAAGCTCTGCTAAAGACCTATGCAGCCACGTCTAAAAAGTCTGGTCCTGTGATCAAAAAGCTGGATGAGGTTCGGCTAAGGGGAAGGAAGAGATCTATGATTGGGTAGAAGAGAGTGGGGTTAGGGATGGAGAAATAATAGGTTTTGCAAATAGGGTTATTTATATTTCTAGTTGGTTTTATTTCACAGATCACTATTTTGATAACTCTTGTCTTCAAATAAATAAACTTGAAAGAGTTTTAAGTGTCATCAAGTAACCGAAGTAATTGTGAGACTGGGGCAGACCCAAGAGAGAAAGAATTAGAGGTTACTTCTGTCCTAAATGTTAAATATTTCTAATACAAAGTAGTTTACAGTGTAATTCGACTCATCTTTGTGTGATTAGAATCATTCAGAGCAATCTTTCTCAGCCTGTAGACCATAAATTCGTCGGAGGTTCTTACTTCAGAGACTGCAAAACAGCATCTATAAAAGGTAACTGAAAAAAAGTGTGTTGTTTTTCTCAGAAGATTTTACAACAAAGGGTTTAAATCTGTTATGAATGACTCAACACGTCCTGAATATTTTTAGAACTGAATTCTGGAACATGGCAATGCTGAAATAACACACTAAACATAAACTAGTTTTTTCTTCCAGTAGTAAATTTTGGCTTTTTTCACTCTCAGTCAATAGTACTGTCTTAAGGAAATACAAAATTTGTTAATCCAAAATAGTTTTCTACTGGGAAACTTCCACTTTAAGCAAGAAGTCTGCTGTAAATTTCCTTTTTTGGAGCTTTTGGGACTGCTGGTATTGCCATTGCCTGCCCAGGTAGGTGGTTGGCAGAGGTAGGCAGTAATACTCTTTCTTGTAATGTTTTCTCTATATTACTTCATTTTTCTGCCTTACTGTATCTAATAGTGTGAATGGAAGGTGTGGCAGAGGAGAATCTTGCACACCCACCAGTGGGTGGGTTAGAAGATTATCAGCTTTGTGAGCAGGTTGGGATGTGAATTGGATGAATGCGGGAGCATTATTCTCTTCAGGTAATGATAGAAAGAAACCGTGAACTTCTTGCTGAGCCATTTGCTGTGCTGGGCACTCTTTCTCCGTCGGGAAGATCCTCTAGTCTTGTGCAGTCCCTTGTGCTCTGAAACTGATGGTGAAAAAAGAGGGAGTGGAGTCCCTCGCCTCTGCACAGCCACGGGCGCGTCCCGCACGGATGCTGGAGGGAGAAGGCAGCTGGGAGAAGCCGCTGTGCCAGGCAGGGCAGAAGGGATGAAGGCTTTTCCCTTCCCTTGGAGCAGCACGGCCCGCACGGAGGAGTGAGACGGGCGGCGCCGAGACTCACAAGGCGGCTCGACAACCTCAGCCTTACTCCGCCCGGTGGCGCCGGCGCAGCGCCGCCGTTTTCGGTCCTGCAGGTGGCAGGTTCGAGTCCCGCAAGTGTCCTAGCGCGGCGGGCTGCCCGTGCCCGGCGTGCATTCACCTCTTGCCAGAAGAGCGCCTGGGCGAGTGCCCGACCCCGGCGTGTGGGGCTCGGGTTCCACCGCCCAGCCACAGCTTTGGCTGCCGCGCCGGGCACCCTCGCTCTCCGCAGCACCGACCTTGCGTTTTGTTTTCATTGCCCGTGTGCGCCGGGCGCTCGCCCCGCGTGGCACATGGGCGAGGAGCGGGGCTGCAGGAGCGGCTGCTGCTTCTCCTCCGTGCCCGGAGAGCACACACGGGCACTGGGCTCGGTGCTCCCCGGGTGTCCGTGGTGGGAGCAGGTGGCTGTGAGCTAACGAGTCCCTAACGAGGGGTCTGAGCCCCGAATGCCGGCCCCGCTGAGGGCAGGCAGAGCCTGACCCCCCCTTGCCCGCCGTCCCCCATCTGTACAAACAGCTCTCTCACCGTGTCCCGCTATGCCAGGATTGAGTTCTGTTTGCAAAGCCCTTTGAAGAAGTCTGTTTCCAGCTCTCGTGGTGTTTGTTGAAATGCAGCTCTCCCTGCGGGGCAGCGGAGCAGGAACAAAGCCGATCCACGGGCGGTGTCCGCGGCCGGCGCGGTGCCCCGAGCCGGGGTCGGCAGCCTGTGGTCAGGCCAGTCCTCCCGGGGAGCTGCTGCGTGGGACTGGCCTTCGAGCGGGGACTCCTGAGCTGGCCTCTGCTGAAATCAGCTCTGCCAGGGAGCTTCAAAACAAAGCAGGACAATACTGGTCATGAAAAGCAAAATGTTTTGCTTTTTCACTGCGTGATAAACCCCTCCTTGTTATATAAGTGTTACTTTCTGCACATCTGTGTTAGGGCTTGTTGATATTTCCTCTTGATCAGCCTGGTGTGTCATATGGATTGCTGTAGAGAATGCTGAACTGTTGCTGTTTGAAGGTGGAATCTCAGCAGGCTCGTGTTGAGCAAAAAGGACCTGCAAAGCATCCACCCCACATCTTCTTGCAGCCTCAGCTGTATAGTCCATCAGGACTCAATCATCCTTGGGGATCCCTTCCAACTCACTCTGATTCTGGGATGAGTTGTGTCCGCAGCAGCAGCTCCTTGCATGAAAACCACTGGTTCCCTGCTTGGTTCACAGGGCAGGTGGAGGTTCCAGTTTTTGTTGGCTTGGAATAGCTTGACGTGCTGCTATGTTCGCTTTCCATGCATCCATGTGATCATAAGCAACGCTGAATTACTATTATTATTGTTATTAAAATAATTTACCATTACATTATTAACACTCAGGCTTTATGTCTTGTGCATGTGCATTCTTGTAAGATAAATATGACTCCTTTTCCTTCCTTCCTTCCTTCCTTCCTTCCTTCCTTCCTTCCTTCCTTCCTTCCTTCCTTCCTTCCTTCCTTCCTTCCTTCCTTCCTTCCTTCCTTCCTTCCTTCCTTCCTTCCTTCCTTCCTTCCTTCCTTCCTTCCTTCCTTCCTTCCTTCCTTCCTTCCTTCCTTCCTTCCTTCCTTCCTTCCCTCCCTTCCTTCCTCCCTCCCTCCCTCCCTCCCTCCCTCCCTTCCTTTTCTTCCTTTCTTTAATTTATCTGCTGAAAATCCAGTTTTGAGTCACCAGTATTCTTCCAGAGTTTGGCCTGACTTTTTACAAAGTCCTTGCAATCCACACTGGCAGAAGTGGTGGTGTCCTACCCAGAGGGGCTGTTCTCCCAAAGGCTTTGTTGTCCTTCAGCCCCTCCAAAACCTTCTTGCTTGCCTGTTGGGAGGACCTAGAGATTGTGAGATGTGACAAGTGGTGGTTGGTGGTGCATGAAGCCACTGGGGGTCTCTCTGCCACCATCACTAGCACCAGGAAAATCTGTATGTTCAGAGAAAACCTTTGAGCAGAATGTATTTACAGCTGTGTGCTGTGTACAGTTGATCACTCTGGGTCTTTCTACTGCTTGAATCTTTTTGCTTTTAAGAATGAATTATTGTCTCAGGGCATCAACTCCAGGCCTGCTGGGAACAGCTTCATTTCCAGAGGCTTCCCAGCACCTGCTTGATCTTGCTCTACACCTGGATATCACTCAAAAATGCCATGAATACAAGGAGATACAGATGAGATGTGAAAAGAGAAATGAAAGGAAAGAGGGAAAGAAAAATTGAAATAGAGGCATTTTATCAGCAGAAAGTACCGTGTAGTATTTCTGAGGGAATTGCTGATTTTTGATGGAGTTGCCTTTTCTGTTTATTTTGGTATCTGTGATTTCTGTGGTGAGAGTGAGGAGCTCTTGACAACTAGCCTGACGTTAACTTGGCAATAAGATCAAGTTCTGTTTTGCCCACTGATGCTATGAGGACAGAGCTGAACTAAGGGGATTTTTTGAGATAAATGTGAGTTGGAGACCTAGAGGAGCACTAAGAGGAAAAAGAAACTTGAAAAAACCATACAAGCAAGGAACAGGGATGGAGACTCTGCTGAATAATCTGGGAATGCTGTTGCCATGATTTTTGGACAGTAGCTGCTCTCTGATGGCAGTTACTGTGTGTATATATAAAAACTGCATACAAGATATATGGTGTAGCTTTTTTCAGTGAACTTTTTATAGTCTAGGACTTGATGGAAATTTATATTTTCCAGTTTTGCAAGATGCAGAACACTGATAACCTTTTGCAACCCTCTTCTCCCATCACTGCTGATAGAAAAACCAAGTTAGTGCAATAAAAGCATAAAAGCTCATTTGTAACCCAGGGTTCACTCCATGAGGGTCGCTACAGATAAATAAAGCTTCTCCCTGGCCCAAGCACAAGCTGTGTCCCACAGTGGTCTCTTTGGGCACTTCACAGCACCTTTCTTTTGCCAATAAACTAAACTCTAAGTAATGGCTCAGGAGTGGTCTGACCCCAGTGATGGCCGTGGAGCACAGGGAAGGCACAGGCAGGGCAGCTGCAGCTGCTGCTGGCACTGGAAATGAGGGTGATAGAGATGGAGTTTACAAGGAAACAAACTAATTAGAAGTTAATTCCAGCTGAAGTCCAGGAAGGCAGAGAGAACCAGCGTGTAGCCCCTGCACAATGGGCTCGGCTGGGAAGCTGTGAAGGCTGAGCCAGCGTCTGCCCCGCTGAGCCCAGAGGGGTGGGGTGGGGTTGGGGAAGGGGCTGGCCAGGACTTGGAGGGGAACGTGCTGCCCGTCCCCTCGCCCTCCACACTGCCAGAAATGTGCATCCTTGTAAGAGAAAGAACAAACTGTGCCCGTTGTTACGGTTTTGAAGCTTTTTTTAACTTTCGGGGTTGATTTTAAGAGAACAAGTTTTGTAGAGCTCCTTTGGTCCGGCATGTGGCACACACTCAAACACGGGCTCTCAGTCTCTGGCTGATTGGTATTTTGGATAAGCTGAACCTGTTTTAAGCAGTTGCAATTTTTACTGGCCTGAATTTTGCTTTCAGCTCTTCAGTCATCTCTCTGCCCATCCTCTCCATCACGCACCCGAGTAATGAAGCAGCTTCTGCTGTCACAGCCCGCTGTAGTGGCATTGGGGCAGCACTGCAATCTCCTACCATTTACTTTGGCCGTGATAACTTTGCATTCATGTCGTTGAGCAGCTAAGGAAAAGCAGGATAAGAATCCTCATGGATTTCTCTCGGTCAGCTCTGAGCTCTCTTCTGGGCCCCGGGGGAAGGTGCGTTTGCCAGCGGGGCTGGGCAGCCGCGGGGCCGGGCGCCAGGCGGATGCCGGATCCTCGCCTTGCCAGCGGCCCCCGGCAGTGCCCGGCAAAAGCTTTTGTGTCCGTTCTGCTGTTTGAAAAGAGCCGCAGTGGTGATGCAGCCACCCTTTAGCCCCTGCTCGGGATGGCTGAGGGCATTAACTGATTTGGTACTATCTGTGTAAAATTACATGTATGCTGTTAAGGAGAGGGAGGGGAACGGAGGAGGTGGATCCAGAGCCGGAGTAGAGTCCCTTCAGATGGGAGCACAGTCCTGTCTCTATTGCTGATTGTACCACCACACTCTAATTTCTTGTTCCCTGTGTGTCAGTGATTCATGGTTTGTATAAGGGGGACGAGGCTTTCTCACATCTGCTTTTTAATCCAATACGTTTGACTCCAACTTCCTTGATGATCTGGGAAGTAGTATCATTAATTGTGAAACGGCGAAGTTTCTCTGCTGAACGTGAGTTTTATGCATGTCATATATGGCACTCAGAGGATGCTCGTGAAGTACTGTGTTACTTTGCTTTCCCGTTTTTCTCCCCACCACTCAGCTTTGTTTAGGCTTCAATTCCAAGAATCCAGGCGGTGCAAAAAGCAGCTCCCGTGGCTTTGATCTCTTGCTCCTCTTGATAGTGGAGCAGCTCGGTTTCCTGGGGTGTTTGCCTCTCACTGCGCTCAGATGAGACTGGCAGCCTCCGCAGCCCTTGCTGAGACTCACTGCGGTCAGGAGAGGGGATCTGTCCTGCCCCACACACTCCCCCATTTTCTTTCTGATGACCCCGATACAGGGCACAGCTGGCAAGAAGATCCATCCTCGGACTTCAGATTGGGCAACTTTTGTGTTTTCTTTTTGGCTCTTGAAGCATTCTTAAGGTTCAGCCTGATAGGACACCCAGGGTACAGTCATATGCTCGTCACTTGCTTGCTGGGGCTCACACTTGTGTGAGCCAAGACTTTGCCTCTTGCTTTTCCGCTATTTCCCATGGCTCTGTCCCGCTCCGCACCACTGACCTTTTGTTTGCTTATTTTTAATAAGAAGAAAAAAAAAGAAGGAAAAAAAAAGGAAAGAAAAAGAAAAGAAAGGGGGAAAAAAAAGAAAAAGAAAAAAGGCTGTGAAATGATGAGATGGGGGAAAGGAGGGGGATATAATAGGGGCCGTATGAAGGGCGGGTATAGGGGATGGAGGCGGTATAGCGGGGCGCAGTGCGTGGGGCGGTGCGGGGCCGCTCCCGGTGGGCGAGGCGGGGTGGAGAAGGGCGGAGGGGTTCCGGGGGGTTCCGGGGGGGGGGGGGTCCCGCCCACCGGGAGGGCCGTTCCCGGGGGATAAAGCGGGAGCGCGGCCGTGGATGCGGCGATGGGCGCGGGATGGCGGCGCTGGGGGCGCTGGTGAAGAAGGCGTGGAGCGTGCGGAGGTTCGTGGTGCTGCTGTGCGCGCCGCTGGCGCTGGTGCCCGTCCTGCTCAGCCTCCCCCCCAAGGTATTCGGCAAATTCGGGACCCCGGGTGGGCACTGCGGGCTGCGGGGACACCGGGCACCACGGAGCAGGAGAACAAACTGGGGACGCTGCCTCGGAGCGGCAGTACACCCTGGGAGCTGTGGGACACGGAGCGGGGACACAGCGCGGGTGCTCCGTGCCACCGCCTGCCTCTGGACCAGCAGAGTTTGGCTCTCCAGAGGGTCACCCTGCTGCCTGCCAGGGCTTGGCCATGGAGAGAGAGGATGGCAGAGTGTGGGCTGCGCACCTCCTCACCATTTCGCAAGTGCCAATATAGGGGGAAGCAGGGATAGATAATGTGAACTTGTGATTAATGTTTCTTATATAGACATTAGGAGGTGGGAGGATCGGATGGTTCAGCATCAGCTCAAGCTCAGTGGCACTAATCAGTGCCTCTTGCTGGTACCCAAGTGCCCCGTAGTTTTTGTCAGTAGTGCCCAAATGGCATCTGGGGAAACTGAGGCTGGACCAGCATCGCCCAGGGCGGGGTTTGCAGAGCTGGGGCAGAAGATAAGTGCCCGGTGCTGAGAGTCTGCCTGGCATCGCTGGCCCATCTCCTTAGCGATGGGAGTGGCAGTGGGACAGGGACCTGTCCTGCTGTTTGTGCTGCAGGACTGGGACTGCCGGGGAGACCCGAGTGCCACCCACACTCCTGTGGGTGACTCTCAGGGGGACCTTTGGTGCCGTATCTGAAAAGGCTTTGCGAGGGAGATAAGTGGTGTTTTGTAAATGTGGAGACTGGTCTTCTCTTAGGGTTTGTGCTTTAGCATGTGATGAGCTGCACATAAAGCAATCTGTGGCAAGACTTGGGGGCTGGAGGTTTTTTGGCTGTCCTGCATACACAGCTCTTGTGCACCAGGAACCTCTGAGCCTTGGGTGGAAGTCCATGGGGCAGTGAAGACACTGTGGAATTTTGCACTGTTGACTTCAGCGCGAGCAGGATTTCACCCTCAGGTTCTGACTCAGATCCATTTGAGAATGACTTTTTTTACATTGGAAAATAAGTAATGATCCATATGTAGTGAATAAAGAATAGTTTAGGTGTTGTAAGCACACAAAGCTGGCACTTAGTTCTTCCTGTTCAGTGCTTGTCAGGTGAAACCTTCTTGTTTGAGATACAAAATGCACCTGTGAAATTAAAAATTAATGTAGATTGACCATTGCTTTATTTAGTGACACCATAAAAGAGACATTTCTTTGGATTTAATGTCACCTTTTTTTCTCTGTTTTATATTATTGGCTGAGTTATGAATAGGACTGTGTTAAATGTGTGCCTCAAGGAGCAGAAAACACATTGCACAACAGGTGCTAAATTCCCCTGCAGATTCATAAGTGAATAGTTGCATTTCTACACTCATTTTCAATAGCTGAGCAAATGACTTCAAGTGTATTTACTAGCATCTTGTTTGACTTTGGCACTTGGTAAAATTGTGAGATAGGATTATAGATGAACCCAGTGCAGTGGGAAGGACCTTGATCTGGGTGCTCTATGTGCTGGTAGAAGTGCATAGTGTCACCCGGGCTTTAGCAGGATTTGGATGTTCAGAAAGGGATTTCTCTATGAGTACAGAATTAAAAAGTATCTCTGTGGTGTAATGGTGCTGCTCACACCCACTGAGCCCCTTCAGTGAGCTGGTAGCCCTCTCCAGCGTGCAGTCCATGGAGGACCTCATGAACAGGGTGGTCTGATCAATGCTGTTTTATTAAAGAAAAAATGTGTTGGGCAAGTGGAAATGTTTGCAGCTGAGCTGGGCAAGGCAGGGATAGAGCTGTGGCAATGGAAGGAGACCCTGGCAGAGCTGGCTGCTCTGCTGCTCACCTTGGGGGTCTGTTCTTCATTCTCCACGGGCTTTAAAGCATCAGAGGAGGTAGCAGTGACACTGGCTGGTACCTGTGCTGGTTCCTGTCAAAACCTGGATGCTCACATGAGCGAACCAATGCAACTTTTCAAGCAAGTCCAGCTGCACCTTCCCTAAATTCTCCCAGGGTCTGGCATGGGGGGGAATCTGTAGCTGTTAACTCCTGTAAACAATTGTATCTGTTCATGTTCAGGGGTCAATGATTCATCCAGGGTTTCAACACTAAACTCTCTCACTTGTTCAACAAGAAAAGAAACTTGCTGTTGCATCAACAGGGGATTAAGTTCTGACGTCTGGAGCTTGCCTGACCCCCCTTCTGCAGCCCGAGGGGCTGTGGGAGAGGAAGGAGCAGGTTACTCTTCTAACCACAGTGTGAAAGCACCGAGGGGAGGAGCAGGTCAGCAGGCAGGGATCAGGGTGGCAGAGTGTGGAAGTTGTCCTGGCACGTGATGGCAGAGGCAGGGGTCAGGAGGGCTGGCCTGGCACAGGACTGAGCCCAGCGCTCTCCAGGACAGCCAGGTCACCAGAGCTGTGCAGGTGTCCAGCAAGAACTCAGCTGACTGGGCTGCTGCACTGGGAGCCTGTCCCGGGCAGGGCATCCGAGGACAGCAGGGCAGGAGGGGCTCCTGCAGGATGTGCAGTCACTGTAACAGCCGTGATGGTGCTGAGTGCTTGTGCCTCTGGAACACGGGGGCGCTGGACGAGCTGGAGAGCCCTGTGCTCCCGCTGGGGTGGTCGGAATGCTGCCTGGCAGGGTGCAACACGAACTGGTGGGAGATGAGAAACGGTGAGGCTCAGCCTCTGCTGGTGTCAGGATGAGCCTTCCCTTGTGAGAATGTGTCTTACAGGCACCTCTGCAGTAATTTCCTGCTCTGTTGATGTTAAAAATCTGTTCTCACATCATGTCACCATTTACCTTCTCCCTACTGGGATGCTCAGCAATTTTAATCTCCCAAGGGATTTCCACCATAAAAAGCCACCTCAGCTTTGGTTTCAAGGGCAGCATTTCACTTGGATCTGGAGACTAAGAAATCTTGACTTAAAGCTGATAGAACACAACAGGATGTGGCTTCTTGGATTAGTATGTCCTTTTTGAGTGATACCTTGTGATGGGAGTGCAGTGAGTTTTCCAGTGAAACCTACACCTAAGTGACATCCCCCTGGAAACACAAAAAGGGAAAAAACATCCATCAAGTCTGCTCTTGCTTCCTGGTGAGGGACTCCAGCATCCACATCTTCAGGCTGTGATTAGCGCTCTTGCCAGCTGTCACTCTGCAGTGGATTTTCTTCAGATCCCTATGTGAGTCCCTTTACAGAGGGATGGCGACAGGACTGGCTCTGCTGCTGTTATGTTAATTGCCCTCGTTTTTAATTGATAGCCTCTGTAGGTGATGGTTGTGTAGAGGGAGGCTGGTGTAAATGGTTTTGTCTGCAGCCTCCTTTCTGTTAAACAGAGAAATGAAATTTCTGCTTTGTGGGTGTGTTTGCTGAGACCTCAGGGTGTGCTCCCCAAGCTGTGTGTGGAACAGTGGTTTGTGTCCTTCACATCAGGCAGCAGAAGGAAATACTCTGTGTGGAGCCACTTCCCAGGGGGCAGTTCTCTGCACAAGGGTCTGTGTGTCACCTCACGCTCTGGTTGCTGCTGAAATGGCTGAATATTTGTCCCGTGAGTGGAAGTGCCTGCGACCCCCCTGCTCGGAGGGCTGTGAATGATTGCAAAGAGCTGGGGCAGGGCAGGAGGGGCTGGAAGAACTGTTCTGCTGGAAGGGCCATGGGGGCACTTTTAATGAGCTGTGCAAAGAGCTTGTTCCAACAGCTTCTAATGAACTCAATGTCTACAGCCTCTTGGCTTGGTAACAGCTGAGGCAGCCAAATCTGCTAAAAGGAGCTCTGAGCAGGCAAATAGGGCCCAGTGCCTTCAGAAAACAGACTTGACTTCCTCGGTGGCCATAGAGCAATTTAAAATTAACTTGGATGTGATGGGTCCTCCTGGTCAGAACAAGGAGACTTTAAGATCTTCCAGAAGAAAAATTCCATCGCTTGCACTGGAAAGCAAAGAGCACGAAGGGCATCTCTGTGGGCAAAGGGGTGACAAAGGGGATGGGACTGGGTTGTCCTGCACACTAGGGGGGAGCTGAGTCCTGGCTGGAGAGCATAGCAGGAGCATGGACAGGCAGGGAACAGTTAGAGAACAACTTGCCAGGAGAAATAAGTGATTGTAGCCTGATTTCACATTTCATGCACAAAGTCCATCTCTGCAGTGTTTGTGTGTGGTGATTTGAGAAGGCCAGTTTCACAAAACTGGGAGCAATGGTCACTTAAAAGATGGGAGCAAGAACTTCAGTGGGGAAAGAAGGGGATAACTGAAAGTACAGTGATTACATTTTACCACATCCTCTGTGAGCTTCAGTCCAGAGAGAGGTCAAGCCTGGCAAAGAGCAAGCTGGCACTGGGAGGATGTGAAAGCAGCAATACCTGCGTTGGGGGAAAGGGAAGTCTTTATTGACAAGAGTCAATATTAATTGGAAAACACGACTACATATCAAACATGTCTGCCTGATTCCTGTCTGTGTCTGCAATGATTGACTCAATGGTTGTAAAGGTCTTTTCCAAACTAGTTTCTGTGGTTCTGTGAAAAGAGATGTGGAAGAATTGAAGGAGAAATCCCTGGGCAGGGTGTTGAGGGTGATGAACACAAATGTTGTAATCTGTTGCCAGATGGACAGTGCAGAAAAAGCCACATTCAGTGAAGCATTTTTGTTCTATACTGAGCAAAGTTCTGATAGTGCAATCCTACAGCATAAGAAATTGACTGATAATAAATATTTTTACTGTGACAGTAATTAAACAGAAATTTAAAATTTCATACATCTAAACCTGGTTACTTTAAAATCTGTACATTCTGACAATGTACATACAGTAGTTTTGCAAGAACTGCCTGAAGAGTTTGTTGTGTACCAATAAACTGGGTGTGTTTCTACAAGCCCCAGTACAGATGGAGATCACCAGGGATGCTGACCCCATGCCAGGCTGATCTGTAGCCTCCCTTGGGAAGTAATAAAAAAAAAAAAAAAAAAGTGGGAGATCATAATATGTGATTAGCTCAACACAGCTACAGGACTGGCTGCCCACAGCCTAGGTGGTTCATGTGATATTTGTGTGTATGGGATGTGTGAAAGTTGACAAAAGCAGAGAAGAGTCTACCAGGCTGCTATTTGTTGAGCTGGTGATTTTTTGCCACACACTCAGTTTGCCCACTTTATCTGACTTCAGCTGTCTCATTTTAAAACAGAGATTTTTTTTTTCTTTTTTGGCCAACTATAAAATACCTCAAGAAGTTTACATAGAAGTGTTTAATAAGCTTTATGTCATTTTAGCAGAGGAAAATAGATTCCCTGAAGGTCTTGCAGCTTTGTGGCCCTGTATTACTGGCCCCTTTGTAGCCACTCTGCAAACAGCCAGCGGGAGCAAAACTACTCCACTGCCAGGGAGGCTGGTAAATAGGGCTTGGGTTGTGTCCAGATTACATAATGCTAGCACGAGCTGGGTTAGTAGAAAACAGATTCACATGTCCATCCTGCTGGAGAACAGGTTGGAGGCTGGTAGCACAGTTACAGCTGTGACATGACAGCACTCAGCGCTTATTTTTTGCTCCAAATAGTTCTGTATACCACAGGTAGGATGTTTCTTTGTGATAAATGGGATAAAAGGGCTTGAAAAGCTCCAGTTCACCCAAAATCTCTCTTTGTATTGCTCTCAAGGTCCTGGAGGAGCCCCATCTGCCACTCTTTTACCCTGTTAAAGGGTGGTTACAGGGGGAGCCTGTGTGCGCTGGTGGGGCTGTGATGACCATGCAGCTCAGGGGCTGATGGAGAAAACCCAAAGTTTGGCAATGCCAAGGCAGGGCTGCTCTGAGAGCTGAGTCTGCCTGGTGGGGAAGCTGTGGGCACTGAGTCTGATGGGGAACAAGGTCCAGCTGCAGATCCTGGTGTCCCTTTCAGGCTGGCACTGGGGGCTGGTGGCTGTGTCTGTCTCAGTGCCTGGCTGAGCCAGCCTTACCTGACCCACATTCCCTGCCAGAGCCTCCTTTCCCTGGGACACCTCATCTGCCCTTCCCGGAGACCACCAGCTCTCCTGCCCACAGGAGACAACCTCGTGGCTTGGCTTCCTCTGCCATAGCTCAGCAGGTGCCCCAGGGTGGAAAATCCCCAGTGCCTTGGGTGTAGCAAAGACAGGATCTGTGTCTGGAGGGGCAGAGGTCGATCCCAAGGCTCTTGAGCAACAGGAAGAAGAGCTGCTGCAGTCCAGAGCCACAAGTGCTTTCCTGGAAATCATTAAATGGTATAAAATTAACCTGATCACAAGATCCATTTTAAAGTTCGTATGTGCCACCATGAACTTTGATAGAATTCTGTTGAAATACATAAATACAAAGCTGCAGGGAGATATAAGAAGTAAAAGGAGTCTTAACAAGGATGCAGCCAAGGGATCGAAGGCTAAAGATGGTGTGGAGGGGATGGTGTCACACAGAGCAGCGAGCTCAGCTCAGCCTGTCCAGGAGCACCCTTGGCCAAATCCCTAAAGGACCATTCTCCTGCCATTTGTTAGCATTTACTGTTTGTGTACTACCCAAACACTGGGGACGTCAATTAAATTAACATTTGCGAAATATCCTGAAATCAAAAGGCTCTCAATTTCATATAGAGTTTGGTTTAATTTTATTGATGACTTTTGTTTTTTCATTTGGGGAATGCTTGGTTGAAATTGAAGTTGTTGTGGATTGGTCTTGTTCCTTTTTTTTGTTCAGTGGTGGTCCTGTCTCAAAAAACTTTTCAATATAGCTGCAATTTGTCATCTTTTAGGGTAGAGTAAATTGGATAAACAGCACTATGGCTTTCTTCAAGTGATTTCCTGTTGATCCATACAGGTTTCAAAAATCCAGGGAAGCCTTTCACATAGCAGCTCTTTCTGCCCTGTTTTGATTTTACCCCTTGGCTTTTGATCTTGCAGTGAAGAGGAGTTATTAGATTGAAGCTGTGTCTCATTGTAGTTTTTTCCAGAACATTTTCCATACACTGGAGAATAAATATCCATTACTTATAATTAGTTTTCTAAATTGTATATCATCTATTTTGTAAAGTCAATTAAAGCCTTCACTGATATACTCTTGTATCATTGTTAAATATTTTCAGTTGCTCTATTCTTGTAAGAGCCAAAGTATCTTTATTTTGAAGTTGACTTTGGTGCAACTTTCCTTGCAGGAAACCCAAGAATATTTTGCCAGTGGGAGAAAAAAATTATCCATATGGCTTTTGGAAATCAAATGGAAAAGAGCTTAATGAGAGCAAAGCTACTTCTTTGCCTATAAAATGAGCCATAGTAAAGAGGAATCATCATTTGGCACAGGAATTAAATCACTAATCTAGTGGCAAACGCTTTAAAATATGATTCTTCATTTTTGTAAAGTTTAGCACTGCCAGGTTTGCTGCTCTGGTCCTGCTGGTTTGGGGGCAGTGAAGCACAGGGAACCCATGAGAGCTGCCAGGTGCCAGGGCTGAGCTGAGCCTGAGGGTTTTGCTTCACACACTCTCCTATGTCATTTTATTGGCATCTAAAATTAGGTCTGAAAGTGATCTTTAAATCCAGATCTTGGGCATTTCATATGAGGCGTTGACACTGCTACAATTAATGTAAAATGAGTTATACTCAGTTCTGCTGTGTTCATGTTCCCATGTCCTCTGAAGTGCTGGGGCAGGATCCCTTGTGAATGCAAAGCCTGGGTGCTAAAAGCAAATCAGAAATTCTATCATTTTGTCCACCTTTCAAACCCTCACTTGCAGATGTAGTGAGCAATAAGTCCCTGTTGGCTCATTCGGCCCAGGCCTGCAGGTGAACAGGCAGGTGCTGGCTGTGCTGTACCTGCTCTGGTGCTTGGCTGAACCCTCAAATGATGTGGTCGAGACCACATTACCCCAAAATGGAGCTGCCCACAGTCCCCAGCCCACGCTGTTCCCAGCCTTGGCAGAGCCATTGTCTCCCTCTCAGAAGCCCAGGCGCAGTCCAGGGTAGGAAGGTCCTAGCAGAGGGACAGAGGTGCCTTTGAGTAGCAATTCAACCTGCTCAACAAGCTGGAAAAGTGATAAAATAAATAGTTCTGTGGCTTCCAAGTGATTCTCAGCAGTTATTTATAGTGCTGTGGGCACTGTGCCTGTGCTTGCTGACAATATCCCTGTTCAGCCCTGCCGTGACCAAGACCAGTTCTGCACTGGGCTCTCCCATCCTGGGCTTGGGGCCGCTCTCCTGACTTCCTTCCACTGCTCATTATTTTGGCTGTAGTGACAGATGGCTTTGGTCTAGTTTGTGCCTCCCGGGTGGATGGATGAATTCACAGAGCAGTGTGGGGGCACTGGGGTTCTGCCAGCCTTGGCCAAGGCCGGGGTGATGCCGGGCGATCCTGCCTGCAGGAAGTGCTGTGACACCAGGGTGCTTGATTTACTGATTTCCGTAGGGGCTGGGATCAGTTGCCATGGAATGGGCTCTCACAAATCTCTTGGGAGACTCTGATCCAAGAAAAGAAACCTTTCTGTGTGCTGCCTATTGCAAATGTGTGGTGTATATATCTCCCAAGGTTGTCCTTGCATAGCTTTGCAGAGCACGCTCTGTGGAATTTGGAGGGAAAGCACAAACATTGAATGGGTCAGACACTTGAGCATGGTAGCAGAAATGCCAGCCCTGGTTCAACATTTTGGGACAGTTCCTGCTCTCCAAAGGTTCCTTGGTTGATGCCTGTGAGCCTGCAGCACGTGGGAAGATCAGGCAATCAAGGAGGATTTTGGTTTTGCTGTGGTCTCAGATCAGGCCTCAACCCCTTACACAATGTAGGGGGAAAGATGTTGTACTTGATGGAAATGATTTGGAGAAGTACTGTATCCTTAAGGGAGTAACTGGAGCATTTTGCTTCTCTATGTGTCTCCAAGTGACAAGATGTCTCTGCAATGCCACATCTCACTTTTCCTCTCCTCCCTTTGCAGGAAGGAAGATGTCTCTATGTGATCCTGCTGATGGCCCTGTACTGGTGCACGGAGGCACTGCCCTTGGCTGTGACAGCTCTGCTGCCCATCGTCCTCTTTCCCTTCCTGGGGATCCTCCCGTCTAACAAAGTTTGCCCACAATACTTTTTAGACACCAATTTCCTCTTCCTCAGTGGTTTAATCATGGCCTCGGCCATTGAGGAGTGGAATTTACACCGCAGGATTGCTCTCCGGGTGCTCATGCTGGTGGGAGTGCAGCCAGCCAGGTGACTATGGGAGCAGGGGCTTCTCCATGGGGGATGTGAGCTGCAGGTGCTTGCCAAGAGGCTCTGCTGTGCTGCTCCTACAGTGGGGCTGTCCACACCTCCAGCTCCTTGTGTTTGTTCAGCTGTTTGCCCCTGGGCCAGGGGAGCACAGAGAGAATCGTTTGGTTCATACTCGTGCCCCATACCTGTGCTCCATCCAGTTTCAGAAGGGTCATAGAAATCCTTTTTGGTATTGATATTGTTATGTCTGCACATGAGCTTTTCCTCCTAATGTGTCAGAGACTTGCCAAAATGAAGAAATTCAGCTTTTCCTTTTTTCTCTCTTTCAGACTAATCTTAGGGATGATGTTGACAACGTCTTTCCTGTCCATGTGGTTAAGTAATACTGCTTCCACTGCTATGATGCTTCCAATTGCAAATGCAATTTTAAAAAGCCTCTTTGGGGACAAAGACACATCTAAGGATATGAACAGGGAAAATGAAGAAAGCCAAGGTAATTGAGACAGGGCAGTAGTATACGCCAGCTGAGGTCTGCCCTGCTGCTCTCAAATCTGCCCCATTTTATTGACTTCACTGCCACAAATAACATATTCCTTAGCTTACAGCTCGATCTCAGGGCTGGTCCCACTTTATTCCCGTGGTGGAAGAATATTGGCAGAAAACTCCCCTTTATCCTTCCCCTTCCTCATGTCGTGCAAGGGGCACTGCTTATGAGTGGCCTGGAAAACCAAAAAGTGGAGATGCCCAGCCAACCTGCTCCATAAAGCTGCTGCTGGCACAGGGTGAAGTCCAGCTCTGTGGCACGGTGGTGCTGGGGTTTGCAGGGATGCTGTGAGGATGGCTGGAGCCAGGGAGGGCTGCAGACAGGGCAGGTCCCTCCCTGTGGCACACAGAGCTGGACACATGTGTTCTCTTGTTTTCCTCTTTGTTCACCCATGGGACTGGAGCCTGAGCTGGAGGAGAAAGCAAGGACTCAAGGGAAGGCTAGCAGGTTAAATATCTATCTGTACAGTGCTTTGTGATTTTTTTTTCATCTCAATGCTGCTGCTTGGTGTTGTTCCTGAGCAGGTTGAGGACAGGTCAGGGGTGTGTGGCCAGGTAAGGCTTTCTTCCAGCCCTCTCTTCACAGGCCATTTACCAGAACTTTGGGCTTCTGGCAGACAGTGATGAGAAACAGCAAACCAGTAATGATATCCTGACATCCCCTTTGCAGCTATTGCTGATAGCTGGAGCAGTAGTCACAGCTTCTTCTGCTTCTTCTTGCACTAATTAGTAATTCATCTGCCTGTGTGATTTAAAAGCAATGGCTTCTTAGTTCCTGCTGAGTGCTGAGGCAGATAAAGGAGTCCCCAGAAGAAGGCTCTAACGTGTGCACACTTTAATAAAGATATAATTAATCATTCATCACTGATGCTTAGCAATCACGAGATGTTTGCACTCTAGGTTGCTTTATCATGTTTGCTTTATGAAGTTTTGACTGTTCACATCTATTAAAATCAACCCCACTGATTTCCTTGCTATAATTTCCTGTTCTGTGTTTTGTCAATCTGCTTTTAACCTTTTTGTCCCCAGCCTCTGAAACTGACTGTGTAGTTGTGACTGTAAATACAGTAGAGTTTGGGAACACATAAAAGGAAGATTCCCCCTCTTGTTCTAGACACTGTTAAGCACAGAATTAACATCCTTGACTCACAACACTTGCAGTGGTAAGAAAAAGCAGAAAAGGCAAGGGAGGGGCATGCAGGTAGAAGACTGAATAAAGTGATGCTTTGCAAATATCCTGTGATGGTGTGATGATGGTTTTTTTTTTGGTTTTTTGGGGTTTTTTTTGAGATAAAGGCTTTTAAGAATTATTTATGATACAAGTGAAGGAGCAATCATCTGTAAAATGTGCAACTTTTTTTGTATAAAAATCTGTATTTTCATGTAGACTTTTTATTTGAACTTTAGTGTCCCAAGGTAGACTCATCCTTTTCTGTAGTCTTTCTAAATGGATGAGTAAAGCTTCCTTGAAGGAAGCCCTAAATCTGAAGCCAGTCAAAAGTGATGAATCTGATGTTACACTTAGGAGTGGAGATGTGCAGATAAGAAAAAGGTATACTCATAAATTTCATAGTTTATTAAGTGTTTATAATCTATCTGAATTGTGATCCGTGCTCCAAAAAAGACAGATTCATTTGTGAAGGGAGCTGTATGTGGAAGAAAACTTGTACAACAGCATGTGGTAAGATCAGCTTGCCAATTAATTTGGTTTCATAACACTGTAGTAGAGTCCATTAGGCTAAAATATATTTGGGTAGTTAAAAATAATAATTTAAAATATAATAAAAAATATGTGACATTTCAAAGCATTTGACTTAGAGCAAAAAACCTCAACAAGTGTATGAAACCGGTTTTGTGTAGGTCTTTGCTTACACAACACAGTGCCTGCATTTAAGTGATCTCAGATCAGTTGGTGACACTTTTTTCCTGATGAGAGAATTCAAGCTTTTGATCACTTATGTCCATGCTCAACCATGTGGGCAGCATGTTATAGATCAGCAAATATTTACATTCTTGTGTCATTGACAGCTAAAACTGGGTGTAATAATTTGTTCATTTTCACACACTTGGCTTCTGATTCAAGAAAGCAGGTAGTGAGGTTGAGTGGATGAAGTCCCAGGTAGTTTTGGTGGATCAAAGCAGGATTATAAATTTAACACCAACAGACATTTTTCACCTTCTAGGACTTTCCTTTTAGAGGTGGGCCCTGCAATTCTGTCTGACATCTCCGGAAATAGGTGTGTGACAAGCTGGAAGCTGCTTTGCCTCTCCTCACTCCTGCTTCTGCCCACTAACCCATCATTGGCAATATTTCATTTCTCTGAGCACCTTAAATATCTCCCAGAAAAAAAATCACAAGAAAATATTTCCATTAGTTTTTCCTTCATAGAGAATGTTCTGCAAATTCAAGATAAACTGCATTCAGTGCTTGAGGTGTAACTGAGTCACAGACCTGGAAATTATGTCTCTAAAGGGGAAGGTGGGAAATGTGCATTTTTGAACTCTGCTGCCTGGTTTGACTGCCTAATCCCAGGCAGTGCTGGCAGGGTATGGCCACAGCACTGTTGCCTGCATCCCTCAGTAGGTGGAAATAGTCCTTTTCATGTCTTCTCAACCTTTTAGAAACAGTAAAAATGTCATTGAAGAAAAAATTATATAGGAAAAGCATTTCTGCCTCTAGGATATATGAGGTATTTTGGTGAAATAGCCACAGAATCCTCATACTGCTCTCTGGGAAGTGTGTACAGCTGGGTCCAAACTCTGTTATCTTTGGTCTTTTCTGACTTACAGATGTGTAATAATTTTCAATTCCTCTTTTACAAGTTTCATAGAAAGAACTCTGAAGTATGCCTGGCTTTCCTTTGCATGGTTACTTTTGCAATCCTTTCTTGAAAGATAACTCACAGATGGTCCTGCCCAGATGGGCTGGTAGCCTGAGCTTAGCAGGGGAAAAAATTAAAAAATTTTGAGGTAGAATGAAATGTTTTTGCAGAGCCAGGACAGAAGTGTTCAAGCCTTTGGGCTAAACCCATTGAGGGTTCAACAGTCAACCATGGGTTAATATTCATCCTTCTAATTACATCCCTTCATCGTGGCAAGGTTGGGATGAAAGCTCAGCATGTGTGTGTCCAAGGCAATTAACTCCAATCCAGTAAATTAGCGATGTGTAAAACATGACATTGCAGAAATCCTTGGTTCACTGCAGTGAGCATGGTGCCTTTGGTGCACACGTGAGTGAGTGCACAGACTTTGACCACTGCCTTCTCTCCGTGCTCTGGATCTCTGGGTCATGCTGGGTGGAAGGGGATTGGGTTTTGGGCTAAGAAGGGGTGCAAGGAAATTTGGGCAGTGCTAGGGTGGCAGTAGCAGGAATTGGGCTCTATCTGTAGCTGTCTGCAGAGCGCAGGGAAGTGCAGGCACACAAACCTCTGGACCCAAAACCACACAGAGAGGACAAGGAAAGGCAGCAGGGGTGGGGAAGGACCACCTGGGCTGAAGGTGGATAAAACTCACAAGTGCTGCAGTCCTGTGAGGAACAATGGAAATGGAGTTTGGCAGCACATCTCCTAACCTCAAGCCATGACCACAAATGCCACGAGCCTTAATGTCAGGTCTGCTAACAGAGAGCGATTGTATTGCATTTCCATTTTTTGAGTTCTGAGCTCTCCCGTGGGTTGGTGTGGTCAAGTGGTGTGCAGCTCCCAGTTTACTGGGACTGGCTGCTCAGCCTGCAGGGTCTGTTATTTGTGGAGAGGATGATGGGCTTGAAGTGGTCCTTGCTGTCAAGGTGGCTTTTGGAGGACCTGGTATAAAACCTAATCCCCAAACGTGTCTCACTCTTGTCTTTAAAGAAGGAATTACAGCCTTATGGTGACTGTACTAGTTGTCTGCAGGGTATAAAATTCTCACCCCGTGGGAATGAAGCTCAGTGACAGAAGTGCTCCTGCTGTGCCCTGGGGAACCTGCCTTACAGAAGGCCCCAAAGTGTTTCTTCCTATGAATGACTTAAGGTTAATCCTCCCCCAGGAAAACCCACCCCAAGCCCGTGACTTGGTAAGGGATGCCCTGGAAGTCTTGGCTGTGTTAGAAGATCCCAAAGGCTGGCCTGTGGCAAAAGCTGTAAAGGAACCAAGAGCCTGGGTGTTGGAGGAGAAGCTGGGTGCTGTGGTGGGGCTGGAGCAGTGGCAGGAGGAGGTGGGATCCTTCATCCCTGCCAGGTGCTCCTGACCCCATCCCTTGGTGTGAGCTCACCCTTCCTTTGCACAGCCCCTCCTCTACAATGGTAGTTGTTTCTTCTGTCCCTCTGTTTGGTTCAAGGAGAATTTTCTAGATGCTTTGAACTGTTTTAAAGTCCTCATCTTTCTTTTTCAGCATGTTTACAGCAGAATAAACTTTACACTGTACCAACTGAGATGCAGTTTCTGGCAAGTACTGAGGAGTAAGTTAACTATAAAGTTTGTATTAGAGAGTTGAGAGAGAATTATCCCCTGAGCTAGACCAAGTGTTAGGAATTTGAAATTCAATCATTGCAATGTTTTGATTATACCAAACATCCCAGTCATTAGCAGCCTGATGATAAAAACCCTCCTCTGTGTGTCCAGCATCCCTCTGCATGTCCAAATCATTACAGAGGGTTTTTTTCAGCCACTCTGAAATCATAGCCAGAGGTGTCTCCTGCTGAGGATTTGTGCCTTGATTTTCTCAGAAACATCAAATGTGTGAAGCCCATGTAAAATCCCCCAGAATTTACATACTGGCAATGGTTCTGCTTTGATAACGAGGATAGGGAGGAAGCATCTTTTCAGGAACACAGTAACAGATGTTTCTTTCCTCAAATTAGTCAGATTTTAGTTCTTTTTCCTTTCGGCAGTCCTGTGGACTGTATGCTCAGTGTTACAAGCTGCTGAGGGGCTGGGCAAGGCACAGGCACCCTCAGCTCCCGTGGTGGGTCTGAGGGTGCTCTGTCCTCTGCAGGGCTGACAGTTCTGTGTGCCACTTCACCACACAGACCCGTCTGCAGCACTGAGCTGCTGAGGTGTCCTTGAGCACACTGGTAGCTTGGATTTCTAAAAACTGGGAATTTTCTTTCTGTCAAGGCTCTGAAGTGGTTGCACTGTATTTAAACCAGGGCTTTCACCGGATTCTCTTTTGGACTATTTTAAAGCAAAGATCTGGCGGAGGAGAAGGGGCTTTCCAGTGATGCTCTCTCAGACTTAAAGAAGGAGGAGGAATACAAAACAAACATATGGAAAGGTTTCCTCATCTCAATCCCATATGCAGCCAGCATTGGAGGTACAGCAACGCTGACTGGAACTGCACCAAACCTCATCCTGTTGGGACAGCTGAAGAGGTATGGGAGGCTGTCCTGGGGATCCTTGTAAATCCTGCAAGATGGAGACACCTTCTTCATCCCTGTAGGAAACTCCTTTCTGTGCTGAGTGCTGGTTTGGAAAATCCATGCCCTTCCAGAATGTTTTGGGGAATGAAAGCAGGGAGTGCACCAGCCTTAGACTTAATAAGCAGGTTTGCAGCAGGCAGGCAGGCTGTCAGCCAAACTGGAGCATGTGTGCTTCACCTCACTGATGCTTTTAATCCCATTGAATTTAATGGGACTTGACTCCACGCCTACAATTAACCTGGTAACTGTTTTGATGAAGCACACTGTGTAGTGCTTTGTGAGCAATTATAGCTGCTGCTGTGTGGGAGAAAGAAAAATAATGAACTCACTACTTCTGGCCTGTTTTCTTAGTCATAAAAGGTTCCTCCTATGTGCATAGGAAGAGAGATTTGTGCCAGCCCAGGTGCCCACAGATATTTCTTACTTTTGCTGAGCTCTACAAGAAGTACATACAGCCTGTCCTGGGCACTGCAGCATCCCTGTGAGGTTCGTGTCCAGACTCTCCAGCAGTTTCTGTAGCAGAATTTAATCCTGGGTGTTCAGGAGTATCTTTGTATGAAGACATTGACCATCTGGAGAAGATTTCCAGATCTTTCCCTGCAGGCTTGCACAGCTGGGCTGGGTGAGATGGGGTGGCAGGGTGGCCTGGGAGTTGTCCCAGCACAAGGCTCCTCACATTTCCTTAGGTGCACATAACTCCTAAGGCACATACAGGGATAGTTTTTAAATGCATAGGGGCAGGTTTGTGGGATATTTCACTGCTGATTTCAGATGTTGCTTACCCGTGGATTGGAGGGTGCTTTCCCATCTTGCATTAACTTGATTTTTCCCATTTGCTTAGTTATTTTCCAGAATGTGATGTGGTGAACTTTGGTTCTTGGTTTATGTTTGCATTTCCTTTAATGCTGATTTTTCTTCTCATGGGATGGCTATGGATCTCCATCCTGTATGGAGGAATTAACCTGAGGTAGGTTGATATTCACTATACATATATGTAGTCTGGTTATATCAGCATTATTAAATACATATTCATCATGCTTCTCAGCCTAAATCTACCTTCCTGGAAAGTGGGGGAATTTACAGCTAACTCTAGCATGCCCATCCCATAACAAGTCATCTATTTTTTAAAAGCTGATGTACAACAGGAAGATTTTAAAGATATTTCATAGTTACATATACCTTATCCAACTGAAATACGTGTACAGAGTATGTATTATATTCATTCAGTTAAATGTATAATTTTTAAAGGTTGTTGTTTACCTTGGTCTCTGGAGGGTAAATGGCAGATTTTTAATGACAGAAGGAAAAGCAGGATCTAGATTTGAAGACTGTGATAAAATTGTAGTTCCCCATAAAAGAGACAGGATTTCTTCTTGGGGCAAAAATCTGGGTTTGGAACAGATTACCTCACAACAGGGCTTAATTTTACAACAACATGTTAATCTGTAACTGAGAATAACATGTTTTTCCAGTAAATCTTTGCTGGACACATGCAACCCCTTAGTGTGCACAACCTGAAGTGATTGCAGCACTGCTCAGACCTTCTTCCCCCTCCACACTCTCACAAGTGACAGCAACAAAGTCAGTCTTGCTTCCTCCAGGGATCGTACAGAATTTGTGATATTTAGAAAAGCCTTTAATTGTTGTTTTGACTTTAAAATGCAAATGTGGAGAGAGGAGAAAAAAGAGAACAGGTGTCCAAATATTTACATTGTCTCAGACATAGGGGAAAAAAAAGATCAATGGGAAAGTTTTAATCCAGAAAATGCCAAAGGCTTGTCCTTAACTTGCTGGTGGGGTTTCTGAGGAGGCTCTGCATGCTGCTGTGTGATGCTGGGCTGGCTCCCACTGCTGAGAGCTGTCACCGTGTGCCAGGGCTGGTGGCACCCCCGGCTGGATGCCCTGGCGAGGACTGGGCACGGCACAGCCCCAGCCCCGCAGGTGAGGGCACAGCAGAGCCCCTGGACGGCAGAGCTGCTCTGGGGCTGCGGGAACGTGCTGCTCTGTGTTTGCTTTGGCTCCTGCCCCCAGCACAAGGCTGGCTGTGCTGGGAGAGCTGGAGCAGTGTGGATACCAGAATTCCCCCGTGGTGGGAGTGGAGGAGACCTGCAAAGCTCCACAGGCACAGCCACGGCTCCACAGGAGCCTCTTGGGGTGCCTGGGCTGTGGCTGCTTGGGGATTTGTGGCTGGACCTGCTCTGTGGGCAGCTCCTTGGTGCCTGCAGCAGGTGACTTTGGCTTTGCCTGAATGCAAACGGCATTAAAAGGATGAGGTATGGGCTGGCTGAGCTGAGGCTGCTGTTAGTAACACCTCCCAAAAACCAAGAAATTAAAGGGCCAGGAACTTGAAGTGCGGGAGCTTCTGAATGATCAACCATTCATCTATATAGAACATCCAGCCACCATATCCCTTTGAAACAATAAATGAATTAAGGAAGGTCAGGGACCATGGTGATTGGCAGATGAATCTGATACAGAAATTTGGGGTTGTAGGGTTAATCAAGGTCACAGGCAGTGTTAGAAACCAGGTTCAGTGTCATGGGATGTGATGGGAGATGAAGTGCAAGATATGAATATACAATTTGCATGCACATGCTACAAAGGAGCAAACTGTGTGCAGTCAGTGCAGCCAGGCTAAGAGGCTTAGCCAGGAGCACATTAACATTCCCAGCCACTTAGAAATTCCTCACATTTTTGTTGATCCTCAGCAGCATCCTGGGATCACCCAGGAAATTACAAATGACTTGAAAAGTGAAGGGACAGATTAATTTTCTGTGTCACCCTATTCCTAGTCTTTCTGTCCAAGTAGGTAACTTGCTTGGAAGGAAGACAAGGAAACCCTGCAATGTTGGAACTTTCATTTGGCAATCACAGTCCATGCTGGAGGAAACAGTTCAGAATATAAATGAGAGGAAATTTCCTCACCTCTGCAGGGTCTCCTTTGTATGAATGCAGAGACAAAGGATATATAAAATAAAGCCTTATTACCTTTACCTCAGCAGAGATTTTCATTGTTAGTCTTCATAATCTGAAGATAACACAAACTGAGCAGCCAGAGATGTGCAGCTCTTTGAACATTGAAGAGCAGATGCTGGAGAAGGACACTGAGTCCTGCATGTGCTGCATAGAAAATGCATTATTTCCTATGTGTCACTTAGGTCAGAGGCATGTAAAAATGCACGTGAAAATATAATTGTGTTTCTTGGCAGGGGCTGGAAAACAAAAAAGTCAAATATAAGAGTGGATGCAGAAGCCCGAGCCAAGGAGGTGATAAAGGAGGACTATCAGAAACTGGGTCCAACAAAGTGAGTTGTAAAGTTGGGATAGAAATGAAAAAGAAATTAAGTGGGTTTGGAAATATCCTGTCTTAAGAGTGCAGGACTATGGGGAATGGAACTTTTTAAAGAAAATTATACCTTTATTTCTACTCAGTCTGTTTGTAACCTGCTGAACTTTGCTTTTTGCATGCTCCAGCCTCCTCACCTTTGCTAGTATGAAAAATTGCAAATAGCAGCTTGCACTCAAATCTTCTGAAGAACAACATTCCTGTTACAGAGGGAATTCATGCTGTGTTGTTTAATTAGTCTTTATGATTTTTCTACTCCAGGAACAAACCCAGTTCTGTGTGTGTTAGGTGCTAACCAACACAGGCTGGATTTCAAAGGTTTGTGCATAGCTGTCCTGCAAAGCAGGAGGTGTTTGCTGAGGAGGCTGGTGAATCATATTATGGATATGAATCATATGGATTGTGGATATACTTTAAGAAATCTTATAGCTCAGAAAAAGTATACAGAAAGAAGTCAGATCCATGCCATGGAACAAATTATTTTTTTCTGAATAATTCCCTCAACTATGCTAGTCAAGTGAGGAAAGTAAAAGCTGGTACAAACTGCCATGATGGGGATTATATTTTGGAGTAAGACACCAGCAGAAAGAAACATGAGTTTTAGACTTCTGAGAAATGCCAAAAAAAGGGGGAAGTAGGAAAAGCTGAGTATCTCCAGAAATCCAACCCTGCATGTATCCACCCACTGATATTTTGGGCAGCCAAGGCAACTGAAGATTATTGAAATTGCAGGGTTTATCCTAAAATGGTCTGTGCTTCCCTATCTGTAAAATAATATTTTCATACTCAGGGCAATGCTGTGAATATCCAGTGATGTTTGTGTCGTGCTACCAGCATTGTAATTATTTCTGTTGTGTGGAACATGGAGTGGTTCTTCAAAGACAGCTCCCTGTGCCTGTGCTGTAAATGAAAGAAATTGGTTTATTTGTTCCATTCAGTACATTATCGAGCAGCCTGCAAAATGTCTCTGAAAGAATCAAAGTCCCACTTTGAGATCTAGGAGTGGGAAAGTGCATTAAGCTGAGCTCTACCAATTTGATTAGCACCCCCATAACTAAAAATCAGCTCGAGCAGCCTCTTCCCAAGGGCTTATATGGCCTTGCTTGTGCTCAGAGAGATTTAAAATAGAATTTCGAGGCATCATCTTAAACCTTGGTTAAACCTTAACTCCACTAGATACTTAGTGAATGATATTGCCTTTTACCTGCTGTTTGTCATGTGTCTAAGGGACAGTGTTTAGATTCTGACCTTGGAGGAATTTGTTCCTGCTGTCTCATGTATGATTTGAATCTCAATCATCCTTTTGTATTGCTTGAGCTGCAGTGCCACCATCCCTGGCTGCCATCCTGGAGGGACAAGGTCAGAGGAATGACCATGAGGAGCTGCTGGGCTCTTCCTCTCTGCCACACCCAGAGGGTTTCAACCTTGCATCCAACTGTTGTCACATTCCTGATCCCCATCTTGCCTCTCCTTAATGTCTTCCAATAAGAGAGTATTGCTGGCAAACACCAGTATTTGAAAATAGATTTGCAATCTGTTCCAATGTTTCACTGTAGCTGTTTTTAGAAAATCAGCCTGACTTCTCAGCCAAGATGCTGCAGCAGGAGCTGGGTACTTGTCCTAGCTTGGATCCACCCCATCATCATTTTAACCTCATTTTTTTTCATTTCAGGTTTGCAGAACAGGCAATTTTCTTCTTCTTCTGTGTGTTTGCAATCATGCTGTTCTCCAGGGATCCCAAATTCATTCCAGGTTGGGCCAGCTTGTTTGCACCAGGGTAAGACTTTATTTTCATTCCACTCTGCCATTTTGCAGTAACATTTCCGAATTATTGACATTCCTGAGTTTCTGATTGTGTTGCTTAACAGTATTACTCAGGTTTCCTGGAATAAATTAACTGAGCATCAAGTAGCAGAGCCAATGTTGCTTTTTCTCTCCCCTAGAGGAGGTGCATGAAGCTTGTGGGAAGTTGTGATGTGTCTGTTTGAGGCCATCCCTAGGATTTAATGTTGGGAATGCTGTTTATAGGTATATTTACAGTGAAATACTGAGTTCTCTAGTCAGTCCACTGATTTCACTGGGATCTGAAGACTGAAGAGAGATGGCAGGAGCTGATTCCAAGTGCTATCCTGTCGGTTTCCCAAGTTTGTGTCCCCTGTGACAACCATACCTTGTGAAGATGAATACATACAGCTCAGAGAGGGTGTTGTTATTTCTTAAAAGAAGAGACCTTCATTATTTTGTGGGTTTTTTAAAAACAAAATCCTAGTTTGATAAATGGATAAGTGTTTCCTTAATATAACAAAGTAGTTATGGACCTTTTCCTCATCAGTTAGTAAATCCTTAAATCTAACACATGCTTAAGCTTTTTACTGGATGGAGCCTGGCCTTCACCTGAGAGCTTGAGCATTTTGCAAAGAGCTCATATAAATAAGATGGTTTGGGCTCTGTCTCTCTTCGTCCCTGCATCAGGCTGAGAAAACTTGTCCCTATAACTCTGCAATCAGAAAACCAGAACATGAGTGTGGAGGGGATTAGATCTTGGTTTTTATTTGTAGAGCAGCTTTTCTGGGGGGTTCACAGCCCATGGTGGAAATGTAGCTCGACAGGGAATTAAAAAAGAAAAGTGAACAACAAGCTTTGTTCAAACCTGATGGAAACTTGTAATCTTCTTTGGTAAATCCCTGTTCTCATAAACTTTGTAATTCTACAGGCTTGTGCTTCTTACAAGTGTTTTTGCTGCTTTTGGACAGGTTTATCTCAGATGCAGTTACGGGAATCACCATTGTGATTATACTGTTCTTCTTCCCTTCACAAAAACCTTCCTTCAGGTGGTGGTTTGACTTGAAAGGTGAGTAGGAGACCCCTCCAGGCAGGGACTCTGTGCTTGCCTGTGTCCTGGCAGGGCAGGCTTGGAGCAAGAAGCAATGGTCTCTCCCCTTGGAGCTGCAGCAGCAGCACTGGCTGTGTGGAGCAGTGTGGCCTGAAGGTGCCATTTGACCCTAAAAAGGCTTTTTTTTTTTTTTCCTGAAGTACCAGAGGTTTAGCAGTCACTGCCCTGCTGCTGATGGCCGGAATGACTCAGTTGCTCATGTAGCTGTCAGGGTTGATGCCATGGTGGGATGAAGTGACCTGAAATGGGTGTTCATTTACCATGGCAGACCTGATGGTGGAACAGAGGTTTGGTGTTTGACTTCCCAACAGCTCCTGTCCTTCAAGGGGAGCATGCACCTCTGAGAGAGCAGAGCTGGGCTAGTTGTCTATTCTCAGATAAGGTGCACTTCCTCAGTTTCTAGAATAATTTAGAATTTGAACTCCCAACGCTCAAACTCTCCAGCAGGTTTTGAAGTCTTGGGTCGGTCTTCTTGAGTAGCAATGAAATACAAATTTTAATTCATAAATTACTTGGAATAAGAGATAATCTGTATGTGGAGAAGTAGCTGATGAAGGACCTTTGTAGATGATTGAGCTTTGCCTGGGCTCTGTGGGAACAGAATAGCAGCTGCTCTGAGTCATGCACATTTGTTGTGTTGTCCATACACAGGAGGATGTTTAATCAGGCCTCCTGTGGATAAAATATTTGCCCTTTTCAACAGAAAATTTCAGCCCCATTAGTGCATCCTTCCATACAACAGAGCTCACTTTATCACATATTAAGAAATGGCTTTTAGGGGAGATGAGCTCTTCGTTGTAAAACACACTGGCTGTTGAATGACAAATGGGAAATTAATAACATCTTTGGAATTCAGATGGCAGAAAATTTCCTTGTTCTATGGACTCCATCTGTTGAAGACAATGTTTATGTCTGTTACAGAGAGAAAATTAACCCGATATTAAATATTAAGAAAGCCTCAAAGAAGACTTTATTATATTTATATATATATATATGTATATATTTTTTTTAATTTTTTTTTTTAACATCCGATTCTAAGTTAAATGTTCCTTTAGTTGGCTACCTCAAGACACTCCATGTGTGTGTTTGATCAGCAGCTCCTGGTCAGTGAGCTCCAGCACTGCTGTCAGGCTCATGCTACCATTCAGTCAGGCCATGACTGATGCTCCTCTTCGGGTGGGTGTTTGACACAGGCCTTTCCTCTTTGTCCAGCACCAAACACAGAGACCCAGCCCTTGCTGACCTGGAGGAAGGCCCAGGAGACCGTGCCCTGGAACATCATCCTGCTGCTTGGAGGAGGCTTTGCCATGGCCAAGGGCTGTGAGGTGAGGCCCATGTGGCATCACCCTGCCCAGCAGGGTTGGATTTTATCAGGGTGTCACTTGGCATTCTCATTTGGCTTTGGAAAACTTGTATCAGTGGAGTCATCACACTCACGGGACATTTCTCAACTCCGAGTGGCAGCAATACACAGCAGATAACTAAGGAGGCTACCACTCCTTGCAAGCTGCTTGCTGTGAGATGCCCTGAGGACAAGTTCTAGGAGAGGACCAGGTCCCCTGCAGGGATGCAGGAGGATGACTGCTGTTTTTACTCTGCCCTTCTGCAGGAGTCTGGCTTGTCTGTGTGGATAGGAGGGCGTCTGCATCCCTTGGAGGGTGTGCCACCCCCCGTGGCTGTCATCCTCATCACGGTTGTCATCGCCTTGTTCACGGAGTTTGCCAGCAACACTGCCACTATTATCATCTTCCTGCCTGTCTTGGCAGAGCTGGTAAGGTCCTCCCATGGCAAGACCAGCTCGTCCTCTGCCCCCTCCTTGCCCTGCCCCTTGGGTGGGCAGGTTTGTGTTGGGTCTGTGTTGGGATAAGCTCTGGGTAATTTTCCTGCTCCTGAGCTTCAGACTCTTCAAAACCCTTGGGAGCAACAAGCCCTGTAGCATAACGTGGGCACTGAAGGATAATAATCCTTCAGATTTTGTTGTGAGAGATGTGATTATTTATCACAGAGTGTGGGATAGGCCTGTGCACAGTGCACTGGCTATTTGCATCCTTTGATTCATCTCTTGGCAGCTCGAATCCCCAAGGTCCAATTTCTGTTCCTTTCTGGTTTTCCAGGCCATTCGTCTGAAAGTAAATCCCCTCTATTTAATGATACCAGGAACTATAGGATGCTCCTATGCATTCATGTTGCCAGTCTCAACACCTCCCAACTCAATTGCATTTTCCTCTGGACATTTGATGGTCAAGGATATGGTAAGTTCCTTTAGATACATAAAATGATGAAAACAATCAGCCTGAGTGTTTAAAGAAGGGATTTTTCTGTCCTGTTAGTACTTCAATATGTAGTGAAATGAGAAGACAGAAGTCTGATACTGTTCTCAACAGTGTTTGAAGTTACAGGATGGAAGGAGCTTGTATGAAGTTGAAATTTGGAGCCACCATGGCTCCAAATGGTGACAAATGTGGTCTTGAATGTGCTCAGCATTCCCCAGCCCCTTGTCCTGTTCCTCTAGTGCCAGCAGCTCAACTTTCATAGGTTTCTGGATGCAGGAAAATTTCCGCAGCTCCGTGAAATAAATTTTATGAGTAAAATTAGGCTTAGTCCCAGTTCCTGCTCACATTCCTGAGGCTAAACAGATGTTAATGTTTTTGATGGATCAAAGCTTGGTAAGCAGCTGCAGAATGGCCTTTGTGGCTTTAAGCCTGCTTAAAATGTTCCTAATATTAGCAGCAATTATATTCCATTTTTATAATGTTTGCATTCAAATAACTTCGTGCTTCACATGCTGTAGATGTCCAGTCTAAACTCAACAGCTGTCTTTGTATTTCTTTTGTAGGCAAGAACTGGGTTACTCATGAATCTTATGGGAGTTCTGCTTCTTAGCTTGGCTATGAACACATGGGCCAAGAGCATCTTCCAGCTGGGGACCTTCCCTGCATGGGCCAACATCCATGCAGAAAATGCCACCTCACTTCTGACAGCTGTAGAAAATGTCACTTTAAGTGCACTAAATAAAATATGAACAAAGCCACCCCCGGGGAAGGACTCGCTCACTTAGGCCTGGGGCACTGGAATCATCAGAGCTTGCACAGGAGGAAAAGCCACGTGGCTGCTCACACTGTGTGGGACCTTCTGGTTTAATTTTATTTTTAGAAATTCTGGTCAGTGTCACAACATCCGTTTGTTATTTTCTCTGGAGATCTTTCCCCACCTTTTGCAGGTACAAATCTGACTCTCCCAGAGTCCTTCTGTCACAGGTGGTTGTTAACTGGACAACCTGTAAGCATGGAGCATCTTTGGGTAGATGCCTGTCCCCCCATGAGAGCTGACGAGCCTTGCTGCTCTGGCTTCTGATACCCTACCTCGTTTTGGAAAGCAGCCCTGGCAACGGGGTGGAGGCAACTGGATTATTTATGTGCAACCCAATGTGAGTGAGTGTATCAGAATCTGGCCGGGGGGAAGGCAGCGTGGCCGGGTGCTTCTGGCAGGGTGTGAGGCTGGGGTCCCATTGCCACCTCATGAGGAATTCTCTCGTGGAGGATGAAGAGTATTTCTTCAGGTCTGTGTGTGAAGGGGTGACTCAGGAGATGTGTCGGCAGGACTCGGTGCATTGCTCCATGCTTTGGAAACTGGAAGGCCACAGTTTGTTTCCAAACATGTTCAATGTTTTGGAAACCTGGGACAGCGATTGCTGCCTGGTTCTTTGCACTGAGTACAGGGACAGGGGTTTGGGACCAAATTAATTTCTGAAGTAACTTTGGACATTGGTGGTGTTTCACCATTGGTAACTGTGGCCAGTCTTAGGTTTGTGAGATTGACTCACTCACAAATGACCCGCTGAGTCACAGGTCAGTGGACAAGTTGCATTGGAATATTATTGACCTTTCTTAAAAATAGGCTTTGATTCTTAACGTCTTTTTTAATCAGATTGCTTGGGTACTTTCAATGAAAGCATTGCAAATTGACAGTGATTTTAATCACCAGTTTATCTGATTATTTTTATTTTATTTTCTGTAAGAATATAAAATATTAAACTTAAATCATCAGTCATTGAAATAGATGATTGAATGATAAAAGATCTGATTCTTGCTTTATGGAAGGTGAGTGACTGGATCCCTGTGCTGGGACCGGTTTCTCTGACAATGTAAACTGGTGGAGTTGACAGGATGAACTGGCCTGGGGTAGGGATCCAGTGCATCCCCCTGCTCCTGTGCTGCTGATAACCCCCAGGGCCAGGTGGGAGGGCTGGCAGGGAGATGTTCACCAGCCACAGCTGCTGCTGCACGGGTTACCCTGTGGGGGTTACCCTGGGGTGATGTGGCAGGTGGGAACTCGAGGGGGTTGAACTGAAATCACCAAAACCAATTGAATGTGGAACTTTGATCATCAAGTTACAAAAAAAAAAAAACTCCTTAATGTTCCAACAAAATCCTTAATGATTGTGGAAAACTTAAAATAAAGCACGTTGGTTAGCACATCACATGGTCCTGTTTGCTCTGTAGTTTGAGGGAAGAAAAGCAAAGCCCGAGCCTCCCCCTGCTCCAGCTTCATCCCTGATTTGGGCAGTGGCTCCCCAGAAGAGCAGGAGGGCAGTGCAGTCCTGTTAAGCAGCCGAGCAATGGGAAAACCCCTGGCCCAGCATCTCAGGGCAGCTCTGCCAAAGAGCCTTTGAGCATCCCCCACATCCCTGTTCTGCTTGGCTGTGCTGGGCTTAGGCACTGTCGTTCTGCTTGCACGCTCCTCATCATGATTTAGCAAAGATGGGCTGAATGGGAAGGGAAAATTGCTCCCTGCAGTTTGCTTTCTCAGCCAGCTGTCTGTGAACAGCACGGCATTGCTGTCCTGGTTCAGGGAACAGGGATGAGGGAACAGGGATGAGGGAACAGGCTGTGCCCATAGGTGCTGCAGGAAGGAGCCCTGCAGTCCCACTGCCCTGAGCCACCTCTGCTGCCGCAGGGAATCCTCATCAGCCACTGGACAGAGCTGCCTCTGTCCCTGCAGCCTGGAGCACAGGCAGCAAGGGCTTTGGGATCATCCAGTTCTGAAGGGTAACATCCAGGCCAGCTCCCTTGCAGATGCTGGGCTCGCAGGTTTGTTTATGGTCTCAGCTCTGACTTGGTGCATCCTTGGTGATTGAATCCAGGATGGTTTTCCTTGGGCTTGAAAGCAGAGCTGAGACCACAGAGTTTGTGTAGAAGTCTCCAAAAATCACCTCCAGTGTCCTGGCATGCCTGTGGCACTGTCTATCCAGGAATCAGGAAGTATTTCACAAATGCAGCCAGGGCAGGGTTGAGATCTCTGTGCCAAAATGAGAAACTGAGGCACAGAGAGGACCAGTGACTTACTCAAGATCCACAACGAGGCCTGGGAAAGGTGTAAGAAGCACCTGGATCGTAAAGTTCTTTAGTCCAAGACCTGTTTGCCAGCTCTGTCAGCATCCCCTGTGTTTCCCAGGGCTCCCCAGAGGATCTGATTTAAGGCATGTGGACAACAGCATTACCTTTTAAAAGAGCACTACCTGCTCTTTTATACCCAGGTATCTGTGAGATTAGGACTAGTCTGGCATGCTTGAGTTTTAATTAATTTTTTAAGCAGAGCTTTTAAGATTTAGTATTTCTGGGGTTCACAGGTGAAGAGGCCTGCATGAATAATTTCTGATTCCATTTGCTGCTGCTAGTACTAAGATTTGCCAAAAGCAGCTTTTAATGGCAAGTCAACCCCATTAGTCTTGAAGGGTCTGTGATATTTGTAGAGATATGAAAGTTCCCAGGAAAGGGTATTTCAAGTGCTGTAGTGACCTTCTGTAACTTTGACTGTGTTATTTTAAAGGAACTTTGCTTGCCTATGCACCGTTTCTCTAGGAATGTAAAAATCCAACATCACAAAAGCCATTCACATTAGCAGCCTCCTTGTGAATTTTAATTAACAGGAAATTCCACTCACGCATTGAAATTCAACATCCAGAATATCTCTGCTTTACTCCTTTGATGTTCCCCATCCAGTCCTGGACCACCATCCATATGTTCTCCTGAGACACTCGGAGGAAAATAATTTTGGTTTATTTATTGTAGGAAAGCATTTTGTCGTTGTCTTTTATCCCAGAAGCATTCAAGCTGCTTTACAAACTGTTCACACGGAGGAGCTCTCTGTGTGTCCTTACAGCAGGGAGCTCTGGTCCTTACATTCCAGAGCTGTGCTCCTCAGTTTGCACTCAGCAGCGATGCTGGAGTTTCAGGAGAGGCAGGGAAAGAGTCATGAAACAAAAGAAAGTCCAGCGTGATAGGGAATTCAATTTTTACAGGTTAAATAGTCTCGGTTCCCTGATCACATTTATCCCTTTAGGATTTTGCTGAGATTTTCCTATATTTCTGTAGTAGTAACCTAAGAAGAGATGATCTGGCTCTGTGTTACTGTAAGTCATTCATTTGCAAGTGATTTTAACAAAAAAAGAACCACCCCTAATTAGTTAATCTTTCCTACACCCTCAATTTCTCAAATGGGTAGAATAACATGATCAACAGGTGCTGATGATACTGCCATGGAGAATTATTTTCAAAGTTAAATCATTCCATTTTAGCCCTTCATTCATCTTCTTTCTCCAGCCATTTTCTTAAGCTATATAGATCATTTACCCCACCCTCTGCCTGGGGTACAGCATTGTACCCCCTTCCACCCCTGTCACCATGACAAGGTGACACTGTCACCACGGGTTGAACTTGCAGGTGTTTTGGCACAGGCCCACCCCAAACACTGCAGTCTGCACTCAGACCTGAGTTTAAAACCTCTGTCCTGGTGGGTACAAGCTCAGGGCTCATCCCTAGTCCAGGTAAAACCAGGCTCTGCTTCCTGGCAGTGATGCCAATGGAATCCTCTGCTGTCTTACAGTTCCAGCAAGCTGCTCACAGGCATGTGGGGCTCGGTTTCCTCCTGTCGTGCTAAAAAGTCAAAATTAGTGATGTTAGAAAATTTTAGAGCTTGAGCTCGACAGAGACTGGAGCTTGTCAGGAAATCAAATTCTTTTTCTACCATCTGGAAACGACACGGGATAGGAAAAGGCACCTTGGAGCATCCCGGGAGGACACAGTGTTCCTCCTTAGAACTCTCCCAAGCACAGTATTTTTTTTCATAACCAAAATGTGCCAGACCTCAGGGTCCTCGGGCAGAGTGTGACCACAAGATGTCACAGTTGCTTCACTGCCATGTATGGTCCTGCCTTTCCCGTGTCCCAGTCCTGCCCCTTTCCCACTCCCAGGTATCCCTATGAACACACACAGTGGTGTTTGGTTTTTTTGCTGCTGTGTTTTGTTTGTTGGGTTTTTGGTTTTGGTTTTTTTTTTTTTTGGCAAAGCAAGTGTTTATTCGTTGTGTTCTGGGGAAGGTTAGGCATTTAGGTTAGATTTTTAGCTCATTTACAGATGGTATAAAATCGAAGTTACCCCACATATATGCCCTTGCTGTAGGTCCAGCTGGCAGACAACAATTTTGACTAGAGTCAGAGGAAAAAAATCGAAGTATGACTGCAAACAAACACTTCTTGGTGCTGCCAGAGTTACTGCTCAGTGTCCCCACAGACCTCAGGTGCCTTTGCCAGATGGTGTAGCAGACTCAGAAAACACCACAATATTGTGGACTTGAGAGGTTTCTGTTCTTTATAGCCTATTGCTAAATTTATTTCTTTTTCTGCCCCAGAAAGCTGCTTGTGTAGCCTGGATGGGGTCCCAGGGGCTGATGCTAATATCAGCTCAGTCTGAAGTAGAGTGAGGAAGGAGTTTAGTCGTAGCAGAAGCTGATGAGCCTTGCAGGATCCAGCTATGGGTCTTTTGGGTTAGTCCCTTATAGAGTGCACATTGAATTCAAGACCTAATTCATGGCCTGTGCAAGCCATTGCTATGGATGCTCCAAACAAACAGCACTTTCTTTCCTGCCCGCCTGGCTGGTGCCTCTTCCCTGCTGGAGCCAGGCAGAGCTTCTCCTCTGGCCTCTGTGCTCCAGGGAACCAGGAGGAAACTTTGCTCCACCAGCCACACAGGAAAAACAAAACCCCCAGCTATGAAAGCAGAGCTGTTGAGTGGGGCAGCAAGGGCACAAGGGACTGGTGCCTGCAGGAAGGGCAGAGGAAGGGGGCAGAGGTTTGCTCGTCATTCCTTGTCCTCCAGTGCCTGCCGTGGTCCAGCCATGTCCCCTGGGGAAGGTGCTGCTCTCCCACCTCTCTCTGGAGGGCAGAGCCTCACGTGCTTTGTCCCCAGGGGTGGTTGGGACAGGGCTGACCTCCAGCCCTTTGCCCTTTCCCACCCAGGGGAGCATGAGAACATCCCGGGGGCCCCGCAGTTCCCAGCTGGAGGGAGGGCTTGGCTTGGGCCAGCAGGTCCCCATAAGGATGGGCTCAGTGGCAGCTGGGTGAGCTGTGTCACCTTTGCCCACAAATGCTGGCTTAGCATGAGAGTGTCTGGGCAAGGGGCAAGTTTGGTGGGAGCCAGGGAAGGCTCCTGTAACCCCTGAGCTCATAACCGAGGAGCAAACACCGTGGCTGGTCCTCATCTCCAGGTGAGCAGGTTTGGTGGCTGGAGCTCTGCTGGGCACATCCTGGAGGCCAGGCAAGCTGGGAGCTCCACATCCTGGCCTGTACATCTGGGAGCTTCTCAACAGTTTGGGAATCCTGGCTGTGGCTGGGTTTTCTCTCAGTGGATTTTCTGGCTATAGGGAATTCAGAAAGGTTCAAGATTAAAACTTCCTCTTCCTCTGCTAGGACTGTGAGCTGAGCCTTGAAGCTGTTTGTGAACTCTGCACTCAGTTTCAGCAGGGAGCAGCAGCCTGTCAGAGCAGATGAGCAGTTACCAACTGGGATGCTGGATCCTCTGTGCCCTTTGTGCCATGACTGATATCTGAAAGAGGAAAAGATCCCTTCAGCTCTGACAGATGCCAACCCTGCCTGCTGCTTGCTGGTGGGCAGTGTGAGGAGTAGTCATCTGATTTCCCCACAAGGAATGATGACACCCCAGGTTCCATATGGTCCTTGTTCCATCCTCGTCAGCCCATGTGACTGGTTTTTTTCAGCTATGTGTCATTAAAATAAGCCTTCTCTGCAATAAGAGTAAGAGCAGAAAAAGTGTGAAGCCCAAGGAGTGCTGTGCGTCCTGGCACTGTTCTGTAGTGCTGTTATTCCCTGGGCTTCACTCACCAGGTTTTGCACACTTCAGGGATTGCCAGTGTTGCTGATCTGAATTGCCTTAGAACATCCTGGGTTTTGTGTCCTGGCTCTCTGGTGCTGCCTTGGTTTCCTGCCCTGCCTCTCCCAACAGCCACGTCCAGGATCCTCTCTCAGAGCAATAAGGCACTGGAACATGGAAAGTTTTTGGGCAAGTCTGAGGCACCTCACTGCCACTGGGTATGTAGAGTCAACTTTAATCCCTCTCTTTCTCTCTGTCTTGATAGCTGTTGTATGGCTTTTCCACAGAAAACCCCCTTTCCTAGTTAAAATTGTCCCTCAAAGGATAACTGAGGCTGCTGTTCAACAGTGGGAGACAGGGATTGCCTGGCTGGGTTTAACCCTTGGGACAGGCTCTTCTCCCCTCTTCTGGTTTCTGGAGAGCCATTCCAGATATGAGGCCTGAGAAATTATGTTCTTTCCCAAATTATTTAAATAGCTTTATGAGACATTTCATCCTGTCTGTAGCGGCCAAATTCTTGTCCTTGGAGAATTCCTCTGGCACTCCAGCTCCGGTGTGACAATGTTTTCTCTGTTTGTCACCCTTAAACATGTAGATTTGTGTTTGGCCTCCTCTTAATAGGCAGGGAGAGCACCACTCAACTGCCTCCTGTCCATGTAGCACCTTTGAAATACAGACCTGGTCTAATAATTTCCACAGAAGCCAGTTGCCTCCTCTTTCTCCCTCCAACATCCTCTAAATAAGCACTAAAGCCTCAACCACTGCCAATGAGGTGGCCCCTCAGAATGACTCTATTATGGTTTTTATAGAACAACACAATGTTTTCCTGTGCTTGCATTAGTAGAGGAGCAGTTGCATCGTACTTAGTATTTATTTTTCAATAAATGCCTTGAACTTCCCTGTCCTGTTACTGCCAGGGGAGATCTCAGCCCCAGCTACTCAGGGAAGCTAGCAGGGAAGTAGAGAAGGGTGAGACCAGAGTCACTCAGGAAAGGACAATATAAAACCCCGTAAGTGATCATCTCAAGAAAGCCCCTAATCAGTATTTATGAACTTCTTCTGCTAACACCCAGGTACTTGTTCTGTTCCCAGGATGAGAGCCCGTGTTTACTGTGAAGACTTTCTGCTCCCAAAGGTGCACAGAACTATGGCAGAGCTGTGGTGGATTTACTCCAAACCTGTCCCAGCAGATGGCAGAGAGCTATGGACCTTGTTTCTGCAGTGTTCCTGCATTACAGTAGTGATTGGAGGCCTTTTTTACAACTGGATGTTTGCTTCCCTGGAGTACTCCTGGCACCTCTCTGTTGCCATGGCCATCTCCTTCAGTCCACTCCTTCTCCTGACTCTCTTTCTGGTGCATCCTGCCCGTTGTGTCTTCAGCATGATCATGCCCACGTTAGGCACCAAACAGGGCAGGAAGCTTCTCTTCTCGACCTGCATCATGATTGCAGTGGTGAACATAACACCCAACATCATAAGCAACATTAAAACCATACTGCAGGTTATTAAGTGCATCTGCAAGAATTCCTCTGATAGCCTTTTGAACTCAACTGCTCTGCTAGAGACAGTTTCCTGGGAGTTTGGGGATGCAATCCAAGAAACCATTCATTCCATTTATAAGCCTATGAATGGACATTTTCGCTTTTCATTGCTTCAGAACAGCTCCTTGATTTACCAAAAAATGCACCTTGCTGGTGAGAAAATTAGCAGAGAGTTCTTGTCTGTTGAGGTACTGGTCAAAGACTCTGTACGAGTAGCCAACAGACTGGCTGCTGGTTTCTTCATGCTCTATCTCTGTTTTGAATCCACCTGGTATTTGAAAAATTATCTCACCAACCTCCGCTTTGACAACTTTTACATCACCAAGAAGCTGGAGCGTTTAGCCACGGACAGAGGAGCAGCTCATCTCCTGGTGGGCTCCTCCAAAAAACTCATGCGACCAAGAGGCTTGAAGCTGTCCTGGGAAGAAGTGGTGCTGTGCCTCGTGCAAGCCATGGTGGTCACCGTGGCCCTGATGCTGATGCTGGTGGTGGTGGCCATGGACCACTTTGCGTTCAGCGTGGCAGACACGGCGGTGACAAAGGCAGCTCAGTTCTCTGCAGTGCCTGTCACCCTCAACATCAAATACAAGGTGAGTGCTGGGGTGTCCTGCCCTGCCCTGCCCTGCCCTGTGTGGGGACCCCACTCTGTGTCCCTTCAGGGAGGTGGTGGTGGGGATTGCAGTCTTTGTACTCTTGTTTACACAATCCCGACTTCCCTCCCCAGCAGCCAGCTGGATGAGCAACAGGCTTTGGGGGAGGAGGCAGTGGCACAGCCTCAGTTGCTCCTCTCAGTGCATCAAATAGCAGCAGACACACTCTGCAAGTTACAGCCCCTAGGGAGCTTGGAGGGGAGCAAACAGTGCTCATGCTGCAAAGACACTGCTAGACCAGGCGTGGATGTCCCTGAGCAAGGTGGAGGAATGGGAGTCCCTTGGACACTGTCCCCCCACTGCAGAGTGCGTGCAAGTTAAAAAGGAAGGGGAAGCTATGAAAACTGAGAATGACTCCTCATCCTATTGCACAGGCTGTTTCCTCAATAGAAATCCCTGCTTGCTGGCTTTGTTGTCACTCTCTGCAATCCTTTCCACAAACCCTCACAGTTTCTGTTGCAATATTCTTGGGCTTGGTGTTTCAGCTTCCCTCTTCTGCCGCACAGTCTGCCTCCTTCCCCAGCTCCAGGATCCTTAGTGCAGATATCTGCTTATGATGGATTCACAGGAAAATAGTCAGGCTTAGAAAAAGCCTCTAATATTCAGATATTCAGCCACTAATGCCACAGTCTGAATGGTATCTTTCACCATAAATCTCATACAATGAATGCTGTTATGATGTGTGTAGCAGTGGATGAAGATGACAGGTAGGACTGGCTCTCACCCTGCCCAGTACTCAGTGCCTACACATCACACTGTTACTCATCCTGATCACACACTTCAGTGTCCTTCTCTTAGTGCTGGAACAGTGATTCCACACCCCCAGGCAGATGTTTCTGTAGTAATCAGTTGATTTTGGTTTCTTCACGCACCATTTACATTTTAACTCTCCTTATTTCAGGTTGAAATAGGGATCACACCCTTTCTATTCAAAGTTTTCGGGCGTCCTTCTGAGGAATTACTGCTCGGGGACTTCAACAAGACCTACCACCATTATCTGGTCTTCAACTCTGCCAGCTGCAGGATCAGCCCTCCCACACCTCCCAACCCCTCTGTGCTGCTCGTTGTGGGGCTGCTCTTCTGCATCCTCTACAGCACCGTGTTCCTGGAGACCTACGCGCGCCGCCTGTGCCGGGACATCGCTGCCTCCTTCTTCCCGAGCTGCGAGGACAAACGAGTGCTCCACCTGTACAGGAAACTGGCCAGGAGGCACAGGAAGGACCAAAATTGTGTGAAGGGTGTCAGGGATGGGAGTCAGGGGGATGTCTGACACCACAGCAGCACAGGCTTCTGCCAAAGGATTATACATTTAATTTTCCAGAGTTGGCGAAGTGTTTGGATGTGGATATTGGAGTCAGGGAAAACAGTAATGTGAGATTTCTTAGGTTACTTGAAGGAAAAGTCAGGGAAACCAGTAATGTGAGTTTTCTCAGGTTACTCAAAGGACAACAGAAAGGAAAGAATTAATAACAAAGTTGTACTTGGTGTTGTGGACATGGGCAGTGCATGTAAGACATGTTGTTATGGTAAAAGCATGTTTACAAGAAGTGTTGCCTTCTTGGACCCATGAGCTGATCCTATTCTTGGTTCAGTGAAGGAGTCTATAAAAACGTGGGTACTTCTACAATAAATTGCTCCTTCTATTTTCTGGAGGAAGCTGTGTTACTGTCCTCCTTCTCTGCTCTCTAGCAGACAGCAACACTTGGAGCTTGGGGAGAAAATACTAAAAGAAAAGAGAAAAAAGGAGAAAAAGGAAGTCACATTCAAATGTCACATTTTTGCATTAATTTGAGAAAAATGGGCTACATTTTTTTTTTAATATCTAGAAGGTCTGGAGTCAGCTATTGCATATCTGAAGCACTAGGCAAGGCTAACTGGGAAATACATGGGAGTTGGGGTCAGGGAGGAGCTCATTTACCTTCTCCACCACATCCATGGAAGAAGTACACACTTCCTTTCTTTTTAAGTTATACCTTCAGGCAACAAAAAGGGAAGGTCATTTGACTTGATTAATTTATTTTTCAATGAGCTTTTCTTTCAGGGTTTGTGCACAGAACCCTGGGTAGACTGGATGAATTTAGAAGTTTATTCACCAAAGAAAGTGTCACCTCAACCTGCTGAAGTAAATTCAAGATCAATATGGCCATGAGAGGCACATCCTGGGCGTGGGTGGTGGTGGAAATCAGCACATGAGGGCTTTACAAAATCTCTTCAAAATGGTTGTTCAAAATAAAATATAAATAAAATAGCTGCAGGACCTCAGAAGAGAATGAGAACAGTCAATAAAGGTCAGTTTGGATGTCAATCTCTTTTCCCAAGTAAGAAGTGATAGAATGAGAGGATTAGCCTCAAGCTGTGCCAGAAGAGGTTTAGATTTGACATTAGGAAAAAATTCTTCAAGGTTTACCAAACACTGGCACAGGCTGCCTAGGGCAGAGGTGGGGTCACCATCCCTGGAGGGATTTAAATGACACATAGATGTGGCACTTGGGGACATGTTTTGATGGTCTCTTGGTAGTGCTGGGTTAATGGTTGCACTTCAAGGTTTTAAATATTGGGTTGTTTCAAGCTCAGAAACTGTGTTATTGTATCCGAATTAATAAATGCATCACTTGGGCAGCATCTGAAATGTGTTATTTTTGATAGAGAGGCAGATTGGACACCTCTGTAAGGGCAGCAGCCAGAGGAGAGGGAGATAAATCCCTGCCAGGTTAAAAACCAAGCAACTTCACAGCTTCGTTTCTTCGAAGCATGTCTATTATTTTCCTCCCTTCTTCCATTAAAGTCTTCATTAAGGTAATTACTTGACATAATGCACCTCAATGAGATTAAATGACAGAAATTAAGTGGTAGCTGCTGCCAGCTGCACTGCATTTTCTCATCTTCTGAGGTACTTGAAACAAGTAGGTTTGGATTATATTTTTTTAGCATCTATCTAACAAAACCCTGGCGAATTCATCTCCCCAGGTTATTTTAATGCCCTGTTGTTCTGATGATTAATCCAAGCATGTTTATGCCTCCACAACAACTGGGGGCTTTGTCATGGTGTTTTTGTAGAAAATATCCTGTTCTCTATTGTTTGGGTGAAAGCGAAAATATTTCCACTGAGCAGCTTAAATTATCTGGAGCTGGGGGTTCAAATAGCTGGGAGGAGAGAAGCCCTTCAGGCAGCAAACCTTCTGAGCAGCATGTTGTCTTCCAACAAGAACAACTGGAGAGGAGTTTTTCCTCAGGAGGACTTCTCTTTTTGACATCAGCCATGTTGTCCCTGGTGCTGAATTGGGCTCTCATGTTTTCCCCAGACAGGGGAACTGGCAGGAGGCAGAGCTGCTGGAAATTGCTCTGCTCTCCTGAGAGGCATTGTACCTCAGCCAGATAAAGGTGTGACAAAACAGAAAACATTACCATTATAAAGGTGTATTGCCCACTGGAGGGGTGAGCTGCCTTGCCAGGGTTTGCTTGATGGTGCAAGAGAGAAATGCTGAACAGATTAACCAGCAGGAAATGTTAATTTATTCACGTATTTTTTTATTAAGTACAATCAATGTACAAGTCTCGTTATTTGCTGAGGAATTTTCACCCCTCAGAGCCTCATTCTCACACGCTCACTCCTGCTCATTGGGGCTCTCATTGCTTTGTTTTCACTCAGCACATCCATCCCATCCCACAGGCAGGAGGAAATGGGGAGCAAGGCTCTGTCCTGTGCCACTCGCCCAGGTCCTGGGTGTCCACCTTCCCCATGGGAACCCTGCTGCTCAGAGCTGCTCCTGCTCATTCACTCACTCATGTGCTGTCCCTGACTGCAGGGAGTGTTTCAGCACACCTGGGCTCTGGATACTGTGCAAAGTGCAAAGTTCAGGGTCACAGGCAGGGCTGGGGTGCCCCGAGGGGCTGGGGAGCCTTTGGTGATGGGCACCAAACTTCCTTGCTGCTGCTCATGGTGCCAATGCCAGCCCCCAGCTTTGCTGATGTCACTCACCCAAATCTGCTGCAGCTGCCACCAGTGGAGATGTGGCCCTGGATGTGTATCCACAGCTGCCATCCTTCCCAGGAGTTACCACCACATGTCAGCCTGGCAGGACACACAGGGGTGGGCCAGGCAGGTCTGCTTGCCTGGTTTCTTCTTTGCACTTATTGAGATTTGAGGCTTCTTAATTATCTAGAGAAAAATTTAAATCACAAGAGAGAAAGGCCCATGGATTGCTCTTTGCTCCACCAGTGCAATAAACCCAGGGGACAGACATTCCCACATAGGACAAATTCTACCCTGAAGCCCTTGATTCCCTTGGAATTTTGTGGTGTATTTTAATGAAGGGATGGAGGTGAACTGATTCCATTTCCTCAGCCTCAGGTATATGAAATAAAACATATGCTAAGTTCCTGCTTATGGCTGGCTGGCAGGCAAGAATGCATGGCCTTAATATACTGAGGTGCAAGTGTAAATAATCCAGCTCAGTCTCTAGGAAAAATCTCATTCATATCCACAAATCTCCATCTACCAGAGCAGACAGGCAAGCAAACAAAAACCTCTCTCCAGAAGTATTTTCTGATTTTTAAGCAAACTCCATTTTACTACGTTTATCCTATCTAATAATACTATTAGATGGTAATACTATCTATATTATATAATACTACTATTAGATAATAATAGTATTTATAGTATTTGCAAATTCCATTTTTTATTGCATTTATCCTATCTATAGTATTTGCACTGTAATTGCACTGGAGAAGAGACACTTCCACGCACCGAATTTTAGAGAAAGAAATATTAATGGACATAAATAAAAGCAAAAAGCTACTTCATTGCATTTTGCATATAATTCAGCATGAGAATTTCCCAAATACTGGCTCTTTGAATTGCAGATTGTGTCAGGGTTTCACTTTTAACTCAATGCCTCACATTTTGCAACAGAAAATTTCCAAATTAGTTGTAACTGGTTTCCAGCCTGCAACAGTGGAAATGAGGTAGAAGCAACACTGGTTATCCCAGAAGGCTGCTAAAAGCTGGGATGTGGATACAGAAGCCAATCCTCATGTTTCCCGGTCCCCTGATTTCCAGAACTCTGAGCACATCACTGATTCTCAGCGTTCAGGTACTCAGAGAAGCTCTGAGACGTGTGACTTCAGGAAGAAACTCCAGGGGTTCACAGGATAACATTGGCACCTTGAGGGGATGCTGAGGAAATGGAGTCAGTTCACCTCCATCCCTCAAGCCCTTCCCAAGGACTGAGGCAGAGGCAGCTCTGTGTTTCTTTGCTGATGAGCAAAGATTAAATCTCCAGAAGAGATGTTTTCAATGCACAAACTGAACATGAAAAAGTACCAGGATTTTGCACATTTCTTATTTAGATGATATTTCAGTTGAACATTCTGCAATTTCTCATCCCACCTGGAAACAGCTGGGGAGATGCTTTCATATCCAAGAAGGGAGAGAGGCCAATTCTGTGAATTTATTTCCCAAGAGATTTAAAATAAAAAGGCCTGAGTAGTCAGGGGTGATCCACAGCTTGGATGAGGGTTTTTCCCTTGAAGTAGGTTGAGAAACTGAAACAGCCAAGTTGAAAGGCTGAAAGCTTCCTCTTTTGTACTAGGAATTAAGCTGTTCAGAAAATAAAGTGGGAACTCTGTGAATTGTAGGAAGGAGCAGGTCAAGCCAAGGCCGTGGCTGGGATGGGATGAATCACCTCTTCCTTTTAGCAAGAGAGGGAAGAAATTGTTCCATGTGCCCAATGCTCTGCACTGCCAGGGCATCAGCAATGCCAGGTTCACAGCCACAGCGAGGGAGGGAGGAACTTAGGTCCCATCTACACCTTTCCTAAAAATAAATGCCTAAAGCCATGTGAATTTTGCTCTCTCAGGAGCAGCTGGTGATGCATGTGTGCTCCTGGGCTCTGCAGGAGGTGAGTATGGGACTCTTTATGGGGCCAAAGGGAGGAAGGAGCTTTCTCTGGCATTAGAATAAATTCCTCTAAGAACAGGGAGATATTTGCCCTCTGTCTGGACACTGCAATGAGCAGTGCACACAGGAAAGACTGAAAAAATATTTGAAATCACAAATTGGGTGGAGGCTCCTGAACAGCAAGAGGCGCTGCAATTTCAGCATCTGTTCTTTCAGACTAACCAGATCAGCTCTGGGGAGTGAAAGCTGATGGATCAGAGACATATTTTGGGGGAAGATCTGCAGCAGCAGGACCAGAGAGGTCAGCTTTTTTCATGTCCTAGACAGTTGTGTAGGGTGCAGTGATGGAGTTCAGTGATGAAGAACTTTACAGACACCAGTTCCAGTGTTTCCTGGGCGTTTGCACCACTGTCAGCAAAGGACTTGGAGCATTTGTTACATCCATTTTGTCACACCTGTTTGGTGTGACATCTAGTCATGGTTTGAGCCCAGACCTGGATACCAAGTGAAGGTGGGCTCGTGTTTCCTCCCTGAGGCTCTTCCTGCATGGATGGGGAGTGGGAGCAGAGCTGGAGGCTGCTGTGCTCTCCCAGGGCTGTGCTCAGGTGAACAGTGTGCTGTACCAAGTGCTTGTTGTTACAGAGATGGTGTTGACATTTAGATGTCACAGAACATGAAATAACCCGTAATTACAGTTTAATTGTTCTGTCAGAGTTTTATTCTTTCATAATATTGCATGAAGAGCTTTTATCTCCCCTTAGCATTATGGTGGCTATTATCCCCCCAGGATGCCCTCCAGCATGCATCCACCCTGATTATTGTTCTGGGAACTGCCAATCTCTGTCCTGACTCCAGGCACATCCTCCCCTGCATGCTGGGAGGGGAGCACTCGGGATGAGCACTGGGATGGGTGATTGAGGTAGGATGTGTCACAGACAGTGCCCCAAAAACACAGCAGAAGATGTGTCATTTTTCACAGCACAGCTCCAAGCCTTGCTGGTTCTGACAAAGGCTCAGCTTTGGTTGCCCAGACCAGAGTTTCCTCTCACAGACATCAAGACCCCAGAAAGACTGGGACTCCCAATGCTTCCATTTCTTTGTGCTGCCCTGAAAGCCAATGCAAACCTGCTTCTCTCTTTTTGCTTATCCAGGGAGATTTCCTGGAGGATTGAGCACACTGGAGCAAGTGGCAGAGTTTATTGGTGACAGCAAGAGCTGTGAACCCTGACCTGATGCTGTGGCTGATGCCCAAGACCTGCAGAAGCCATGGGGTGTGCGGGTGATGCCATCCATGGATGTTGGGCTCAGTGGGAGGGGAAGGGACACTTTGGCCCCATTCTCCCATGGCACTTCCAGGCTCCCCAAGACAGCCCAGAGCAGCAGTGCTGGTGACACAGGGTGGAGAATCCCCTGGTACAAAGGATGACAATGTTTGTTTTCACAGGCTTTGTAAAATACATTGTGTCCCACATGCACTTGGCCTCACTCAAACCTACACAGAGCATCCTTTCACATTCTGGTGTTCTCTGCAGGGCTGGATAAATCCCCAGTGGTTTGGTTCACTGACTTATCACATCAGTCCAATGCATTTTGCTGCAGATTTGTTTTTAATACTTTTTTTTAACTATTCAGGCTGCTCAGCCCTTCCAGGAGCTACCTGGAGCAGAGTTTGAAGGATGTACCCATTAAAATGTTAGTAGAGACAGTTCATAAATAAACTATACTCAGAAATGAGAGGCTTGTGAATGGCTGGCCCTGGCCAAGCCCCTCGTTTGCAATATCTGTTTTCATCTGTTTGATAATTTTAGGGCAGTGAGAGGCTTTTTCTTGAGGTCTCAGACTGCAAAAACAGCAATGAAGGAGGGGAAGGGAGAAAGGATAATTTTCCTGTTTGTGAAAGTGGCCTCACTTGACTTTCTTTGAAAGCTCAATTATAGTTATGGGCTGAAGAAAAGTCACCAGTTCCTTTGTGTCCTGAAGGCATTTGCAAGACACTGTGCATCACAGATTTAATAGCAACAGATCTTCAAAAGATATTATACAAACCAGAGAGGGAAGTACCCAGAAGCCAAGAGGGAGCTGCCAGCGAGACAGGGATGAGAGGATCCTGAGATGACCCACAGAGCTGCCTGTGCTCCCTGAACCTGGAATTAAAAACCATCCCTGTCCTCACGAGAGCATGGGGAAATATCCTTTTCCTGTGGCAGCACTGCCCTGGGCTCGCTGTTGCAATGAGAGGTTGGAGCTCCTTAAGCCTGGCACTGCCAGCTCCAGCAGGCACCCCATGGGAAATGCTGCCTGTCCTGTTAAAGAGCCTGAAGATATTCCCATCTTCAAGCCTGGAATGGTTTTACCCACAGAAGTCCACATCACTGCCTTCCTATTAATTGTTTTCCATTCCTTCAGTCTTCAGCATTTTCCATAATGCTGTTCCTTGCCTTCCACATCTCTGGCACAGATGTGATGCAGCCCAGGTCGGGGAGCTGGTCCCTCTAGTCCTGTTCACAGAATTCAGTAAAAAACCACCAGGGTTTTTTTTCCCCCCACATTTTCGTGTTCATGAAGCACAAACCCAGATCGATTTTGCATCTGTTTAATTCCTTGATTGCTGCCTTTTTTGCTTGATCTCTGAGGGCAATAACCCAGAAAGCCCCAAAGCAATTTACTTCTTGGCTGTGACTCTGAAACAGGAGACATGTGAAGGTGATTTTGACAGAACTTCTCTCTCCTTTGTCTTTCTGATCGAGCAATAACTGCTGCTTCTGTCAGACTGACTCATACTCCATCTCTATTGGCACTTGTCAGCCCTCAGGCTGCTCAGCAGAGCCACCAGCACCTTCCTGCCTGGTCCCTGCTGAGCTGCAGGAGTGCAGAAGTGGGAATCACTTCCCCAATATCACTGGCAATTCAAAATTTGGCCATTGCCTAGGGCCCTAAACCCTGTAACCAGTCTCAAAACCACTTGTGGTTTCTGTAATTCCACTCTCCACATTCACTGGCACCACATAGACACAGCCTCTGTGCCCCAGCTCTAACAGCAGAAGTTTTATGGGTTTAATATTTGTAGCAATGAAGCCCAAGGGAACGGAAAGAAGTAAGTTTTTCACAGATTTAGGTAGGAATCTCACTTTCTTTTAGCTTTGTTTGTTTAATATATAAAGCCTCAGAGTTCTTTTCTGTTCACAGGACTAGGGGAGCTGCCCAGTGATGCTGTGTGAGAGGGATGAGCTGCAAGAAGACTTCATGGACATGCTGAAGCCAGCGTTGAACTGCCTGAGCATCCAGGCTGGGCACAGTGCTGCTAACCTGGCCACAGAGCTGCACAGACACCCCTTTCCAAAAACAGCCCTGCCAGTACCTTTCCCATTCGGGGACCTTAGGAAAATAAGGACTTCTCTTTCCTGATGTTTCAGAGAGTGGGTGGTGGCAGGTATTCACAGAGGATGGCAATGCAAGGCAATGCCAGCAGAGAAAGAAATGCTGATGTGTGTTAAGAGAACAAAACATGGAATGTTAGTTTAAAAAAAATCAATGTCTTTGGCCATCAAAACATTTAGATTTAAGTCAAGCTGGAAGAAAATATTTTACATAAGTGTCAAGCTGGGTAGTCTCTTAAATACATGCCTCAGTCACATCCTGAACATCACAGTTACTGAAGGAGTCTGTAAAGGGATTATTAACCAGTCATCACAGCAAACTTCACAATTTTGATCACAAAATCCCCCAGTGAGTGCACTGGGCAGACACACATTCCCCCCCCGCCCAGCCCCAGCCTGGTGATGGACACAGAGCAGCTCAGGATCTGGCAGGAGGAGCTGCTTCAGCAGGGTGCTTTAATGCTGCTGTTATCTGCACTAATAACTGCTGGATTGTCAGTGCCACACAGCAAAGCAGCCAGGAAATAATTACCTGCAATTATCCTGCATAGTACAGTGTTCCAAGTCTGAAGCAAAACAAAGCTTTTTCCAGCATCTGCAGGAGTTTGTCTTGGTTTTGTTTCCTAATCCCACAAAGCCAATTCCTGGAATGGGTTTGAGGAAGCCGATGAGCCCCAACTTCCCTCTCAGGACTTTTGTCCCTTCTCCTCTCCCACACACAGTTCCATGACACAGTCCACATTCTGAGGACTCTCAGCATCACTGTGACACAGCAGCAGTGGGATGAAGGGCTGGAATTGTGTCTGTGTTAGAGTCACTCCAGAGCACTGAAATACACAACCCCCCGGATTATGTGAGCAAACACGTGCCCACACTCCCAGTCCTTCCCACAAAAGTGCAATAAGGAGTTTCCATGCCTCCCAAACCCGGGGCCACACAGGGCAGGGGTGTGAGGTTGGCTGGGACACAGGGGACCTGGTGCAGGCTGCCAGTGCAGCCCTAAAGAAACCAAATGGAAAGAGAAGAAGAGAATAATTGTCCTTTAAAACTAACCCAAAGCTGAATGAAATATCATGGGAAGTAGTGAACAGCTACATGGATTGTTGTCTGCCAAAGGGCAGCATAAGGTTTCCCAGAGCAAAGGGGGAAATACTATTTGCAACAGCAAGACAAAGCCTGGGGACAGAGTGCTGCTCCTTGGGCTGAGGCAAAAGGCTTTTTATCCACCCAGGTTTGTGCAGCCCAGGTTTAAAAATTTGCCTGTGAAACACTGGACTTGAATCACCCATCATCAGAATGATCCTTCACATTTTGGATACTCACCTCAGTGTTTGGGATCAACAGAACACCTCTGCCTTTGATTCCAATCTAATCTAATAAAAAAGGGAGTTGTCCCCTTGCCCTTTCCTCCACTCCAGAAGTTAAGGGGCCCTTATCACAATTGCTCCTTCAATTTGAAAATGCATTTTCTAACAGGTTGCAGACATGTCAGAAGCAAGCATGGAGCTGGCGGCAAATTATGGCTACTGCTGACCACTGGATCTCTCAACCTGACCACCAGGGAGCTAGCAGATACCCCAGCCTCATTGCTGGAAATCTCCCAGACCAGGACTGATTAAGCCTTCTCTCTCAGAAGTGACACTGTGCTTGTTTGGGACAGGAAAGACAGCACGGGGAGGTCACTACCCCATGTCCAGAAAAGGCATTCCTCTGCCCCAGCCCCAGGGAAACGGGAAAGGCTGTGGATCTCACTTTTGTCGTTCTGCTCCCATCCTCTTGAGGATGAGGAATACAGAACTGCTCACCCTCAGCTCTCCTTGCCCTGGGGGAATAGTGAAGCCTGTGCCTCGGCTGGGGACACAGGCACCCACAGTCCGGGGTGCCATTCACTGCTGGGGTACTTCCAGCTTCTGCGCCTCCCCACCCTGGGATCTCTCACCTGCACTCCCCATTCCCTGCCTGGGCTCCTGGGCTTCTTTCCTCCTCCTTCTCCTCCTCCTTCTCCTCCTCTCCTCCGGTTCAGCGGTGCGCTAGGACCCGGCGGGCCAGCCGGGGGATGCCGGCGGGACGCGATGCGGGGTCCCGAGGGAGCCCTGGGGGCTGACAGCCGTCCTGGAGGAGCCCTGGTGGCTCCCGGGGGTCCCGGAGGCTCAGGGGAGTCCTGGAGAGCTCCGGACAGTCCCGGGGGGTTCACGGGAGCTCCTGGAGGGTCCCGGGACTGGAGGGATCCTGGCCGCTCCCTGCCCTTCCAGGCGGAGAGTTTGCAGGGGAGAGGGATGCAAAGAGCAGGGTGGCTGCAAGACTTGGGGTGAATGGTGGGAAAAAAGGGGAGGGAGGAGCCAGGAGGGGCGGGAAGGCGGGGAGGGGGCTCGGGGCAGCCCCCTCTCCCCGCTGCCGCCGCAGGGTGCGCGGGGCTCCGCCGCTGGCTGCAGGCGCGATGGAGAACGGCTCGGGCAGCGGCAACCAGAGCCTGGGCAGGATGCCCCGGCAGCCCCTGGAGCTGCAGGTGGTCACCATCCTGCTGGTGCTGCTCATCTGCGGCGTGGGCATCGCGGGCAACGCCATGGTGGTGCTGGTGGTGCTGCGCTCCAAGCACATGGTGACCCCCACCAATTGTTACCTGGTGAGCCTGGCCGTGGCCGACCTCATCGTGCTGCTGGCGGCCGGGCTGCCCAACATCTCCGAAGTGGTGGCTTCTTGGGTGTACGGCTACGCCGGCTGCCTGTGCATCACCTACCTGCAGTACCTGGGCATCAACATCTCCGCCTGGTCCATCGCCGCCTTCACGGTGGAGCGGTACATCGCCATCTGCCACGCCATCAAGGCACAGCTCCTGTGCACCGTGTCCCGCGCCAGGCGCATCATCGCCTCGCTGTGGCTCTTCACCTCCCTCTATTGCCTCATGTGGTTTTTCCTGGTGGACACCACTCAGGTCACCTTCTCGGATGGGGCGCAGGTCATCTGTGGCTACCGCGTCTCCAGAAGCCTTTACATGCCCATTTACTTCTTGGATTTTGCCGTCTTCTATGTCATCCCGCTGGGGCTGGCCACTGTCCTCTACGGCCTCATTGCCCGCATCCTCTTCGTGAGCCCCCTGCCCGGCACCCCGCAGCATTCCTCCCTGGGCTCCCTGCACCAGGGCAGCTCCCTCAGGCTCTCCTGCCGGGGCAGCAGGAGCGCCCTGAGCTCCCGCAAGCAGGTAGGGGCTTCCCTCTGGCCGGGCGGCTCTGAGGGGCATTCTGGCAGCGGGCGAGGTGCCACAACACTTTGTTTCCCTTTGTGGAGGGAGTGGGGAGTGTTGGTTTGCTGCAAAGGAGCCCCTCAAGCTCACCTGGGTCTGGCAGCACAGACGGGCTCCCCCTGCTTTGGTTGGGCTTGGTTGAGCAGGACAGCTGGGGAGAGGCAGGAGTGCAGGCTCTTTTGCTGGCTAATTAATTATTGATTGCCTCCCCGAGGAGGAGAAGTCATGCTGTGCCAGTGGGACTCACCTCTCAGACCATGTCCTGTGCAGGTGAACTCAGATTTAAAGGAGCAAAGAGAAGGGAGAACTGTGTTCCCTTGGAGCCCCCCCAGCCCGTGCAGCTTGGGGAGTCACGCAGGTTTCACAGTGGTGTGTTTGCATTTTGGTGATTCCTGTGTCTCTCAGCTGCCTGCTGTCTCCCCATATCCTTCTCCTTCCACCTCCTTCTGTGCTCATTGCTCGTCCTTCTCTATTCACATGGACAATCACTGCCTCGTGTCCCATCTCTCTGGACAGGTCAGTATCTAGACACGGGACAGTCCCATTCTGAATAGGCAGGGCCCATTCAGCTTTCCTTTTGAAGGAAAGGGCTGAATCTGGGAGTTTGGCTTGAGTCCTTGAAATCATTACTTCTGTAGTGATTTCCAGATAGCCCAAAGTAGACTTTAGCCTGCCCTGAAGTCCTCTGTTTGCAGCTCAGTAGCTTCTTGCCTGCCTTGCAAAGGAACCTCCATTCCCCAGGAGAGACCAGTCAGGGTCACAGAGGGGAAGCAAACAGCTCAGAGGACGTGTATTTCTTCATGAACTTCTAAATCTTTCCAGTCCAGCTTTTCCTCTCTTTTTCTCTGGAAGATTTAAAGCAAGTGCTGACTTCTTCAAAAGCATTTGCCTGCTCTCCCATGACCAGTGGCTGCTGCAGGAGCCTTGGGCAGGGTGTTTGGCAGCGAGGGCTGGTTGATGAATCTCTTTTTCCAGAGAGGGGCTGGAGGGGCTGTGCTGTGGAGTGGCACAGCATGCTCCAGCATCATTAGGACAAGTGGCTGCTGGGGCATTCCAGCTCCAGGAAACATCTTGTGCTCTCTTTACTGTTACACCAGGAGTTTACCCGAGATTATCCTTACCGCCCAAAATATCCTAGCATGCAAAAGCTTCCCCTGAACGGCCTGACATCACAGTGCTGCCATCATAAGAAATAAAGATGGCACTAAGTTTTTAAACTGTAAAGCAGTTTTCCATGGTTTCCAGTTGGTGGGTGTGTGCAGCTCTGGAGGTGTCTCTGACCAGAGTACAGGCACTCACATCAGCATTTCTCCTCTGGTCTCTCTTTATAGGGGAACTGGCTCTCCCAAGCCCCATGCACAGAGTTCTCTGGGAAAGGTCCTACAGGGGCTCTCTCAGAGATACCCATTTTTCTCCCCTGCCTAGATGGCTGAGGGAGATTTTCTGTGGCTGTGCTCCTACACAGCCCCAGAACTGCACTGCTTTTGGGGTGTGAAGATGCTGCTGTTCTCTCTCTGGTGCTTCTAAAAGCATCTAAATCCTGCGCAGAACAACACAAAGTGTGAGCTTTGCTGTATTTATCACTTCTACAAACACTTCCAAGTCCATATTTCTCCTCCCGGAGAGGGACCACTAGAGGGAGTGGGATTCCTAAAAAAGGGATGTACAACTCAGAATGATGGTGCAGGAACAAGGGGGAGGATAGTGGCTGGGGAGAAGCATCTGTGGCTTCCAGGAGAGGAGCAGAGGGTGGACACAGCTTTGTGAGACACCACTTGTATATTCTCTCATTCCCAAAAGGCAACAAACTGTGGCAGCAAACAAGCTTCAGTCTTAGCAACAACCTCAACACTCACTGTATAACTGCAAGATCTTATTTTTGGAAGTGTCCTCACCTTTCCATTATACCACACACAGCAAACCCCTTCTATTTTAGCCATAGCTTGGTAACAGCCGCTTTCTTCTTTAGGGAAAATTTTGTTGCCACAAGTAATGACTCCCAGTTTCTACTCATGGCATTACAGGAAGGCATAGTTTCTTTGATGGAGTAAAAAAACACTCCAAGCAAAGCTGAGAGACTCTGAATGTGATCCCAGTGCTTATGTCCATACTTAGAACTGGATTATTGCACAACTCCCCTTCTGACTTTTGAAACACCACTGCCTAGATATGCATGTAGCATCAGTGTTCAGTCATACTTTCCTCCTTGGGGACATGTGTATTTTGTTAGTATTTGTCTGAGGAGGATTGTCACTTACCAGAAATAGCTGTTGAAATTATTATAATGACTGGTGTTTCAGTGCAAAACCCCAGTTTCCTAAACAAGCTTACGTTGAGCTGAGGGCAATTCTGAGTTTTCAGTTTCTTTTTTCTTCCCAATATGTTTATGTAGTACTCCTCTGGTGTGCTGAAAATTGAAGCAACCCATGGTAAGTAGCTAAGCCCTGTATCAGCACAAGTAATGTAAGATTCCTGATAGTCTCCCCTGCTTCCAGGGTTGCTCTGTACCAGGAGCCTATTCCCTGGAACAATATAGGTGGTGTAGGAAATCAGGAAACCCTAGGGAAGGAGATTAAGTGTATCCCATGACATCCCTAAAACCGAGGTTCCCACCTTTAGACAGGTATTTTCCCCATTCATTTACTGAATGTGCAATTTTCAAATTTGCTTTCTGGTACAGACATTCTCATGGTTATTCCAGCCCATTTCAAGGATGGTGAGTATTTCTGAAGAGATTTAGAGGCTCTTCAGTGGTAGATGACAATCTACAATTTCTGGTTTTATTTATGCAACATTATTTCCTGATGAAAATGGTTTCAGCAAGAAACAGCACCATGGCTTTGGTGTTTCTTTTAAACGCTTAGAGAGACAAACTAGCTGTCTGCAGCAGTGCTCCAGGTGGGGAAGTTCTGCTGGAGATTTAGCACCATCTGGCTGTTTCTCTTTTTGCATGACCCGCACCAAGGTGACCAAGATGCTGGCTGTGGTGGTGGCTCTCTTCGCCGTGCTGTGGCTGCCTTACCGCACGCTGGTGGTGGTGAACTCCTTCGTGGACCCTCCCTACCTGAACACCTGGTTCCTCCTCTTCTGCCGCCTGTGCATCTACCTGAACAGTGCCATCAACCCCATTATCTACAACCTCATGTCACAGAAGTTCAGGGCTGCCTTCAGGAAGTTGTACAAGTGCCAGGAGAAGAGTGCTGAGCACCGTGCCCCGTCCATCACCCCGGTGTACTACAGTGCTGTGAAGGATTGTTCTCACAACAGCTCTGACCACAACCTCACCGAGCAGGAGGATCTGAGCAGGCTCCCTGCACCTGCAAAGAAGAACAAACAAATCCTGTGAGCCTGAAATAAAACAGGCAGCGGGAGCTATGAGGTTGTACACACCGCGCTGGGAGAGTGCCAAGAAGAATTGCTTTGGCGTTGCAGCAGGCTTCATTCAATACTTCTTCAGGGCATTTAGCAAAACATATTGTTATAGGCAAATTAATTTGCTTTTCCTTAGTGCTAATTTATTCTTGTTTGGTGAAGTGTTAAGTACATGTCAATATTTAGAATCTCTAAAGCATCTGTTGTTAAATATAGCAGTGCTACCCCATTTTGTGTTATGTGCAAGTGCTGAGTTGGGCCAAAGCATTGAAAGGAATCCCAGGAACAGAAGGGCATTCAAGGAAAAAATACACTTCTTTTTAGAGTGGGTGTCTCCTACCCAAATTGACATGCCTGTAACACAGACACCCATGGAAGCTGCTCCTCTGGAGTTCTTTTGAAGTTAATGGGAACAATTAGGCACTTTCACATGCCTCCTCTCATCTCAGCATTCTCCTGTGAGGAATACACATCCCTACAGAGCAGATTTATGTCTCCAAGATATGAGGCCATTGACTGTAAAGGGACTCTCAGGGGGAGACTCCTACATTAGGAATAACCAAGGCTGGGTGTCATGAGCCTCATGTCATGTCTCTGGAAACTGCAGTGCTGGTGGCACAGAAACCCAAGGTGCAGACCTGATGGATTTGCTACAATGAACTAATAACAAACAAACTAATAATGAGTGTTCCCTAATGCACAGAAATATTTCAAACGTTGTGGTCTGAGTTTCTTTTGGATAACTTTACCTTTCCTGTCCAAATTCCTCTGGTTGCTTGAGCTGGAAACTGTACTCTTGTCCTGTAAGCCCCAGTGTGGTGTAGTCATGTACCATAGGGCAGTGTTCTTCTCTGTCCCAGCTACAGGTGCATTTCAAGGTGAAGAAATTATCTTATTTCCTGGGAATAACTTGTGAAGTCCATTAGGTGTTTTGTGACTACTGACACAAATATTTATTGCTGCTGTCATCCTTAAGCAAAGTAGATGTTCATACCCTGCAGCAACCAGGAGACCAGTCCAAGGACTCTTGCCCCAGACTTGCAAGAGACTATCTGGGCTATGGGTAAAATCAAAAAGATTATGCATGAGCCAAACCCTAGGGCTCTTGCCAAATAAAACAAGTGTCTGCCACCAGTAAACCTCAAATGACTGTGAAGTATTACTTGAACAGCCAATGCAGCCTCACTGTCAACACTGGCTCACCAAACTATAGTGTTAAAAGAGCTTAAAATTTTGCATCCACTATGTGTGGATATTTATGTGTGATATTTTCAAGGGCACAAGATGTTAATTAACCATTCTGCATCTACAGAAAATCACTTTGCTGGGTAAGTCAGGACAAGAGCTCAAGTCCCGTCAGTGTGTTGGAACTGTTTGTCCAGGACCTATTGTGTTGTGTGTAGGGAAGTTTTGCATGTATGATTATTATATTGCATGTATGATTATTATATTGCACGTTACGAAACCATCTACGTTGCCCCTAAAGTAGATACAGGATGAAGAAAGAGAACATTGGCTTTTTGCAATTATTTTAAACAGAATGGATTTGCAATGTAAGGATTCATGCTATTTTTGCACTGTTTTGTGTATATTGTATAATGCGAATTTAGGAACAGAATTCTTATTTATTGTTGTTAAGAAAGTTCTGGACAGATATTTGGGATGTACTTCTTGAAGAAAAATGAGGTGTTTTTGCTAACATGTGAGGATTTGCTTGTAACAACCTTCTTAATAGTACAGAGTTTTTTCCCCCTTAGAACAGATTTTTTCCTTAGTGGCTCAGAACAAGCCATTAATAAAAGCATGTGCAGACAAACCAGAGCAGTAAGGATCAGGGTAAGGTGGAGGAGGGGGAAGGGGATCCCTGGGTGACTGCTGGTGCCTCCCTGGGGCCTTGAGCACAGGCAGCATCTTCTCGAGAATGGGCTGTCCTGTGTCCTGCAGCCCTTCACCCTGAAGCTGTGAGTGCAGAGAGCTGGATGTGTGAAGAGGATTTAGTGCCAGAGCTTGGAAACCCACCTGCATCCTGACCTAAGGCACTTCTCAGGCATGGGATGTGCAGTTTGACAGCCTTGATCTCTGCGAACACAAGGAGCACCTTAATTCTGAAGTATCCCCAGCAGGATGTTTTCCACCTCCTCATCACATTTCCTATCTTCAATCTTCCCCCTTCTGCTTCTCTCCTCAGATGGAGACACCCTAAAAGCATTGTTTTCTTATTTAAATTTCAGCCTCAGACCAACAGCTAATTGATAGTTCTGAAATATTTGTTCAACATACTTGAACCTGGTTCTCTTCTCCCCTTTCTGCACTTAGCTGCCAAGTACTGCATGACCCTTTGCTATTTTTTGAGAAGTAATTGGCAGATAAATTCTCCTGGAACCACAAGAGCTCCAACAAATGCACCAGAGCATTAAACTCTGCAGATGAGGAATGAGTTCCTAGTCCTTCCCCCTGCTCGTATTCTAACACTTCAGGAGGAGCTAAGAGACTTTCAGGTGGAAGTGGAGGAGAAGGTCAGCACTCAGCTTGCTAAGGAGATGCTGGTTGAGAGATGCATGCTGCTGAGAAATAAATCACTAGCAGAAAGAAATTAAAAGAAATAACTCATCACTGTTATTTCCTTTGGATGTTTAGGGCCTGAATAAAAACCTTAATTCCTTGTAAGAAATCAGAGAGCTCCCTTGAAGCATTACATTGTACTTTGCAACATCCCACCCTGCTCATAAAACATCAAGCTGTATTTTACCCTCAGCATTTATTTGTCTCAACAGCATGAGTGTGGGCTGTGAGTTTATAAACATGACAGCAAATAAAGCATCTATTGCTCCTAAGTAATTTATTGCATTGAAGTGCAACTCAACATGATCTAACCTGTTACTCTCCTAATTAAAGCTCATTATTTCTAACCCCTGCCCTTTCAGGAGTTGTTAACCTGGTAAAACACCATCTGGTTTCTTCAATTACAAACATGTCAGTCCCCTGGCAGGAGAAGAGGGATCTGGCAGTGCTGTAGTGAGGGTGAGGGGAAGAATTTGTGACCGGTGCAGAGAGGGGGATGGAGGAGGCAGAGGCTTGGGGAAGAGCTGATGGGAGAGTGGTGAGTGAAGCTCCTGTGCCTCAAGAACCATAGGTTGGCTGAAGCTCCTGGCATTCATCAGGGAGTTTCAGTTTAGGAGACACCACATCCAACACGTTTACCTGAATTTGGCTGGTCCCAGTGATAGAGACCACACAGTAATTGCCTGTACACAGGGCATGGATGGGTTATTCGCTCTGGCAAAAAACACAAGTTAAAGTAAGTTACCAAAATCTGTAGTTAAAGCCCCTATCAGGCTGTCTTCTTACTTTGTCTCTAGATTTGAGTGGTGGGAAGTTGGGGAGATAGGGCATCTATGCCAGCCTGTGTCACAGGAGAGTGGCCACGCAGGTGGTTTTTTGGGAGACCCTCTCCCCCACCGTGCTGGCCAGCACTCTGAAAGCCAGCATGCTCCAGGGCCAAATTATGGAGTAACTCACAAAATACTAGAAGTTCCCTAAAAAGAGGGATTAAAAGATCATGAGGGCATCCAGCACCTCCCTGCAACCAGAGCAGGCTTCCACTCTGCCATTCCCAACCATGTTTCTAAGATAAAATAGTGGTACCTTTAAATGAATACTGTTCAGATCACCAAAGAGGACACTGAGCAATTGCTTAAATTTTTCAGAGCCACAAGAAAGGGTGGACCACATTAGGGAGAGAATTGGATGTAACCCTTCTTCAATCTGGGCTGGCCCTAGCTGTTTCTTTGAACTAATTAATTCAAGCAGATCATAAAATTAAAGAGCTCCTAATAAAACCTGGGGATAGTCCTACAGCAATATGAATGTAATCACTCCCAGTTACTTGTTTATTTGCAATTCCTCTTTCCCAAGGCTTCTGGAGGGCCCTTGGGCCAGCACTGCCCCCAGACTTGCTTCCAGACTTGCACTCACTTGGGGGTTGCTCCTCAGGACTCTTCAAACCAAGGCAGGAATTCCAGAACTGCCCTGGGATCTGCATAGGATCAAAGCTTGCCAGTCCTGTGGGACTGACTTTAATTTACTAAAATACCCTCAGTTTAGCAGTTAACCAGCCCTACACATTTCTGTCCTGCCAGGGTCTAAATGAAGACTCCAATAGGAGGGCATTGTCTGTGCCTCAAATCTGGGGTGCTTTCCCAGATACTGCCTGAGAGAGGGAACATGATGGCAACACCACGGGTCCCTGTGCCATGGGTGATGAGTAGAAGTATTAAGGACAATTTGTGTTTTATAATTGATGAATTTTCTTTAATAACCACTTCATGAATTGGGCTCTCTGTGTGCTGTTTCTATAGAGACAGGGGTTGCTGTGAGTGCACCAGTGGCTGCTCACTGCTCTGCCAATAGAGAATAAATGCCTGAAAACACAACCTGTGAAGCCTATAAAAACTTTTCCCTCTCAAGAAGGCCTTGGGGTGGTCCAGGTGCTAACATGGTTTTCAGGTCCTCAGCAAGGGCCCACTGGGCTACCAAGCTGGCTGATCCTGTCCTTGTGGGCACAGTGTGGGTGGTTGCTCAGAGGAAGTAAATTAAAATCAACTTTTTCCAGAGGAGAGGGTTCCACAGTAAGGCTCCTTGCTGCCAGCCCCAAGCTGGGCATGGGATGCCCTTGCTGGGGGTGCCTGTTCCCTGATGCACTAATGCTCCTGGGGCTCAAGCTAGCTTCCTCCAGGAAGGGTCCTGAAGCAAAGGCAGTGGTGTGGAGCCAGACCCATTCCTGGCTCTTGGGCCAGAGAGGACCACAGGAACCATTCTGCATGTTTCAGCACCTTCTCGGTGTCAGGGTCACCTTCACCCCAGCTCTGACCCTTCCTCCTGTGCAAAGATGAAGACCAAAAGAGAGGGTGGCTCCTGAGAGCCCCCATGCTTCACAAGGACGGTGGACAACAGCGTGGCTGTCCCCAGGATGCCTGGGCAGGTCACTGTCAGGGGACACTGGGGCTCATATTGCACCTTCTCTCCCACCAGTGGAGGGTAAGGCTCCTGCCCTTCGACACAGGATCAAGCCAGTGCCTTTAGCCTGCTTCTCACATATCAGACACCTCCCTGCCTGCCCTTGGGGACACTTGGCTGGACACTGTGGGGATGTTATCCCTGAAACCAGCAGCTATTGAGGCAGAGAGCCCAGCACTTTCCCCCCTACCCTGGGGAAGCTCCAGACTTTTTGTTCTGCCTTTATTAATGCTTTTAAAGCAATGTGTCATTGCTTCAGCAGCAGAGCCACCTCCCTGCCTACTGCCTCTGTAACACATGAGCCAAAAGGCCTGCTCCATTCATCAGCCTGAGATTTATGAGGTCCACAAGGCTCCAGTTACCTTGCTGCCCCTGACTGATGAATGAGATGTAGCTGGTTCCTTCCATACCAGAAGCAAAGCAAGCCCAGAGGAGAGTAAAGTCATCATTTCATCAAATTCAACTGCTTAAGTCTCTACCATGAAGAAATCTTCTGAAACATGAAATTTTCTGCTACGAGACCACTCACACTCACAGAAGCCAGGGGCAGCACTCCTGCCCATGAAGGCTGAGCCTATGTCCCAACCAGCCTCTCTGCACAGTCTGGCTTTGCTCATGAGAGACACTCCAGAAATAGAAAAAGGATTGAAGGTTTTGGCTACTCTGGATTCCTGGGCTGGAGCTGAGCTCTGCTCATCCATCCTCCCCCATAAATCACCCAGCTGCCATTTCCCTCTGCCTCGTGCCTGGCTTTCCTCTCACCTAGGCTGTCTCAAGAGGCTGAGTGAGAGGATGGGGCACAGGAAGTGGAGAATCTCTCCTCCCCAAACCCAGGAGCAGCAGGCAGTGATGCACAGCCCGGAATGAGCTTGGCAGCAGCCCTGGGGTCAGGAGGCACCAAAGGGACCTGTCAGCATGGTCTGGGCAGGCTCTGGGCCAGCAAGCTGCCTTTCCTCCTGGCCCTGTGAAACTCCAGCCAGAGGCCAGCACAATGGGAGCACCTGCAGTGTGCTCAGAGAGTCGTAGGGTCCTTAAAGGCTGCCTTAAAGCAGTTAGTGAAAACAACTCTCTTTGCAAAGTACCTCCATCAATTAAAAAATGCAAAATTTTGAATCAGATAATTAAGAAAAAGCTAAAAAACATCCAGATGCCACCAATGAAATTCTGCACTACTCTCTGCTTTAAGACTGGAGTGAATGTGTCACCATGGAAAGAAACCTGGAGATTCCGCTGCAAAAATCCACATGGATAGAGTGAGCAGATAACTATTTATTATTGCACATAATCCAGCAGAACAACCGACAGAAAACTCTGGACAGTAGTACACAGATTGTAGTAAACAGCTTGCAAAATCTGTGGTGAAGGTATTTTTGTGTGAAGAGTGAAAGGTATCTGCATCTTTGTAAGACCTGAAAAGTACAACACAAAATCCTAGTCAGTTTTGAAAGCATGCAGTTTGAGGTAAATCTGGTATTTTGCATCTAAGAAAATGAAATCCCTAAGGGGCTCTCTCTCTCTATGTATATATATCCATATCTCAGTGCAATATGGATACAGTTATACATCACATAAAAGCAAATCTACCTACTTTTCTCAGAAGATTACTAGGAGGAAAGCACACTACTGAGTGCATATCACATGCATAAAAAATATGGGGGGAAGGAATTACCTTAGCACTGTTGAAAAAGATCCATTTTTGTGCTTAGTGATAAATAAAAGCCCCTCAGGTCTCTCAGTGGGAATTGTCTTGGTGGTGAATAAAAGCAGTTGGCATACTGAAACTGCAGAGTTGGCAAGTGAATGCCAGCAAATGGAGATAAAACATCAAAGGCAGCAGAGCCTGGGTTTGCAATACATTTATATTTGAGGAAAGAAAAAAAGAAAAAAGAAAATAAGCAAATTGCTACTAAACTATGCTCTGTGGAAGTGTAGATGATGCTGCACAGCTTTCTCAGGACTGGTACAGCCACATGGCTTTTAGGAAAGAATCACATTCACTTCCCCCACACTTAAGACCACGTATTTGCTACTGTGGCAATGTTCCTGAGCTGAATAAGGTTAAAAAATAGACTTGGTTCAAAAAGAAAAGTACTGAATTATTCTCACTCTCTTATGCCATAACTAGAGTAGATAAATTAGGCAGGTTTTGCCCCGTGTCTCCAGTGAGTGTAATCCCCTGTATGTCTGCCACTCCGTCTCTGAAATCCTTTCAGACTGACCTTTGAAGCAGACCAGGCATCTGTTTTTTTCCTTAACTATCATTTCCCCATTCTTTCCAGTCCAACAAGGTTTTCCTACCCAGTCCTGTGCTGTGGGACTTCAGGATACACAGAGGTGCACAACCAACTATAAATAACATCTCTGATTATCTTAAAGAGGGATAGAAAATACACATTGCTCTTAAAAGAAGAAGAAATGTCCAAGCACTCAGCCTCACACTGAACTGTAACTTCATCTGTGCTGACTTTCTAAGCTCGCACTGCTAAGGATCAGAGCAGATCATGATGGAAAAATCTCCTTCCAAAGGTCACTCCCTGTGGCAGCTTTGGGAAAATGGGTGCAAATTGCCCAGGCCTCTCAGCCTCGAACACACAAGCAACAGCTACAACTGCCCCACTGTACTCTGCCACTGCTGAAAGCCTGGCTGCTGCATGTTTCTGAGCCCAACACCCAAATACACTGCAGTCACTCACATCTCTGCACTTCTTTTCTTTCAGGAATAACCTCTCCCACGATAACCACCCTGCATCCTCTGGCTGGAAAGTCTATTCATTGGGTGCAATGAGAGGCCAGGACCCTCCTGCAGCCCAGCGTGCCAAGGGGAGGAACCTGCAGGTGTACGGAGCAATTTCAGCAAGAACCTCCTCCTTTTCACTGTAACTCACAACATTTTCATAGAAGAGAAGGGGTAAAGGGACGAATTCAGCACACCTATTGCCTTTCCCGTTACAGTGGGAAGCCACCCACTGCAAGATGCTTCTGTGCAGAGCACTGCTGGTGGCAGGAGAGTGCTTGGATGGTGCCTGGTCCCAAAAGAGGCCCCATCTCCACCCAGAGCACCCTCACAGACACCAGCAGCCTTGGATCCACCAGTCCCTCACACCCCACCCCGCGGCCCCATCCGTGGTGCATCGGCCGCCGTGGGCAGGACTCGGGTCACACTTCAACAAGCCCAATTTCAACTTGCTCCCCCTCTCAGTCCTCCATACATGGAAAATGATGCCAGGTGACAGAGGAAAGGAAAGACTTTTTGTTCATCCCTTTGGATGACTTCCAGGCACGGAGAGCAGCGTCGTCCACCCCGAGCCATGGCACAGCTCTCATGAGTCATTCTGGTTCTGTATTGCTTCATCTCCATGCCATGGATGACAATCTTTGGAAAATCTCTGACACCCAGTCAACCAAGGGAGTTACAAAACACATCAGTGTGCACACATGAGACCTTCTCACTCATTTTCCTACAGCTACAGATAAATCCCTCATTCCTGGTATGGCAGGACAGTTGATGGCTTTGGTGAGAATAATTTAAGGCAACTGCTATTTTATACAAAGAAGAGGAGACTACAGTGCAGAAACCCTGGCTTTTCCTTGGTAGATTGCAGAGGCCAGCCACAGCCTGGGAGCAGGAAACTGATCTTCAGACATTCTCGTTTAAGGCTGATGTTTGCAGTGCAACCTTGGGATCTCAAGTCCTCCTCTTAGGTGTTTCCAGGTGGCTGAGCTTTAATCCCCGCCAAGGTCTGAGGTCTCCACCAGCAGCAACGCCTGTCCCAGACACAAATAAATGAGAAAGTCAAGGGAGAGCAAAACACATGATCAACACATCGCCACAGCTGTCTGCAAGGCTTTCACCTGTGCAGGCTGAGTGAGACTAAAAACATGACAGAAAGCAGTGCCCAGCAGAGCAGTTTTGTCCCCCGGGAGGTCCAGGGAAAGCAGCCCCATATCCTCTCAGGGGCTTAGAGGTGTCTCTCGTGTTATGTTCACATGAGGCTCAAGGCTCAGCTTCAGCCTTGATGGTAGATTTTGTTTGAAATATTTGAGCCCAAGACAGAAGTCTTGTTCAAGCTCAGGACAATTTTCTATCTGTACGAGTACCATGGGCATGAGAAACCTCACAAGATTTCATTGCCACCAAATCCAAATGTAAACTCTTATCTCAATTCAAGTGGAAGACCCGAGCAAGCTCCAGTCTTACAGACATCTTGATTCATATTTATCTGTAGTAAGACAATCATATAACAATGCAGAACTAGTACTGGTGCAATTAGAGCTGCAGTTTTCACAGTTTCATATTTTATAGGTGTTCTTGCATCTTGCTGGTCTGAGTGCCAAGAAATACTATAATGCACAAGTTACCTGGGAGCAGCCATGTTGAAACAACAAATTGAAAGTGTTTCTTGAAGCATTTGCAGTAAACAAATTTCAAATTTAACATCACACACTCTTGCACTGGAATTCTCACTCCATTAAACATGTCCATGGTACTGGGAATGCAAAACTATATGGTGGGACTGTATCCCACCAACACAGTCTATTTCCTAATTTTGAGAAAACTTATGAAATTATGAAGCAATTTCATGCAATAATTTTATGACATTTTATGAAAAGTGAGTCAACCTTAAAACACGTGATGTCTACATATTGAGGATAAAATCTCATTCTGCTTTTTACCTTGTTCAAGAGGCTCATCATGTCAAAAAATGTACAAATAGGATGGCCAGACCAATGTTCAGTAAGATGACCATGCAGATCACAATTGTGTTAGGTCCCTGAAAGAAAAACCCAAAAGAGAGTATTACACACCACAGCTCCAGGGAAGGACACAGACATAGCTTGATTCTGCTATTCAAAAATACCACAATCACCCCCTCCCAATGCACTGAAATCTGGCACATAACAACCAGCCTCAATTTCAAACTAGTGGAATGTTTATCCTGCCCTATTCCTACTTCTTCCCTGAAAATTCATTTGAAGGAGGTTAAATTTGGCTTCTTTTGCAGCTAAGTTAGATTAAAGAAGACCCTGCCCACAGGAACATGAACTGCTGATCCCATGTCAGGCTGCTCCTTCCAACTCCCTTCTGCATCCACACTGCCTTTGTTTGTAAAAATGCCATTTTTAATATCACAGAATCATAGAATGCTTTAGTTTGGAAGGGGGCCTTGAAGATCATCTATTTCCAAACCCCAACAAATGAACCCATGTGAGATTGCTGTAATTTCAGACCAAAGTATTTCCAAGTTGTGCTTTTCTAAAGTCACATCGGAATCATTCACATCCAAAGGGCTGCAAGATGGGACTCAGAGGGCTAATAAAATGTCTGGGTTTCCAGCTGTATTTGCTAAGAGCAAAACTGAGTTTCAATGACTATATTTTAAACTTGGGAAATTGGCTGGTGATTCAACACCACAGTTCAGCTCATGAGGTGCCCCTACTAAAAAAAGTAAATGTAATGAGTGAAAGAGAAACACACTTGAGCTTTTCCTGCTTTTTTTCCCCCCAAGTTTCACATCCAAGTTGGCTGGTAATGGGGTGGGAAAAGAAGGTGAGAAAAGTGGATAAAATTAATTGGAAGATGCCTGGTTTTGCACAAATTTTGAAATACGATGTGTCTGAAAGCATATCTGCCCAGGTAAAGAGAGGAGGTCAAAACAGGAGGGTTATGAATGTCAGGCCAAGCACGCAGGCAGGGCAGGAGAGGGAGATACCAACACTCTCCTCCAGCAGGCTCTAGGATCCCAAAAAGAGATCTTGGCACCCACTTGGCACCCACTGCAGCCCCAGGCGCTCTGGGTCCTGACAGACCTCATGGGGAACAATAAAGGAAAGGCAAATGTGGCTCCCTGGAGGCTCCCAGGGATGCCCCACATCACCTCTTCACACTCCTCCGCCTTCTGTGCTGCCACCATTGCCGCTGCCTGGGCCGGGCCGCGCTTGGCCCCTGCCTTGGGCTCCGTCCGGCCCAGTGCCCTGGCCTCAGTCTTCCTGTCAGCCATGGGCTCAGCCCGGCCCCCGGCCCTGCGCTCGAGGCTGGGGCGCTGCTGCGGCTCCTTGGGCCGAGGCGGCTCCGGCTTGGCCTCTGCTGCAACCGGCGGCTTCTCCTCCCGGCCCTGGGGCGGGCCAGGGGTTCCCCCCCGGCGCTGGGGCTCCCCCCGGGGCTCCGGGGAGGGCGGCTCATTCTCGGGGAACTGATCCTCCTCATAGTCCGTGGCGGGGGTGACCGGGGACGTCCGCACGGCGTAGCTGTGGTAGCCCTTGAAGAGCTCGACGTCGGGCTCGCGCGCCATGCGCTGCAGAGGCCCGATCTCCATCTGCTCGGCGGGGCGGCCACGGCCCCGCGAGGCCGGGCGGCCCTCGCCCTCCGAGGGTGCTGGGCTCCCGCCCGCCTCGGCCCGGCTGCCCGGACCGAGGGCCCTGTCCTGCCGGGGAGCCGCCTTGGCCCGCTTGGCCTCGGGAGGGGTGGCGGCGGGGCTGGGGGCCGGGCTGGCGCGGGGCCGCGGCTCCTCCTGCTCGTGGAGCTGGGGGCTCTCGGGCGGCGTGGGGGGCGGCGGGGCAGCCTCGGGCCGCGGCGCCTCCTCCTCCATGTTGACCGCGTGCTCCGCGTTCTCGATGATCTCCTGCAGCAGCTTCCGCTTCTGGTACTCGGGGCCTGTGGAGAGAAGGGCTGGTGTGAGGAGTCACAGCATCACAGAATAACTAGGCTGGAAGAGACCTCCGAGATCATCAAGTCCAGCCCATGCCCCAACACCTCAACTAGACCATGGCACCAAGTGCCACATCCAGTCTTTTTTTAAATACATCCAGGGATGATGACTCTACCACCTCCACAGGCAAAGAAGAGTCACTCTGGGATGGGGGACAGCAGGGTACCCCATGCCCTGGCATCATCATGGCTTGGGCATCTGTGCCCACAGCAGCAATGGGTTTGGGGACCGTGGTGTGAGGGTCCAGGCTGCAGTCTGGGAGAGGAGGCACTCCCAAACCAGACCCTGCTTCCAGGAGGAATTTCCTTCAGGAACTCCCAAAGGCTTCAAGCCTTACTGTGGGCTGTCCAGTTAGGAAGAGCTGAAGGAGCGGGCAGGAGCTACAGATAAGGTTAAAGAAAACAAAATCTGCAGCTCAGCTTGTTGTGGTCACACAGGTGGGTCATGCTGGGGCTAAGGATGATACAGGTCCCAATGAACTTTGTGGGTTTTTTTATTTAATGTGGCTTCCTTGGTGTCAAATAGCATGGTAACTTCACAGCATACACAGGATGACCAGTGTCATTGGTAAAGGCAGGGTCCCCAGATGATCTACGTGCCATCCATCATGACAGGAAAAACATGTTTCTTATATATGGGACAGGGTTGGAAGTTATACAGACCTCTTGTCTGCCCCGAGCTTCACAACAGCAGCAGAATTACCTGGCATCACCACAAAAGGTGACTCAGGGCTTCAGATTTCCTTTTGGCCTCATCTCACACACTGACTTGTGAGTCCCTAGCAACATTGCCTCACTTCAATTGTCCACCTATCATTAAATCTCTAGTTCTTATTAACCCTACTGCAAATTTCAGCTCGGCCTGGGTCAGGAAAATTCAGACAGAACCTGACACCGAAGACACCCACCAAAATGCATCACTAAAGAACTGGGAATATCTTGTGGAATAACAACCCTCCAGAGTGCTCCACATGCTGAGACATGCTGGGAGAAGGGTCCCCACACATCACTGTGATGCTCATAGCAAGTGAGAACAAGAAGAGCATCCTGTGCAGTGTGAGGTCGTAGAGCAGCTTCTTTGAAAGCAAAGCACCTGCTCTGGCCTCATTCTGCTGAACCCCAGTGATGCTGATGAGTGCAGATGTACAGGGCTTGCTCTGTGCTCCTGAACCACACAGATCCTGGAGCCACTGTCTCTGGCCACCTTAAAGTCCCTCCCCTCATCTCCTCCATCGCAAGGACTGATGCAGACCTGAGTCTGGTTGGGAAATTTGGCTTGATGCTCCTTTCCCTCTCAGGGGATGATTTGTACACTGCTACTTCCTGTCCATGCCGGCAATGCCTCCACTTAGAGGGGCAGTGGGGAAAAGGAGCACCCTGATTTCAGCTGCTCTGCTCTGCCTGCACACTCCCGTCAATCAGCAGGTGACCCATTCAGGGCCATTTATTTCTGGCTGCTAGAGAGTTATTTGGAAGCCATTTCAACAGTTGTTCAGACTCCTCAAAATAGGCTGCCTGCAGCTCCAGGCTCCTTGCTCTCTCCTGCTGCTTTCTTCTCTTCCTGAATAATTTACAATACAAAAACCCCTAACTGACTGGAGGGCAAACACTCATCTCCCCACCTTCATCTCCCAGCACATTTTAGCAAGGGTTTTGCGTTACATCCTTCTCTAAGTTACTAGGGATGACACCCTAACTGAATTTCAGGCCTCAACAGTTATTAGGGATATGGGGCTTACTGAGCAGGATTGTCTGTGCCAGACACAGCACAGTCAATCTGCCAGGATAGCAGGGAGAAATTCAGTTACCAAACACTGCTGGGCTCTCCTGGCTGTGTGAGCAGCAGCTCTCAGTCCTAGCAAAATCCAAGGCTGGACTACTGTCTGTTTGTTCCTGGATGGTGCAACCATGAAAGAAGGGATATATTCTTGTGCACTTTGGGAATTTAGAAGTTTAAAAGAATCATAGAAGAATAACGTGCATTAGGAGCTTAGAAGGCTACTGAGAGAGATCAGGACCCAAGTGAGTCCCTGCATCACAGCAGCAAGAGGATCCAGCACCTGAGGAACCAGGAGTGGAGGTCAGGCTGCCCCAAGTGTTTTACAGACCGTTTCAATTGTCTCATTCAATTGCCATGGGTGGAAAAAATAATCTAGCTAGATGTCCAAAACCTCCCCATAGGAATTCCAGTTTCCTTTGTCTCTGTGCTATAAATACCCCAGTGTGCAAAGGGTGAATGTAGAGCTGTGAGTGGCAGCTGGGGGCTTATGCGAGGATCAAGCGACATTTAGCCATTGTTAAATGAAGTGCCACGGGCTGGCTCATGCCCATGCCCGGGTGCTCTGGTGTTTCCCCACTCAAAGCCAGCTCCAACTGGCCTTGCTGGGTGCTGGGGAGGAAGAGGCAGCCCTCCAGCACGGCGTTTCCCCAGCTTGTAGGTGCAGGACAAGGCGAGAGTTCAGGGAATTTAGGAAAATCTGTCAGCATGGCTCTCCCCAACCAGGCACCAGTTGTTAGCAGTTCCCATTTCCCAGTGTGTGCCCTGGGCCGGGGTGTGGTGCAGGAGATGCAGAGACACCAAAATCAGAGCAGGGGCAGGTGTCAGGTTTTGCTGAGCACGAGTCCACCTTTGGGTTCTACCCCCAGGTTTACCGCTGTGATAGTCCCTTGTGATCCTGCCTCAGTAACCATGGGACACTCTCTCAATAAATCCAGATAATAAGAAAGACAGGATGAAAATGTAGGCACTTGAAATTTTATTTTCTGCCCTGTTATTACCTTCGCTCTCTGTAAAGGAAAGTTTTCCAGGAAGAGCATATCTCTAGCTAACTCAGTCCAGGGAAAAGCAGTGGCATTCACAATGCTGCTTCTAATATTACACTTCCCATCTACTAATCCTCAGTGCTTGGTCTCACAGAAGGAAGCTCCCAAGTGTTTTTCCAGCCAAATAATTAGCAGTGATGCTAACAAATTAATAGAGAATCAGAGAAATAGTATATTGTATTAGCTGCTTCCTTATAGGATATTACAGCCCCTAATTAGCAGAGTCTGATTGTTTTGAGGGCCCACAGGATATGAGTTTGTGAGTCAATGTGCAACACTTCTCCAAGAAAAAGCCACAAGGGATATATCTACAGGAGAGCTGCAGATAGCCCTGAGCTTGCTGCCTGTCCTGCCTGCTGTTCTGAGGGCTTTGGTGGAAAAATAGGAGAAGCTGAGAAACTGTGGGGTTCTCCTCCAGGCTATGGTATCAGAGTGAATAAAATAGTGGTGTAAGGAGGACAGCAAATCAGCCAGGGCAAGGGGCTGGCTGCAACTGAGCAAAAGAGGATTCAGGATAGACAGGAGGGCAACTTGTGGAATTATAAAGTCGGTGAAGCACTTGAACAGATTCCCCATGGAAATTGCAAGACCCCTCTTGGAAGATGCCTCTGATCCTACCTGGCTGGTAGAAGTCTGGGGAGAGCTCCCTGGCCATCATTCTGGCTATGCCTGATTCGTTGTTGGCTGCCTGAGCTGCCTGCTCAGACCCTTCAGCCTTGGCTTTGGCATGAGCCGTCCTGCAGAGAGAAGAGGGGAGAACAGTGAGCACCCTCTGAGCCACGGTCAACCCAGCTCACACAGCAAATCCTGGCTGGCACCAAAACTGGATCAGCCCATCTGGCATAACAGCACTCAGAATTTGCCCACATGACCCAAAACCTCTCCCTCTCAGGGAGAGAAGAGCAGATTTTCAACATGGAAGGGGCCCAGATGCTCAAGAGCAAGGTGGAAAGGCTGCACACAGGGAACAGGGCAGGTGGATTTGCAAATGTGAGCATGTTCACATGTTGCAGTGAGGCAGCAGGCACTGCAGAATGGGCTCATTGCTGTGCTGCTCAGAGGAATGACCAAGGCATCACACAGGCATCATTGGTGGCTGAACTCTGTGTGTCACCAGCTCTGAGCTGCTGCATCTCGCCATACAAGATGGGTTTCCCCAAAATTTCACTCTTGTAGCTCTTCAGCAAACAACATGCCTTGTCCAGGGCTCCTTTACTCACTGCAGCCTGACAGGCTGATCTCAGCAGAGCTGTTGTCTCCCTCTCAGCTTGGCTCTCTGAGTCCTTTCTGCTCCCTCCCAGCACATCTCTTCCTTGTTCCATAGGGTTACAGGCTATGGGAGTTATTTTACTGGCCGGCTGTCATATTCCTCACATGCCTCATGCTCGGGGCCCTGTGATCTTCCTGCTAAAAGCAGGGCTGGCTTTACAGCCCAGCTGCTCACAGTCTGGGAAGGAGCTGACTTCAAACAGCAAAGTTGCACCTTAAAAATAAGGGTGGATGAAGCACAGTATGTTCAGCTGCTTTGCTGCACTCAGGTCTTACTGAGTGCTGCCTTCCCCATGCTCTCAGCATCATATTTTCTGAGTCTCTCCATATTCCCTGTTTCATGTACAAATCCACATATTTTTGTGTGATAAGCAGTTCGCATTCCTCAAACACCAATTCATCCTAAATAACAACCTGTAATGTGGTCTTAGGGTGTCTGATGAGCCTTTTTCAGGTGCAGGTTGGTATCTGGTCATGTTTTAGGACAAAAAAGGAGGAAAGATGCAGTTCTCACTCCTGAAGTGAAAACACTCCAGAGGAATTTTTGGACTGTTAGTCATGAAATGAGGATTGATTCCTTCCCATTAAACTAAGATGCAGTAGGCAGACAAGACAAGCTGAATTCTGAATACTCAACAGGTGCAATGAAAAGAAAATAGAAATGCTGTTCTGAGACCCTTACAAGGGAGAAGATACACACATACTGAGTAGCTGCAGGGAAAGAACCAAAAGTAGGGCATCAATCCCAACTGATACAGGCAACAGTGTGACTTGACAAGGGGCCAAAAACACTGTTCAGGGCCCTGTGATAGAGAAGAGGGTGCAGAGCTGCTGTGGCTCAGCCTGTCCCTCCCTGGGATGACATCCCACTCTGCTGGAGCCATGATTCACCTCCCTGCCCACACTCACACATTATCTCTCTGCTTTCTCTGCAGGTTCAGCTGCCTGGGATTGCAGTCATTCTTGGTCTTTTTATCCAAAATTATTACAGCTCCTAAAAAACCCAGAGACATGATGAGGCAGAAAACAGCATTTTTAGGCTGCTGCTTGCAAGCAGGGGGTCTGAGCCAGTTCTGAACAGAGAAAGCACCTCCTTTTTTGGTAGAATATAATCAGTGTGATTAATTCCACTATAATCTGGCAGGGGCCAAGGGGGATGTGTCTGTGCTCTCCATGCCTGGGGGATGAGAGTGGGCTGGGTGTGCTGTGCCTGGGGCACACAGTCTGCCTGGCGCCGGCCCCAGGGAAGAGGCTTGAAGGGAGCATCCAGCTCTTCATCCTGGCAGGACGTGCTCCAGGCCCTGCCTTTGTCCTGCTGCTCCTGGAGGATGAGATTCACCATCAAGAGATAATATTTTCTCTTTCAGCTGCTCTCCGAGCCATGCAGATGCTATCCTGACCAATTCCCAGACAATCAGCCAGCTGGCCTCAGCTTGGGGAGCAGCAAGCAGCTCCTGGCAAGCGCTTTCCTCAAAGTAGCTCCCAAAGAAGTAATCTGGAAATGCACTACATGTGGAGTCTGCTCTCACTAGTAAGGACAGAACTGGACATGTCACCAAGTGGACGCAGATGGCTCCTGCATGCTCAGCTCTCTCCCAGCACCTGGGGACAACATAAGAGAACAGTCTGGGGATGTTGGAAGTTGAGGTAGCTCCCAGTTATGCTTTTCTTCTGCTGGAGTTTTGCTTTCCTCCAGAGAAGATGCTGGATGCTATTTGATGGCAATTCCTGCAGGTGGAGAGATGGCAAGACCAAGAAGATCCAGCCTGGGCTGCAGAGGCTGCAGTGAAGATGCTGTGAGAGGTGGGGAGCTGCACCATCACTGTGAGACACCCCAGCCCCAAGACTAGCAGGGCTCTACAATGAGGGGTGTGAGGGCAGGGACACTGGGCCAGCTCCCAGGCTGCACACACAGAGTGGTGACAAGGAACTGAGCAGCACAACTTTGGCATCCTGCACTGCCCCATGGCAGCTCTCACTCTGTGGGACACAGCTGCCCTCTGCTCCTGTCCCCCTGCTTTCAAAGTCATCCAGAGGTGTTTGATTTGGGGGGGACTATGGTCAACAGCTGCACTTTCAAATCTGGCACCTCCAGCAGGAGACCACATGTCGGCCCTGTCAGCATCCCGGAGAGCACTGCTCTCCAGCCAGCAGCCTGGCCCCAGCAGGGATCCTGGCTCCATTGCTGAGATTATTTATCTGGCAGCAGCCAGGTGATGAACGTTTGGCTTTCAGAGACATGGCACGGTGTCTTAAGTTCACCTTCCCTGGTTGAGCCCCCATCCCCAGGGCATCAAGGGATGCAGTGCTGCTCACAGCCCTCCAAAAAAAACACACACTGAGGGTTTAGTAGCACTGTGACAAAGCCCAGCCTAGAGGAAAGGGTCCAGCCATAATAATAACATCTAACTGGCTTCGAGTATCCCTGAATTTATTATTTATCTGCGTGGCTGGCCGAGCCTGGGAGCTCAGCACAGAGGAAAACTTGAGCCTAGCAGCAAAGTAGTAGACAAAAGCCAGCCACCCTGGGAGAGCTCAGTGCATGCAGCACAACAGCCTGTCCCATCCCACACCCTGGGGTCTGCCAGGAGCAGGAGCTAAGGAAAAAAAAAGCCCAGGGTGAGGTTTGAGGGTGTCAGGAAGGTGACTGTCAAACCTCAGAGGTGAAACGTGCAAGAGGAAAAATTTCTTCCAAGGTTAAGATCTTCTCAAAAAGCAGAATGAGCTTTCGCAAAAAGGAAATGCCAGCCTTGATAAATTTGATGCTATTTAGGCACACTTTAATCAGGGCCACACTTTTTTATTTACTGCTGTTGTGTTGTCAGCTCCCAGTAACTCTGCAGCAAACACCCCCTGCAAAAGCCAGCAGAGGAGAAAGTCTCGAGATAGACGAGCTCAGCAGGAAACTGAAACACAGACCCAGGGGCTTTAGAGCAGCCAGCAGCAGAATCCAAAAGACCCTTTTCAAGACATCACTGGAAAATGAGCCATAAACAATAAACACATCCAGCTGGAGGAAATAAACGCAAAGAGAGACCTTTACAAACCCACTCCAGTGGTCCCCATCCCAGAAAGCAGCACTGCCAGGATGAGTGCTTCCCAACTGCACCCTGAGCCATCTCCCTGGGCAGTGCTGTTAAAAATAGCTCCAGTGAATTCTTTGCAAGGAGAAGCAGCAGCTCGGAGCCAAGCTCAGGGGAGGCATGTGGGCAATGTCTGCAGCCCCTGTCCCAGCCCTGCTGCCACTGCCTCCCGGCTGGATCACAGCGGCTGCCGGGCTTCACACCCCAGCACGACGGCAGGGTTAAATGCATCTGCTGCTTTATTTGCTCCTCTGGCATTGCTCTAATGCTTTAATCGTTTTGGTACTAGTGCAGGACAGAGCACCACTCCTGTCCTTCTTGGCCATCTCCCAGAAACCCTGCCTGAATCATTCCTCCAACTGCTGCTAAAATCCCCCATGGACACACGAGCCACAGCTGAGCACTGCGCTAACAGGTGAGGCCCAACCCCAGCCAGCACGCCCGTCTCTTTGGACAGTTTATGTGGTTTTGCACATCCACATCGGATTAGACTGCAAATGAAATTGGAATTAGCAGGGAATACTGCAAATACCAGACAGGGCTGGGGTGCCTGAAAATGCAGCAATGACCTTGCAGCTAGTAATAGGGGAAGAGTTCAGCTCTCTGCCCTCACATTCACTGTCCTTCCTTCTCCAGGGTCTCCCTTCTCCCATTGATTCAGCAAACTCTGAGCAAGGACCAACTGAACACCTCTGAACCCAGTCCATTCTATGATACTATGATTCTTGCCATTCTTGATATTAGGAGCTGTCTAGAAGACCATTAAGCAAAAGTAATTCACGAGTCAGTTCTAGGAAGATAATCTTCTGCTGAACTCCCCTCTCCTGGAAACTGGCTTTTCCACTCCCAGCCAAATCTCTGCTCCAGCATCCAGCAGGAATCATTTTGTCCTTCTGAAGAAACTTAAAATAATTGTTTGTCTTGGCAGGAATGTTTGCAGCACTCAGAAGGGATCAAGAGAAAGCTGAAGAAGTGTTTTTGTTAATGGCAACACAATCCCTTCTGTGCTCACATTGTGAAGGGCAAGAAGACACAGACCTGACCAGTACACACCTGGGCTGGGACTAGATGACATTTAAAGGTCCCTTCCAGAATTCTATGATTCTACACTCTGACTAGGACAGAACTTTCTGGCTTCTCCATTTGACACACTAGTGCCAACTTGCTAGCTGGAGCATCCCTTTCTTCCTGCTCAATCCCAATCCATCTCCTTTGTGTCTCTCCCTGTGCCTCCCCATGCATGCAGATACCAGCAAAACCCTGCTATTCTCATTTGCCTGGAACCAGCCCACAGGACTGAATATCCCTCTTCAGTTCACCTCTCATGCCACTTTCCCTGCCCTCAGTCAAACCCATCTGTCCCATCCCACGGGTGTCCTGCCCTCACAGACAGCTGTACCATTCATGTTCCTTTTGCTCTTTTTGCTCCATCACTCACATGCACGTACCCACTCCACTTCCACTCCAACACCCCCTGGGTGCATGCTGCTTTATAATATGGGCTCTGCACCTGCAAGGTGTGATCTAAAATGTGAAATTAGCATAAATCAACACATTTTGCATCCTAAAGGGAACACCTCCATACTACTGAAGCAGAAAGGCAAAAAGAGAAACCTTCCTGACCTTGCAGAGCAGCTCACGAGATGCCCCAGGATTTTCCCTCTCAGTACCAGCACTTCCACAGAAGTGTTAGCACTTAGTACATGCCCAGGCTACTTGGCTGGATAAATCAGACCTTTTCTCCTTCCTTCCACAGAAAGGGCATGAGCAGGCCATTCAGCCCAGAGAAAAGCATCCTTTTCTGTGCAGTGCTTTAGGAGCACAAGCCTGGCAGAACTCCCTGCCACCTAACGAGCTCAGCCTTTATGATTACTTGGTGAATTTTTAAAATACCGAAATGTTATCCTTAGCTCTAAATAGCTCTGAGCCACTTGCATCTTTCACTGAGGGATACTTCCCCTTGGAACAGTTAAAGTGATATTAATCTTTCAGCAGACAGATCTGCAGCTGTCTTCAATAAGATGACAATCTACTCACCCCAGCCCCACGTACTGGAGGATGTGCTCCATCAGTCTCTGCCAGCCCGAGTGCCCCGGGAGCTGAGCTGGACTGAGTGGCCAGCAGGCACCAGGGCCTGGCTGTGCCAGCCCACACGAGAGCCCATGGGCTGTGAGGAGCCCGTGGGGCTGGCACAACCCACAACTGCTCTCTGTTTCTCCCACAGCCCCAGGATGCAGCCAGCAGCTGCCCAGAGCCAGCTCCAAAAGGAGCGGGGCAAGCCAGAGCCTGCGGGCTCAAAGGGCTGCTGGCACCAGGATGACACCACAGCCCAGGGACACTGCACCACGGGCAGGACAGGCAGCTCCTGGCCCTGCTGGAGCCTGTCCTGCCAGCACAGCCAGGCTGCGAGCAGCTTGTCAGAGCATCCACAGAGATATTTTTGGGAAAAGGGGGATTTACAGCTATCAGCTGGAATCTCTCCTTCTTCCTCTGGTTTTCAGGGCCACTCTGCTGCTCTGGGTGCAGACTGAGTGGAGTAAGAGCAGGTCCCTCAGAGCATCACAGCTCTGGGGCTATGCCCAAACTCAGTGATTTATTCCACCTTCCAGGACACCACTACCAAAGGGGCTCAGCAAATAAATGTCCTGGGGACCCTGACTTAATTAGGTACTGCTGCAAAATGAAAGGAGCTGGGTTATCTCACCGACTAGTGCATCAAAACATCTTTAAAGCACATATGCAATCAGGATCCTTCAATCTTTCCATTCCCCCATGTGCTCCTGCCTCCTGCCTGTACCTGCACTGAGTGAGCAGGGGCTGCTCCCTGCCCTGCCCTTGGAATTCCCACTCCCAAGAAAGACCAGGGATACAGCAGACATTTGTTTTGAGGGAGCCCACCTGACCCAGGAGCTCCTGTTAAGCCCCAGGCTTTGCCAAATAGACAGCATCCATAAGAGGAGTGTGTTTTACCACACTGCTAGATCCACCAGCAATAAAACGTGTCAGAAAGTCTGTGTTTTCACTCTAAGATTGTTGGTTTTTTCAACCAATGATTTTAGCAACTTCTAAATCAAATGTTTTTCAGATTTGAGCAATCCAAACCAAAAGAGTGAGAAACTGTTGGATCTGTTTTGTGGGTTTTTTTCCCTCAAGTCAAAAAAAGAAAAGCGGATTTTCTTTTAGGAAATGAAGGCGTAATCCTTAAAATATTGCATTTGCCCAAAACCCCAATTACTTATCAAAATTTTAAGTAGGAGCCGTTTTCTCACAGTCCTGTAGGTCTTTTGAGTTGATGCTTACAGATCTGAGGTCCAGAAAAAAGAAGAGAGGAAGCTGGAAGCTGTGAGGGCACCCAGCCCACATCCCATGCTTCAGCTCCCATGCACCTGTACCCAAGGCTGCTGAGAGCACTCAGGCACATGGGACACCAGGACCCTGCCAGTCCTCACTAAAGAATCATCAGCCTTTGCAGGAGCACAATGAAAAAAACTTGGACTGAGAAAGCCAAAGGGCTCTGGCTCAGAATAAGCTGAAAAAGGTCCCTCCTCCAGGAGAAGGGAGGGTTTCTGCATCGCAGGCTTTCTATTTAAATTGGATGTTTTACTTAAAAATGATTTATTTTTCAAGATAAGGCTATTTCACATTCCACTGAAATTATGATAACCTGTGAGCAAAGCATGATTGAATTCAATGATTTCAAAGCTCAGTTCCCTGCCAGCTGATTGCAAGCACTTGGATGGGAGTCAGAACCCTCTTGTTCCACGCAGCAGCAGATCAATTGAACAAGATGCTATCATTTTCCACAGTGATTTTTGCATATTAAAGTCACACTTCATTTTTCCCTTTCTGTGTTTGTAAGCTGTTGAGATAAGGATTTCCCACAAAATCGGAATGAACAGCCCATTAATTCCACTTTTCCTGTCTGGCTGGCTATCTGTACCATCCCAGGGCTGACATCCTGCCATCCAACCTCTGCTGCTCTTGAGGGGATCCCTGCAAGACAGAGCCTTGCTTGCCCCAACCCTGAAGCCCAGGAAGCCCTGGAGAAAACTGTGTGCTCTCCAGCAGATGCTTTCTCCTTGGAGCTATTGAAAATGCATGTTCCTTCTTACCCTAATAAGGCATGAAAGTGCCTGAAGAAATTCATGTGAGGTGGGTGGAAAACAGATAAAGCCGTGCACCCTCCTCCAGAGTCAGAGCACATCCCGCCTAAAGAGCACGGTGGGCCAAAAATGTGTCAGTGCTGGAACTGCAGCCAGCCTGGATGAGGCTGCTCTGGGAGAGGGCTGGAAGAAGGGGGTGAAGGCATCACACCATCACTCACCCAGTGACACTGAATCCCTCCAGCCCACAAAGCCTCACACACAGCCCTCTCTGTCAGAGGGACACACTGTGGGTGTCCTGCAGCTGGGGTGGGTGTCTGATCCTGGCTCTGGACCCCAGCACTGGGGCTTGCTGTCCCCATGGCCACACTGGATCAGAAATAGAGAAGTGATCACCCAAACCCTACAGCCCTCTCCCTGCATGGCCCCAGTGGATGGGTGAAACGAGGATTAGGCAGAGGTTTGAAAACAGCAATGTTTCTGCAGAGCTGCAGACTTCTGTGCCATACAGAAAGTGGGAGAGCTCCAGCCCTGGGCTTCAGCTGGTGTAGAAATAGATGCCAGCAACTGGGTTTCTACTAACCAAGGGTGATGAAACAGGATTATCCTCTTTATAAACACACCGAGCTCTGTGAGAAACATCTTTACTGGGACAGCAGGACTGAGGAGCATCCCCTCAATGCCGTGTCCTGGCACTCAGCTATAGCAGGGAGCCATGTGGTTGCTCTTGTTTCTCCCTTTCCATGTGCACAATGACTCTCTGAACCCTATCCATGGAAGCACCAAGATGTAGATTCCCATTATGGGGCTGTGAGGCAGCCAGAATTCCTGGAGCAGCCTGAATACCCAGTCATCAAGGACCTGTGCTCAGCTGAGGCCACTCCACCTGCCTCCACTTGTTAGGAGTGACCCTTCTGCTGCACCCTATGGGGAGGTGAGGGATAGTCCTTGGCCTCCCTGCACCTCCATGCACTTGCCATTTAAGCCCCATGAGAGCTCAGGCTGTGACATCTGTGATCTTTGGTGTCTGATCAGACAGTTCCAGAAATGCTGCTCCCAAGTCTTGTGTGCCTCCCTGGCAAACAGCAGCCAACAACCCACCCGGGGCTGGGAAAAGCTCTGCCCATCTCCTGCCTGCTGCTGCCTCCAAATTACACAGCCGTCCATCACACTCAGAGGTATGGAGTCCTGGAGCAGAGAGACTGTGAGGCTGGGAGAGCACAGGAGGATCAGTTGGTCCCTCCTGTCCTGGCAGGAGCTGTCCTGAGCCACGGCTGCTGCTGCTCACTGTCACAGGGTGCCATGAGCATCCTGCTCTCCTCCAGCTTTAGACCTAAAGGTCTGGGAATGTGCTGAACTCCTGAGGTGTCTAATGCTTGTGCCTCTGGCTAAGAGCACATTTTAAAAAATCCTTTTGCTTTTTGTTAGAGCAAATCCGAAGTCTGATTTAACAGACCTAAAATCCCAGGTCTGAAATCTGGCCTCAGGGGAAGCTGAGCTGTGCTGTCAGCCCCAGGAGCACAAAGGCTACCGTGGCCATCAGCCCAGTGCTGCACTGGACACAAACCATGCCTCACCAAAGAGGTGCCTCAGGAAGTTGTCCCTTTGGTTTCCCACTTTCCCCACCATCAGTTTAAATCCCCAGGAGCAGTGGGGACAAGGGCAGAGCTGTGCCCAATAAAGCACCTTGCGAGTGGGAGCACCCAGCCGAGCCCCAGCAGCGTGGGCTGCCCCAGCCTGGCTCTCAGCTGTCACACTCAGGCCATGCTGATAAAGCCCTGCTCTGCCTGCCCTTATTTAGTCAGGAGCCTCTGCTGACTCCAGCGATTTTGGGACGTCATTTGCACCACACAGCCGCGTTCCCCAAGGAGACGCTCGCTGCTGCCCGGCCACGCAGCCTGGAAATGCTGAGCACAGGGAGACAGCAGCGACGCTGCCGGGAATGCAGCCAGGCACAAGAGGCTTGGAAAGTGATACAGGAGCTGTCAAGTGCTCTTGTTATTTGAAGGGAAAGCTAAGATGTGCCCCAAAGTCATGGGTATGGACAGAAAAACAACTTAGGCTTCAAAACCAGGCAACAGCTCACAATGTGAGCAATGCCCATGTGCTGGTGGCGGGGAAGCCACACCAATGTAATGGCACTGGAGCTCTGCTGTGTCTCCACAGAGCCCAGGCTCACCCTAATGAGAAAACCCCACAGAATCAGGAACTGATGCCCCATACTTCAGAACACAATCTAGAAATTCCTACAGATATCTACTGATATTACATTAAAACAAAAGTAAACCTAAAATGTATTCACTTGTAGTTGTACTCTCTAGGTATAAACCACACAGGAGCTACAGAGCCAGCACATGAGGGCAAACTGGTGAAGCACAGCAGTCATTACAGCCTTGAATATTTTATTTTCCTATTGATCCCGTGACATCCTGCAGATGTATCTGAGGTGTTCCTGCCAGGACATGCACCCTTCAAAGGATCTCAGAGCTTGGCCAGACCCGTGCCTTGCAGGACACATGGCCAAGTCCCTCCATTGATTTTGGTCCAAGTCACTGGGAAGCACAACCATGTGCAGAAGCAGACCATGTCAGATACTGCTGCAATGGGATAGAGGTGGGGTTTGCAGTATTTACACTCATTTTATCCTTAAAAAGCACCTGAGAGAAGGAAAACCCCTGTAAAAGCTGCCTAGCTACTAAGCACATAGGTTTCAAAAAATTAAAGATTCCCCCTGCAGACAGTCCTGCCCTTCCTCTTACTTTATTTTATTTTATTTTCATCTGTTCTGAAGAGATGAAAGCCGACCATTTTCATGCTTCTTCCCCCTGTATTCTGTGGGACCATCCTCCTCATCTGACAGGCAAACACACACTGCTCCCCAGACACAAGGAGTATCAAGTACCTGGGGTACAAAGCACCCTATTCTGTACCAGCCCATGTGCCCAGAAAGCTGTAGGGCAGCTGTTTCACACCTCAGCATGGCTTTGAACCAGCTCACTCATGGCCTGGTGGCGGCTGTCCCCTCCTCACAGTCCTCCAGCCAGTGTGTCTACTTCAGCTCCTGTGAGGTGAAGCCCCAGCTGTGATCCCAGGCTCTCCTCGTGCTTCCCATCCACCCCAACTGCTTTTCAAAGGAGTCTCCGGGCAGGATGGTGGGCGGGAAAGGGGAGGTTGGAGGTGACATAGCAGGTGCCTTCACCTGGCACTGCAGAACAGCCGAGTCCCAGCTATGACAGGAGTCCCTTGGGATCACAGCAGGACAAGTCCTGGAGCACCAGAAAGTGCAGGTTCATTAGCATCAGGGCTAATGAACACTCCCTGGGGTGTGTTAAGTGTGTTAACCCCACATCCATTCCTGGCTACCCCTGGGCAGGAGTAAAGCCATGTCTGCCAGCTGCCACAGAGGCTGCATTCCAAGATGACATTTCTCCTGAGTGAGAGCAGCCGGGGTGAGGATTCACACTCCAGGTTCCATCTCTCTAGCTGATCCCCAGAGCTGCTGAGAGACATGCCCAGGGTTTTTACCCAACATCTGAGCAGCACCAGTAGGCTTTGCATGGGGTGAAGCTGGCTGACCTGGATGCACTGCTCAGGACAGCATGGCCCCCTGCCAAATGATTTCCACTGAAATAATGAAAAACAGAGTTGTTCTCTCAGCTGACGGTAAGATGATGTCCTCAGCTTCTTGCACAACTGGGTAAGCAGCTGGATTGCCAACCCAGGAGGATTCAGGAGGGAGCTGAGGAGGCCAGGGCAGTGCTGCAGGGGCAGCAGAGGCAGTAGGACAGGCAGTAGCTGGCACTGCCCACAGCCCTGGCTGGAACATCCAAAGTGAAAGAGCAGGTGGGACAGGAGCTGTGAAGCAGCCTGGTGCCTCAGACACCCTGGGAGCAGAGCATGGCACAGGGAGGTTTGGTGAGTGCACTGCCCATCGTCCCTGGCTGCTCTCTTGCTGCTCTCCTGCCCAAAGCTCACAGACAGGGCAACCCTCAGTGCTGCTGACAGCCCCCAGCCGTGCACCCCAGAGCTCAGCACGTGCCTGGGATTCCTGCGGCACAACTGGCCCAGGCAGCTTCCAGTGCTTGGGCTTGTTTTCCTCGGAATTTCTATCCCCAAAGAGCCTTTTATGGTGCAAAAGGGAGAAATCTGGCCTTCTCCTGGCATTTCACCCCCAGACAGCAGGAGGCTGTATGTTACAGCAGTTTCGTTCTGCAAGGGGCTCCACTGAGTGCCACAAGCAAATGAAACTCAAACATCCATGTACAACAGCTCAGGTGTGCAGAGGTAGCTGGGAATTTGCACAGCCCACCTGCTGTGTGCTGATAATTAGTGCCTAGTAATAAGCTTACATGCATAAATGTCGTATCTTCCCCCAGGAAAGAACGGGTGTAGCCTCAAAGGGATTTTTTTGGGTAAGGGACACACTGCCATTCGAGGAGAAACATAAATGCTCCATGTAGAAAGCTCCACCTCACAGTTATGAGCTCAGGCAAGCTAATGATAGGGCAGCCCTTCTATAAACTGTAATAATCCATTTTCACAATCCGTCTGCAATTACTCTGCCCTGGGTGTGGAAACTGAGGCAAGGTTCACAGCCAAAGCAAAAGTTGGTGGCAGAGCTGGGTTTAAACTAAGGACCTTCTCCAGGAAAAATTATGTAGATTTAATCTCTACCCCAAATCTGAGGTGAAAGGAGGAGGGAGGAGAGCACGAGTCAGATTTACAAAAGTCATCAGGTAGAGAGAACAGCTCTGCCCCGAGCAAGATACACCAGGAATAAACCCTGATGGAAACACTGAGTTATAGTTTACAGGACAGGCAGCCTGAATTCCCCTCTCCCAGCGGATCCAGCTCTGCTGGAAGCTGTGCTGCAGGAACAGGACTGGGGCTCTACACTGCCAGCAAGCACAACAATCCCTTCCCTGCCCAGCAGCCACACCACGGCAGGGTCTGCTGGCTGAGGGCTCCCTGGAGGAAACCAGCTTCCACGTCTTATTTCCTCCAGCTCCAAGGTTTCCTTAATAGGAAATTATTCCCCGGCCGCACTGGGGAGGGATGCAGCCCCCGCCAGGGCAGCAGGCGCATTCCAGCCCCTGACTGAAAACACTGCAGAGCTGCTTTTGATGCAAAGTGTAAATAGTGTATAATAAAAAGAGGTTTGTGTAAACCAGCCAAGCTCTCAGGGAGCAGTGTTTGCAGCTCCAGCCTCCTTATTCACGCTGTGGCCACACACTTTTCCCGGGCACGGCAAGGCTGGTGTCAGGCTGAGCCTGCCCTGACAGAAAGATCCAGGGCCCCACACCACCCCAGCCTGTTATTTTTATCCTAGCTGGCCCTGCATGGAGCTTCACTTGCAATCCTGCTGGGTTTTCTCCACCAGTCCCCGAGGCAACTGGGCTTTGTTAAAAAAAATCAATCATGCTCCCCACAAAAGTCTGAAGAAATGGCTGCCAGGAGAGTAAAGTGGGGGTTTCTCCAAGAAGTGGAATGGGGTTTGGGAATAGGTGTCCTCTTGCTTATTTCCCTCCTCTGGTTGATAATGAAGTAACTGATAATTACACAGGAATTAAAAGGAGTGAGACAGGACAGGAGTCACAGCCACTGCCCAGCAGCTGAGCAAAGCCTGTGCAGGGCGAGGTTTTCTTGGCGAGTCAGGTGAAACCTCAAGGACTGTTACGACCACATTTCCCCAAGGAAGAGGAGAGGAGCGAAGGCTCCCAGATCTCTGTTCTCTGCCAGGTCAGCTCTGAGACCGGCAGGAATGCTGCTGGAGGAGCACGCTGCCAACTCAGCTCGGACACAGGCAGGGATGTGAGCTGGAGGAGGAGAATTTCCCCTGCCCTTTCCAGGCAGACTTATTTCTGAAGCCACTCTTATTTCCTCTCTCCTCCATCCCAGGAGGGGCAGTGGAACAATTACACTCAGCTGCTAAAACTGACAACCCTAATGCATCCCACAAACTTCCTCCAGAGCCACATGGGGGCTCCAGGGCCAAACTGTGTTCTGCTGCAGCCCCAGTTTATCTGGGACACATCTGGCTGCTCATGAGCCTGTTGGATTTATCACCATCAAACCCTCTGTTTCTCATGCTGCCCCATCAATGCCCAGCCTGGCACAGCATCAGGATGCTCCCCATCCTGCTGAGTGCCAGGACTGGTAACAATCCCCTCTGGACCAACCAGGGCTGCAGGGGGACAGGAGAGGGGATGAGAAAAAGGACAGCTCCTGAGCACATGAGATGGGGACCATCACCACGGGAACCTGTGTGCTGGAGCTCCAAGCACGCACCTGGATGCTGCAATCTCTGACTTCTGCCGGGCGATGGCCGCAGCCCTCTGAGCCCCCTCCACGCTCCTGTCCACCTTCTGCCGGATCTTGGCGCTCTTGAGGGGTAACACACGCTTCTTCATGCCCTTGACCAGGACATTGTGGCGGTACTTGCCCTCCTCCTTCTTGCCGTCGGGCAGCGTGGTGCAGCCGTAGCCGTGCCGCAGGTTGTCCAGCCATTCCCCCTCGTACTTGAGCCCGCTGGAGCGCTCGCTGACGCCGAAGCCGGCGCGTTTGTCGTTCTTCCACTCGCCCATGTAGGTCTCGGTGGTGGTGGCGTCGATGTCGGACTCGAAGGGGGTGTACTCCTCGCCCTCGGCGCCCTCGCCCAGGCTGACGGTGGAGGTGGCGTCGCTGGCAGCCGAGCTGATCCCGCTCTCACTCTTGAGGAAGCTGACGCGGCTCTTCTGGCTGGCCAGGGATGACTTGGACTCGGACTTCTTCAGCTTGCCCAGCAAGGAGCCCCTGCGGAAGAGCCCCCCTTTCTTGGGCTTGCCGGCCTCCGCGTCCGCGTAGAGGCTGAGGGCGAAGCCGCCGCGGGTGATGGTGGGCGAGAGGGGCAGGCTCTCGGGGTTGGCGGCGGGCGAGTCCTGCTGGGGCAGGGTGCCATTGCTGTGCTCGCTGCGCAGGGAGGACAGCGATGTGCGCAGCGGGGAGCGCACCACCGAGGCCATGCCGTAGGGCACGCTCTGCCGCACGCCGTAGCCGTGCCGCATGCCGTTGGTGAACTGGCCCTGGTACGTGCCTGCGGAGACAAGAGGGCAGCGTGAAAAAGCAGCTCGGTTTGGCTGGAAGGGAGGTGAGCTGTGCGGCTGCACTGACCCCGGCTCCGCTGGTGCTCACCCGCATGCAAAAGCATCAGTGCCTAGGGAGCAGAGGACACCAGCACAAGAGCCTCTGCTGGCAGGTGACAGCCCTTTGCAAAAGGACTGAGGCACCAGGGGACACTTTGCAAACTCAAAGCCACTTACTGTACGAGATCTGGATGTTCATTCAGAGAAGGGAGCGGCAGGCAGCCCCCAGGGGTGGAGTTTGGGCTGTGCAAGGGTGGCAGCAGCCCCAGCGGGCATGTGAGCTGCAGTGGCACATCTCTGCTTGGCTTGGTGACAGCCCCTTTGAGCCTGTTCTGCAGTCTGTCCCTTGCAGGCTGCCAGGACCAGCTCTAGACCCCTGAGTCAGGATCCCACATGTCCACTGACTGCCCTGGTACCTGAAGCCACATCTCCTTGGTGCTGACTCTGGCTTCTCTGAGTTCCCAAAATCATGGCTGGCACCACACTGAACAAACCAGGAGATGGGCAAAAAAGGAAGGAGAGAAGCTGCTCTGTGTGGGGTTCCTTCAGCTCTGCCCCAGAAAACATCACCCCACCCCACTCCTCCAGACCCAGCTCAAGAGGGCAGACGGTGTCATATGATGGGATGCAGAGAAAGGATCGTGTTCACCATGGCCAGAGCTGCACTTTGGCTACAGGACCCTGCTGAGAACAGCAGGACTTTGGCAGTGGCACCTTGAAGGAGGAGGACACTGCTCCTCTCCAGACCCCCTGATTCCAGAGGTGAGCACATTTGCAAGCTCCAGCAGAATGGAGACTCCCACTCTGACTTTTCTCACCAGGATGCCAAGAGACTTAAATTAGCTGCATCAGAGGCCCCACAAGAAGAGCTCCTGGGAAGGGCAGGCAGCTGTGGAGCAGCAGGCAGCCTTCACTCACAGCACCCACCACTCCAGCACGGGGAATATCAGAGCATCCCTGAGTTCTGTGGACTGGGGATGAGCCTGGGCTGAGCCTGGGATGAGCCATCTTCCCAGCCTGGCTCTCATCAGTCTGCAGATGCAGTTGCCTCAGAAACCAGCAAACCACCCAAAACAAAGGCAGCATTCCTCTCTGCTCCTGGTATTACAGGACCTGGAATGGCCCATCCCAGACCAGCACCCTGTGGAATGGAGGCCGCCAGCAGCTCCCTCAGCCTGGGGCACAGGCAGAGGATGATGGGGGAGCACAAACACCTTTGGAAAAGCCACTCTATTCCTTTACTCTGTCAGGTGCTGCTTCATGTAAGCTGCTGTGCTGGGGGTATTTTCACAGACATCTGTCCTAAATCTGGTTTGCAAAAAGCAGTGACCTACCAGAAGACACATGATTTTGGGAGAGCAGGCACTCCCACAGTTCTGGGGGGGCTCAGACAGGGCTGGGCTGAGATGGAAGGGGGTAACCCATCTTCAAGGCATTAATTCCTCCCCCTCAACCACCATTACTGAGCCCAGGGATGACCCTGCTCCCCAAGAAGCAAATCCAGTTCCTTCTTTGGCGATCGTGGGAGTGCATATTTTACAGTCTCCCAGGCCACTTCTGCAGCATAATCTCTCCTCCCAAGCTTCAGGTTTCGTTGAAATCCTCTTTGGACCTGCCTGTGGAGTGTTAACTTACAGTGCTGAGGGCCAGGAAAGACAAGAAGTGCCCGAGTGAGCAGCAGCTGCTGTCCTGGGTGAGCTTCCCTCAGCCAGCCCCTGCCCACCCTGCAGCACAGGGGATTATGGGGTTCCTGTAAACAGTTGGTCTCCCCTAGAAAAACGTAGGGGTTCAGGTAGTACATGGCATCTGCAGACTGCAGCCAGCCAAGGGGAGCCACTTGCCACAGCAAGAGGCCATTTTCCATTTTATTGGATGAGTTTGAAGCTCTTCTAGGGAAAAATAAGGAAAAATAAACATGGGTTTGGGTACAAGTCAGGAGTCAAGGACCATCACGGAGATCCCAGGCATCTGGGCATGTTCCTCACCATGTTCCCAAATCCCTCTCCATAAAATGGGGACGAGCCTTCCTAGTGGAAACTGAAGCTATAGAGACCCCTAGAGTGCCCCCATGTCCCTCCCTGGTGAGGTCAGTGCTCCGTCCCACCCGCCCTCCCAGAAAGCAGGGCTGACACATGATCAGGGTGACATTGGAGACCTTCTCCTAGGATGGGAACAACTTCACACGTATCAGGCTGCAGCTGGTAATGCTGCCATGTTAATTCCCTGGAAAAGGAACTCTGGAAAAGCAGGTTAAGGGGGGTTCAGCCACTCCTCAGGGGTCAGGTCAGAGCAGCTGCTGCACTCCAGCCCACTCTGTCCCCCTCCAAAGCACCAGAGCCAGCTGGGTGGGAAAAGCCACATGGGTCTCCAGGGAGCAGGGATGGAGTGCCATCCTCAACACAAGGTTTAACACCAGCTCTGCAGGCTGCTCTCTACTCCCTGATTTCAGTCTGTACAGCACAAGCAACATCGTCCCTGTGACCAGAGCTGCCAGCCCTGCCTGGATGAGCCGAGGGCACTGACAGTGCTGCCCACGGCTGCCCAGCCAAGGCAAGGTGAGCAGGCACTGCCATGGCCCTGTCATGCTGCCATTCCCTGCCCAGCTGAGGCTCTGTGCCAGGGCAGGGCCATAAAGCAGCCCTGGAGTGGAGCCAGAGGCTGCAGGGAGCGGCTGGAGGCGCCGGCGGCCGTGAGTCAGGGCACGCAGGGCTTGAGCAGAGCCAAGCCCTGCCTCACCAGCACGGCCCAGGGCAGTCAGTTCTACAGAAAACAGTGCAAGATCTCTCTGCAGCACGGCTGCACGTCCCCGAGCCACCACCACGGCCCAGTACCCACCCAGCCTGGGCAAGGAGCATGGGCAGCACACAGCTGTCAGCCAGGCTGCCACGAGCTCACAGGCGTCTGAGGTTCTGCAAAAAATAATTTCAAAAAAATTGATGTGGAACAAGTAAATCTCTATGATAGGGAGCCCACTTCCCTGCCTCCCCCCAGCCCTAGATTCATCAGGGCAGTGGGACAGATACCTCATCTCATCAGGGTGTGATTAGCAGGGAGAGGGCCACAATAATCCTTTATTGGCTGCATTTTTACTTGTCCTAATGACAAAAACCACTCTGCAACCTCCAAGAATACGATTCATCACCTCTGCACAGCCCCAACCAAAAGCACGTGATGCTGGCTGGGTAACTTCATAGGATGGGAAGGATTAAATTGTGGGATCAATGGAAATGACATCCCTGCAGCCTTCACCTCCAAACACTCCAAAGGGGTGGGAGCACCCTCTGCTTCACCCCAGCAGCAGGGTGGGATGGTGCATGGCTGCATCCAATGCAGAAGCTTCAGCTCCCAGTGCCCTCCAGCCCAGCAGCAAGATCTCATCACCAGCAGGGACACACTTCCCCTTCCCAGCCTGTCTCAAGGCTCCCATATAATTAGTGATGAATGTAAATAATACAAACAGCCATGTAAATAATGCAAACAGCTCAAATCGCATCCCTGCCCTACAGGCCCCTGCTGTCACCCAGATACTGTGAAGACAGGCAGGTTGGAACTCGATGTAAGTGGCCAGGGACATTTAAATGATGCACAGCACCCTGTGGAGGACAGGCCAGCAAAAACATAGTGCTGCCTTTTGGTGCCAGCAGTACTGTCTGATGGGTTCTGCTGGAAAAGAAAGCCAAAGAAAACCACATAAAGGGTAAAAAATTTCACTACATTAATTCATGTGTCAGGCAGGAGCTTTGCTACAGAGGCAGCAGATGAAAGCCAGAACCATCGTGGCTCTCCCACACCCCTTTCCTCCTTTCCCAGCCACAATCCCATGGATGCTGCTCCTTCTGTCCCAGTCCAGGCCCCTTCCCACTGCATTTGCCCTGCCACAGGAAGGAGTTGTGCTGCTCCGTATCACCCATTTCATCTCCCCAGTAGAGCACTTCTGCATTTCTTTTCCCCTCTTCTGTGGTCTTGTGATCACTGACTGGTCTAATTGTTTCCCCGTGGTTAATTGACACCACTGTTTTCCTTAGCACCCTAGAGAACAAATTACAGTATCAAAAATAAATTGGTTTTAGGTTGCATTGATTTTAAGTGATGTTTTTCCCCTTCCATACATACAAGTTGTTATTTGTACAGCAAAGACAGACTTTGGGCTGGATCATGGGTAGGCAGCATGATTCAGTGAGATCTTTTTCTACAGAAAAACTTGACTCAGGGTTTTGACTCACAGTCAAATGCACAAAAGTATCCAAAAAATGAGACCTTCCTTACAGCATGGACAAAACTCACTGGGCAAAGCCAAATAACTACATGTTTACTCATAGCTTACGTTACAGAACAATGAGTTCCTTCATGCTATGCCTTCCACAACCCCATTCACTCTCTGCTTCAGCCAGAGCATTCTGCTCCTCTAAAGGGCTCTGAGCTCTGTGGTGACAGAGCACGCACAAGTATATCCAGCTTGGATACACAAAGGAATGTATCAGAATGTCACAGTATCTGCCCAGCCACACACAAAGCTCTGAACCCCTTGGCTGATTTCAATCCATGTTACAGAAAGCTCCTTAAACCCATAAAGTCTCCCATAGCATTCACAAATGGTAGTGGGGAGAAGAGAAAATAACCCACACAGTGCCTGGGCTAAACTGTACCATGACCCTGGCTCTTACTAGACACCAAAAATCTATATGGGATTTCAAAAAGCTTCACTCCAGATTTGGTCTTTTTAAAAATCTTGGCCAGACATAAGATTAAAATACAGACAACCCTATAAGTATATTTTAATTGTATTTTAAAATGTAAATTTTTATGTATGTCTATATATATATATAAAAGTTAAAGTCTATTTTAAAACATCAGAATCAGCTACATTTCCCTGAAATCTGCAAGCCGTCCAACCATGACCTAAAGTTTCTGATGACCTGGCAAGGGCTGCACATTCCCAGAACCCTTTTCCTCGTGTGGCTGGCTTCCAAGGGGCTTGGGAATCGTGTCCCCTACTCGAGGGACGGCAGATATCCAAAGCCTTTCCAGATGTTTATCTTGGCAACCTCAAATTGAAACACTAACAGGTCCCATTAGCAGTCTGGCCACATCTGGATCCTGCAGGTTGCTGTGTGCAGGTAGGAGACAAAACAAAATATCCTGCAGGTCAGTGAGACCATTCCATCCCTGTCCTTCAGATGTCATGCCAGATGGTGATCCCTGGCTTTGGCTGCAGTTTTATCCATGTTCCTGTGCCATCAGAGAAGCTCATGCATTGAATGAACAGCTCAGACCAGCCAGGGTGTGATGATCCAGTGCATGGAGCAGCCCCTGGGCACCCCAGCACAACCCTCATGGGGCTGAGCTCAGTGTTTTGGCAGGGCACATCTTCACAGATCAGGGCTAAACTGCCAGCCTCGAGTGGCACCAGGGATCAAGCAGCTGGCACGTTCCTGGGTGTGGGACAGCACCCTGGGGAGTGCTGTGCTGACAGAAGCAGGATATTCTAAATCCTTACAGGAGAAAGCATTGGCTCATCTTTCCCGCTCTTCTGTCCCAAACTTTCAGTCCCATATCTAATCAAATCCTATGTCAAGTCTTATGACTCAAAATCATCCCCCAGAACATTAACTGGAATTCCAGTAGTCCTTCACCCTTAGAAAGATCTGCATTTTAAGAAGCACTGTGCAAATTCAAAGGAGACTTGACACCTCCAGAATGAAATTCCCAATGGCAGCCATTGCTGACAGTAGCCTGATTGCTGCTCTTTACTCCTCAGAGCACACCTTCCATGTCACCTACTCATCCTATGGCCTCATGTGAAGGTTCTGTGCATGCAACCTGCACCCATTAAACCATTCCATGGTCACAGGACAGAAGGGGGGAAAATTTAAGGAGCTGGACGGATGTGTCAGTTCGTGTCTGTACCTACAACATCCAAGTGCACAAGGAAAATGGGTACACTTCAAGACTGGTTCTTAATCTTAAAGTTAGCCAAAAACCCACACAACTCATTGAGAAATATTTATGAAAAACTGAAATGCAGTATTGAATTAGTCCATTATTCTAATGCCTATAAATGCGGTGCTTTTCATTCTGAAGATTAATATTATAGCTATTTTGCTTTATAAACTAACTCCAATGCCTGCCCTAGATAAACATAGATGCAATTTTGATCCATATTTTGAAGGGCATTTCTTTCAAATCACCCTCTCTATTTAGCTATCCTAAATGTGGCAGCCCGGAACATTAGAGTGCTGAAGAGCTACAAAATTACTTGCAAAGAAATCCTTGCAATGTTTCTAACCCCAGAATTGCCACTCATGCAAGAACACAATTAGACCGAGTGTTTGCAGAGCACAACAAATATCTGACTACGCAGTGCAGTTGTATAATAGCGGAGGTTGAAACCTTCCAAATAACCACAGGGATTTATTTTGGGGAAAGGCGTGTGGCTACATATTCTAAACAGCTTAGATGAACTCTACCAAAACTCTGGCAAAGCAGATGTGCAGGCAGGCTGTCAGAGGCATGCAGGCAGCGTTTGATGCATAGGAAAGGCGTGCTGGGATGCTGTGGGTGGCTTATATCCGACACGAGAACATTCACAGCTCGCTGCCTGGTGAGCGAGCACACGGCCACTGTGGTCGTGCACCAGCTGGGAATTTCTGGGTTGGTTCAGCCAGAAGCTGCAATAACCAGTCCGCGTGGAACCAGGAATCAAAGACTACACAAAGTCAAGTTGGTTGGTGTTAACTGCCAGAACAGACGCTTCAGGGCAGCTTGGGGCAATGCTCCTGCTGCTCCTCCCTTGTGTCTGCAGACAGTGAGCCCCGTGCTGCGCCCACCTGGGAAAATCGGGGCATGCACACATTGATGAGATGGAGCACTCCAAGCTCCCCTTCTTGACTGAAGTACCCCAATGGTTCATTGTAGAACACTGTCTAGATCTCACTAGCGGGGACAGCACCAGGTCAGCCCTTCAGCAGAGACAACATGCAACCTGTGTTGTCACAGGCTGGGTGTGACTCTGTTCATCCCCCTGCCACTCCCTCTGGAGGCTCCCTTACCTCCGTCAGCGTAGGTCTCCGTGCCGTAGCCATCCTGCAGGCCATTGTTCCATGTACCCTCGTACTTGGCTCCGCTGCTCATGCTCTGCCTCGCTCCGTACCGTCCCTTAAAGCCATGGGTCCACTCGCCTCTGTAAACCCACCGTCCTTTGGTCTCGATTCCCAGGCCGTGCCTCTTGCCTTGGGACCAGTAGCCTTCGTAGGTGTTGCCGCTGGGCCACGTGTATATGCCCACCACCTCGAAGCCGTAGTTCCAGGAGCCCGAGTACTCGCCCTGGCCCTTGGGGCCAGTGCAGATGCCGTGCCCGTGGGCTTTGCCCCCCTCCCAGCCCCCGCAATAGGCGCCTCCATCATCAAAATCAAACCTGCCGCCGCTCATGGTGCCCTCCGGTGCCCCTCAGCCGGGCAGCGCTCCCAGGGGCAGCGCTCCGGGGCTCCCGCATCCCCGGAGGGAACGGGCTGGGCGCCGAGAGCGGCCGCTCCTGCCTCGCCTGGCCCGGCCGAGGGGCTGGGGCACGGCAGGAGACAGAAATTGGACGAGAGGGAGGGGAGAAGGGCGGGCCGAGCTCCAGCCCCCCCGTAGGGGCAGCCGCTCCGCGCCGGTACCTGCCCCGCAGGCACGGGCCGCCCGCGGAGCCCCCCCGCGGCAGAGGGAGGGATGGGGGTCCCGATCCCCGCGGCGAAGGAAGGGATGGGGGTCCCGAGCCGGTCCCTTTCCCCCGCCCGGCCCCGCCGCCCGCCCCGTTCTCCTCCCCCGCAGGGAGAAAGGTCAGCGCTGCCCTAACAAGGCCATCGGATCCCAGGAGCTGCTCCCAAAAATAACCCCCCGGAGCCCGGCCCCCGCCTCGGGGCCCTTTTATGAAGGAGGGGAGAGACACATCCCACCCCCCCGCCGTTCCCCGCCCCGGGCAGGGATCCAGGCGGAGAAGAGGCTGGGAAAGTAAATGTCTGCTTAAAATAGAGCCTGGGAAGGGGCCGGCGCGCTCCCCCGGGCCGGCAGCCGCTGTCCCGCTCCGCCGGAGCCCCGCGGGATGCGAGGACGGAGCGCCCGGGCCAGGTCACTCACACCGTGTGTAACTGGGCAGAGGCAGAACACGGAGTAAGAGCACAGCTGTCACCCGAGTGCAGCAACAGCTCACTCAGCCCCTCTGCTACTTCCCAAGTGACCTTCCAGAGCTGCTTTAGGGTAATGAAAGAAGTTCAGCAGTAGTCATTTACCCCTCTCTCCCAAACAACAAACCTCCCAAACTTCCTTCTGTTTAACAGCCAGCAGCATAATTCAGTCTGTGTGTGGAAAAGATCACAGACAGCTGCAGACACGCAGAGTAGTAACAAAAATGTCATCAAATAGATGGCAGAGGAAAAGGAGTGTAAGACCAGGTAACAGGCTAATCCAAACCCTCTATTCTTCCAGCACACCCATCCCATTCCTAAAGACACTGTCCCAGCAAGACCACGGAGAAATGACCCTCCCTGACTGACCACCACACTGGGAAGCTGCAGGAGCTGTGGGGTGTTATCAGCCCTTCCAGGGAAAATCCCAAAACCTCATGGAACTCTGGGGCAAAGCTGCCACAGATGCTGGTGGGTTTGGACTTGACTTTTCAACTTCCAACCTCCTCATTATCATTTCTAGGAAGAAAAGGTACAGAGGAACCACACAATATATAACTGCAAGAGAAGCTCTGTGTATGGACAGCACATAAACACAGAACACCTGCAGGCACAGGTAAGAAGGACCAAGTTAGAAAGTTAATTACAAAGGGCTTCACTTTTAATCAGCCACAGGAAGCAATGAGCTCTTTGGTAAGGGACCCCAACATGACTCAGAAGTGCCATTTGGCAGAACTAGCCCTTTAAAGCTTTCTTCTAAAAAAGTTAGATTTTGAAATTGGCTCAAGTTAAAGTTTTTCGTTGTTTTAAACCAAGTCTTTAGACTACATAGGCAAGTTTTCAAGGTTCTTGCTGCATAATTAAGGGCGATAAATTCACATTTTCTCAAAGCAAAACCAGAAGGTTTTGCTCTATGGTTTCTGCGAGGACCAAAACATCTGGAAACACCTTGTGGTAACAGAAGAGAAAGCGTTAAGGCAGCGGTTGCAGCAACTCATGGTCTTCTATTCCAGCACTTAGGAGCCCAAAGATGTTGTAACTGTCCCAAGAGGATGCCAAGTTCAGGCCTATGTAATTATTTACTTAGCAACTTTTCCTAATTACACAGCACAGTTGTGAACTGATTGCACACTTTGTTTAAACATTAATAACTTATGCAGATTTTGGCATTTAAAAAGCTTTTGTTGACCGCCAACAAACCCACACACACTTCAGAAAGCACTGACAGTCTGTGTGCACAAAGGCACCACACAAAGCTGCTCTTATTTCTTTGCTCTGGCAGAAAAATTCCCATTTTCCCCAAAGACTGAGTCTGCTGCAGCAGCCAGCCCCAGCCTGGGCCTGACCTCTAGTGGCACTCCTCGTGTCCCTTCCCAGTCAGCACCAGCTCACATTTTTCTAGTATTTTTACATCTCCGGGATTTCAATCCACTTTAAAACAGTACTGAGCAGTGGACAGTGCAATCCTAAACCCTGCAGTCAGGTCTGTGGTTACTAATGAATGAAATGGTAAAAGCAGTGTAGTCTTGAAAGGCACTTTCAGCCCCATGATGGTGCTGTGCTTGGAATTTGCATTTCAGAACAATTAAGAATAATTATTTGAGAAATAAAGTCATTCTGCACTTTGTAGCCGTTTTGTAGACAACAGTTACCAAAAAATTGCCTTGAACTCAGAACACAGGTGGCAGAAATGCAGCTATTGCAGAGCACAGAAAGAGATGTGGGACCCAGGTGCGTTCTGCACAGTGCAGGTGACACTTCAGAACTGGCAAAACAGATAAATTCACATGGCCACTTGTCCTAAGACACCAGGTGCTGCCACAGAAATTGCAAAAAAACCCTCCAAGATTAACACCAAATGATTCTGCAGGAAAATGTTTGTCTCCATTTCTTCTCCACATCTTACATGTCAGAAAGCTGAGGCACCACAAATAGTAAAAACAAACCAAACACAGCTTTTCTCACCCTCAACAAATTACATTATTTGATGGGATGCTCCTTTGCTAGACACTCATAAAAGACACTGTGCTGATGCACACTATGTATGGAGAGCTGCTTGCTTCTGAACCAGTAAATTCCAGGAGAGTGCAAAGCTGGAGACGGCAGCTAAAGTGATGATGGTTTCGCAAGACTGGAGTGGAGACACAGTGCTCAAGATTTCCCTACAGCTGACAACTGCTCACTCCAGTCTATGGGTTTTAATGCCTGAAGGAAGAGTAGTACTTGGTCCTATAGAGGAGGCTAAAAAAGCTAAAAAAAACCCAAAACTGACAGACAGTGTATGAATTAAGACCACCGAAATAAGCAAATTCTGGTTTGGTCACCATAACAAATACAGTGAGCAGAGCCCATGCCCTCACTTTTCCTTTGGTTAACCACAGCAGCAACTCCCCTGAAGAATGCAGGGTATTTCTCTTGCAGACAAGTCTCTAAGGCCTGCTGGAAATTCAATAAAAGCTTTGCTTTCCACTTTTCCAGTAACAGTACCTAGGGGAGGGTAGGAGATGGTCACACTCCTTCATGAAATAAAATCAGAGGCACAAGCATCCAAAACCACAAGCCTGTGTCTTACAACCTGAGGTCAAAGTGATTTCAAAGGAGCTGAATGACACCAGGTGTCTCACAAGAAGAGCTCTAATCACCAAGCAATCTAGGGATTCCTCTCCCACAAAGCAAAAAGAGGATTTTGGAAACAAAGTAGAATTAAGTCTTGGGACTCTTAAGTACAAGCAGGTATGCTCTAAATTCATGTAGCACATTACCTATTCCAAGCTTAAATTATAATGCTGAAACTAAACTGTTTGTCCAGCTTAAATAATCAGCTTAAAACATCAGCTGAGATGCAAAGAAGTGTTTTTATTGCAAGCACAGTGAGCAGGGAGTGGGTTGCATATTCACATGATGTGCCTGAGGGCAGATTTAAACCAGCCACCCTTCTGGTTTTAGCGCTCGTTGCTGTCAGGTGTACATCATTTCTGCCATGTGAGACATTTTCTTTGGAATATACAAGTAATATTCCATGTATCCTGAAAGATCTTCAATTGTCACATCATCCACAAAGGCCCTGGCTTGTTCAGAGCAAGAGCGTGGAGAACTTGAGGGAGTTCTTGATGGCAAAGGCTGGGACTGATCCTCACAAACCGTTCTATCAGGTGCCAGTGGGAGGGTGCTCTGCAAGCCAGAGAATTTGTACACTTCCATATCTTGCCACAGTCTGCACTGACAGGTTTTATCTGCACATGCACATGACCCACCCGTGTTCAGCTTGGACATAGACTGGAAGTCAGAAAGCTCTGTAGTCTTTAGGCTTGGTTTGGATACTGGAGAAGCTGCAGCTGGAGAGTTCTCCTGTGTGTTCTCCGACGTCAACCGTGCAACAGAAACTCCCAAAGACTCATCAGCTCCCTTCTGGCCAACGTCCGGAGCAACGCTGCAGCGTTCATGTGCACAAACTTCCTTTGAGACTGGCATCCCAAACCCACTGCTGTCCTCCTGGGCATCAGCATGGCTCTTCTGCACCAGCTGGCTGCATGTGGAATGTGATTTTGTGCTGCAGTGGATAAACTTGGGAGGATGAAGAATTGGAGACTTGGAACGCCTGCGACGCTGGGTTCTCACAACTCCTCTCGAGGGCTTCTTCACAGACCTGCCAGGGAAAGACACAAAGGGAATGAAGATTCACCAAAATACTTATTGCTGGGTTATAAGTAGCACTGGGCAAAATCTCTCCTGCATTTATATTGCATTCACGAGCTATAGGTCTCTGCGTATTCTGCTGTCTTGGAATTTGACTTAGTTGTAGACAAGCAGCTGTATACAATATAAAAGGAACACCACAGAAATGCATCTCGTAGAGAGTGGGCTTTAAAGGTCAGAAAATGGGTAAAGCACGTGAGACATGAGAAAATCATCTCTACAAGAAGGACAAAGCACAAGAAAAGAGCACAAAACTAATTAATCAAGGGCAAAGGATGGTTTTGTTTCAGATAAGCATGAAGTTCTGCAGAGATACTCTAGAAACCAACACTTTATTTCAATCTAGCTCCCCAGACACGATGACAGCTTCTGCAGTACCAAACAACAATTGAAAGAGACACATTCATGACTGTCTGATCCAAAACAGCAGCTCACATTTGCATTGAGAAATATCTATAACTTTTAGCCACCTATAGGTGACCAGCATTTCCTTTCACTTCAAGTAACTGTAAAGAACAGCAGTCATATATGAAGAGAAAAAGGTGGTGTGAGTATTTTAAAAAGTTCTCTGGTAAAGACAATTCAGGTCCCTTGTTTAGAGGAGCACCAGCCAGGAACTGTCTACTTAACATTACTTTTCAATGCAGTATCATTTGAAACAGTCTGATAATCCCAAGCTTCTCTTACCCATGCCAGGTTTCCTTAGAAGCACACACATTCTTAGGCTTGGATTCATCTGCCACTGTTCTAACTACTGCTCTGGGACTTGGCCCATCACCCACAGAGAGAGAAGTGGTACATCTGTGAGAGACAGAATGAAGAGTTAAAAGCCTACACCAGTTAGCATTACGATTACGAAAATAAACCCTTGTGCATCTTCTTTCCCAGAAAATATTGCTCCAAATCATTTAGAATATGTCTTAAAAGACCTACCCACAAAGACCCAAACCAGAAGGATGGGTGTTGACACACCCTATCTCCAAGGTCTGTATAACAGACCCTTTGACCAAGAGATGCCATTCACAGCTCCGCTGCAGAGCCAACCCCACATGTCAGTGACAAACACACACAATGGCCCAATCTCAGCTTCCCAGGAGAGGGCAGGGCAGAAACACCAGCACTGAAGAAACACGTCTCTTTTTCCAGAGACAAATAAGCCATTCTTTCCTAAAAATAAATGTTCTTTGGACAAAAATAGACTTTGTTTAACTGAAGAACACTTAAGCCTCTGTCTAACATAGCCTGTCAACATAAGCTGAAACTCTTCATACTCCTGCAAGTTGAATCATTTGAGTCACAGAGTTGTGTCAGACCTTCAGCTTCTATTCAAGGCAGGGTCTTTAGTAGATTTATTAAATTTTCTGGTGCTATAAATTCATTCCACACTCTCATTTTAAAGGACTCTTCACAAGAACAATTCTTTCAAGTTGTGACTTCGTGTATTACACTGGAAGTCCCAAGAAAATTATTTTCCAAATCCTATGCTAAATTAGTTTGTAAACAGGATGAATTCCCTGAAAAGTGAAAATAAGTCCCCACTCACTGATCTAGGATGGAGTTAAGAGAATCCAAACTATTAATCAAGCTAATTTCCATTTAAAGGACAATGAATACAGAACACAAGATCAAGCACCACCAGCAAAAACTCCGAAGTAATCAAATATGCCCAGCTGGCAGAAGAGATGCTGAAAAAATGAGAGGTAATTCATTACTAATGAGGTTAATTACTTAAACAAAAGATAACTTTAGAAGCCCATCTACTCACAATCTCAGCTCTGTGGTAGTTCCAGTTACCACCTTGATGCTGCCTTACCTACCCTTTCATTTCAGTGACAGTGTAATTGCATCACTGACAACAGCTTATGGGACCCCGGATTCTACAGGTAATATGCAATAGTGCACATTTGTCAGCAGAAAAAAAACCTTATATGGAAGCCTTCCTTTATTTAACTTTGGGTAAAAATTATCATTACCAACAGAAGACACACGGTGCTTGTGTTCTGCCACCTGGGACAGTGAAGGTAAGTGCCATGTGTCAGATCTCCACAAACCAAGACAACACAAAAAGCATTCTTTCCCAGTTAGTGATTTTGGTTATAAATAGAAATTTTGTGACAGCAATGAAAATAGTTTGTGTGGGAATCATGCACTGAATCTAACGCTCTCGCTTACTGACATGGAAAGAAAGTTTCTCTCCTGGGAAAAGATGTGATTTTATTCTCATGACAGCTTTCAGAACCATGGCAATATGCTAACTTTCACAACAGAGTTCTATTCCTATGAATTCTAGTACTGGAAACCTCTGGCAGCCAGATTCATGCCAAAATTCATTTCAAGCACGTTGTCAGCTGATCATGATTGTGAGGGTTCTTTCAAACCTGTTGCAAGCTGACAGCAATCAAACAATTTACAATTCCTTAAGAAGTGCAGTCTGCAGGTAGTGAAGTTATTTCAGTCTGTTTAACTACAATGAAAGCTTTCTGTGCCTAACCTTTTGCAATTACCTCATTCCCTCAAACTTCACAGCAAGGGTGTTCCCTTTGAGTCCATTTGTAAGATGTTAAGTCTGTGCCTTCCTGTGGTGTTACTCACCCAGCTGTGTCAACTCTCAGCTTTTTGAATGCTGTCTGCAGGCTTTCCTCTTCTCCATCCTTAGCTTCTGATTTCATCATTGGGACGGCCAGAAGGTGATAGAGTTACCATGTACTGCTACAAGCAGAAAAAAGACACATGAAAATAAGGGCCAAATCCTTGTTAAAAACATTAGTTGCCCAGCAGCACCATAATACATGAAAATAAACTCAAAACAGCACACTGAGCACACAAAGCTGAGGTCATTCTAGCAGAACATTTTTGAAAGCTGACTCAGAACAAGCTTTATGATACCCAAGAATGAAACAAACAGCCTCTTGTACAACTGTAGGTGAATTAACAATTCAAAGTCAAATTTGGTGCAAACAGCATCTTGCACATACATTACAGCCCAGCCAGGCTCTTCCACTTGTCTTACAGTGCTAATAATTGTAGAAGAGGTAAAAGTGAGAAGAAACAACACAATTAGAAACAATCAACCTTCTACAGCCCTTCTTTCCAAATGTGGGACTCAGTGTTACATATACACTTTAAAAAAACCCAAACCAAGAGATTTTTTTCTTAAAACAAGATAAAGTTTTAAGCCAAACAAAACTTTTTGACCTTATGTCTAGGTCCCAGCAGGAGTTATAGAGTCCTAGCAGAAAATTATGTAGCAGTATTATGGTTACAAATAGCTGTTAAAATTTTCCAGTATCAGCTTGTGAACAAGCACAAATACAAACAATCAAGAAGACTTGCTTTAAATTAAAAAAAAATTATAAAAACTGGCTGATGTATTTTTTTAGTCTACCCTGGCCATCATTTAATCTAGCTACAAAGGATCTCAAATCTTTCTAAGTTTGATGCTCTTTGGATTTGCTGGAGGTCAGGCACTAGCACTACTAGTGTATCCCAGGGTCAGGACCGTCCAGTCCTGTTTAACATCTCCATTAATGGATGATGTGGCAGGGTACCCTCACCACATCTGCTGATGTCACCAAACTGGGACGAGTGGCTGAACACCAGTGGGAACTCACAAACTTCAGCAAAGGGAAGTGCAAAGCTGTGCAGAAGCTTTTTTTTTGCAGCAAGGAGAAGAAAACTCTGTCTTGACTGAGAGCTCCTTATGCAGAGGGACAGGGGCAATCTCTGTTGCCTCACCCTCTCATTCCAGGTGGAGGTGGCAGCTGTCCCCAGCACTGTTCTGGCTGCTCACTGTGCTGTGATTTCACCTGGGCGCCCTGGATTGCAGACAGCTATTATGACACACACAGAAGGACGATGCATCATAACAATTTCAAGGCACATGGTGTCCAATGAGTCAGACAGGGAGTAAACAGGAGAGGAAGAAGCTTAAAACACTGACAACATGATGTTCATCTGAGCAAGTTACTATTTCATATTTTCTCTTAGCCAAATATTACTACTCTGGTCAAACAGATGATCTCTACTCCACTTTTATTCCTTAGCCCCCAAATCATGCTCAGACGATTCTTTGAAATATAAAAAACTTCAGGCTACATAAGTTTTTGGTTTTTTTTAAACAGCAACCTCCTGTATTACATAACCTTAGCAGGAAGACGAAAGTAAGAAGTTTTAAAATCACTGTACATCACTAAAAACGAAGTACCAGTTTTTAGACTAAATATTTTATCGTGCTGCCCTTCATCACCAACACTGCAAACGCTCAAAACAATGCAGAATTTGTTTAGACAGAAGTCTCACTGGGTGATAATAAAATATAAGTTAAGCATTTTAGATGCAAGAGGCAACCAGCACACACCTGAAAAAAAAAATCAATTACTAGGAAAACAACTCAAAGTTTACCGTATCAAATAAAAGACTGAAACTTACGTTTTCTACCTCTCAGGAAAATACATACACCTTTTCTTTCCTATTTTATTTTCAGCTTTTCCCCAGTAAGAGCATATTACAAGCGCAGCTGAGCGTGGTGCGGGTGGGCCAAGGCAGCGGCACCTGCATCCCGTCACGGGATGGGCACAACCCGGGCGTTGCGGGCCACGGCCCCAGAGGGCAGCACACGGACCGCGGGACAAGAACTTACATATTTTCAATTTTTATTTTCTACGTTTTTAACCGCTCGGAGTTCGCTTCCCAGCCCTTCCCGCCCAGCAGCCCCAGCTGCGGGGCCCGGCCGTGACTCGGCACCGCCCCGCGAGGCTCCCCCAGCGCCCTCCGCCCTCACGAGGGGACCGGCGGCGGGAGCCGCGCGGGAAGGTCCCGCCGAGGGGCCACCCACCGGGGCAGCAAGGGGGGACCCGCGGAGGGGACCGGGATGAGGACGGGGATGGGAACAAGGCAGGAGCCAAGGCCGGGACCCGCACTCACCGCGCTCCGCGGGCCGGGCCCGCCGCCTCCGCCTCCCCCGGAACCGCCGCCGCTCGCTCGCGCACGCGCGCCCGGCGGGGCGGGCGGGGCCGGGGCGCGCCCCCGCGGGCGGTGACGTCACGTCCTGTTGTGCTGCGCGCCCCGGGCAGAAGGCGGTGGGTGAGTGGCGGCCCCGCGACCCCCGGGACCCCCGGGACCGGCCCTCCGCGGCTGGAGGGAGCCCCAGGGGCGGCGGAGGGGCCGGCGGGGAGCGGCGGGGCTGCGGCGGGTGTTCCTGGCGGGGCGGTGAGGGGAGGCCCCGGGGCAGGTGGCGGAGTGCTGGGCTGTCGCGGCTGTGGAGGCTCGGGCGGGCACGGGCAGCGCGGGCCTGGCTCAGGCCTGGCTCAGGCCTGGTCCCGGCCGCCCCCGCTTTGCTGCCCGTGAGAAGAGGCTCGGGAGGGGTGTCAGCAAGGTGCGAAATGCCTGAAGGGTGGGCACAGAGAGGACGGTCAGGCTTTGCTCACTGGTGCCTGGGCACCGGACCGGAGGCCGTGGGCACACACTGAAACGCTGTCTAAGCGTAAGGAAGCGCTTTTCTCTTGAGGATGGCTGAGCACACGCTGTCCAGGGAAGCTCTGGAGTCTGGGGTTATGCAAAGGCTATCTGGACACGGTCCTGGGAAACCAGCTCGGGGTGGCCGTGCTTGAGCAAAGGAGCGGGACCTCCAGAGAACCCTGCCAATCTAAATCGTCCTGTGACTCTGAAACCTTTGTGAGGCTTTGCTGCAGGTGCTATGCTCACAGCTCAAAGTTATACAGTTGCCAGGATGTGTATTCTCCCATTGATAAAAAGGCATTTTGATATTTTTGACACAGGATGTGCTTGTTCTGAAAAACTCAGACCGTGGAGTTCACGGTGCAAAGCCCAGAGCAGTCTGATCAGAATTGCTCACAGAAGATTGAGCACCCATCACAGTGTCAGTCAGTTTTGTACAGACCATCTGTGTTCTGACCTCAGTATCAAATCCCAGTTTCTGTGTTTCAGTTTTTCTGTATGGCACAGTTGGTTACCCACTGAGAGCACATCAATGGACTTGGAAGCTAAAGATGAAGAGGAGGAGAGTCTACAAACAGCATTCAAAAAGCTGAGAGTGGATGCAGCAGGGTAAGTGAGCAACAAAAAAGGCAATGTAATTTATCAGGGTTTCATTACATATTTTTATTTGTTTTCTATTATTTTACATTTCAAAATGAAAAAGTCATTTGGTGAAAGTTTCTTTGCTCTCCAAGGTTCTTTCCTTTCTCTGAACTGCATCACTTCAGAAGAAATACAGTTATTATAACTGTCTAATATGCAAAGTAGTCCTTTATTACAGAGTAATTTTGACTAATATCCGACTGAAATCACACAGTGACTGTATGGAAACATGAAAAGACTCACCTAAAGCAGTGAACCCTCTTTTAACTGTCGTAGCTGTAGTCACCTGGTGTGATACAGAATTCGTTTGGCCCTGTAAACACTGGTGTCTGCAGCCCCATTATAAGCCTTTATTTAGTGCACAAAATCTTGCTTGGAAGGCATCTGGACAACAGCACCAACACCTCAAAGTGTTCTGAGGAGCCCAGTCTCACTGGGAAAGGTCAGGCTAAATATGAGCGCTGAGCATTTCTGATTTCAGGGGATTTTGTGAAGTAAAATGTTTGCAGACATTCTTAACACTAAAAACTTACTCAGTAAGATACTGTGTGTGCTGATAATATGTAGTGTAAGAGCTGATAAAATTATCCAGTTTAACACTCTGAGACTGTTCACTTGAAGTCTTTTGGGAATTTACAAACACAAGAGAAAGTTTTGTGACAGTGTTACCTTGTGAATTCATCCCCACAGCCATCAACACAGTGAATTCAGGACTTCCTCTGCATGTGGAAATACATTTTGCTTTGCTACTCATTCCCTCTACTTCAGAAGTCTTCTGAGCAATGTGGAAAAAAATAGCTGTTCTCTATCAAGGAACTGTGGTTATTAATCATAACACTTCTGATGTAGTACCACTGGCAGACTGTGTGGGCTTCTGGTTGATTCCTGATGACATCTTAGGCATAAAAAGATCTTGTTTTGCAGGCATGTGTTGTGAACAGCTCAAATCTTGTGACTAATCTGTTAAGATCAACTTTGGGCGCAGTATTTGGGCTTTTTGCTAGAATTTCAGCCTCATTTCTTACAATCTCCCATGTTCCTAATCACGCCTGCAGCTATCATAACTATATAGATTCATGTGCTGGGGCATTTACGTTTGTCATCTAAACCTCCAGTGTCAGATGCTTTTTTCACTCCATGCTTATCTCAAAAATGTAGTGAGAACTAAATAAATCGGGAATCTGTCCCTGCCTATTGTACCTCATCCACTTCTCCACTGACTCCCCTCAGCCTGCTACTCCAGGTGCCTGACTTAGCATTTCAGAGGAGGAGCATTGTCTGACAAGAACATTTGGAACTTGAGTTTACATTCCTTTAATGTGTCATTTTAGTACAAATAGGGCATGACATCAACCTCTGGGCATTTTGGCTGCCTTTCATTTCATCTCACCTATCTTTAGCCACTTGATGAGGCCAGTACAGTAAGAGGGGTTAGATAAATCTCTATAAGGCCTTGTTTCTACCAACTGACTACAGAGGGAGTCAATGCAGCAAATTTGATGGGCTTAGCTGAGCATCCAAAGCACATAGGCTGAATGTGGGCCTCTGGAGCCATATGTTCAGCATTTCTGTGATGTGGCATTTCCCTTTTTACCCAGATGTATTGCAGCTCTGTCCGTGGGCGATGGGACGATTCTCAGAACGACGACAAGAGCAGCCATGGATGGAGCCAAGCAGCAGACTGTCAGCTCCAAGGAAGCCTGGCATGGGTAAAACGTGACACATTGAACACTTGCAGGCTGCTTTCAGTGCCAGTTGTTGTTAATTAGTTGCTTCAAGATATCTTTCCTTTCTGTCACAAAATGTTTCCATAACTGATAAGTTGTTCTTACAGTGTTTCATTAATGTCTTTAAAAACAATATTGCATCTTCTCTTAAGAGAGGGTTCTCAAAACTTTCTTTTCTGTTGATTTCATCAGTAGTACTTTTCTGCAAGTCTTGAACCTTTGCAACCCCCTCTCATCTCACTTTTGGGTTCTTTTATTGCCTTTGAAGTACCTGGATATTCAGTGTGACTCTGCAAGCAGCTCCAACTGATGCAGGTTGTGCACTGCAATTCAGTTTGAGATGACAGAGTGTCATTTGCTTAAGGCAGAAGATTTGGGGGGAAGCACCTTGAATGAGAAGACTTGGGGGGAAGCACCTTGGATAAGGGTTCCTTGTATGTATCTTTCCTTTGGGGGAACCCGAATTTCTTCAGAGTCCTCCACGGTTTGTGTCAGACATTGTAAGTGACCAGTCATCTGGTATTTCCAAGCAGAAAAATAATGTTGTAAAATGTTCTTAATCACATTTTAGAGCTGACTGAGCTGTAGTGTAGATTCTGGAGTTACGCACTTGCTCACCTGTTGAACCCTGCAGGTGTGTGAGAAAGCCTTCCCGAGGATCGGCGAGGGTCCCGCGGCGCCGGCGCTCCAAGTCTCCGGTCCTGCACCCTCCCAAGTTCACCTATTGCAACATGAAAGCCAACAACCAGCTGAAACACAAACCCCAGGCAGACACTTCGAAGGGTGTCATCAGCTCAGATGGTTTTGTCCCAGCAGAACATGGTACGAAGGACGGGCAGGATTCTCACCTTGAGGCCAGTAACGACAGAACTGAACCGTTGGAAGCTCTCACCGCCAAAGAGCCTTTGCAGAAGCGGGGGGAGAATTGCCCTGCTCTCTCCTCATCCTTTGAGAACAGCCTGTGTTCTAAGCAAACCTCCGATTTCCAGTCCTTATCCATGCTTAGCAACGGCAGGCAGTGCCCTTGTACGGACAAGAAGTGCCAGTGCAAGCAGTGGTGCACCATGGAGGTGTACTCCTTCTCCGGCCTGCGGAGCGTCCTGTCCGAGTGCGAGAAGGCGGTCCTGGGGGTCCATGCCCAGTCCCTCCAGAACAGATCTCCCTCTGGGACAGCCTCAGCCAGCTCTCCCAGGTCTTGTTCTGAGCAAGCTCGAGCCTTTGTGGATGACGTGACTATTGAAGATCTTTCGGGATACATGGAATACTACTTATATATTCCCAAGAAAATGTCTCACATGGCGGAGATGATGTATACTTGACTGTAAGCAATAGAGGATCCTGAAGCGGAGTTTGTTACAATGGTTGGGCTAATTGCCTTGTCAGTGCCATGTTTTCACTGTTGTGTGTTTGATTAAATGTTTCTTTGCCTCATACAGTTTAGTTTTCTAATAAAATGAAAAATTAAATATAGTTTCTGAGCTTAGTTCTAAAAAGAATGCACTAAAGTCTCTGAACACCTTAACAAAAGCACTCTAGATCAAATGAGCTCTGTTTGGTTTTTGGTTTGTGCTGTGGATATTGAAGCTCTGTATGCTGTTTTCACTATGTTTTGGAAAAAAACCAAACAAAACCAAAAAACTTTTAGTTTTTTTTCTGATACTTTGAAGTGTTTGGAATGTTCATTCTTAATGTATCTCAGTATTTAGAGAAAAGTTTTACAGCTACAGCTCCATCTTCCTTATCCTGCTCTAGAGAGAAGGATGTAAAGGCATTCAGCATTTTGGATAGGATGAATCTCCTTTCCTCGAACACTAGCTGGCTCCTTTTTTAGTTGGATCAAGTTGTGAATGCTTATTCCTTACAAATTTTTTGAGAGGTCCAGAACATGCAGGTGTGTACTTGGACCCTTCCTTAATCTAGCTCTCTCACTTTTAAGCAGTTCTATTTTTCTGCAGATAAGTGAAGCTCTTAGAAGTAAAAATATATTTTGTTATTTGTGCTTTACAGATGGAATAATTTAGGGGGGAGTGAAGCAGACGACCAGGTTTTTTGGGCTGTGCAGTCTCAGAAGTGGAGAGGTGGAACCATCTACAGGATGTTTCTGAGCACATCTGATACACAGAGTGGTGTGGAAAGGGGGTAAACAAGACGTGTGTATCATCCTGGCTTTGTGCTGTAGAGCTATGACATTCCTGCTGGTTGAAAATACTGCAATAAAAAATTCTGTTGCCGAGACTCGCATTAATAAATGTTTGTCAAAACCCAGCAACTTAAAGTCTGAATAATTTGAATAATTCTATTCATCTTCCCTCAAGACCTTTTGATTTAAAAAAAAACCCTAACAATACTCTGGTTTCAGTGTCAGCTGTACATGCTCAAGAAGCATGTCTGAATAAAGTACTGTAATTTTTACTTACATGCTGAAAAGTGAGTGGTCAGCAAGCCAAAGAGTCACAAGCAGTTGTGTAAAAATAGATGAAAAGCAGATGTGGACAGTTGGCCTTGTATTCTGTGCTGGAGATGGCTCAGACATTCTAGATGATAATCACTGTAAATTTTATTCTCACCATCCCTACAATTCATGAGTTCAGGAAGCTGAGATTTAAAATCCAAATAAAAAGCATAAGAATACAACTAAAACTAATTTTGCTCTTAAGTTTCATGCATATATTTAGCATGCAGTATTTCTCTTACTCAAATTCAGTGTAACTGATTTCTACATTTTCTCATGTCACCTCCCTCTTCCAGCACTATCTTGCAATACCCACACACACTTTTTGGGTTTTCTCCACTTTCCCTTCTTTCTCCCTACAGAAAATCTGGTATCATATGTACTTTGTTTTTAAACACAAATATTTAGTACCAGTTATCTTTGCTGCTGCTATTTTTCGAAGGATGTTTCTGCTTCAGCAGAGGGTATCTGCTCCTATTTTTATTCATGTTTTGGTTCTGTGCCCTCTTTAAAACCATGGGAATTGTTGCTAGACAGAGGGTTTTTCCCCTTTTAACAGTTTCCCTGCTTCTTGGCAAGCACTGATCCAGAGTCCGTGTGTGTGAAGCTGAGGCACAGCTCTTCCACGTGCACAAAAATGGTTATTTAAGCCTGGTATTGGTTGTCCCCACTCCTCTCTGCATCTGGAGCCTTATGAAGAGGCACAGCGAGGCCTTTCGACAGAAGTGTGGAGTGGCAGTCTGGTCAAGGTCACCTTGGGGCAGTTTCTGCTGTGCTGCTCTTTAATAAAGTGTGCAGAACCCCAGGAAGTGTCTGGACTGGTGTTACATAAACCCAGTACACATCGACAGTGTTGGAAGGGCACGTTTTCAGTTGTGGAGCAGGACAATGTGCCACAGACCTGCAGTGTCCAGGAGAGAGGAGGAATTGGAGACATCATGGAGGTTAAATTAGTCCAAGATCTACCCTGAAATTGAGGGCTGAGAAGTGAATTCAGGTTGCCAGAAGGCCAGGTGAGAGGGAAAAGCCTGAGAGCAGGTTCTGAGGGCACACTTCCATAGGAAGTCCAGTGTGGAGGACTGGAGTAACTGCTAGTGAAGGAAGAAGGAAAAGGGAAAAAAGACAGTAACTCAGTCATTTTGTTTTCTGCCTGAACCCCTGTTTTTGCTAGCGTTTAAGCACAGTGAGTGCTGCCTGTGGCAGAGCAAGGGCAGATATTTTGGTTCTTGACTGCAATCGTGAGGTTTGCAGCAAATGTACTGGAACGTTGCTGCTGACATTTGCACAGCACAGACCAACCCCTGGGGGTGAATGATGAGCCCTGAGAGAGGCTCAAACTTATTGTTTCCATCAAAACCTTCTCAGTTCAGCTCATCCGTATCACTCATAACGCAGTGACTTCTTTTTGCTGCCTGCCTGAAACCTCAGGATTTATTGGAAAACTGCATCTTTGGGAATGTCTGCACAGCACCTTTAGTTTGATTGATGAGTAGAGATGGCATGGTACAAACAGTGCTGAGTGCAGCAGCCCTACCACTCCCAGCTGCTGTTGTATGTGCCTCAACAAACCTGGGGTATTTTTGCTTTGTGTGGATGCTCTAGGATCTGTTCATAGTCAATCTACAGAATATGTCTGAAATGTTCTGAGAGAGCACCGGTGGACTTGCAGTGCTCCCAGGATTTTCCTCTAATCAGATCCCAACTCTCTACTTCCTATCTCAGCAGACCCAGCCTGGGTGTTTTCCAGTAGCTTCCCCACTCCCAGCACTTTACAAGTCCTTGGCCTTCTAGTTTCAGGACTAGTTAAACTGAAGCAGGATGCAGAAGGGCACCTTGGATCAATGACATTTCTTTCTTGCCTTACAGAAGCCAAATCGAATCCAAGCTGAGCTTTACATTGGTAGACACTGAATCAGGCCACTGGGGGAAAAAAAAAAAATCAATGGAGCCGTTTCTAGAGCCTGTTTTCCACCCTCTCCTTCTAAAACAGGGAGGGTTCTTCTGTACCTGCAAGTCCTGTGACTGACTCCATCCTCCTGTTCTGTCATCTCTGTAATCTCTGCATCAGTTCTGAGATGAGACTCTGTCCTGGATTCAGTATTTCCAAACTGCCAGCAGCCACAATCCTGCTCCGATGGCACCTGCTAGGGCTCTTCCAGTGCACAGCATCCCATGGGGCAGCCCCACGCCGACCCCTCTGGGAGGCTCTGTTGAAGAGCTGGGGATGATCTCAAGGTCACACAAGGTCAGGGCACCCCTAAAAGGGGCTGGCACTACTCGTGCCCTTCAAGCCTTGCTCAATTTAGCAAGCCAAAACACAGCTAAATAAATAGGCCCCTACAGAGGCACCGTGTACCTGCAGGACCCATAGGGATGCAGCAACCCGTCCTGTTTTACTCCCCACGGAGCAGCATTAATTCATCGCAACTTGTACCACTAGATGGGGCCTTGTGGACAGCGACTCAGGGACAGCAGCTGCTGCCTGGTCAACCTGTCCCTGCCTTTTCCACACCCACCGTGTCCCTTCCAGTGCAAGCAGCCCCCAAAGACGCTTGCAAGCAGGGGAAGCTGTGGAGCAGAGGGCAGGGTGGTACTGCATGAGGGTGCCAGCTCTTCAAAGCTCAGTATTCCCGTGTTTTTGCAGCCACAAAGCAGAGGCCGAGCAAGAGCCTGTCCCTGTGGGTGTCCCTAAGGCCAGTTCAGGGACTTGGGAACACCTGGGCTTGGGAGAGAGGTTGTTATTGGGGGTTATTTCCTACGGGGAGAGGGGACAGGGAGGAGCCAAGGCAGAGCACAGCACTTCCCACCCTTGTCATCACTTTCCTGCACACCCTGAGGAGCAGAACATCATAACAACCAAAAATTAATTTTCTTCTCCCAGTTCCTAGAAAACTGCTTCTTACACTATTTATACAGCTGGGTACCAGTTTGGCCCTGCTCCATCCCAGTGCTCCTGAGTGAAGCGTGCCTCGGTTTCCCTACTTGACCCAGATCTTCCAAATCTTCCTGTTTCTATCCTCACCAGACCCAGTGGTTCACAATGAGAGCTCTCACACAGCCCTGAGACACAAGCTGGCTCCCTGTGCTGCACAGCTCTCTCTCCCATCCTCACCTGAACCTGCCCCTACAACCCCCCTAACTGGGCTGGCTTTATGTCCTGGCACTGGCAATAGTTCCAAGGGTGAGAAATTATCTCCAGGCTCCCAGATTGCTGGAGATGGGGCATGACACAAAAAAAAAAATCATAAAGCCCAAGTCCAGATGTCCAGGTCACTGTATTCAGCTGCCTACACACCAGTGCCTGCAAAGCTCTGGATGATGCCAGTAGGGCTGGGAGAGCAGCAGCAGCTCCAGAAGCCCCAACGCTCTCTTAGTCTCCCGGCGGGTTTGTAATTGTGACACACCTTGCTAATTCTGGAAGTGACCCTTAGCTGTGTCTACTTTGTCCTGTTTGGGCAGGTACCCCAGGCTCTGGTACACACCAAAGGCTCCTGGGCTCTGCCCTTGTATGGGCTGCATAACACCCAATAGGCAGAAATTAATTTGTGCTCTCCAAAAATAATTGAATACCTTTAAAGAGCTATTGCTGCTTCTTTCCGTGAAGGTTGCAAGGCAGGCACGACACCTGCTAGGCATTTTAAAGCCAGTGTCCATCACTGTGGCTATTTATTACACATCCGCCATATCTAAAGCAGTCAAAAAAAAAAAAAAAAATCTTAATCTCTGCTGAAAAATGTTCTCAAGGAGCCGCAGGGGTTGGAGCTGCCCCGGATTGCCGAGCTGGCAGGCAGCAGGCAGGCAGGATCCTCCGCTGCTGACTCCTCTATTGAAGCGATGCCTGCACGTTTCCGTGGGAGCCCCGCCACGAGCGGGGCCGGGCTGCGAGCCCATCCCCAGCCCCAGCCCCAGCCCCATCCCCGTCCCCGTCCCCGTCCCCAGCCCCGTCCCCAGCCCGTGCTGTGACCCCGCGCCCACCGCCCCGCGCTGCCCGCCCCGGGGCGAGCCGAGCTGCCCGGAGTGATGGGCTGGCAGGAGCCCATGTGATGCTGGGCTAGCGCCGCTCGCTCCCCGTGCCTCTCCCGCTCGCTCGCTCGCTGTCATGGCGACTCCCAATAATGTTACTCCCACCAACTGCAGCTGGTGGCCCATCTCGGCGCTGGAGAACAACGCGGGGAAATCCACGGAGGGGGAGGAAAATCACGACCCGACAGACCCCGCTCTCAAATCCCAGGACAGATTGGTTTTGTACCACTGGACCCAGTCTTTCAGCTCACAAAAGGTAAAGAAAATCGCTCGGCCGGGCTCCCGGGCGAGAATCACGTCCAGGTCCCAGGGCATCCCTTTGCCTCGGGAGGATGGATGCACTCGGGGGAGAGCCAGGGGCTCAGCCCCGTGGCTGGCCGGGGCAGCAACGCGCGGCCAGGCAGATCTTTGTACCTTTTAACAGCATCTGCCTGGGGAGGGGATGGGGATGGGGGCGGGGGGCTCAGCCAAATCTTGCCTTTGCTTTGGGATCACGGCTCGCACCGGGAGCCGCCTCGGCTTTTGTGCTCTCTGCCAGCCCCACACTGGCGTGGCCGGGAGCGCAGACAAAGGCAGAGCCGGGCCCCGGGACCACCCTGGGGCTGCCAGAGGAGAGGCAGCCCCGAGCCAGGCTGGTGCCCAGGACAGGATCCCGGACCCCGGCACGCAGCGATGATTCACCCCTCACACTGCAGCAGTGCCCTGGAAATCTATTCCCGGGGTGCCCCAGCTAGAAATCCCGTTTTCCAAACGATAGTAAATGCTCATTTCTCAGCACCGCAGCTGTGTAGCAAACCCAACCTTCTCCCCCGGCCCCAAACCCCCATCATCCCTAAGCCATTAATACCATATGGAGAACGGGCTATTGGCAGGGCTGGGTGGTGGAGCACCAAGTTCCCCGGTGCCAGGGCTTGCCGAGCTCTAGAGCCCAGCGGGAAGGCCGGGGCAGAGGTGCCCGTTCCTGCGTGCAGACACAAAGGAGGGAGGATGCCCAATGCAGCAGGGTGGCTGCACATGGCCCCGCCACCGCCGGCAGCACGGGACTGCCGGGCTCGGGATCCGCACTGCCGGGGGATGCTCGTGCCCGGCTCCCCGCGGAATTCCTCAGGAATGATTTGTCACCCGTGCCTGGGATCCCCCTTTGGGGTGCTGGCAGGGCCCCCCTCGCCCTCAGACGCTGGGGGAGCCTGGGCTGCCTCATGCCCAGCAGCTGCCTCCTTCCTGCCAGGCCTTCAGCTCCTGATAGCAGAACAGGGAAGCACAGGGAGCTTGGGGCTGGATACCCCAGGTGTTACTGGCTGAGGTTTATTTATCAGCCAAGAGGAAAAGGCCAGGAGTGGGTTGCAGTTGAGGAACCCAGCCTTTCTCTTGTTTGACTTTAAAAGAAAAAATTAACTTGCCAGTCCTGTGAATAATTAATGACTAATTCCCTGGGAACTCTGAAGTACTAGCAGAAATGCTTATATATGTTAAATTGTATTTTTAGCTGCTGCTAGTTGTATGAAAACAAGTACTTTTCCCTTATTCAGTGGTTCTGTAAATCATGGCTTTCTCACATCCCCCGTGGGCTTTTTTTTTTTTTTTTTTGTGTGTTTGACATACTTAGTTCATAATAGTCAGGTTTTATAACCCAGAAGCCTAAAATTCCAGTCCTGAGTGCATATTCAACACCATCTCACGGCACAGAGCAGAGCAGCAGGATCAGCCCTGAGGGCTGGTGACTGGGGTGGGAATGGGGATGGTGTCCCACATCCAGCCTCACTCCTGCCTCCTCCTGCCCCCCTGCAAGGCTGGACTCACCTTTCCCACCCCTGAGATGTGCGGGTGCCACCCCTGCCATGCTATTGGCAGGCCCAGGGCTGGAGGAGGGCAGTGGCAGGGGAAGGGGGAGGCAGCAGGTTTGGCACAAGAGGTGTGGAGGTGCTGGGTGATGCTCTCAAGCTAATGTAGCATGGAGGAGGAGGAGGTGGAGGAATGCAGGGTCACAGGAGCTGCCTGGAACTTCCCATGGAACAGAGCCTTTACCTGCTCAAAATGTGCTGGTAAAGCCAGAGTCCACTCCTGAGAGCAGGACATACCTGAGTCAGCATCCAGGTCTCCTTCAGCCAGACTCACTGGGTACATGTGCGAGGCATAACACTGCTGCAGCCTCTACTTCCTCCTCTTCCTCCTCCTTTCCTTCCTCAGGTACGTGCTGGGATGCACAGCAGCATCACTTATTCTCCCCCAGCTGGGGAGCTTCTGCCTCCCTTCACCCACTGCTGAGGGATTGGCTCTCAGCCCTCCAGCTCCTCTACCTGTCACACAGGCCACCAGGACCAGGGAGGACGGGCTGTGATTCTGAGAAGACAGGATGGGTTTGGGCATCCCCTCTTTGCCAGGAAAACAAATTCTTTCGTGGCTGCCTGGATTTTGCAGCTGTCCCATGGCAACAGCTGCTTGGCTTCTGGCAGGGCAAGCAGGTGATCCTGGCATGGCACTGTGTTTGAGTTTGAGGGAAGGGTCTGGGGGTGTGATGGGGTAGGGGGGAGTGCAGACCAGCTCGGTGTGTGGGGCTGAGCCCTTTCTCCCTGGCTGCTTGCCCCAGGTGCGGTTGGTGATCGCAGAGAAGGGGCTGCCCTGCGAGGAGCGGGACGTCAGCATGCCCCTGATGGAGCACAAGGAGCCCTGGTTCATGCGGCTCAACCTGGGCGAGGAGGTGCCTGTCATCATCCACAGGGACAACATCATCAGCGACTACAACCAGATCATCGACTACATGGAGAAGAACTTCACGGGAGGTAATGCAAGGCTGGGCTGTGCCTCAGAGGAAATTCGTGTCCAGTCCAGATTCTGTTTGCTAAATGAATCCACTTTTTCCTCTAAAGTTTCATCTTCACCCCAGAAGATCAGCAAGCCACCTCTTTCCAGACTTCTATGCTTTCCCATAAAATTGAAGAATTTCCAGCAGAAATCCCCTGCTGAATGGCTCTGAGGGGTGTGGTAGCTGAGTCCCCTTTTTTCTGTCCTGGAAGTCACACTTCCAAACCAGACAATTTCTCTCAGTCCTCATGGTGCGTGGTGGCATTTCACCAGAGTCCCCACTGGGGCACAGCCCATGGGAACACTTCAGGCTTCGGGCACATTTGTGCTTTGGTAATTGTATAAAGGGGCATAAGGGCCTCTGCAGAGAAGGTGGGTTTAAGGTGTGTGCTGCCCCTCTCCCTGCTTCCTCAAGGACTCCTGGGCCATGGGCAGGGGACCCTGCTGTCCCTGCTGCTGCTGTGCCTCAGAGAAAACAGCCTCCTTAAAGCCAAAAACAGCGAGCAGTGCTGAGGACCATGGGAGGATGATGTGACACAAACCCAGAGGAAGGGACAGCCAGGAGAGGGAAGCTCATATTCCCCCTGGAGCAGGGCTGCAGGCAATGGCCTGCTGAGCCCAGCACCCCGGGATGCTGAGACAGAGCTCAAAGTCAGCTTTGCTCAGCAGCTGTGATGAGCAGCCTCTCCCTGGCACCTCACATCCCTTCACCCTCATTCCCCCATTCCTGGGGGCTGCTGGGCTGGGACACCCACTGGGCAGGCTTCGAAGCTGAGCAGGGATCTTGGGCTTTGCCATCACGATGTTCACCCCAGCATCCATTCCCTTGTCACAGAGATATCAAAAACATCTCAAAATAGCTCCCAAAGCAAGGGCGCCTTGCCAGCTCAGCTGCTGTCCTCTCCCGGCCCCGCCACTGTGCTGCTGCTCCGTGCAGGCACGCAGCTCCCGCACCACTGGGGCAGCACGGAGAATCCCACACCAGCAGCAGGTCCTGGGGAATAGCAGCTGCTTTCCTGCCTGGCAGCAGCCCCAGCACCAAGGGACATCAGGGAGTGTCAGTCTCTGCACCACTTCACCTGGTCTCTGCGAAGGGCAGGTGGTCTGACATATGTGACAACAGGCTGTCCCCAGCAGGAGGGGGACACAGAGCTGTCCGAGCACTGGGAAACTCCTGCCGTTGAGATTTTCCAGCCAGATGCAGCTTCTTACCTCTTTGCTGAGAAATGGAGAGGGGAAGCTCCAGGAAAGAGGGCCCCATTCATCACTCCCTGCTCCATGCTCTGCTCCATCCTATCACCCAGCCATGCAGCTGCCAAAAGCATTACCAGGATGTGGCAGCCCTGGTCTGAGGGGGAATCAGCTTCCTTGCAGAAATGTGTAGAGTTTGAAAAGGCCTTTACAAGGTATTTTTACTGAGCTATGTTTCCCCCTAGGCTAAGAGCATGGTCTTTATCAGCTGCTTACACACACTGGGGGCCAGCTATCAGTAAAGGGTGGTGTGTGGAGAAATGTTTTCCTTCCCCCAAAATAGCAGTGAATAATGCCAATAAGCCACATTTGAGGGTGTTTCTCACTAGGACACTGTCCAGCAGTGCCCAGAAACCACTGATGAGTTGACATGGGCAATATTTCTTCCAGACAAGAGTGTCCTCCCATGTCTGCACCCCCTTGCACAGCCATAGAGTGCAACTGCAGCCACTCTGTGCAGGTTGCCGTGGCATGTAAAGGCAAGTCAAGCCATTCAAATGAAAAACTTCCCTGGAACGTGCTGAAGGACGTGGGCTGGTGGCCAGCACGCCACTATTTTATTTGGTTGCTCCATCTTCTTGTGGGATGGGGCAGTCCCTCTGGGTGTGCTGTTCCCCAGCTGTCAGGTGCTGGCCAGGAGCCCTGTGGAAGGAGCACACAAACTATAGGTCAGTTATTGTTTCATTCATCTGGTCACTTTTCTCGAGTGGAAAATCCCCACTTGGAGAGCTGGAGCCCAGGCAGCGACCAGCCCATGGCAGGGAGGAGCCACCAAAAGCTCCCTTTGCTCAGGGGACAGTGACACTGATGCCTCTCAGTGGGAACAACCCTGTGAAGTCTTCCAGCAGGGACAGTCCAGGTCAGAGCCATGAAATTTCCAGTACAGGAGGTACCAAAATTTGCCTGGTTCTCATCCAGCCATGGGATCAGCAGTCGTGACAATGGCAAGGCAAGATCCCTGCCAGGTGGGCATTGCCATGCCTGCAGCCCAGCTCCTGCCACCAGCAGCAGGGCTGGGCACAGCACAGCTGTCACTTCAGGCCCTGAAACAAGGGCCTGCACTGGTCACATCTGCCAAAGCCCTTCTGCCAACTGACCTAACTCAGGTGAGACACTGGCACACAGAGAGCCCAGTGCTGCAGACAGGATGTGGACAACAGTGGTGGATTTACTCACTACCTGTGAGCTGCTTTCTGCAGACACTATAAACATTTATGGTGCCTTAAAAAACTGGGAGAGTTAAAAAACTTGGGGGGAGACAAGAGCAACGTTTTGCTGCTTCTGTCACCTGCCATGTATTTTGAGCTGAAAGTGTAGTAAAAGGCACAATGCAAACGGCCATCCATGGAAAGTGAATAAAACCCAGCAAGGCAGGAAGGAGCAGAGCCAGTCAGGGCAAGGGATGTTCCTGCAGCTGAGACACTGGCTGAGCATGGAGGGAAGATACACTGGGCTCCTTTGGTCATCTACCCCAATTGCCCATTTTTGTGATTTTCAAGGGAGCCCAGGAGAATGAGGTACCTCACTGACACGGGAGTAAAGAATATGTAACTCAGGAGATCCTAAACTCAAATCCCCATCTTTTAGCTCTTTCCTGCAGACAGGAAGATTTTTCTCCCATTCTAAGAAATGTGAGATTAGAGTGTACAAATTCAGAGGCTGTGGGGCTGGATAATGACATCCAATGACACTGCCCTGTGACCCTGTGGGTTTGCCCATCTCGGGGCACGGGCTGGCTGCACTCCTGGTGGGAATGGGCAGCAGGGAAGGAGGGCGCAGAGAGTGACAGATTTGGGTGAGTGCTCTGCCTGAGCCAGCCCTGCTATCTCAGCAGGGTTGCACACTGCTGTCCAGAGCAGCCTACAGAGCCGCTAACGCGTGCTTGTGCCCTCGCAGGTGCTGCTAACACCTTTGTCTTTGCCTTTGCCCTGCAGAGAACGTGCCGCAGCTGATCCCCGAGCCGGGCAGCCTGCTGCACTCGCGGGTGCTGCAGTACCGGGAGCTGCTGGACTCGCTGCCCATGGATGCCTACACGCACGGCTGCATCCTGCACCCCGAGCTCACCACCGACTCCATGATCCCAAAGTACGCCACCACTGAGATCCGCAGTAAGTCACCTTCCCAGCGGGGCTGCCCAGGTCTCCCCGGCTCCTTCGGGCTCCACAGCCCAGCCAGCCACCCTGCTCCTGCTCATCTCCCCTTTCGACCAAAGCAGGCAGGGACAGAGCTGGGAAAGGGCAAAGCACAGCTGATCTGGGAATTGCAGGCATCCTAGAGAGACTTCCTAACTCCCATGGGCCATGCATGCTTCTCCTCAGCTCTTTCTGGGGAACAAGAATTTGCCCCTCTCCCTCCAATAACTCTAAGGGCAAAGGCAGGAGAGTGCAGCCAGATTGAGTTGCAGGCAGTGGATGAATCGGCATAAGTCTGTGTACCTGACCTTCAAGTGCTCATGAAACATTGACGATGCTTAATATAACTCAATGGCAGGGATTGCTCCAGGAGAGAATTCCTCGCCAGAAAAGCGACCTTGTCAGGAGGGTATTGTCAGGTCCCAGGTCTCTCCCTTCCTTTAGGCTCTGGCCCCAAGCTGAGCCCATAGAAAACGCTGTTTCCACTCCCATCCTTTCAGTTGCCTGGCTCCCAGATGGTCCTGCTGAGGTGGGATGCACTTGTGCCCGGAGAGAAATAGTTCCTGAGGTGTAGCTTGTGGCCTGCCCTGCCTCTGCTGACACCTGTCACAGAGAGCTTTCCCCATGTCTCCAAGTGTCACCTCCACCCCCAGACCTTGGGCTGATGTAGGCTAGAGCCCATCCCTTCCCCAAAGGGTGCTGCTGTGATGGCTTCAGCCCCACCTGCCTCACATCACCTCCCCAGCACTCTGCCAAGGTCCTAAACACATGTCCTTGTCCAAGCCTCGTCACTGGTGGCATTTCCCCCAAGCCATTAGAGGGGTACAAGCAGGTCCATGTGCTGGTCCATGTCCTCCCCAGCACATCTTCTGCACTCAGGCAGTGGCTCAGCTGCCCTGTTGCAGTGGGTGCTCAGGGAAATCCATGCAGTTGTGTCCCAAGGAGAGGGTGAACCAAGGTTCCAGGTTCTCCCAAGGGGAATGAAATCAGGATTATATCCAAGTTTCCATCTGAGTTGCAGCCCCAGGAGAGTTGGTTGGCAGCCTTAGCAAGTGCAAGCTCATGGCAGAGAGCAGGGAATTTCAGCATTTTATGGCAGTGCACAGCCTGCTGCTAGCTCCCACCCCAGCCAGCCCTGGCACCTCCTGCACCAGCACACTGGCAGAGCCAAGGCCCCCCTTGTTGGAGGGAACAAGGAGGGAAAGACAGATGGTCCCTGGCAGGAAGGCATTAGCCCAACTTTGGGTAATTTATGCTACCCCTTATTCTGCCTCTAGGATTCCTTTCTTTCTTTCACTCTGCTCCTTTCCCTCCTTTAGCTCCCTTGCACAAAGCCCTTCCCATCCTCCCTATGCCCAGAGAGGCAGAAGGGTGAGCATCTCTTCCCATGCTCCTGATGGGCTCTACTACACCGTGGAATTGCATCCCCAGACACCAAAACAGGATGGGACAGCTTCAGCCAGGAGGGAGCACTCCCCCCTGTGCCCTCCCTGCCCCACTGCTCTGAATGTACACCCAGGTGTGGGCAGCCAGCTCAGACATCCCAAAGTTCATCCTGCTGGGGATGGAGCTGCAGGAGCCAGGTTATGGGCAAGCTCAGGGCTGTTCTTAAAGCAGTAAGAAACAGACAGAACTTCCAGCAGCTCTAGTATGAATCCAGCAGGGGAAATGAAGAGCTGAAACTCCCAGGCTGGGACTTCCCACAGGGAGGGGGATTGGGCATACCTTGGAGCCAGCACTGCCCTGTGTGAGTGGATGGGATGGTTGATGGAGCCACATGCCCTCAGATGTGGAAGCACAGCAGCACAAACCATGAATTTGTCCCGTTTTAGCTCTCTGGAGTTATTTTTCTTGGTGCTACAGCAGGATGAGGTGCTTTGCTATCAGACACCCATCACCCAGTCTCTCTGTCTGTCTCCCCTCAGGACATTTAGCTAATGCCACCACGGATCTGATGAAGCTGGACCATGAAGAGGAGCCACAGCTATCTGAGCCTTACCTCTCCAAGCAGAAGAAGCTCATGGTGAGTGGGTCAAAGCCACACACATCCCTGGTGCTGGGGAAACATGACCTTAAAACCTGCCATGGGCACCTGATGCTTTGTGTCCCTGCATCCATTTATTCCCCATTTTAACCGTGCTCTCTACCCAGGCCAAGATCCTGGAGCACGATAATGTGAACTACTTGAAGAAGATCCTTGGAGAACTTGGGATGGTGCTAGACCAGATTGAGGCTGAGCTGGAGAAAAGGAAATTGGAATACCAAGGTAGGCACTGGGCTGTGTTTATGGGGTGCTTTTCCACACGAGGCTGAGGTGCAACACCTCAAAGCCAAAAGCTTTGTACCTAATGAACAACTCCCATGGAGCAACCACTGGTGGGTCTGGGGCTGCCACTGGGCTCTCCTGGTTTTGTGTTCACTGATGTTGTTGCAGCCATGGTCTTACTAACCTCTGGCAAACCACCCCTGCACCCCTTGCCACAGGGGATAGCAGGACTCCTGTCCTCATGGGTGCTCTCTAGGAGCCCCAGAGTCATCCCAGGGTGATGTGCCCTCTGCCCCAGCAAGGGACTGAGAGTGACTGATGCTCTGTCTGGTTTAGGAAGGAACAGGCTGGCCCCAGGCACTTGCACCATGAGGAGCTGAAAGTGCAGAGGTGGAGACATGTGCCACAGCCAAGCCCCCTCACATCACCAGGCTGTGGCACATCTCAGTGGAGCATGGGCAGGGAAACCCAGGAATCTGAGGGGCTTTGGAGGGGAGAGCCTTCACAGAACCTGCGTCACATGCCCGCAGGAGGGAGAGAGGGACACCAGCCATCCCTGACATCAAATACCTGGTGCTGGGAGCCTGCCAAGAGCAGCCCTGGCAGTCAGAGGTGCCTGGGCACAGCTGGGCAACATTTGTCCTGCCATCACCCCTGGATGACGCCGTCCTTCTCCTCTCTTCCCCACTGCTGGCAGGGCTCAGAATCCCGGTCCTGGGAGGGCTGCCAGCACCACGGTGTCAGATGCAGAGCAGAGGCCAGACCCAGTTAGCAGGGGATGGTCACAGCTGCCCCTGCCCTCGGGGGCAGCCTCAGCCCTGGGGAGCTGTGCGTCACTCTCGGGGCCACACCGGCGGCTCTCGGAGGTGCCAAGGTCGAGCCCTGCAGGGCATCGGGCTGGGCATTTACCAAGAGCCCTGATGTGCTCACAGTGGCATCCTGCCTTGCCCTAATTTCCTCTAACACCCTCATTAACCGGTGTGAAGGCTGGGACAGCAGAATTCAGCCTAATGAGGTGCCGTGGGAGGACATCCCAGGTGCCTGGAGCAGAGGGATCCCTGCTGTGCTGCTGCCAGCGCCCAGGTGCTCCAACGCCTTCAGTCCCTGCATGCCACTCCTGCCCTCTGCTCCAGAGCCCCAAACCCCCACACTGTGCCCATGGCCCGGTCAGGATCTCAGCAGTGGGCATGATCACCACTTTGGCAACTTCCCAGGAGCTGCAGTGCAGCTGCTCCACTCCCACGCAGCCCAGGCTGCCGGCGATGCAGGCGGGAGGAGGCTGGGAGGAGATCCCTGCCACAGGCACCCCACTCAGCTGGGACAGGCTGATCCCAGCCGGGCTGCCCAAAGGCAAAGGGCGAGAGCTGCCTTTGTCTGTGCTTTTACCCCACTCGGTGCTGGGCAGCCCCCATCGGGGTTCAGACCTGGGCAGGGGTAGGGGTGGGTCACAGCTCTCTCCCGAAGTCTCCATCCTCACATGTGCTTTCTCCTTCACCTGCAGCAGTGCCTGGGCAGCTGCCTCACTCCTGCTCCCCTCACCTCTCAGCAGAAGCACTCACAGCATCCCCACCACACCCAAGAAGCTCTGGCTGCAGCACCCCCACAAATCATTAGTCACCGAAAATATTTATTGACTAATTAGGCACAGGCAATCTGTCCACTCGGGCAGTGCCTCCAGCAGGATTTGGCAGGCTGCCAAGCGGCTACAAATGAGGGTTGCTAATTACCCATAATTGCCCCGGCCTGGTGCTGCAGGCAGCCCTGTAGCAGCAGTGCCTGCACTGGGTGCCATACCAGAGCCTCTCTTCTCTTTCCTGATACAATAGCCACAGGACAATGAAGAGCCCCAGAATGAGGAATCTGGAGCAAAGCTGTCTGAGGGTGGATTTTTGTGTCCCTTCTGATGTTCTTTACCTGCACCTTTCATCTCCCTCAGCTCCATCCTAGCCCAGCTCCTTGGTATTGAAAGGGCACACTGGGGGAGTGCTTAACAATATCCTGGCCTGAAACTGCTTTTTCCGGCCTAACAGCAGCTTGGTTTATTTTTGGATGTCTCTCTAGTGGGGTTATTTCCAGGATCACCCATTATCAGGGGCTGTCAGCCCTTCAGTGTCTTTCTTCATGTCCAGCACTCACACTGAGCTCTGTCTCCCCAAAAGCCTGGCTCTTGGTGCAGATGTGCTGCTGGTTTTGGTGTCCTGGAGCAGGGTCCATAGTACAGGAGAGAGAACAAAGGCAGAACCTCCCCAGCAGCACACAAGGGAGAGCAGCCAGGCCATCCAGCAAATGGTTCTGATTCCTGAGGATTTCTCACATCCCTAAAATAGGCCAAGTTGACGTTGCACTCCTGAAACGGCTCCTGGTGCAGCCAAGGGCAGACACTGCTGCTCTCCCCGAGCCCTGACACAGTAGAAAGGGTCACTACACGGCATCTTCCTTTAAGGGGGGCAAAGGGCTCTTTTCCAGGGGCCTCCTGGGTACAGGAGGGTGTCATTTCCTGCTGCTCTTGACTTGGGGAGAGGCAGCAGAACCACTTTGCAGCCAGTAATTCCTATATACACACAGGCTATAAATTATTATCTCATATTCCCAGCTTTTGGCACCCCCTACCTCCATCACATAAGCTGGTAGATGGGCTCTGAGCTCCTGGGAAAAACACCCAGATCTAATACAAATTCTCCTGCCTATGTGCACCTTTAGAGCAAGATTTTAGGTGCCCACCCAAGGGATTCTTACCTTTGCTCTGTCTCTCTCTCTCTCCAGGACAGAAGTGTGAACTTTGGCTCTGTGGATGCGTCTTTACTTTGGCTGATGTCTTGTTAGGAGCCACCCTGCACCGCCTCAAGTTTCTGGGACTCTCTAAGAAATACTGGGAAGATGGCAGCAGACCTAACCTACAGTCCTTCTTTGACAGGATACAGAAACGCTTTGCCTTCAGGAAAGTTTTGGGAGACATACACACCACGCTCCTCTCTGCAGTGGTACCCAACGCCTTCAGGCTGGTCAAGAGGAAACCTCCCTCCTTCCTTGGAGCCTCTTTCCTGATGGGATCTCTGGGGGGAATGGGATATTTTGCTTATTGGTACTTAAAGAAAAAATACATCTAGTGCTGACTGCTTGGTGTTTAGTTTGGTGTCTCTGTGCTGTGTGAAATTATGATGAAGCCTCAGTAACTGTAATGAAATTTGAAGCAAGGTAATGAATAATTATATTGTTTAATGTAACATTCCATAGTCTAGAAGTAGAAACCTATACTGCAAGGAAATAAGACGACAACAACAACAAAGCGTCAACTTGTAAATGCCTTTTTTAGGTTTAAGTATTCAACTCCAAGGAGAGGCTCAAGGGTTCACGGTCTGAGCTGTGCCCCCTGGGAAGTGGCACTGCCTCCAGCACCAGCCAGCTCCAGTGGGACAGACAGGAATCCCAGGAGGCTTCCCAACACCCGAGTTGACTAATGGGACTTGGATACTTGGTCCTGTGCGTTTTTGTTTCCAAATTGTTCACTGGCCACATTTCACACATGCAGGTAGTGGGGACTTTCTTCTTCTAGAAGGTGTTGTGTTGTCGTGCTCAGAGGCTTTCCTGGGAGCAGGGTGCTGTAGCTGGTCACAGTCAAGGTGGATTTCTGTTCTTCAAGTATCCATTTTAAAAATTATTTTCTTTAAAAGGAATATTTTTTATTGAGCTGCTCTTAGAATGTATCCACTTTCTACGTCTGGTTTTGGTGGGCTTTTTTTTAAAGAATTTCATGTCTGTCTTTAACTGCCGCACTTTTTCCTTGAGATAAATCATTTTGACTTTCATCCTGAATTCTGGCACATGAAGGAGATTATTGTTTTAAGCCTTTTGGCTCTGTCTCTTGCGTTTTCTTTCACGGATTTGCAAAGCATCTTTCACCAACTGAGCATATTTGGACTCTGAAAAAGTACAACCATTTTCAGAACTTTTCAGCACTTTCCTGAAGGCGCTTTGGCTTTCTTCCATCGGGGGCTCTTTCCTGTCATTTCCTCGCTGTGTGTTTTCTTAGGGACACTTTGCACAGAATCACGTTGATGACTTTCTTGTGCCTTTTGCATGCTGGAAAGAATAACGGGCCTCACTGCTACTCATGCTTTGGAAACTGAGATCCTCAATAAACCATATGGGAGGAGTAATGGCTTCACATCTCTAAATGTGTTCCACATCCTTCTGGTCCTAGTGCAAGGCATGCCTGAGGGCAGTGGGATGTGCAGGTGGTTTGTGCATTGGCTCATGTACTGCACTGGTATAAAACTGGCATGGAAATTATATGTATTCCTTTTCCAACCACTGATTTCTGTCAGTGCTCAGCCTGCTGGTTTTCCAGGCACTCCAGTGATCCCCGGGAGCCATGCTGCACCTTGGGGCTTGAGAACGTATGCCAAGTGTGGCTGAAATAATAGGAATTGCATTTGCCTCCGATTCAAAAGTTATCTTTATGTATTTGAAAGCAGCAAGCTTCCCCAGGACTTTTTGATACAACCTGGCAGCCACAGAATTGGGAATATTTAGCAGGAATTACAGGGGATGAGCACATAGGGAGTGCAAAATGCACACATTTATAGAGTGCTTGTCATAAGGCTTCTGGAATACAGCAAGCTGTGTTGCTGCAGAGGCTCTGTGTCACCCCTGTTACCCCCCTGTGGTTGGGGCCACATTTAAAATTGGTGTGTGAGAGCCTAAATCCACCACCTGCATGTGCACACCTGGCTCCTGCAGCTGAGGCTGCTGAGGGAATCCTTGCAGACACTCATTCTCCCAAATGCATTCAGTATTTGCTCTGTGGAATCCATGGCTTCAGAGGAAATAGTTATTTTCCTTCTTTCTGAAGAGGGAGGCAGAAGGGTGCCCTGAGCTCCTCCCTTTTGCTGAATCTGAAAGGTGTAAGAAAATGAACTATGAATTATCCTCTCTTTGGTCATTAGCTGGTGATAAATCCCCTAGAAAGTTTTATAAAGATACACCAACATGAAACCCTTACTGGGATTTCACCCTTTTCCCTTTGTGGTCCTACACACACATTCCCCAGTGATCTCCAAAAGCTGATGAAATGCACACACCACATGTAGAAAGGAATATTAATGGGCTACAAGGCCAGGAAACCCAGAGGGAAGGAGAACAAATACTTCCTCCATTCCTAGGATTTCAGCCCAAGAATGATGCAGAAGGAAGCTGCTTAGCAAGACTGCTGCTGGTTACTTTGCTCCTTAATTTTATTTATTTCTGTATTTTAAAACACTGAATAAATTTAAAGTCACAGGAAAAATCAGACCTCTAAATGCTGGAGAAAATAGGTGTATGTTTTGTTTGGAGCACACTGTTGAAATGCAGCTGTTACAAGGAAGCCAGGCAGATCCAGCAGCTGGAACAAGGCATGGACAAGGGCTGTCACCAGTGCTGCACTGTGGGCTGCTGGGAAGCCACTGATGCTGTACTGGTGGATTTTGTACAGGTTCTCAGCTAGAAACAGTCAATAATAAGTCTTTGTTCTGGACAAAATTTTTAAAAATTAAAAAAAAAAATGGTGCCACTCCATATCACTAAGCCTTGTTTTCCTGCCGTGGTAATGAAAAAGTACCAGGACTTTGCTCCAGGGAAAAGCAATCGGGGAGAGTGATAAAAGACAATCACTGTGGCAGGCAGAGGCTGGATTGATGTGTGAGATCCCTCAGAACGAATATCAGAGCCCAAATCAATCCAGATTTGCCCGTTGCTATAAGCAGCCCTGTGGTGATTACAGGCTGTCATCATAAAAAGTTGCTCTTGCTCCGACTGATCTCAGCCTAATCAGACTTTTTCTGCTCCAGTTGCACTGCAAAGGGGAGCCCACGGCACGACCTGGCCATGAGCCAGGCACTGCCCAGAGCATGTTCTGTACACACAAACAGGAAAATGATGGCAAAAAATCTGTTTTCTCACTCCAAGACTTTATGCTTTGCTCTCAGCAGTGTAGGGTAACAGCAGCACCCAAGGGGAAAGGCTGGAAGGTAAAGCATCTCAGAGGTGCTGTTTTATATTTTAGACAAGAGGGAATGGCTCCTGCTGCATCCTGCACCCAACACTCCTGTGTGCCTGACCCAACCCCAGCCAAGGTCCTCCTTTACTCTAGAGGTATTTATTTACCCAAGCAAATTTTTATCCTTCTAAATCCCTCTGTTTTAGAGACAAATGTGCTTTGAGGCACCTCAGTGCTTTAAAATCTGTATTTGTGCTGAGATGTGGAACTTTTAATTATCAGAGGGATGAAAATCAGGGGCTTTATGTCAAGTCCAAGCACTCTGAGCACAGCTTCATGACACAGAGTCTTTCCCTCCTGCCTCCCAAGCCTCTTGTTTAACAGGCTTCCAGTGGTCACATTTGCAGAGCTACGGCTTCTGAAATCTATTTTCTCCTAGAGGATTTTCTCAAAAGACTCGATTATGAAAATTGAAACTGTACATGTCAGCCTTACTGCTGGCTGGCAGCATTCTCCTTTGCTTGGCAAGAGATGGAGAAGACCTCTCCATGCAGAATAAAGGATTTCAACACCAATCTGGCCAGAGGACAGGGAACATACCACAGAGCCTCTCACAGCTTGCCAAAGAAATTGAGATAGAGCAGCCTAAGAATATCTAGTGACCATTTGGTGGCCCTGACAGAAATTATTTGCCAAGTGTTTTAGAATGAAAAAAAAACATCCTTACCACCCTACTGAAATTTCAGAATCCAGGCTACAGAGGGAAGAGGGATGGTGTAAGAGCTGCTCCTTCCTTCCTTTCTGCCATGAAAGTAAATGAAGGATTTCCCCACGTAACACCAAAGAGAAAACATTGAAGCTTGTGAAAATATTTAACATCTGGCTGTGTTTGGTGGCATTCACCAAACATTAGGATCAAAGCCAAAACCACCCAGACTGGATCCGCAATGCAGGCAATGACAGCAACCAAATCCCTCAGGTTGCTGAAAGACACATGGGATTAAAATAATGTGGTATAATATGAATATAGTATTTTGAGATGGCTAGGGATAATATATGATAATATGAGATTAAAAACTAAAAACTCAAAGAAATGGGAAATAACGTACAAGCTAAGAGCTAACAATTGTAACCCCAAACTTGCAATTACCTGTGGTATAGTCGAGGATAAAAGGGTAATTTCTATTCACAGCAAAGCTGCTCTTGCTACAAGTCTGTAGAAAAGCTCCTTCTGCCATGGTGGGACAGAATAAAGTCCCCAGTTCAGCAGCAGTGCCTACGGAAAAGTTCAAGCCCACAGGAGTGAATGAGAGTGAAAACATCTCTCTATGTCGTGAATGGGAACAGATTTTGTATGCCTGAAAGGTTTCCCAAAGCATGGCCTCGGTGGCCAAACTGCAGATGTTTCAGACCCAGCCATTTCTACTGAATCTAAAGCTATAAGCAGTAATAAAAACACACAGGAACTTGGATTCTCTGATAAAGCACATTCATGACAAATACATTTCCTGTTTTTTCCCTGGTGCTGATCCCTAAATGTGCCCAAAGGACATTTCACTATCGTCGTTTTTCATTCTCCTTTTAACTCACTTTCCTCTGGAGGATTAAACAGAGAGAAAACAGCCTGCAGTGAACAGCTCTCAGTGGAAGCAGGAATAGCAGCTCTGCCATAAATAATGAGGATGAACAATTGCTCTGTCAGAACACAGGTGTCCATCACTGCAGCAGTACCTGTGTGCTGCTGGCCAGGCTCTACCTGCAGAGAGATTATTTCCATTTCCATGCCACTTTGGTGCTGAAGAGCTTCAATAAGCAAAATGGCAACCTCCACCCACTTCTCAGGAGCTCACAGTATTTTTTCTTCCTTTTTGCTCCCTCTGCACAATGACCTTTTTTTCTTTACCCCTCTCTGCTGTCTTAGCCCTTTGCTCTCTCCTGGACTCCCTGGTGTCACTCTCCTGTCACAGACAGCAGGCAATATGTGACCATCTCTCAGAGACATTCCTGTTGTCAGGAGTCCCTGGGTTGTCAGGCTCTGCATCAGTGAACACATCACCTCCAGTTCCCCCTTTCTGCTGAGAAAGGAAGGAGATGGAATCTTGCTAAAAACCTCTTAAGAAACAGCACAGATCAATGACTTATAAAACATTCCTTTAAAAATAACAGCATCCATCCCCCTACTTGCATTGCCTCCCTTCCCAGCTCTTTCCTACCAGCACCTCATCTCTCCTGCGACCTAAATCCTTTTTAGCTCCAGGAGAGTTATCCAAATAAAGCTACTTTGCAATCAGAACAGTGTAACCAGGTTTGAGGGTGCTGTGTAATGCTGCAGGCAGTTCTTGACACAGAACCAAGTATCCTGCATAGTTAAGTGCTCTTTTGCACACGCTCTTTACATCACAAGGCCATGCCACTCCACCACCAACCTCCTGAACAATCTTCTATTTTTGCTTACCAGAAGCCATTTCTTTTCATTCCATGCCCTTGGATCCTTGCACTACCCAACAGCAATAGTTTTTTGGTTTTTTTTCTTGGCCACAAGAAAAAAAAAAAAACAAACAAACTAAATATCTGAAAATAACAAAGAAAAATCTCCAGTAAACAAAATAAACCAAAAAACCACCAGTAAATTTTTTTCTCCTAACTTCCAAACTATGACAATCAAAAGAAAAAATACATATATTCTTAAAAACCTCAACACTCTATCACTCCCATTCTTCTAAAACTGGATCAGGTCAGGCTATGACAAAGCTGAAGCAACACAGCTGTGGTCTAGAGTGATGCTGTACCAAGACCACGGCAGCTCTGTGCTCGTTCCCATCACCTGCAAAAAACCTAGAGAGGGCAGGGTGCCATTCCCAACAGCACAATTCCCTTAGGTGTGGGAACAATTCACACGTTTGGATAAGGCCAACAGGCTCTGTGGGCTGAGCATCATCCTTATTTTCCACTCCTTTTGCATGGCTTTCTCCATCACAGTGGGCAGTTGTGAGGCTCAGCCTGTTCAGCTGGATTTTCCTCGGGATGAGTCACGGCGTTCAGCCTGTCACAGAGATGGTCACACCACGGGTGACATCTCGGCACAGTCCCCATGAGACGGGGAGCTCTGCAGGCAGGGCAGGATGCAGGGAAGGCATTTCAGAAGAGCTGACATTTACACTGAGGATATGCCTCGTTCCTGCTCTGACATCAACCGTGACTGAGGGAATAATACACAGCCCACACCTGCAAAGCTCACCCGGGCTGGACATGGGAAAAGGCTGCGGAGATGTGAGAAAAAAGTAATTGTTTGCATTTATTCTTGTTGCACATTTTCCTTTCCTCAGCCTTAACCACTGGAGAGATGCCCGGTTCTGCCACAGATCTCCTGCCACTGCACACATTGTCAGAGCACAACAGGGAAAGGACATTTTTCCAAGTGCTGCTTTCCCATGATATCCAACCCTCCTGAAAGGCTGGTAAAGCTCTTCCCTTACTGCTTATTTTCTGTGCCATCTTTCAGTCCCTAAGCTTTACAGAGGAGTTATTTGGCTTGTTACAAGCACATGGCATTTTCTTTTGTTTTGTTATGGACAGGGGGTAGTTTAAAAATAACTAGCTTTTCAGACTAAATATCACAATTACATAATTGCCTGCGATTTCATGGACTGCACTCAATCTTGATAGCCATTTCCATGTCTGCATTTTTAGCTTTTAAACTTTATGCTCTCATTCCGTATTTCATTTAAGCACTAAGGCACTCTTCCCATATCCAAATTAATTATTTCCTGCTAAGCACCTGGGTGAAAGTACCCTCCACGGGAATGAGCACTCGGTCCCCAAGAGGACAAAGGTAACTCATAATGCATCGAGTTCTGCTGTCACATCACCCTTTTCCTTCCCTGAGCTCAAGCACATCAGGTGCAGTTCTGCTTCAATGAATAAGCCATGTGCTTTTCTCCAGGTTTTCCACCAGTACAGTGACAGAGCAGTTCTGTTTAACAACAGTTAAACAGCAGTTCAGAGTCACAACAGCCTTTTTGTGTCTATTAGTTACTTTCATCTCAAGCTTTGCAAAATGCCTCAAAGAAGGGAAAGCAAAATACTGAGAGAGAGTGCACATCCAGCAGAGGTGAAGAGCATTTATTACTAATCTGTGCTCCAGGAGGAGAAATAAAACTATGAAAAGAAATAATCCCAGGAAACAGGTTTCTGAGCAAAAGGAGATAACATAAAGTGATCAAAGAGCTGGAAAAGGCTGATTGCAGAGAAGCTGCAGGGAGCTGCTTTAAGTGTCCTGATTTGAGGGACATTAAACTACAGGGGAAAAATCAGACACTATTTCATGAAGTGACCATAGACTTGTGTTCACCACTAAAAACTGATTTCCCAAAATATTTTAACGTATCACAGCAGTTTCTTCCATTAAAGTGCACCCCAGGGCATAACTGGGTGTTTCTCACTTTGTTACCAATTGCCATACAGCAAAACAGAAAACAGCATTCTTTTTTTGCAGCCACCCACAACCCAAGTTTCAGCACACACAAATAAATTGGGAAGCCAGGAATATCATTTAGCACCAGTGAAGCATTCACGGATCACGTTTGCTTTGAACAAACCTTGAGGAAGACTCAAACCCTGGGTTCAGACATGTTTAAAGTCTGAACTGCTCACATGGCTCTTATGACAACCTCAACTTTCCTGTTTGCCTGATCTGGCCTCCAGTGACGCAAACATTTGAAAGAGTCCCAGGTAAGTGAAGAGTCAAGTGAATCCTAAGGCAGTTTCTCTTCCCACTGTGCTCTACCTGTTCCCAGCAGAGGAAAATGTTTAAGGCATCAAGAGCTGCCTTGGTGACAGTCAGGTCAAATGCTGCTTCTGTGGAAGAACTGTTAAACAGGACCCACAAAACAGGCCAAACACAGGCAATGAAAGATCAGCAGACAGATGTTAAAATATGTTACTAAGATGCTGGAGCCAAAAATTCCCCAGGTAATTCTACAGACAGAAAGAAAGCTCTGTAAGAACAACAGGAATACTTTAATGCAGAAAAAGCAAAAAAAAATCCCCACCCCAACACTTGAAACAAACCAGTAATACCTGTTGACAGCTGATTTGAGCCTTTGGCACAGGATACCAAATCCAACTGCTCCCAGCACTGTTTCTCTTTAGCTGCAAATCTGTTGTGGAGAGGCTGCGACTTTTATTTTAATTATTATTATTATTTTATTTTATTATATAATTATTTTAATTATAAGATTTGAGAAAAGGAAGTCAGATAAATGTGATGGCAAATATGTGAACAAGAAATTTGCAACCTTTAGTTTCCAGCTGAAGTACAAGGAAGCAGATTCCTACTCTGGAGTCAAAAAGCACAAATAAAGGTCTGGAGCACAAGGGAACCTTCTGAGCCCAGAGCTGGCCCATGGTGTCTGGGCACTGAGAAAGATCTCAAGATTTCCAAACCCCCAAGCAGTATTACAGCCCATGGGAGTTGTCCTGTATATTTCAATGGGTTAGGCTTCCCCTCTGCTACAATAAACCAACGTCCATGTCAAAAAATGAACTGCTTGGTGTAACAGGCACACATCGGGAAACTTGCTTTAGTCAGCTGTGGGTTTTGTTTTGTTTCTTTTTAAACCCTGCACTCCTGAGAACCCGTGCTCTGTTAACCCTTTCAAACAGTGCAGAACTTCCAGTGCCAGTATGCTCAGACACCTCAGTGGTCACACAAACTCTGGGGGGGCTGGGTCATCCAAGGAAGTGAAGAGCAACAATGGATCTTTACAGACATCAGGAACAGATTCTCAAAGACACAAACACTGATAAAGTTTTCAAATGTTTTTCTTTCATTGTTTAAATAGGAGAATAACCATATCCTACATTACTTCCATTAAAAAAATAATCTGCATGACACGGGTTAAAGTGTATAGAAATATCCACAGATTGCACAAAACATTTGTGAAAATGAACATCGTTTCAGCAAGTCAGTTGGTTTAAGTAAACAGCATTTCCTGTTCCAAGGGCTCGTCTATACAGCAAAGTTACATAAAGATAACCTAAAATAGGAACTTAATGAAATTAATCATAAAACCTTCTGAGTATATAATCCTTTTTCATGGTGAAAGTGGCTTGCGGTCTAGCTTAGCTCTATTGGGAGTAGGCTTAAATTACATCAAAAGAGTATCTGCAAATAAATTTGCATTGTTTAAACAAATTTAGTTAAACCCAATATGAGTTAATCAGTGCAATTTTCAAAGAGTCAGCTTAAAAGGCAATTTAATACAAAACCAAGAGGAGCTTGACAGAAAATACATGACCCCCTGGACTCTCAGCTTCTGAGAGGTGATTTGTTCTTTCTAAGGACACACAGCTCCCACTTGCGACCAAATTCAGTGGGAATTTCAGTGAATTTAGCTCTCCTCAGAGGCAGACCTGGCCTTTGGTTGAGCTGGCAAAACGTGCCAAGATTCCCTGATGGAGCACCAGTCTGTACCTAGAAAAAGTCACTCTGAGTCCATGACCTCACTGTGGGGTCAGTGCCCTGCCCACAGACCTTCCTGGCTGTCCTGTCACCACTGTCAAACACACTTCATGCAACTGCATCATGAATGAGCCTTCATGAAATTATAAAAAGCTTTTTGAGATAAAATCTATGCTAAACAATCTGACTGATAGGAGCAGCAAACCCACCTCACCCCTATTCATTATCTAATAGTAGTGTTTTATTCAGTAGTGGGTTTCCAGCCACATCAAAAGTGGCCACAGTTCTATGTGCAATCAAAATTAAATAGCTTACTGGTATCACAAGAATAAATATTGCTTCAAGCACACTCTGCTTTGCAGCTCCCAGGACAAACAATGCATTTCACTCATTACCAAGCAGACTATTTGGGAAATAGCAGGATAAGCTAGCTTGTTCAGAACACCAGAATTCCACTGTTGCTCTAGAAGAAAGAACAAACCCAAGGAATTTGTTGTTGCAAAGCGTGCAATGGATTACATTTTTTAAAAATTAAAAACCCCAATCCTCATACTAGACCTTTTAGCAAAACAGAAAGGAGTTTGGGTTTTTTAGTGTTAAGAATAAAATGATGAAATATTATTAAATCTACTTCACCTAAGGAGAAAATTAAGGCTTGTTTTCTCAAGAGTTTCCTCTTTGGAGGCAGGCAGGAATTTAGAGTCACAGTCTGCTTAAGACATTGCAGTTCAGATTTACTCTGTTGCAGAAGGTGCAGGCAGCTACGAGGCATTTCTGGCAAGTTAGTGTTTTTAACATCTGAGAACATGAGATGTTCCAGTTTCACAACAGAACTGCTTTCACAAGAATTGATATTTTTGCAATGCTTAGCAGCACTGTGATTATTAGAACTTTCCCATAAGGCAATCAAATAGGAACATTGAAAAAATCCTGAGGTCTGGATCATCCACAATATCTTGACATAATTCAAAAAGGAAGAGGAAGAATTAACTGAGACAAATCACACTCCTAAAGATCAACGGCCTCTTTTAGCCTTGGGTCTGCTTCTCCATTTATTAGTAAGAGAAACAGATTCAGCTTCTGATTTCTTTGCTGGCAATCCCAGTTGTCAGCTCCTAAATAAGAGCAGACCTCTTCCAATACCGATTTTTTTTCTTCTCCCGGGGAAGAAGCTCATTACCACCTGTCAGCCAATGGCTAGTACAGATTTCGTTTCCTCCAACCCATCACCTTGCTCCTTACAGTGGAAATACAGTAACCATTCCTACATTCAACTACTCCAGTACTGAAAGCAAAATCTAAAACATTTCAAACCTTATTTTATCTGCTATAGCTGTATTTCTTTGAACTTGAAGGTATATTTGGAAGAGGTAGTCCAGGAGAAAAGGGCTTTAAATACCAAAACCTGTACGTCCCATACCAAGCTGACAGACCTATCAGCACACCGAGAAGCTTTTGGCTGAAGTCATGGAAATACAGGGCAGTACAGAGGAACATGAACACCCAGATCCCGGTGAGGAAGCACAGGGAAACAAGCAGGACGTTGATCACCACACGCAGCTTGGAGCTGTGCTCTACGGACAGCGCCTCCAGCACGGCCACCTCCTCCAGGATCATCATGGCACAGTAGGAGAGCAGGAAGCAGTGCCCCGAGATGTCGAAGCCGTTCCAGACGCCGCTGTCCTGGTGGCACTCGTGCTTGGAGGCGTAGAGCCGGGGGGGCTGGCTGGCTTTGCCCTGCAGGGAGCACTCCCCAGTGAGGTTCTCCACGTAGAGGAAGAGCGCAGTGCACAGGTACCACACGGCCGTGCCCACCAGCAGCGCGCCCAGGCGCCGCAGCACCAGCAGCGCGCTCTTGGTGCGGCCGTACAGGAACTTGCTCCGGGCCAGCTCGTACGTGGTGAGGGTGATGAAGGGCAGCAGCAGCCACAGCGTCCAAGCCCAGGCCAACTTCACGAAGTATCTGCCAGAGGAAAGGTAAAGGAGACAAGAGCAGGGGTGAAATGCCACAGCAGAGATGGAGTTAAGTGCTCAAGGTCAGTGTTAAGAACCATCTAAACTAGAGATTTGTGCCCTCCCCTCAAAATACAGCTTAGCTACAATCTTAACCCTCTCCCCAGTACTTCCCTCAAGCCCAAAACCTGAATACTTCCTCAGACAGGTACTTGTTCCCAAGGCAGTGTTGCCTTGGACCCTCATTCATTGCATCAGACTTGCAGTTCAGTTTTGCAATCACTTTCACCCTACAAACCAGCTCAACTCTGCCCTGCTCAAAATGCAGCTGCAAAGAATGTATTTTTAGCTTGCCACCCTGACCACAGTAACCCCTTCTCTGACTCTTCCACCATCTCAATTATTCTTGCTTACAAAGCCTTTCACAAGCTCAACCTCTTAAGACAGCCAGAAGGCCTGGCTCTTTCCTCTCATCAGCCCATGAAGCCTTTCCTCTCTCATGTCCTTCTAAATAAATGAAGCAGCACCATGTGTCTCTTCCTTTGTTGTCCCTTCAATCGATGAGAGCCTTCTTTCAGAATACAGAAATCCTACCATCTCTAAATTCACTCTCTGCCCTGAAAACTTTTGCTTCGATGCCCATAAAATCTTGAAACCTTGTTGACAGCTTGTTGAACAAAAGACAGTATCGTGTAACTCATTCTCTTTTCACATCTTAAACTGGAGCACATGTAAGTGAATTTATTAACGAGTTAAGGAGGCCACAGTCCAGGATCTTGCTTCTCCCACCAGCACCTTCCAATGGAGCTTGCTTCCTATCAGCTGGTGGGAGAGGAGAATTGTGCAGCCCCTTTGTTACCCAGAGTCCAGCTTGAAAACAGAGACAGCTGAGCTCTGCTCTGTGGCTGAGCTATGGACAGACACACACAGTCATCATCTAATCCTCACCTGAGCATCAAAGGCAAAGCTAAACCAGTCTAGAGTTCTGCATCTTCCTTATGACCCTAACAAACCTGTCAGGGCCTTGCCCAGGATTTTGAGGAGTACCTCCTTCACTCTTTAATTTTACAGAAGTGATGCCTGTGTAGCAACTACAGCTGCTACCATGGAACAGTAATTGAAAATAAACCCCTCATTTTGTTTAAAAGCAAAAAAGGCTACTAAGGTTACTGCTGACAAACCAGGAGGCAAGTAATTTTCAGGGAAAAAATACTTGTTTCAGGAACTGTCAGAACAGACCACCTTCCTCTGTTTAAAATGCAGAACTGAACTGAACTACGCTTTTACTGTAAGATCAATTTCTCTCCAAGTGTTTCCTGTCAGTGCTCTTTCAATCACACTAAAAGCAGCTCCTCTCACACGTCACCAAATGACAAATTTGAATCAGTAAAGTCCAGAGTTTCCCAAGCGACAGAGGAAAACAGCAATTCAGTTTTATTTTCAGACCTGTAGATGGACAGCACACAAGCTCTGGCCCAGCTCACTGCTTCCTTCAAAATGCTCAAACTAGTTTCACAGAATGACTAAGGCACTTAGATCACTGCCCAAGTGCTAGAAAAGGATGGCAGCCACTCTGCCTTTAGGAAATATGCTACAAGACTTATTTTTCTTCAGGTGGGTTTTACATCAGCTCAGTAACTACCACAGCATCACAGAATATGCTGAGTTGGAAGGGACCCACGAGGATCAGGGAGTTCAGCTCCTGGCCCTGCACAGGACAGCCCAGGAGTCATACTGTGTGCCTGAGAGCATCAAAATCCTGCCAAAACGTCAAAATGCTGAGCTCCGCCAGCCTTGGTGCTGTTACCGCTGCCCTGGGGAGCCTGTTCAGTGCTCAGCTACCCTCTCGATGAAGAACCTTTTGCTAATATCCAGCCTAACCCTCCCTGACACAGCTTCAGGCCGTGCCCTCGGTTCCTGTCAGCGGCTGCCAGAGAAACTGAAATCAGTTTACTCAAATACGAGGAATCTGCGAGGTTAAGAAGAAAAAAAACCAACAACCCTCATTTTTTCCCCCTTCCAATAAAGACTGAGCAACAAACTCTCGATATTCTGAAACCTTTGAGTGACGAACAGGAAATCTCATCATTTGAAGCACCAGCCCCCGGCCCAGCGCGGCACACGCGGCCAGCACCGGCCCCGGCCCGCTGGCCCGCCCGGCCCAGTCCGGTCCGGTCCCGTCCCTCCCGTTCCCAGCAGCCGGGCCCCCCCGCCCCTGCTCACACGTTGAGCGGGTTGCGCTTGTTCTGCAGCGGCGTGTCGGGCACCAGGTCGCTGTCCTTGAGCGCGGAGCCGAGCACGGCCATGGCGAGCAGCAGCACGGGCAGGCGGCGGCGCACCCGCCCGCGGGCCAGCGCGGCCCGCAGCCAGCGCCCGCTGCGCTCCAGCCGCTCCATGGCCGCCGCCACAGCGCCCGGCACGGCCCGGCCCGGTACCGCACGGCACGGCACGGCACGGAACGGAACGGCACGGCAAGGCTCGGCCCCACTGCGCGGCCCCGCCCGCGCCGCCGCCCGCGGGGGCGCGCTCCCGCGCGGACACCGCCGGCACCGCCCCCGAAGCGCGGCCCCGCGCCCCCTGCTGGGAGCCCGCGGGAGCGCGCCCGCCGCGCTGCGGGGCCGGGAAAGCGGAGCCGCCCACAGGGACCCATCCACAGGGACCCATCCACAGGGACCCATCCACAGGGATCCATTCCACAGGGATCTATTGACAGGGATCCATTCCACAGGGATCTATTGACAGGGGTCCATCCTCAGGGATCCATCCACAGGGAACCATCATCAGGGAGCCATCCACAGGGTTCTATTGACAGGGATCCATTCCACAGGGATCTATTGGCAGGGATCCATCCACAGGGATCCATTCCACAGGGATCTATTGACAGGGGTCCATCCTCAGGGATCTATCCAAAGGGATCCATCATCAGGGATCCATCCTCATAGAACCATCCACAGGGATCCATCCTAAGGAGGCCATCCTCAGAAATCTATTCACAGTGATACATTCACAGAGTTCCATCCATAGGCATCCATCCTGATGGAGCCATCCCCAGGGATCCATCCACAGTGATACATTCAGAGGGATCTATCCTCAGGGATCTATTGACAGACATTCATCCTCAGGGATTTATTGACAGGAATCTATTGACAGGGATCCATCCACAGAGATCCAGCCTCAGGAATCCATCCACAAGCATCCATCCTCGTGGAGCAATCCAAATGGATCCATCCGCATGGATTCAACCACAGAGATCCATCCACAGGGATCTGCAAGGATTCATCATCCACACAGATACCTATGGATCCATCTGCAAGGAGCCATCCACAAAGATCCATCCACATTGATCCGCAGTGATCCATCCACACAGAGCCATCCACACAGATCCACATGGATCCATCCTCATGGATCTGGATGGATCCATCCACATGGATCCACACAGACCACTCCCCACAGATCCATCTACACAGATCACCACCATGGATCCATCCACACAAATTATCCACATGGATCCATCTACAGCACCTTGAGGTGTGTCAATGTCACAGGAATAAAGCTGTGCTCAGAAATGTCCGTTTCCCACCCTTGCCTGTCAAAATGAGAACACTCACGGGCTTTTGTATCTCTCCCCAGATGTGCACAATTCTCCCATAGCAGTGTCAGAAGAGATGCTCCAAGGGCTCATGGGCTGCAGCATCAGTGCCATGGAATCACAGACTCTCAGAAACACTGAATATTCCGAGTTGTAGGGATCCATAAGGATCACTGAGTCCAGCATTCAGCCGTGCACAGCACAGCCCTGAGAGTCACACCATGTGCCCGAGAGCATTGGGCCTTCACTAAACTATGTCCCCAAGTGCCACATCTGCACATCTTTTAAATCCCTTCAGTAACTGTGGCCCCTCCACTTTCTGCCAGTGGTTGTAACACTTTTGGTGAAGAATCTCCAATCTTAACCTCCCCATGTACAATTTGAGGCTGTTTTCTCTGGCCCTATAAAAGAGCAAGCACTACTTTTAAGTAGAGTACCAGTATGTCTGAAAAGAGGGTCTTACCATGATATTCATGAGAAAAATCTGAGAATTTTCTTAATCAGTAGAATTACTTTAATTTTTCCTAGGGCTTAAGAAGGAGGGAGAAAGTATTTCTGGAGCTGTTAAGGCTCCCATGCCATGTTTATGGCTGAAAGTAGTGTTCAAACACTGGCCGTCGTTTTGGCATTTGAGACCTAGTTCATCTATTGAACAGCTGCCACTGTCATTTCAGCTTAGTTTTTAAAATATAAAAAAAAAAGCATCAGCAAGAAGAGAAATGGCTCAATGAACAAAGAGCCTTTATTCATCCCAGTGGCCTCAGTAAGAAAAATGTGAGAGTGGTGGGGGGGAGGAAAAGCAGACCCTATCTGAGACAGGATGGGAAAGTATTTCTTGCCAGAGCATTTCAAAGCTGTTTTGCCATCATCGTCAGCAAATCTATGACAACATCTGGGCTGAGAGAGCAGAACAACACATCAAAGCAGCCCTAGCAGATAAGGAGGGTTTTGGCTAAGGAGGTTATCCAGGGTAAATGGCATTTGGCAATTTATTAGCTGTTGTTTTTAATAAGACTGCCACGGCCACGTCTAGCGCTCCCAGCCCCAGCATTGCACCCCGAATTAGAAACGACAGGCAGCTGCGCTCACTCAAACGAGTGAGGATAAGAGGGGCTGGGAGCAGGTTTCACAGAGTCCCTCATTGTCTGCCTAAATCCCCTCTGCCTTTGAAACCTCGCCTCCTCTGCTTCCCAGGTTTGGGGCTGTGATGTGCAGACTGTTTGCAGTGCCGGCGCTGGAGGTGGGAGCTGCTCGGCTGGCTGCTAATGAAGCGTGCTGTGCTGTCTGCCACACGCAGGGGCATTTCGTAAGCCTGGCACCTGCTCCACATGAATGCAGTTGATGGCATGGGCTGGAAATGTTGTCTGTCCTCTGCCCAGCTTGAAATGTCTGAGGATTATCTCTGTAAATCACGGATTCTCGCAAGTGCGGTGAGCAAAGCTCAGCTGGGTCCAGGTGTTCTGCAGATTTAGAGAAAATCTCTTACTTCAGGCCATGTATTTGCTGCCATGAGCACCAAGCAAAGGCCAGTAGACCTTCTGAGGAGCCGACTGCCATACCTCTGTAAAGAATCAGAGAAGTGGAATTTAGGTCTTTCAAAACAGCAGATAAAGCTTTAATTCATAAACAAGGACTAAGGTTTGTTCTAAGGGAATTGCAGAAGGCTCCTAAAAAGCTCTCATGGATACTTGGTCAAGGTGTGATAGGTACAAACCACACTAAACTGAATTAATTTGTCAGGTACAGCAGATGTGGCTTTTGCCTTAACTTCTTCCTTAACCTCACCAAATCCCTGCCTGATTGAAGCTGAAATTTTTCAGACTATTTGATTTTAAAAACTGCTTTGGGAGTAATTTCTTTTTCTCTTTTAATTTGAACCAAGGCCTCCAACAAATTGCTTCTCTTTGAGAAATCTCATTTTGCCTCTAAAATCCACAGGGACAGATTCATTAGGAGCTGTAAAACAACATCCAGAGCTGAAGAGGGGTTGGTAAGCCTTGTCCCTTCATGCCCAGTCACACAGAACTTAGGACACTTATTTGGACAGGTAATGGGGAGGTCCCAGCTCCCTGAGCAGAGATCTGAAACAGCATCCAACAGAGCTGAAAAAAGCATCCTCACTCATGAGCTGTGGCAGGCTAGGGAGAAAGCTTTCCTATTCATAGCGTCCATGTGATATCAACTATTAATTAGAGAAAGAACAATGACACTAGGAGTTGTTATTATTTTAAATAGTTAAGTTGCTTAGAAATTTTACTTGTTTTCGTGATTCTGTTAATTATCTGCTAATCATTTTGTGTGCAAATAAGTCTGTTTTCATTGATGTGAGACTACAGTGTGGATGCCTTCTACAGAACTGAGGCTCCTCATCCAGTTTTAATGTAGTGGAAAGATAGTCTTAGCAGCCCTTTCCAAAAGCCCAGGGCAACTGTTCACCTAATTTGCATGCTTAAAATTAGCTGTGGAGAAATTCAGACCTTCTTGCAAGACAGCAGCATTTTGCTCAAGTGCTGTATTTGTGATCTGCTGACACCTCGATGCTGAGAAAATGATGCTGCACTGAGGTCCCAGCCTCACTCCTCAGTGTCCTGCTCACAAGTTCTTCCTGCTGATTGCTTAAAAATATTGCAGGCCAGAAAGTGGCAAGATTGTTACTGAAAAGATGATTATGCCTTAAAGGCATCACAAGATGAGTTACTGGAGTTTCATTCTTCATCCCTTTTACAAAGCTCTGCAGGATGTTCAGCCATTATGAGTGTCCCAGCCAGGGAGTGTCCTGACATTTAAAAAAATTGGCAAAGGTTTGCTGTGGAACAGGACCAAATAATTTGAACTGAAATCTCAGCTCAAACAGCAAAACTAAGCTCTTGACTGTGCTAAATAATAGTCACTTTATTTTACGAGATTCCTGGGTTCACTGCTCTATATTGTGGCCAAGGAAGGATGCTATTAGGAGAAGGAGAGAAAATGACACAATTTTTTTAACCTAACTCGAGCAATGGCTCTTCTCTGACCCACGTTTGGGGTGTGTTCTCACAGCCCCGTCAGCCCCAGAGGGAAGGTGTGCTCCAGGAGCACAGGGTGGGTGCCCATCCAAGCATCCAGCCTGGATGCTGGGGCTGGCAGAGCCATCAGCCTGTGTCCACACACTCGGTGGGGATGAGCTACCCCAGTGGTAACAACCCCTTTGGATCTGGGAGATCTTCCCAGCTCATCCTCCCCCCCTCCCAGCAATTCCCACAGCCTGCCAGCACCTGCTAAACCATCCCTGCCTGCCCAGGGCCCCTCCCTGGGGGAGCCAGGTGCTCATTCCTGCCGAGCCTCCCCTGCTCTCTGTTTTCCTTGGTGAGCACTGCTCACATCTCCATGATTGATTGTGTTTGAGTTTGATCCTGGAGTGTCCTGGGATGTTTGCATGAGAGGTGCTACATAAGCATAATTTGGGCTGTATTTTCTTTGCCTAATGGGAGCTTAAGCTTGAAGTTAAGATAGTTTTGGCCCTTTGCTGAGACACTGTCCATCAATCTCAGTGCTTTGAGCTCTGCAGCCTTCTCTATTCACTGCTGGCTTAGAAAAGGAAGATTAAAAAAATAATATCGTGCTTTGTTCCCTTGTGTCAGTGATGCCTTTGAAATGCAGCCCAGGGTGGAGGCACAGCAGCCTTTCTCTCACGCTGGCCTGGATCTCTGCTGTCTGATGGGAAGGGATGCTCTTCCTACCAGCCCCAGACTTGCCATCGGTCCAGGCAGAACCAAGGCTGAGCTGTGAGGGGATAATGTGTTGTTTACAGTGGAGATGCTGAGCTGGGAAACAGAAAGGAGGCATTGGTAACTCATCACCTGTGTGGCTGCCCAAATAAATGGGAAAGGTCTTTCCCTGTCCTGAAACCCCGGGAGTTTTAGAAAAAGGTGTGGAAATTAACCCCAGGGAATTTAGACAGACTGAACTCGGCTGGACCCAGCCTGGAAACCTCTGCAGATCACACATTTTCCCCCCAACTCTCCTCGAGTGAATAGGAAGGGTATGATCTGAGCTGTAGGGAATTTGCAGCAGGTTTGGTGGTTACATCCAAAGATCAAAATATTTTGGTATATGGGGCAAAGCATAAGAAAGAATCAATTCAGTTTCCAGTGGTGCAAACTTTATTAATGCTAAAAATTAATACCTCTTGCTACAAAATATTTACATTTCTTGTTTGGCACAGCCAGATCACAGCAGAGCAGACTAATGACAGGGTTTGATTTACAGGAGAGAATGGTCTTGTGACAAGCATTAGGAGCTGAGTTTAATTTGTGGCTCTGACAAGCTCCCTCCCCAGCCACAGACCCTTATGCTCTGTGACCCCACACCCTGGGCAGAGTATGGGAGAGATTCTCTTCTTCTCCTTCCTAAATGTCTTTCAGAGATAATGGTGAGGTTGCAGAGGGCTGTAATAATGGTCTGAAGAGCTTAAAATGAGCAGACTTCACAAAGATGTAAAATAGCTACTCTGTCTAGAATACAGATTAAGGAGCCCATTAGCAGATGAAGTGGGGGTGAGATTACATGTGAAAATATATATAATTTATGTGATTAAGAGTACATGTACTTGGGCATTAAAAGGTCTTAATTACTCATGTTTATGTATAATTGCCTAATTCCTTGAGCAGCTGTGGTGGCTGCACTTGCAGCTCCTTGATGAAATACTCCCTTTTCCCCCACAACACATAATTCACACCTTCTGTGTTTGCCAAAGAACTCCTCACCCCCACACCTGTGCATTTGAATTAATTTGATTCTCGATGTGTTGTCTTTCGGGGTAGCTGCTGAGAAGTTTTTCCCTGTAAACTGAGTGGGCAATGCTCTCCCAGCAGCAGCTACTGGGAATTAACTCCTGCCCAGACCAATTAACCTTCCTGTTAGCCATGCACTAAAAGCATTATTTATTGTTCCCATTTATTCCTTTTCCATAAGGATTATCAAGCATAGATTAAAGATCACACAAAGCTCAATGACAACTTCCACAAAACCATTTGCTGGGTAGCTCTCAACTTACTATACCAAAATATTGCTTTTTTAAAATTTATTTTTAGATTAAGAAACTACCATTTATTGCAACTGATCAAATATGGGAAGAAAAGGGCCTGTGCTTATTAATTCAAATTCAGAAATATGAACTTTTCAAACTTCACTGGTGCATTTTTAGCTCATATATTTGCAGGAAAGAATCAGAGTGTAAAATTTGGAAGTGACTTTGTGTTGATTAGCTGCAGGACCACAGTTCACAGTCCCAGTTTCTTGACTGGATACCAGGTACAGCCAGCCACAAAACATGAGCTATTTCAGTCCAATATATAATTACAAATATTTAAGTATAAATCTAAAATATATACATACATAATATTTAATCTGTGCTTTACTGGCTTGGATAATGATAAAAGTGTTGGCTGGAAAAGTGATTTGGATTTTCCCTAACCACAATGACCATTGAAATGCTCTGCAGACAAAAAAATAATAATTACAAAGATGTTCAAAGGGTGTGCTGAAGAGCCAGTGCACTCAATTCTGTCACAGGCTTAATTTGGATGCCCAGTATTACAAATAATTATTTTTAAAACTTATTTGTTCAGTTTTTACCCATGCATTCCCTGCCTTCAGTGGGCTCAACATCTCTGCTAACCTTGCCATGGCCTTTCACCACAGGGCTGCCTCACATCTCAACCTTTGGCAGGATAAACCAGGATGCCCCATGGAATTTATTGGCGTGGTCAACAACCATGGGTGGCATCTGAAAGACAAGAGGGGCAGGAAGGCACTGAGGCCAGAGGATGTGTCAGTGTGAGGGTGCTGAGCAATGCCCAGCTCAGCCATGCCCAGGGTGAAGGCAGGGAAGGAATTAATTTGCCACCAGAAGAAGCTCAGATCTGTTCTGGTGCCTGGCCTCCAGTTTTTCCACACTTTTTCCCATCCAGGACTCTTCCCTTTATCATCTGCAGGATTTTTGGAGCCCCATGAACAGAAGAACTGCCAGTAGGCTTAAATGCTCCCAAAGATCAGATTAAGCTTGAAGTGTCTGTTCTTGAGCTTCTGAACCTTCTCCAAGGCATCTCCTGGCATTTTACTGTCAGGCACGAGGGGCTGCAGGACCAGTACTGGTCCATTACAGTCTGGCCCAGATTTTCAGTGTGAGGGGGACCAGCCTGGCTGCTCTTGGCTTCCACCAAGGAAGCACATCCCAGTCTGGCAGGCACACAGCATCTCCCAAAATACAGCAACTCAGCCTGCACCTCACCAAGTGGAAGGAAGGTGTGGAGGGTGGTGAACAATGCACAGAGACCAGCCCCTGTCACAACAGCTGAGGAGGAGGAGGAGGTAGGTGATGAATGTTGTGCTCCTCCAGCTGAGACTCTACCTGTTCTGAGAACAAACAACTTTTTTTTTTCCTCCTCTAGCTTCAATTCTGGTGAAAAATAAAATTAAAGCCAAATCCTAGTGCTTTGACTAAATCAGAACATTTACCAACTTCACTTAAAGAAACAGGATTCTTTTCACAAGTGTTTATTTGTACAGTTCAAACAAGATATTTTTTTAAAATATAAGCCCACCACAGATGCGCAACTCAGCCCAATCTCTGTTAACCACTTGGTTAGGAACAAAAACACATGTGTAACATGTTCTGTCTCTTTGCTGGAACAAGGCCTTTCTTTGGGCTGATTAATTAATATACAACCAGCAAAGCAAATCTTGCTCTGGGGTGGGAAGATGAGCAGGACCCTGTGAGATGATGGAAAATGCCAGGACCGCACCTGGTGCCCAAGGAGGAGGATGGGGGATGCAGTTTGCCTCTTTTCAGAGGAGTTTTTGCACGCTGGGGAGAGCTCGATCCTCCCAAGACGTCAGCACTGCTGGGGCTTTGAACTGCACTTCAAAGCTGGGGCTGGAGGAGGTTTCTGTAAACCCAGAGAAACAGGTAAATATTTGTCAGAGTCAATTAACCCCCCTGATCACCTCAACGGGCATCTGTGCGAGACGGCTGGAGGGGTTTCAGCAGGCACAGAGGGGAGCCTTGTTGATTTACTGAGCTACTTCGGGAGGTGGGCAGACACAAAACACTGCAGAGCACGGCCCATGAACTCCTGCAACACCTCATCCTTTCCATCACTGGAGCAGGCAGAGGGGAAAATCCTTCTCTTGTCTGGGGAGAAGACCAATCCTGCTCCCAGCAGTGCTGCTGTGGCTTTGTAACAGCTTCATTGATGCCAGTTAGTCCAGATGGGCATCAGCTGCTCACAGAACACGAGAGCACATTGTATGTCCCACCTGCTGCTGCAGGTTCAGCCGTGAACACTGAGTCACCTATTCCAGGAGACACACCATCATGTTTCCATGAATTTATTTCATACTTTCGTGAATTTATTGAGTTCTGGTTACTGATATCCCACCAAGCCATCGCAGGGGGACTCAGGGTGTTTTGGAAAGAGGCTTTGCTGGACCACTCTGCCCGTGAGGTCTGTACTGCAGCAGCCAGTGGAGGGGGAGATGCAGACACCAAACCACCCACCAACACTCCCGGGCTTCCTCCTGCTAATCAGCACAGCATGAAAATGCAACTTAAATAAGAAAAAGGGAAGGGGGAAAGTAGAAACAGCTGAGCACCAGATGAGACAAATGCAGATGGATGGGGCTAGGCTAATTCCTCACCTCCCTGCCCAAACCTGACCTTGCACCTTTACTGCTCTGACATGGCCCCTGGGGCACTGCCACCCTCCCTTTCTCTCGGCTAGAAACTCTCAACTGGATGTTAAAAACACAAAAGGAAGTGCAGGGGCTGTAACGGGGTCCAGCTGGGAATTTGCACAGTTCCCTGAAGGTGTCTTTGAAGGACACGGGCTGGGAAAATGCCGGGGGAGGCTCTGGGGGTGCCCCCTCCCCTGCCTGGGGCACGGTCCTGGCACACGGCTCTCACCTGCCCTGGATTCAGCGCTGGGGAGCACAGGAGGGGCTCGGCAGCAGCACACGGGACAGAACCGCAGAGCCGGGACAGAACCCCCAGAATCGGGACAGAACCGCAGAGCCGCGACAGAACCCCCAGAATCGGGACAGAACCGCAGAGCCGCGACAGAACCCCCAGAATCGGGACAGAACCGCAGAGTCGGGGCAGAACCCCCAGAATCGGGACAGAACCGCAGAGCCGGGGCAGAACCGCGCTCCGCCTGTGCCGGGAGTGCGGAGCCGGGCCGGGGCCGTGCCAAAGGCAGCAGCCGGCTCGCTGTGCTCAGTGTTTGCTGCCCGGGATGTTGGCCCCGGGGCAGGTGGGCTCCGTCCTTCCTCCACCGAGCACCGAGCCCGCCCTGGCAGGTGCCTGTGCGGGGCTGGCACCGGCACATCTGCTGGCACCGGCAGGGCTGGGTTGTGCCATGCTGGCTTGTGCAGGATGGTTCAGTCTTGCAGCAGCGAGGAGGATGAGACAGCATGAACCTTATCAGCCTTGGTCCTCACGGGCCACCACAAGCCCAGGTCCCTGTGGGATGTGTGCTCCTGGCACCGGGGTGTGCCCAGCTCTGCTGCTTTTCCTCCCCGTTGCTCGTGGCTCACAGGCAAGGTCAGACCGATGTGGGTGTGTCAGCACAAGCCACTGTCAGGCCTCTGGGTCATGGTGTGGACGCAGCCTAAGTGATGGACAGAGATGCCAGCGAGCTGCAGGGATCCTCCTTTCTGCTCCTTCTGTCCTTCAAAGGCTGGACACAGGGACAGTGGAGCTGCCAGCACTCACACCAACCTCAGAGCAGTTATCTTCAGATGAGGTGTCCCACTTCCAGGGTTTTCTGGGATTCACATGTCAGCATGTCCCCTGGTCAGGAAAGAAAGACCCTCCCTTCTGAGAGAGAGGTAGAGATAATTGTCTCCCATTTTGCAGAGCATCCCAAGAGTCTCAATTTCTGCTTTTCCAGATTTTTTCCAGCTTTGAGCAAAGTGGTTCTTGCAAACTTCTCAGCCTCCATGGCTGAACCTGAGAAATTTCATGTCTAGGCAGAGAGAAATCTAATAGCTTGGATCCAGCCATCTGGATGTGGGAAAGCTTGGAAGTCCCACCAGAAAAGGAAGATTTCTTGGCAAAGATTCACAATACATCTTTATGGGAGAGTGGAGGGGAAATACAAAATGTCCATCAAACTTCTCACTTTCTGTAGGCAGAAGTCAGGAAGCCCCAGGATGTGCAGGTACAGCAAAATATTTTAAAAGTAAGGAAAAATATCATAGGCTCCTTTCAGCTTCAGTTCCAGGAACTGGCAGATGTCACAGAAATCCTGCATTGTCCTGCCCTGCTCACCTGGAAAATTGTCCTCACCTGCCCACCTCATCGAAAATTGATTACTGCATTGCAATTAAGAGTGAATCTCTACCCCACAAGAGAGTTCCTGGCCTGCAGGTGATGCCGGCTCTGATGCAGGACAGGTTGCAGGCACCCCTCAGAGCCCTCTGATAGATGTGATCAATCAAGATGGGAGAGTATGGGCAGAGAAATATGTATGGAGAGTGGTTTGCTCAATGTCATTCAGGAGATGGAAAGCTTCTGGATTTCATCCCTGTGTCACCTGTCAGGTGCTCGCTCTGCTTCAGCACTGCTGGGGAGAGCTGAACTGCTGCTGGCTCCCAGCCTTGTGAAGAAATGTTAATACACCCAGAGCCTCTGTAGGCACATCCTTCCTGCCCAAAGCTCCTGAATCACCTCTGGATGTCCCTAGAGCTCCTGTGCTCTGTCTTTCCTTCTGCACTACCTTCCTGCGCTCACCAGAGCCTGCTCTTAAATCCCCCCAGGCTTTGAATGATCATCACCCACCTAAGCTGCATCTCCTCCTTCCTGCCCCAGGGAGGACTTACATCCATCCCAACACCCCACGGCATGAAAAAACACTGCAAACATCGCCCTCTTCCTTCAGAGGCAGGGAAGAAAAGCAGCATCTCTTTTAGCCCCAGTCATTTAATCTGAGCCAAACAAACAGTGGCAGCGTTTTTCTACAGTGAAAACATTTTTCAGCTGGAGACAAGGAACCTTGCACTGGTGGGATGGTCAGAGGGTGTTTGCTGGTGCCCCAGTGGAGTTCTGGGCATGTGAGCAGTGGGGCCACCCCAAGAAGAGGAGCAATGGGAACAAGACCTCCCTGTGCAGCCACGAAAAACCTGCCTGTGAACCAGTGCCAGGTGCTCAGTTTCTATCTTAATTTTGGTCTTGGAAAAAAAGGGAATGGAGTGAATACACAGGGGCTGCAGTCAAGCTGTGGCACGCCCCCGTCCAAGCAAGAAAATTACACGGTGAGGCTGCCAGGATGTCCTGACTTCACTTCCCTGGGTCTGGGCTTTTGAGGCTGGGATCCACTAGCCCCAGTCCAGCAGCTGATCCAGCCCTTTGCTGGAGCCACAGCACCCCCAGCCATTACACAGGTAGCACTTACTGTGTCAGATGATGAGAAAAGACATGATCTCAGCTCACCCCAGATGATGAATTTTGTGCAGGCGAGTGAGATGGGAAATTCCCACCAGGACTCCTGGGTGTGAGCGATGGGTTTCCCACCACTGAGCCTGGAAAACAATAATGCAGAAAGCTGGCAGCAGCACAGTAAAAACCCCACTAACACTTTGTTTCCAGGGCTGTTGGTTCTGGCACGGCTGTTGGTTCTGGCACGTGTCCATGGACACAGCTGGATGTGGGCTGCACCTGTGTGGGTGTGCAGTGGGGATGGGGTGGTGGGCACAGCACTGCTGTGGGGCAGGGGGTCTCAGGACCCAGCCTGGCTGCAGCTGCTGAGGTCACAGCTGAGGTTCAGCTCCAAGGTTTGGGTCTGTCTTGGTCTCAGCTGGCTTGGGGTGTGATGGGTCCCTCTTCCCACTGAGCTGAGAGTTTCTCCTCACCCTGGCAGTGTGCAGTGAGACTATCACACACCCACAGCACCAGGCTAAACAACCATTTACTAGCAAGCAGCAAATTAACTATCTTCCAAATTGTGCTGAGAGGAGCTTCCATGTTATTTAAGTGAATTTCTAAACTTAGCCCAGTTACTCTAAAAAAAATACCTTTGCGAGCAACTACTGTCCACAGAGCTTGACTTCAGAGATGTTTATTTCTAGAGCTAGTGGAAAAATTTCTCACCTTTCAAAGGTTCCAAATATATCTTGGTGCCGGCTGGAGCCGTTGGCCATCAGAGATTCCTCGCAGGCTGGTGGTGGGGCCACAGCTCTGACAGTGCCACAGGAGTTGTGGGGAGAGGTGAGGGGCTGGAACCCTCCCCAGCTTGGTGACCTCTTCACCAAGGAGTTCACAGAGGATCATGTCAGCCTTGAGGGACATCTTAGTTAATACCCCAAAACAAGTAGTTTTTACTTCAGGACTCAGAAGCATTAGTCCTGGCCAGTTGCATCACTAAAATGAGCTAATTGCAGTGCCCAGGTCACTTTTGGAGAGGGGTCAGGAGCCAGGCTGAGGGCAAGGCTGCTCTCAGCTGCCCTGCTGAGCCCAGCCTGGGTGGTCAGACCCACATGTGCAGGCTCCTGCCCACACTCTCGACTGCTGGCTCCCTACACCATCACTATATATAAAATGGGAAAGGTTTTTTTCACCTTAGCAAATATACAAACAGAACCTGTGGGTTATGAGAGGACATTGCACCTGAAGCAGAGGGATGTGCTGGGCATGGTAGGAAAGGCTCCAGAAGAACTCCTCTCCTTGTTGATGGTCACCTCTTCCATGTGAGATTTGACAGTAGCTCTGCCTCCAAGGTTCAGCTTAGCTCAGTAAGGGATTCAGCATTTACAAGGAACTGCTCCTAAGAAGAATGACTTTGGAGTCTTCAGACTTCAGGACTGATCTCAGTTTTGTTACACCTCAATGGGTGTTTCAGTCCTGGAAGATCACAAAAGAAAGTACAGGAGCTCAGCCTGGGTTTACTCAAGTGAAAAGACATGGAGATCAAATCTTCCAACCTCCAAGTCAGAAGGAAGATCTCCCTTCATGATGTGTTAGGAGGAACCAAGCTCTGGATATGCTGGACCTCTACAAGGCTCCAGAAATGGAAAAATCCACCAAAAGCCCCACTTTCCTTCCCTGCCAGGGTGGGCACCAAGATAGTTGGAGCTCTTGTTGATGTTTTGGGGTGGGGCTGGGGGAAAGGAACATCTTTTAGCAAAGATGGAAAATGAGCCTTTCTGTCAGTTGATAGGAGAGGAATATTTTACTCGAGCAACAGAGTTTGTGCATTGCCTGGGGAAGGTTTTGTTCAGACAGGCGCTTGGTTTCATTCTATTTTACCCCAGTAAAGAGAAGGCTCCTGCTATGGAAATCCACATCAACCTGCTCCAGGCATCAGGACGCTCAGGGACCACAGCAGATCCTGACATCAGCAAAGGGCAGTCCTGTATGGGCTCATCTGCCACCTTGGAATGTGGGTGATGGGTGATGCCCAAAGCCAACAGATGGGAGAAATAAACATGACAGAGAAATCCTGCAAGTCCCATTATGTCTTATTCTGGAGCGAGCTGCTGTCTGTTGGTCATAAAAGCATCAGAAGGTGTCTCTGCCAAGAGAGTGCTTGAACCCAATGATTTATCTTTTTTGTTCCCCCTGATGCTCATTAAAATGGGGAATTTGCCTGCTGCTGCTGTATCCAGCTGAATGCATGTGCTTCTTGGCTCCCAGCAAGGTCCTCGCTGCAGATACCGTGTGCTTTGGCAGCCGGGCCAGTCTGGGCTGCAGGATATTACGCCTGGCAGGGACACAAACCCCTTCCAGTTCCTGGAATTTGGATTGTCTCGCGGAGTGCTGATTAAGCAGTGCTTTCAATCTGCACCCAAGACAAAACCCTCGCCTTGCCTCTGCACAGAGGCTCAGCTGCTGCGTGGCAGAAGGAGCTGCGGTGGGTTCACTCTCCCCGAGCCCCCAGGGAGACAAAATCTCAGGAAAAAATCCCAGATTAAAAGCTTTGCAGTTCACAGTGTTGGATGAGCATTTGCTTCTCAGGGCTCTGTCTTTTGTGAAATAATAGATCATTAAAAACCACCCTCTCCACAGCACAGCCCCAGCGTCCTTACCTCAGTGTGCACTTGGCAGCAGCTGCACCTCCCAGTCTGCCCAGTTAAGATCACTGCTGCATGTCCCCATCTGCCTTTTTAATCTGTTGGGAATGAAACTGCCTTTACCAGCCTCACTAATGAGAGATTTGATATCTGGGGCTGAGTGGAGGGAGGCAGCACCAGTGCCTGCCCCCGCGGTGCAGCACAAAGCGCTGTCCTGCCACTGGCCCTGGAGCTGTCACACCTGTGTCCATAGATGAAGGTGAAACAGGGGTGTCTGCAGGACTGGCAAACGGGGCATGGCATTTTGTCCAGCACCTGTGGAGAGGTGACTGGTGTTTTGGGGTGATCTAGTGCTGGAAGGTGGAGCTGAGCTGGTTAGACCCCTACAACCGGCAGCCTGGAAAGTCAGAGGGGTATGGGATCAGCCCTGACACCTTGGCAATCCCAGTGCCATCCACAGCACAGCACAGTCCCCCACAGGATACCCAGCCCTGCTGATTCATGGGGTGCTGCTGCTCTCTGCACTGAGGGATCCCCTAGTGGGGCCAGAGATGCCTCAGCTGCGTTTTCCCTGTCTCCTCACTGGCACAACCATCATCTCACCTGCTGGGTGGGGAATGGATGGAAATACTCCTCTGGCACACATCTCAGTTCCCCAGGGCCCACAGCATCTTGAGTTGCTTTATGAGAAAGACAAATATACAAAGGAGTCTCTTGTTGGAGGCTCCCAGCAGGATGAAGCTGAATTGATACAGCACATCAGCTCAGCACCTGGGTGTTACTCCTGCTCCATGCTCCCTGAGCTCCTGGGCAGCTTCTGCTGCACAGCAGGTCTCTGGGGCAGCTGGGTGCAGCCAGCCAGGCTCTGGGACATGCTGTCAGTCCCTGCACGGGCAGGAGTTATGGGTCCGGGATCCTCAGTTTTTGTCCCCGTCAGAGCTGTGGGGATGAGAAGCAGTGACCTGCAGCAGCTGTGGGACTGCTCTCCTCCCTGCACTGCATCTCTGTGCCCTTGCCAGCTCAGGAGCAGGAGTTTGGCCTTGATGCTCCTCTTCATGCAACGGAAGAGCCAGATCCTGGCTCCAAACCTGCCTGTGGTGAACCCAAACGCAGTGAGGTACAGGGGAACCAGCACTTTGCTTACCTGGGGCACTGTAGCATGGGGGGATGAGAGCAGAGAGCCCTGGTCACACATGACCACATATGCTGGGAGGAAGATGTGACAGACATTGCAAGCAGCCCCTCCAGCTGGCCAGGTGTCTCTGTGACCTGCAATAAATTAGTTGTCCCCTGGCATCGTGACTGTGTGGGATGCTGTAGGGGAACACACCTCCACACACTCTGCAGGATATGGCTTTCAGATGCTACAGCCATTTCCCCTCCCTGGGGACAGACACATGCACACAGCGGAGGGAGCACAGCCCACTGCTTTCCCCTGACATAACCCTGGTTGGGCACTGCCAGCTCAGGTCAGTGGTGGGGCCATGGGCAGAGTCCCTGTGGGCTGTGACAAGCCCCAGTCCTTGTGGCAGTGCCCAGCCCAGCAAGTGGCTTCATCTATAACGGGGACAGCTACTGACCCAGGGACGTGTGCGGCCACCAGGTCCCCTCCCAGCCCATAAAGGGACATCTCTGCCATCTGCTAAGCTTGCACCAAAGTGGGGTGACCTGGGGCAACTGGCGAGTCCCAGCCCTGCTGCTTCCTTAAGGGGCAAACCTGGATTCACCGACCCGGATTCGCTTCTCTGTCCCAGCGAGACCCTAGCTAGGGGAGCGAGCAGCAAAGTGATGCGTTTGGGAATCTCTCGCTGTCGATAGCCTGAACAAATCCCCAGGCAGCAGCGAGGAGCAGCCCCTGTGCCCGCCGAGGCATCGAGCCGTGCCCTGCCCGCTCCCCCCGGCCCGAGCGGGGCTCCGTGTGCCTGCGTGAGCCCGTGTGCGCGGAGGCATCCACCAGCCTATAAATCTCCTGGCAGGGCTCTTTCCAAACTTCAGCACGCTCCTCGGGGGAAGAGTTAAGATGCAGCTTGTGCGTCAGCGGCCGCAGCGGGCTGCCCGCCGGGGCTGAGCCGAGCCGAGCCGAGCCGAGCCGAGCCGAGCCTGCCGCATCTGCCCCAGCAGGTTGTTCCCGGAGGTCAATCCCAGCGCTGCCGCCGCCGCTCCCAGCTCAGCGCTCACGGTACGTGCTCCCGGGAAGGGCTGGCAGGGATGCTAGGAGGTGCATCGGCTGACGTTCTCTCTCTCTCTCTCTTTTTTTTTTTTTTTTTTTTTAATAAAATACTATGCTATTCCAATGGCTGTTTCTCTTTTCCCGAGATAAGAGTCATTAGGATTTCTCCACAATGCTTTTAAGTCTTGCCGTGCGTTTCTTTATCTGTGTGAGATTTGTATATGTGCTGGGGATATATCCAAAAATCCAAACTCCTGGGAAGTTACAGGGCAGGCAGCTGAAGTGACTCTCAGCATATTCCTAACCATCCCCTGTGCCACAGGTACGTGCCATAAGTGAAAAAATGAAGGAGACTTTCTACTGATTTTATCTTTTTTAAAAACAAACATGAAAACTGATTCCCCAGGCATCTCCCTGACAGTTCTGGGGGATTTGCTCTGATAAATAAGGTTATTAAAGATATTAATTTTAAATATTATTATTTTTAATAGGGAAAAACTACTATTATTAACAGGGGGGGAAAAAGGAAGAAAATTTGTTTCCACCTTATTTTGGGAAGTGGTGCTTGCCTGGTGTTTGCAATCCTGAGTGGTGCCTGTGTTGTTTCCTCTCCTAGATCTGCACACCAGCAGCAGGGACCAGCAATCCCCCTTGTCCTCGCTTAACTCCGTGCAGGAGCAGAAATCTGCCGGCTGATCCCAGCGGGCATGGCTGTGCTCCACTTGCACCTGTACCTCACGGCCTTGGGCTGCTGGGTGACACAGCTGTCCAGCTCCTTCCTGCTGCCCAACGCCACCGAGCTGCTGTCCCCGCCCGGGGGCACGGCCGCGGGGCTGCCGTGGGGCGAGGGGGTCCCGCGGGGCCGGCGGAAGCGACACCTCTCTGCCCACGACATGAGCGTCATCCTGGATTTCCACAACCAAGTGCGGGCACAGGTGTCCCCCCCCGCTGCCAACATGGAATATATGGTGAGTTGGGCTGTGGCAGGGGAGTTTTGGGGCCACAGCTCTGGTAGGCTCAAGGGGTTCACCTCTGATGTGGGAGCCCCAGCCTAGTAGGGATGTCGGGGTGCTGGGTGGGTTCCTGGCTGAACACGTGCCCTGGGGGATTTTTTGTGCCCCAGGGACTGAGCAGACCCATGCAGCCTCTGCGCAGGTGGGATGGAGTCCCAGCACAGAGACCTTTCCCTATGAGGGCAGATTTAGGATCTGTGGACCTCTGTCTGGGACATCCAGGACGTGGCTACAGACATGAAAAGCTCAGGTCCAAACCCAAAGCCCAGGGTGGAGCCTCTCCTCTGATTGCATCTGTGAGGGATGATCCCATCACAATCTCCAGGGTCCCTTTTGAGTGTTCCAAGTGATGCCAGCTCCCAGGAGAAGAAATGTGCAGGAGTGAGTCAAGGAGAGGAAGCACAGCCTTGACAAGTTGGGTGACTCTAGATGAGGGTCACCCTGCGCAGAGTTTTCCCCAGGTTCTGCCCACCCTGCTTGGAGCTCCTAACCTAGCCCTAAAGTTCCTCCAAGAGGAGCTATTTCCATCCTACACAGGGCAGAACCTCAGAGCTGGAGGTGCCACATGCTGCTGTGCTCCCAGGAAGGGGACCAGAGCTCTGAGGCAGCAGCTGGGTGGTCCCTGGATGTGGTTTTGGAGAAGCACACAGCATCCCAGCTTGCTGGGTACCAGAGCAGGTCAGACATGCCCGGGAGCATCCTGCACTGCTTCTTGCTTGCCCTAAATTCCTGCCTTCCAAAATAACTCACACAGGCATCTCCCCAAAGGCGTTCAGGATGGGTGAGGAAGCTTTAAATAATGCATGAAGGAACCAGCTGTGCTCACCGGTTAGGCTGTGGCCCGGGCTGCACTGAGGGCTGGGGACAGCTGTGAGCTGTAGCAGCAGCATAGGGCTGCAGGGTTTCACCCCTGTGCTCAGCTCCACCTTGTGCAGGAGCTCGTACCTGGAGGGAATCACACACACAGGGCATCCCTGCTCTGCAATGCTGTGTGTCCAGGAGCTGTGGTGGCAGCTGGGGAGGTTCATTGCTCCTGGACATGCTGCTGTGCTTCCTTCCCCTGGGCTTTTCTAGCCTGATGCATGGGCCATATTTTTTGGACACTCAGTGCTCCAGAAAGCAGGAGTGCTCAGAAAGCTCCCACAGCACAAAGGAGCAGGTTTCTCCTCTTCCCTGCTCTGGGAAGCCAAAACTCCTGCCTGCCCTTTTCCTTTCCTGTGGCCAGGTGTGGGATGAGCGGCTGGCCAGGGCAGCGGAGGCGTGGGCTGCACGCTGCCTGTGGGACCACGGCCCCCCCGAGCTGATGAAGTATGTGGGACAGAACCTCTCCATCCAATCGGGCAGGTGAGTGCCCTGCAGTCAGACTGAGCTCCTGGGAAACCCCAGAGCCCGCAATGCTGGAGGAGGAGCAGCAGCAGCCCCTCAGTCAAGGCTCTGAGCAGGCATTGCACAGGAGTGAGATAGAGCTGAGAGGCACATCAAGGATCCCGGGGTGGAGGACGAGGGCTCAGTTCTTGCAGAAGGGTAAATGCAGGAAAGCAGAGGTGCCTGCTGCTCCTTTGGGAAATATGCCATTACTCCCCTCTCTGCCAGGCACCTGGACCAGGGGCATATGGGTCCTGGATCTCCTCCACGTGGCTGAGCTCTCAGGTGTCTCTGGTCCTCTGGTCTCGAGCACAAGTGGGCTTGGCACAAGGATGTCATTACCCCCTTTTTCCCAGGAATGCTTGTTCCCAAGGGGCTCTGGCTCCAAACCATTTCTCTCCTCCACTTCCTCAGTGTGGAGCTTTCCCTTCCTTTCCTTTGCCCATGACTTCTGGTGTGGAGGAGATCCACCTCACCTGCAGCACCGTTGCAGGTACCGCTCTGTCATGGACATGGTGAAATCCTGGCACCAGGAGAAGCAGCACTACTCCTTCCCCCATCCCCGCGAGTGCAACCCCCGCTGCCCCTCCAAATGCAGCGGCTCCGTCTGCAGCCACTACACGCAGGTGAGCACTGCAGCCCCCCGGCATCCAGGGGCAAAGGGGGGCCTTGTGCAACTCACAGCTCTTCTCTTGATCCAGGATCAAACCCTGGCAGCTTCCAGATTCAGATCAGGCAGCGGTCCTGGCAGCTGGCACTGTGTCTGCTGGGGGGATGCTGGCAATGCTCTTCCACCCGGAGCATTTCCAGCATTTGGGCTGTTGCAGGAAGGTCTCAGGGGATCACAACCCACTGGAGGAGCAGCTGGTACCTTCTGGACAATTGACAAGGAAGTTTCCATTTTTTTAAAAAGCTTTTTCCCCCCTCTTTTGGCCTTTCTCTCCTCACTGCACCTCTGGAAACTTAAAGGTGGTGAAGAGAAAAAAAAACACTTTGTACTTTTGCCAAGCATGAATCCTTTTGTCTGTGATGGAACAGCTTCATAGCACCCTGCTGTTTCTGGCTCCATGGGAATGTAGCCCCTTCAACCCCTGGCACATCCCCACACAGCCTGGCCAGCACAAGGTGGAAAACTCCTCTGTTTCTCTGCCTGGCAGCAGAGCTGTGCCAGCCACTAATTACCTCTTCTTCATGGCTCCTTTACCTGAGCATCTGCATTCCCATGTGGCTCATCCATGGGGATACTCAGGGATGCTCTCAGTTGCAAAAGGGCAGTACACACTTTTCATGGAAGATATTTAACCTAGAGAGGCTTTAGGAGGAGCTTTTGTCTTTGCTTGACCTCCCTGTATGCAGGGTAGGCTGCTGGCCATGATTCTGTGTGAGGATTAGGAACTAATTTGGGTGAATTGGAGCAGTGACTCAGACTCTGCTGCTCATGGATGTGAGCTTTGCAAGGAAATCCCGTGTAGGGCAGTGCAGGTTTCAGGTAGGAGAGGGAGAACAAAAAGTCACCCTCTGGTAACAAAGCACTGCCTGTGATGGGACAGCATCCAGCCAAAGAGATTGGGGCAGTTGGGATGCGATTCCCTGGTGGGACAAAGCCCTGGACTGGCATCCCGGGGCTATCAGCTGAGGGTTGTCTGGGTGGATGGGCACCAACAGTGTCTGTTCTCTGTCCTGGCACAGATGGTGTGGGCAACCTCCAGCCGCCTGGGCTGTGCCCTGGGCACCTGTGCCAACGTGCGGGTGTGGGGCAGCACGTGGCGTCACGCCATCCTCCTCGTCTGCAACTACGCCATCAAGTAAGTGACTGGGGGAGAGCCCCCCGTGCCGTCCTCCCTCCCCACGCCAGTGTCAGCAGCAGGCTGATGATGCTCAGAGGTGATGCCCTCCTCTCTTTTTAGGGGCAACTGGCTGGGTGAAGCGCCCTACAAGGTGGGGCGGCCGTGCTCAGCCTGCCCGCCCTCCTACGGCGGGGGCTGCTCCAACAACATGTGTTTCACCGGAGTCAAATCCAACCAAGTCAGCTGGTTCTAGGGCTGTGGGAGCCCCAGGAGGAGCCCCGGGAATGGAGATGGGGTGAACAAGAATTATTTATAACACTGACCCCCCGGCAGCCTGGCTGTCCAACCTGCTTCATCCCTAATGCCATGTAGGAAAATGCTTTTCTAACACACCTCTCCAGCAGTGCTGTCTGGCTGCTTCCCACTTTGGGAACTAGGGACAGTTTTCTGAAATAGGGATGGTTTAGGGGTGCATGGAGGGAGTGGGGCTGGCTGCCACGGTCCCTGCTCTGCAGACTCGGGGGGCTTTCCCCACTGCCCCCCCGGTGCTAAGACAGAGGCTGGTGGAAGTGAATACTAAGATGTTCCCCTCGTGGTGAGCAGCTGGATAAGTGGGGAGCCCCGAGCATGCTCCTGCTTCACAGCAGCCCCTCTGACAGTGGGGCCCCCAGCTCTGAGCCCCCCAATAAAGCAGCCTGGAGACCCCCATCCTTGTGTTGGTTCTCCCTCATTCGCAGCCTGAAGCCTTGGGGTAGCACCGAGCCCGTGCCTTTGCTCTGGTTTTGGGGGTAAGCAGCAAAAAGGCTGCAGATGCCCTCGGTGGGGCCACGGGCTATGGGCACAGGAGATGCCTGGGCGCTTTGCTCCATCGTGTGGGAGAAGCCAGCACTGCTGGGACACTTGGTGATGATGACGCTGAAGGGCCACAAACTCCCTGCCCCGTCCAGGCTGTCCCACATTATCCCACTACTCTACCTCGCTCCCAGTGCCACTGAGCACCCCATTATCCACATCCCCTCTCTAGAACCTCTCAGCACTCAGCAGACTCAGGGATTCCTGAATTACAAGTCTTTGGATTTGAGCATCCAGCTGTGGATTCCTGTGCTGCAGCCCTCTGCATCCAGCAGCACTCTCCCCACGGCATGCTCCCTTGGGATGTGCTTTTCCATTCAGAGGAGCAGATATCCTTAATTTTTGCCCCCTCAGGGCTGAAGGGTTTCAATAGCTGAGATGTTAGGGGGATCCTGAGACTGGCAAGGATCCCTCTGTGTTCCTCCAGCCTGGCCTCTTCCTGAGATGTACAGGAGATATGGAAGGCTCTGTGCTTATGGATAGTAATTTTTTCAGCTTCAGCTCTGGATTCCCCATGTACTTGGTGTCCTCTCAGCAACACTTCTTGCATACGGTCCTGCTGGCTTCATCACAGCCCCTGGTAGCCCAGACTGCTCCTGTCATGGAGCCCCAGTGGCACAGGGGCTGCCACAGCCTCGTGGGGAGGTTGGGGAGCCCATCTGCACATCTGCCACCATGAGGTCCTGGATGCAGCAGTCCCAGGGGGAGCACAGATAACCATAAGTGGCTGTGGCACCTCGTGAGTACCCCTGGTTTGGGGAGCAGAGAGAGACAGGGAGGAGCTGCAAGCACCCTGTGCCCAGTCCTATGCTCAGGGTATCACCTGGCATCCCACCACAGCATCCTCGCAGCTCCCCATTCCCAAGCAACCTCTCTGGTTTGGCACCAGGGGGACAAGCCCCAACTCATGGCCTGGGCATTCTGCCCCTCGTGCCTCAGCCAGGTTCTGCTCTGCCCTTGCCAGTCCCTCCACTTGTCCCATAGCCCCTGGCCAGCCACGCTGTGTTTGCCCTTCTCTGTATACAGGCTCAGACCTGGTTTTCCCATCTTGGGTGACACAAAACCCAGCAGCACCTGGGCCACTGCAGAGTTGGATCTGGCCACCCCTACTCCCCGTGACCAAGGGTGAACCCCAGCCTGGCACCTGCCCCAGCCTTGACACCATCTGGAAGCGGGAGCCCCAAAAGAGTCCAGTAAAAGCCGTGTTTGAGTTTCTAGCTTGGCAGCAGTTACTATAGCTACAGCAACGGCACCTTGCAGATTGGTTTCCATAAGAGCTTGGTTACTATTTAACATCTCCACCCACATTAGCCCTGATTAAGCGAATCAATAAGATAACAGGAGAGGCAGGTTTCCTCGCCCTGCCTCTCTGCGCTCCCTCCTGCCTTCACCTAGTTCCTTAGTGAGAGACATTTTTATTTATTTATTTAGATTTCTTTTTGATTCCTCTACTTCCTCTGGTTTTCGCCCCAAGTCCCCATAGCAGTAGCCGGCGAGACATGGTCAATGTAAGCACCCAGCTAAGCGCTAAGATGGAGGCTCCATATGGTGAGTACAGCGTTCCCATCGCCCGCGCTGCCGGCCTGGCGTCGCTCCTGGCGGGGAGCGGGGCTGGGAGCGGCCAGCAGCCCCCAGCCCCCAGCCCTGCCGTGCTCCCCGCCGGCTCAGCCACCTGCAAAGGCTGCAGATGGAGGCAGGAGAAGGGTTCTGCTTGGTTTTGCTGTGATGTAAATTCCTCTGTGTGTGTTTTCTCTCTTTCACTCTGCTTGACCCAAAGAGGAAGGCACGTGCCCGAGGGAGCAGAGCGGCCCCACGTGCTGGCAGAGGGGCTGCTGCTGCTGGGCTGGCAGCAGAAGTGGCAGCACTTTAGAGGAGGTGAAGTGCTGCCCTAGGACACACAGCCAGCCCCAGTGCACAGGCTGCAGGTGGCCCGTGGCATGCCCGGGCTGTGAGTGGGCACAGCGGGCACAGCGCCGTGCTCCTGCCGGCGTTACGGCTGGGCAGCTTTCCCAGCCTGGACAAGCAGCAGCCTCCAGCCCCTGCGGGGCACAGCATCAGGTGGCACAATGCTGCCTGGGCACCTGGCCACAGCGAGATGCCTGCCAGGCCTGTGCTCCTGGCGTGGCACAGTGGGCACCAGCCTGGAGCAGCCCTGTGCTGTGGTCCTTGGCTGTGCCAGATGGCAACTGCCAACAAATGCACGTGGGCCCCGGGGGAGAGGTGCCCCTGCCCTCAGGGTTATCCTCAGGATGGGTCAGCTGTGCCTGTGTTGCAGCATCCCCACACGGATGGTTTGGTCCCGTGTGTTCTGGGAGCCCTGGTTCCCTGGGCATGGCCAGGCTGTGGAGTGAGGTCCCAGCAGTTGAGGTCTCACAGCTAGGAGGTTCTCCATCACATCCTCATGGCTCTCCAGCACTTCCTTGTGGCTCCCCATCAGATCCTCGTGGCTCTCCATCACATCCTCATGGCTCTCCATCACTCTCAAGGGCTCTCCATCATGGGGCTCTCCATCATACTACCTTGCCTTTCCTCACTCTATTTTTCATGCCCTGCTCCTCTTCTCTTTCACAAGCGTGCAGCCCCAGCCCAGCCCAGCCTCCAGGTACTATGTGTGCAAACTCAGGTCCCAGCAGGGCTTGTGGGACTCCCAGGCCACCTTCTTGGACTTTGCTAATAGCTTCTCTTTGGGTGGTTGCTTCCCTTGATCCAGGCTCCCACGGGTGTCACCTCCAGCCCTAATTCTTGTCTGTTGTGGCATTCATGCTGCCTTGTGCCTCCTTGCCCCAGCCCCCAGCACTTCAGTACCCTGCAGATCACTTTATTTCAGGTCACATCACCCCGTGGTGAGCCATGGCAGACACAGGGCATATCAGCATAGGTCCATGGCCTATGGCAATGTGCAGGAATTGTATAGGATCTGCTGTAGTGTCACTGGGCTGGGCTGGAGCAGGCAGTTGTGATTAAGCACTTATGGAATGCTGAGTTTTAGCCTGCTTTTATCAGGCTGCTCATTTGTGCATCCCCAGGCCGCCAGGTCTCTGGAGGAGCTCTGTTCACTCCTGGCTCTGAGCTGCAGGAGCCAGCAGCAGGAAAATGCCCAGAAAACTGTCCAGGTTTTGGCTGCTTAGTGCAAGTTGTGTCTTTGTGTCCAGCTGCTTGGACAAAGTGCAAGGAGCCATTTGGTGAAGAACACATGTGAGCTGGTGAAACGAAGGACTGATACCTCTGAGATGTGCAGAGGGCTGGATCCTGGAGCAAAAATTGGCCCAGGAGGAGCCAGTGCTGAGCATCCTCCAGGCTGAAGCCCCTGCTGCTGGTGGGAGATGGCTCCTGACCCACCCAGCCCACAGGGACCGACTTGCACCTCATCTGCAGGAAAAGGGGAGGTCCAAGGGATGTTCCCATCAGCCTGGGAGACCTGGTGGTGCAGGCACGTCCAGGATGTCTGCATCCAGCTGTGCCCCAGGGTGCAAAGCAACCTCATTTCTGCAGTGAGCAGAAATGGCTTTGCCCGGCACATGCAATACAAGGAGCTGAACAAACTCTTTAATCACTTAGGATGAAGTTATTCTGCCCACTTGCAGCTGGCTCTAATGTGAGCAACCACTTACCAGCCCTGGCACATCAGTGACCTTAAACACAGGCGGGTAAACATTTCTGGCAGTAATTTTCAAAAATTATTTTTATTAATTATTATTTTTGAAGTTGTTTTTGTTTTAATTTTTCAGTCTGAGAGTCAGTAACTGAGCCACGTGCTGAGCTTGGGCAAGTGCAGGCAGAGCCAGGTGCTGTGGGGTGGATGGGGAGGAATCACTGCCCATCCCACCTGTGGCCACTCTCCTCATCTGCTCCCAAACAAAAGCAGGCTCTGGCCGACACTCACTGTAAGTCTGGGGCCAGGCAAGGGGAAGACAGAAATAATAGGAATAAAAAAGCGAGATGGGCCTCCCACACTAAAGCGAGAGGAAACTCAGAGTGTTGGCAAAAGGAGGGGAGTCCTCATAAATAAAACGGGTGTAAAAGTTATCCAAATAGAGGTGAGGAAGGGCTGGTGGGATGGGGGACTGGGCAGTGCCTGGCTTCCTCAGCAGCTCTGGAGGGTTGGGCTGGGGCTGGGCAGCAGAGTGGGACACAGCAGCTGGGATGTACCATCCTGCAGATGGCAAAGTGGTGTCCAAACCCTTTCCAGGGTCACTGGGAAGTTTATTCTCTTGCAGAGCAGTGGGGGAGCTCACACAGCAGTGTGAGCCCCAGCCATGCCCACTGTGGTGTCCTTGCAGCAGCTCCAGCCCTCAGCAGGACAGGCCATGGAGCTGGCATGCCTGATGGAGGCACACCAGGGTCCTCCAGAGGAGCCTTCAGCCTTGGAGAAGGTCACAGAGTTATTTTCGGTTTCTTTTTACAGATTGAAAGATTTTTCTGATTTTCCCTTCTCCCCATCTATATTATGAGATTCAGGACTTCAGCATCCATCTGAAGTCAGGGATATATTCTAATGGGGAACTTTGGCACTGGCATTCAGCCTTGGCACAGCAAGCAAGTCTGGCTTCTCTTGGCAGTGGTGGCATCAGTAAGAGCATCCCCCCAGTGCAGATATTGCAACCCTCCCCATCCATCCCTGTCCCAGAGTGTCACCAGCATTTTCCCTAAAACACCTTGGGGGCACTTATTTCCCGCCCATCAGACCTGTGCCTTGTGTAAAGGACTTGGAGGATGTCCTGCCAGGCAGTGACAAAGCTGGCCTGTCCCTGCACCCTGGGTGAGTCCCTGCAGGAGAAGGGAGTGATGCTGCAGCTCTGGAGAGATGTGGAGCTGGAGACACATTCAAAATCCTCACCAGCACCTGCTGAGGACAGGCTGTGAGCTGGAAAGGGCTCCACTGGTGCTGAATCCCTGCAGGAAGCTGTAAATAGGTGTGAGAGAAGGTGGAGGATGGAGAGAGGGCAAGGGGAACATCTCCTGCTGGGACTGAGGAAGGGATGAGTCCCTTGATCCACCTTTATCCTTCCACTGAGACTTGGGCACAATTTGGGCAGTTGGTCTCAATCCCACTGCAGGCAGCACCACTCCTTCATATTTTGGATCTTCTCAGAGCTGGGGATCCCCAGGGCTGGTGGTTTCAGCAGGGACCAGCACATGGTCAGGGCTGGCCCTGATCAGTAAAGCAGCTTTGGAAAACAGCTGAAAAATGTGAGATGTCACTGCTGCTCAAGAGCTCTGGTCAGATGTGGGGAGTAGTTTCAACTGAGGAACAAAAGAGTGGGCCAATTTTCTGAGTATTTTTAATTTTCACTGCCAAATGCATCGAATTTTTTACAGGTTTCCTCTAGATGTGACCTGAACTGAGCTTTTCCTCCTCAACTGCTCATGTCAGCTGCTCTTTAATTCCTCTGTTTACTCCTTGTTCTTTGTATCCATGACCTGGCAGCCATCAGGGACTGATGGGTTTTAGGACACCTGGCACAGCCCCTTCCTTGTCCCCAGTCTGGCCATCCTTGCTGGACGTTGGGGTGGCTGTAACACTGGTGCTGGCAAGGTCAGCACTTTCCAGTGCCTGAGCAGGGTATTGGAGCAGCCAGGAATAAGCACAGGTATTTGCTGGGATGCAAAAGGGATAATAACTGTGCTAGCAACTTGGCCTGCTCCCAAGAGCTGTTTGCTGGTGAAGGTTTCCTTGGGGAAGAGCTGGGGATGCTGCTCAGTGTCACAGGGTGTCTGCACTTACCCACAGGGCTGTGACTTCTCCCACCTCATTCCAGCCATTTATGGGGCCAGCAGCACACCCTCAATTTTGGCTTTGCTTGAAACACAACAGTATTTTTATAGGGGGAGGGCTGCTGTCAGCAGGAAATGAGCTCCAGCTCTGGAAGGTGAGCAGCAAGTGGCTCAGGAAGGCTTCAGGAGTGTCTGAGAGATGTTCTGAGCTCAGCAGGGCAGGTGTAAGTCTCCCAGTCATACCCTGTTAGTCATCTGCTGACATTTCTTAAATGGAATTGAAAAACGTTTACTTAGCATGAGTGCAAAGGGGTGGTGAGTGATGGTGGTCCCACAGACAGCAAGGGCTGGGTGAGTTTCTTTTACATACAGCAGTATTTCCAGCAAGACCAGGGCCAGCAGTGGGGGACAGCAGCACACAGGGCAGAGCCAAGGGGTACATCAGGGGATGTCTGCAAGTATCTCTGCTGGCAGGCTTAGGGTTAGAACAGGGCAAAGACTGCAAAAAAAATCCACGACTGTTTGTGTTCAAGCTACTTCTCTGTTTGCTTTCCTCAAATATTCAAGCAAACAAGGCTTCTGGCAGAAATGTGTGTGGAAATGGCAAATGTTGCAGAATTTTCATGGAAGGCGAATTTCAAGGTAGCAGTTGTGTGGTGAACCTGGGGCTGAGGGCTCTGCTCTCCTGTCCTGGGCAGAGGCACTGGGGCCTCTGAGCAAAGCTGGGGCCCAGAAACAATTACTCCCAGGAACAGCTCCTGTCTAAGCTTCAGCCTAAGCATCACCAGAGATTACTCAGCAAATCCCTTCAGGAAATTCACGTCTCAAAAAATAAAGGTAGGCTCAGGATGCTGCACCAAAGGGGTGGGAGGGGCAGCTCATGCAGAGCAAGTGGCTGTGAAAATGCACCAGCAGTCAAGGAGCAAACAGACCCTGGCTCTGTGAGGCTGGACCAAACTTTGTATCTCAAAATCCTGCAGTCACCAGAGGAATTCCAGCTGCATCCTCATGGTAATGGAGCTCTCGTGCTGAGAGACAGATGGGCACCGTCCCTGTGAGCTCAAGCCCTCTGAGCCTCCAGCAGCAAGGTGTCCCTGAGGGCACAACTGCTGCTGGAAGCTCCTGCTGGGAACAGGATTGGAGGTAGGGAATGGGGCATAGTGTGTGCCTCCATCATAGGTGACCAGGCATAGCCCACATCTTCTGTGACAATGCTCTGGGAGCATCTTCTCCTTCTCTGCACATCCAAGTTGGTTTGACAGCCTGATTTTCACTACAGCCCTGCAGACCTCACACCTTGCTCACTCCACTCCAGACTTCCCAGGACAGCTCCTTCCCTGCAGCTTTGCTCACCCCTCTGCCAGGGTGGGTGGCTCATCTCCTGGCACTGAGCACAGGGAACCCAAACCCCCTACCACAGCCACCAGCAGCCACCTTTCACCTGCCTCTGCACCAGAAACCTGTCCCAGCCATGGGTGTGTGTGAGATTTTATAGGTGATAAACCCTGGGAAGGTGGGAAACACAAGGAGAGAAGCACACTCAGCTTCCTGGCATGGCCCAACGCACTGGTTAGGAGAGCCAATGTCAACAGATAGACCCGAAGGAAGGAGCAAAACCAAATACATGGGCACTTCTCAGAACAAGAGCTGTAAAACCTGCACAAACCTGAACAAGTGCCACAACACCAGTTTATATGGTCAGAATCAACAGTTGAGCCCACTCAACGTGTTTGCCGACACACAAACAACAGCCACCGTGCTGGGTTTATGGCCCAGTGCCCTTCATGGAGGCAGAGCCCAGCTCCTCCTGCCCCACTCAGCCACTTCCCTCCTCCTCTGCTCCCAAGGGATGCTGATCATTTTGCCACACTTAATACCCCATGATAAAAGGCTGCTGCTGCTCCTCTGCAGCATTCCAGCCTGCCCTGGCTTCCATCCAGCTGGACAATGCCTGCATCCTTTCCAGCAGGTGGGATGGCAGCATCCACCCCAGAACCCTGGTAAAAAGCAGCAGCTCAGCATGGGAAGAGGATTCACTGGTGCTAACACCACTCAAGGAATCTTGCCATGGGCTGTGGGGCTGGGCATGGTGTCAGGGCAGCACTGGGGGGCTCAGCAGAAGGTGTAAAGTAACAACTGCTGCAGGTCCCTATACAGCTCAGCAGGCTCTGACCTGCAGTCACTGCAGCTTGAGCATGTCCTGTGCCTCAGGTGGACGTGGCCCAGCAGGGAAGAATGGACAAAGCACTGATGGATGCCTGAGGGAAGCAGCTCATGCATGCCAAAGGCAGCAACAGGAAACGAAGAGTGGAATAAGGAGGCAGGAGGGACAAGGGGACAAACAGCCAGGCTTCAGATCCACAGCCCTGGTACCCCCCTGCCTAGAGTCTGCTGCCACCAAGGTGGTGGGACCCAGGTGGTGGAAGCAGAGCCAAGTGCTGCCTGTGGCTCATCCATGGGTGTGTGCCTGGAGACTGCCATTGTCTGGGAGAAACGTCTGTTGACTTGGGTGTGTTTACTGTTACAGCCACTAAAACCTGTGTGGCAACACAGGGGTGCAGGGAGGTGTCATGGGGTTATACACAGTTCAGTCCCAGTCTTGCCTTTGATGCTGCTCCCTGCTCCACATGGGAATGTTGGGCATCAGCCCCTGTTGCCAGCACAGCCCTCCTGGGCACAGAGCTGCTGGTCACTCCCCATTCCTGACCCACCAGGGGCATTCTGGAAGATGCTGACTGTGGGCACTCCAAATTAACTCAAGGTCAGGCAGGGCTGAGTGGAAGCAGAAGCTTGTGGAGCCAGGACAGGAATGGTTTAGGAATGGGTTTGCTCCATTAGAACGGTTCCTTCAAGGTGGTGCTTGGGGCCTGATGTCTGGAGGCAGGAATGAGCTCTCTTCTCCTTGGCACAGCAAAAACAGACATGGGCTTGGCAGGAACACAGTCAAGCAAGGAGAAAGGAAAATGCAGGGAAATGAGTGTTTCAGATGGGTTTATCCCTGAGTTGGTTCTTCTGGACTCAGAGGCTGATGAGACCTGGCCCTAGTCAGGTCACAGCCATGCAGCCCAAGGCTGAATTCAGAGGTGCCCAGGTCTCTCTTTCAGCACTTCAGTCACTCAGTGCCTGAAACCTTAGTGAAGTGCCACTCTAGTCCCTCATAGGATTTACTTTTTCCATTATAAACAGGGCCACACTTGCCAGAACACACTTCTTGGAGAGGAGAAAACTCTGGATGCTCAGCAGCCTCCCTGCTCTGCTCTGGACTGAGCCATCCTGCACTGTGATGTCAGTTGGGAGGAGAGACCAAGGTTGTTGCTCAAGGATATGGTGTTCTGGCTATTTATATAGAAACACTTTAAAGCAAAAGCAGTCAGCTTCTCCCTGAGAAGCCAGACCCACCCTGCTGTTAGACACACCCAGGCACATTTTCTGGATCTACCTCCAGGGCTGCACATATGGCCAGGTACCCCCTGCCCTAAAGAAGCCCAGTGGCAGGCCAGAGACCGGGCTGAGGGACCTCAGAAAGGTGGCCCAGAAGGCACTGGCATTGCTGCAGGCACTGGCAGCAGGGCACAGACCCAGAGCCACCTTATAATTTTCCTCCGGGTAGTGGCCAGAACCCTTTAAAACCTGCGGCTCTGCGGCACAAACTCCTGCTCCCCACCAAATCTCATTGTGACCAGCATTAAGGGATTAGCCTGTCCCTGCCCCTGCACCACATGCAGCTCCTGGGCATGGCTCGTGTCCTGCAGCCCACGGGGGGCTCGCCGGCTGCACGGCCCCATCCAGGGCCGAGACTTCCCTAGCTCTGCCCACGGAGCTGAGCGCCCCTGGAAGATGAATGGCAGCAGATACGACCTGTTCCAGGAAACACCAGGTACCCCCCTGCTCCCCCAGCACTTGCAGCAGGGAGAGAAGCAGCTGCATAACCAGTGCTGCAGAGTTTATGTGAATGAAGGGCATTGACAGGGCCTCCAGTGTGGATTTGGAGCTGCCAAAATACGCTTGTTCCCACTGGTATTGCTGGTCCCCCATGGGACCCCCATGTCTCTGGTTTCTGTTTTGCTTCGTGCAGGGTGAACATACCAGGTCTGTGGGTGGTGGTGGCTCATGTCCCCAGGTTGATTCTGGGGCTCGAGAGATACCCCAACATGGGCAGCATGGTGGGTGCTGTGACTCCTATGGGAAGAGCTGGTAGAGTCAGGCTGGCATCCCATGGACACCCCAGTGATTGCCTGTGCTGTCTGAGAAATGATTCAGTCATTCTCTGGTCAGTTCCCAGTGCCTGGCATTGCTGCCCTGGGGACAGACCCTGCCACTTGCAGCACAGCCCCTGCTCCTGAGCCAGATCTGCAGCGGGACTTCACAGAACTCATAATGAAAGCTTAGAAGCAACTAAGAGAAAAACACTTCCAGTGCAAACTTTACTTGTTGCACAGAGTCCTTACCAGAAAGGTTTTTAGTGTTCCCCTCTGTGGCCCCCTCCAGCCAGCTCTGTGCTCAGCCCCTCAGCCCCAGCACCCACAGGGACCTCAGTGTGAAGCCTCAGGAGGCTGGGTGGGCTCAGGATGCACCAAACTTGTCCAAGTTCCTGCAGATCACTGCCAGCACCGTGAGGAACTTGGACATGTTTGGTGCTTCCTGAGCCCTGGACCCCTGTGCTTCACAGAACCTCGTCCCCAAAACACCCCAGCAGCCTCCATTCCACTCCGGGACTCAGCAAAAATTGAGCTGCTCCTCTTGCTTGAGGAATTCCTCCCAAGCAGGGCTTGTGCTGGTGGTGGGGTTTGTGCTTCCTGAGGTAGCCTGCACCCCCAGTCACCATCCCACAGGACGAGCTCTCCATGCCAGTGGGGAGTCACAAGCTGGGGGCTGCTCCCAGCAGTACCTGAGCTCTTTATCAGCTGACGATTTAGGAAAGTTCATGGCTTCAGTGTCTCATGATACGTTTACTAGAAGTAGTTCATTTCCTCAAATGATGTAGTTTATGGTCATAATATATTTTAATTTCTTTATGACACAAGAGGCCAATGGCACCAGGACTTGCAGGAATGTGAAGGGACACAGAATAGTGCTATCCAGTGCTGCAGACCTAGGTGGAATACTCATGGTCTGATTAACAGTTTCCCATCTTTGTGAGCTGGGAGCCAAACACTGGCCCTGCAGTGTCCTGGCCATGGGTTTCTGGAACTGTAGGGACAGGTGATGCCCTGCCCTTGATGGCCCCCATGCAACAAACCTTGCATGTAGAAGGCTCCCATGTTCCCATACCTTGCTTTTTGCTGTGTTTTTGTTTCTCTGGCAGGGGACAGGAGGGTTGTGTCATACAGGAGGGTGTGTGGTGGGTGTACAGCTGCTGTGGACATGGAGCTCCTGAGTGTTGTCTGGTTCTTACTCACCCCTTGCTGGGCTCTGGTGATTGAGGACATTGGGGACATGACAGGTTATTCAGGCACTCTGCACACTCCTGCAGAGAAAAAGCATTTTGCACTAACTTATTTCCTTCTGTTTCCAGAAACTAGAATCTCCTGAATTTTAACTCACCATCCCTTTGTGTTTTTTTTTTTTTTTCCATACCCAGCCTACCTTTCCCAATTCAGACCTGCCAGTGCTCCCACCTGCAGCAGCCTCCCTCCTTCCTTGTGCTCCCTCCCTCAGGCAAACATGGCCTTGTCCTGAGATGTTCCCCCAGGTTCAGCTCCCCAGCTGGAGCTGACTTGTTGGGTCCAGGAAGATGTTTTATGGCCTTGAGGTGCTCTTGACTTGTCCTCCTCCAGGGCCATGGGCTCAGACTGTCCCTGACACCCTTGCCCTGTTGCAGCTCTCCCTCCACCCCTCAGCAGCACTGCAATCTTTTGCCTTAATTTTGAGGGAGGGCTGATCCCGACAGCCCCAGCAGCCACTGGAGGTCACTTCGAGGCATGGCTTGCTGATGTACCCAGCTTTACAAAAAAGATACTAAAAAAAAAAAAAAAAAAGGTAAAACTTGATGTGTAACCACTGTTGATTTTGGCTGTTCACCTCCTTCACCTATTGCTCCACAGCTGGAACGATTCAGGGGCTGTTTCATGTGTGTATAATGAATGTATAAAGTCAATGAAACATAAAAGCCCTGCAAACAGCTGGCAGGGCTGAAGGGAGACACTCTCCTGCCTGCCTGTGAGCTCAGTAGGGATCCTTTTCCTTGGAAGCTTCAGGATTACTTCAGGCTCAAAGGACTCATATCCACCTACTAAACAAATTCTCCCCAGGTCCAGAGTGGGCTGCTGAGATCCCTGCCACACTAAATGTGTGTGCTGGCGGCATGGAGAGCAATAGGTGTCTCTTGCTGGCAGCAAACCCTCTCTCCAGTGCTGCTGCTTCCCTGAGGCTCCTGCTCCCCCATCGAAATGGGGCTTAAACCACTGGATTTCATCCAGTGTAGTCAGTGAACCTGGAACAGCACATGGCAAAGTCAGAGCTTTTCTGGACTCCCTCCCAAACAGGCAGGAGAGTGTTCAGCAGGAAAGTGTCCGGGTCTCTGCTGGTCAGGGTTTGGAGGGAGTGCAGGGCTTGTGGTGTAGGGTTTTAAGGGGGGAAGTGGGATCAGTGATGGGAGCTGTAGCTTGGGCCAAGTTGCAGCCTGTGGTGTAAAGGAAGAAGATGAATCTATTCCCCTTCCTCTCTTGGTCCCAGGCTCATTGTGTGATTTTATATGGACACAGAGCAGACGGATTTCCAGAGTCACAACTACAAAACTGCAGGCCCCAGAGCCAGGTGCTGCTTTTAGGGGCTGCAGTGCAGGCAGAGTGATGGCAAATACACATCAGCAAATGCCCTGGCATTTTCAAGTACAGCCACCCTTCTGGGAACAGCCCAAATTTACTGTCCTTGCATAATAACAGCTCCCAGGACAAATAATAATTACTTCCTCAAGAGTTCAGAGCCCTTGTAAGGAAGGATAATAAACCCCTTTCCAGTCCTGGGATGAAAGGCAAGCACAGTGTTATCACCAGAGCAGTATGTGCTGAAATGGTCTGTCTGTCCCCATGTTTGCAGTTCTTTCCCTACCACTTTTCCAGAGCAGCTATTTATTTTAGCTCCAATAATTGCCTCCAGGCCCAACATCATCCCAGTTTCAGCTGAAATGCACATGTTGCTTTTGGAAAAGAGTTTGGGCAGAGTCTTATACCTTCCTTAAAGTAACTCCTCCCCATGGCCAAAAGCTGCCTCGATTCTCCAAATGGGGATTTTGTGGTCTGGGACAATATTGGTTGGCTTGGCTTCTTTTTGATAACTTTGGTCAGAAACAGCCTAAGGTTGCAATGAAGCTGCCTCTGTCACCCTGAGCTGTGCTGGGGAGCCTGCCACCACATGTCACATGCTCATCAGTGACAGTGTCTGGGGTCTGCTCAGGGATTGTTTGTCCTGGGCATTGCCCCCAGCTCCAAACTGCAAATCTGCCCCAGCAACAGGCCCTTGCTTCAGCCCTGGGGAAAGTAAATCACCAAGAGTGATTGCTGTTGAACAAGATGATAAAATTGATTGCATCTTCCCCAGGCAAGGTCTGGCACATGGCTGTGGTCTCCTCCTGCCTCTCATTGCTGGATCTTTCCAATCCACCTCCCTGAATGGAGCTGGTGGCTCATTTTCACCTCCACAAAGTGTTTTGCTGGTGCAGGGATGAGCAGTGTGCAGCTGGCAAGGGGCAAACAGACCCTAAACAACCTCTGCTGAATCATCTGTTTTCCTGGAGGCTTCCCACAGCTTCTGGGGACATTCTGGGGAGGGACATGGGAGCAGACCCCCATCTGTGTGTCTGTCATATGATTGCCCAAAGCAGAGGCAAAGATCTGCCCCCTGAGCTGGGGGCTTGTGCAGCTGCACTGACCTGCAGCCCCCCCAGCCCTAAAAAATTCCTTGGAGCTGCTTATTAACACACTGACAACTCTGCTCTGGAGTCACAGCACACCGAGTTAGAAGGCAGGAGGGTTTGACAGTATGGCCTAAATACCCCTGTTTACAAAAAGTCTGACAAAACACAAGCCCTTGGCTTTATCTTTCCCATTTGGAAATAGTCACCGAGCAAATATACTCAAGGCATGAAAGGAGGGGGGTTTATATTGACTTTAGAAAAAGCTGTTCTTTAAAAACAGGGAAAAAAGCTCATCCTCGAGCTGTGCAGACTGGCTGCAAGACCCAAAAGTCCTGTGTAGGGGCTTAAAGCCTGCCTGCTAATCTGTAGCAGTTCTATGTGAACAAGTCATGCAGTAAACTGCTCTCTGTTAATTTTTTAATGCAGAATAAACAGGTCAAGAAATGATTAGCATGAGAATAAGTTGAGCTTAATTGGGAGAATCAGAAAAGATGAGAGGGAAGAGGCAAATTGGAGTTATCAGTTAACCATACAGAGTGGCTCTGCCTGCACAAGCTCATGTTCCCTCTTGTTTTTCATCCCCTCTGAAGCTGCTTCTTTTTTTTTTTTCCCCCTTCCCTTACTTAAATGATGAGCTAAAATTGCTGGTACAAGCACAATGAAAGCCCTTGTTTCTCCTTCTCATTTTCTCTCTGCAATGGCTGGCCAAATGAATCGCAGGTGATAAGGCTCCTACCTGGTTACTCCTGAGATTCTTCCCAGAAAGGAAGCTGCTGACATTAAGTGCAAAATCCACTTTGTGCAAGTACCAGTGCTGTGCTCCAGTGCAAAATTTTCAGCATGATCCTGGGAGATCCAAAGACTGAGCAGACACGTCCGTGGGCAAGGGGAAGAGCAGTCCTCGGGACTGCTTGAAGTGGAGTTTGGTCAGTGGTCGAAGATCTATATTCTCAGATAGGCAGGACTTTGTCCACAAACTGGAATTTGAAATTTCAAAGGGGAAAAAAAAAAAAGGCAGAAAGGACCTTTGCATGTGTGGAGATGACTATGCTGGTGACGTTCCCCTGGGACTTTTGTTCTTTGTCGTGAAACTTGGGCTTCCTGCTTCCCCACAGCTCGCTCTGAAATGGAGATGGGCTGAGCAGGGCCCTGACCATGTCCAGGGCCTTGCTGCTCTGGAGAGTTTCACACCTGAGCCCACCTCTGCTTCGTGTGCTTGTGGGGAAAAAAAGGAAAAAAAAAAAGTGAAATATTACAGCTCTCTAGTGACATGGGAGCAGAGCTCTGGAGTCAGCACTGCCAGGGCCAGTGATGGCATTGCCCAGGAAAGCTGAGGGTGCTCCTGCTGGCTCTGGGCACTGGCTTTTCTGACGGGCATTTCTTAAGAGTGCAGAGCTGTGAGAGAGAAAAGCAAAGGGCAGGAGGGCCCCTGGTCATGGTCCATGCCCAGGAAGTCTGCAGGCAGCCCCAGACTGGGGTGCCTGGTTGATCCACTGGCAGGCAGGGCTGTGTCCTGCATCAGGCAGGGGAGATGGGCCAGCAGGAACATAACACACACAGAGGCATCAAAAAGATGGGGCCAGGCTCGTCACAGGGTGCATGGCTGGAGATCAAGGGGCATAAAAACTGGAGAGAGGTTCAGACAGTGTCTAACCATGAGGACAGTCAAGCACCCGCTGGCTGCTGAGGCTGCTCTGCATCCTTGGAGGTGTTCAAGACCCAGCTGGATAAAGCTGAAAGGAAGCCATGCTGCTTCCAGCAGCAGGAGCCTAGAGCAGAGACTCTGAGGTCCCTTCCAACATCAATTCTCCCCTGATCCTACAACACCCTGTTCAAGAAGCAACAGAGAAGCAAACCTTGAGAGGAGCCTGCTCACCTGCTTGATATGTAGAGTAGGTGACTGCATCCTTATCAAAAAATGCCCTATTAAATACTCTGTTCCTGATCCTCACCTATTGAGAAGCACAGATCTTATTTTCAGGGAATTCCCTTTAGGTTTGCATAAATTTGCCAGATGGGGACATATAGATAAGGCAGAATTAGTGCCATGATGTACCAGTGTGGGAAAGGGTTTACTGCTCAACAGATAAAAATTAAATAATCACTTGGCACAGAACAGATCGTACTCCAGAGCTGTCATGGTCTCCTTTGCAACCATGTCCTGACATAAGAAACAGTGGGTGGAGCATTCAGAAAATGGGGACAGGAGAGAGGAGCAGATCTGGCAGCTGAACTTCCCCAGAGCAACTAGTCTGGGAAGAGCCTTCACCTACCAATGGGTGAAAAAAACTCATAGTCTTCCAGCTATGAGTTGTCTCTCTGTGGAACAAAAATGGCAAAACATCTTCTGTAGCCAGAAGTGCTTGGAACAGCCCCACGAGCAACTGCTGACTCCAACATCTCCCACCTAAAACAGCTACAGAGCTGTGGGGTCCTGTTGGCCAGTACAAGCCATGACTGCATTGGCAAGCTGTTCCAAAACTCACCAGACAAGGATGCCAGGGAGGGACAAGGCAGAAGCCACCAGGGGAGACATCATCACCAGCAGCAGTGCCCAGGGAGCAGCCAGTGCATTTCCATCAGAGCCCATCTCCAGGGCAGAGGAAGTGTGTGGTGTCCTTGGCTGGTCTGGCCCTCAACCTCCACAGCAACATGAGGGATTTAGGAGGGGGCACTGGTGACCCACAGAGGACACTGGCAGTGAGAAAACAACACAACCCTGGGCGGAAAACACCACGTCCCATTGACAGCCCTGGCCTCGTGAGCCACCTAAGGCTCTCCAAACTTCCCCGCTCCTTATCTGCCGCTCTCCCGCACACGCTGCCTCTCTGATTTCTATTCCTGGCCCTTTTAATCCTTCCTGCCTGGGAAGTAAACGGCCTTTGCAGCCTCCTTGCTCAGCAAGCTATTGAAGAAAAAGGTTTGTTTTGCTGAGCAGAGCAGAACAAGCCCTGCTTTTACGATATTTTACTAGACGCTGTGACAAATCCTGCACATATTTGACCTGGTGTCTGCAGCATTTATCTAATCAAAGGGATCACCGTGGCCTGGCTGGGATTGGGATGGAGGTCCCTGGGATGAGGCTATGGAGGGGGTCAGGCTCTACTCTTGCATCTCCATCCCAGTCTGCACATAATAAAACCAATTTTTGGCAAGGACTGTATCTGCCTAGAGAAAGAGCCACCAGCTCATGAGCTCTGGCTTGTCCCTCAGGAGCACTGACCTAATGACTGTTTCCCCTGCAGCAAAGGATCATTTATCACCATTCCCAAGTGACAAAGCAGGGGCTCTCCTCGTGCTCAGATTCACTCCTGCAGACCTGTAGCCTCAGGGTAGAAAAGCTGTTCAGAAGTGCTATGTAGGTCATGGTTTTGGGGGGCAAAGGGCTGCTTGAACAATTCCGTGGGCTCCTAAAATGTGAATAGAAAATCATCACTAGCATAACTGCTGAAAGGCATGTATTGGTGTGGAGCCAGAGACCTTGGATTCGTGTTGTGGCAGTGATGGCACTGTGGCCAGGGCAGCCTGTGGTGCCAGTGGGGTTGGGGCTGCATTGGGGTGCCTGGGAAGAACAAACACAAGGCTCTGGGAGCCCAGATCAGCAGAGTGTGGACTCAGTTTCTGCTGGTTGCGAAACCACGGGGCTGTTTTCAATGCAGAGCAAACTGATACCAAATCATTAATTGCTGGTTCTCTTGCACCATGCAGCCGGTGCCATTCTGAGATCGATTAAATTCCCACTCAATGATCTCGCAATTGCACTGAAAAGTCTCAGTTCTGGCTGAAGTGGAGGAGTGATGTGCCATGGGGAGCTGGGGAGGAGAGCACAGGCAGCTCTGCTCCCACTGCCCAGCCCCAGTGGGGTCAGACCCAAGGTCTGGGCGAGGCACAGACCCACTGTTGGTGCTGACAGCAGACAGGGCACCCAAAGGAAAACTGCTGCTGCTCTGCTGTAATATGTCTCATGAAACTTTTATGACATATCAGCCAAAACCCACGGCCGGGGGTGTCCAGCACAGAGTGATTTCAGCTGTGGGACAGGAGCCACCCTGGCAATTCCCAGGGTGTCTGTGCCACCCCTCAGCCCCACTCAGTTTGGGCATGGCTGCAGAATGGGATCTGTTTATAGGGCATCCAGCCCCCTGTAAAACTTTGTTTATAGGGAAGTAAAAGGAGTAATACATGTTACTTTACATAGCAACGTGTAAATTTCCAGGCAGGATCTGACCTTCTCTGACCGTGAGGGAGAGAAAAGGAGGAGTGGAAAGGATGGAGGGAATAAGAGAAGAGAAAAGCAGGGGTGTAGGCAACCAGTGGTGAGGAGAGGAAGGCAATGACAGAAGTGGAGAAGAACTTTGTTCTCCTGGTAGGGCTTTTTCCAAATTTCCCACCTCAGGTATAAGTAAGAGCAACTCCAGCAGCTCAGCATCAAGGTCAATAGCCCTTGGTGAGTGCCTGCTCCCGTGGTGCTGCCTGCACCCAGGAGCCAGGATCAGAAACGCCTTGAGATTCAATAATAAACAGTCAACAAGAATCACTGCTGCTCCACCAGAAAAGAAAAGAGGAAAAAAAAAAAACAGCTTAGTATTCAGCAATGGGTGAGATGATTAAAGATTAACCCCCTGCCTCCTGCCTCCACCCCTCTGGGAGTATAGGCCTTGAGGCTCAGCAAATCCTTTCAGAGAAATATCTGAATTAAAAGACAACAGGTAGGGGACGCAGTGAAGGCAGAGGAGGCAGGAGGGCCAATAGCCTGGGCCAAGGGAATCGGTACAATCTGGCCCGTGTTTGCCGAGGATAATGCGCCTTTCCAAAGCCCTCATAGACATGGAGATGGCAGATTACAGCGCAGCGCTAGACCCCGCATACACCACCCTGGAGTTTGAGAACATGCAGGTCCTGGCCATGGGCAATGGTAAGTCCCCTCTGTCTTCTCCCCTCTGCTGGGTGGGATGAGCCAGGGGCTGCAGGAGGACAAGTTCCCTGGGGTGGCCACAAAAATGTTCCTGGGGAAGGAAGATGGGGAGCTCGCAGGGGGGTTTCTGTTTCCCCAGGGGAAAACAGAGAGGGGAGAGCAGAGCTGTGTTTGGTACAGGTGGGATGGTGTCCTGCAGCCCAGAGCCCTTGGGAGCAGGCACACACCAGGAGCTGGGTGGAATGAGAGGCCCCTTGCAGACATTCTGCCCAGGGAATGGGGCTGGGGCTGAACATGGTGGGGGGTCTCCCAGACCCCAGCCAAAAGTTCCTGCGTGAAGTGCTTGTTCACCAGACAGACAGCTCACCCTGTGTCTCCAGAGCCGAGAGCCAGTGCCTGGAGCAGACAGGCATTTAGCACCTGGTAGGGGTGTAAATCACTGTCAGAAGTGATTTAGGCACTGCCGATGCAGCTGCTGTGGCCACAGCCCTTCCCCAGCGTGGTGCTGGGGTGTGGGGTGGCATCTCCTTTCCTGGCTCAGCCCCCAGTGAGAGGGACAAGGGGACCTTGAGGAGATAGACAAATGTTTCCATCTCTTCAGGAGGGCAGCATCACACCTAACCCTCCAGAATTCACAATGTTGGCCCACCCATTTGGGGACCAAAGAGTCTAGGTGATTAAATGCTCAGAGATGGCAAGAGATTCCTCTCCAAGTCCCTCCTAAAGTCTCTCTAAATATGAGGTTAATGACTAAACAAAGCCACAGAAAGTGGCCCTCCGAGCCCTCTCCTCCCATGTGCTGTGTCACCAGGGCTGCTGGACACCTCTGTCCCAGAAGGGCTGTGCTGGCTGTGTGGGCTCTTCCATCACAGCCTATGTGGGTCTTCCCTATGTTAAGGCTCTGCTCTGTCAGGGATGTAACACTGTAGTGCCAAAGTGGCTCTGCTGTGCAATAACCCCCCACCACAGCCCCTTCTCCACTCCTGGGGGCTGGTCCTACCCATTCAGGTGCCTGAAGTCACCCCCTTTGGCTCTGCTGATATCCACCTGCACACCCTGGGCAAGCTCAGGCTTCCTCTCTGTGCCCCTCTCCCATCCAGCAAACATCTGCACAAGGGGCTGTGCTTTGCCCACCCCAGGACTCCATGGAGCAGAGGGACAGGATAATTTCCTGTGACAAGATCCAGTGTGCTGTGACACTCCAGGGGTGGATGAGTCAGCTGGGGCAGGCCCAGCTCCAGGACAGGGACAGCCCTTGCTTGCAGGGCTGTTTTGGCACTGCAGCAGCTGCCCTGGAGGACACACCTCTTGCAGGACCTCCACCTGCAGAACCTGTGCCTCTTTTACTGGCCAAGGACAGCATCAGAGCCCAGGCACTGCCCTGCACAACTCTGCAGCTCCAGCTCCAGGGCAGCTGCTCAGCAGAGACCCAGTTTGCCTCTCACAGGCAAAATGCATCCCGTGTTCAGACAGGCTCAGTGACCTCTTGAGCAGCTCCTGTCCTAACACAAGGCTCAGCTGTGAGGTCTCAATGTCAGATTTTTTCTTTCTTCCATTTACCTTAACTCCAACACTTGGTTGTAGCAGCCAGAGCCCACATTTTTGGCACATATTTGGCAAAATAAACTTAATTGGAAAATTATCCATTAGGCAATAATTTCATTGTTGTTGACTATTAGACTGAGATGTTGCAATTTCTTCGATAAGAGTGCCAGGTTTTCCTGTTCTATGTTCATCTGATTACAGCATGATAGTTTGCTAAAAAGGGATTTATCTGGGCTGTCACAGTAATGGGATTACAGGCAGATCAGCTCTTCCTCTCACATCTAAGTCCTATGTTTAGCTGAAACTGGGAATTTGACTTTCCTGCAGGAGTGACCTGCATCCAGCTGAGCCCGGGGGATATGTATGGAGGAAGGATGTTTTCAGAAGCAAGCTGCTCACAGGGACGAGACAGCCAGGATAGCCCTGGGAAAGCTCAGGGCTTTGGGAGTGGAGACAGGCTTTGATCTGGTATTGCTGTAGCTGTGTGACAGGGCATGCCAGGCAGGGACACAGAGAGGCAGCAAAATGACTCACAAGGAAATACAGGAGGGACACGAGGAATTGGAAAGACAGAAAGCAGGCAGGGAAATGAAAGATGCTGCCAGAGGTAGGGAAGGCTCAAGAACCCCTGTGCTCACTCACTGCTGGTTCTGTGCCAGTTACTCCTGCTGAGGGGTGGTAGGAGCAGGATGTGCAGCACCTGCTGAAATACTCCTTTCTCTGCAAAATAGGAGATAAAAATGCAGCCCTGCCCCAGCCAGACTTGCCTTGGCCCCCCCAGCACCCACAGCTGGGCTACCATGGGGGCCCAGCTGGGACCAGCCCTTCTGCTGTCCCAGCTGTGGCACTTCAAGAGTGAGCCTTAACTGAGTCCCTACAAAAACCCAGAAATCAGGGGCCAGTAGACTCAAGCATTAAAAATCCCAGCAGGTTTCTATGGCTTTGTAGATCCTGGGTATGACTTGAGACTGGCATTTCCACTGAGGGAGGGGGATGTGCCTGTGCTGACACAGAAAACATCCATGGGAGGGGACAATTAGATCAACTGAATTAAGGGCTGATCCCTTCAGCCTTGAGGGTTTGTTTGGCTTGCTGGAGGGGTTTAGCGTAGCCCTTGTATGGTTTTTAGCCTTTTAGATGTCCTTTCTTCCAGAGGCTGCTGCAATTCCCTATCCTCTAAAAAAAGCCCTGCAAGTCCCAGCCTGCCTTGGTCTGTAAGGACTGCAAGACAAATCAATGTCCACTGTGATCCTACCAGACTCTGGAAGATACCCAGCCTACAGCCTTCTCCATGTCAGAGTGACACCTTCTTTCTTTAATCAGTCCTTCCTTGCATGGGTAGCCTTTGCCCACATGAGTTTTCCAGCTGAAATCATTTGAGTTTGTTATTGACCTAAAATCTTGTTTTTCCAAAGAAAGGCTGTGCAGACTGGAGCTCCATGCTTGGAGAAGGGAACTGCTCACCTCATCTGCTCAGGGCTGTCTTGGGCTCTTTCACTGCTGTAACACAAACACCTCCCTAATAAATAAGCTGCTCACCCTGAGCTGTAATACCTCAGCTTTAACTCTGCATCAGCTTTTTTTCTGGCCACACTGCTGTAGCCCAAAGTGTCTGCAAAACCCGGAGGAATTTTGGCTCTGCCCTGTGACTCCTTGCAAATGGGCTTGCAGGAAATTGCAAATTGCTGCAGCCAGGCCTTTGGGAAGAGGGGTCTTACCATGGAATACAGGAAGTTTTAGTGCACCCAAAATGCAATTACTTAAGCACTGAGAGCTTACACACTCTCTCCTTACACACCTCTCTGACCGGCCCGTGCCACACAGCCAGGCTGCAGCTGCCTGGTTTCTCCAAGAGTCTCTGACTGGTAGCTGAGTTACCAAATGTTGGCTGGCTTGTCTCACTGCCTTCTTCTTGCCGTGTCCTTCCCCAAGCAGACACGTCCCCATCAGAAGCAGCCAGCCTGAACAGCTCCAGCAGCATTGGGGTGAGCACGCTGTGTGCCATCTGCGGGGACCGCGCCACGGGCAAGCACTACGGCGCCTCCAGCTGCGATGGCTGCAAAGGCTTCTTCAGGAGGAGTGTCCGCAAGAACCACATGTACTCCTGCAGGTGAGGACAGAGGGCACAGACACCCATGGCCCAGACAGAACAGCCCCTCACAGCTCCATGGCAAAGCCCTCAAAGTGCAGCAGCCTTCATCCTCTTCATCCTCCCTTTTCCCTGACCTAACCCCTCGGCTGGGAGGGGCCAGTGACTGCCCTGACTTTGGGATTGCCTTCCACTGATCTCTGGGTGAACACCTTGGGAGGTCTTGCCCCATTCTTTAGGGCCAAGCACATGTTCTTGCAAATGTGTATGGCCAACCATGGATGTGGCCAGCAAGTAGCAAGATGCCAGGGGAGAAACTCCATTTCAGGGATTTAGCACCTCACTGCTCAGTGCCCTGAGTGCAGCACAGACCTCACCCACTCCCTGGGGGCAATTCTTCTCCATCACGAGATGGATGTGTGCCTGCCATCCAGCTACAGTACTGTCACTGCCTGTTACATGACACAAGAACACCATGAGGGGCAGCACAACATGCACCTTTCTGAGGATGAGGCACTCGTGTGGCTCCTGAAACTCACCCACTGCACCTCGTGCCATTGGTGGTAGCCCATGGCTGTCCTGTGCCATCAGCAGCTGTGACCTGCTTGCTGCTGGCTTTGAGCAACTCACATGTAAAGAGTCACAGAGGAAACTGAAGAATCCTCAGTTTACAGTGTCTAAATCCCTTGGGCTTTTTGAGTCAGTTACTCTTGATAGCCTGACAACCACCTGGAGAGCATGAAGAGTAACATGACTCTAAAACCTGAATGATAGAAGGAAGCCCCAGTTTTCTGAGTGCCTGTGAAGCACATCATCATTTGCACTCTGGGTTATTTAAGGTGGCTGCCCAGGGAGCCCCCTTTCCACAACTCCATCAAAAAAGCCAAGGTTCCCAGTTCTTTGGAAGCTGAGGCTTTTAAATGCACGACAGGAATATTTTAAAAGCTGCTTTCAGGCATCCATTTGGGCAAATCATAGCTTGGGGGCTTTAAAAAGAACAGTAGAAGAAAGCCTTTCCAAAATTTACAGAATTCAGCATGGCGGGGAGCCCTTCTCCAGCTCTGTACTCTTTTGTCCTTACTCTGCAAGCTGAATCAATCTGCTGTAAATTAGAGCAAATTTGCAAGTGAAATTCATGCTGCAAGTGGCCACCAGGCTTGTGAGTCACACACATGGGAGATCAGTGTTTTCCCCACCATGTGCAGAGGATTTGGTGATACAAGCCTGGAAGGAAGGAGCTGGTTACTTCCCAAGTCCTCTCTGAAGTGCAAGTGGCAGCAGAGCAGTTTGCACACCAGCAATGCTGTCCAGAGGTCAGAAACAACCTCTGTGAATCCCAGACACAGTCCTGGAGAGATGCAGGGACTTAAACTGACTTCTTATTCTCACAAATGGGCTACTACATCCTTCCACCTCTCTTTTAAATTCAGAATAAAGGCATTTTTCCTTCCATTCTACTGGGATCTAACCACGGCAGCTTCCAAGTTGGTTCTGACCCTCCTAGATCGCTCTTTTAACTTCCCTGGGATTTGTTAGTCCACTATAGGCATCCTATCCCTAATAGTTATCAAGTAAGACCAGCAACTTGAGCTCCTGCATGTGACTCAGTTCTACTCTGTCCTTATGGAACATCCAGAGGTGGAGGGGAGAGCTGAGATGTTCAGTGCAAGAAAGTAACCATAGGCTAAAATCACAGACTGGTGCTCCTTTCTCAGGGTGAGCCTCTGGGCTCTGAGCATGTCTTGGAGCTTGGAGCTCTGTCTTATCCTGCCTTCAGGCTCAGTCTTGCTGCTCCTCACACCTTTCTTTCTTGCTCCCCAGGTTTAACAGGCAGTGTGTGGTAGACAAAGACAAAAGAAACCAGTGCCGGTACTGCAGGCTTAAGAAGTGCTTCCGAGCAGGAATGAAGAAGGAAGGTGGGTGACTGTGGCTTTCCCCCAGCAGCAGTCCCTCACCTTGGCTGTGTGTTTGAGGGATCCCTTGCAGCCCAAGGCTGGTCCCTGCCAGGTGCACACCTGCCCAGCCACCTTAGCCCCGACTTCTCTCCACAGTGCTCGCCTGGGCACAGATCCTGACCCCAAACACAGCAGGATTTAGGGAGACTCCATGCCTGCATCTCAGAACTGCCCACAGATCACACCCAGGGCTCTTTAGCTCACACTGACACACACATCACCTGAGCTCCCACACAGCCAGTCCATTGCAGGGGTTTGGGAATGCTTCTCCACATCACTGAGGAGCAGAAACTTCAAAGAAGGCCTGTAAATTTGGAAAGACTTTGGTAAAACTGCTCCAACTGCTGTTGTCCCAGAGTGACCACAAAACCCACAGCTGGATGGGTGAGTCCAGCAAAAGTCACATTGACATTTTGCACCTGTTTTTCCTGATGGATATATAGGTTCTTGCTGACCCTCTGAGAGAGGCAGTGAGTTTAGTTTAGTTTCAGCCACAGCAGAAAGGATCCAGTGTAAAGTGGAGCATTTTTGACTACCTAACTGTATGAAAAGAGTAGAGATATCCCTACATGGTCCATGCTCATCCCCTCAGCTTCCCTCCCTCTCTGCAGCCCTTACAGGCCCCCATGTCAGGATTGTCCCCTTGTTTAGCCCCGTTTTGAAACGTGGCAGGAGAACTTGGTGGCCATGGTGGTGGTTAGTGAAGAGACAAACTGCCAGGAGCAGAGGCATCCCACAGAGCTCACCCCACTCATGTCTGCAAAGGGACAATGGGAGGCATTTGGGCCTGTTATTCCATGCAGGGAAATTAAACCCCATGCTCCTCCCAGTTCACACAGCTTCAAGGAGAAACTTTGGAGTAAAAGGGTCCTTGAAGACAACAGAGAAGTACCAGTGGTACATTGGTGGCTGCAGGAAGACCAAGAGCAGGAACATTTATTCCCCATAAAAGGGGATGAGGGATCACAAGCAACTTTTCTTGACTTTTCCTGAAGAATATAGGAATCCTCCTCTCCATGCAGCTCATCCCCTGCCCAGAGCTGTGCTGTTGTCTGTTAATATTCAATAGAAGTTACATTAGGTGCATGACCAGCTAATACTGAGCAAACATTTGGAAAACATCATGGCATGACTGAACTCGGGGGCCTGCCACTGATAACAAGCAGCATAACCTTGAGAGCTCCTATTTACAGCCGCTGACTGCAGGGCTTTTCTCCTGGCCCAGCCTCCTTATTGCTTTTTATCAGGCACATTTATACATCCAGAACGTATCAATGCAGAGAGCCACCAGCCTAAGGCAGGCACTTGCTGTTCCCCCTGCCATGGATCAATAGCTTATTTGTGCAGATGGCTTTGAGTGGCGTGGCCAGGGTGAGTTATGGCCAGCCCAGGCCTTGTGACAGACAGAGCAGGCAAATCCTCCCCCTCAAAGCTCTCAAGACTAGACCAAACAGGGAGGCACACTGGGGTCAAACCTGTCCTGGGATGCTTTTACAATAAGGTGTGAGAGAGCTCTTTTGCTCTGGGTGGATAAGCAGGAGCAGTTCTGCACTTCCTTCCTTATTGTAGTTGAGACAAGTTTTCCAACTACACCTCCCCAGTGCAACAGCTTCCTGAATGGAGCTCACAGGAGTCGTGTGGGCAAGGAAACCTTGCAGATATTCCTCCATTTCACACATCAGCCTTGGGTTGCATACATGAGCATGGCCACCATTTCAAACCCCATATCATGAAATCAAAAAACTCAGATCCTTTGCCAGGAAATTTTCCCCACTGAGCTCTACAGGTGTTAGGGTTCTGAATCAACCCCATCCCTGGAACGTCTAATAAAGCAAATAAGAAATCAGATCCACCAGATGCAGTCAGCTCTCGCTGCCATCCCATCACAAACCAGACACAGCTGCACCTCCGCCCTGCCTGGCAGGAAAGCTGGGAAACTGCAGCTAAAGAAGGGGAATGCCAAAAGTCTGTGCTAGTTTTCAGTGTGCACTGCCATGAACGACCTGCAGCTCAGCCAAAATCCTCTCTTGCAGCTGTACAAAATGAACGGGACCGAATCAGCACCCGCAGGTCAAGTTACGAGGACAGCAGCTTGCCCTCCATCAATGCCCTCCTGCACGCAGAAGCCCTGGCACAGCAGGTACCTCTTCTTTCTTCTTCAGCAAATACAAAAGCATCAGGCACTAGCTGGCTTGTAGAGCCAGCTGAGTATTTAATAGCTGAGTCTTCAAATTATCACCTCTTTTCTAAGTTTCTTATCTGCCAACTCAACACTGATTTTTCAAAAATAATTTGTTTCCCAAAAGCATCCCTTTAAATCTCCTTACTCCAGGACTCAGTTATAACAATATGCAATGATTTGTTCTGCTTTAACGGGACACAGGAAGGCTGGAGAGCCTGATGGAAGAAAATAGAGCAGAATCATTGCAATCTGAAGAGCTGTGGCTGCCTAAGCCCAGGAGGGGCTGGCCTTGTATGAGCAGCCTCCCTTCCCCATGAGCTGTTAGGAACTTTGGATTCCTGCACAATTTCATGAGGATTCAGTTTCCTGCTTGTTTTATGCACATACCTTTTCCAGTGCTTGCTTGAAATTCCCTGTTTCCACTCTCACACTGCCAAGATTAATTTCCTAGAGTGTTCACATTGAAAAGATGACTCTGATTTAAGAGACTGGACACTGTAAATGGTGTACACAGCTCAGCACTCTCTGGGAGGACACAGGACAGGATGGGCACACAGGCTGGGGGGAAGGTTTGTGTGTGAGAACAGGTGATGAGGATGGAGCTGTGCTGGAGGCAGGAGCTGCCACTCTTCATGGGAGCTGGGAAGAAGAGCACTCTGTGTCCTGGGGAAGATGAACAGGGGGCTGAGTGGGCAGTCCATGCTGCTTCAAGGGTCACCCTACCCTGAAGGCTGCCCTGGGAGATGCTCCAGGACAGGATGTGCTCTGCTCTGGGCTCCACATTAGGCTCAGGCTGTAAGATCACTTCCCCAAGGAGGGGATATGGCAGAAGGGCCATGGGCTAATCTTGTACACAAAAAGCACATCCAATCTCATCCCCCATCTCATCTTGCCCTATGCAGACCCTAATATATTTACATACCCGATAAAAATGAGATTGATGCTGCTCCAAGAGGTGCGAGATAATGGGGTCTTAAGTCACCAAATCTACAAGGGGAGGACATTTCTGGGGCTCAGAGCCCTGCAGTGCCATCCCATGTAAGCAGGGTCTGCTGATAAAAACTACAAGTATGGGCAAATCCAGGGGAGTTCCTGCTCTCCCACAGAGCACAGAGAGACTCATTAAACTAGGCAGGCTCCAGCATGGTAATTGGTAACTTTTATGTGCCTGGCTAATTAGAACAAGATACTGCTGAGGAGCTGCTTTCTCCAAGATCTAGGGTCACTCACTCAGAGGTCTTTATTTATTTGCTAAGCCTTCCGGGCCCTCTGATTAGGGTAATACATGGTGAGATTTTTACAATCTTATTTATTCAATAATAGCTGGTGAGCTGGAAAGCCTCCAGGTAATACAACCTGAGGAAAAAAATGTAGGTGGCATTTGAATTCCATTTCCTTGGGGAGACTGGCAGGGTCCAAGCTGAAAGTGCTGGCAGGAATAGGACAGGAAGAGCTGATGTTGTACAAGAGCACAGAGGGCAGGCAGAGGGCAGTGATGGGGTTGAGTTAATTGCTTACAGAAGCATGAGGATAAAGTAGTGACTAAGGGCAAATTTTTAGATGACTTGGGTGAGCAGCTATGCATGAGAACCAGGCAGAAGGTTGGGTGCTTGGTTTGGGGGAGATGTTCTGTCCAGCTCTGGGTGACAGTACTTGCAGAGTTGTCAGGTTTATCCTTTGCAAATGAACTGGCAATCACAAATAATTCACCGTGTAACAAATGTGGCCTGTGTTGTGGGCATGTTTGCACTTGCCCAGTTTTGCCAAATGGACCTAAAAGCCAGTGGGAGGTGGGAGACTGTTATCTTTAAAGTCTGTCTTTAGCTATTTAAAGTGAATGATGTCAAATGCTAATGACCTAGTGCTCACAGAGAGCAATGTCAGACCTGGAAAGCTGTGGCCTGGTGTGCTCATGATGGCTCAGGACAGGAGCAGAGCCTGCTTGCCTCCTGTGGAAAGCAGACACAGCAGCTCTGGCCAAGCAGGGTAGAAGGGGTTCTCTGCACTTTGGTGGGACCAAGCAGCTTGTGCAGCAGCACTGGGTGGACGTGCTCTTTATGCTGGTGAGGCTGACTGCCACACAAGCCCCTCTCTTCCCTCCTGGATCTTGACTGAGCACATTTGTTCAGTGGGAGGAAGATCCTGACTTCAGGAATGTTTCTTCTGTGCTTTCCAGTCTATTCAAGGCATTACAGTTTATCAAGATGATCCACAGCCTCTGTTCTGCAGCGTTTCATGTTCACAGATTCCCCAAGCTGATCTCAGTTTAAAGGAGTCTTGTTGGGTCAGCTATTCTGGGAGCTAGGTGTGTGCAATAGAAAAGTGTAATTGTAATTTCTGGACTCTGCATCAACACAACCCGTGGGCTGGGGATTCTCCTCTCTGTGGCCCTGAAAGCTGAAGGATCTCTTCCCTCTGTCCAGATATCATCCCCAGTTCCTGTGCTCAATGGAGACATCCGAGGGAAGAAGATTGCCAATATTTCCGACGTGTGTGAGTCCATGAAGCAGCAGCTGCTGGTGCTGGTGGAGTGGGCCAAGTACATCCCTCCCTTCTGTGAGCTGCCTCTGGATGACCAGGCAAGTCCCCCTATCCACCCCTCTGCCCTGTAAACACAGCAGGGATCCAAAGGCAGCTGAGACCTTCAAAGAAAATGCTCATTGTGCACTCTGTTATCCTGACTGCTGCAGCTGATTGGGAACAGCATCCATACAATGCCAGCACAGGCCAGGCATCCATACAATGCCAGCACGGGCCACTTGCATGTGCCACTAATCAGCCATGAGCACAGACAGATAACACTGAGCTTGAATTAGGTCGTTATCAGATGAGCATTTTGGGGTCAGCCAGTCATTTATTAATTATGGTTTGCGCAGCACTTTGGAAACCTGAAGTGCTACACAAATGCTTGAGGTAATCAGAATTAGCAGGAGAGATTTCTGGCCTAAGGTCTGCCTAAAACTTAAAAGCTGCTGTCTCTTGCTGCTTAGTGCCTAGGGGTATGTTGGTATCCATGCTCCTAGCATGGAATTTGGAAGCTGAACACTAGTTTGCTCCTAAGGCAGTAGAAAATCTTTTTCCAGGATTAAAAAGCAAGAATATATTTGCATTTAACAGAAACTACTAAAATGGCATTTATGGGTTCCCTAATGAAGGTAAGCATGGTGGGTTTGGTGTCCTCTATAGAACTGCACTGCAGGATCTCAGGCAGCCTCACAGAGGCACAAGGAGAGGCCTCCCATGGAAGTCTAAATTTCAGAGGTCGGCAACAAGTGTGGAAAGACATGATGTGTGCTCAGCTTTGAGTAGCACATGTGGCTGGGCCAGCAATTCTGGCAGGGCAGCACACGTCCTGCCACAGGTAGGAAGGTGTTTGCAGTCTGTCCAGTGTACAGTCACAAAACCAGCATGTGTTCTCTTCAGCTAGGACCAGTCTCCAGCCCTATTGACCTAGAGGTAATTTTTATATAATGAAGAAAAAGGATATCCAGCTGAGAGTATCCAGCTGATCAAAACCCCCTAAATCCTAAATCTGAGCTCTTTAGTTACCACCCAGCAGCACCTAAAGCTCTGGGGAATTCAGTGCTCTTAAAATAGGAGCATGTTTCCTTCTTTCCTATTGTGTGCAAGAGCTAAAATGTTTAAAATTATAAGAAATCTGTTATATTGCTAAGGAAAATACAATTTGTAACTTATGGAGACCAAAATGGACTCCAATGGCAAATGCCATTACACAGCAAACAGTCTGCACAGAGCTGGGGCAGCTCTGCACAACCCATCCCATCCTTGTGCCATTTGGAACAGAGGCTCTAAACCTGGCCAGTAACTCTGCAAACTACAGCAACTTCCACGTGAGCTCATTTCACAGTTGTGGGGCTGCAAAATTCCTCAAAAGAGAAAACAAAACCTAAAGATGGCACAGTTTCCCATAAGAAAGAGGCTGCTCCACAGGCAGGAAATAGATCTCCTTTTCTGGCAAAGATCATACCCAACCCCTCCTTCTCCTTCTGCACCAAAGTGTCAAAAACTACCAAGCCATTTCATCTCAAAGTTCAAGTTCTGCTTTTTTGTGTTACAACTGTATATTTATCCTCGTTCACAATGGAACAATGTATCTCAGGTTCATCACTGTAAGAACAAATACCAAATGAGATGGTTTGGCCTTCTTGAAATAATTCACTTTAACCCTGCTCAAACAAGGAAATTTTATGGAAGCAAAAAAAGGTGGTTACAAACGGAACTTTCATGAATTTGCAATAGGCAGGAAATTCCTTGGTGAGAGCTTCATTCCCCTCTGGGACTGGCAGCTTTTTCCTTGTGAAAGTTTTGTCAGGTAGGAAAGCTCAGTTTTGTGCAGCTCTGGTAATTCCAAGCAGCTCAGCTAACATATCCACCCATGTTTGGACAGTGATAGAGGGAGGCTAGATTTGGGCATCTAGATAAAGATTCCCCAGTATCATGTGTGCACAGTCTTTTTGCAAGGATCTCTACTCTGTTTATTTTGCATAACCTTTTTTACCATCTGGGGAGGGGAAAAAAAACCCTCTCCTAGACATCAGCATCTTTCCTAAGCAGAGCTCTGTTCTATAGGTGACACATTCTCCTGGCATTTGTGGTAGAGTAGGACTTCTCTTGACTTTGACAGATGCTGAAGATGGGGGACCATTCCCATCAGGACATACTTTTCAGCATTTCTCTATTAATGTTTAATGATTGTTTTCTCCAGCAGAAGCTCCTGGCTGGACATTAAGAAGCCTCTGTGTCAGGATGTCCAATCGTTAACTTCTCTTTCTGCCTAAATCTCTGAAATTTTTAACTGAAGGAGGGCAAAAGATTCAGAACATTCTCAGGAGCCACTGGAGGGTGTAAAGTGAAACACTTCAATCATTAACATCAGGGGAGAAAAACATCCCTTTGGCTTCCCTGTCCCCAATTCCTGTGGCTGTGGAGGGGATGCATGGCCAGGGGGTGGCCCTGGGTGTGATGGCTCCCCATGGGAGGTCCTGGGACACTCTAGCATGGTCTTGCTCATGACATGTGCCCTGAATATGGGGTATTTCAGGAACTGTCTACTATCTGCTGGTTCTGCTGGATTTATAACTGATTTAGCACAGACCCTTTTTTTGTCTCTTTCTCTGACTATAACTGAAGAAGGGCCCTCACTCCCCATCCTTGAGTGCAGTACAGGAATGCTGAGCTTTCCCTCTTGCTTACATGAAATCACAGCTTTGTCTCAGTCTCTGTATCACCCAAATAACTTTTCCCTGTCCTTGCAGGTAGCACTGCTACGTGCACACGCCGGGGAGCATCTGTTATTGGGAGCTGCCAAGAGGTCCATGGTGTTCAAGGATGTCTTGCTGCTAGGTAAAAATTGCACTTCTGCTCCCAGCCCATCTGCTTCTGTGACACTTCCCTGCTGGGGTGAAGGAGAGGGTGGTTCAGTGTTTGTGGACATCCTTCTTGCAGGGTGGTGGCTTGAGCTGTTCTGTATTTTTTACCAAGCCCAGCATGACCTTTGGGTGCAGCTAAGCCTGGCTGACATAGACATCAAGGCCACAACGTGTGGCAAAGTTGGGGACTGTATGAACATTTACAGTTCACCCTAGGTTTGTGTAAGCAGGCTGTGGTGGGATTGAGAAAAAAGCTCTCTCTCCTTGGTCAGCTTTTCCTCACTTGAGTGGCTCCTGTGTAATGTGAAGCTGCTCTGGCAACACAGATCAAAATTTGTGGTGCTCTGAGACAGTGTAGGGGCTGAAGGAGGAACTTCTTAGTTCCTCCACCCCCAAAATTATCTCAGCGTTAGTTACTTGCCTTTTGAAGTCCTTGTCACCCCAGGTAAGTCTTGAGCAATGACAAAGTGACAGTCTCTGTTCTGCTTGTCTGAAGGAAATGATCACATCATCCCACGGAACTGCCCCGAGCTGGTGGAGGTGAATCGTGTGGCCATCCGCATCCTGGACGAGCTGGTCCTGCCCTTCCAGGAGCTGCAGATAGATGACAACGAATATGCCTGCTTGAAAGCCATCATCTTCTTTGACCCAGGTATGCCCCATCAGAGAGGCTAGTCTGGATTATGCTGACTAACACCAGTCCTGAGTGGTGGAAATGCTGCCTGGTCTCCTATCTGGGCCAACCTGTTCTTAGAGCGGGAGGGGGAAAGTCAGTCTGAGAAGAGAAAAATTGTCCATCACGATGGGGAAGCAGAGGCAGCTCACCTCAGGCTGTGCCCAGACTATGCTGTCAGTGACAGGCAGCTCCAGGGAAGCAGCCTGGAGAGTTTGCTGTGTGTGTTGTTGCAGATGCCAAGGGGCTGAGTGACCCGTCCAAGATCAAGCGGATGCGGTACCAGGTGCAGGTGAGCCTGGAGGATTACATCAATGACCGGCAGTACGACTCACGGGGGCGCTTCGGGGAGCTGCTGCTGCTGCTGCCCGTGCTGCAGAGCATCACCTGGCAGATGATCGAGCAGATCCAGTTCGTCAAGCTCTTTGGCATGGCTAAGATTGACAACCTGCTGCAGGAGATGCTGCTGGGAGGTGAGTATTGAGGGTCTGACGAGGCCTCTCAGCACTCCCTGATTGTTGTCCCCTTGAGACCCTCCTTACTCACTGCTGCCTATCTAGAAAAGCTAGAGATAGCCAGTCTGCAGGTCAGCCCTTGACTCAAAAATCTTCTCCCCTGTCCAGGAGAGGGGTAACCACTGTCTTCTCACCTAAAGAGATGCATTAGCTGTTCATCTGTTTACAGAGAGGCATCCCCAGCCCTCTGCACACAGACAAGCACACAGACTCCTACCTGGCAGCCATTCCACCAAACCTCCTCTGTCAGAAGGGACTCATCAAAACAAAAAGGTCTGAAAGCTCAGGTTGAAAGAACATCCTAGATTTTCTAGTGGGAGCATCCAATGGGACAAAACAAAATGAGAAGTTCCCACTGTGCTATTCTTCATGTGGAGGTGTGACTAAGGAATATAATTCTGTATAAGAGGACATGAAGGCAGGGGTTAGTTAGATCAAGACATCCATGGAAGAAAAAGGGAAGGGTGTGCTCCAGTCACCTGTACACAAACTGATCATGCACAAAGCCTTGGACCCTTGGGTGCAGTGGGTCTGCCCGTCTGAACTGTCTCCTTCTGCCATTGTGGCAATTAATGCCTTATGCACTACTGTTCTTAGGCTCATCGAGTGAAACGCCGCATGCCCACCACCCCCTGCACCCCCATCTGATCCAGGAGAACCTGGGAACAAACGTCATTGTGGCCAACACAATGCCTCCTCAGATGCACAACGGGCAGATGTGTGAGTATATCCAGAGAGACAGAGAGCTCCCAGGAGCTCTCCAGTGTGCCTGTGGAGGTAGTTTCTACCTTGCAAGGAAATCTGCAAGCAAGACAAAGTCTCTGGTAATGAGAGTGTGAGAAATTCCTATGCAGAAAGGAGGGAAAGACAAACAGAGAGGTGGGTTAGGTTAGATTAGATTAGGCCAGACTAACTGATTCAACAAGATCCTCCTTGGCAGACTGTAACTTTTACATAGCCCTTAAGGGATGAATGATCCTATCCAGAGCTTAGTGAAATCAGTGGAAAGGCTCCCCTTCCCTTGAGTGGTTCAGACATACCTCAGTTTGTCCTCTGCAAAAACACAGGAGGATCTGACCCACCACATGGGGCCACCACTGGGGACCTTGTGCTGAGATGACCTTGGCTGACCAAAACTGTGGCTAGTACAAGTCAAAACATCAGCAGCTCCCCTTATTTGATGTTGGTTATTGTGGTTCTCCTGGGGCATCAGACCATGCCTGCATGTCTGGGCTGCCCCACAGCAAACACACAAGCCCTTAAGAGCCTCTGCTGTGCTGACATCTGAACCCTTCATCTGAGGACAGATCCCAGTGCTGTCAGGTTTTTTTAAGAGGCCCTCTTTTAATTTGGTTTCTCTCTCTGCAGCTACTCCAGAAACTCCACAGCCTTCTCCACCCGCGGGCTCAGGATCAGAGCAGTACAAGCTGCTGCCTGGAGCCATTGCAACCGTGGCAAAGCAGCCCACGTCCATCCCACAGCCTGCCATCACAAAACAGGAGGTCATCTAGCAACCCCCAGCCCAGCCAGCCTCCTTCAGAACACCGTGTGGGAGAAAAGCCCAAACTGACTCTGCCACTGTGAAAAAAGAAGCCATCCACAGGTCCCTGGGCACGAACACACGGACTTGCTTATTGGACTGGCCACCACCAGAAGCTGTCTTCCTGCAGCTACGGACAGCACACGCCATGGGCAGCCCCAGAGTCCCAGAACTACGGCTGAAGCCTTGCTGAAACCCTCAGTCCTTGTAAGGAGGGTCAGATTCCTGCCTCCCTCTGTGGGGAGGTCACAGTGACTGGCTGGGGACAGGCTGTTGCCCTACTGCCACCTCAGCACTGGTTCAGCACACTGCAGACCCTGTGAACAAGCAATTCCCTGTGCTCTGGGAGTGGAGGGAGCAATTCCCTCCCACAGCCCTGCCAGCCCCCCTGACAGTCCCCAGTCCAGCCAGACTTGGTGGAGGTGGAAACTCCCCCAGGAGCATCACAGCAGGTGAAGCACATGGGGTTTGCCCAGGCAGCACTGCCAAAACTGCTCCTCAGCCTTGGCTAGTCCCAGGTCTTTGCGTGCTGTCACCCTCCAGCACACCAAGTCCCCAGCCAGACCTAACAAATCTTTTCAGCTGATGCTGGGGCAAAGTCTGGCCTACCAAGATACTCCACTGTTTGGATCCCTCTGCCTCTTGAGGGGTTTTGATATTTCTGTGCCATGCCTGCCCTCTCACCACAATGTTCAGAGAGGCGACCACTGCCAAGCCCTTCCTACCACTCACTGCCTCCCTTGAGGGACCATGGCATTCCAGTGATTTCAGCTCATGGGCTGGCAGCACTGCCCAAAATACCACTGGCCCAACTACTGCTTCTCAGCAGTCAAAAGAAGACCACTGGATGCCTGTTTGGAAGGAAGTGGGGGAAAGATGTAGGAAAGGGAGAGACCTATGGGGTGAGAAGAGCTTGAGCCTCACAGATTGGACCAGGGTCTTGAGCTTTCTAAGTGCTGGGAGCATTGGGACCCAGGATCTCAGTTCAGACCCAACTTTAATGCTAAGACGTGCCACACAATCTACTTCTCCAGTGCAGTGCCACTCCTTCAGTTTAGAGTGAGTGGCTGATAACAGATTTATAGGTCTTCATAACATGATAAGATTTCGTTATGACTCCTTCAGACCTCTGAGTGTTCGAGAGCACCAACCTCAAAAAACACAATTCTTTGAGAAAAGTGACAGAGGTCAAGCAATAACCCTGTCTCACCCAAGCCTCTTGGGTCTGCCCACCCTGTCCTGCTCCCTCCTGCCCCTGTCCCTGTCCCTCTGTGCCTGCCTGTGCCAAAACCCAGCGGATCTGACCTTTGGTTTACAGCTGAAACCAGGAGAGGAGCCCTCCCCAGAGCCCTGCACCACTGCAGGCCTGAGTCACTGCTGGCCCCTGGGGAGGATGAGGATGGTGGAGCCATGGCTGCCAAGAGGTCTCTGGTGGGGACAAATCTGAGCCAGCTCAGCCAGAGGAGCTGCAGGTCTGTCCTTGATTTCCAATGCCAAAATGAAACACCTCGTGCTGGTGTCAGAGGTATTGTCTGGTCTCAATGCTGGTGGCATCGTACCAAGTAATTTATTGCAATGATGAATCCAATCATTTTCTGTAAATTATTTTGTAAATCACATTGATTATTTATAATTGGGAGATTAAATGCTAAAAAAACCCCCCAACCCTGTAATAACCAGGCTGTCTTTTCCAACCGCAGCAACCTTTTTTCCTGTACGTAGACATAATTGTGAGGAATCCTTCTTGGTCCATTTGCACCAAGTATTCCTCAATATTGTACATTATTTTTTGCTGGTTTCTGCCTTCCAATGGAAACAGAAGAATATTTCTTCACAAGAGTTTGTATTCATAAAAAGAAAAAAGAAAAAAAAAGAAAAATAAACGCAAAAATATTTTCTAACTTTTCCCAGACAGATGGATTTCTTTCTTCTGGGAGGATTTATTTTAAATCAAGGGGCTAACCTCCCTGTTGGTCTGAGCACAAAGCATATGTGTATGGAGAAAAAAGCCCAAACAAGTGTTTGATGCTGTTGCCAGCTGTCACTATTTCCTGGCAAGCCCAATGCTAGCTGATGTCTGTCCTGAAGCCACGTGTGCTGGAATCATAAGATTGAATGACAATCCCAATTTTCATTAAAAGAAAAACAAACATGAAGAATAAATATTTGCTTTCATGATTCCGGGGAGCTTAAAGGCTTGAAGTAACCACATTCTGAAAGCCAAGCAAAGGAAGATAAAATATGTTATTCACATTTCAAACATGTTCATTTTTATGTCCCTCTTGTATTTCAAAGGTAATTTCTGAGCACTTTGGGGTGGGTGATTGTCCTTTGTTTCTAACACAGCCACCCTACTGCTGGCAGCAGGTGGGAGTCAGACTGAACCTGTGGAGCACAGTAAGATGATCAAGTGAAAATCAATTTACCACTGGCTGTAAAGGTGAAGAAATATACTGGCAATTAGAGAAGGCTCTTAATGACCACAGGAACCTGTGCTCAGCTATAGCATGCCCAGGAAGAGAACAGGAAGAGGGGAGAGAGGTATAGATGGCTGTAAAAATTAGGTCTCTGGGAAGGAACAACATCCAGCATTTTCAGCTCTGGTCACAAGGAGTTGGCCCTCATGTTCTCCCATCTCCTGCCTCTGATGAGAAGTGAGGTGGGCAGCCTCGTCCTAGGTACAAGGGATGAGAAGCAGCCCAATTTCCCATCCCATTAACACATCCAGTGGCTTCTCAGTCATGCTGGTGAAAACTGTCAGCCTGGATGACATGCAGGGATGAGTCCAGACTGTTTGAGGACTGTGTGGAGACAGCATTTAGAGCCTGTCTCTACTCTGAGTTAAAGACCTGGGAGAGCAGGACAGATCTCAAATAACCTGCCCTCACTGCCTGTGCACCTGCGATGATCCAGAGCCCCAGCACCACTGCTGAACGCCTGAACAAGGGAACCAAAGGCAGTCCCAGCACACACAGGACGGAGTGGTTTGTCCAGTCATGAGAAAGAAAAGGAGTTAGTTCATTCTATTTAATGTGGAATAAAAAAATCCCTGGGACTCCTCTGTTGTGATTCAGGGTTGTTTTTATCTGGGTATGTGCCCTAAAAATTCCATGTATGTAATATCAAATCTTTGAAGCAATAAATTCTCCTGGACTCCTTCCATGAACTGCTCTATCAAGGTTACCCTTTACCTGGTTAATCTTAAATCAGTGCAGTTCCTACAGGAGATTTCTTATTGCTGAATTCAGCTCACTTAGGAAAAAACCCCCATGAACTGTCCCAGAAGCAACCTTGTCCTTAATTGACATCCTCGATCCCAACTCTCACCTCTTCTGTCACTCCAGCCTGGAATCATCCTGAAACACTGGTCTTGCCACTCGTGGGCTGTGTTTTATCCTGCTGGGTTCCCTGGAGCCTACAGGCCATGTCCCATATCACAGGAGATGGTTGCTCTGAGGATTGCCCTTCGACACACAACTTCCCTTACATGGTTTTTGAACACAAGAGCTCAGCCTAGGGATGATTTCCTGGAGAGCACTATCTCCAGGAATCTTTTAATGATGTCCAAGCAAAGATCTGTGAAAGTGGTATTTTTAGGTCCTTTGGCCACTATGAAATGCATTCTTTTCATATTCCTTATATAACTTCCATCTGAAAGAGCCAGCAGGCTATGGAGCCTTTTCCACAGCTTTCATATCTTCGTGGGAAGGGGGGAGAAAAAAGGCAAACAAGTTTTATGGCCTGCATATCATCTCTGAGAAAAGCAATTATTGCTGTTATTAAACTTCCAAGTGCACACACAGGCACAGATAGTCATGAACACCAAGAGGCAGCAGGGACAGCTCAGCAACGTGGCACTGCTGAGCCAGGCAATTCCATGTGCCAGGCTGGCCAGTTCCCTCTGGGCTTAATGCAAATATAACCAACCAACTGGGGAACTCAGGCCACACACTACACAAGTCCTTTCCACTCAGAGAGGCTGGAGGAGGAATGGTAAGCTGTGGGTATGTCTAAAATCCCTCTCCTCATTCCAATTTGAGGTGTGACCCTGACAATCATAAACACACCTAGCACCTGAAAAGTTCCCAACTAGGACAATAAAAATGGCAATGTATTGTCAGCTTCGTTATGTGAGAGTGAGCAGGAGAGCTTGGCACAAACAATTCTGCAGTCATGACCTGCAGTTCAGTGTCCTGTGAGAGAGAACAGAGTGCTCCCAGTACAAACCCAGGGGAAGAAGAGCTCTCAGTCTAACCTGGGTCAGGGAAAGAAAGTGGTTTGGGAACTGTATTTCCTAGGCTTACTTTGGCTTTGGGTCTGGAGTGATGCCAGGCTTGCCTAATCATGACCAAAATCTTCCAGAGGCCCGAGGGCACCCCTAACCTGGAGTTTAGTCATGGGTTACACAAAGCCCTGGGCTCTGCTGTCAGGCTCCACCAGCCCCTCACATCTGGTGGCTCTGCCTGGCTGGAACCTGCAGTCCCTTGGGACCCCATGGATTCACAAAGACCAGGGACCCCTTGTGAGCCAGGGGGACCCCACACCAGAGGAGAGATCTGGGGGAGCTGTTGTGATTCCCCAGCTCCTCCTAGAAACTGCTCTGGGTGCAAGAAACAGCACAAGAGCGGCCTGAGGGAATGCCTGGATAGACAGCCACCATAGAAAGCATCCCAAGTCAGACAGGAATTCCTCTCTGCTGCTGCCAACCCAGGTGTCAGCACTGGCTGGAACATGACATGTTCCCCCTCACTGACCGGGAAAGTCATTACAATAAAGTAACTCATAATACTCAGTTCCTTTCCAGGACTCTCCAAAACGTCACTGTGCCTTAAAAACACTTTTAAATTAATCCTGCTGATGGGTCACTTACCATTAACCACTGACACAGAGCACACTGGCTCATGTATATCCTGGAACCCACTCAGAGCTGATTTGCAGGGACAAGCCACTGAGAAAAAAAGCTCGAGGCAGAAGCAACAAAGAGAAACCTTAGTGCCAAACCCAAAATGCCTGGCTCAGACCTACAGCACTTCCAGCACAGATAAAGGATAACCATTGGGATCCTCGCTTCTGAGTGGGTTTTAGCTCTCTCTTAACCATATTCTAAGGCTGGGATTAGAGTGGCACTTTCTCATCTGCGAGAGCACACAGGAGACCTGCTGTGCTGCATGCCCATTGAAGAGGCAGTGGAGACAGCTCCAGCATTCCAGGCTCTTAATTTTCCACTGAAATCCTACTGTTTCTTACATGCAGCTCCTCCCCTCACAGTCCACCATGCAGCTGCATTCCTTCACCCCAAGGATGTGCAGAGATATCACTCAGGGGTTACTTTAAAGCCCAGCCCTGCTTCATTCCTTCCCACTGATATATGGGCTCCTGATGAATCCCAGGCTGAAAGCCCCAAGAGCTGGAGCACCCAGTCCAACCCAGCAATGCTCCTCTCATTCTGCCCCTGGAAAGCATCCTCCACCATTTACCCACTGGTTTCTTGCAGGAGCAAACCTGAGTGTTTCTACTGCTCTGACAGCTGCAGCCTGTGCCTTGGAGGGTCCCTGGGCAGCCCCATCACAGCCCCTTTCAAGGGTTAATCCTGCCAGGCACCATCCTTCCTCGGAGACAGCTGCTCTCCTTCCAGTGTGCAAGAGCACCATGAAATGCAGGGAAAGGAAATTTTCAGTTCAGAGCAAACTGGGCATTGGACTTAGATGATCTTTAAAGGTTCCTTCCAACCTAAGTTATTCTGTGATTCTATAAAATTAAACTACAGAAATCCTGTAATATTTAAAACATTCAGAGGTCTTGCCAAGCACATTCCTCACCAAGCTTTTGCAAAAACGTTGCTCATCTTGAAGCTGGTAAAGCCAAGGAGAGGGGAAGTCTTCCCTCAAAGCCTGGGCTGGGTAAAGCTCTGTGTCTGTGTCCCTCCACACAGTGGGTTTTCAGGGGGTCTATCAGCACCTTAGCACAGCTTTATGTGCCTGGGTGGTGGTGCCTGCCTGTGGACAGCTGCTTTGGCAGCAGATGCTAAGGATTTGTGTGCATTTGCACATTAGTGCCTGTTTCCATAGTCGTGCATGTGAGCCTGGCCTGCCATCTGTGCATGGGGATGGCATGAGCAGAGCAGGGATGGTCCCCTGCAGCCCCTGCAGTATGTGCTGCTCCCAGCTGAGGCTCCCACCTGTGATATCCCCTCCTCACACCTCCACACACAGGGTGACAGCAGGCATGGAAGCCTGTCCTGGAGGATGCACACTTCCAGGCTTTGAGTGGAATATTTATGGTCATTTAGGGCATATTTTCTTAGTCACTTCATCCTCTGAGCACAGAGGAATAGCTGTTGGATTGTATAACAGCCAGGCACCATGTCTGGAGCCTGGAATGGCCCTGCCTGGGGTGATTAGTAGGGACTGCTGCTCCCCTACAGCCCTTCCCATTCTGCTGCACTGGTGCAGGAGAAGCAGCTCAGGTTTGAGATGGAAGCCCTCACACTCAGGCAGACCTTGTCCAGCACTGCAGCATGAGTGGCTCTCTGCTCTGATGCTACAGAACCCAAAAGTATTCTGTAGTTTGTGGGGCCCAGAGATTCCACCTGCAACCCAAGGACCAGAGCCCCTCCTGGACTGAACTGCTCACAGATTATCTTTATTACAGGACTGTTACGTTTGCACAGTTTAGTGATTTAATATCAGTTTAAAGCCTTCTCTGTGAGCAGTGCTGTTTGAAGTCATGCTCTTGCTTTTCAGCCTCAGCTTGCCAAGACTGTAAAACGTTTATTGCTAATGGTGGAAAACCTTAAAGAAGCCAAGATAACTTTCCCAGGCTAGGTATTAAGATTGGGATTGGATAAGTAAATAAGTGAAGAGTATTACACGGACTTCATTAAATATCAACCAACACCAACAGCCACTCATTTATAACACAACGGCAGAGCACGGGAGCACCCAGGAGTGGAGCTGAGAAAGGAATGAATCACATGTGATAGGAGAGATGAACATGAGGAGGGCGGGATTCCCCACGGGGCTCCAGGTGTGGTTCCCAAGGTCACAACACAACTCCTGATGAAAACTCCTGCAAAGACTGTAGGTTTGGACCTGATGGAGTGGCAGAGTTGGTGGGGTTCATCTCCTCTCAGCTGGGGAGGGTTGTGGGCATGTGGTGCTGCATGTCCTTCTCCCTTCTGATGCAGTGCACAAGGACAATTCTCCTCCCTAGGAAGGAGAATTTAAATTCAGGCTACAGCTATCACATCTCCTGGGACTGTCAGTTCCTGGATGCTTGTTTTCAGGTTTTAGCTTTACTTCCTTATATACAGGTTCTGCATTTACTGGTTTCTAGTCACAGGATGCCAACACCCAGAAGAGTCAATTACAGAAGCTCTTACTACAGTTCCTGTGATTTCCTGTGCCAGTATTTTCAAACTCCCCCAACAACTTGGCTTGATGCTTGAATCCCCTCAGTTCCATTCACTGCCCACTGCTCTCCATGAGTTCAACATTCCCCACATAAGAAAAGCTGAGGTAAGGCAGTCACTTCATGTGAAGGCCATCCCCAGATTATATTTCACTCCTAGCTCTTCCTCATTATTCAATATCTTCATTTCTATTTTCCTTCACCATTCTCTTTCACCTGCTCTTGTATTTATTTTAATTTCATTTTCCATATCTCTCAATTGATTGTCACTGATTCTCCCTTATTTCCTGCCCTTCTTGTTCCCCAGAGCAGAGCTTCATTCACATGTCACCCCTTTCAAACATCCCTGCTCACTTCTAACACCCTGCTGGAGCAGCCATTAACCAGTCAGGACTGGAACTGTCACCTCCCTGCTAAATTTTCCTCCCTTGTTTGAGAGGTGCAAATTCCAAGCAGAGTTTGCAACCTTTAGCATAAATTCCTGTTTGCAACTCCAGTATTTCTCAGCTGTTTGGTGTTTTGAAGCCTTTTCTCAGATCAGCAATTAGGTGATCCTGGTGCTCAGGTGACTCAGGAAATTCCGTCATCACTTCAGCTGGGAGGCCACGGATCCATCTCCACAGCACACACCTGGGACTGCAGGTCCTACCTGGCTGCTTCTGTCACACTTGTGCTGCAGGTCTCTGTGCCCAGGAGCTGTATGAATGGAAATGGGAGCAATGCAAAATCTCTTGTCCTCCTGAAGTCCCTTCCAACCTCACTTATCCCACAAATCTACTGGAACGGACATGGAGCAACATCACAAACAGGTCCAGTTTTCTAAGATCCGAACTAGACCCAGCTTCAGGCACCAGCTTGCCAGGTTGCACACAGGTCTGGGCTTGGCCATGAGCACAGGCTGGAATGGATGTATTGCCCTTCCCTGGAACAGCTCTCTGCAGGTGGACACCGTGACATTCCATTTGTTTCCATGCTGGCATATCTCTTACCAGGTACAGTGTCACTGAAACATTTTCTACTCTGGAAGGGTGAACCCTTGCAGAGAAACAAATCAGAGCTGAACCTTGTAAGCTGCAGAAGGGCCTCGATTCCCACTGCGGATTCCTGGGATTCCCACTCTTTGTGAACTATCTTCGACTCCCTCTCCTGGCTGAGAACACGGGTTACAGCGAAGAGAGAAGAGCACAAACCACTGTGCCCTAGGGACAGCGCCTGGCAGGATGCTGAGGCGCCTGCAATCAACCTCTGTGACCTGCGGGGTTAAACGTGGCATTTCGCCCTCCCCAGCAATCCCTGGTGAACCATTTTTAATGCAGCAAACCTGGGAGTGTTATAAATGAGAGACAGAAGTCTCGATATTTAGCAAAAATTTAGATTGCTTTATTTGATATAGAAAGAGCAAGCAGCGCGCTGGGGAACGCGAGGGGTCACTGCCCACTCCACGCTCCACCGAACCTTGGTTTGCAGTCCCTTCTTATACTGTGGTTTTTCATTGTAATCAATAAGTTTTGGGGTTTTTGGTTTTTTTTTGCTGTCATAATTTTGCTAGGTAAGCAGTGGTGGTTGAATAAACATCCTTACACAAATTCACAAAGCCTTTGGGTGACAGTTAGTCACAGATAGTCATCTGGTCCTTGTAGATAACCACCAGAGAAGTTCTGGAAGTCTGGTCCTTGAGATAAGCAGTATTGATTAGACAAAGGCAGGAAGGGCTTTTGGGAAGTTCGATTTCGCGAGCTGGTAGCCGATACAACTTATTTAAAAACCATAACATAATATAACATAATGTAATGTAACATAATACAACATAATACAACATAATAAGGTGTTTTTAGACAGAATTATTTAATCATATAATTTCCTTTATCTAGTGTCCATGCTTCACCTCAGAGCTAAGCATTCTGGTTTATGCAAACCCCAATGCTTTTGTGATTAACACGAATCTTTTATCAATTGTCACAGGAGTCACCATCTTTTTATTACAAACTCCATGCAGACAGGTCAGGCATCACCACCTGACCTCCTGTGGGATAATATGGTTTTCTGTCCTGTCATAAAACCGAACCAAAAGCCAAACTACCCCAAAATTCTCCTTTTATTACCATTTAGTCCTTCTGTTGTGGCTTAAATTCAGGATACAGCCGGGATGTCTCTCGGACGCTGTTTCCATCCAGCTGTGCTTTGAGGCTGCCCTAGCTCTGGTCACTGATCCCACACCAGCTCGGGCTGGCAGGGACAGGCTCTGCAGATGCTGCTGTGGCCCCGTTCTCGGCTGCCTTTCCTCTCTGTTCAGGTCACTGCTGCCTCACAGGTGCCAGCCTGGCCACAACAGGGGACAAAGGCCATGCTCTGGCTGGGAAAGGCTCTGGGAATGCATAAATATATATAAAATATATAGGACATGTATGTTTTTATATATGTATGTGTGTGAATATATATATAAAAATAAAATGTATTTTGCATATGTGATTATATATAAATTGCATGTAATCTACAAATTATATAGGTAAATATATTTGCTGTATGCTATATAATTACATATATAGCAATATCATCATATACACATAACATACATATATCCATGCGTTAAGTATTTAAATGTAAATGTATATATAGATGTATATATACACAATCATATATATACATAATAAAGATGTATTTTATACACAATATATTCTGTACATATAAAATGTATTTTGTAAGTATAAAATGTATTTAGAAATGTGTTCTATAAAATATTATATATGCATGTATGTAGATTTATGTGTAAATGTATATATGTACATAAACATATACATATATATACATATACATACATATAAATATAAAAAAAATATAGCAATAAAAAATATATGTATATATGTCTATAGATATAAAACATATAATATATATAAATATGTATGTATGTAAATATATATAAATATATGTATGTCTATAGATATAAAATATATAAAATATATAAAATATATAATCATGGCTGGAGGCAGTGGCCTGCCGTTGTTACGGAGGATGAGGTGGGACTGAAGGCCACATGTCCCTCGGGAAGCGTCCCCGGGCCTCGCTCTCACTGCACGCAGCGGACCCCGGAGACGGCGGAACCCCAGTTTTGGGCCCCAGGCCGAACGGCACCGGCTCCGCCCGCCGGAGCTCGGGCCCCGCCCCGGGCCATGGCGCAGGCGCGGCGTGGACGTCACTTCCGGGCGGCCGGGGCCGTTCCGGGGCGGTGGGGCCCGGACGCGGCTGTTCCGGTACGGGCGGGCTGTGAGCCCGGGAGCTCCGAGACGGGCGGGCTGTGAGCCCGGGAGCTGCGGGGTTCGGGAGCTCCGGTACAGGTGGGCTGCGAGGCCCGGGGGCTCCGGGGCCCGGGGGCTCCGGTACAGGTGGGCTGTGGGGCCCGGGGGCTCCGGTACGGGCAGGCTGTGGGCCCGGGGGCTGCGGGGCCCGGGAGCTCCGGTGCGGGCGGGATGCGAGGCCGGGGCTGAGGGGCTGCGCGGGGTCTGGCCGTCCCTGGCAGCCTCCTCGCCCCTGTGCGAGCGGCCGCTCTGGTGCTCGGGGATCGGGTGCTGCCCAGCCCCGGCTGTACCCCGGTGAAACGCGGGGGCCGTCCCGAGCAGCTGGGGAAGGTGAGGTGGGAGCGAGGCACTGAGAGGTGTGACAGTGCAGGAGGAAGGTGGCTATGGGTGACAGTGTCCCTGTGGCAGGCGTTTCCGTGTGATAGCCAGGAGCGGTGTGATGTGCTGTGAACGACTCTGAATGAGAACAGCTCAGCAAAATAAAGCCATGTTTCCCTGCCAGTCCCAGGTCCAGCTACAGGAATCATGATTTTCTAATTTTTACTCGTCTCTATCCACTTGTGACTGGATTTGGAATTTCAGCTCCCAGGTCAGACATGTTGGCATCACACTGGAAGGTTTAAAACTAGATTAAGCCAGCCTCAATACCCATGCAGTGCTGGCATAAGAGTCTGCAATTTTCTTACCTGTTTATCCAGTCTGTGCACTGCAGCCATTTCTTATATTCCCAAGTGCTGTTCCTCCTGAATTGCTCAAAACTTTTCCCTGGGCAGAGGTGTTGGTAAGTGCATGTGTCTGCCAGAGAAGTTAAGGAAAACTCCTGGCTGTCTGAACTTAGATGGGGGAGCTTCTCACAAGAGGGTGTAATTCGACCAAATGTGAGAGTCATGACAAACTGGGATGTTTGCTTTGCTTTAGTTCCCACTGGACATAGGAAATAAATGTTAAGGCAAATCAAACCCTATATTTTGTAGCGAAGCTGTGTAATTCTGTATTTTAACTTTATTTGGTTAGGTTTCATCCAAGGCAGCATTCTACCTGCTAGGTAGGATAAAGAGATTAGAGTAACTTGCACTTTCTAATCCTGGTAGGAGAATTAAAATGAACCGTGTGCCTTGACTGTAGCACTGGTTCTTGGAAAGGCAATGTCTTTAGTTAGGAAACAGAGGGATACAGATAATAAATATCTAAACAGTCGATGTGGTTGTTAATTCTGTGGGTTTGTTTGTCACCTGCAGCACTTATTTTTTGACAGATTCCTGGTACATTATGTCAGGAGAGAGCGACTGCACCAGGACAAGTCCGTCAGCAGGGTCTCCATCAGACAACGAGCTCCTGCCAGACCGGCCAAAGTATGTTTGTACCCTGTCTCCTGATCTTGTTACCAAAGCCCGGGAGGAGCTCCAGGAGAAACCTGAATGGAGGCTCCGTGATGTGCAGGCGCTCCGAGATATGGTGTGCAAGGACTATCCTTCCCTGGGGACGTGCCTGGACGATGCTTTTTTGTTAAGGTTCCTCCGAGCCAGGAAGTTTGATTATGATCGAGCACTTCAGCTCCTGGTGAACTACCACACCTGCAGGAGGACCTGGCCAGAGGTGTTCAGTAACCTGAAGCCATCTGCAATAAAGCCTGTCCTGGAGTCAGGCTTTGTCACTGTGCTGCCTCACCGGGACCCGCAGGGACGCCACGTCGTCTGCATCCGCCCAGGTACTCAGTCCTGAGTGTCCCTGTCCCCGTCCTCCAGGTGTGTCTGGGCCAAAAGCCTGTTCCCTGCACTCCTGTGAACAGTGCTGACTTGCACAGCGTATTTGGGCTCTCTCAAATTTGAAAAGGTGCCTGGGGAAGGGACATGCTGGTCCTTAGCCAGCATTATTCCATTTCCTTTCCCTGTGTCAGCAATAACTGCGGTCACACCACAATGAAAATGCAGTGAGGTGGGTCGATGAAATATAGGGCGATTAAAGAAAAATTAATATGCAGTCACTCAAATTGAATCAGGGCTGCTGGCCTACCCTTAGAAGCTTGTAATTTGTTTTTACAATAAACAGAGAGAAGCCAATGGCTCTGACTCCTGTGTAAATAATCAGTCTTTAATGTGATTTTGGTGCTGCCAGGCTTGCTGTAAATTTCTCTTCATTCATTCTCCTCTTTTCCATTTACCTGCCTTCTTTCTGAGCTGAAACTGCTCTTAATGAGCTGTGCTGGGTGGAGAATGGGGTTCTTAAAACCATTACCTTTGCTCCCTGAAGTAAACATGAGTTGCCATTTACCTCTTGCTTAAGAAAAGCTGCTCTGAACTAGAACTGTGGCTATACAGACTAACTTTTGAGTCCAGAAAAACAGAAAATCAGTTTTTTTGGAATGTGTATTGTTAGCTTATGTTCACTCTCCAACTTACCATCCCTGTCTTGTAACCTCAGACAGATGGACTCCCAGTAATTACCCGATTACTGAGAACATTCGTGCCATATACTTAACCTTAGAAAAACTCATTCAGTCCGAAGAGACCCAGGTGAATGGAATTGTAATCCTGGCAGACTACAAAGGAGTCAGCTTATCTAAGGCGTCTCATTTTGGTCCTTTTGTAGCCAAAAAAGTGATTGGAATTCTTCAGGTAAGACCTGAACTGGTGGGAAAATAAGCTTATGCATTTGTAAATGATTGCTTCTATGTGCAGAGTTATTGACTATGTCACCACAAACTTCATCATCTTGGCTTTCACTAGCAGAGTTAAACAAGTCTCTGCCCAACCAGTTTCTCACACCCTTACAGCCAACTTACCTCACTTGCCCCTTTTTTTGACTTTTGCATCCCTAAAACTAAATTTGCATTAGAAATGCAAACTTTGAGTTGGAACAGGCAAAAGCAGTTCTGCTAGGTAGTGGTAAGGAAGAAAGAGAGAATTACAGTTAGACAGGAGACAGTGAGGAAGTTGTCTGATATTTAAATGTTTCCTGTCAGCCAAGATGGAGCCATAGGGCAAGCACAGGTTCCACTCAAGGGCTGCTGCAAAAATTTTAAGAGGACTTTTGAATGGGTGTGATTTGAGGAGGATTTCCATCCATGCCCTGAAGGCAGAGGCTTCTTTAGCACAGAGGCAGCAAAAGAGACAGTAATGAAAACATTTCTGCCTGGTTGTCTAGAAGGAAAGTGTTGGAGAGCAAGTTAGAGCAAGGGTGTAAACACAGTGAAGCTGGACAAAATGGGAAGGGACTCAGGAGTAGCCTGGCCAAAGTGGGAGGAAAGTCTGATGATTTCACTTGATGATGATACATCAAGTGAGATGAGAAAACTTCTCTTGAGTGGGTTCATTCCATCATTACTGTTGTTCTGGACTGAGTTGGTTAGGTCCTTTATTGTATGCATGGGGATCAGGAAGGAAGTGAATCAGGGGAGTGTATGGAGATGAGATTGGTGAGTTAAGGATGGCCTTTATAAGAACTCACTCCTTTACATTATGATCTAAATGTGTCATTTAACTGTAAGTCTATATTTAATTAGTACAAATAAAACCATGGGTTCCTGCTATTCCTGCTGGAAGATATTCATAAAACAATAGCTGGACTTGGGGAAGGACATAAAGGTATGGTGGAAGATAAATGTGTTGCATCAACCTTGCTGAGCTGCAGCTCCTGTAAAGTTGAGGTAATTCACTGATGTTCCTGTGGAGAAAAATACTCCAGCAGTGCCTGTTGTCTGCTTTTCACTCCAAGAACTGACTGATTTGTATATGTAGAGCTCGTTAGAGAGGAAAGAAACTTCAGTGAGTCCTTAATTGCTGATCATGAGCTTTTGCCTATGAAAAATATTTCTGCAAATAAACTTCTGCAGCAAAAATCCAATAATAAGCTGTTGTTTTAAACTGTCCTGTATGGGAAACAGAGTGTCCTAGTGTCCAGTGTGTCCTAGATTCCTTCTTCACATAAAAATACATTTTATAGTATCTTGGGCACCAAATCTTGCAGCTGGACACACTGTTAGAAGCAGCCTGCTCTGGCACTGAGTGTGGTGCACTCGTCAGGAGCTGCAGACATCACTTTGTGACTGCATCCTTACCAAGGCTGGGAATACCCAAAGGACGGGGTTGTCTAAGTGGTTTTGTCAAGGGAAATAAGCATCAACATTAGAAATGAGGATTTACTGCCAGCAGTATATTTGTTGATGGAGGGTTTTCTTGTCCCTTGGCTTGGCTTTTATGCTCACAGTTGTCATCCTAGGACTTGTGTCTGTAACAAGTTGAATTTCTGTTGTTGTATTGGTGTATGTTGGTACCTCAGATTAAAGTTGGGGAGCTGGTGGGTTGTGCTGGCAGTCAGTCTCAGGAAATTTTAGAAAGAGAAAGATGGCAAATGTGTCTTAAACTGCATTATAAAAATCTTCTTTACCCTTCAGGATGGATTCCCTATTCGAATAAAGGCTGTTAACATAATAAATGAGCCTCGTATATTCAAAGGCATTTTTGCAATCATCAAGCCTTTTCTGAAGGAAAAGATCGCAAACAGGGTAAGGATTTGTTTGATTTTAACATTAATATTAATGTCTGTAAGTTCCTTGCTTGGCCACTCTTAAATAAAGGAAAATTATAATACTTGACAGCTAGAAAAATGTTAGTGCCGTTTTACTTTCTGCTTTAATTTTTAAAAATATGTCTGTGGGGAAAATTCTCTGTGAGACAGAAACTTTGAGGAATTCAATATTGGCATAATACTAATATGGAACTTTAGTACATACACTCAATATTCAGGACATTATCCCTGTGGCTGGATTATTTGGGCGAGTAGCACTTTGTTCATGAGGTGGTGTCACAGGAAAAATGTGTTGCCCCTTCCTTGCTTTTTCCCCTTATGTGTGGCACCAGTGTCCTCTCCACAGGACTGTGCTTGCCAAGGATGATTTTTTTGTGCACAAGGATAAGTACTTTCAATCCCATGAGCGAACTTAGGGATGAACTGAATTTGGAAGCTCAGCCCAGGCACATGTCAAGTCTCTCTTTCTGGGATTTAATCTGCACGAGGTGTGGATTGTCTCAAGATTTCTCACACTGGTGTGTCTGACTGCAGCTGCCCACTGCTCTGTGCTGCCACTTGCCCATGAACACATCACTTCTTAAAGTTGTTCTTTAGCTCAAAATAAGCTTGTTAGCTGACTGTTACAGCAATTTGCTATAAAGTGTTTGGTGTGCACTTTTAAAGCTCTTTTGCCTTCTTCTTCAGTTTTTTCTTCATGGCTGTGATCTGAATTCCCTTCACCAAAACATTCCTCCAGTGATCCTTCCTGAAGAGTATGGTGGCACTGCAGGCAAGCTGGACATCTCTGCCTGGAATGAGCTGCTGCTGGCATCTGAAGAGGACTTCCTGCATGATTTCTCAGAGCTGGTGCTCCCCTGTGACAGCTCTCCCCACGACCTGCTAGTGAGTGGGGATGCTGATGAAAAGCAGTGTGATGATTCCCTGCGAGGGATGAAACCTCAGCTCTATTACTGTTACTAACAAACCACTGGAGGGAAGTTTTCCAGCACAGTTAAGATCTGCTCTGCTAGGTGATATTGGGAACTCTGCCTTACTCCTAAACCTGCAGTTTAGGGACACACTGCTGAGGCACTTTACACTGTAGAACCAAAGGAAGCTGGAGAGGGCACAATGGGGGCAGGGCAGAGTTCAGGAAGGGTAAAAGCAAAGAGCACAAGTTATGTAAAGACTTGAGGCTCATCAACCTCTGAGTGGTGCAAACTGGCCTATTCTTTCTAACGATAAAGGGAAAAATTATTGCAGATATGGAAGCTTGACAATTTCTTGTCCCTACCCCACACGGGTGAAAAGTGAGGATGATTTACGAGCTTTGTGATTATCTGGTCCTTTCCCCTTCTGCCAACACCAGTAATCCAAATCAAGAAAATGGCTTTTGAACCCTGCAAAATATAATTCTGTAGTGAAGATTGCCTAAAACCGTCAAAGTCTAACTTGGCCAGTGGTCTGTCATGTGCTTCAGATTGTGAGTTGGTGTTTCTGAAATATCTCAGTGAATATTTGTTTCAAATTAATACAGAAAAAAATTTACTCATGAATACCTGTATGGAGATCATCTCTTAAACTTCCTCACAGCTGGAGGAAGATGACAGAAGATGTGACAGATGGATTAACTACCATAACATCTATACCAAGGTTTATACAGCAGATGCAATCTTCATTTTCAGTAAACAGCAAGTTTTTCAGATCATTTACTTATCAATTACTTTAATTGGACAACAGCTTCAAATAATGAGGTTCAGGACCAAATAAAAGAAAGCTGTGTCAGCCACCTTCCCCCATTGACAGTTCTTTTCTGGTTGAGATAAGGAGTTGGGTAAGTACCTCACACCCAGGATGTGTGAGGTTTTGTAGCAGTGGGCATGTGATGTATAGAAGGCAATACTTCATGTAAGATAGCAAGGTGCTGCTTTAGCTTGTTATTTCGGGCTGAATTTGAGTTCTAAGTCTGTGAAACCAAATGCAGACAGGCTTTTTAAAAGCACATTCTTAAATTTCCTGATATTGTAGCATTTTGTTCACTGTGCTTGTCAGCTCTTCTCTGAAATGTTACAACTTGGTTTTTAACTTTGTTGACCTCTTTTGTCTTTGGTTGTCATACTCCTGTATGAAGTTAGACTTGAATCATCTCTGTGATATTTATCCATAACTGGTATGCCTGTGCTTCTAGGTCTTTGTTTAGAGACAGAACTAACATTGATGTCGAACCAGGGTAAGATACCTCTGTCTGAATAAGCTGTTCCCACTTCCCAAGTTCATTTTGTTTAATGGTCTTGAATTAGAACTTAACTCTCAGCACACTCTTTGCACACATTTTTCTGCACTATAATGGTGTGGAGATGGTAGACCTCAATAGGACGAGGAAAGCACAGTCTATTCAAGGTGAAATAATTCACTGTTTGGTGGAAAAGAACATCCCTTCTAATTGGGAACTCATCACTAGAGCACTTTCTCTGGATGAAATCTTGATTTAGTGCCAAATGTGATTATGGGCACCAGTTAAGTTTCTGTAAATATAAAACTAAATTATCTTGAGGATCTCAGACGTTCATTTTTCAAAGTGCCAAACTGTTTTGAATGTCTTTCTTCCTCTCAGCCCCCTTGCAGCATGACTGCACTGCCAAAAGGAGACTCCTAGGACTGTAACAACTTCCTGACCTGGCAGCAGGCCTCATCCTGGAACTAAGGGGTGGCAAATGCCATACCTGTCATCCCAACATTATAAAAATGAAAATTTGAAAAGGGGTAAAACCGTGAAGCTTTTTTTCTTTTCTGGGTGGCAGTTCAGAATCTGTAGGAGCAGAAAACTCATCACATGAACAGTTGTAGATTAAAGGTGGGAAGATTAATGTTCCTCAGTGAAAGCATCTCGTTTTTCTTATTTATAGAAGTGAATTGTAACTCCTCTTTGATAGCTATTACCTTTAGTGCAGGGAAAAAACAAACTACCATTTTAATCTACTTAAAATTAAGGTAAAAGAATACTGCTAGGCAGCTCCTCCTTTGTGTCAGAATATGTTCTGTGTTTTGCAGAAATTAATTCAGTTTTTTGACACTTAGAAGCCAGTAGCAAACAGCACCAGGACTTCGACAGGTAAGTGGCTGCCCACACTGCTGAACTGCTAGAAAAGAGAGTGGTGCCTCTGTTGTTTTAGTGCCTCTTAATTCCAGTCACAATGTACAACTGAAGAAAACAGAATGGACCATTTTACCTAGAGATGAAGGCCTGACTGATTGTCTTTCCTTAATTGTGTTGCAGGATTAGAAGTGGGGGTATATTGACTATAGAAACAGCTATTTTCATCCCCTTATGTAATTACTGGAGAGGGAGGTTGGATATTCAAAATTCAATTTAGTGTCCTTCAAAAAGAAATAAATCTATGGTGTTCAGCAGAAGGCTGAGGAACCTCTACCAAACTCACCCTTTTCCAGGCTTTTTTATTTTCTTGCATGCCTTAAATAGGCAGACAAGATCCACTTCACCCTCTTCTTTCCTCTGTTCACTAAGAATAAAGAATATGATTTAGACATAATAAATGTGCTGGGTTTGGCTGGGGTAGAATTTTCTTCACAGAAGTCTGTGTGGCACTGTGAGTGAGCAGCCACGCTGCTGGCTGGGGTTAAACTACAGTTGTCAGTACTGAAAAGTGCCAGTCTGGTGCCTCCAGAACTTCTTTTTCTTAAAGCTGGCTCCTGGGCAGTGGATGTCAGAATGCTGAATTAAGCCAGGTTTTATCAAGCACTTGTTATTTCTAATTTGCTGATCCTTGGCTTCAGAACTCAGCCAGGAGTTGCAGCTTCACTGAGCTGTGTCTCTAGCTCTGAAGTCTCTCTGACCAGTGCTTGGCATGTCTTACAGAAAGCACAGCTCTGGCTTATATGTGCCTGGCTACAGAGCTGAGAATGTTCTTTTAGCTTTAGCACTTAGTAGCAAATAAATCAGTTTGTTTCCAGAACTTCTTGTGTCAGCATTTGGAAAATAAACATTTGTGTCAAGTATGGCATCTCCTTAACCTGCAAGTTAAGAGAATAGCTAGGAAAAGCTTACAGGAGGGGGTGGAGTTTTTTTGGGGGGTATTTTTACAGCACTTTTTTCCTTCTTCCCACTTGAAATAACTTTGTTTTCCATGGTTATATGTCTTTCCCAGTACATAAGCCATCCCTGTCAAATCCAACACATAAGGAAGGATACTTGAACTGCACTGGCATTAGGTGGCACAAAAGGTAGCTGCAAATTGTACATACAAGTACTTGAATTTATACTCTTGCAAATGGGTGTTATAAGCCCTGAGGTATTTTCAGGAACTGGCTGAAATATCATTTTTGTTAAATCTCATTTTGGCATGAGTTAACGATTGTGTTATTCAAATATTGATTTTGCCTTCTGTTACATGTGGGCCTAGAGGTGTTGGGTGGTTAAGTGTACATCTTACTTTGATAAAATTTATTTTTATATTGCATTTTATAAAACAAAGTCGTCAAAAATGTGTAAGTTTATGATGCATGACTGGGTGATTAAACACATTGTAATAGCTGCTCATTTGATATTTTCAATACATTTGTCTGTGTCATGTTGGGATATTTTACTGTAAATGTCAATAACAACACACAAGTTCTACATTTACACACAGCTGCTACTGCACATAATCACCACAGCATTGCATTACAAAAGGTGTTACTTTCTGCTGGAAAACAGAAATTTATTTGAACTGAGCAACTTCAAAGAACAGGATTTGACATTCACAGACTCAGAGGGAAGATTCTGTTTGTATCAAGAGAAATATGTCACTTAGTATTTACTGCACAGAGACACCCAGTCACATCCACCTGGACACTGCAGCAGCTGATCACTGCAGGTGGGATTTTCCACTGGAGAAGTAACTGCTGGTTCTTAACACTTCAACAGAGCTGGGCCGCTTTCAGTAGTTAGTCTGCTTTATTCAAATGAGTTTACAGTGCAAATGCCTTAGAGCCAATAATAATACCATGTATGTAACTTTTATTTATTAAGTGTATTGAACAACTGAAATCAATAAGCTCTTTTTTTCCAACACAATCATAAAAGTTATTAAGCTACTCATACACTTACCACTCTATTTGGCAAACATCCTAAAAAAGAAGTTACCATAGAAATGGCCTCTTAAAAAGGGCAAGCTTGTCTTAAAAAGAATTAAGAGTTAACCAGTTTTTCAACTTCAGAGTTCTGTTCTTTTGGTGAGGAATAAGGGTGCTTTTTGCCACAACACAAAGTTAAGTAATTCAAATAATTTTTTCCTGTAAATAAACTTTAGCAGTGGAATGTAGAAATCAAGCAGCATGGCTTACACTTCGAAAAACTGAAGCATGAGCATAGTAGTGCATTATGCTGATTATAATTGTTCTTTAAAATATATTACTTCATATTTAACTAAATGTTAACTTCTATTCAGTAGGAGGTCGTGGCTTTTGGACAGAATAGATAATTTCTTTTGTGCTTGACAGCACAGCTGTAGTGAATTTTAAAATGCATAAAATGTGTAGTAAGATAACCCTGGTAAAGGTTAGAATACATAACTGATAATTCTGATGCTGCATCAAGCATTATGCAGTATATAATTTTAATACCAATATAAGAAACAGTAACTGAAGCAATAAGTGAACATTTTGGCTTTCAGCAAAGAGTTCCTATTTTTGTCAGTTCAGACAGGTGCAGGAATTTAACTGAAGTCTCTATTAGTAAGGACAAGAGGAGCCACTAAGGTCCAAAGATAGAGAAGCAGACAAACCCAGCTGGAAGTTATCTTCACCCACACGGCTGGCCACTTACTTGTCATGGTTTTGAAATCTGCATCAGGGCTAAAAAGTAAAGAAGTCCATTAGTAGACACAGAAAGCACCTCCAACTGTTCTTTGGTACCCTCTTATATGAATCTGAGGTGAGGACAATCCTTTGGGACACTCTAATGCAAGACCCTTTGTGAGAACATAGTGAGACAACTAAACCAGCACTTTCCCGTGGCTCCTTCACAGCTGTTGTTCTTAAAACCCAGTTTTCAAGCCTGCTTGCCCATGATGATGTACTGCTGTTCAAGGAAGTGTTTGCATGAGCTGTGCTATCGACTCCTGGTGGCTAATGATGTCTTAGGTGTATTTAATAATTTATACAATGTTCTGGTAGCAGTGCTTCTGAGCTGCAGCAGCACAGGGTATGTCCAAGTGTTTCCCACAGACGAAGGAAATCACATCTCTGATAACAGCACACATGGCTGTCCCTGCAATCCTTCCTAGGATGCAGAGCCACTAGCAGCAGGCTGGCTTCTAACAAACTTTGCAGGAGGCCACCTGAATGGAACTCCATGTGTATCCTTCTTGCTACTTATCCAGCTGAAGAATGGCAGCCACACTTGCAGTAGTAGTGCCCTGGAACCACAGCTGCTGATGGTGCTGTGCTGCCTTCTCACACCTCAATTCAGTAACAATGAATTGAGAAGGCACAACTCTAATGCAACGGGCACAGGGACAGCACCTTCATTTGGCAGGAGCAGCCCACAGGGCAGAGTCTGCCATCCACATGGGAACACTGGCACACAGACCCTCACTTCCCATCTGCTCTTACCTGTACCAGTTTGTGAGTGTCATCATGATGTAGAGAGAGGCAAGGAAGAGCATGAAGTGGAAGAAGGTGTAGCTGTACTGAACCCCATCCTTCTCGTTGTCCGTGACACGGCGCACGTCTCCCTCCTCAGCAGCCCCACCGCCTGTCCCCACAGCCTCCTCCAGCATGGCAGTGTCACTGCCAGACAGGGTCAGCTTGTTCACCTGGCTGTTACTTGAAGAGCGGATGCTGCAGTGTAACCCAAAGAAAAACGTGGTTAAAAACTCCTTTTACGGTCAGCTACGTTTGCTAATAAAGCAAACAATGGAATGTCTGGGAGTAGCAAATAATACTTTTTAAAATCCATTTGGAAACAGAAGGGAATTCCTCCAACTGTTTTCATCCAAGCTTTTGTTAACCTAATTAAACAGCGTTCCTTGTCCAAAGATCACAGAAAGGTGTGGTTTGGAAGGGACCCTAAAGATTATCTTGTTCTAACCCACCTGCTGAAGGCAGGGACACATTACACTACTCAGAGCTCCATCCAGCCTGGCCTTGAACACTCCAGGGATGGGGCACCCCCAACTTCTCTGGACAACCATTCCAGTGCCTCACCACCCTCCAAGTAAAGAATTTTTTCCTAATATCTAATCTAAACTTACTCTTCCAGTTTTAATCCATGCCCCTGTAAAGTCTCTCTCCTTTTCCTTGCAGGCTCCCTTCTAGACACTGGAATTAGGTCACCATTAGAAAGGAAATCCTTCCTTTCTCCAGGCTGAACAAACCCAGTTCTCTCAGCCTTTCCTCACAGGAGAGCTGCTCCATCTCTCTAATCATCTTGTAACACATGTTTTTCTGTTATCTGGATTGGGCTTACAAGGCTTATCCTCATGCACAAAGCAAAACACAGGTTTATGAGCCACATCTGGCCTCAGGCCTGAGACAGCAGCTGGATGTGAATAACTGCAAGTACATTTTGCACTAGACCCAGATTCAAACGGAAGAGGCAGACAAATCCCAATTCTTTATGTCTGAATAGCAGTGCAGATCCTACCTGGAATACAAGAGGCAAAGGACAAAGATAACCAGTCCAACAACACTCTGGGCATCCCACCACTGCAGGGACTTGGGGGGAGCAGGAGTGGCAGGTGGGGCAGTGGCATTGGCTGGAACAGCTGTGGGTGCAGCTATCTGGGTGATGATGTTCAGCAAACTTGGGTTACAGTTTCTTTCTGAAAAGGATTTCAAGGCAGATTAGAGGGATGAGCATTGCCAGCATTTAGCTAAGAAAAGATGACAGGTAAACTTGCAATTTTTCATTCCCTGTGACTGCTGATCTCTTCAATTCTCCAGAGGCAGAAATTGCCTGCAATATTTCTCCTGCCTGTGAGCTAGACAAGAGTATAATAAATAAATAACATCAGAATGCCCTGACACTGTTTCTTTCTTCCCCCCCTTACAAACACCTCAGTTTAGTTCTGCAAAGAGGCAATTTGATGGTTTCAGTTAAGTCAGCTTTTCAGCCTCACTGGATTTGATCTGGACAGATCAGCAATTCCCACAGAGTGATCTGTAATAACCAGCAGCACCTTCTGCTTTCACACCCAAATATGTGACTCAAGACAGTGTGTTGCTTACCAGGCTCGTTGGACATGGCTGCCCATGTGAGGTACATGGTGTAGAGAGTGATGACAGAGGACTGCAGCAGGCCAGAGCGAGGCTGATGTTCCTGTTCCAAAGCAGAAGAGCAAGCCAAGGTCAAAAGGGCAAGTTTTAACTAGAGTTGGATAGTTTTACCCCACTGCCACGGATGAAACAATTACTACCATGAAAATCATTTCTGTAGAAATGCATTGGGCTTTGCTCTATGTTCAAAAGTCTGGAAGAAACTCCTCAGTTACATAATTCATGGAAAAGCAATTCAAACACAGACAGAATAAGCAAACCAAATGCATTTTTTTTGTGCCCAAGACTCAGTTATGAGCTCTTACTGAGTTAATCTCAACCTTTTCAAACAATTCTGTAAATGTCAATCTAGCACGTGATCTGAGCAATACCAGTTCAGAACCCAGTAACATGCAACTTTCCTCTTATATTTAATAAGCTTACCCCTAATTTCAAACCCACAGTATTAAGTAAGTAAATCTCCAGCTATGATTTCTCTGTTCTGCCAGGGCCTTCACCACTAAAATCATGCCAGCAATTCTCCATATGGAAACAAAGTCCAAAACCATGCTAGCTCAAAAAAGCCACGCTTCAGAAAATGTGTCACTATGTAGTGCAATGGTTTCAGAGCAAGATTTTTTTTTAAATTCCTAACTAGCATAGCTATGATAGCCAAGTTTTAAAGTTCTTATGTCTGACTGAACTGATACTACATCCTTCTCACTTCCCTGCTTTGTACGTCAGAAGAAAGCACAGAAAAGTAATACCTGAACTTTTGGAAGGACAGAAACAATGGAGACAGCGATACACAGGATCATGTTAAAGCTTATGAAGAACTTGTTCTCAGTGCACTCATCAGGCTTCGTGTAGAAAACGTAGAAGAGAACAACAAAAATCAGGGACAAGGCATAGAACAAGCTTGTACAGGACAACAGAGCTGGAAGAAAATAAATTTTTTGCATTACACATACAGCTTTAATAATATATCTAAAGTGACTTCATGTCCAGCTAACACTGCAATAAGACAGTCTCTCTTCCTCACCTGTCAGTCTGGATCACAAAACCAGACTAGCAGACTGCATTTTTGTAAGGTATGGCTACATTTCTGCTTGGGCTCACTAAGCAGCATGGCTCAGAGGAAGGCAGTGCTGCCATCAGGGGAACAGAACTTGCCTTTCAGCAGCAGTTTAATTAGTTTAACTGGTATCAGGCCACAGTGGCATAATAAGAGAGTGCTTTATGCACACTTCTCATGGACATTTATCTGCCCTGGATTTCTGTGCTTGAGGTCACCCATTTTTGTTTCCACTCAGTTCTTTGTAAGAGGCTACAAAATGCTGTTGCAGCATTTTTAGCTATGAGCTAAGAACCACAACAATTAGCACTTTGTAATTAGTGGCCAGCTGGGGAGCAGGCAGCAAGGCACACACTCAGTGTGGTGCTGCAGCCACTGTCACAGACATGATTGAGCTCCTGGGGACACAGCAGGGGAGGTGCAGAGCGAAGCTCAGGTTTGGAGAGAACCAGGCTCCAAGCTCTGCACACTCCCTGCAAACCAGGCAAGTGTGGTTTATTAGGACTCTTAGATATGCTACTATAATAAGTCTAAAATATTTTGCGTTTTATTGAACAAGAAAAAGGAAATGCTGCTGATATTAATTTCTGGTGCTTACAGCAGTGACTCAGGGACACTGTGAAGTTTAATTCTAGGTATGTCTGCAAACCAGTAAATTATATTCTGCAGGGTACTGGCTAATACATACAAATCTTTTATAGGTTAAGATTCCTACCTGCATACCAGCATTTAGAATTCCCCTCTTCCATTTTCTCAACCCAGCTCTCATTCCAAGAGTGAGCAAAATCCACAAGTAGAACCAACTGGATAAGAATGAAACAGAAGGCTCCAGAAACACCAATCCAAAACCAAGCTAGAAAAGGATGCAAGAAAAAAAAGGGTTAGCTTTCATCATGTGCTTGCTACCTCCGTTTAAAAACAAAAAAGCTCCTAATTATACTGCAGACAAATAATGGAAAAAACTGATACTGTAATTAGAAATGCAGATGCTGTTAATCACTTTGGCCTCAATCTGGCAGGAGCATGGAAAGAGTCCCAGCTATTCAGGGATGCAGGCAACACTGGTCAAGCTGAGCATGGGAATGTTTAGCCCGACATGTTTTCACAATGAAGGTAACATCTAACATGTGGCATCTTTGTGTACATAAGTGCCATCATGCTGTATTTCTTTGAGGGTCAACAATCCTTTCAAGCTCCTCTGATGTGGCCAGACAGTAGAAGTTTCCCACACAGATTTTTCAGAGACTCTAGGGAAGTAATTAGCACTTGTCAGGGTCCTGAGTTGCCCCCAGTCTAGTGTCAGAAGACAGCTCAGTAGTGACTGTCTCATGAAGCAGAAAATTATTAATAACCAAAACCTATGCAGTTGAAAAGGGATTTCTTATAGCCGTAACTTCAGCTGGTCATCAAAATACTGGATAAACCAAGGTACTCCAACAAAGATGGGTAGAAACTGCATCTTCTACAAGAGAACTTTCACTATTGTCTAGTAAATCTGTGAAAAAGTTTGAGCTTCTACAAGTCAGAATTCCAAGATGAAAATTGACTGTACCTCTTGTGAAAGGCCCTTCAGGTATATAAAAGGCTCCAACCATGATGGCCACAATGGCAGCTATTTTGAAGAACCAGAACCTTTAAAAGAAGATAGAAGTCGTAAATATTGGTGTTACTCTACACACGGTCAGTTCACACGCAGTAGTCACATGCTACATGACCTGTAAGCAGCTTGGTCCTGTTCCAACCAGGGCTTTGGATCACATGATCCTGCTGACCAGGGAGCTTGAGGATTTCCCATCCCTGGAAGTGCCCAAGGCCAGGCTGGATGGGGCTCTGAGCAATCTGGTCTAGTGGAAGGTGTCCCTGCCCACAGCAGGGGGTTGGAAGTGGATGATCTTAAAGGTCTTTTCCAACTCAAACTATTCCATAATTGGATGATTCTGTGCTCTCCAAAAGGTCCCTTTCCAATTAAATGACTCTATGATGATTCAATCATCTAGCCCAAAACTAACTCAGTTAAATCAGGGAACTGGAAATCAGAAACCAGTTTCTGCTGGCTGAGTCAGACTGGCCTTGAGAATGACCCAATGAGTGCCAGAAGCAGCACAAGTTAGGAGCTATAAACTAGCTGCAATCTGACATCTCTGTGGAAACACAGAGCACTGCCCTTTTGGTTACCCCACCTCAGAGTGGCACCCTCAACCAAGATGAACATCTTACATAAATAGGAAGCTTTTAAGGAGACCAAAGCACTACAATGTATTGGGTCCAAAAGAAACCCGAGGCTGTCCTTGTATGCATAAAGGAATTTCCACGGTGCTCAGCAGAGAAGCTGAAGGAGGAAAGCAGCTGGAAGGGCAGCCAGCTGGCTCACACATACCCATTGTGTATGGAAGCTCTCGGGTCGTTACTGGTTTTCACCTCTATCATGAGCAGGGAGAGGAGGAAGAAGAACACGGCCATGGCAAAGCTGACACGATAGACAGCTCTGTATCCCACAAACACATCACAGCTGACAAACCCATCCAAGTGGGGGATCTGGGTGTGAAGCCCATCATCACAAAATCCAGGTATCTGGGTAAAGACACATTTCACTGTGAATTTACGTCTGCATTTGCAATTACATTTTTTAACTGTTATATCTCCTGTAACAGCCAAGGCTTTCAGTCAACAAACTTCTGAGTGATCAGAGAACAAAAGATCTTGTGCTCAGACCTTATTATCATCTATCTCTCCCCATGTCAACACTTTTCACCCAGGAAGATTAAGATACCACAGCAGCAGGCCTCTGATAACAACTGTCTCCAGGTCTGGTCAGATTTCAGACACCAGGCATGTACTAAAAAGGAACATTCACTGAATTTGCTGTTTCCACCAGAAGCCATTCAGTACACACAGCCTCCTAACTCAGGAACAAGGACACTTGGGTGTTTGTGTCTCACACACAATCCATTCCAAGTGAAGAAAATCAATAGTCACGGGCACAAGTCATAGCGTCTAAAATAGTCAGAAAGAGGTTTTTTCCCTCCATACCTTTTTCAGCTGCTCTTCCATGCCTGGCGCCAGCATAATGCAGGCAAGCACAGTACTGAGCAGGAGGAGGAAGGCATAGATAAGCCGTGTCACTGTAGAATTCTTGCTGTTGGGGCAACATCGGCACAATAAACACGACGCACCGCTGCACAGACAGGGAATCTGAAGGGCAGAGACAGGAATAGTAAGGGCATTCCCCTCGCAGCTGACACCGGCGCGTTAGGCGACACCGAGGGGAAAACCCGAACCCCATTTAGCAACACTGCACCGCCGGAGCGCACGGATAAACCGCTAATCGGCGCTTCTGACTGACAGCGTGTTTGCGAACGCTCGGAGATAACCGGGTTTATCGGCCTGGGCGGGCCCCGTCGCCAGGCACCCGCTCGGGCCGGGTGGGCCCCACGCCCCCGGGAAGGACGGGGACGGCTCTAGCCGGGCACGGCTCCGCTACGAGGGGCTGGAGCCGACACTGCGCCCGCGGGCACTCAGCGTGTTCCCCCGCCCCTGGCCCGACCCGAGCCGCCGGCGGAGGCACCGCTGCGGGCCGGGCCCGCTCCCCGGGATAGAGAGGGAGGTTCGGGATGTGAAGGTGCAGGTTTGGGGGGGAAGAAAGCCCCGCACTCACCCAGCTGGCCAGCGAGCAGACCCCCAGCACGGCCCCCATGGCGCCGCCACCGCCCCTCCGACCGCTTCCGGCTTCCGCCCACAGGCCGCCGCACCAGGGGGCGGTGCCAGCCAGCCCCGGCCAGAGCCGCCGTCGCCCATTGGCTGTTTCCCAGACCGGAGGTGGCCACCCACCAATGAGAAGGCACGATGCAGCCGCGCGCCAGGGGGAGGAGCGGGAGAGTCGACGAAGGGCAGGGGCAGGGCGATGTTGTTTATCAACACTCCTTCCGCCATCGCCAGGGGAGGGAGGGCGCTGATTGGTCGGAAGGGCAGCGAGTGGGCGGTTCCTACAGGGTGACAGCCAATGAGTGAGGCCGCTGGGCAGCCCGGCAGCCGTTCCATACCTGCCCGCGGCCGCTGGGGGCACTCAGCGGTGCTGGGCGCGCAGCCGTTGCCATGGCACCGGGGTGGCACCGGGCTGCCCTGCCCCGCCCGCCATTGTGACCGAGCACACCGCATTTCCCTTCCCCTGGGCACCCGCAGGGCGCCCTGGGGCGGCTCGTGGTCCGGGTAACGCTGAGCCCTCGGGCGGCACGGGCGTGGCCCGGCGCGGTGACCGGCGTCACGGCCGTGTGATTGGCACTCGCGTCACCGCTGACCTCACGGGCGGCACTGCCTCACCAGCGTGCTGGAGGAAGCGAGCGGGCAGCGTTCTGCCGCTTCATGTAGAGCCTGTATGGATCGTGGTGCCAGCAGTGGCCGTGGCCCAGGGGCTGGCGACACTGCTGTCACCTGCCCTGCCAGGGGCCGCGGACCTGCTCAGTCTCTCGAAGCCCTTTGACCGGGGCAGAATCTGTAACTCATTCCCACTCCTGAGTGATCGTGGTAACACACACAAGTGCTGTGTCCCCTCACATGGAATGTTCCAGGTTGGAAGATATCCATCAGGATCATGGAGTCCAACTCGTAGCCCTGCACAGGACAACCCCGAGAATGCCACCATGGGCCTGAGAGTGTTGTCCAAACACTCGTGGAGCTCTGGCAGGCTGGGGCTGTGAGCACTGCCCTGGGGAGCGTGTTCCAGCCTATCCTTCTACCTTTGGATGAAGAACCTTTTCCTGACATCACTTTGCTGCCCCTCTTTTCCTCTATGGCTTGCTGAGCACTGAAGGGTGTATGAATTTTGGCCTGCGTAGTTAAATGGAACTCCGGGTGGAAGTGGGAAAGCTCAGGAGCTTTTCAGAGGTGGAGTTTCTCAAAGAGGCACTTCTGCAGCAGTTCACAGCAGGCTCAGGTCATACTTGGAATATGTACAGTTGCAAAAGCTACAGATGTGCTCCTTGAACGTGGAAGAAGAGGAAAGTAGAGAAGCCAGGTGAAAGGAGTTGTTTTACAGCTGCCCAGAGCACAGGGGCCGCCCTGGGTCTGGATTCCCAGCACACTGCACAGGTTGCAGCCTGGAGGAGTTGGAGAGGGACTACTGAGTGATTTCACTCCTCCTCACAAAAGTCTGGGAGCAACTGAACTGGATGAGACCTGGCTGTGATGATGTAACAGCACAAGGATTTGGCAAAAGTTTGCACAGAGGTTTGGGAAAGCAATTTGCATTGGTTATAATTGGCATTAGTGTTGCAAAATATCACAGAACCAACCAGCTGGGGTTACAGGATGTTTTCTGGCTGTAGCAGTTCCAGCTATTGCACATCACTTTACACTCTGTCAGACCCTTCACTGTCCAAAAAAACTGCTTCCAACACTGAAAGGCACTAATAATCAGAATGACAGCTTTACTGCCGTCTAAAATTGCCAAGAAATGACAAAGAGCATCCAGTAAACCTGCCACTTATTTTCCACAGCAGTTTTAACAGTCAGAATATATGAACACTATGTTAACAGTATCATCTCTTGCAATCAGCCTTATTCATGAGGACATACAGGCTTCTTTCAGAAAAAGGTCACTCCATAAATCATTGAAACTGTGCTTCTTTCAGATAATAGATGAGCCTTTACTTTATTGCTAATGTATTTTTATTACCCTTCTGGTTGCACCAGCTGGATCTCTAAGAAAGCTTTTGCCATATCCCTGCTCCTTCGCTGTTTGTTCCAATGAATATATGCAGAATAAAGGCACAATCACAAATTCTGTGTTCCCAGTAATCCTGGGAAAATGATTCAAATATATTGCAATACTGTGTATTAGTAATGCAGTGGTAAAACTCATCTAAATCTTGAACCTGTAAATGTTTTCTTCTCAGGAAATTTATGAGACAAATAGTTTTGGTAAGTCCTGGTGATCTTCCACTGGGTTATGCTGGGCAGAGACAAGGGATGCAGATAAGAAGCTTTTTCCTTCCACTGTCCACGTAACAAGAGATTTCCAAGTGCTCATTTTACTTCTCAGCATAAACCCCCTCTGATTCTGCATCACATCACCTAAACCCCTACATGTTTAACAGGAGATAAGGGTGAAGTCAGCCTAGGGACTGACAGCTCTGGGAACGAGACAGGATATGGCAGGAGGTTATCCTGGTTTGTACAAAAATACCCTGCTCTGGTTTGTTAATCAGCTCTGACAGCAGAATGAAATGGTGCATCCTTTCTGTATCTATACATTACATCCCATACATATGAGAGTTGAAATGCCTAGAATAAACCCCTTGGAATTAGGTAATATATAAAGGAAATGTGTCAGATTTAGTCATTTGAAAGCAGTTCTCTGCAGTTCCTTTGTGCAACTGAGCTCATAAAAAAATGTCACTCAAGCTTGTGCGTTAGTGCTATTCTTGTTACTCTCAAGGGTCTCCTTTCTGTGATAACAAAAACGCAGAATTTTTCGTGATGTTCCCCTGAGTATTTGAGGGTTCCTGCTTTTCATGGGCTATGTTTTTGCAGGTAATAGATCACACAGACACATTATAATTGAATAATCCTTTGACCATCCAGAATCTTTTAGTCAGGCAATGGGAACTGCAAATTGGAATGGTTCTGACAAACTGTCTGCAAAAATTAAAAAAAAAATTATAATCAGACATTGTCTGTGTTTCAACAGTAGCATTGGCTTGACTCATATACAGCTCTAAACATCTTACTGTCCTCTAGTCTGCATAAACTTCCAAGTTTAAATGTATCAGCATCACATTTCTAATATAATCCTCTTAATTATTGGACTTCTGTAAAGTGTTTAGCTTTAAGATACATTTACATCTGTGCTTTGATTTGAGCTCCAGAACATAAAGAATTGCAGTTTTCTTGGGACAACTGCTTTTCCAGCTGTTCAGTCCAGAATTTGAGTTGAGCTCTGCCCAACCATGCAGATTTTAACTTTGAGAACAGCTGCCAAAGCCCTTATCCATGAGGAGGTAAGTCATGAGATAATGGGCAAAGTACTGCTATGGCTGGCACCACCAGTGGGTTTAATTAGTCTTTAAACAATCAGAGTTAACAGCTTCTACAAAATCACGATGTACCAGCAGGGTAGGAAGTCCTGCCACGTATAAATATTATTAAGTTTGTGGATGACTTTGGCTGGTGTGTGATCTCACCGTGTGCTGTGCTGTGTGTGCAGGGGCTCGCTCAGCACTGCCATGCAGAGACCAGGGCCAGCTCTCTGCTGCCATTCCCTGGGGACACGCAGGTGACTGGTGCCAGTGGCCTGGCTCATCTCTGCACACAGCCTGCCTTCACACTCACAACCTCCTGATGTGACACCAAGAAAAATCAACCTAGTCCATGCCCTCGAGTCTCCAAATACACAGGCTGCTTTCTCTGCAGTCCTTTGCTCATGATTTTATAAATCTCTTCTTCCCTTGACTGCGTGCTCTGTGACTGTATTAGCACCTGCCTCTGCACTTCTCAGGTCTCTATTTTCCTATCATGTCATGGATACGTGAGTCATCTTATTTGTGATCTGCTGAGCTGAGTGAGACTCATAGTAGAGTTGTGTGCTTCAAGGCCATTAGTAACGCAGCTAAAACTTGCATAATATATTCTTCTGTGTCTAAATCCCTGAGAGATTGAGTAACTGTTTTCTTTTTCACCCCAAGTGACTATGCAACTGGATGAGTCACTGCTGTTATGATAGAGGAATTGTAATCTCTCTGTCTTTCCAGTTCTGTTTGGCCAGAAATTTATTTTATAGGACACCTTTGTTCAATCTCCTCTAAGTCTTTATATGTCACCAGAGACCTTTTCACTCTCTTCAGTTCACTTAAGATCATGTGCTCTGGTCTGGAAACTGCATTAGTTTAGGTTATTGTTGAAACAGATGGAGAAAAATATTCACCTTAATCTAATACCCTGGAATGATATTACTGAGCTCTTTCATCTCATTATTTATGGAAGTATTAGTGAGACTTAAATGTATTGATAAGTATTGAAATAAAATTAAACAAAATCTTATATTAAAAAACCCATAACAATAAACCAAACAGAGACAGATTGGAGGGAATATTTTGCAAAAAAGATCTGTAGTGACATCTGTGAACGAACCATGGAAGGCACTAGCAATAGATGGCTGGTAAAAAGGAGGAGGGAGTGAACAGTTTCATGCTAGGTGAATGTGGTACCCTGCAAACACACGGGGTGCAGGGTTTGACCCAGACAGGGCTGGCACCATTGGCTCAGCCCCAGTCCTGTGCTGATGTGAGCTGCTTGTACCTGTCCCAGGAGGAGCCTTGGAGCCAGAGGCATTGCTGGAGCTGGCACCTTCCCCCATCCCAGCTCAGCAGAGCCAGCATCAACCCCTGCTCCCCTGGCAGAGCTGAGCTGGGCTCACCTTTGGTGCTGGAGCACCTCAGGCTGTGCAGGGCGTTGAGGACCATGCTTTTAAGTAGCCACTTCAGGAATGGGCACCCACAAAGCAAGCCAATATTCCACTTGAGCATTGCCAGAGCCCACTTATAAATGTTGCAGAGTTTATAGTTTCAAATGGTTTCATGCCTTTTCGTTGCTTGATATATTATCTTTTCATTAAGGCAGGATTTATTTCCCCTGTTTCTGTGACCCCCATCTCTCCCCTGAGAGCCTGCACTGAAATCCAGCTGGCCAGCCTTTGTGTATCAGCAGAACAGCTTCTACTGAAACAACAGTGGGAGGAAAAGTCAGGAGTTTCTTGATTTAATCCTGCCTTGAGCAGCGAGGAGTTGTGTGGCTTTAGGTGAGCCACAGGACTATGTGAGTCAATATGTAATGTGAGAAAATGAGCATATCCCAGAGTCATGGCAGACTCTGTTCATTCATCTTTAAATGCAGTTTAAAATCCAATGCATGCCTGACCCATTTTTTTTCTTGCACTAAAAAGAGCAATACAGAATCATACTGGCCATGATAATTTCTCTTAGCTGGAGATTTTTTTTCCCCTTCTTTTCCATTGTCCCCCCCACTGCTGCTTTCCAAGATGCTCTGAAGCCAGTGAAATAGTTCTTTCTCATAAATCTTTTAAATCATGTAAATCCTCCCAGCGTACCAGCTGACATGTCAGATGTTGCATTTTTGCATTTGTGCCAAGAAGCTTTGAGCATGTTACAGTTGCTTATGTTGTTATTTTTTTTTAAGAAGGCAAAACAATTCCTTCCTCTTGTGTCTCCAGTAGAGACTGTTTCTCCTTGAGAAAGGAGTTCACATGATCATATAGATGCGTCAGATAAATCCCTTCCCACGTTTGATATTTGCTAAGTTGAATGATTGTTATTCCAAAGCCATAGCTGGGATGGTTGTGTGATTTAACATCTCCAGAGAAATTTTTTTTCTTCTATTCACAAGCTTTAAAGAAATAGTCTAAAAACTAAAACCTTCAGCTTAGAAAAACTCCGTAACCAAACACTCTCAGCCATGTTATCTTCACAAATGTTTTTCCCTGTTTGTTTGTTTAAAGTTGGCCAAGAGTTCCAGAAATACTTTTAAGATTACCAAAATGGGCATCCAGCTCAGAAAGGAACTCTGTATTTAGAAACTCTGAAATACTACTGGGGGGTGGCTGTGCTGTTAACTCTTTTCTGGTTGTTCTGAACCTCTGTGGCATTGGGGAATGACTCATGACATTCTTCTTTATCTAACTGTTTTTCCCATCCTAGATGGTTTAGAAGCAGAAGTGCTCTGGGGAAGTCTAATAATACAATGCCATGCTAGTCACATCTCTGTGTTCAATAGGGTTGTTGCCCAAGAGGGTGTAAATCAAGAGTTTGCAGAAGGCAGCGCAGGGCAGGAGCTGACAAGGCTCAGCACTCACAGCCTCCGTGTGCACTGCAGAAACAGCCACAATCTTAATCCTGGAAGGGAAGGAAGGGGAAGAACTGAGGGCTAAGTGTTGGTTTATCAGGGGATCTCACAACCAGCTTCCTGCTGCAGAACACACTTGAGCAAAGGGAGCTGCAGATGCACGCAGCCAGTTTAAAGTGCACGTTAAGTGTGTCGTGTTCCTGCAAACCCGAGCGTGTCCGTAGGAAACAAAAGCAGGTCACTGTGCTCAGCCTGACGTACACAGGTGTTTCAGTGGCAGAAGCAGAGTCATTTCCCCCTGTTACAAATAATAGTTCAGTTCTGAATTTGTTGGCTTTTTGAGATAATGGCAGAAGTTTCTTCAGACGCTACAGCTCGACTTAAAATTGGTAATTAAAAGGTGTGGTGGTATAACTGTATTTCCTACCTTGTTTTCCCAGAAGCCCAATGCCTGGACAGGCCCACGGTAAAATTTTTGTGGATATTTTCTTTTCAAAGCTGTTTTATTTCAAACATGTATTTTGTATTATTACAGTCTCAAACAATTTGATGCAAGATCCATCGAAGCAATGCCCCTGTGCGTTTCAGTGTATGCTACACTACCAGTGGGTTCTGGCTGAGAAATAGTGCCTGCAATAACTGAGCTCTCCCTCCAGCCAGTGAAGGTGGACAGACAGGATGAATTACTCTCTGATACCTGATCTACCACCCTTCCCTTAGTCCTGATCTCTATTTACTGTCACGGGAACTTTGATGTCTTATTTTTAGATGAGCTTTTGTGGTTTTAAAATTAAAGTCTGATTGTAGCTGGGTATTAGTTTCAGTGAAAAAAATAAATGTGGAAAACCTGACACATGCTGGTCAGCAAGAAACATGCTGGGCACTGGGAATCTCAACTCAATTACCTGTCTGTAGGGTTTCAAATTTACTTAGTGTTTTATGGTTAGGCACCAGCTGATGTGAAGATGTTGCTTAACTGAAGAGTCATTATTTACCATTAATAAAACTGATACCATGACAAATTCCTTATGGCGTAGATGTGCTATCATATCTTGGCAACGGCAGCAGAAGGAATTATTCTGCCTGGCTTGCAGGCTTGTCTTCATTGTAAAAAGAAAAATAATGAGGCTGTAATTACCCAGCTTGGAACTAAACGAACCCAGCTGAAAGTGCTGAATGATTAAAGATGACTCCTAACTGCTTCCCAATTGTGGCTTGTTTGGATACCATCACTGACAGTGCCAGCTCCTGGCTCTCCCTGGGCTGGATCCATGGCCAGCAGGCACAGCTCAGTTGTTTGGACTGTGGTGGTGTCCTACTTTGAAGCACCGTGGAACAAATAGTGGTAAATATTCCACAAGCCTTGCCAAAAGTGACCTGCTTACACGAGGAAGTCAGCATGCAGCAAACTGGGATGAAATTCAGAGCACACAAACCCCTCCATGTTGTTTCTTGGGGTAAAGAAGCCTATGATGTATCATGTGGTGGTTTACTCTAAAACAGTAATTATTTTGCATGTGGGATCACACATTTCTCCCTCCAACATCCAACATTTCAATATCAAATCTATCAGGTTTCTCTAATTTTGCATCTTAATAGATTTAAGAGTTTGGTTTTTTTCTCTTGTGCAAATAAAGATGGGAAAAACAGATCTGTTATTCTGTTAATTCTAGTTCTCAGTTAACCAGTAACACAACAACTAGCAGACTTACTTCCCAAATTGGTTTAGATACTGAAAAGCTGGTGACTTTTTGTCTTCAGGACAGAAGTGGTGTTTTTGGTGGAGCTCTTGGAGAGATGGGGTGAACTCCCCTGTGATGAAGAGGTATAAAAGAATGTTTCCAGGTTCCCAGCTGGCTATGTTCGTGTTCAACTCATCCTTGAAGACAGCTGAGATTTAATTGTAATATTAATGATAAATTACAGTGCCTGGAGACTTGGATAAATAATAATCAAAAGGCCTCTTAGCCACAATAAAGTGGATTTTCCCTCCTGGCCGCTCAGTTTGAGCCCTCGTTCCTGCAGGAAAGCAGGTAGTGCTACAGTGGAGCACACACCTCTTGTCTGACCTGCAACATCTCCTGCTGGTTGCCATAGAGATGGAGAGCTGAGGCCCTTTTGTGAAACAATTCTGCACTGCCAGTGCCTGTTGGGTACCACATCCCCCTTGTCAGCAGCTGGATCCCTGGAGCTGGACATGTGCAGGTGCCCAGTGTGTTGTAGAGGCTTCTCCCTGGAATCCTGCCTGTGCAGGATGGGCAGCACATCACAGGGGGTTCAAACAGAGCAGTCTGTCTGTCCATACAGAAATAACAGCACAACTGTCACACTGATGGCTTGCTGCATACCTGGCAGGTCACATCACTGCCACCACTGTTGTGTGAGTGAGGAGCCATTGGACACCACAGCAATTTGGGCAAAGGCTGCTTTGGGTGGTGACTGGCATTTATTTCTCACTCAGAGGGCAAGGAACCAGCCCAAACACGGACTTTTAGATCAAATACAACTGAAAGTTTCTGGCCCAAGACAACCTGGATGGTGACTTTTATTAAAGGATCTTCTGTAAGACCTTCCTATGAGATATCTAACTTGGGACTGTGTGCAGCTAGGGTTTTAACATATAGCCCAAGAAAGCTGATGTCTATTTAAATGCTATTGCTAGATTGTTCTTGCAATGGATAATCTGAATAAAGACCCTTGATACTTTATCAGCCCAAGTTTTACAAAGCTGAAAACAATTGCTTCTGAGATGTTATAAAAATAAACTATTTAATCCACAAAAGTGAGTGGCAGGAAGGATCTCTATGAAACATTTAACTCTGTCTCCAAAAAGCCATAATCCTGCATAAAAATGAAAATTTTACACCTGTCCAAAAAAAACCCAGCCCAGCTTTGGGAGAAAGTAAGAATCTGAAACAAATACAGTGAACTAAGAGAGCAAGAAGAAACCTTTGAAAATTGGAAATCCTGGAATAACCATAAGGGAATAGTCATGCCATAAACAACAGTACATGAAATACTTCTCAAAGCAGCAGGGAGTGAGACTGGCCATGATTAGGTGAGGAAGGTCCGTCTGCTGGCACAGACCCACGAGAGCATTGGGCCATCCATCTGTGATGGCCATGGAGGAGCTGCCAGTACCAGAGCAGACAAGGTTAATGTTCTGGGCTGGGTGAAAGTCTGTCTCTGCAGTGGTTATTTAGCTCTCAAAATCACAGTGATGCTGCACCTCCTGACCTCAGGGCCTGTGGCCTTGGGAAGAGCTAGAGTAGATAAATGGGACCATGTCTAAGGGCATGGGATAACACAGGACACAGGATCAGCCTTGCTGGGCTCATCCTGGCTGTTGCAGTGGTCAGCTGCTTCACAAGAATTCATCTGGTTACACAAACTCCCTTAATCAACCAACATAGAAAGCAAGGAAACTTAATAAGAGGTTAGGCTGAATTTTTTCCCAACCGTAGGTAGAGTGTGTGTGGTGAAGCCTGAAAATTGCAGTCCTTTGAGTCACACAGAGGATTAATAACACGAGCTGGATCCCTCACTGTTCCAGAGCAGGAGTCTTCTTTCAGACTTGGTGGAATAAAGTCATATAAAAGCCCATTTAGCTGAGAGTATAAGTTAGAATCAAAATATTTACTTGTCTGCTGCACATGGGCAATAGGAATCCTTGTCTGGTTGCCAACCACCGGTGAACAATCAGCTGTTGGCTGGGAGGCTCTGGCATGTATTAAACACTGACAGAGGTGACTATTTGCTTCTCATTTATCAGCAAACCCCTTTGCTCTTCAAAAGAGGTTGGCACAGCTGCCAACACAGCCTGCTCTTTGATTTCTTCCAGCTACATTCTCTGTCACTATCAGAGAGACAAAGGGAAGATGTACCTGTTTGTGGACCTCAGGAGATCTCCTGCTTCCCTGCCAGTAACACCTGAGCAGTCAGTCATGATCAGCTTGAGCAATACCTCTCCTGCTGCACCTACTCATCCTGAAAAGAATTTTTCTGTAGATCTGACCCTTCCTAGCAAGCAGGATGAACCTATTTAATTAATACTTGAATGTTCTTCCCCCCTCTGAACACATCCTGAGCTGACAGAGATATTATTCACACCGTGTCCCAGACAAGAAAGCTTTTACCACAAGGGATGATTTTCTGATGAAGCATGTGCTGGATGTGTGACCTTTGTGGGTTTACACTGGAGAAGCTTCTGGAGTCCTTTAGATAAACAAACCCCTGACCAAGCAGGATTTATGGGTGTTTTGTAGCCTTTTGCCCTGAACCATCTGCAGCTCTTGCTCCTAATAGCAGCAGGTAAAGTGCTTCTTATAGAGAGTGTGTGAGGGACTTTGGAATGGGCTGTGGGACCCCTTGGGAAAAACGGGGTGTAGGCAGTCTGTCACTGCCTGGGGACTCGGGCTTGCCATGAGATCTGAGTTGGAGATCTGCTTGTATTTATGCAGCTGCAAAGAGGTAATTGTCAAGTGACTTCTTTCTTTTGCTATCAAGTGACTTCTTTTGCAAGACCTTTTGGACAGAAGGGATTTTGCAGAAATGAAAGATGAGAGGGTTCATGTCCATGATGGGACTATTAAACACAAAATTCATTTTTTTTTCTAAACTGAAGGCATTCCCTAGGGAAAACTGGGGGGAAAAAAGTTGAGGCTGATACTCCCACGTATCTAGTTGGGACAAACCTTTGGAGGTGTTTGGCACAGAGGCAGAAGAGATAAGGTCAGTGGAATGAAGTGGCCAGGAAGGGGGGAAGGGATGAGCTCATGGAGTGAAATTGCCCAGAAGCAAAGCACAGCCACTCACTTTGCAATGAAAAGCTTTATCATCTCTGCACAGATTAGTGCAACTAAAAATAGCTTCAGCTCAAAGTAAACAGTTTTCTGAGTGTGCTCTGCCCTGCTGGAATGCCAGCCCCGCACAGAGCCACTGTGGTAGCAGCCACAACTGTGTCCCCATGGTCCCAGTGCCTAGAGGGGCTCCCCACAGCCTTGCTCAAACTCCTCAACCCTGCCCTTTAATAGGGGTGACCCTGGAGGGGGGGTCACTAATGAGTTTAGCCTCATTACAAGATTTTTTGTGTTTCACTTGTTGAACCTTTCTGGATGAGCAACTTCTATAAAAACAAAATGGGTCTGAACATAGGGTAATTCATTCAGACATCCCAACACCCACTCTCTCTTCCCTAATCAACAGCAAACTGTGTCCCTCCCTTGACAGCAAAAAGAGCGGCTTGTCACTAAAGCTGCTTTTATTTGTTGGTTTCTCTTCTCGTGAATCTCCAAGTGAAGCTGTTATTTAATGGCTTAAGATATCCACTCTTGCCTTGGGGAACCCAGCACATCAGTGAAATATGTTCCATAGGGGTTTTTTGGATCAAAAATAGCTTATTTAAAGTATTTATTTTATGGGAGGAAGTCTGGAAAAAAAACAGGTTGTCCCATTTTTTCCATGCATATCTTGTGCCATTTCACATTTCCTTGCAATCTTGATGACATCAAGTGACACGGAGACCTCGGTGCCTGGGAAATGCAGCGGGAAGCTGCTCTTACGTGAGGAGGCTGCGTGCTACATCAGCGGCTGCACAGCGCTGCTCCAGCCCGGGCAGCACGGGCTGCTCGGGGAAGCGAGGCTTAGGCTGCAAAAACATTGGGGTCAGAGGCAGGTCAGACCCTTCTGAAGTGACAGCCTGTCTCCTTGGGCTCCAGGAGTGTCCTTTGTGCTGGTGGTTTTCCTTGCTGGGGCAAGCGTGCAGCCCAGCACAGTTCTGCTTCAGGGCTGGGCTTCTTCACATTGCACCCTTGGGGATGCTCTCACCTCATTTTGACATTTGCCCTCTGAGATTGCTTTGGTTATGTCCCTCTCCCAGCTAAAGGTTAACAGTCAACCTGCAGGGCAGCTTCTTGCTCTTCCCTGAGCCGTGCTCTCCCCTGAGCCGTGCTCTCCCCTGAGCTGTGCTCTCCCATGTGTGTAGCCCCAGAGTAACGCAGGTGGCACCCACAGCACGGGCTGCCAGCCAGAACACCACCATCCTTTCCCTGGAGATTGCTCTCTGCATCCCACTCTGTGGCACAGAACTCAAAACTTCAGAGTTCACTGCAGACCAGCTGCAAGGCCAAAAGCAGCAGAGCCAAACCTCCAGTTGTCCAGAGTGGTAATGGCATCACCATCGATTTTGGACTATGCAGTACAGAACAGTATGAGGCACATGGATACAACAACCTCACCAAAGACAAACGTGTGAGTAAAGCAGGAGCCACTAAAGGCTGATTGTGACTGCAGCTGAGTCAGTGAGCTCAAGGCTGTGACACCATGCGTCACACAAGGTGAGCCACGCCAGGCAGCTCTAACCTCTGCCCATCACCTCCAGATCGATGTTTTATGGTGGACAAGCAACAGGAAAGATGGTGAGCATGAGCATCAGCCAGGAGCTAGGGTGTGTTATTGTAAAATGTCAGCCTTTGCTTAAGAATGGGAAGACTGAATACATTGAAAGTCATGCGTTTTTATCCTAATACATTAAGATTTCAGGCAAATTTTTTGGCATCTTGGGACTGCCACTCCTTCTCCTGCTTGTGAAAAAAATAGTCTGTAGAAAAACTGAAACTGCATTTTTTTTACTTTAAAAGAGTTTTGATGGAAAATGTTTGACTAGTCCCTGCAGGGGATGGTGTTAGATGAGAAAGCCACTGTAAGGACACACAAGTGGGTGCAGAAAAGGATGGACTTTGTGGCAGATGCTTGGGGGGACTTGCTTCCAGGACCACACACAGGACTGAGAGCTTTGAGCAAGTCATGTCTTAATTTAGAAGTACATACACTGAGCTCCTGGCTTTCCAAAGGACTTGGCTGCTGCCATTGTTCTTTGTTGTCTGTTCTGTAATGGTACTGGCCACATTCTGCCAAGGAAATGCCTGGCTAACTGGTGTAGCACTCACATCCTTACCAGACTTGGCCTCCAAACCCTGCGGTCCCAGTGTTAGTGTGACGCTGTAACCTTCTGGATCCTTTTCAAATGCATGCTGCAGTAAAGGGAAAGCTGCAGCCTTGGCCAGACCAGCACAGCAATCTCCTGAGGCTGTGCTGGCCCTTGGCACAGCAGAGCCCTCCTCCCTCCCTGGCATCTCATGAAGACAGGCAGGGCGTTGTGGTGAATCCCTTAGTGCTACTTCTGGGTGAGCAGCAGCAATGTGTGTCTCAAAACGACTGGAGAGAGATGAGTTCTGCCAGGTGATGCATCTCAGGAAATCAAGTGGGCTTCCTGGGGCTGCTTTTGAACTAAAACTGAATTGAACGAGGAGGCTGTACAAGGTAGGTTTAGGGATGCACTGAGCATGGGTGTGTTTTGCTCTGTCGAAGTCCACTGCCCTTCATCTGTGCCTCAGTATTGTCATCAGGGTGTTTCCTGTGCTGCTTGCTGCTGTTGGTGGTGGTTTTATCTCTTCCTCTGATCCTATGGGTATCTTTCACAGCAACCACCACACTTTTGGGCACACACAGATTCTCGCTGGAGGTGGTGATGGCAGCAGAGGTGGAAAAGGTCCAAGTGTGCAGGGTGGTGCTGGGGTGGGAGGAGAGGCTGGTGCTCTTCACCTGGCACTGAGTGGCTCTGCGTCCCATCTGTCATAGGAGAGCTGCAGGAATGCAGAGATATTGCTTCTGTGCCTGTCTGGTGTTCAGCAAGACAGTGGGTTGGGAAAGTGCTCCTGGCTCACATCACTCACTTTGCAGGCAACCTGAAACAAAAACTCACCTAGCTCGAGTGGAGACTGGATCCATTGCTTGGCAAACAACCCTTTGTGCTCCCCAGTTGAGTTGTGAGGACCTGAGTGTTCTTACATCAGGGATGAGGCAAATCTTTCACTCTTTCAGCAAAGCTATTAGCACTAATGAGCTCTGTTCTGGCAGAGATCAGGCAGGAGCAGGCAGCATTGTGTACATTCCTGTGTGTCACACACCTTCCCTCCACACTGGTGGGGCTAGGCAGGACAACTGCAACCACCTTGAGTGTTTGGCTTCAGCCACCAGTGGGGTCTGCAAGGCTGATGGGACACCAGGAGGTTTGATGCCAGCTAGAGGGACATTCTTCAGTCAATGTGGTATGAGTCTTTCCAAAATTTCCTCTTCTTTTATAGTGACCTGGAGTTAACTGAAAGCTCCCAGGACATGCTTCACACAGCAGGGTGGCTATAAAGGTGTGTTTTAAATGGGGTACTGCCTTAGCACCTTCCCCCTTAAATCCAGGTGCTGTCACTAGCTAGCTCTGCACTTCAGCCCCAAATACAGCTGGCACACAGGGGCAGGTGAGCTGAAGTACTCTTGGGTTTTACTCCATGGGAGTCAGCAGAGCAAGAAGCACTCCAAAACAACACACGGGTTTTTCTTGGGAGGCACTTCCACAGTGCTCTACACCTGGTAGGATAGCTCAGGCTGCACGGGGTGTGATGGTGTCTCTGGCCAGGCCCTGGTGGAGAGGATAAAGGGTGGGATGCGGGTGGGACGTGCATCCGAGCAATGTGCCGGAGAAACCTGGGGGAGCAGCAGGCAGGAGGGAGCGCCCGGCAGCAGAAGCCCCAGCGCTGAGCATCGAAGGGAGGATGCTCGGGCACGTGCAGCTGCCGGGGGATGGGGTTACAACCCGAAGCTAAACAAAGATCCCTGTGAAAAGGAAACGGATCCCTCCTGCCGGCTGTAAGGTAGGAGCCGAGCGTGAGCTGCTTGACATCATCGGGCAGAGCATTGGATTACAGCAGGCAGGGACTGACTCGAGGAGAGGAGAACACGCCCCTTGGCCCCACAAGTGCAACTTCATTTAGCAGCTCCCAGGAGAAGGAAACTGCAAGTCTGAAAGTGGCTGCTCGGCTGCCGGCCGGCTTGGCTGCTCGCCACAGCGGGCAGGGACGGCAGGAGGTGAAATCCAGCCTGGGCTCCTTCCTCGGCGGCGGGACCAGCGCTCGGGAGCGGAGAGGCGGCGGCAGCCGGCGCTGTAGGTAGGGCTGTGCTCGCCGCGGTGGGGACGAGGGGCTGGGGGTGACAGGGACACCTGTCCGGGAGTGCAGCCGGGAGCTCCTGTCCTGCCCACGGCCGCGCCACCGCGCAGGGGCTTGTTCGGAGACGCGGTGAACTTTTACCCACCCGACTGCCAGCAGCGAGGGGTTTGCTGCCGGCGAAGCGTGGGCTAAAAAAGCAGAGCTGCATCCCGGGTTTTGTGCTGTTGGGAGAGAGAAGCCGCTCGCAGGCTGATGGCAGGGAGGAGGCTGCTGTTCGCTGTTCGGGAAATAACGTGCCGCGAAGGGGTAGCAGGGAGAGCAGACTCGGAGGATAGAAATCACAGAGGACCGTGGATCAGTGACCCCCGTGGGGATTCTGGCCTCATTTCTAACATGTGTCCGTTTATTCTGAGCGCTTAGCCGGAGGGAATCCCTTCCAGCACGGGAGTGGGACAGGCACCCGGCGGTGCTGGGAATCCATCCCTCGGGATGTCAGAGTCGTGCGGCTGCCCGGGACTCCCCTCGGAACTGCGGGCACCAACAGAGATTTCAGAGCGTGGCAGCAGGAGCAGGCTCGGAGCCTTGCTGGTATCCGGCTTTCCAGGCAAATGTTTGAAAAGGCAAAGACTTGGGATAAAAAAAGAACTGCTGTGTGGTGGTATTCTCAGGAGGCTTTGCAAATTCCTCCACCTCGAAGCTGTGTGTCTTTCCTCTCTCTGGATTCCCCTAAGCAGCTGGTAGCGAGCCGTGGTGGGGAGATTTCACATGCATGTAATGCCTGGGCCCCAAAGGCGTGTTTGGGAAATTTCCCTTTGCTTGGAAGGAATAAATGGTTCTGCAGATCGAGAGCCAAGTATAGCTGTGAACCCAGAGGCAAAGCCCTGGGTGCCTGTGCTGGTGACTCAAACCAGGAGGAGGACAAGCCGGGGTCGAGGAGCACGGGGCAGCTGCAGCGGGGCTGATGGTGCACGGAGAGGGTGAAGGGGGATTTGTGGGGTGGCCACAGCTCGATTGGGTGATGGTGACAGCCCCTCGAGCTCCGGGCTCTTTGCTCGGCGTGCCTGGCTTGGTTCCTGTGGGGCAGCACTTGGCTCTCGGCTGGAAAGAGCCACCCTGCTAATGCGTGGCCACCCAGCTAAGAAATTGCCACCTTTCAGCCCTTTGTGAGGAATGGTGTTTAACAAAGAAGGATCTATGAAGAAATCCTCAATGGCTGAATGTGTTTTTAACGCAGATGTAGGTTAAATAGCCATTTATAAACAAGGATATGCCAATAGAGCTTAATGTACCTTGGGCACAGAACACGGCATTGAGTCCTTCAGAGTTCCACAGGGATGTGAGCACCCCATGCCATCGTTCTGGGGGACACTTTCCACAGAGTGCAGACTCAGATGCCTCAGAGAGCTGATACAATCAGCTACAGTGCATAGGCAGCTTGGTCACAAAGAGATGAAACCCAGGAATGTTCACAGCTGTGCATGTTCCAGCCCCCTGGCACTTCTGTACCCAGTGCCTGATTCTGAGGGGTGTACAGATTCATGATGAGCTAGGATGGGGAGTTTTGCTCTTTTCCTCCCATTCCAAAGAAGAGCCAATATACTTTTGATCCCACTCAGAGGAATATCCACAGGCACCCAACCTTGCCACCCAAAATGACTATGGAAGATATTTTCCAAGCTGCTGACATTTCCTGATCTCCCACGTTTCAGAGCCAGTTCCTGCAGTACACTACTGTGCATTAATGCCTCCAGCCTGTCTAGGCACCCAAGCACCAGCATCATTCCTGTTTTACATGGGCCTCACACAAAGCACATGATTTCCCTGGGCTCACACATGTCTGTGGCAAAACAGGGGGCAAATCTACAAAGTCATAAGGAACAGCAGAAGCATCAACCTGGCTATTTTGTTTGCCTGTGTCACCCTGTTCTGATTGCTCCCATTTTCACATCCTAATGGTTTCTCCACACCCTTAGGGGTTTCTTTAATGTCACCAAAGTTGTTTATATGGACTGAACCAGAAAATAAGTTTTCCATCACAACACCTATTGCAGAGAGGATGAGAGGAGAAAAAGCCCACTGCTTCTGGTTGTCTTTTGCTCACGACTAGAAAAAGACAAGTCATAAGGGAAGCTGCTCCCCAGGCTTGCCAGCAGCCAGCACCAGCCAGGGAGAAGGGAAGGCTCATGTGTTCCATGGGCCTTGTCCCAAGCTCCTCATGGTGGCAGTTAGAGACGTTGAGATCACTCCAGACTTGCCTGGGACCTGCAGCACAAGCAGGAAGAACAGCAGTTGGACTATGAACTGCCCTGGGCCCTGCTTCAAAACTCTCACTCTCTTCGAGCCTGAGGGAATATGTACTTTACACCACCCATTTCTGGTTTCCACAGCGAGTTCCCCAGCACTTCCCTTCCCAGGAGAGCCCAGAGAGGCTGGGTGCTCTTTGCACAGCTCCTCCATGCAGACACTTTGCTACTCACAAGCCCTGCCTGGGGAACTCCCCGGCGGGCGCCGAAATGCCATTTCTGTTGATATTTGCAGTGATGTAATAAGCCAAATATATCCTCACCAGAGCGTCACCAACTTTACTGGAGTTACTGTTTCCACAAAGTGTAATTAATCTGTGGTGCTCATTGCCGTGAGATACCCGTGGAACAAAGAGCTCCGAAGGCATTTTAATGGATATCAGGGTAGTTATCTTGGTAACACAACAATCCTGGGTATGATTAAGAGGATATTGCACTGTAAGCATTGTAACACCTCCTGGCCCACAGTCATTAGTGACTTATGAAAAGCATTCCATTACAATTAGAGGTTTTCTTGTAGCTCTGAAGCCGAGGATGCCAGCTGCTGCTGGAGACAGGGCACTAAATGAGGCAGTCTGGCTGCTCTGGGAGGACCAGGCTGCTGCCCTGATCAGCCATGCATGCAGCTTATTGTTTACCCAGCAGCCAAGAGACTCAAGAACAACCTTCTCTCTGCTGCCATCACCTCGCTTGAAACCAGGAAGGATTTCCTCTCTGGATCAAAGCAGCACCACAACAGCTGTTGTGTAGAATAATCTTGAATTCTGCCAAAAAAACATTCTGGGGTGTGTTTTCTTGGAGCATACGTTCATTTTGAAGCAATGTTGAGAGAACTAAGGTTGTTTCATGTCTTTGCTCCTGTTGGGTAACAGCTGATCACCATGGAGGGAGTCTGAACCTCAAACATGTGCAATCGTGCACATTGAATAGGACAAGACAAAATGGTCTTAAGTTGCACCAGGGAAGGTTTAGGTTGAATATTAGGAAAAATTTATTCACCAAAAGGGTTGTCAAACACTGAAACAGGCTGCCCAGAGAAGTCGTGGAGTCACTGTCCCTGGAGATACTAAAAAGATGTGTGGATGTTGCTCTTGGGGACATGGCTTAGCAGTGGACTTGATGACCTTAAAGATATTTTTCAGTCTAAAAGATTCTATGCTGATGCCCTTGCAATTCATTCCTGATGGGGTATGGATGCTTATTTAGCCAATGAAAATTTCTACTAGAGTCCCAAAATAATCCATGGTACCCTGATGTGTTCTAGGACTAAACTACCAAAAAAAGTGTTCTTTAACAAGTCACTGTAGCCCATCCTTAGGTGGCACCAATCCATGTGCCACCATTAAAGTCCTAAACAGCCTGGCCTTTGTGCTGAGGGGGCTCTGGAGTTCTGCCCATCACCCTAGGAGCAGCAGGACCAGGTGAGCCAGGAGAGGATGAGCCTTTGTGGATGGAGCAAGAGGGTCAGCTTCAAATCTGCAGACTCCAGACACCCAAGCAAGGGCTGTGGGGAGAAACATCTAGGTAGAACCAGGCCCGCAGGGTTGGAAAGCCAATACCAGCTGCTAGAGAGTTTTTGTCTCCAAAATCAGCTGTTTTTGAGAGAGAAAATGTGGGTTTCCCATCACAAGCAGGGCTGCTCAGTGATAACTTCTACTTCAGAGCATCATTGCTCCAGTTTACTTTAAGCCTCTCTTGGCAGAGGCCCACGTGTTTTGAGATATTTTGCAACACTGCTGAAGTGCTGGAGATTTAACTGTTTGGACAGTGTAACCCACGAGCCAGGGCAGGAAGGCAAAGGAGGAAAATAAAGACTTGTGGATTTCCAAAGCTGTGTTTCTTCCTTCCTGCTTTTGTTTGGTTGTTTGGTGCCCGAAAAGGGCAATGCATATTCCCAGAGTTGTGGGAATACTGTTTCTTTTCCGGTCCACTGTTTCCAGTAAGCACTTTGCTATAAATGGGGTTAAGACTAACAAAAGTTTATTGTTAAATCCCTGTGTCTTTGTTTAGCTCCTGTCATGATCATAATTAGCATTTTCCACTTCTGCAAGCCTGTCATCTGCAGAGCTGAAAGTGCTTTAAAATATTTGAAGCATCTAACAGGGGGAGGGAGTATTAATAGCTCCATTTAACAGATGGGCAAACTGACACATAAAAGCAGCAAATGCCCTGTCCTTGAAGCAGGGCCAGAGCCAGCAAGTAGTCAGCTCCAACTACAAAGTTTCGAAAGTGGGTCAAAAAAATAAAGAGAAAGGCTGTAGATCTGTCCCAGTTTGGAAAATGATGGGAAGTAGTTCCAGTTGCAGTGGTACTCAGCCCAGATGGACCAGACAGATGAATTGCTGGATGAGCTACTGCTTATATGGTTAAATGGCTCATCCCTTGATTTCTGTTCTGCTAACATTTGTCCCTGGGACAAAGGGAAAAACACAGTCCATGATGTTCCAAAATAGTCAGAAAGCTGAAACAGCTGCTAAAATAAGCAAGTGTCCTGTTGGCTGGGCTCTGCAGGTCAGGGGATTGCAAAGCACCCACAGATGTTGAGGCCACAGAGGAAATGTCTTTGAGCAGGGCTTGGGGACAGCAGGAGGAGGCTCAGCTGTGCACAAACAGCAGAGATCCAAGGAGCTGGACACAGACCCAGCAAAGCAACCAGAACCAGATTAAACTTCCCCTTTCACCTCAGAGAAGCTGATAGGGGAGTTTCGCTTCTTTAAAGGGCAGCAGAGCTGCAAACCAATATTCATTTATAGTCTGGAGGCAGCTGCTGGTCCCTGCAGTGCAGGTTAGGACATGAGATGTCTCAGTTCTCCCAGCACCTGTGGGAGGGCAAAGAAAGAAGCAAAACCGAAGAGGACTTCTCTGTGCAGCCCAGCTGGACTTTCCATGTGCTTTAACACAACAGTCCAAGTCTATCAGCACAAACCGTCCTGAGGTGGTGCCATATGACCACAACATCCCACAGCCCCTGGGCTGGTGTCTCCACCAAGCCAGGAGTCTGCTGGGCAGAGCCCTGCCACCCCTCTGCTATCCTGGTCACAGAGAGTGGGAACAGCAGCTGAGCTCCATGCTGCCCAAAACAAGCACAGATAATGTTTTCTTACTTTTTTTTTCCTTCTTCTTTCCCAGAAGCTGTTGTCCTGCTGTGCATGAAGCGTGTTTGAAGTCATGTCCAGAAGGAAAGTCCTCTAAATCAGGTAGGGACTCCCACTATGACTGATAAAGCTTTTATTCACAGGGAAATATTACAAACAGAAATGGGTTTTTTCCTTCCTGTAGCATTGAGTCACTTGACCTCCCTCTGAATTACTAGATGCTAGAAAGCTGCTAAGAGGAAAAAAATACCAACAATTCCACTGTAATGACTTTCCTGCTGTATTATCCACACCTCACAACCATGTCCTTGTACCAAGTCACCTTGCACCACTGACTGCAAGCAGCCCCAGTGCCATTTGTGCTCCATGGCTCTCCCTGCCAGCAATGGGGATGTGCTGTGCAAATCCTGCTAAAGGCTGCCCACATGCTTTGCACAGGAATGCTGTTTGCCTGTATGTAACGATGTGAGTTTTGTTCTGTGTGTAGAGTCAGCCCAGCAAGACCCAGGAACCCCCAAAGCTCAGTCTTTCATGGCTCCTGCATAAATGGCAAGTCCCCTCTGTGGTTTCAGCTGTGGCTCCTGCACTCAAAGCATCCCCTCTGTCCTCAGATCGTGTCACTGCTTTCCCTTGTTCCTGTGCTGGGCTGTCCCTTGCACAGAGCTTCCAGGGTTGTTTCGTGTGAGTTCTGCAGTGCAGGATCTCAGGACTGGTGCACACAGACATCCCTCCCCTTGCAGGTCTCTCAGAGCAGCTCATCTCCTGCATCCAGCATCTTCCCTCTGTATGCTGGAGACACCCCATGTCCCTCCATGCCCAGGACACTTGAGCAGACTGAATGAAATACTTGGCAATTGATTTTATTAGGAGAGTTCCCTTTCCTGAGACTACAGCTGGCAACAATCACTGAGCATCCTCAGGGTAGTGCTACAGGCATGTCTGGAGCACCACTTGAGCCCAGGTTTGGGTGTCACAGCCCTGGGGACCCAGGCAGAAAGATTTACCCTGCCTGCAGGAAAGATCAGGAGCTGCTCTCACCTGACACAGCTATAAGGAAAGATTGCATCCATCACAGAAATCTTCAGTAAAGGAGGTGTGCAGGCCTGCAGAGCTTTCCCTGCCCAGGCAGGGGTCCCAGCACAGCCAAAGGAGCTCCTGATTCCATTGGGTAACAGAAGCCATGGAGCCACTTGGAATCTCAGCCACCCCTCACTGCCAGCCTGTTCTGAACCCCAACACTTCCCTTTGCTGTTGTATGGCAAACACCAACAGCACCATCCCAGCCACCAAAGACAGATCTCCCCCACCCCCTTTCACAGCCAGCACTGCCCCTGCCCCAGACTGGAGACCCAGCAGTGGAGCAGACACACAGGGCAGCCCACTCCAGGGAGCAGAGCTAAGCCTGGTTTTGCTAATCAGCTTCATTCTGTACTGACACTCTTAAGAGGTGCCCTGGTTATTTTTATCTACCACTGGGAGCTGCCAGGGCTCTTGCACCCCAGGAGGCTTCACAGCCTTTCTCTCAGCCTCTTACACTGCTCTGAGGCAGGAGGACTCTTTGGATGCTGGATGCAAATTCCTGTGGGATTGTGCAAGCCTCACCGAGGCAGTGCCAAGGCAGGTGCCTCCCAGTTTCAGGCACCCTGTGCTGAGCAGAGCTTCCCCAAGCAAAGCCTCCTCAAGCAGCAGCAGCCACCCTGCCCAGTTACAGCTCCCTTACAGCTCCTGTCCCAAGCTCAGCTCCCCTCCCTAGTCATGCAAGCACTGCTTTCACACAGCAGCAGAGCTCAGCTCCTCCGATGACAAAGAAGAGCTGGACTAAATAGCTCTGCTTTGTTTTAGGCTCAAAAATAAGGACTCATCTTTGCTTGCCTCTGTCCTTGTAGAGAGATGTCTCCCTCAACCCAGAAACAGAGCTACCAAAAGCTGCTGTGGCTTTGCCTTCCTCTTGTATGTGACAAGGGCAGCTGTGCTAGAAAATAGCCCCAGCATTTTCCTGCATCTCCTCAGCGTTTGTTTGACTTCTCCTTACCCTGGGAAGCTGCAATGTATTGGGGAGCTTGTGCTGGGATCGAGCATCCCTGGGCCAGGAATTCAAGTGGGGTTTTAGAAGGTGATGTTCACTCAGAGCTCGGTGCCTCTGTGTGATCAGAAGAGCTGTGGGACTACTGGGGATTCTCCAGCCTTTGAGGTGGAATCCAACTGGGACTTTTCTTCATGAGCAATCTGGAGCAAGGCAGGGAACCCAGGCCTGAAGGGGTTCCCCACTGCACAGGAATTCACCTCATGGTGGGATAGGGTAGGATACAGTGGGGAGGATCCATGGGACATGCCTGCCACAGCAGCTGTGGCACTTCTGTAGCTGAAGGGTCACTGGTCTGTGGTTTGTCTGCTTTGTAACTTCAGGCACTAGCAGATCTTCCACACAGTTGTTCGTGTAAAAATATGTTGACACACAAAGGCAAATAAGCAAGAAGTTGTAAGAAATGAAAGTAATGGAGAAGGGACTCATAGCCCCAGACTCCTTAGAGATTTGAAAGGGGACAGAAGGTCCTGTAGGTGCTTATGGCTGCTCTGGGTGAACAGGAGGGATTTGGCTCTCTTCTCTCTGCCATGCAAAAGCCACAGAACTGTGTCCATCCAGTGACAGCCTGCCTTGAGGGGATGAAAAATGGGCAGTGAGGCAGGTGCCAGCCTGCCTTGTCCTAAAGGCCTGCTCGGGCTCAGCATGCCTTATCCCCACTGTCACCCATCCCTCAGAGGGACAGGTGGGGGCAAACCAGAGTGCCCAGATTCACTGGCACCTTGAAGCTGAGAGATGGGAAAAACAAGCTCAACCTGGGAACAAAACAAAAATATAATTGCTGTCACAGCAACTGTCTCCAGATGCACAAAGAGACCAATTATTTCCATTAATCAACTTAGCTAGAAGCTGCAGAAGCAGATTAAGCTGTATCAAGGCTAGGTAGTGAGGGGAGGGTGGAGCAGAGGGGCTCCATCAAACAATGATTCTTCCCGTGGTGGAGGAGTTTTGGAACAGATTCTCAGCACCCGTGCCTTGTGGGGACTGACAGAGGGATGGATGCTGCCTCTGCCTGCTCCAGGCAGGGATGCAGGCTGGCAGCACTGCATGGGCAGAGCTGGGCACTGGGCTGCCTTCCTGGCAGATGGATGGATGGATGGATGGATGGATGGATGGATGGATGGATGGATGGATGGATGGACAGGCAGCTCTCTCCCACCATCACTCACATCCTGATGCTAACAGGAGGCCACTGGGGCTGAGCATTGCTCTCCTGCCTCCCTCAAGCTGCCCCTGTCCCCTGGGATCAGAGCAGAGCACACAAGGACTCGCCCCACCCCAATGCCAAGGGTCAGCCATGATTTTGAAATCTGTCTGGGCCATTTCTTACATCAGTGGGAAGCCAGGCAGTGGCTGTGAGGATATGGGACAGCAGGAGGTGCCTTGGGACAGTGGGAACTCTGCAGTGGGGGGCTGTGGGGATGTGCTGAAGGCCAGGAGGGAGGGGAAGGAGTTTGGGGAACTCGGCAGAGCTTAATACAAAGTTTGTGAAGTCAAAGGAGTCAGCCTAAGCCTAATCTTAAACATGGGGCTTAGCAATTGGTTATCAGTTCTACAGGTATTGAATGATCTTTATACTGTAAAACCAGGACAAATGAAAAGAAGGGATCTATTTGTGGACACTGAACCTCAGCTGTATCTGCTCTCCTCCTGAAGGAATTAAAATTTTCCAGCAAGTCCTAGAGAATGCTGGAAGCTCTGTCCCTGCAAAACCATTGCAGTGCCGGGAGCAGCTGTGATGTCTGTTCTGGCTCAATTTATCATATTTAGTGTAAGAGCCTGAGGGTGCAGAGTTATTACAAGGAATCCCACAGCAAAAGCCTTCCATAAATATGGATGTGCCAGACCAAACTTGAAGTCTCTTCATCACTGAAGTCTGGTGAGGCTTTTTTGTGCTATTCTTGTTCAGCACAGGAGATGGACACACGTGCCCTGGTAGGAGATCAGGCTGCTGCCCTGCTCCTGCCTGTTTTCTCACCAAACCAGGAAGTGTCCAGAGCTCAGCAGTTTGAGCACACCAGTTCTGGCCAGTCAGACCCATCACCACCCCATTGTGCAGAACACAGAGCCAACAGGAGAGCAGGGGAGCTCTGTGTCTGCTGCAGACCCTGTCACCAGCCTTACACAGCTTGTTGCAGCCAGACTGGGCTCCCAACAGGAGCATCTTCATCCTCAGCTGCATCTTCAGCTCAGTTTCTGAGCTCTAGTGCATGGGGGTCATGAGACATAATGAGGCTTTTATGACACAACCCAATAACACCATTACAGAACCCTTCTTCTTTGATGTACAGCCCCTCATTCATGTTCCCAGACAAGACCCAGTGGAAAATTTGCTGAAATTCCAGCTGGACGTTGTCAGACGGTTGGTGGAAACCCCCTGACCTCAAGTGCTGGCTTCAGCCCTACAGGATATTTTTTTCTCCTCGCTGGATGCGACTCTCCCCGCAGGAAAACTCACAGCAAACCCACAGGGAGCACAGAAATCCCGGTGCTTCTGTCTTTGTGCTCTACCAGGCCCCCCTCTTTAGTAAACCATCCTACACTGTAAATATTTTAAAAGCCCAGCAGGGCTGTTGAGTATGTTTTGCTGTTGTTATGGATCCGGTCCCGGCAGGGGAGGTCTAATAATAGTCCCTGTACCCTGGAATGAAAGGGCAAGGGGCACTGCACGATGTGGAGAGCTCCAAGGCGACTGCACTGCTTCATGCCTGGGTGGTGGGATGTGATGCTTGAGCAGAAAAAGGAGTCAGATCCCTGGTCCCAAGCAGAACTTTGAATTTCATCCCAGAAACATCACAAGGTTTTGTTCAGCTTCGGGGCTTTACAACTCCAGAAGTTTGGAGAGTGTTAAATCCACTGGTTAAATCCACCAAGCAGGAGGGAGAGCATGTCCTGGGCTGGGCTGTGGGATGAGGGAAGACATCTCCAACCAAAACCTGCAGCTCTTGGTCCCACCTGCCACTGGCAATGGACAGCATGAGGCCAAAGCTGGGTGCAGCCCCTTGTGATGGCACTGCCAGGGCTCCTGAAGCTGGGAATTGCCTGCAGCAGGCACAGGGCAGGCTGAGGTACAGGGCACCCTGCCTCAGGTGTCCCAGGAACAGCACAGAGGGCAGGGCTGGCTGCCTGAAGGGACAGGGATGTCCAAGCAGGGGCCTGAGCTGCCTCATGCCTCACGGATCTGTGCTGAGAACAAGGTGAGGAGGACAAGGCTGAGAAAGGCCAGAGGTTAAGGGGCAGAGCAGGAGGCACAAAGCAGGCGAGGGGGAATGGCTGAGTTCAGCCCAGCACTAGCACCCAAAAATAGCCTTTCCTAGCCATTAAAAGTTTAACCTAGACAAGGGACAGATGCAGTGTCGTGTGAAGGGTTTCCTTGAAACTGGAGTCAGGGCTGGGTGTGACTGCAGCATCCACCCAATCCCTGGGATCAGCCTTGGATACTGGCTGGGCTGGCAGAGCTGGGGCAGAGCCCTGTGCTCAGGGTGCCCTGCCAGGTGTGCCCAGGTCACTCCTCTGCCACTCTGAGGTTGTTTGCAGTAACTGTTTGCTGTAGTCCCTGGCACCCGTGCTGTGAAGCAGGCAAGGGGGACACAGGAATTAAATGCAGGCTTATCAGTGGAACCGAATGGGGCATGGAGCTGAGCCAAAAAAAAATGCCTCAGTTTATTCTACCAAAAGGCAGAGGAAACATTTAACTCTTTAATTTATTAGTACCCACCTTCTAAGTGGGCAAAACTCAGCCCCAGAATGAGCACGGCTGGTTTAGCTGCAGCCCCCAGAGTGGAGCCAGCTGCTCTGAAAGCTGCTGGGTGATTTCCCTGGAAAATACCAGCAAGCCCAGTTGCAATCCAACAGCAAAACCACTCAGGAAGCCAAATCCCCACCAGCGAAGCCAAGGCTATTACAGCTCAGATTTTTTAGTACTCACAAGACACTACAGAAAAATAAGTCCAAACCAAAGAGCAGGCTTGGCAGATCCAGGGACAGGAGCAGAGGCAGCTCTGGGGACATATCTGTGTCAGTGGCAGCTTGTGAGGGGCTTCTTCACTTGTGGCCAGCTGCCCCAGGACACCAGCACTGCCCCCCAGCACCACGTCCCCATGGCAGAGAGGACACAGCTCCCTTCAAGCAGCAAACTTTAGAGGAATGTGCAACAGGCAGCAGATCCCTGCCCCATCCCTGCGGGCTGGCACACTGTGCTGAGAGCACAGGGACTGTTCCTGTTACCATCAGCAGCAGAGAGGAAAAGGAGGGCAGGAAAGGACCTCTGGGGACAAGCTGAATTACCTGTGAAGTGCCTTGGAAACATTTGCACATGGTATGTGTGTGCTGTGGGATTATTCCTGCAACGCCTGGGAATAGCAGGAATCATCCTGTCAGTCCACGGGAGAATGAGAAACCAAAGGTGGGGAGCCAGCAGGTGATGCACCTCCCTTTGCACCCTTGCCACCCTTGAGTGACTGCCCACAGTGACACATTTTCAGGTTCCACTGAACTCTGTAGGCAAGAGGGAAGGTAAGAGGGAAGGTAGTTCTTTGCAGTCCCTGAAATATGTTAAAAGCAGTTACTGAGTGAAACCCCACAGAACTGTGGGTTCTGTGGCTGGAAGTACGGAAATGCTGTTTGGAAAAATCAGGTTTTCCTATCACAATCGAGGGAACTGCTCCCATCACCCTCTCAGCCCAACAACCTCCCGGAGGCGGAGGCTGGAATCTGCCAGCGGGGAGGGATCTGCCTGCAAGGTTTTTGAGAGCCACCCACCTTGAAAATCCCGGAGGAATTGCTCAAATATGAAAGCTTCGCTGTTAAACCTGCCTGTCTCCAGCTCTTTACACGGAGAGCCGAAGGCAGGAGCTCTGCCAGCCACGGAAATAAATAAATCACATGCGCCATCTCCCGGCCACCGAGCCGGGACCCAGACCTGCACACTTGCTGGTTTTAGTCTGGATGTCATCCTTTCCCCCTGTGAGGGGAAACAATTCCTTGGCATAGCACTGCCACTACCACTGGCAGCTACATCAAGGGACCCTGGGGAAATGCTGCATCCCAGGGGCTGCTCCTGCTCCCCAGTTTGGGGAAACCTGGTGGTCCTGCCCCTGCTGCAAGAGCAGCAGGGCTCTGGAGCATATCAGCTCTGGAATGGTCTCACTGATTGGAGATGGACCTGGCTTGTCTGGCTGGCTTTTAGGGAATCTCTCTGGCAGCTGTAGAAAGTCAGCAGTGTCTGGGCTTCAGTGACCTGGGAGAACTTGTCTGGGAATGATGGATGTCTGGGGATGCTTGTCCTGTCCTGGGGAAAAGGCACTTTGCTCACTGAGCTCATCCAGCTGCATCCAGAGTAGGTGCCTTATCCTGGGAAGGGCACACCAGGGATGGAAGGAGGGAAGATGAGGAAAATTATCTGGGGCATCTCTTCCTGGGGCAAAGGATGCAGCTTTTCCCAGGGTTCGTTTAACAGGAGCTAGATGGATGCCAAGTCTGTAGAGGAGGCAGGTATTCACAAGAATTGTTAGCTTTGGGGAAACAGGATCTCCTGCAAGATCTGGGTGGGCCAAGCCCCACATCCCACCTGTGAGCTGGTGCCAGCACACCCTGAGCTGGCATCTGCACTAGGATAGGAGTCCCTGGGGCTACCAAAACATGTTGGGTTTCTGTGGGTTTCTGGTTACTGCACCCTACTCAGCTCAGGAACAGAGAGAATCAAACCTCTTTTATCCCAGTGACTGCATTTTCACCTGCATATCCTTTCTACTGCCATAATATCAGGGATTAAGAGTGAGGAGTGTGATTCCTGTTCAGGCTGGTGCCTGAATCTGCCAACAGATTTCCCTGACAGGGAAATCAATATCAAGCGGGATTTGGAAAGGAAGCTGAGCAAACTCCTCTGTGGGTCATTAACTTCAAGGCACAAAAGCGAGTGAATGTGCATTAAATGTGCATGAATTTGTTTTCACTGCACACGAGCGTTTCTAATCGAGACCTGCTCCAAGCACTGCCAGCAATCAGCAGGGCTAGAGGCACATTTTATAGTGATCAGAATCACAGATAAGACAGCAATTAATCTCTTGATTCCATGCAGAAAAACAAACTAAGTGCCAAACAGAGTACACAGGAGCAGGAACTGAGAGCTCCAGGTTTCCTGAGCAGGGGCAGTGTGTGCTTGCCAGCTCTGTGACCAGGAGCCAGCATGCTCACAACGCTATCCCCGGGTCCCTGCACTCTGTGTGCTGTGCAAGTGCTGGCAAGGGAAGCCAGCAGCCAAAATAAAAACCCAGCAACTTAAGGATTCATCAGCTGAACTCGGAGCTGGCTCGCAGCAGAGCTTGCATGTGACAAGTGGATGCTCTGGGCCTTTCTTCGTGCTGAGCACTTGGCACTGGCACAAGTCTGGAGTGAAGGGATCCAAACGTCTCACAGAAGGGCTGATTTTCACATGGTAAAGTGTTTATCTCACAGCAGCCCAGCCCAGCTTCTCCAGTGACATTCAACAGCCAGAGGAGGCCAGTACTGCTCCAAGCCCTGTACCTATAGAATACTCCCTGCTCCTCCAACTTCCCAACGGGGATCCATCATTTCCCATTACAAATTCAGGTTGGATCACCACCCCATCCCCCCAAGCAGTGAGCCAAATTTGGCCTGTGTTCAAAGCTCCTGTGGCATTTTGAGGAGGAAGCAGGGCTTTCTCTGTAATGCTTTTTCTGTAGGGAAAAGCTGCTGCAAGCGACCTTGTGCGCCTAAAGGAGAAGGCTGGAAACTCAAAGGAGATCCAAATGCTGTGTCTGCCTTTGCAGGGAAGGCAGAACATCTGGGATGGATCCCTCCTGCCTACCTGCACAGTGGGTCACCCAGCATGGTGGGTCTCTCCACACATTGCCCCACAATACCTGACATTTCAGTGCCTGCTGTCAGAGGAACTGGAGCAGAGCTACAGGGACTTTTTTCTCGTGCTGTAATGTTACCCCACAGAGTAACCTAACCTGGAAGGAGCCGTTCCAAGCATCCTGTGTTTTCTCTGCAGCATTTTGCAAGTGAATAGAGATGCAATGGAGGTAGAGTCCAGCACCTACACTGACTTCATTTCCTGTGACCGGGCTGGCCGGAGGAACGCTGTCCACGACATCCAGCGAGAGGCCACCACCATCAGCATGCGCCAGCTGACCCAGGACATGGGTGACCTCGCTGTAGAAGGAGCAGGTGAGCTGCCACATGCACACAGCAGAAAGCCCAGCAGCTCCTGGCACAGGTGGGAGGGCAGGCACAAAATGGCAGCACAAGTGTCCAGTGCTGTCTGCAGCAGCATCACACTGGAGCATCACAGGAGGAGCATCCCATCCCTCACTGCTTCAGTCAGTGCCTTCATGTTCATGGGGGCTCAGGTGGGAGGAGACTGTGGGTCAAGGGGTGCTTGCAGTGAGCAGAATGATCCCTGGTTCCTGGCACAGGAGCACTGCATGCTCCAGCCCAGGCCCTTTCCTCACAAGGCATGCACTGACCAAGACCCTTCCCAGAACAAGTTAAGCATCAGTTATACCTTAGGCTTTATAAAAATCATACTGAGCAGGCTGTGGTTTATTTTTTATTTTGGTTAGTTGTAAAAAAAAATCTTTTGGGGAAAAAAAAAAACCTTTGAATAATTCTGCAGTATTTCAAATAACAACAGAAATAACTTTCACACCAGCAGCCATCTCCAACTCCTCCCCTTCAGCCCAAATGTGGCAGCAGTGTCACCCTGCTCAGTGTCTGCTGGCCAGCTGGCTGCAAGGAGCTTGAATCCTCTGTCCAAACCTGCTACTCTCATTTCACTAATAAGCAACACAATATAGACTGTGATTGCAGAAGCGAAACTGAGTTTTCTCCCTTGCTTTCTTAGTCCTCTAGCCTACAACCTGTAACTATAAAAACACTTTAAAATACATTCATTGCTCCAACTGTACTTCTTTCAGCATTACCATACCAGCATGTGTCCATCCATCCATCCATAGTAAACACAAATTGGAGCTGCTCTACCAGAGAGCAGCTCAGGCAGCTGCCAGGCTGTCAGGAAGGCAGTTCTGGAGCACTTGAAAGTTGGGAGAGTGCACGTCCCTACCTTGAGGCTCCCTCCCAGCATTGCCAGACGTGTTGAGAAGTGTTTGTACTCCAGGACTGTGAAGGGAGAACCCAATACCCTTAATCATAGAATCATAGAAACTGGTTTGGTTTGGAAGGGACCTTAAAGAGCACCTGCCATGGGCAGGGACACCTTCCACTACACCTCCCAGTCCAATCCAGCCTGGCCTTGAACCTTCCCATGGATGGGGCCAAGTATCTGGGCACAGAAGGGGAGTGATAGATCTTCAGGTGAAAATCTTTCGTCTTTCTGGATGAAATCAGCTATAGCAATCACTGATGGCTTCTGTCCTCAGCAGGGTGTAATTGTGCTTTTTTCCCAATCCTTCCTTCTACAGAAAGCCAAAGAGATGCCAGTTCTTCTGACAACGACCCTGGAGCAAGACCAAAGGGGCAAGAAAGCAGCCCCTCCCCATGAGAGCAAAAAGGGGGTGGGATGGGCAGGAGGAGGGCCTTGCTGTGAGCATTAAACAAGAATTTGTTGAACCTGTGGACAAAAGCCAACCTGGAACAGCAAGTTGTCTGCCAATGCCTCTGCTGGAACCATGTTTGTGGAGAGAGACACAAGACATTTGCAAGGACTGGCACCTCCAAAAGACTTCTGCCCCCATCCCTAATGGTTTAGAGCAACACTGCCGTGGTTGTAGTGGTATGAGCCATTCTCAAGATGCCTTAGCTGCGATTTTCTCTTAGGGGAAAAACAGTTTCAGTAATAATAGACACACCAGATTTTCCTGTCCAAGGTACCTTCCTCCTTTGCAGATTTCGACCATTATTTATTCTGTTTCCATAGATTAGAAATGTAGGTTACTGGTTTTTCTAAGCCTCACCCTCATCTGCATCTTAGACCTGGCCTCTGGATTGTCCACATGGCCCCTCGCCAGGGTGGGCAGTGGGGAAAAGACCCGACCTGCCCTGCTGCCCTCGTGTCAACACCACTCACCTGTGCTGCTGCTGCTGCTTAGCATCAGGAAAGGACCAAAGCACAGCTCTGTGGGGATGAGCCCCACCTGGAGACCCAGCAGCACCAGCCACAGGCATCTTTTTCTTCGGGTTTTAACACTTCAAGATGTTGTTAAGGGGAGGGGAGAAACATTTTGCTGGTTTGACTGTTCACATTCAGGCTTAACTTTGCAAGCTGTTAGCTGAGATGATCTCTGGTAGGATCTCACACTCTTCTCTCTTTAAGGAGACATGTTTTGTGTTAAAGATGGTTTGATAAAACTACATAAGCTGTTGGAATAAATGACACAGCCTTCAAGTACTGAAGGTGGTTTTTTTTCTGCCTGGATGTTTCTTCTTCCTTTGTTTTGCCTTTAGCTGTGGGGTGGTTTCATAGGGAGACACGGAGCTGTGCAAGAAGAGTCCCCTGAGTTTGGGTCTGTGAAACTCCCTGGGTTTGCAGTGCACAGAGGCAGGTGTAGTTGGGCACAGATTATAAAATTCTGCCCCCACTTTCCCAGGTTTACTGCCCAGGCTCCAGCAGGATTGGTGCCAGTGGGAAGAGGTGTTTTCCCTCTGCAGCACAGCACTGCAGGAACATTGCTGGTGTTCCACTGATCCCAGTGGAGCAGCCTGGCTGGGACTGACCACCAGCACAGGGACAGGGCAGAGCTGGCCTGGGAAACTCCACTGGTGACACAAGGGCAAGCATCTCCCTGACAGCCTAGGGAAGAACTGAATGTTACACGTTTGAGATTTATCAGCCAAAACAAGGCCATAAATCTGCAGAGAAGTGGCTGCCAGACAGAGAATTGTGAGAAGCAATGGCCACGGGGTAAGCACAGAGGTGTTCACAGCTCCAGCCCCCACAGGAAATGAGGATTTGGCAGCCAGGCTGTGGCAGTGGCTGCTGCTTTGGTAAAGGGCTCCTGGAATGGCTGGGTGTCATTGCAGAGCCAAGAGCCTGCTTCCACTTCCCGTGCCTGGGGGCAAACCAGCAGGTAGCTCCTGGACCTGGCTGACTGCACAGTTGTGTCTTTGAGCCCCATTTCCAGCTCTCCTTAGCACAGAGCAGTAATTTTGGCTCATGCTGACACACACACACAGAGCTGAAAGGCAGTGCAGAAGGACTGAGCACCACACAAGATTTCCAACAGTCAAATGTGGGCTAATCTTAGCTCTCCCTGGTGAGAAAATATCTGTTTCAGAATTATATTTAGGCAGAGGAGTAGGGACCTGTTGGCCAGCTTCTCTCAGGGGATGGGTGAGAGGCATCGGGTTCCCCCCTGCAAGTGCCAGCCAGCTCAGCCACTGTCACTGCCTGTGCTCAAACACCAAGGGCTCTGCTTTAATCCAGCCACATCCTCATCTGCAAGGCTGCTGAGCACAGGGATGCTCTGAGCCCTTCTTTTCAACTGAACGTGGCCATGCCAGACCTGCCAAAGTCTAACCAAGCACTGAATGACCCAAAAACCTTTGGGCAAACACTCCTCTGCCCACACTGATGGTGTAGCCCAGCAGCCCAGACTGCCCCTCCTTGGCTCTGAGCATCAACCAACTGTGCAAAACCCAACAGACAGGGGAAAAAAAAGTTACTGTTTTGATAAACACCTGGAAAGGTGAGAATAGCCTGTGATGGCATTGCTGCTCTAGCCGTGGTTCACACCACTCAGATTACTGAAGGGAAAAGGACAGGGGAGGTTGGAACAACCTGCAGCCATAAATCCAACTTGGCTATTTGGCAAGGGAGCAGGCTTCCCCCTGCCTGCCAAAGTGCTCCAACCTGGCAAGAGAAGGCAGCAATCAAGATACCAAAGCCCCATCACACCTCTCAATGAACCCCTGTGGTCGAGCAGGGGTTCAGGACCACAGGCAACAGTTCCTAACAGTCACCCCTGAACAGAAAGGCATAAAGATTTCTCTTTTAATATAAATTTGTTATTTTATTAAACAGGATTAACAATCAACTGTCCAAGAATCCAAACAAGCAACCCTTCATCAGAAAAAATTGTTGGAGAAAAATGACCCGAAAAAGGCCTGTTTCTTTCTGCAATCATGTCCCTAAAAGTGATACTTTATCTTTTGCTTTATAAAAGTAAGAAAATCACTCTCTCATCTTCATTTATCTATGTGTATATATGCACCACGTTCTTCAGAGACGAGCATTTTACTCTGAAGACCAATATGGAAGCCCAGAAAGAATGGAAATTCTCCCAGCACACCATCACTGCTGGCTGAGACTGGACCAGTCCATGGTCTGTCCGTGGCAATGGTGACCATAGCCCCTTGTCAAAGGCAACTTTTTGGTACAGTATCTTTGGAGTGAGCATCTTGGCAGACCTCTGGGATGCTAAAGCACACCACACATTCAGGGTAGAAAACAATGGTGTCTTCTCTGGCTGCCCAGCTGTATTGCTTATTGAGTAAAAACACTATAATGCCATAAAATCATAAAGGAATTTTTGGTGAGTTTCTCTGTATAAATTCTCCACCAAACTGAAGATCTGACTTCTAGCCAGATGGGACCTGAGTCAATGTGTGACATTGGGTCCAAGTTAATTTACTTATTCAGCCTTAAGAGTGCCTAATGATTGTGTCAAATCAGAAAGAGGGCAGAATTGTTTAACCAGGCAATCAACCACATTTTTTCCAAGTCCTAAACAAAGGTAAGAGGAAGATCAAACTGCAGTTCATAGGAGTTCTCCAAGATGAGTAAAAAAGAGGGAAAAATCCCAGAAGGCAGATTTTGGTGCAAAGTGGTAAAATTATGTTCCAACTTCCTATGCATATGTGAGCATGGTCATGGCCAGCTGTGAGCACAGCTGGGGCCTGAGCCCATGGTGTGCATTTCTGCAGCAGTGACATTGGGAGGCCTCATACATGGGAGCTCTTGTCCAAGAAAGGATGCCAAAAAAATTGTATTTTGTTTTAAATGCCCTTCAGATGTGTGCATGGGCAGGGGCACCAGATTGCAGCTTGTTCTTGTTCCAGTCTTGTTAATACAAGACTAACCCTGGGTAAATATAGCAGTGCTCCCACCCACAGGGACAAGAATAAAGCCTCTGTGTCTGAAAAGACTGCTCTCTCCCTGCCAGCACACCTCTTCCCTGGAAAGGTGAAGATTAACCCAGGCCACAGCCAGAGTTGAAAGTGGTTATTTCAGCACTGCAGGCAAGGGCCAGGCAGGTCAGTGGGACAGGACAGGTAAAACAGGGAAAGAGGGGGGAAAAAAAAAACAAAACATAGGGGAGGTTTCTGTTTGCATTTGCAGTACAGAAACACCAGCAGATGGGAGAAGGGGGTCAGGGCAGCAGGCAGACCCAGTCTGCTTGCACAACAGCAGGATAGGAAGCTGGATATCCATTCAGGAGAGAGTTGTGGGGTACAATTAGGTGCATGTGATAGTCTGATTCTGATGAGCACTGTAAGGGTCAGCACAGGGCTGCCAGGACTAGAGGCTGACTCTGGGCACCCCCTGCCAGTGCTCCCACTGGCACAGAGGCCAGTCAGGCACTCGTGAAGGGCCCTGCTCCCCGCTGGCTCCCAGGGACGGGTCACGATGAGTTGGGGACCATCCCATAGGCTTGGTACAGCTTGTTGAGCAGCTCCTGCTTTTCCTTCTCAGGTAAGAAGCTGGACTGGGCTGCGTTGATGTTCTGAGGAGGCAGAGGGGGAACACAGGGACATTAAGAAAAATCACACGTGAACACACAGTTGTGCACATCCCAGCACCTGGCTCTGAGCAGCAACAGGAGAGTGTAAAGTTTCCACTCAGATTCATTTCCAAGGCCTTATTTTATGCCAACTGCTCTGGCCCATCACTAGCAGCAGTCCCAGGAGACCAGCACAAAGCAAAGGTCTTTAAATACTCTGGGATTTTTGGGATATGTTCTTTGAGCTTGGTTCTACTTTCCTGCTTGCAAGGCCAGAGCAGAATTTTCAGTTTATAAAGAAAAAAACATCAGGTTGCACTGATGCCAACTTACAACTCTCTTGAACTCCTCATCAGTGAATCCCATGTGCTCCTTCACGATGCCATAGTCCTTGTCAATGGTGGAGTTGAAGATGAGGGGGTCATCCGTGTTTAGAGAATAGTTGGCACGATCCTTCTTGAATCTGTAAGGAAAGCAGGTTGAGCTGGTGGGCAGAACATTGAGTGTGACACTGTGCAGTTCTCAGGGTGAAATGCAGCACAAGCAAAGACTTCAGGGCTGTCTCTGCAGCTGTCACTGCTGCAGAAAAGCACAAGGCTCAGCTTGTCTCTCCATGGCTCTGCACTGACCTGCCAGGAGTGGCTGGGGTGCAGCCTCACGTCCCATAGCTCAGAGGGACACGACAGCCTCCCCAAGGGACCCCCCACACCCCTCCAGCTGCACCAGGCTCTCCCATGCCAAAGGACATGGATGAGCCACATTATCGTACATAATTAGACGTGCCTTAGCTTTGTACAGCAATAAAGCAGCTGTAATCAACCCAAATCCTGGTTATTTGAGATTTCACATAACTGAGGAGTCTTACTGTATCACGGGGTGTTTGGTGAAGTCCGGAGAACATGCTCCAGTGAGATAACTGGACCAAGGGCAGACCTGTTTGGGGGAGTTAAGCATGAGAACCAGAATCAACCACATGGATCTAAACCCCAGCTGTGCACACAGATAGCTCAGCACACTGGTAAAACCAGATTAGAGCTCTGTTCACAGCTGCCCCTCAGCACTACTCTGACAGACAAGTGCACGTCCCTGGATATGGATGCAAGGAGCCCACAGCCCACATGACTGTGACAGGGGCCAGTGAGATGTTGCCCATGGCCAGTCAGTCCCCAGCCCAGTGCCAATCACAGTTACAAACCCACTTGCATTAAGTACATGTTCCCTCTATTAGCTGGATATTCCCATTCAGGGGAGAAGAAAAGAAATCCTTACATGCATTGTAACACCCAGGCATTTCCACCTCTGACCAGGCTTGCTCTGGTACAGCAGCCTGATTTGTGGAAGGGCGAGCCTTCAGGCTTGAGGTGTATAAATCAGTGACTATACCCTCCAGAATTTATCCTTGGCCACTCAAGGATCCACTCTTTCTGTTATGTCCAGCCCTGTGCACATCAGTGCTCCCAGCAGCACATCCCAGCAAACAGAAAGATTTGTCCCCAGCATTTTTCCTGTGGTGCTTTGGACATCTGGGTTAAACACAACACCACTGTACATGTGCTCAGCACTTGGGTGTCAGGTCCTGTCCCTGCCTGCAGTACAGCCCAAGTGAAGGCTTGTTTTCCACTCAGACAGCAGCTACCTGGTTGTCACCCTCCCACCACATGTCCTCACCTCAAAATGCATCTTTATCTTCAGCAGCTCCTTGTAGAGTTCAGGGTCCTCCACCACGTGGTATCCATGGCCAACACGCTCAGCCTTCAGCACATAAACTGCCTAGAGAGCACAGGAAAAGCTCTCAGAGCCTCCAAGCACAGCCCAGGCTCTGCCCGCCCAGAGACCCCCAATCCCACTGCAGGTACAACCCACACCATCAAACATCTCACACATCAAACCCAGCTGGCTCCTGGGATGTCCTTCTCCAGCCATCAGGTCAGATCTGTGCCCGTGCCCCAGTGCTCACTTTGCTATGGCTATGGGGAGGACTTGGAGCCTCTCTCCCTGGTGCAGGACACATCACACCCCATCCTTCTCTGCCCGAGTCAGAGCTCCTCGTACCTCCTTGACCATGGCAGCAGGGCCAGCCTCCCCAGCATGGACAGTGCGGTGAATCCCAGACCTCACAGCTTCCTGCAAAACAAGGGAGAAGTGTTCCAGGGCCACCACCTGCAGCAAGGTCAGCAAGCTCTGGGGCTGGCACTGCTCTCGGGGGCACAGCAGGGCTCCTGTGCCAAGAGCCCACAGATCACGAGCCTTGCACTCCAAGGGCTGCAAGAGCTCGGTAATGTCACATAGAGAGACACTTAAAAATCCTGGTTATCTTCCACTGGAGCCCAGCCAGGCTCTTCACGGGCTTTTCATACTGGGTGAGTTCACCACTGCCTCCTCTGCAGACAGCAGCAAGCTCTGAGCTCCTCTTCCTCCACCCACCCGCCTTTCTGCATGAAACTTGCAGCAGTTCCATGCTTTGGAACTTCTACATTTTTGGCCAGCTGCTGCCACGTGGGAGGATGTAGAAGCACTCCAGGGCAGAGATGAAGAAATACTCTGACACTGAGCACATGCCTCTTGTAAGGGGCTGGGGGTGGAGGCAGCCCAGCCATAAGGACCCTGCGAGTGCAGCTTCGGGTGCACTCCATGATTATGCTGAAAATTTCTTTTCCAGGGGCTCACAGGCCATCTGGGCTTTGGGAAGCCTGGAGGGAAGCCTGGCTCCTGCTTTGCTGGAGAAGGTCTACCCAGCTGGCAGCAGCAGGCAGGCTGCAAGCCCCATCTTGCAGCAGACATTCTTCACAGACAGCCCTTCAGGGATTTGCACTCAGCAGTGTTTTTCAGTTACTTAATACGGATGGGAGGGGGGCTTGCTTCAGCATCTCTAAGCCTGAGTGAGCCCCTGGCACAGAGACAAGATGCATCCTTCAGACAAAGGAGGGTGGACCTGCTGGCCCACCAGGGCAGGATAAGACTGCCTTCCCATCAGTTAATGAACCCCTGTTCCCGTGTCATTGTTTATCACCATCCTCTTCACTCAGCACAGCAGTGAGCAAGGCTGGCCTTGTATCAGCTCCCAGTGATGGTGTGAAGACCCCAAGGAAGCCCCATGTACTTTCAGACCTGAGCACTGCTGCAAACCACCACCCTGTTTGTCAGTGATGGTGCACAGCCTCCTCCCCCACTGATGGTGGGCACCAACAACCCCAGATTTCCACCAGCAAAGAGGAGTGAAGCTTTCCCTTCCTTCCGAGCCACTGCAAAGGCTGAGCTTCGGTGAGAGCCTGGGATCAGGCTCCTGAAGCCACTCCAGTGTTTGCATTTGAGATGACCAGATAAAAGCCCTGCAAATGTGCAGCTCCTCCTCTGCTCCTCGGAGATCTCTGCCAGACTGGAAAGGCCAGTCTCTCCCACCCTTGGCTGTGGTTTCACCAACGCCAGGAGCCATCAGCAGTGGGGTGGGGGTTGGTTTGGGCTCCATGTCACTCATGTCACACTCAGTGCTGCAAGGTAGCGTGCCAAGCGCCAGCTCTAAGGCCATGCTTTAGCAGTGATGCCTGCCATTAATCATTTAGGAAATATAAACAAATACTTTTGCTATTCAACTGAATGTTTTTAATAGCTGCAACGAATTTTTAAGCTGTCCCAGCTGTTTGCAGTTTGAAAAGCGTCCCTTAGCACACATCCTCTCAATATATATTTTTCTTGTAATTTCTTTTTAAAAACTTATTCCACAAACCTCATAAGCCTTCTTATGCTCAGAGTAATCCTCCACCGTCAGGGTCTCATCTCCAGCCAGGTCAACAGCCACCACAGAGTCATTTTGATACTTCTTGCAGAGCTCCACCACCTCTGGAGACCAGCCTGGAAGAGGCAGCATCAGGATTCAGGAAAAAGTATTTGTAAGGGTCACACCTTCAGCATTTTTCTAAACAAATCCTAGTCCTATAACTAGAAGGCTAGAGCTATTTTCTTTCCCAAAATTTGATGCTCAAAAAGAAAGCAAGCAAAATCCTAGAAAGGTCTGTCATCTCTGTGATCTTCAGGCAAGTAAAAGCTGTCAACTGATCAGTCTGTTGTCAATGAAAGGGAAATCAAATGCATTCACCAGCTATAAAACTGCTCTCATCATGTTTTTTCTGCTCACTTCAAGCAGGGGAAAAAATTAATTAAATAACTTCCAAGCAGTGGTGACTGCTGCAGTTGGCTCAAGGTCAGATGAACTGCACTGCCCTGGGGTTGTGATATGGTGTGTTAGAGAAACCCCTCAACTCCTGAGCTTTCAGCCCTTCCCTGGCTGGGCAAGGTGAGGGCAAAGGCAAGAACTGTGCCACCAGATGAGCTGTGTCAGGGGAGAGATTGGGCTGGGAGGGATTTCTGGGGGCCCTGTACTACAGCCCTCCCTGCCCTGTTGTAGGGCATCCTTGACTCTCCCAAGGATTTTACTCCTGGTGGGAAGGAGCTGAAGTTTTATCTATTTGCCATCAGTGAGAAAGAGACTAAAAAGTGGTCAACAACTGCTTCAGAGTTCTCTCTGATCAGGACAGATCATCAGGACATCTGAGAAAGAAACTGCATCTACCAGCTCACATAGCACCTAACCTTAGCAGAAAGGCCAAGAAACAGAGATAAACAGTAGTGTTAATAATTAATAGGCATCTGCTGTGTATAGACAATCCCCAAATCATATGAACACACTAGGATGATGTGTGCAACTTCATCATCTATTCTTTTTTCCCCATCATTTTCCAACTTGCTGAGTTAGAGTCATTATTTAATTAACAAGTTTAATATGAGTTAGTTCTGGCTGGTATCTCTGCCTTTCTCTCAACAGTTCATTAATCACAGGGTGGCTTCTCACTGTGCAGCACATCCTGAATGCACTGCTAAAGGCTCTCTGTCAAGCACATCATTGGCTCCGGGTATCAGCTGGTGCCCTGGCACACAGGTATGAGGCTGCCACCTCTGCTGCAAACCTCACTGCATTCCCTCCTGCAGTGAAGTGCAGGCTGCACACACCCTTGGATGTTCCTGCCACCTCCTGCCTTTATCACTCGTGCCCTGGCAGGGACTGTAACGGCAGAGCAGTGTGACTGTGCCTTACAGCTCTTCAGTTTCTACAAAGAAAAACATTTTCTTTCCCTAGAAACCAGAAATACAAGGATCAAGTTTTCAAAGTATTGTTTGGTGTTGACTGTGCAGGCAGAAAAATTAAAAACCCACTCTCAAATCTACCAGCTTCCAAGAATATAATTTTTCACATTTCTAGACACAAATTAATCATGTACTCACTAGGAAAAATCTTTCCACCATCTACCCTACTAAGCCTACATGGAACTGGGGTGAGATATGAAGATACTCAGAATAAAATCTTCACATAAAATAGCTACTGCCACACAGCCTCTCTCTGGCTGCATCCTTCCCTAGAGGAAGATGCTTGCAAAACTCAGCAGCCCATTGAAATGATGGAAATTGGGTTTTCTTCCTATTCTGGGTCACAGCACTTGCTACCAACAAAGCTTTTCGTCAGAGATGCTGATTTTATAAAAAACATTTTATATATGTGCCTTAAGTATGTCTGACTTGTGTTTTCAGCTGAATCCAGCACAGACTGGCTGCTGGCAGAGAATTCTCTGCTGCATGACCCAGGCTAAGGAAGGAGCATCCTGCTGTAGGGCCATGAGCAGGGAAGGGTGAGATCTCATGCCTGCTCCTCCTTCCATGATCATTTCTCAGACCTCCAGTCACTCGTGGCAGATGCAAGGGCTCACTGTGCCAATGGCTTTTACTGGCCCAAGGTGAGCTCTGGCCTTTGGGCAGGGAGCAGAGGTCACAGCTCCCCCAGGAGAGGACACAAGAGCCCCTTTTGTCCCTCTAGCAAGACCTTCCAGATCCCACAGACCCCCTGCTGCATCCAGCAGACCTTTCCCTCCAGCGGAAGGAGCAGAGGACCCCCAGAACATCCTCAGCACTGTCTGGTCCTGCATCAGACCCCCAGACTGGGGCTGTCCCCACATTCCTGCAGGGCCCCAGACCCAGGGACCCCCCCCCCAGCGCATCAGGGAAGGGACAGAGCAGCAGGGGAGCTGCAATACATTACTTGGCATATGGCGCATGCAGCATAGAATAGACCTGGCTTTGATGTGGAAATCCCTTTCTCCATCCTTCAGTCCCTGATTTACGAGCTGAACCACTTCATCTGGAGTGAGGTCTCCCCTGCAGGGAAGAAAAGCCATCAGCAAGAGGCCAGACACCCACCAGGGAGGCAGGCAGGTCCAGCCCAGCATCCCCTGCAGGACAGGCTGCCCCAGGTTCCACTTGCCCAAGGAGACCACCCAGAGCCCCAGAGCACTTTTTACACCCATGCCACACCACATTTACCAGATATCAGGCACTGAAGCAGGAACAGATGATATTAAGATTTAGAAAGGCCTTGGGGAACTGGGTGCCCATCCTGCCTGAGCAGAGGAATCCCCTCTGCCAGAGCATCTCATCAGGGCACACAATTCTCTGCAGCCAGGCAAGGGCGAGCCCAGGGCTCAGCACCCACCACAGCACACTTTGGAGGGGCCCCAGAGCCCAGCACTGATTTAATGAGAGGCACATATCATAGAGGGATGACATGAAAGGAAAGGATCTGACCACCAGCCCCCTCCAACACCACCCACCACCTCTGCCAGCTCAAATTCCCATTTTGTGGTCAGGTAATCCATATGTGGACATTCTTTCCCTCTCACAGCCAGAAGGTTGAGCACAGCTGCTCTGCACATGCAGAACTCGGTGCCCAGAGTAAGGGTCATTAAAACACTGCAGCACACAGAGGTATTTAAGATTACAAACCCTATTGAAGGGAGAGAGAGGTGGAAGCATGCTGGATGCTGGCTCTGGCTGCATGGGAGGAGAGAAGAGGTTTGTCACAGCAGCCTTTGAACACACAGTGTCTGACTGGCAGGGGGATACCTTCTCCATGCCCAAGCAGCCCCCCAGCACAGCAGGATCACTCACTCAGCTTGTCCCCAGGGGATGGGAGCCACACCAGAGTTGGCCAGGAGGTGAGGGCTGTACCGGACCTCCACGTAGGCGACTCCTTCCTTGGCTTTTGTTTCCACAAACTCGTAGGCAATTCTCTTCACTGCCTCACGGTCACCCCTGCAGGGATGGCAATGGGACTTGTCACCCTCAGGGCCCACAGGGGACCTCCAAGGCTGAGCCAAGGGATCTTGCCAAGGGTTAAGGGGGAAAAAGCAAAAAAAAGGGCACTTACGCAATGGCAGGCATGTAGTAATTAAATTTCTCTAGAAACTTGGGAAGTGTCAGTGGTGTGTCATAGCTGACATACTTCATGAGCTCCTCAACAGTATCCCCAGGGAGAGGAATGCCTCTTTTCCTGGAAACGAAGGCCCATGTTACTGGAAGGTTATCACATTTTTAATCAGCCCATTTTATACACCAGTTGCACCCAAAGCTGACAGTACCAACCACCATTTCCTCACAGTAAAGATACAGCACAGGCTGTCCTTCCAAAATCTCCTCATGGATGGAGCCCTGAATCTCAGCAGAGAGGAAGGCAATCCAAAACACAGGCAAAGCACAAACAAACCAAAATACAAGCCCAGGCTGACCTGGCAGGAACACAGCCAGGGCACATTTCAAGCTTAAGAAGGAGTTCATCTAAAGGGGCTCTGGATTATTTCTTGGCACCTCCTAGACCTAGCAGCAGAATTGCCAAAATTCTTTAGAAAAGTTAATTTCCACTTATGCAGGCTCAAAGGATTAAAAAATCAAGGAGATGCTCCAAGGCCTGGGATCACACAGGCAGAAGTGGCTCACGGGTTTAGTGCCAACAGCTCCTGCCTCCTGAGCCCAGCATCCTGGTGGCATCTTCTGGGACAGCAACACCTCCCACACAGGAACAAACAGCAACAACTGCTCTCACCGAAGGGACAGACAGGCTAATGCCCACATAAATTCTTCCAAGAGGGATGAGGCCAGGAGCAGCTGGAGTACTGAGGGGCTTAGGTGTTCCTGGTATGGCAACAGCCAAGATCAAGGGGGTTGCCAGCCAAGGATGCTGCAGCTTCCTGGGCAGGCTTTTCTACCCACCCGCCCTCTGGTACCCTGCACGAGCCAAAACAAATTTGGAATAATAACCAGACATTTGTTTTTAATCCTCTTTCCTGCCACAATGAATTACAGCTGATTGATGGAAGAACTCTGCTAATAGAGACAAAACACCACAGCTTTAGTGCCAGCAGCCATCCCCATGAGCCATGCAGGGACACAGTCCTGGGCTTGATAAACATTGCTCCTTCCCCACTCAGCCAGGAAGGAAAGCAGCCCCACGCTCAGCCCTCACATGCAATCAGCACAGATTAAGTTGCTGGCACTCAGCAGGGAACACTCATTGCTGCCAAGGCATCGGTTTTCCTCCCTGCCTTGCCCTTTCCATGGCACTCACACATCATCTCTGCTCCAGGAGCCCACTTGCACCTTCCTCCACCTGCCCCAGGAAAGTTTCCTACAGCAAAGCCCCTCCCCTGACCTGTTTTGTGTGCCTCCTGGAGCAGTGCCTTCATGCAGGCACCAGTGGCAGCGCTTTGGGATGATCCACACTGGAATCATCTCTGGATGAGGAGATCTGCTGGATCCTGCCAGTGTGGCTTTTGGAGCTGCTGCTGCCCCATCCAACCCTCCTTGTATGTAGGATTCTTCTTGAAGCAAAGTGTCCAGAGGGCAGCATCTCTGAGAGGGGAACATGTTTGTCCTCACTGGCACCTTGGAGTCCTTCCCAGACTCCCCCCAGCCACGGGCAGCACCACGCACACCACCCCACACAGAAAGGGCACCTCTCCCGGGGACACCAGTCATGACACACATGAGGGGTGTGTCACCGCTCTCAGCCCTTTGGCTGAGCAGGAATGATGCCAAGACTGACCCAGACCTGACAGAATTAGAGACAAAGTTTCTAAGAACAGCTGAGTTCAGCAGTGCATTGCCCAAGGGGGCTTGTGCATCCCAGCAGCTTGGGGTTCTGTGTACATGGTCAAACACCACCTAGCAAAATTATTTCCAGCTCTTTACCTTTAAAAATAGACCACAAGCAGCTTCCTGTGCCCAGGGTAAGGTTATTAAGGCAGTCAGTCCTCTACAGCCTTCTGCACTGCCCCACTGGGTTTTTTTTTTTGTGTGAGTGCAAAGTTTAGAGCCCATGAATAGCACAGCCTTGCTCCACCCGAGGGCTGGCAGCTCAGGGGGATGCCAAGGCTGTTTAAAACTAAGAGAGAATTCAGCACACACTCAGGCAATGAAGGTTTCTACCCTAAGAAAGGATCCTGGCACAGGATCCCCAGCCAGCCAGTGCCTCCCGGGCTTCAGGGCTCCTACAATTCTCCTAGAGGACTACACTGGCATTTCCCATTTGCAAGCAAAGGGACCCAGCAGAGCTCCAGGGAGTCAGCACCAACTCTTCTGTTCATTTGGACCTGTATTCCAGCCCTGCAGCCCACCAGCAGGAACTCTGAGTTCACCATGCCAGCATCCAGCAAAAAATGGGATGGACATTTTCCCATCCCAAATGGGATGCACAGCCTGACTCACCCTCCTTTCTCTGCCTACACAGCACAAAGTATGGCCAGGCCCTGCAGAAAAAGCTACTCCAGAAAGAATATGTCCTCCTTAGACTGCACCGCCTTGGGATCTGCTGAGCTCACAGGATGCCAGAACCACTTCTCATCCTCCTCAGAACTGATTTCCTCCCCAAAATACAGAGCTGTGCCTAAGAGTCGTTTCCCAAAATCCTTACTCTTGCTTCCTTCTTGATCTGAGGGTATCAGTGACAGCTGGAAGAAATCCTGTTTATCCTGCTTACAGACGTGGAGCCAGGCCCTCACACAGGTTAATCATTCACCCCACGTTTCCCACACAATCTGCACCGAGGGAAGATGCACGTGGGCTCTGTCCAGGAAACAACCTCTGTCCAAGTCACTGCCAAGTGCTCCCCTGGGTCACCCCCACACCAGCGGGACTCCTCGCTGCTGGCACCAGCCTGGGGTCCAAATGCCATGGCAGCAGGGCAGCCAAGGGCACCAAGCTGGATTTTCCTCCCAAACCATGCAACAGCAGCACCACCAAGACAACCCTCCCAGCCTGCTGTTATTCCACTGGTTTTGGGATTAGCAATGTGGAAAAAGAAATGAGAATACAGCACCTCTGCTGTGTGCTGGGTACACTTCAAAGGCAGGCAGCTCTTTGTGAGACATCCTCTGGACTTTTCTCATGGTGGCCCCTCTGAGCTTGCCCAGCTCACAAACCCACGACCACCTCAGTCACATTCCTGCCACCTGGGAAGCCCCACTGTCTTTTGGGGTGTGCTCAGTGTGCTCACACTGTGCAGTCTGGGCAGAGACAGCACCAGCACCAGCCAGGTTTGCTGCCTGCAGGAGCTCCTCTGTCACAGAGGGGAGGATGCCTTTGAACTGCAGCTGCCAGAGCTTCCTCCTCCCCACAACTCACTTGCCAAAGTACAAGATGGTCTCTGGTCTGATGGCTCCATCCAGGTGGACGTGAAGCTCTACCTGCAATGAGAGAAATGGGTCAGGTACTCTTGAACTGCAACAATAATCCAGAGAGAAGTAACTGGTGCTCACATGGGTATAAATGTAGCCAACACAGGGACAAATTCATGACAAGGAGGAACATAAACATTCTTAAAATACAATCATCATAAAGTTTATAATTCAGTATCTATGTACTGACTAAATATTTTGTTATGGCTGCTGAAGCTCACACATTTTATGAATCTTTAGACATTTATCCTGTTTCCAGTAATTTTTAGGAACCACTCTATCCTTATTTAGGTTTCAGGAGGAGTGAAAAAAACAAACCTCAAACACCTTCACTTTCCAGCTTGCTCCCTCCTTGAAATCAGAGGCAGCCAAACATTAATTAATTTGCTAAGAGTCATTACACGAAAACTTTGACTTCCCTTCCAAGAATCAGCTCCTAAGGGGTTGTTAACTACATGGTATTATCAGCGTTTATAGGCTCTCTAATGTTACACAAGGGGTCAGTCCCAAGGCACAAAAGGTCCTGTAAAAAATAATAATAACAAGTTGCCCCATAGAGGTAACAAGGCTTCAAAATAAAACACTTAAATTTTTACTCATTAAAAATGGGACAGTAACTCAGGTCTTTTCACTTTGGAGCTCTATTTCCCCATTATTGCTGAAACATTGGATTTTGGAGAAAGAGACCCAGAAAAGCAAAAGCAGGCTTTTTCCATTAGCTAGCTGGGACTTTTGGAGGAACATGACAAATGTGATCTGGAAGTCGAACTGGGAAGGAAAATATTAGCTGTAAAATGTTTCAGCTAGATATCCATCTTTCCAGAACTGTATTCTTTTAAGTAACAGAATAGCCTACAAAATACATATTTGATTTTACTGTATTTTTAAATAAAACTGTAGATTAGAAACTTAAAACACAAGGTTCTTTTTAGTTATAACATCGTGGACATTTAGTTATAACATCTCTGCATTTCCCTGCAGAGGTGATAGCTGCAGGGTGCCAAGGATAAGAATGGAGTAGGATTCAGAAGAGGACTGGATATTTTCATGGATAACTAAACTACCCTGGGTTACTAATTAAAACACACAAACCCTCTGGCATCAGGGTATGTATCAAACAATAACTACGAGGAGCTGGGAAAAAATTTGAGTAAGCAGTGCCTGCAAGTGTCCAAGAGCAGGTGACGTGAGCTCCTGGCACAGGGTGGGCAGTGCCCAACTCCCATCCACACACACAGGCAGAGACACCTGACACTGCCAGGGCTTCCACTGGCCACTTCTGCTGCAAAAGGCAGGGCAGGGACAGTGCTGGGGCTCAGGCCATCTCCACATGATGGCCACGAAGCTGCCACTGAAACGCTGGTGGGATGCAGAACTGCAGGTGGGGCAGGCTCGGGGTAGATCAGGGGTCATGAATACACCCACAGACACCACTGATAGCAGATTGTAAAAACATATCCCTGCCACTTCTCCTACCCTTAAGATATGATTTGAATCTACAGAGAGGAAGATTTGAAAATGGCAAAGCCTGATCTTTCCCACCTCACTGAGTTATGCAATCCTGCTTATGAGGACTAAATGTCCTGCAAAGCAGCAGATAAAACAACAGGATGCAAACGTGGTCTGCATTGCCAGATGTGGACGCCTGGCAGGTTTTCCACTCTTGAGCTCCAATTCCTATTTCAAAACCATGCAAGATCCACTCCTTGAGGTATTCAACAGCCCTTATGACTTTCTCATAGACTTAGAGGTTTGAAATTTGCTCACATTGGATTTAAAAACAAAGCAACCTGAACCTATTGAGGTCTTCTCCCTCAAACACTTTTCAAGTGTCTCCTGCAAGAACATCTCAACATGACATTTCCATCAATGCGAAGGCAGATTCCATGGCATCCTTCATCTATGTAAGTCACCAACTCCTACCACTTCTACAGGCAAGATGCTTGTAAAGCAGCAAGTTCCTCTCCAATATCAGCAACAGGCTCTTTGTCCCCTGCCAGCCTTTTTTGGGGTCTGGAGACACTTAAACCAAGTGCTGAGAAACCCCTGTGGAATGCTGTTCAACTCATAAAGTTTTGGGTTTCCTCCAAGACCAGTGCTTCAGAACAGAGTTTTCTGCAGCTGGGAACTAATCTATGCTATTTAGACGGCCAAAGGACATTCAAGAGAAGATGTAGAGGTGTGCCTACAGGGCTCCAGATAAGAATGCAATGGCAGAGGCACAGTCCAGCAACTCATCTGCCCCGGGCACCTTGCATGTAAACCCTGAGGGCTTCCAGGTCTGTGGGAGGCTGCTCACTGCAGATTACATTTCAGCTCTCCTCCTGCCTGTTTGTTTCGGGTAAACAAAGCACAAGTCCTTTCCAGATACAAATGGGTGACACGACCTTGCCTTAAGCCAAGGAAAGTACCCAGATAAGGATGAAAGAGTTTTCTCTGAACTGTGGCTCCAGGGGACGACGCCTGAGCAAGCAGAAATTAGGTGAAGGCAGGAGCCCAGTGCTTCTTCCAGAGCTCTCCTCCTCAGTACACAGCTCCATGTGCATGTGGTCTCCCACCCCAAACCCTCTTTATTTGCTTATTTATATCTTTATTTTTATATCTATTTATATCTATTTATATCTGTATTTATTTGTAGGGAAAGCAGGAGCACACATATTCTATTGGGATCTCAACACCTGGTGAAGGATCTGAACAGCACCACAGGCTGCACCAGCACTGGACAGGAGCCTCCAACCACTGCAGGACCACTGACCATAGAATCACAGAAAGGTCTGGGTTGCAAAGGAGCTTAAAGGTCATTAAGTTCCCCGTGGGCAGGCATGCCACCCACAAGACCAGATTGGTAACTTCCCTTCTCACAGCCCAAGCTGCACGTGGTAGCACCTGCTCTGACGAAGAACAAGAAAGCAGCAGAACTCTCCAACGCTTTCCTCAGGAAGGAGCTTTTTTCTTCTCCCAGGTACAGTGACCAGCTTTGTGCTTTAGTCTCTCCTGCACCTTCACTGACCTCCCACCAGCACATCAAAAACCCAGAATGTAATGCAAAAAAACTTTCAGTTTCACTCTAGACTTGTTGGAAGCCAGAGGGATGGGTTCAAAGAGTGTTCAAAAGGCTGTAAACTGTGCATCCTCAGCACAGACAGCCCCCAGCAAGGCCATCAGAGCAAACCCAGCAATTTCCACTTTTATTGAAAAAAAGTTTTAGCCCAACCACGGCACATGACTCTTTAGTGCAGATATCAGCAAGTTGGTTCAGATTTTTAAAAAGGAGAAGTTTTAAGGGCTCCAGCTTGACTTCGCTGGAAATATTGTAATGTTTCCTTTGAGATGTAATAAGCTTCAAAAATAAATTCAAACACAAAATTAAGGTACTCAAACAAGTATGTTCCACTCCAAGATCAAGTCTGATTATTTTCATTTTACTGAAATTAAGTGGAAAAAGTTAACCAAACATTCAAAGTATTTTCATCCACAGTCAACCCTACTCAATTTCTCTATTATGGTTTGATCAGTGGACCATGGCAGAGCAGTTACCTGCTCAGCTTGCTCATTATATGACATAAAAAGAGCCATTCAAGCTAAGGCACTTGAAGGATTTTCTGTATTAGGTGGTTTTAGGATCATTTTTAAAATATACACAATGACCAAAGTCAGTCTGTTCCTTTTATTGTGGGGTTTTCAGCAGATGTTAATAGATAATCAGGCAGCTGATAAAATTGCATCATATTGAAACCCTTAACAGTGACTTTGCCCAGGATTATTTATCAGCATCTTAAAAGGGGATAATTTAGGTTCATTCTATTAATCTCAATGGCTGAAAACCAGGGTAATTACAGCTGTAATTTGTCAATTATTAGATAAGCATGGTAAACCACTGCAAAAAACAATTAACTGTGTTCCCCGAAGACTGGTTTTATGGAAGTGTGCTTTTAGAAACAGAGTTCCTCATCCTAAGTTCATCTCAAACACTCATTTAGAAGCAAGAGTTGAGAGTTGCTCAAGAGAGTTGTGAAGTGGAAGTAGCACAGCATTATCTTCAAACCTGAGGACATCACAAATGCACTTGGGAGATGAATCTGTCACATGCTTTAAGGGGTGAGCCTTTAAAAGAGAAACATGGGAGAATACAAACCCCACAGTGCTCCACTGCAGGAAATATTTGTGCTTTCCATGCATCTGAACAATGATTCATGGGTTTGGTGGCTGAGGAAGAGGAGGATGCTCCAGTGCTGAGCAGCCTTTAGTACCACACTCCTGACACCAACTGTTCAACCTCCACTGACCTCAGTATGAGACTCCTGGTGACATTAATAGGTGATGGTGGCTCTGTGTCATCACAGGGGATGGTTCCCATAGGGTGGCAGAGCCATGTGCCCCCAACTCACCATGGACCTGACACTCACACCTGGCTGGAGCAAGGCACTGCTTCAGAGCAATAGACAGAGTCCTGGCACTTAAGACAATCTCTTACTGCCACCATGGATGGATCACCACAGTGATGGAATGAAACATGAATCAGACCTGTGCACACCACCCTTTCCAACTATGTGAGACTTTCCTCATGCAAACTCAACTGAGAGATAAATGGTTTGGGAGTGGGAGAGGATGCAAAGAGCAGCAAAACCCCCCAGTCCTTTCGTGTTTTCTGAGACAGTCTTCTTCTCTGGAAAAGCTACAAGTGGATCTGAGAAGGATACCCAAGCGTGTCCCTGTACCCCATTATTAAAGAATTGAGCACACAAGGTACCACTGTGTAAGGTCTGGCTTGAGCTCAGCACAGTCTCAGCAGCACCAGGCTCTGACCCATGCCAAGTCAGGGATCAGGCTGTGCACAAGAAGTGGACAAGCTAAATCCAACATCATCCTCCATACACCATTGTGCACTTGCAGCCCCCTCAATAGGCAGGGAGAGTCTGCAGGGAGTGGGGCACGATGTCCACTCAAATCCCCTGGGTACAGCCAGCACAGGCACCTCTGGTACCACCCAGGCTGGGTCAGCAGCCACTCTTCTCTGAGAGGCTGCCACACACACCGTGCCTGGCAGGAATACCTGCCCCATGCCACATGATGATTATTTTGCAAATGAGCTACACTGAAGAGAGTGGGCCTGACCCCAAAAACCCCTATTCCCATTCTGCTCTCCACAACACAGCTCAAGGCATATGGGAACTGCGGGAGAAGACAGCCACACGTCCTGAAGCCCCCAAGCTGGGGCTGGCCTACAAGAGGGCAGTGAGCAATGACACAATGCTCTGGTTGTGGAACAGAGAGAGTGATGGATGATATCAAAGGAATATCAGCCTTTTCTGTTCTTTTATGGCCTACAACAAGCAGGGTTCAAAGCTGTCCTCCCACAGCTCCCTGTTCATCACTGCAGTCACTGGGAGTCAGCGAGTTCCTGAAAAACACAGAGACAGCCACAGCCCCACATTCAGCTGGGGCTGAAGCTGCTCCAGTTACCAGAAACATCTCTAAAACACAGAACCGATAGTTCCAAATGGCAGAGGATCCAGAAGAATGAATAGGGCTCATTAACTGACTTCAGGCCCATTTTTTTTTTTTCTCCAAGCCTGACTTAGCAGGTTCACAGGACTGAAAGGGATCGCCTGAGTCAGGAAAACCAGTCTCATAATTGCCAATAGCCAGACAACAGAAGCCTGATCTTAGCAGTCAAACCCTGCGGTTTTTCCTAGGTCTCTCTCTTTGGTATCCCAGTCTCCCACACACTGGAAAAGTGGAAGCACGAATGAAAGAAGAACTTAACTTGCTTCTCTTGGCTAAAAGTTTAAAACCACCAGATGAACCAACAGCCTTTTTTCTTAGTGGAGCTGATGAAGCACCACTATCTCCCAAAACTGAAGTGGACTTAAAAAGGCTTTAACCATTAGCAGCTGCCAATGCTCCCTGAATTTTGATATCAAGGTTTGCCTACTATTGCATAGATCAGCTTCCTATAAAGGGAACCACAGTGATGGAATGAAACATGAATCAAACCCAGGCACACCACCCTTTCCAAGTATGTAAGATTTTCCTGGTGAAAACTCAACTGAGAGACAAATGGTTTGGGAGAAGATGCAAAGAGCAGCAAAACCCCTCAATCCTTTCGTGTTTTCTGAGACAGTCTTCTCTGGAAAAGCCACAAGCAGTTGCCACCACTTACGTTATCCCAGAGCAGCACCACAACTCTCACATAACTTTTCTTGGTCTCCTCTGCCTTGGCTCCTACTTTCCCATAAAAGCCCGACCTGGCAGACCTGCTCCCTGTGCAGCACCTTACCCAGACCACGGCCTGAGAGCTGAGCCATCCTTCAGCACAGGCAGGGTTCTTCCATCAGATACAGGACTCTTGCTAACCACAGCTGTTTCATCTTCTTTCTCCCCTATTTTACAGTCTAGATAATAAACACATTACCACATGATCCTACTACAGATATGGCATACAGGGCATGGAGAGAGTGAAAGACTGGTGCCTGCTGTCAGAGTGCTCCAAAGTGGTGTCATGGGTATCTGAGAAATAACTGAACTAAATGTGTAAGAGAAAAAAACAACAACAAAACCGAAAAAAAACCCAAAAAACAAAACAAAACAAAAAACCAAACAAACAAACAAAAAAAAAAACACCAAAAAAAACCCAACCAACCAAAAGCACCCAAAACCAACAAAATCAACCCCCAAAACAAAATAAAAGTGCATAAGAGAAAACATCTGTTTTAGCAGACTACGCTTGCCCCTTCTCCAGCCAGGCCATCCCCAGCGCGGCGGAGCCGTGTCCCCAACCGGGCGCTGGGATGAGCCTGGACCCGCATCGCTCCGGCACAGGGATGTGCGGGACACCCGGGACAGCCCGTGCCTGTCCCTGTGCCTGCGGGGAGCACCGCAGCGCCCGGCCGGGGACCGCGAGGTGACAGAGCCCAGATGGGGACCGCGGGGTGACAGAGCCCGGCTGGGGACGGCGGGGTGACAGAGCCCAGATGGGGACCGCGGGGTGACAGAGCCCGGCCGGGGACCGCGAGGTGACAGAGCCCGGCTGGGGACCGCGGGGTGACAGAGCCCGGCTGGGGAACGCGGGGTGACAGAGCCTGGCTGGGGACCGCGGGGTGACAGAGCCCGGCTGGGGACCGCGAGGTGACAGAGCCCGGCTGGGGACCGCGAGGTGACAGAGCCCGGCTGGGGACCGCGGGGTGACAGAGCCCGGCTGGGGACGGCGGGGTGACAGAGCCCGGCTGGGGACCGCGGGGTGACAGAGCCCGGCTGGGGACCGCGGGGTGACAGAGCCCAGATGGGGACCGCGGGGTGACAGAACCCGCCGAGCGCTGTCCCGGGGGACACATCCCCAGCGAGCGGCCCGGCCGTGCCCCAGCTCCCACCCGGCTGCAGCCCCGGCAGGTGCGGCTGCTCGGCTCCGGGCACGGCACCTCCGAACCGGGCATAAATCTGAACCGGGCACGGCTCCTCCGAACCGGGCACAGATCTTCTGAACCGGGCACGGCACCCCCGAACCGGGCACAGATCTTCTGAACCGGGCACAACTCCTCCGCCCCGGGCACAACTCCTCCGCCCCGGGCACGGCTCCTCCGCCCCGGGCATAGATCTTCTGAACCGGGCATAGATCCTCTGAACCGGGTACGGCTCCTCCGCCCCGGGCACAGCACCTCGGTGCCGGTGCACGCCCCGTTGCCGGCCCTGCGCTCCCGGCACCGCGGCCAGCTCACCTTGGGTCCCCCGAAGATTCTCTGAGCCCGCTCCATGCTGCCGCCGCCGCCGTCGCTGCCGCCGTTCTGCCGCCGCCGCTCCGCGCCGGCCCCGCCCCGGCCCGCCCCGGGGCAGGCACAGGGCTCGGAGCGCTTCGGGGTGGGGAGGCTCTGCAGTCCATCCCATTCCTCCCCCTGCCGTGGGCACGGGCACCTGCCGCTCTTCCAGGTTGTTCCGAGTCTTGTCCAGCCTGGTCTTGGACACTTCCAGGGATCCAGGGGCAGCCGCAGCTTCTCTGGGCACCCTGTGCCCCCCTCAGTATTCTCGCAGGGAAGAACTTCTCCCTCTCATTTAATCCAAACCCACCCTTCCTGCAATCCCACTCGCGTTTCCTTCAGGAGCTGAGGGCCTGGCTGGACCTGCTCCTCCAACGATAACAATGGCATAAAATAGAAGAGGAAAAAATGATAGCTCGGCCTGAAGAACAGGAAAGTAATCTCCAGCTTTGATTGCAGTCTTAAGCCAATTCAACAATCTTAGTTTTAACCTTTCCTATTCTCAAACCTGCTGATCAGTGACTCATTTTATTTTGTGTGACGGCATTTGGTCCACCATATATACACCTACTTGCAAACTCTTGCAAACTTACATCTCCATTCAAACTCGCACTCAGCTTTTCATTTCTTGTTTTCAGTGACCTGGCCATGTTTTATGCTGCTCCTCTGCCTCCTGCTTTCCCATGGGTGATGCATATAGCAGCCCATATCTTTGAAGACAGTGAAGCAGAAAACCACAGAATGGCTGGGAACCTCTGGAGTTCATTTAGTCCAGACCCCCTGCTAATACAGTTTTACTAGAGTAGGTTGCACAGGATCGTATCCAGGTCATTTTTTAGTATCTCCAGAAAAAGAGACTTTCAGAGAAGTTCTGCCTGCTCCTCTCTGCATGGATTCTCTGATACTGGGGAGAGCAGAGTTTCACTCACTCCAGACATAGCATCCCCATCTAGCTAAAGGCAAATTTGCCAAATGGAACCTTCCCCAGACTGACCCTTGGGGAACATCCCATATGCAGCCCTGGGTGAGATGAGATCCAAACTTCCCAGAAGGCACTGACCAGGCAGCTGGTATTTCCAAAATCACAACATTTAGTTCTTCATGATGGGAGTTCACCTGGCCGGGTGAGGCCATCCCCAGACCACAGGCTGGGTCTGCAGGGAGCCTTGGGGACAAAAGTCACTCTATCAATGAAAAATACTATTGTTACTTGCTCTCGTGCATAAGCAGAGGAAGCTCTTGGGGCTGTAGTTGTGAACACTACCACAAATGGTTGCAAAATAAAGTTTCCTCATCTCCTTCCCCAGCTGTGTTTGCTCCAGATGGACACTGTTTGTGGAAGCTGGCAGCAGGGGATTAGCAGTGCAGAGCTCTGCTTGTGGGGATGGGGAAGGCTGGGTGCTCCTCCAGCCCTGTGCTGTCACAGCCAGGTGACAACTAACAGCCCAGGGGAGCGAGCAACCCTGAAAGCAGGGGCTGCAAGCTGTGCTGGCACTGCTTAGTGAGTGCAGGACGTGCTACAGGATCACTGCTCCACGGGGAAATGTCACCAGCCTCCCTTGTCACTCCTCCCCGGCTTTGCCATGAGAGCAGTGATGGAATTTCTGCCCCAAAGCCAAGCAGGCATTGAGAAAACAGTCGTTTTTCAGCTCAGATCCCAAGGTTATTTGGGTATGTGCACTGCAGTGGAGCCCGTGGGAATAGACCAGGGCTTGGCTGATGTGGAAAGTTTATCAACATGTTCTCTTTTATTAAATACAACCTTTCAGGGATGCCCTGACTGCATCCATGCTGTACAGACAAAGCACATTAGCCACAGCTAACAAGCAAAAATATTCTTTACAAAATAGTGACTGGCAGGGGAAAGTAATCATTAGCTGCCAAGTATGGGGCCAGCACCACTCAGGGCTTCCAGGAGACTGTGGGATGGAGCAGCACTAATCAGGCTTATGGAAAACGAGCAGGAATAAACAGCATATATTTTAAAATCGTTTCAAGCTCCCAAAGCTTTCAAAGTGCTGAATTTGGGAAACACATCCCTCCCCTCTCTGGGTGTGCACAGATGGTCTGGGCAGAGAGAAAATGGTCCAGGCAGGGTACAAATTAACCACTGGGTGTGAAACTGACTCTGGGCAAGGAGAGCCCTGGCTCACATGGACCATTTCACCTGCATATCATGGGCTTTTTTTATCAGCCACCTGAAAAACATCTATTTTGCCTAGATCACATATTTGAGGTCTGACTTCAGGTTCAAAGCAATTGCAACATAAATAGCCCCAGTGTGAATAGACAGTGCTTTCCAAGGATTTTTTATGGGCACAGCCCTGCTCAATGTGTCATGTACACTGAGAGGACAGAGGTCAATTAGAGCATTTATCTGAGATTGAGGAAATTACAAGGTATATAAAATAGCTGGTGGGTAATTTTCTGCTGGGAGGAGAGTTGATGACAAAGGTCAGAAAGAGGCAAATGGAGCTGAACTGGCCCCATCGACTGGAAATGGTGCAGTAAGGGGTTTTTGATGTTTTTTTTCCTGCTTAGCAAATACACGTGTGCTGCAGACTCAGCTCTTTCCAGGAGTGTCAGCACAGTGTATTCATTGGACACAAGTGTGTTGCAGAGCCTTAGAAACACGGCTTGGGCTGATTTTAATTGACCTGACCCTGATCCACTTTATCCATCTTTACCACTGGCCTAATCAGGTGGTTGCAATAGCTGCTGTGGTGTTGGGATTCAATCTGTGTTTCCCTATGATAACATCACATCTCTCTGAAGCCACAAGGTTCAAGAAGTACAAATCTGTCTTTTATGGTGAATTCCCACTTGGGAAACCAGAGTGGCACAAACAGGGCCCTGTCTGGACATGCACAAGGATGCCCTGGGGCCATCCTGGAGGAAAGGAACTGCTCCTCTACTGCATTTGTCTGATCCCTGAGGTTAATTGTTTATCTTTTGTATTTTTAGGGAAAATTCCAGGCAGCAAAGTAGGGGTAAAACTGGTCTTGGAAGTTATTCCAATGCTTATTTCCCAGGAGCTATATTTAAACCTGTTCCCTTTCTCTTGCCCCCAGAAGTTAATACCAGCTGTGTGTCAGGGTTCCTGACACCTGCAAACAGCTTTCCAAAAATAATAAGAAGTGTGTTTATACTGGGCTTAGATCTTAAAAAAGGCACTTTTCTATTTTGGTTTGGGGTTTTTTTGTTGGTTTGTCGGTTTTTTATTTTTTTATTTTTTGCCAGATACAAATATCTCACTACAGCCCATTCTAAAAGGAAAATATGTTTAGATTCATTAATTCTGTCAGTATAAATGCCACTGTCATGTATAAATATGACATAATGCTGTATTGGTTGACTTTGCCAGATGAGACATTCTCAGCCCAAACATCCATTGCTTCTGCAAAATTTTGTTTTTGAGACAAAGCTTTCACTTATCTCAGCAATTCCCATTTAATTTCTGCAGCTTCCCTGCAGGGCAGGGAAAACCTCTGGCCCTGGGTGAGCCATCACTGGAGTCACTGGTGGGAACTCAGCTGTGTCACATTTGGCTCCTGCTGGGGATCATGGGACTCTGTGGTCAATGCAAAGGCAAAAACCCCACCCCAGGATCCACCCTGCTCCTCAAAGAGACTTCACTTCCCCTCTGCTCTCAAAGGAGCTGGAAGCAGACACAACACTGGCCCCCAGAAGCAGAAGCAGATTCTGCATTACCCCCTGGTCTCAGGCAGACTTTCTGCCAGCTCTTCATCAGCAGAGAGTGGATGCTGGGCTTTTCCTAAGTGTATTCATGCAGCTGCAGGGCCAGGAGCATCAGAGGAAACAGAGAGGGCCACCAAGCAGCTCCTTGGAGGGCTGGTGACACTTCAGAGGCACCGCTGGGCAGACCCCTCTGGGGGCTCACAAGGAAACCACAGCCCTCACACCCCTAAGACAGCTCCAGCCTGAAAATAGAAAGAACTTCTACAGTTGAAACCTCCTGAGACACACCCCAGGGAACAGGTGAGGCTACCCTGTAGACAGGTTGCATTTTCCCATTTTGGGGCATTTTTGAGAAGCACAGAAATGCACACCCAGCTGATGACATGTCCAGCATGGGCACAGCCCAGGAGGCAGCCACTGGCAGAGCCACGTGGGCTGCTGCAAGCCTGCTGCACTGATCCCCTAACCAGATTAGGGCTGTAACACAGAGCCCCAGTTTGCACCCAGCATCATGTATTTCAACCTATTCTGAGCATCTCCTGGACAATAAGGCTACCTGAAATGAGCTAGGGAGGAGCTGGGCTGCTCCAGACCCCTCCGGACAAACACAGCTTTGAAAATGATAAAGCAGAGAGAAGGCAGAAAAATGCAGTTAGTGCTTTGGGCTGTGGGAAAGAGCAGTGGTCTGAGTCTGGCAGTGTTTCAGACTTGGGAATGTCTCCAAGGCCCATCCTGGAGCTGTGGGATGTCTAAGGATAAAGGCAGCCCCATTCTCACACAGCAATTTGGGTCCCAGGTCAGAGGAGCACACAGCCCCTGCAGTGCAGAGCAGCCTCACCTCAGCAGGGGCACTACCCTGCCCTCTGCTCTACCTGTTTTGTCAGCCTTTGTCACTGTTAAAATCCAGTGTTCAAGCTGGAGAACAAGGGCATTATCATCACAAATGGACTCAGGGTTCACCTTGCCAGATAGCTTAGCTCGTCCTGGCTCTTGGGCTCTGGGTGCCCTTGGATTTCTCTTGTGAGTAAATACAAGGAGCCACCTCCACCCAGTGGGTAAAGACAAGGAGCCAATTCCGCCCTATGGAAAGATGTGGCCCTTTTGTGTCAGTGCTGTCAAGAGGAGCTGAGAGAAACCTGAACCAGCCACAGCAGTTAAGACAAAAACCTCACTGGGGTGTGACCTCTGCCAAGGACAGACCAACATCATTTTATGCCAAGATCATCCTGAGGAGACCAGGAGATAAAGGGGTGATGAGTACAAAGCTTCCCTGGCCAAGTGCATACACCACCTTCACCACAATGAATGATGCCTTAGGAAAAAGGCTTTGTTGCCAGGGAATTACTGAACCTGCTGCTGCCTGCAAGATTGGAGCTGCCTTTCTTATGGTGGGATGATAAGAGATTCCCCCTCCTGCCTGACCCCCACCGTGCAGGACAGGGGACACACGGGAAGATTCCATCCCAGGTACACACCAGTCCTTCCCTGTCTTGACTCCAATTTTCACAAAGAGAAGCCCAGAGACGAGAGCAGCACGTGAGCCAGACATGTTCCAGCACATCCCAGTGGGCTCCCACACCACGCTGAGCAGGTCTCAGTGCAGCTCAGCCTGATTTCCCAGCAACCAGGACAAGGAGACACATTTCTCTTTTGTGTTCCTTAAAACAATAAACACATCCCTAATCGTGGCTGGGTGTAGCAGAGCCGTGACTCAGCAATGCAGCTCTGCCACCCTGTTTGCCGAGGTCACTGCCCTCCTTGTAAACACCACACACCAACAGAGACAAGATTTGCACCCACATTCACCCCAGTCTGGCACAACAAGCTCCTCCTAAGGGTTTTTAGCACCATCTCTAAAGGTTCAGCTCACCTGCAGATCAAAACCTCCACAGGAACAGCACTGCTGTGTCCAGGCTGTGGCTGGAATATGTCCCCAGTGTCCCAGTCTGACCTTCCTGCCCTCTTCCATAGAGCTGGAATAGCTCTTCTGGCCCTGAGCACCCTGAGCCCACAGCCCAGCCTATTGCTCTGGGACTTGCTGGGGAGGGGTGGAGGGAAGCGTTCCAGACCCCATCCAGAACACATTCTCCCCACACCCCTTCCTGCAGCACTTCTCTTGAGGGAATTCCACCGGGAGCAGGATGCCCTGCTCCAGCAAAGGGTCATGGAACAGGGCAATACAGATGCAGCTCCCAGGCTGAGCACAAGCCCAGCTGTGGCCAGCTAACACATGTCTCTTTTTGAATGAGGACCAAGAGACACATGGGCTGACACCTCTGATTTTGTCTCTGCAAGGCAGGCCCAGGGGAGCCAAGGCTTGTGCAGTTTTTCACGTATGCAAAGCTCCACAGCCCCAAACCCACAGTGCCCCCGAGCTCTTCCCCCCATTATCCAGAGCTGTATGAGGAGCAGGTCTCCATCCTCACAGGTAACTCACAGCCACGTCCAGCGAAGGAGCTAGAGCAGATGTCACACCACGTTCCATGGCCAAGTGCTGCCTAGAAGACACAGAGTCACCTGGCAGAGTGGCCGGGATCCCAAAGGAAACCTCTGACCAGAGTGCTGTCTGCACACCCAGCAGCTGTGACCAGCAGGACAAGCTTCTCTGGCCCCAGAAGAGACTCTGATGCCCGGGGTTTAACAGCACATGTCACACTGTGGAGGGCTGAGCTGTTCTCCAGCCCTCAGGGTAAGCAGGTAATTAGATTATCAGCCAGACACGGCCACCAGGGCCACTGAAGGACAGAGGGGAGCTGAGGACATTTCTCAGGACTGTGGTGCCACAGGTCAGCACCATGCATCCCATCCTCACTGGAATGGCACGAAGAAAAAGAAAGGGAAATTGCTTTAGCCAAATCTGACCTTCTTAGAGATAGTTCAGATGGGATGGACCATCAGGAAACAGAAATCATCAGCATAATATTGCCCCCCTCAGACTCTTTCTAATATCACAGCCTCAGCCCAGGCTTCTGCCACAGCAGGAAACTCCAAATCTCCCCAGCTAAAAGCACAGCACATCCCCTGCCCAGGGGAATTTGAGACCTTCCAGTTGAACTAAATGTCACTTCTCACCTCCCCACAGGATGACCAGACAACACCTTCTGGAGCCTGGTTTGTTGGGTTGTGGATTCCCACACACCCCAGAGATCCACAGGATCAGCTTTGTGCTTCCTCAGGGATTTTAGCTGAGCTCTCAGCCCTTCATCACACTCTCATTTTGGGTGGGACAAGGGGAGGAGGGGTGGGAGCAGGGCTGGTCAGCTGCTGCCAGGATGCAGGAGACACAGCTCACACATGGGGAGGTGCTCTCTGTGGAGTCCCTCAGTACTGGGGAAAGGAGGACATTTCACCTACTCTAAACCCCACCACACCAGGGATTTAATGCTGGGTAATTCCACGGATACAGGCTCTGACCAAGCCGAGCTCAGGCTGTAACACAGCAGTGCCAGAGCTGAAGGGGGTCCCTGATCTTCCCAGCAGCACTCACAGACCAGGGCTAAAGAGTTCATCATTGCTCTGTAGCTTCATCTCCAGCCCAGGCCAGGCCAGATCTTTGTGTCTGTGCCCAAACCCAGATGTTGGGCCAGAGAAGAGAGCAGCAGGGACCCAGAGGTGGCAGCCAGATCCAACCAAGAGCACAGAAAATGAGGCAACATCAGTGATGGGGCAGGTCCCAAGCCACTCCAGGAAGTCAGTCTGATCATCAGAGCTAGATCAGGTCCAGGAGCACCAGCAGGTCCAGAGGAATGGTGCAGGGATGCCACCAAGCCAGGAAAACAGTCAACAGGTGGAAGTCAGGACAAAAGGACCCATGGCCAGGCACACTGTGGCTGTACTGGAGCCCAGCATTGCCCCAGCACAGCCAGGAAGAGTCTGAGGCTCTGGGCTGAGCTTAAGTACAGCTCCTGGGCCCATGGGCAAGGGGCAGGTGAGCTGGTCAGGGCCATAAGGCCCATTAATGTTTTCAGAGCTCTGACACTTGTAGGTCACATCCTGCAAAGCAAAGCTGGGGGGGGGGGATTGTCCCCACTCTTCTGCAACCCTGACCCTGCAGAGCCCTTAAACCTGGCAGACAGCAGGGTTTGGTCCCAGCACAGGTCCATCTCCACTGCTGCTCTACCCTGCCTGTTTTGGTACAGGAGCTGTTCTCATGCCCAGATTTAGGATCTGAAGAGCAGAGCAGTAATTTAAATTGTCCTCCCTGATCCCAAATCAAAGATGCCCTCCCAGGATGTCCAAATCACTCGTTCTGGAATACTAGTGAGGGTCTGGCTGATCCCAAACTGAGGATCCCAAACTGAGCATTCATATGAGTTGCTGACCCCTCAAACAGAGCTTGCTGAGCACCAGAAATATCAACACTAGGAGCTACTGCAGGTAGAGAAAGGCAGGTGAAGGTGAGAAGAAGCAGAGGGAGAAGGGGAATAACCAGGTATCATATCACATATCTCCCTAGTGCTGGCTCCTGGCAGGACTGGTGCTACTGGGCCATACTGGAGCCCTGCATGGCAAAGGTGGCTGCAAGCCTCAGGGCCAACTGGTCACAGCCTGTGCTTCAGTAAAAAATGTTTGAAGAGCAACCAGTCTTCAGTGTTTCGAACTGGAATTTTCTGGAGTATCTGGAGATGTTTTAATTTATCTAATCCAGGGCCCTGACCCAATTAATATTCTATAAGGTCTCCTGAAGGTCTTGTTTTGTTCTGTTCTTGGCTTCAAGGGCAGCAGAAGAATCGAAACCAGATTATTGGGAATAAAACAGCTTTAACTTTTAGGAATAAAACAGCTTTAACTTTTAGGCAGCTGACTCTGGTGAGGTTAGCTTTCTTTCCAACCAGGCGTGATGGAAGACAGCCTATGAGGAGTCTTTCCCCCAGCGGCAGCAGAAAAGATTTTTTTAAAAGCAAGAGGTGAATATCCAGGAGCAGTGCTGGCCCCGCTCACATCTCCAGCACCGGCGGCTCGGGCTGGGATGGAGCCGGGTGTGAGCCCAGAGAGGGGAACCGGGGCTGCGGGGAGCCCGGGGCAAGGCTGAAACCTCAGAGCCCCCGGAGAGCCCGAGCACAGCGGCCACGAGAGGGAGGCAGAGCCCGTGCGCTGCGGAGGGACCGGGAAAAGGGACCGGGATAAGGGATTGGGGATGAGGGATTGGGAATGAGGGACCGGGGATAGGGACCGGGATAAGGGATTGGGGATGAGGGACTGGGAATGAGGGACCGGGGATAGGGACCGGGATAAGGAACTGGGGATGAGGGATTGGGGATGAGGGACCGGGGATAAGGGACCGGGGATGAGGGATTGGGAATGACGGATCGGGAATGAGGGATCGGGGATGAGGGACCAGGGATGGGGACCGGGATAAGGGACTGGGGATAAGGGACTGGGGATAAGGGACTGGGGATAAGGGGCTGGGGATGAGGGATGGGGAAAAGGGATCGGGGATAGGGGAGGGGAAAAGGGACCGGGATAAGGGACTGGGGATATGGGACTGGGGATAAGGGCTGAGGATGAGGGACCGGAGATAGGGATCGGGATAAGGGATTGGGGATAAGGGATCAGGGATAAGGGACCGGGGATGAAGGACCAGGGATAGGGACCAGGGATAAGGGACTGGGTATGAGGGATTGGGGATAAGGGACTGGGGCTGTGGGATTTGGGATAAGGGGTTGGGGCTGCAGGGTTGGAGCTGTGGGATTTGGGCTGTGGGATTGGGGTTGGGGGACCAGGGCTGGGGGGGCCACCAGTACCCACCCCACCACAGGCAGAGCACGGGTCCAGTTCCCTGCCCCCAGGAACTCTCAGTTTGTCTGCTCAGCCTGGCTAGGTGAAGAGGCGGAGCACATGAACACAGGTTAAGGCTAAATCCTTCCCAAGGGCTGTTTTCTCCTCCTCCTGCCAAGGTTTTGTCTCATTCCCAGCTCACACTGTGGGTTGTGGGTAGGACATCCTGCAGGCCAGCAGTAGGACCAGGCAGAGAGGAACACCTGGGGAACCCCTGTGGTTGAGCTCCCATCTGCAAATCCAGGGCTATCATCCCACTGTGCATTACAGAGGGATGTCAGACATGCATTAAGCACGACAGGAGCTCATGGGGATGGGCTGTCAGTCCCCACTGCCCACCCTGTGTCAATGGCTCTGGCTCAGCCCCAGTTAACACAGTGATAGATTGCACAAGATGGAGTCAGAATCCCAGTCCATCACAGGTTTGGTGCCCAAATGGGCCCCAAAAGCACAGTCAGGAAGCCCCTACTGAAACCCATCATTGTCACACTCTGTGGATGAATGGTCCCTTTGGATACTGCTGAGACGGCACTGCTGAAAAACCTGGACACTCACTGCCAGCAGAGACTGGCAGCTTCAGACATGCCTGGTCGGGAAGAGGCAGCTGAAAAACAGCAAAAGTGTGTGGACTACCAGGGTCCACAAATATGCCAGGGCCAGGAAAGCAGCTAGTGAAGGGGAGGGAAGGATGAGGGAGCTTCTTGTTGTTTTTAAAATCACATCATGCCAGGTTCAAGCATAGAGTTTATAGTGACATACAGGAGAACTGTCTCTTTGACACAAAAGTGGCCCAGACAGTGACTGGCAATAGTCCAGTGACATTTTTAACACCTGATTTCCAGCTAAGAACAACCTGAGGTCAACCCTGTAAGCTGCCACGTTGTGAAAATAAACATTCCTTGCAAAAGTCAGTCTTTTGAAGGATGTTGCACAAGGGGTGGCACCTGGACACAGTGGAGCCGGTCTGCTGGCACTGTCAGCGTGCTCATGTGGCCAGGACAGTGCCAGCAACACTCCAGGGCAGTGCTTGGCTGCCTCATGGATTTCCAAGACAGAACAAAAGCCCAAGGCTGCCTACCCTCCCCATTCACCAGCTCAAGAAAGAAGCTGGGGATGGCAGAGGAATGTAAACCAGGCCAGAGGACTCATTCATCCTCCCGCTCCCGGCTTCAGTGCATTCCAGGCAGCCTTACTACAACGCAGCATTTTGTGTGCTGCAATCCATCCGTGCACACGCCTGCCTCTCATCCTCTGCCAGGGCTTACTCTCCCGAGGCACCTCGAGCTGAGTCTGTAATAAATCAGGCAGCAGCCTCCATCCAAGACACGCATTCCCCGGGTTGCTCTGCTGAAAAATGAGTGCTGAGCTTTCCATCTGAACACCTGCAGCAACCAGGCAGCCGTGCTGACCCGGGGTGCGGTATCGCCTCTCAAATAAAGGCACATTGCTCTTCAGACACTGTGAAACTGGCCAGTTTGATGTGCTCAGGACTGGGATTTGGCTCCCACACCTGATCCTCCAGGTTCTGGGAATCCTGGTCTGGTTCAAAGCTGAATTTGAATCCATTAGTCTCTGAAGTCACTGATGACCATTGCTTTGGAGTGAGCTGGTGAGAGATTGGAAGCAAAATTCTCCCAGTTGAAGGAGGCTGGGAGGAAGACCTGGGAATGGGTACATGCAGTGCATGCTGGAGGGATGTGCCACAGGCATCTGGAGAAATATCTCCAGCAGAAGAGGTGGGAGCAGGGAGATTTTGCCCAGGGCTTCTGTGGTGGTAGCACCCTGGCAGATCCAGCCTGCGCAGGAGCACAGCTCTGCCAGCGCTGCTCGGAGCCCACTGATCCACTTGGGACAGTCAGGAGGGTGCCCAGAGGCAGGACACAGGGTGCAGCAGGTGGCCACACTCCCAGCGAGAGTGGCCAGCTCCACAGCAGGGTCAGTGCCGGTCCCACCGCAGCCGGGCGGAGCCTGCAGGGACAGTGGCCCGAGGTGGGCAGTGCACAGCCTGAAGCTCCCCGCGCTCCACAGAGAGCATGGCCCCACTTGGGGAAACTGGAGCCAATGCCAAACTCATCTGGCTGTGCTCTGCGCACTGCTGAGATCTTTCTTGGGTTTGTTTTCACATGCAGATCCCCAGAATGCAGAGACAGGCAGGAAAGTGAGAGCTGAAAGCAAACAGGAAAAAGGCAGGTTCTTTTCATTTCTATTTTTAACACTGCAAGCAACATTAGTGTCATTATATTTAGGAAAAAAAATATTCCGAGCGTTTCCTGCCTCCCCTTTCAATACCTTCAGCTATTTCCTTGCAGATGTTTCCAGGGGCCAGGGCTCAGAGGCGGGAGGAGCAAGGCTGGGCTCTCACCCTGCAGACAAGTCCTGGGAGAGGAAATTTGGCTCAAAGCAGGTGCCCATGGTCCTGCATGGAGACAAGGAGGACAATCAGGCCGTGGAGGATGTGTCCAGGTGCAAGCAGAAGCTGTGTGACAATACAGGACCTTTGAGCTGCCTCTCTGTGTGTTTTAGCACTTTTGGTGCCATGAGAGGAGGCACAAGGTAAGTGTAATGCAGGGGAAGGCACAGCAGCTCTGTGAGCTCGGGGTTATGGGGGGAGGCTGCAGCAGCCAAGGCTGGAGGCACAGCTCTGCCTTGCTGCAGGGATCCTGAGCTGAGCAGAGCATCCCTGGACCAAGCTGCTGGTCAAGGGACTGCTCTGCAGGGGAAGCTGCACCACGAGTCTGTGGTGAACTGTGGCAGCAGCAGTCAGATCTCACAGCTGGGGTTGCACTTGGAGAGGAGCTGGTGTCGCTTAGAGTCAGAGCCTCTGCCCTTGTCCCTTGTGCACTGGCACATGCCAGCCTGGCTTGGTTTGTCCTGCACAGCTCAGAGGATCTTCCTCTGCTCCCACAGCCCTCGGCTCACTGCCTCACACTCCAGAACTGCGGTTTGCCAAGTTTTTGTGTTCAACCCTCCCTCGGATGATCCAGAGCAGATTTCTGGGTGGCAGGCCAGCAGGATGGCTTTGCCTGTGCGGGTGGCAGACCACAGCTCAGCAGGACCACGGAATGCAAGGAAAACCGGGATTTGAGTGTGGTCAGCTTCTGACAGTGGAGAGAGTGGCCAAACGCTGGGGAAACGCTCTCCTAACCCCAACCACGCTGTGCTACATGTGCTTCCCAGCAAAATCACAGACCAGCGTTTCTCCATGTGGCCAAGGGAGCTCTCTGCCCCAGGAAAGACGTGGAGATAATGCTCAAAAAGTATCATAGACAGCGTACACAGCAGCAAAATCGCCTCAAAACATTCTCTGCAGCCTGGGCCAGCAGGGAGGGCAGAGGAGCAGCCTGGCTGCCCCATGCTCGCTCTGCTCTCCACATTCCAATTGCTGCCCTGGTGACAGGGGTTCCAGGCTGCATTTTCCTTCCTGGAGCTTGGTTCATGAGAGGAGCTGCCTTGTAAGATGCTCCTCTGGGGCTCTGGCTGACTCCAAATTGGCTGGGAGCAGCTCCTGAGAGCTGCCATAGTAAGCTGAGCCATGGCCAGGCTGCCATCACCAGCCTGGGATAACCAGGTTCAGACAGCCACATAAGTAAATCACTCCCTTTCTCTATTTCTCTCCTCAAAACCCTGCAGCAGGTGGAAACCCACCCTAAAGGGTCTTGATTTGAAAGTACAGGAGGGATGCCTTGCAATTCCCAGTCCAGCCCAGCCCATCTTCCAGGGAAACAGCAGGACAAAAATGAGACTGTAACAGCTGTTCTTCCCTTTCCTCCCCATGTCAGAGAAAACACCAGTTCACTGGAGACCCTCATGCTCCAGGGCACCTTTTTCCCAACCTCAGCTTGCTTTCACAGGGGGAAATTCCTATCACCTTCATATGGCCCCAGGCATGGTTCATGGGGACCTGCTGCAGGGCATCTTTGAATCACAGGATGGTTTGACATGAAAGGGATCCTAAAGACCATCTAGTTCCCAATCACCTGCCAGGGCCAGGGACACCTTCCAGCAGACCAAGTTTCTCAAAGCCTCATCTAACCTGGCCTTGATCTCCAGGGATCTCCCAGGCTCCTCCTGCCGATTTGCTCCTGAGGGTGCAGTTCCCTCACCACAGCCCTGCTCCTCAGGATCACCTCTCCTGTGCAGATTGATGCCACGCTTGGCACAGCTGGGGCTCAGGCATCAGGCTTGAGAACACTGTCCTCTCCAGCTGTGTCCCCATGGTCCTGCAGTTCTCCACTGCCTCCTCAGTGCCCACAGAGCCCCTGCCTGGGCTGTGCTGGGTGCCAGCCCCCCAGAACCTCCCCACAGTTATGGGCCGGCCACCATAAGCCTGTAAAGGGCCAATCTTGGCTGTTGCTTTGTGGTCAGAGCACAGAAGAAGCCCAGCCAAGCAGGCTGGTTGCTTTTATTTAGGACCGAGGCAGTCCCCTCCCTGTTCCTTTGGGGGGATTCTCATTTGGGAGCCACCAGATTGCAATTAGAAAATCAACCACCGCTCTCCCACCTCCCACAGCATCAGGTCACCCTGCCCTGGGCAGCCCAACAGCCAGGGGAGAGAACACCCAGCCAAACACCTTTTCCAAATCATTCTGCATAGTTCACATTCTCGGCCGGTTTATGAGCATTTTAGCTCCTCATATTGATCAGGGCTGGAGCCGAAGTAATTACATTAATCAGAAATAATTTCCCATGATTTTGAGTCATATTTGAGCTGGTGCCCAGCTGCTCTGCTCACCCTCTGCTCTCTGCTCCCTGGTACATACTTTCCAGGCGACATCGCTGCTTCCATAACCATAGTGAGACCCAGAGGTTTGTTTTTCTCAGCTGGATCCCACACATGCTCTAAAGGTTTCAGTCGTGTCTTTATTGATTTGGCTGGGGAAAGGGACAAGAGGAGGTGAAGTTCATGCTTGGGAAATGTCTCCAGATGTCTCTGGCATCAGGAGGGAGCATAGGGAAGGGCTGAGGGCCTGAGACTCCTGCACATGGAAGCATCACTTGCTTCAGCTTACTCAGAAGATGAAGAGCAAGCCCGGCCATTGCTTTGTTCCCTGGGGTGGAATCTGGAAATGGGACTCACCTGCAAAGGCTTTGGCATGAGTCCTGGGGAGAAGCAGCAGGTCCCCTTGGCAGCTGGCTTGGGTGGGGACCAGTCATTTGGGGTTTTCGAGTACTGGGTGTGAAGGGTGAGCTGGCAGCTCATCATCTCCCCTGCCCAGCTCCCCCATGTGCCCAAGGTCAATGCTGAAAGCTCCTGCAGGAGCCAGGCTCCTTCCAATCATCAAGGACACCGAGGAATGCCCTCACTGCCTTTGGGAAGGTCCCAGCCACGCCCAGGGGTTTGCAGAGCATCCACTGGAGATGTGCCAGCTGAAGAGGGCTGTCTTTGCCCCAGGTCACTGTCCCCTCCCCAGCACTGCCCTGTCCTGGCATCCTGGATTCACCAGCACCCTGAGCTGCTCCTGCTGCTGGCGAGCCAGGAGCAACCCTGGGGATGTGAAGGGCTGTGACATTTGGGAACAGACACAGCCTGTGTCACCCAAACCTCTTCCAGCACCACAGGCTTCCCAAGCACAGCACCAGCTGCCTCATGCATGCAGCACTCACATCCTCAAAAGCCTTCCCAGAGTCACAGAAAGCAGGGCTGGAAGGGAACACAGCCACCACCAAACCCCTCTCCAAAGCAGAGCTGGCACAATCACAAGGTGAGTTTGGAGACACCTAAAAGCATCACTGGCTGTACACTGGCGAGTGCCTCCATTTGCAGCCGTTTGATGCTGCAGGGGACATGGCAGCTGTATGAGAACACACAGCACCCTCGAGCAAGACAAGAACTGAAGGAAGAGCACTGTCTATTTTTTCCTGAAACCACGAGAAAAATAGAGATAGTCAAAAAGAATGAGCAACTTGATCAGGAAACATGAGTGAGCCATCCAGCTCCGTGGAAAATACAAAGGGTCTGTCAGTAACCACGTAAGGTCAGGATCTGGGGATTATATCTTGTCTGAAAGATAAACTTCTAGAAGTTTATGTTTGATGATGTTTGATACTCAATAAAAAATTAACTCCCAGAGGATCACAATATTGAATCCGTGATGATTTCTGGCACTGTTTTCCAGATAATAATGGAAAACCTCATCTGGCTGAAGTTTCCAAACTTTGTTTTACAAAAGTCTTATTCTTTGAGTTATCTGGATGTTTAACTTAGTGGGACAATTATGAATTGCTCTTGTCTGGACTGCAGGAAAAAAAATCCTACAGAAGCATTGCCCAGAGTTTGATGGGTTTGATCTTTCTCTGTTGTCCCTTCACAACAGCTGATACAAGGCTGTGCTGTGCTAATGAGAAGCCCCTCAGTCTGAAGGATGAGCTCTCACCATAATTTTGGCTAAGCCAAGCCTTTTCTTGGTTGTGATAGTCCATTTGCTCCTCATGTAATCACTCACCTCCTTCCTCTTGGCAATGTCAGACTTTGAGAGCAGAACCATCCCCAAGCCCCATTTATCAGTGCTTCTTTCTTGTGAAACCTACTTAAAAATGTCTGGGAAATGGTGAAGGATCAAGCGTCCTCAGCACCAGGCATGGTTCCTGTCTCTCCTTTGGCAGGAGTGATGCCAAGGCCAGGCTGCCTTGCTGGCCTGGCCACCATGGCTGGGAGCTTGGAGGGGTCAGCTGGTCCCAGATGTAGCCAAGGTTCCTGATGCAGTTGCCTGGCCATCAGAACCTGGGCGGCAGCCCTGAATTCTTTTCTCACAAGTCACTTGGCCAGGCACCAGATGGTAAATACTTTCAGTCCCTGCATCCCGGCTCTGGGGTGGAAGCAGTGACCTCAAGGTGAAAGACTGCCTGGCTCATCCCTTGTCCCTTGGGGTGCCCAGTCCTCTCAGCCTGGCTCTGCTGCCCAGTTAAGGTGTGAGAACCAGAGGGAATAAAAATGCCCAGACAAGGGTGGAAATAGCCATCACCACCTCTCTCAGCTCTAGCTGTTTGAAACTGGAGCCAGACTCATTCTGGGTAGGAAACAATTCTCCCATCCTGCCAAAAGCAGAGATATTTCAAAATTTCCCAAAGCCATGGTGTTTTCCAGAAGTCTCATGAAAAACATCCAGCAGCCACCCCAAAGTGTCCAACAGCTGAAGGAGACCTGAGGCATCTCCATTTCAGCTCAGGGCTCTTGGTTTTTTCCAAGCTGGATGCATGTCCAGCCTTCCTCCCTCCATGGACAGCCCTGCTCCTCTGCAGTGGGTTTGAGCCAGGAGTACCCAGGAGCAAAGGGAATGTTCTCCTCACTAAGCCATGGAGCTGGGCTCACCCTAGACCTACATTTTCACACCAGGACACAGGACAGCCTGATTGCCAGAGATGGACATCCAGACTCTGCTCTGACTTCCCCCAGCTCTAGGGAGGGTGCTTAGGGAAGTCTCCTGCAAAGGAAAGGCATGAAGGGAGAATATACTCAATATCCATCCCAGATGGATGCAATTTCAGCTGAGCAGGGTGTGCAAATGAGAGCTTTTCTGTGTTATTCACGATGGCACGTTAGAACAGCAAACACATGAAAAACTCAGCTCTCTAAAATGTAAATTCACTGGGGCAGTTCCTTCATTTCTATAGAAACAGCAAAGCTTGCCAGCGGCTAACTCAAAGGAGATGTATTCAGATCCCTGTATCAACTATTTTCTTGCACAGCTGACCACAAAAAAAAAAAAATTATAACCCCCTGAAAAAACCTGACAACAATACCATGGAAACTATGGAGTGAGACATATGGACTTAATTACTAGCTCTGAAATCACACGTATGGTACAGAACACTTATAGGGTACGTGCTCCAGAGGGGAAGGGCTATAACTGAGTATTTTTAAAATGAGCTGCTAATGTGCTGTTCTGGTGCAGCTTTGCACATCAAAACTGGTGCAGAGGCTGAATTCCTGTGCCAGGCTGTGCCTGCAGGCCCTGCAGTGCCAGCACAGTGACCTGGGCAGGCACATGGGACCCAGAGAGATGGGAGAGGGGAAGTTAAGGCTCATGTCACCCATGGAGAATCCTCTTTAGGAAGGCAGATCATGGGAGACTTTGTGGGTACCCCTCCAGCCAGCTCCACTGGGCACCTCCAAAACCCAGCAAGGTACCAGTGAGGATTGACAATGCCATGGGAAGTGTGGGCAGCTTGCCAGGCATGGGATGCTGGGTTTGGCCCCATCTGACTGCTTGATTTGGGGGTGTTGGCTTGACTCAGGCTTGACTCGGGCTCTCTGTCACTGCCTGAGCTCTGACAGCTCCCTGGTGATGTCAAATCATTGCAGTGATGTCACCTCACTGTGTCTAAATCTCAGTGACATCAGGAGTGGGGGGAAGCAAGGTCCCCTCTTGTTCAGAGCTGAGGAGAGAGCAGAGAAAGGAGCTGACCCTGTAGCCAGGACACATCAGGTGACAGGGGGTAATGTCCAGTCGGCTTCTCTGGGCAGCCCTGAGCCTCAGCCTCCCCCAGGGGAGCCCTGCTGCCCCCTGACCCCTCACACACGGGTCTGTTAGCTGCTCCAAGGGTCTTTCATGGGAAATGAGAGGTTTTTATTTCTGTTACCAGCACTGGCACCTGATTTCTAACTGGGAAATGAACTCACGGCCATTAATCAGGAGTCCCTAATAAACACAAGCCTGGAATAATTAATTGAACTGTCCCACTGTGGCCAGGCTGGGTTGGCACTTTGGCTCTCTCAAGCCACTCCCAGGATGTTTGACTGAGCTGTAGCCAGTGGGAGGGCACCGGTTCCAGAGCAGAAAGTGGAATTTGAGAGGTGTCTCCAGCCTTAGGTATCAAACCCTCGGGCTTGTGAGCACCTGTCAGTAGGTCCTGAACCACCCCCCTGCCGGTGAGTTCAAAGCAATGTGCCGTGCCACGTCTCCTGTGCCACAGGCAGGGCTGCCAGAGCAGATCCCCGCACCTCCAGGCACGGTCTGGGTGATGCACAAAGCTGCGGCTCCAACACGCAGATGGGCAGCTCCAGCGCTTGCATAAGTGACAGCAGCCTTTGGAAAGTGTCCTGGTATTCCCACAAGCTGCCATGACCTCGTTAACAGCCTGACTGTAGCTAATGAAGCACAGCCAAAGCAGAGATTTGGGGTGGTAACGTGAGAGATCAGCCTGCGCTCCTCCCTGCTGGGCTGTGCCCGCCCTGCTCCGGGCCCCGGCTTCCCGGCTCTGGCAAGCATGGAGCTGTCAGGATTGCTGCTCAGGTGACTGAGAAACTGCTTCACAAAAGCAAAACAGAGGGGAAAAGGCCGGAGGGAGAGATGGGGCATCACTCTTAGTTGCATGGTTTCGATGTTCTGCTTATAGCAGCCAGCACCTCCCATGTGTTTGCCAACACATATCTGATATCCAGCAGCAGTTCTCATCATACCTGAATGATAGAGGCAATCTGTGCACAGCCACCAGGATCCATCCCTTGGGCCAGCACAGGAGCAGTAGTCCTGGCTCCAGAACACATCCTGCAGGCACGGGGCAGGGGTGCAGGAGAGGAGGCAGAGAGAGCTGCAGGACACCCTGCATCCCTATGCTCAGGCCTCTCCTTTGAGCTCTGAGCTCACAAATTGTCCTCTCACATCTTGTGATAAGATCTGGGGAATGGGAATATGGAGAAGTGGCTCTGCCTATTTTAGGTCTTGAGGTGCTTAGGTTTGTCTTTCCTAAGAGCCAGCCTCACATCCTCAGTCACAGGGGGCAAGAGAAAAGCTTGCACAGGGCAGGCTGAGAAAGCATTGAGAGGTAATGGCTGAGTACTGGCTTTTCTTCCCCAAACTTGGTTTTCTAATTCTCACAATTGATTAAGATGATCATAATACTTTAGGGGCTGAATTTGCATTTACAAGGCTTGAAATCAGCAGGGTCAGACTGCAGCCTTCTCTGCATTAGGTACCCAGGACCCAACCACTCCACCCCAGGAGCCACCCCAGGTGGCCACAGTCTCTCTCAGGATGGGAATGATCCAGCACCACCACAGCAAATCCATTTCCAGCTCCTTTGGATGACTCACCCCTCTTCTACAGCCTGTCATGCACAGGGTGCAGCATCAAATACAGGGGTAGGTGCCCTGTTGCTGCCTGGTCAGGGCATTGTCCCATGGCAGCAGCAGGGACATCCTGCAAACCCCTTCAAATCCCAGGAGGAAGATACAAGCTCTGCCTGGGCAGACCTTGACCATGGATAGGGCATGAAGCTTCTCTCCCAGGCTGGGAGAAGGGAGATGAATCACTCCACCAGCCTGGTTCCCCAGCCTCTCCCCCCTGCTCCCCAGAGACAGCACAGAATCCCTTCCCTTCACTCCTTGTCTTGGTGGACAGCATATTCTCACCTTGAGAAGAGTGGAAATGGCAGCTGGAATGTGGGCTGGAAAAAAAAAGAAAGGAAAAAAAAGAAAATCTTGAGGCTTATCCAAACCTACTCATGTTTATATTGGAGCCTGTGAGTGACATCAGAGCAGGGAGAGTATAAACACCAGCAGGACCTACTCTGGGCTTTAAAACCTGCGAACACGGCACTGCCTCCAAACTGCCTGGGGGGTGATGTGCTGAAGGGGCACAGGGGACAGCACCATGAGGCTGCAGCTGGAGAAGCAGCTCCTCTTCCTCTCCCTCCTCTGCATTCTCTCCAAGGTAAGGGAGATGGGGCACCGGGGCAGCTTTAGCCGTGGAGCGCCCGGTTCTGGCAAAGCGGGGTGCAGGAGGCACTGGGGTGTCACCACGAGCCCGTGGCTATCGCCGGCCGGCAGGCAGGCTGTGCTGATGCCGGGGCAGAGCCGTGCTCGGGAGAGGTGTTTGGGATGCAGCAGCAGGGTGTGAGCGTTCCTGGGCCCAAGGCTCGGCTGTGCGAGTCCCTGGAGCACGCAGGAATGCCAGCAATGCGCTGCTCGCTCGCCGTCCCTGCAGCTCTCCGGGCTGGGCTGTGCCCGGTCCCCCCGAGCCAGCGAGCAGCAGCTGGGCGGGAGCGGCTCCTCCAGGCTCCTCCGGGCTCCTCCATCCCCGCCCAGGCTCCCGAGGCAGGGGCCAAGCCACGAGCACCAGCCCTGGCATTACTCAGCTCTCCCCACTTCTCCGAATGCTCACGCCAAGCCAGTGCCTCAGATGGGATTTGGGTTGTTGTAGAGATTTTATTATTTTTTTTCCTCTTGGACTCTGTGTGAAAATATTTGCCTGTGTAAAGAACAGGAATGTTGAAAAATTTAGGGCATCTCAGCTTCGAGTTCTAATTGCTGCTTGAATCCCCAAGCAGGGATGTCGTGGCAATGTTGTGCCTACTTGACTCTTTTCCCAGAAAGTTCAGACCTGTCAGGAGCCACATTGTCATCTAAAGACAAGTAAATTACAAGGAGCAGGAGGAAACAGATTTATGGCTTGGCTAATCTTTCTAAAACATTGATTTCTAATAACAGCCTCCTGAAAGATGAAAAATGCCCTTGGCTGCCTGGCTAAGCTGTAACAGAGCAATGATTCTTGCCTCAGGTGCTCACAAGTGCTTGGAGAATCACCAAGGACCATCGTGCTGCCAGTCCAAACCTGGCCACCACAGCCAGTCCCTAGGTCCCTGCCACATTAATAATGCTGCTCACTGACAGAGCTAGAACAAGACCCAAATTACCCAATCCATTCTGGATATATTTTAACTCCGATTATTGGCACTGACACTTCTATAGCCCCATGAAAATAATCTGAACTGTTGCAAATGGGGAACAGATAGAGCACCAGTAGCTACCCTCTCTGTTTGACTCATCATGTCAGACCTGATGCCACTGGGAGAACCTGAAAGAAAAAGAAAAATGGTATCTAAAACCTACATGGTCTGGCTGAACCCATCACTCTCCTGGCAGACTCAGCAGTCATACCAGTACCTGGACCAAGGCAGGGATGAATGTTTTGGTTGCATGTTTGCTGTGCTGCACATGCTGGCCCTGCATCCAGCAGCATGTGCATGGTGCTGAGCAGCAGGGCTGCCAGGGGGCTCTGTCAGGCCAGTATGGCCAAGGATTCACTTCCAAACTGCAGAGCCAACTCTCATGGCCTCAGGCTCTATATGCAATAGCTCTGTCACATGTGACACGATGGGAACTCAAGAGCTGCCTGAGAAATCTGTTGGTGCCAGGGTGAGCCAAGGGTACAAAATCCACCTGCCCAGGTGAACTCCTGTGGGCACCTCCCTGGCAGACAACTTTGGCACAGCCCTGCCAAAGCGATTACTCAGTCTAGTCACGAAGGAAAACAGCTCCCAGCCCTTGAGAACGTGCCTATCTCTGGGCTCCTCACCCAGGGGGCCAGCTCAGGTGAGGATGCTGCAGCCAGGGACAAGCAGAGGATGCAGCTGGACCAGTGAGGAATGCAGTGAGGTCTGCCTAGCTTCAAATCCCCACTGCTGATGCAATGTCCTGTTTCATGGCATGAATGAGAGCTCTTAAGACCGTTAGGAGCGAGGTGCTGTGCACTCACCACGCGAATTTAGTCCCTGCGAAGCCACCTCTCCAGTTGGGCACAGCCTGCTGCCTTGGGGGCAGGCATGGGGGTGGGCTGCTTTGCCTCCCTCCCTTCCTCTCTCTGACCTTAGTAAATAACCATCACTGCCTGGGATGTTCACCTTGTAGCTCCATCCTTCTCCTCTGTCTTCAGAGCAGTGGCACATTAAAGTCCCCATCTTGCAGAGTGTTGAGCCTCTGAGCATCCTTGATTCTCCACGGTTTTCCATAGGTGCCTTTCAAAGGGGACAGTAGCTTTCTAGGATGCTCTGAGATATTCCCATGGATTTGCAGAGCCTCCCTCCACCAAAAATCTGCCCCCATGACTGAGACAAGGTTACCTGGCTGTCCCAGTGACAAAGCAGCTGTTAGCCAAAAACCACCTGTATGGATTCAGCTTTTCCTCCACAGGTTTGTGCCCAGCTGTGCCGGAGACCTTGCTACTGCCCCTGGGTGCCACCCCGCTGCCCCCGCGGGTCCCCCCTGGTCCTGGATGGGTGTGGCTGCTGCAAGATCTGTGCTCGGCGCCTGGGAGAGCCCTGCGACTTCCTGCACGTCTGTGACCAGAGCCAGGGGCTCGTCTGCGACTACAGCTCAGCACCTGCAGGGACAGGAGGCACCTGCAACTGTGAGCACAGGGGTGCCCATTTTCCCCGGGGGATACCCACACACTCTAGCCCAGCACACAGCCCAACCCCAGTCGTGACCTCACATGGCTACAGGCATCCCACAGCGTCACCAGGGAAGAGGTTAAGGCAAGGAAAGCAGCTTTCCTGAGGATGATACATACAGCTTGGCCGTGGGGCTCTGACCTATCTCCTGCCAGCTCTTGTTCTGCTTTCTGACTGAGAATTCAGGGTGTTTTCAGTGAGAATGGACAGGGGGTCCCAGGGATGCTGCAGTCACCCAGCCAAGGCTGGAGTTTGGGAGTCCTGCAGAGAAATCTCAGAGAAACTTTTCCTAGCCTGAAAAGCCTTTAGGCAGGATCAGAACCAAAGGGCAGGGGGGGCTCTCACAGCTTGTGAGGTGTTGCTTTGAAAGAACAGAGATGAGAAGGCAGGGAAGGGGACGAGGCTGGGGGATGAACATGCTGCTGCACGCCCATGTCTGCCCTGCACACCGCTCAGTCACTTCTGTGGTCTCCCCACTTCAATACCTTTGTTCATCCCCACGGTTACCTCCAGCACTGCCCCCTGCCATCCCCATCTCTCTGTCACTCTGTCCCTTACGGGCTCCCCGGCTGTCACTTGCAGTTGAAGATGATGAGGAGGGCTGCGAGGTGAACGGCCGGCTCTATCGAGCCGGGGAGGTTTTCCAGCCCAGCTGCAAAATCCAGTGCCACTGCTTGGACGGGGGCTTCAACTGCATCCCGCTCTGCCAGGAGGATGTCCGGCTGCCCACCCCGGACTGCCCCTACCCCCGGCGCGTGGAGATCCCAGGGAAGTGCTGCCCCGAGTGGATCTGTGAAGCCCAGGACCAGCACGTCCTCCGGGATGCCAGGGCAGGTAAGATGCAGGGCAGCTCCAGGGAGGGGATGCCCACGCAAGTCTCTGGGGATGGCCCCTTCCCCCCAGGCTGTGGAACATCAGCAGGAGACACCTCGCACGTTTCTCTGCCAAGCAGGGCTGTGCCTGCAGCACCGCAGGGAAATGCACAGCACCTGCTCCAACCACCCTTTCCCCCGTCGTGTCCTTTTTTGCAGCCCCCGGGGCAGTGTCCCCACTGCTGCGACACCCCTGCCAGGAGTGGGGCACGGAATGGAGCTCCTGCTCGGCCACCTGCGGGCTGGGCTTTGCCACCCGCGTGTCCAACCAGAACCGCTACTGCCGGCTGGAGACCCAGAGGCGGCTCTGCATGGTCCGACCCTGCCCGGCCCTGCCGGCAGCGTTCCCAGCGGTGAGTGAGGGCCGGGTGGAGCTGCTGCCCCTCGCCACCACGCCTGGCTGACAGAGGCAAGTGCCAGCCAACACGAGCCACGAGATCCCCACTGCCTGTGGCCCCCCATCAGCCCTCCTCAGCCATGAGCTGACCGTGTCTCAGGGACACACGAACCATCTCCTGAAACTTTGCTTGGGAAACAGCCGATGGCAGTGCAGACCAGAATTTTGGGGTCTCTGGATGTCTGAATCCAGGAGCACTGTGGATCCCACACAGGTGAGCCCGGCCTGCCCCTATGGCCAGGATGGACTTGCAGCTCCTGCCTGGCTCCCTGGGCACACCTGGGAGGTGGCTCTGCCACCCCTTTGTCAGCCTGACACAATCCCAGTATGGACACAGTGCTAATCTGCCTTTCTGCAGGTGGCACTTTCTGCCCACTTCTTTCCCCCTGCACTGCCAGTGCTGTGTGGCCCAGCTCCCCAGCTTTGGGGCACACCACCACCCATCTCCCCACTGATCTCCATTCTGTCTTTCCAGACGGGAAGAGGAGGTCATTTGTAGCTGTGCCCATCCCGGATTCACCCTGAAGCCAACGCCTCATCCTGGCAAAGAGTCTGGCACAAACCCATGGCACTGTGGTTATGGTGAAGATGGAGGATGTTTCCATTGGGAAAATAGAGAAGAAATTATCGACTTTGGCTGCAAAGGAGGCTGGAAACAGAGAACAAGATCCCTATGTCACCCATCACTTGCCTCCTCTGTACACCCTGCTGCCCCAGGCAGGGTTACTGGGCAGCATTCCGAGTTCCTTAGGCTGAATGAAATGGGAAATGGGGAAATCCTGCTCCAAGCATAAACCCGCCCAAGAAACCGGGTATTGGTCATTTCCTGGATCAGTGAGGCTTCAGAAGGAGTGATGCTGCTTCTCTACCACATCATGCAGCTCTGCTTTGCAGGGACTTCAAGAGAGACCATCTCCAGCACCTGGAAGCCAAAATCCCTGGAGGGAACCCTCATGCCCTGACCCCCCCAGGGAGGGAGCAAGCCATCAAGCTGCACCCCACAAGTCACTGCCACGCCAGGCTGAGCTGCTCAACCATGCAGGAGATCAGCCAGCCCATGGTTCCCACCCTGCAACCCAGCAGCCGCTTTCCCGGTCATGGGCAGGGTCCTCCTGATGGCAGCTCTAATTCACCTTCCCCTCATCTGTCCAGAATAAACACGAGCCTTCCCGCTCTGCCTGGCCGCCTCCTCTCCAAAGCGCTGGTGGTTTGGCAGGGCTGCGGCGAGCGAGGAGCTCAGACACCGGAGACTCCGCTCCGCAGCACCAGACATACCGCCTGCCATCCAAGCACATTCCCTGCGAGCCGGGGCCAAGCGAAAAGCGGGAAAAGCAGGGAAAAGGGAAAAACAAATCGCAAAGATGAGTCGGTGCCGTCTCCCGACGGGCTGGAGCTGCTCCAGCCACGCAGGAGAGCTGCTCGGTTGCGCTGGTTGTGCTTTCTCCCAGTAAAAAAGTCCTTCTGGGTGATGGAAAATGAAACCCAAATGCCCTCTAATGGCCTCGCACAGATGTGCAGAGGGAACGCGCGTTCCACCGCGGGAAGGGCAGCTGGAAGGAGCAGCGGATTGGGTGATGTGTCCAGGTGAGAGATGGACTTTCTAGATGTGTATTTCTGAACTAAAAATAAAGATGTGCTCATCCAGGTGTGGAGCTTGTCTGTGCAGAGTGAGCCCAGTCTTGCTGCTCTGGGCCAGCTCGGGGGGTGCAGGAAAGTCCTGGCACAGGGTGGGGCAGCTTGGAGGCACCTCAATTCAGGCTGCTTAGAGTAAGAGAAGGAAAAAGAAAAAAAAAAAGTGAATCGAAGCACTGAACACGTTACTACAGTTTACTATATCCTGGGTTAAACCCTTCACTCTTACCCAGCCATAAGCTCTGCTGCTGGCAGAGCAGTGCCCAGGTCTCCAGTGTTGGGATGTGCAGGAGAGCAGGGCAGGACATGGCACTGGCTGCACTGCTGCTGCATCTGCAGCCACAGGCACAGCCTCTTCTCAGCCTCCCAAAAATCAATGCCCAAACCCCACTGCAGCTCATCCCTCCTACTGCCAGATCTACACTTCCTCCAGTTGCCCTGAACTGGGATTTCCCCAGCATGACACAAACACCATCACCAGCTGACTGTGTTCCTGACCAGGGCAGATCTGGGGTGAAAGGGCTGAATGGCAGGGGGAGCTCCTCTCCCCAGCCCAAGGAAAAAAACCTCCTCAGCAGCAGCAGAAAAAGCAGCAGAGCCAAGGCAAGTCACCCACTCCCTCAAGCCTGCAAGAACTGAAAATAAAATGAAAGTCAAGGAGATGGTTCAGTCACCTCTTGGGGGTAAAAAAAAGAGAGAAAAGAAAAAGGAAACCTCACTGCTCTCACAGTAAAACATTGCCTACAAAGAGAATTATTTACTGCAATCATCTGGTGCTCAGCCTGAATACAAATCATTAATTCTGTTTGATACGGGCACATGGTGAACCTCCAGCAGGCAGCAAATCGCAGAACAAACAGCTTTGGTTGACTTTTCTACTTCTCTGGTGGTCATGCAAAACAAGTGGTGACCTAAAGCTCATGTTGACTTCAAAACTACCACATTTCTCAACTGACGTGGATGAAACATGTTGTGGGTACTGAAAATCCTGGTTTTAAGCCAGTTCTTATTCGAGCATGTTGGGACTCAGCCACCAAGGCTGGGTGAGCTGCCAGGGCTGTCACACACTCCCAGATCCTGCCTAGCCACTTCTGGGTGATGGTAAAAATCAGAAGGTCACTTTTTAGAGAGCAACCTGCAATTCTCATCTCAAACAAATGACTCAAAACACCTCTGCTATAATTATCTTTTTTTTCCCCCTGCAGAATGTCTCTCTGATTCACTGAGCATCTAAATAATGAATTAATGATTCCAAATAAATCAGAGTTATTTTTCCCTATGAATACAGGGAAATCAACTCTTGCAATTTGATTGCCAGTCTCGCAATATTTCCCTCTAAAGCCCTGCTACCCTGGAAACGTGGTTATTTGAGGCTCTGACGCAGGGTCCTGGCTTTGCCTGCTCATGTGGGGCAACAGAGAAATATTCCACACCATCCACAGGTAATGTGTAAAGATAAAAATCCCCAAACCAAAAGAAAATTCACTGCTGTCCTCGAGGCACAAGGCCACATTTGCACACAGCCTGGGATCTGCCATCCACACTCCTGAGCCAGAGATGAGCAGCAGATCACAGCTCGTTTCTGTGCCAGCACACGCAGCAGCTGAAGGAAAACTGTCCTACTGGATGAGCAAACAACATGCATCAGAATTTCTTTTCCAAGCTATTCTCATGAGTGATGATTTTTAAATGTATAGAGTTGGACGAGAGAGGGCTGGATGAGCCCTTATTAAAGTGAAACATTTTCAGAAACTGAGCACAGGAATGCAGTGCTCAATTGAAAAAATATCAAGTAGATCAAATGGGTTTTTTATTTTTCCTGGAAACATATGATTCAGGTTGTGTGTTTGCAGGAGCTGTCTTGGCCCTGTGTTCTCATCCTGACATCAGCACTGCTGTTGCCTGCCAGAGCCAGGAGCCAGAGAGGAGTGTCCTCATGCAGGATGTTCGGGCAGAGCTGGCAGTGGCACCTGTATTGCGAGTGAAACCATGGGTCAAGTGAACACCTTAAACACACAGGAGGCAGACATGAGAGAAAACTCTGTGCTCCAAGGGGTCCAGGGAACAGGAGATGTGGAGGGCATGGGGGCTCCAGCCATTCGTGGGCAGTGCTCCCCATGCCCTGCCCTGCTCCTCTCTTCCCATGTCTCTGCCTCAGTTGATGATCTGGGACAAAGGGAATTGGTCCCAGTCTGTTCCTCTCCTCTTGCTGCCCTTCCAAACCTCCATAAAATTGCTCTGCAAGTGCCACCCCAAGCCCAGGCTGCAGGAGCAGCTGAAGTGCACAGAGGCGAAGCAGGGCAGAATGGAGAATCACTTCCCTGAGGGGTGCACCCCCATGGTCTCCCTCTACTGCTGTCACTGCGGGAGCACAGACCACCAGAGGCTCTGCAAACCGCAGAAAAGCCTTATCTTCACCACACGGAAATCTTCTACACTTTATCTTCTCGGTGGCATAGTGCTGAGATTTTATAACTCAGGCAGGAAATAACACACAATGTTTTCCACCTCTTATCTGCTCCAGGAAGCACTTTCCGAAGTCAACAAACACACTGGTACTCTCAACACCCAGCTAACACCACCCCATCTGCATCTTGGGCTTCCCCGCCGTGTCCCCGAACCGCGGTCCAGCGATGTCCAGCTGCTCCCAAGGAGGGACGGATGGGCAGTGGGGATGGCTGGGCAGGACTCACTCGCCCTCCCTCCTCCTCCTCCTCCCCACTGATTGCTGAGATACCAGCCTCCTCCCACTCCCTGCCCGGATTCAATTCTCGGAAAGCAGACGGCCGTGGCCCTTCCACAACCTCAAGTCATTTCCCCAGGGTTGTCCTATGGCTTATCAGGGCAAACCTCCTTGTTGATTGCTTCCCTGTCAACTCCGCACCTGCAGATTAAAGTTATTTCCGGCCCCGTTTATGCTGCAGCAGCTGCTCAGCAATGCAATCGAGGCAGCCTTTCCTCGGGGTTTCAGCCTTTGCCCCCGTTCCTCGGTATCTGGGTGTCTTCTGCCTTACGGTGCCTGTGACAGGACAGGAAGGGCACAGCCCATCTCATCCTCCGTGCACGGGTCGGCACCGCTGGAAGGAGGAACGCGGAAAGGGTTTTTGTGCTTGGAGAGGAAGATAGAAGTAGGCAGCGGGAGCAGCTGTAGGGAGGGGGCAGCTCTTGAGGAGGCTCACTCTGCCTGTCCGGGGGCACACAGCCTGGTACATCTCTGCCTGCGGCACCCGGGATAGCAGCATGAGCCACGGGGAACACTGCCAGTCTCCTCCTAACCTCTGCTCCCGGTATTTCTGAGCGTTGGAGCCAGGAAAAAGGCTCTCAGGAATGGCAGTGAGGGTGGCTCATGGGGTGCAGGTTGCAGCCCCCGGTCTGGAAAACTGCGAGGTTTCTCCTGACCGCGAGTGGGACAGAACAGAAACAGGTTGAAAGCTTTGTCCCCTCCTTAGACGTCCCTCTGCCACCTCTCTGCCTCCCGCTCCGTCCAGGCACTCCCAGCACCCAAAATAGCCAAGGGGCTGCGTGTCCCTGGCGCCCGGCTCCGGGTGCCTCAAGTGGGCTGGGGGGAGGCGCCGAGGCAGCGGCGGAAGCTCCGCTCAGGCTGCTTTCGGCACATCCTCCCGTGCCCCGGGGAAAGTCCGGCAGCCCCAAGTCCCGACAGGAGCGAAGAGCCGAGGGGAGCCGCAGCCTGTGCCGGAGGACACTGCGGGCACCGCTGCCAGCCCTGTGCCAGCCCTGTGCCCCATGGCTGCCGAGGCTCTCTCCACGTGGCCCGGCAATGGCAGTCGGGCTCCTTGCCCCGTGGATTCCGCCTTCGCCCAGCGCTTCCTGCCCGCCGTGTACCTGACCGTGATCCCCCTGGGGCTGCTGGGGAACGGGCTGGGGCTGTGGCATCTCTGCACGGGGCCCCGCGAGGGTGCCCGCCAGCCCCTCAGCCTGCTGGTGGCCAACCTGGGGCTGGCTGACCTGCTCTATGTCAGCACTCTGCCCTTCCTCGTCAGCTACTACCAGCAAGGCAGAAAGTGGATCTTCGGGCAGGCTTGGTGCCGCCTCACCCGCGGCTTCTTCCATCTCAACCTCTACGCCAGCATCGGCTTCCTCACCTGCATCAGCATCCACCGCTACCTGGGCATCGTGCACCCGCTGAAGGCACGGGGCAGGTGCCAGGGTGCAGCCTCTTCGGTGTGGCTCAGCATCACGGTCTGGGTGTGGGTCATTGCACAGATAGCTCCTGATCTTGCCTTCAGCAAGACAAATGCCGTGGGGACGCAGTGCCACGACACGACGGGACAGGAGCACCTGGGCACTTACTTGCCCTACACCTTTGCTGTCACCGTGACTGGGTTTGTCATCCCGTTCCTCATCATCATCGGGTGCTACTGCCACGTGGTGTTTGTGCTCTGCAGGAATGACAGCGTGGACCCCAGCCTGAGGAGGAGAAGCATCGCACTAGTGGTTCTCGTCATGGTTCTCTTTTCTGTCTGCTTCCTCCCCTACCACATCTTCAGAAACCTCAACTTGTTTTTTCGCTGGCGACCGCAAGGGTCCTGCACACAGGCTTCAAAGGTCTACATTTCCTACCAGGTGACCCGGGGCCTGGCCAGCCTCAACAGCGCTCTCAACCCCCTGCTCTATGTGGTCACCAGCAAAGACTGGAGGTCACGAGTGAGGACCATCCACCAGAGCGCCAGGCAGTGTCTGAGGTCATTCTTCGGGAGCAAAACCTCTTGCCAGGCAGCTGAGAAGAGAGACATCATTCTTTGTAAGGGAGAGGCTTCTAACGAGCTCTGACACCTGACACCCCTGCTTCTGCAGCATCAGCTTGTGCTTGGCCCCTCCCTGGGGGCAGCCCCTCACCTTGACACCTGCTTTGCAGAGATAGTGACAGCAGAGTCACGGGCTCCGTGCACACAAGGGACAGGCAGGACTGTCGGCACTGAAGAGAAAACTGGGACCAGATTTTAAAAGCAAAACTACTCAACCCAACCATTTTGCCTGCAGCACGCCTGAAGATGGTAAGAGATGATCACGTTTGCTCCAGTACAAAGTATTTCCCTCCTGCCTCTCATGCAGCAGTCTGAGCTGGTTAACTTCCCCGCACTTCCCAAATCCTCTGTGACTGAGGGATGGATGGGAGGGAATGATACCTTGTCCCTTCACTGCATCCTCTCTACTCTACTGTACATGGCTTTGAGACAGGATTCCCTCTTTCACCTAAGGAGAGATCTTGCATTGCAGAACAGCTGAGAGAGCAAATTTTTGCAGCAGGGGAAGAGCCTTGGAAGTGGAAATATTAATTAAAAAATCAAGTTTTAAGTACATTACTAAGTTGTTCCAGTTCTGGGGTGACTGAGCTGTTTCAGGATCTGTGGGATCCTCTACTGCCCACCTCCTTTGCAGAAGAAAAAGACATTTTTGCCATTACTCCCTCTCTTTCGGAAGAGCACACAGCCTAACTAACAAATGGGCATTTAAAGTTTTTGGAAGCTATTGGTTGGGGTTTATTTTGGAAGGTAAATGACTGCAGTACCCTGAGCTCCTGCTTTCAGTAGGAAAATGCCAGGAGAGTTTACAAATCTTCAGGTGAGTGCTTGCATCTTGCATCCAGCCTTGCAAGAGCATTAGATGTGACTTATAAAAATTAGATGTGCAAATAAAAAGAGAAGCAGCACTGGTGTGAAGGCTTGTGAAGGCAGAGTGTGATGGCAAGGGCAGCTATCGTCACCAGGGGTTGCAGGTCTCTTTGGGGTGAGCAGAGGCTCCCAAGCAGCATTTTGGTTTTTAATCCTGGTGTTGCCCACTACAATAGCTTGAACAATTCAATAATGTGATTTGCAGCAGGCAGCTTTTGGAGCCCAGCTGAAGGAAGTGGTCTGAGAATTAAAATCAGCCCTTTCTGGGAAAGCACTGACCCATGGACGGATGTCGTGCTCTTTTCCTGACGTTTATCTCTGTCAGCTGCTCCTCACATGGACCCACCTTAGCTGGGCAGTGGAGGGAGAACAGCTGGCTTTCCGTGCAGTTTATATGTCTACAGTGCAAATAAACACCTCGTGCTTTCAGTTGTGAGTCGTCTGGATTCTTTTAAAGCTTTATGGGAAGCTGGGAACCATCTGGCCTGAGGGTTGGAGCAGGGGCCTGCCTGCTCAGGGAGTGGTGATGATCTTCCCAGTGCTCTGCAGACAGGGAACTGCTGGGAGACTGCAGGCAGTGGGTGGAGAGTGATCTGTGACAGGCACACACTGAGGAGTCTGCTCAGCTCCAGTCAGGGCTCCAGCAGAGCCTGGGGTGTCCAGCTCTCACTTCATCCAGAGGAAAACCAAAGATAAAGCATAAATTCACCAGTGAACTCTCTCTGTAGTAGGGAGATTGAGACATTAGGATCAGACCTCTCCTTGCACACATGCTCCAGATCTGGGCTTCTGCAGAGCTCTGAACTCTTCTCCTTTCCTCAAAAAACACCCACGCCTCTGAAACCTGCCCAGCTCTTCCATCTTCACACATGGATCCTGTCTAAGATGCTACAGCTCCCCACAGAACCAGCCTTGGCTCCCACAGCCCATGGGAGCTGTGACACCCTGTCCCTGCCCCCACTTTGGGCAGGATTGATTGAATAAAGCATCACTGCATGCTGGGGAGGAAACGCTGAGTAGGAAGTGCCAGCAAACTCTGCTCTCAGCCCCTGCATCCTTGTGCCCAGATGTGTCTTCTTGCCTTCTCCAGTGCCCCCTTCCTTCACTTTTAATCATGATTTAAAGATCTGTGTTCTAAGAAGCATCTCCGAGCCCCAGGGACAGTTACAGGTACAAATCTGCACAGTTTTGTGTATTCTGTATCTGTCAAAGCAGCAAAAGCCAGTAAGGATCTGTGTATTTATGTCTGAGCTATTTAGAGTGGGATTTTAAATTCTTTTTTTAATCTACAACTTCACAGTCTCCTTGATTCTCAGATTGTGCTGCTTCCTATGTGAACTGGAAGGAATGAGCTTTCCCTTTATTAGGCGTGTGTGTGATTAAGGCTCAACCCCTGGCACATGAGCCTCTCCACAGCTGATGATGGGGCAATAAAACCACCCTCCTTCCTCCAGCCTTCCCTCCCCCATCCCTCCTTCCTGCCCTCGCTGCCAGGGATGTTCCTTCTCTCCCAAAGGCAGCTGCTGCTCTCTGTGGGACAGGGAGGTGTGTGGGCACTGCAAAGATCCTGCTCAAAATGTATGGGCATTGCTCCCCCCTCAAAACCTCCCAGGTTCTCTCTGGCACCAGGGGATGTGATCATCCCTGGAGAAACCAGCATGGGCAGCACCCAGTCTGTCCCGGGTCCCACTTGTGGCGTGGGAAGAACTTTTGGGAGTGGGTAAACGGGCAGGGAAGGTGGGGAGCTGTCATAATCCTCCTTCTCCCAGCTCTCTGCCAGACATTGGCAGGGCCACACACAAGCATTTGCTGCTGACAGGAAGGGGCCAGTGCCACTGGAGAAGCTGTGCCATGGTTACCTCCTGAATCATCACCCCTTTTGGGCTCCTGGCTTATGATGTGCTGAACGTTCCTCTTTCCCTCCCTTGGCTATCTGTTGACAGACCTTTAAAATGTCTAAAAGCAAGTGAGAGGAATCCCACCTGCACTCTCTGCTTTTCCCACAGCCTCTCTGGTACAGCAGCATGGAGCAATGGTCTTGTCTGCAAAATCAAGCTGAAAGTAGATTTTTAACTCCTTTACCAAGATTAGACCCAACCAATAAATCAAACATGGTGGGAATTCCCCTCCTGACACTAATGGGATCAGGATCAAGCCCGGAAATTTGGCAGCATTTCTTGCTTCATTAAATAAACCGCTCTTGGTTGAGGATATGTTGCAAACACAGTCAGGGTTTGTTATGTTACAGAGAACTTTTAAGCTGACAGCCCAGGGAAGCCAGTCAGGCAGAAATTACAGGCACACGTATAGATGCACAGATGTACAACCGCTTTCTTCCTCCAAAATGCAGAACTGGTGGGGTTTTTGGTATGCAAAACACTCTACAAGAAGAAAATATTGCTATCAGCAACATCTAAATGCACAGAACTCAACTCTGATTAATTCTTCATTTTGCACACATTAGATAAAATCTGGCTCTGACTGAGTTCAGGGGTGTTGATATGGCCAGTTTTAGCAATCAGGAAGCCCTGATTGCTAAACAAGTGTGGGTTGGCTGCCCTGTGCTGAGAGCATGGGCTCATGCCTTTGTGTCAGAGACTTCCACAGCTTGGGAGAGCAGGAACTGCTGCACACAGGGGCTGGGGGTGCTGGGAACATCATTAAGGGACTGAGATGGTGCCCAGGTCCCCGTTGGACAAACAGGCCATGGCCATAATGGGAGAGCCCTCAGGCCCAAGTGAGGTGTGAGCACTGTGTGTGAAGCTGGAGGAGAAGCAGTCAGAGCAGGAGGTTCCCGCAGGACGTGGCTCCCCATTACTCCAGGCACAGCAGCAGCAGGACTTTGTGGAGCATCTTTTACAGTGTGGTGGGAGGCTGCAGTGTGCACACAAAAAGGAGTGAGTCACTCAGGTCACTAATGAAAGGTCACAGCATCCTCAGATTCTGAGAGGCATTTATTTCTCCAGCAAAACAATTTCATTGCTGAAGTACCTTTGGCTGCAGTGACAACAGAGCTGACAGGTTATCTTATTTACCAAGGATATCGATCCGACAGGGAAGGAATAGTAGATGCAATTATCCAGGTGAACTGGGAAAAATGGTAAATATACCTGCCACTGGGTGCTGTTGGTGAATATTTTAATAAAATAGAAAAAGCTGATTCTTTGTCTATACTACGTGGAGTGCTTTGGCATCCGAGGGACCAACAGCTTGTGCAGGAGAGAGCAAATCACAGAAATAGAACAACACTTAGCGTGCCTGTGTGAAGCCATCAGTCCAATGCTTCTCCTGCAGTGCGTGCAGCTATAAATAGGTGATGCCGTGCTGCGCGGGACCTGGGCAGCGTGAGAGCGAGGAGCGCAGGGCCAGCCCTGGCCGTTCCATCCTCGCCGTTCCATCCCTACCGCTCCATCTCCACCGTTCCATCCCTACCGCTCCATCTCCACCGTTCCATCCCCACCTCTCCATCCCCACCGCTCCATCCCCGGCCGTTCCATCCCCACCGCTCCATCCCCGCAGTTCCATCCCCAGGGTACATCGGTACGTGCGCTACAGAGCGACTGCGGCTGCACCCTGCGGGCACGGATCTGTCCTGGAGGACTCGCCGAGCCCAGGTATACAAGAGTTGTGCCATTTTTCACGCCATTTCTTTAAATATCCCCCGCAGCAAGCACTCCTTGCTCCAGATCGCTGCTCAAGGCAGGCGCCAGGACAGGAGTGGGGCAGTGAGAAACCCCCGGGAGATGCTCAGTGCACCACGACCTGTGCTGCCTCCTCAGCATCCTGGGAGGAAGCTATCATTTGAATTTTGCCCAACACCTCCGCTCTGTCATGAGCAGGAGACACTGAGATCCAATCTGGCTCCCTGAAGAGCCCTTCGTGCCAATGCACAGCCCAGCCAGCGTGAAATTCTTCTGCTTGTTTGGGCTTACGGGCAAAAAGTTTACCCTAAGGAGCATCAGAGAGCTCCCAGGCTTTCCAAAGGCACCACAGCTCCTCCTTGGAAAGGCTGCTTCCATGCTGTGCTCAGGACATCCAAGGACAGGAGACAGATTAACTCTGTCCTGGCTGTCTTTGCTCACGTGTGGAGGTGCAGAGGTGCAACTCTGTGCTCAGCAGAGGTGGGACAAGCACTCACCACAGCTCCCAGTCTGCTCTTACCAGCACAGTCCACCTTACAGAACCTCCGTGTCTCCAGTCCAGGCAGTGGGGAGACAGTCCCATGGCAATGGGAAGCTGCTGGCACGGAGGAGAGCTCAGGGGTGGGTTCACTGGTGGGGATGCCAAGAGCCAGGCATTGTCACTGAATGAAGTGTCATTGGGTTTGGAGGCAAAAATTCCCCTTTGAAAACGTATAGTGCTGGCCACACAGTGCCATCCTGAGAGTGTGGAGGAGATGGGGATGCAGTTCCTTTGGGATGCAGCTCATCCATGAGCCTGGGGCTACCCAAGAGCCCAGCAGGTCTGCACTACCCATCATGAGGTGCTGCAGCTTCCTCAGGGCTGTTGGCGGAAAAAATCTTTCTGTGTGCAAAGCTGAAACAACCGGTCCATCCCTGTAGCCACTATCCCACTGCACTGAGCTGGGATGTGAGAAAAGCTCCGGCAGGGTGCCCCAGGGCAGACACCAGCAGCACAAAGGGCACAGTGAGGGAGAGGGGCTTCACGAACTCAAACATTTTTTCCCTTTCCAGCGGGGCATGTAGAAGCAGAGGGTGGCCCATGGACCAGCAGACCACCTGGGAGTACAGGACACATCCTCTCCCAAAGGCACTGGGATGAGTGCTGGACTTGCAGCCACACCTGCCAATCCCAGCCTGGGGGAAGTTCTCATTGTTCCATAAAGGGGGCTGCTCACACGTGATTCTCAAGCCAGAAATCCCCAAATGGCCATGCCCTGAGTCTGTGCCCCGTGCTCTGTGGAGATGCACGGGGTACCCAGAGCATCACTTCCTGTCACTGCTCAGTGCCTCAGCTCCCGCCTCAAGAGACACTTGAACAAAGGACCTAAAGCCGGTTAAATGGTTCAGATCGCAGAGAAGCTTCTGGCTTATTTTTCCATTTACCTCAGGTGGTTTCCCTGCCTCCAAAAAATCCTATTGTTAATTTAATTCCCTCTGACTGATTCATGGTAGATCTGGCGTCCCAATGCCAGGAACAGCTGTGATTCCTGTGCCACCATTTGCTGTGCCCCAGGTACCACATGGCCCCTGAGCATAGCTGCAGAGAAAGGGCCAGGGCTGGAGCAGGGGACAAGCAGCTGGGCCAAGCGAACAGAGGGACATTTTTGCATTTGCAATTCAAAGGGGATGTATCTTAACTCCCCAGTTAATACTTGCAGAGAAAAGCCTGGAGAGAAACAACTGGAAACTCTTTGTGTATAAACAAGAATTAGTAAAATCTGCACTTTTAAGGTGGAGGAAGAAATAAATCCCTGACACGGTGCTTACACTGCAAGAGAAAACAAATATTTCATTTTGTTCTGTTCATTCCCCACTGGGAACCCGCTGTGCTCTCAGGCATGGGCAGCAGGAACATTTTCACAGGGCATTTTCAGCTCCCTTAGCTGGGAAATCGCTTGTGGCCCCAAAGCCAGAGCCGTTCTGGCCAGTGGAGTATGGGACCAGCCATGGAGCATCGCTAGCAGGGGAAGAAAAATGAATCCTCTTGGAGGACTCAAACCCTGCATTGAAAGAAGTCGGTGCCTGGCTGGGAAGCTCAATCAGCCTCTCAGCACCGGTTCTTCAGAGAAAAACAGGAAAGGACATCTTGAATTTTACTGATAAATGCACTTTTCTCCAGCTGAAGTCCCGGGGCCGATTTGTTTCCTAGCGGGTTATTTTTAGAATCGAAAGGAGCCATTTGCTGTAAACTGTCTGCCCGGGACTCGGAGCTCCGGGGGCCGCGGCCGCGCCACCGGCTCAGCGCCCCGGCTTGTCCCCGCTGTCCCCGCTGTCCCCGCTGTCCCCGGCTGTCGCAGCCGGAGCGGGGCTCAGCTGGGAACCCGCCTCCCTTCCTCCCTCAAACACATCCTGAAGTCACAGGCGCTGTTCCCTGCCCCTCCAGCCCACGGCGGCGGCACTTTGGGAAGGGCGGTGCCATGGGGTGCCATGGGGTGCCATGGGGTGCCATGGGGTGCCATGGGGACCCGGTTAGTGCACCCACCCTGCGGGCAGGTACCTTTGGCACCGAGGCCACCGGGCGCTCACCGCATGGCACCCAGCATGGCACAGCCCATCCCTCCCCTGGGTGTCCCGCAGGGTCCCTGCAGCTGTTCAGGACCTTCCCAATCCCGCAGTGCAGCGCTACCATGGCGTGGGCTGCCTCTAGGACAGGGGCAAAGCTGTCACCGGGGAACCCTCCGAAAGAGCCTGACATACTTGTAATTCCTTCCCAGAGCCTTTGTCCTCCCCGCCGCCCCCCCAGCCCTGACCTTCCTGGCAGTCCCACAGGCTGTGATGCAGGGAAGGCATTTTTAGCATTATGATGCCACCGTGGTGGGAGCAGAGGCATGCCCGGGATCAGGCCGTATTCTCCCTGTGACCAAATTCCTACAATGAGTCTGTGCTGGTGGCCATGGCAGCTCATCTCCACATTCACCTTGCCCAGGAGCAGGGCCCTTCTCCAGACACACTCCCAAAGCCTCTCTCCTTCATCACAGCCATCCAGGGGCTCCTGGCAGTAATTGGTCCACTCTGGCACCTCCCAACGCCCAATCCACGCTGGATGACAGCTTTGATTTAACAGGCTCTCAGCAAATATTTCCACAGAATTTTAAGTAGAGGCATTATGATTTTATCTTATTATTTTATAATTAAAGCCAAGATCATCAAACAAAATAAATGAACCAACTAAAGTATCTGAGATCAAGAACTTGCTAAAGCAGAGCAGTACCTTTCCCGTTTGGTTGTGGTCCAGGCGCTTTATGGCAGGTACTTTGTGCCTGGCTGATGTTCAACTGACAGCTTTCCAAGCATATAAAAAACTTATTAGGCTGAAAATAGAGTTTGTGACCATAAACTGTCAGGAATACTGTCAGCATTTCCAGCCCAGGTCTGCTTTTTGTACAACCACTGGCAGATCAGGCTGCTGGGGGAGTGGCGGGGGAGGGTGAGCCTGTGTGTCCCCTCAAAGAACCCATTTGGGTAGGAAGGGTAATTGGGAAAGGCTTCCCAATGAGTTCAGGGGTATTAGGAGGTGGCATGATGAGGTTCAGCATGGCTGGTATTGGGTAAGGTGGTTGAAGACAGTCACACATGGAACTGTGTCCACCTGCTCTGGGGTTGGAAACCTGGAAGTCACATCCATGGGAGACCATGTGGAGGCAATCTGCATTTACAACCACTTTATTTCCAATGCTTCATTAGTTCCCTTGCTGAGCTTCCACATCACAATGCAGAGCAAAGTGCCTGCAGCCATCTGAGCTACAAAGAGCCCAGGAGGGAGGCAGCAGGAATTCTCGGAGCTGAGGGAAAGCTGTGAGGCTCCTGTGCCTGCAGTAACTCTGAGCATGGCCAAAAGACAGATCCGAGGCAGCTCCAGCATGCAGGAGGATGTTTTACGGGATGATTTGTGGAGTCATGGGACAGAGGCAAACACTACATCCAGCCTCGATCCAATCAGGAATGCTGTGTCTGCAGAGGAAGGCATTGCCAGGGCCCTTCATGGAGGAGGGATTGCTCTGTGCCCAGCTCTTGTGCTGCCTGGCTGGGAGCAGCCTAGCAGTGCCTGGAGTCTGCTGTAGCTTAAGGACATCATCTGGGCAGCTGCAGCTGGTTCTTATTCATATCCTGATACCTAATACTTTTTAGAAATTAACAAATCTGTTGCTTTAGAAATACCCTGTGGCTTTTCCAGGCTATCTGTAATCTAAGTATTAATGGCATTAAAGCTAGAATGGCTGATGCTTTTACTAAAGTAAACAAAAACATCAATTTGGTGTTTAAAAATAACCAAAATAATCAGAGTACATCAGGATGGTGACCAGGGCCTCAGAGAGCTGGAGCACCTTGCAGCTGAAACCAGGGAAGGGGCTGACACCTGGTGGGGCTTGGGATTGACTCAAGCAGCCCCACACAACTCGTCCCAGTTTAGTGCTTTTCTTCTGAGACTGCTAAGCAGCTTTGCTTGTTTCAATCCATTAGAACTAGAAAAGCTTTTTAATAAACTCCCTGCCAGCCTGGAATTAGTAGATGTGGGCCAATTAGACACATTAATTAGGCACTGGTTTAAACACAGATGAGGTTTGACTTCGTTTACCAGCCTCAGAGGAAGCAGCTTCTCAGAGTTCACCTCCAAAGGACTGGAAAAAAGGCACGTTGACACCTCCCCACACAAACACAGCACTTGGACTGAAGTTTTATTTTCAGAGCTCCTGTTTTTTCTTTGCCTCCCCATGCAATAAAAATGAGAAATTTAATCTCATAATGCAACTTCTCACTGAAAATCAATGATAAAGTACATTATCTTGCCTGCCCTGAACCCACGGCTCCAGCTTGACCTTCCTCAAAGCAGAGCGGTCTGGAGAAACATAAAGGTTGAACTTATGGTTTCCCAGCAGGAAAGTGTGAAACTTTCCTGTGCCTCAAGAGGAACAGGACAGGATGGCCCTCCACGACAGCCATCTGACACAGTTTGGTGTCACTCATACCCTGTGATCACTGCAGGCAGGAAACAGCAGTGTGTGAGCAGTGAGAAAGAGAGCAGACTGAACCCAGCCTGAATTTTGAAGCCTCCAGTCCCACTCCAAACTATAGCATCAGCTTAACCCTCCAGATATCACCTGGGGACCCCAGAATTTGACCTGCAAGACACTGGCGGTTCCAAAACCCCTCCTAAAATATACATGACAGGTACCCAAAGATGCAAGCATTGCAAGATCTCCTTCCTCTGTAATGGAACCAGCAGAAGCTCAGTTAGCAGCTCTGGCTCCTGTCTCCTAGGTGGGAAGTCATTGCTCACCAGTGGAGAAAATGACCTGCACCAGGTAAAGTGCATCTCCATGAGCAGGAGACCCCCCCACATTTCTGGAGCTGGAGGTTTGACAGCATCCCAGCCCCTAGCAAGGCTGCAAACACTCCACGGGAGCACAAACCAGACACATTCCTCCAGCAGAGGCTCTGCCACATGATTTAGGAGGCTGCAAGCCCTGTGATGTCGAGCAGCACGCCGACAGCTTGTGCTGCTCCTGATGGATGCCGGAATCTATTTTTTTCTCCAATAACAACTTTCACTAATGGTGCTGGCACGGAGGCTCAGCAAGGAGGAGGGAAGTGGCAACAGGCCAGGGTGAAAAAGAGTTCACAATTACAGTAGAAAGGCCACTGTGTCCCTTGTGCTGGCCATGAGAATGCTGAGGACAGGGATGGAAGTGGCTCTAGGAGAGAATCATTGAGTCACCCCCTCCTTCAGGAGAGCACCCACTGTACCCAGAGCATTTTCAGTAGACACCCAGACATCTGCTTATTTTATTTTTAGACTCCTCAAGTGACAGGGTGCCACAATCTCCCCCAGCAGTCTGTTCCAGTGTTTCACTGTGTTCATGGTTAAGAAGTTTTTCTTATGTCCAGTTCAAACCTTCATTGGTGCAACTAAATCCCAAAGCATCTTCTCCTCTCCAGAGAGAGAAGCAAGATGGATGAAGAGGGATGTAAGCCTCGCTGGTTTTTTTCACTTGTGTGTTTTATTCCCAGCCAAAAGGAGAAGAGTTTATTTTCCCAAAAGAGATACTATCTCCTGCAACTCACAACTCAGAAGTATCTTTCTATTTTTAAAAGTGAAGTATAGGAGTTACATAAAAGCTATGGTAACCAGGAATGAGAAACAGGGTCTTCAATTTGTGGGCTCTGTCTCCTACCTCAGCTAATTTCTCTGCTCCTTGGGGCTGACCTGGGCTCTCCACAGCACATCAGTGCAGAGAGGCTGAGCTCGCTGCCCCCCACACCAGCACAGGCTGGACAGGCTCCACATCCCCTGTGCCAGCAGCCTCTCACCAATGTGCCAAAGAAAGCGGCAGAAACACTGAATCTGGTTTTGTTCCTTTCTGGCCTCTTAAAACAATACTGGACACAAAGGCCAGACTTCCTGCTCTGGTAACCAGCTGGGAAAAGGATGACACAGATAATGCAGACAGATAACACAGCTAACACAGACAAATAACACAAATAACACAGATAACACAGATAGATAACACTGGTGACACAGATAATGCAGATAACACAGCTAACACTGGGAACAGAGTTAACAGAGAGAGATAACACAGACAACACATATAACACAGGCAGCATAGATAGATAACACAGATAGCACAGGTGACACAAACAGATTACACAGGTAACACCGTAGTGGCAGTGTTCCTCAGTGCCATGGGTGTGCAGAGGCCCAGGACTGGGCAGAGCAGCAGGAGTGAGGGCTGCCCGCGCAGGGATAATCCACCGGTACTTCGGGACAGCCACACGGCCCCAAAGGCCCCTGCTTGAGGGAGGGCAGGCGGAGAGAGTGTAAGGCACGAGAAACTCCTCCAGCCTGGGATCATCCAGGGGCAACTTCGGGGAACGGGGCTGTTAAAACAGGCACGAGAATGAAGTGCAGCCTCGCTAGGGCTCACCTGCAGCCGGGCACGGCCCGGGGCTGCCAGGCAGGAAGGGCTCGGGGCACCGGAGCCAGCCTAGGTGTGCATGCGAGCCGGAGTCCGCAGGAGCCGGTGCCCGGGGCAGGCAGGAGGAGCTGCGCGGTGCCCGAGCTCGGTGCGGAGTGAGCGATGCGGAGTGAGCGGTGCGGAGTGAGCGGTGTGGGGTGCCCGGGCTCGGTGCGGGGTGAGCGGTGCGGGATGCCCGGGCTCGGTGCGGGGTGAGCGGTGTGGGGTGCCCGGGCTCGGTGCGGGGTGAGCGGTGCGGGATGCCCGGGCTCGGTGCGGGGTGAGCGGTGCGGGATGCCCGGGCTCGGTGCGGGGTGAGCGGTGCGGGATGCCCGGGCTCGGTGCGGGGTGAGCCGTGCGCGGTGCGCGGGCGGTGCGCGGGGGGCGGTGCAGGGTGCGCGGGTTCGGTCGCGGTGCGCGGGCGGTGCGCGGGGGGCGGTGCGCGGTCGCGGGGGTGCGCGGGGGGCGGGCGGGGGGCGGCGGCGGCGGGGCCATGCGGAGCCCGGGCTGAGCGCGGCGGCCGCCCCTCGCCATGAAGCGGCAGAACCTGCGCACGGCCGCGCTCATCCTCTGCATCTTCTCCTACCTGCTGGTGGGCGCCGCGGTCTTCGATGCGCTGGAGTCGGAGGCGGAGAGCGGCCGCAAGCGGCTGCTGGAGCAGAAGCGCGGGGAGCTGCGGAGGAAGTACCGCTTCTCCGCCGACGATTACCGGGAGCTGGAGCGGCTGGTGCTGCAGGCCGAGCCGCACCGCGCCGGTCGCCAGTGGAAGTTCGCCGGCTCCTTCTACTTCGCCATCACCGTCATCACCACCATCGGTGAGTGCGGGCAGCCCGGCCGGCGCGCCCGGCATCCCTCCATTCCTGAACCTCTGCACCCCGTGTCCCTCCACCCAACCTCCCTACACCCCGCGTCCCTCCGTCCCTGCCTCCCGTGTCCCTCCATCCCCACGCCCCTGCATCCCATGTGCCTCCATCTCCATGTCCCTGCACCCCATCCTTCTGCAGCCTCACACCTCCAGTACCACTAGGAGCTGGACCACGACAGTCTGGGGGGTCCCTGCATGGCACAGGCAGGTGTCACCTTTGCAAGGCTGGGACATCTCTTCAGGCCACTCCCGAGCTGACTCTGTGTGACCCGACTGCCCAGTGTGGGGCGAGGAAACCCACGAGCAGGCTGGGGCCACCCTGTCCTGAGGGTGCTGCTATGGCTGGGCCCGCAAGACACGGTATTGTCCCAGGGAGGCAGCAGCTTGCAGAGCTTCTGCGGGAACCTTTGGCAGGCAGCGGCCAAAGTTGGCAGCGGTGTGGGAGGGCAGAGGTTGGGGCCATGTCTGTCCCCTGCGCTGGCTGTATCCAGTGAGCTGAGTGAAGAGATGGGTAAAGAGCTGGGCAGGAATTATTCGCTTCTTTTCTGACTCAAAACTCTGGGCGTTTTGGTTGTCTGAGACCTGCTTCACGGAGCCAGAGAGCCGCAAGCCACTGCCCGCTGCTCTGCCTGCACAGAAGCCTGCAGAGACATGGGTGCCAGCTTGGAGGGGACTGATTGAATCACATTAAACTCCCCCGTAGACCCATTTATCCATACCAGAGCCCAGTGCCTTGGTTTGTCCGCTTCAATTTTGCAAGAGAATGAAACTAAATTGAATGAAGGTTGCCTTAATTTAGGTGAGATTAGCCACGTGGGACCTGAGCATTGTTTAATTAATCTACTTTGATTAATCCATGCACCCTTGGCATCCCATGGGTGTCCACAGGGATCCTGTGCTTGTGTCACTGCTTGTGCTGGGATTTCAGTCAGCAGATGTGTTTTGGAGGAATCCTGAGGCCAAATCCTGCCCTGGCACAGGTAGCAGCTGCCTCCTGTTCTTCAGGAAAGGACTTTAGCCTTACCACGGGGCTTGGAATGGTTGAAATACCTCTGGTAGCTGGAAGCATCATCCCTCAGGACAAGGGTTGGTGGGATCAACTGCACTTTGTTACCAGAGAACAAGAGGTGGAAGAGGGACAGGCTTTGCCTGGGGTCTCCATGTTCTCCCATGGGATGGAGTGTGGGGTTTGTGCAGTTAGGAACACACACATGGTCAGCAAACCACTGTGGGCTCAGGACACGGTTTGGGTCAGACCTCAGCAGAAGGAAAAGATAAATGGCTTCAGCACAAATCCCCATCATCACCTGACAGGTTATAGCTTCATTTACATGATTTTCCTGTTGGCTGTGACAAACAATGGCTGTGCTTATCACACACCCCGTATGATAAATAATTTCAGCCCAGGTGTCATATTTCTCAAACACTGACATGTTAGATCTCTTTATATTGGGCTATGCTCCAAATCTCAGTTTTAATGTTACTGTCACTGTGTTTACTCTTTCCAATTCCCTTTGTCATTTCGAAACCATCAGTCAAACACTCCTTCAACAGTCTCTCAGGGTATAACAATTGTTTTTCCACTTGCTGCTCTTCTGGATCATTATCTTTACATCCTCATTGCTGTCATTGTATTATCTTGTAGCCTGGGACCTGGTGATTGCACTTGGTTATTAAGCTTGGATCTGACTGGGAGGTCTTGTCACTGCAGTCTCCTGTCTGCTCTCTATTTCATGAAATGTGGTATGCAGGCATTAAATTCATGATTTTTGTTGTGTGAATTTGTGAACAGAGAAAGTAATTAGAAGCTGGTCCCACTGCCTGCTCGCAGTTCAGAGCACAGCACAGTGAAGGAAAATGCTGTCCTCAGCCCCCCAGCTCTGTCCCATGCAGGAGTTTCCTGGAGCAGGAGGTGTGCTCAGGAGCCCAGGATAACATGGTTATCCTCCTCTGGTCCTTCCATCACTGGGTGCAGCACCTTCCCCAAGTGTCCTGGAAATCTACGGGCAGCAAGGACTGGGGTGAAGCCAAGTCACAGTTTAGAACAAGACTGTGGGGTAACAAGAGGGTGTTTTCCCCCATGTTCTCCATGCAAAAGTCAGGCAAATTCCTGCAGAAAGTGAAAATACAAATAGCTGTTTGTGAAAGGCCTGGTAGCAGTGCAGGAGGGAGCTGGCATTGTTCTGCAGGCACCTTCAGAAGGGAAGTTTCAGGCCCTGCTAGGTTCTTGTAAAGGCAACTCAAAAGAAAGGTTCAGATGCCTTTGGATGCCTTTGGATGCCTTTGGATGCCATTACTCCCCACGCCACGTGACTCCCTTGCACTGAGTTTGTTACTCATCCTCTGAGGTCAGGGGCCACTGATTTCTGCTAAGCTGCTGTAATTGAGGTGGGCACAGAATCGCTGGAGTCCGGAAGATTGCAGTGAACACCTCTATACCTCACAGTGTAATTGTGTGTGTCCTTGAGTCACAGCCCTGAAACTTGGGCCAAGGTGGAGAAATTAAATCTCAGAAGGCGTTCAAGGAGAACCTTGTCCTCCTGGAGCTCCTTGTCCCCAGGAAAAAGGCTGACAGGGCTGTGGTGGCATAAATGCTCCCTACCCTGCATCTAAAACAGCACGGCCCCTCCTTCCCAACAGCCCGGTGGTGCTTTACATCTGAGTATTAGTGACACTGCAGTAAATCTGGAGTGGGTCTGCAGACTCAGCTGCTCCTGTGGGGACTGTCCCTACAGCACAGGGTTGCAGGGTCACTGTGGCTCCTGTCCAACAGGCCACAGAGCAAGTGCTCATAGAGCTGAGACTCAAATGTACATGTGACACTGGATAGCTTGGGAGGAGAAGGAGGAGCAGGTGACAGGGGAGGTGGCAATGCCCCTGCAAGGGCAGTTGTGGATGGTCCTGGCTGGGTGTGTACCTCCCCGCAGGGTGATCTGATGCTGCTGGTCTCAGCATTTTGCAGAGCCTATGTTCCCCCTCGCTGTGGGGTTCAGGTTACCCTGCACACCTGGCACTAGCACAGCATCATGGCCTCTGAATTACTGGTGAGCTGCAGGAGCTTGCAGACCCCAGTCCAGCTCTAGGCCTCCTCTTGGCGTCTGTGACATTGGGGGCTATCAGGAGGGTACCTTCTCTCTTTAGAGGTCAAATGAGGTTCTGCCTACATGATACTTCAACATGCCATCATCCCAAAGGATGGGCATCCCATGACCCCATTAGCATTGCCTACAGATCTGCTGTTGAGTAATTTTCCATTCTTCTCCCCATTTTCTACTGCTCCTCTTGGTCACAGGGCAGCCTCGCTGGAAACCCCAGTGAGGGCTTGTCACCACCTTTCCTCCCTCCTGTGTCCTTCACAGGTTATGGGCATGCTGCTCCTGGCACAGACGCTGGCAAAGTCTTCTGCATGTTCTACGCCATCCTGGGCATCCCCCTGACACTGGTCATGTTCCAGAGCCTGGGGGAGCGCATGAACACCGTCGTGAGGCTACTGCTCAAGAAGATCAAGAAGTGTCTGGGCATGAGGACAACCCACGTCTCCATGGAGAACATGGTCCTGGTGGGCTTTCTGTCCTGCATGGGCACCCTGTGCATCGGCGCCGCAGCCTTCTCTTACTTCGAGGGCTGGACTTTCTTCCATGCCTATTACTACTGCTTCATAACCTTGACCACTATTGGCTTTGGAGACTTTGTGGCTCTGCAGAAGAACGAGGCTTTGCAGAAGAAGCCCCCGTACGTGGCTTTCAGCTTCATGTACATCCTGGTGGGCCTGACGGTCATCGGCGCCTTCCTCAACCTGGTGGTGCTGCGGTTCCTGACCATGAACTCGGAGGACGAGCGGCGGGACGCCGAGGAGCGAGCCTCGCTGAGGAGAGCCCGCAACAACATCCACCTCAAGCCAAAGGAGGACAGCCGCAGCAGCAATGCCATTTTCCTCCCTGCGGAGGACAGGACGAGCCAGATGAACCTGATCCCGCTGGTCCAGGAGGACACAGAGAGGCAGCGGCGCCAGTCGGCCACGTCGGCGGCCGCGGTGCCGTCCTTCTGCACCTGCCTGTGCTACAGACCCCAGGTGTGTGGCAGCCCCGTGCCCTCCCACCCCGAGACCCTGAGCTGCCACACCAACCCTGTGTATTACAACTCCATTTCCTACAAAATCGACGAGGTGTCCCTGAGCACACGGGGTCAGACCGGCTCTTCCCCGGGGAGCACTTTGTCTTCCAACAGCCCTCGCTGCCGGCAGCACCCCCGGCTGCGGAGGAAATCCATCTAGGAGAGCGTGCCCAGCTGCATTCAGAGCTCGAGTCTCACTGCGATGATAAATTAAGAACAGAGATGGCAGGTTCTTCTTACTCATTTCTTCTGTTCCTCTCCCTCCCCCCAGCAGGAGCCTCTAAATCTTGTTGGGAAACAATGATTTCTTTTTTGCAGGCACTGAATGACATTGTTTCTTTTTCTTTGCTTTTTCCTCCCAAGTTCAAGCATTTAGGACTGCAAGAGCCTCCCCCTCGCCCCAGGGTGAAGCCCAGTGAGCTGTAGGTTTGCTCTCCTACCTCCCTGCTCCCCAAAGGGTGCATTGCTGCCCTCCAACCCTGTTGAGCCTTGGCTGTGGCTGCTGCCAGCACATGACTCTTTCTCCATGGGCTGGGTTGCATTTGCTGAGAGTGTGTGAGCAAGCCTTGCAGGGCTGGGGACCTTTAAGTTGTCCCCTGTCAGGAGGTGCAGGTAAGTTCTGCCACACAGTAGGTTTGCAGCTGGTGGGTGGGCAGGGAGAGGTGGGCAGGAGGGAATGGGCTGCAGTCCTGGAGCTCAGCACACAGGGGAACTTCATGGGGGAACTTCATCTCCTGTGAGCAGCCCTCTGGGTCTGAGCTCGGGTTTGTGGCTGGCTCAGTGCTTTTGGAAGCTGGAGGCCCATGCACTCACCCACTTGCCCACCAGCACACCTTGCCTCTTATACCTCACCACCACAGGTAGGTCCTCCTGGCTGAAACGGCTGGAGGGACAGTGCCTCATTCCCAGGGGAAGCTGAACTCCTCCAGCCCAGTCCAGCCCCAGCTCTCCTCTGTGCTGAGCCCAGACTGTACTAAGGGCAGCCCCATGGAGAGCCTTCCTGAACAACACAGTCACCTGCAAAGGGCTTGGTCCTAAGGAGATTGTTTTTTTCCTTAGCTCAAACCACCTCTTCCTTCCCCACCCTTCCTCCAGCTGGCAGCACAGCAGCTGTGCTGGTTCCTCCCAGTCCCTGTGAGCCCATGGGTTTGAATTTGTTGCTGCTGGGGTTATCTGAGGTGGGGGTGTTCCATCCACATTATCCCCATGTGGGATGTTGTACCTGGGTGGCTCTTTCCAGCTGGTGACCACAGCGTGGCCTTTGTCCATCCTGTCTCATCTGCATGAAAGCAGGGCTTTGACAGTGGTAGGAGCTCTATTTTTTTTTTCTCCAGTAAGGGACATTTTCACTCTCAATTCTATCAAAAATACCCTCTGAGGGGGTTTTTGTGGAGAAATAGCCCCTTTTCCTGGTGGGGAAGGCATGCAGAGTTGCCAGCATTGGAAAGGTCTCAGGGCAGGCTTTGCTCTCTCCTCCTTTTGTTCTGGGTGGCAGCTTAATAAAAGGTGAATCCATCTGGTGGTGGTTTATTATTTGTCACAAGGAAGGGCATAGGGATGTGTCCAAGCCCCTGACCCCAGGCTGGCTCCCTGTGGGCAGGCTGCACAGCCTGGGCATGCAGGCAGAGAGGAGGATGCAGGTGCTGCTGGGCTGCCACCAGGTTTGTGACACCTTCACCTGGGTGCTCCCCAAGCCCTTTGGGGCGTGTGACATTCCAGGGGCTGGGAGGTCCAGCTTTGCACCAGTGGGCTCAGATCTGCACCAGCTGGGTGAGCCTTGGTTTCAAGAGTAAGGGGGAGGAGGTGGGGAAACAAACCAAGCTGTGAGCGTGGAAAGCAGGCTTAAAAATGAGGCTTTCATTGGCTTCTCAGCTCCTCAGTGCATCACTTTCATTGGTTTCTCAGCTCCTCAGTGTGCCACTTCAGGCTGATCCCACCAGCTCAGCACTTTTGTTGCCATGTCCCATCTCCCCCACCCTCCTCATGGATTTCAGCCAAAGGTTTGGCTGTGCTGGGCTGCCCTGCCCTTTGCCATCAGAGCTGAGCAGCTGGAAATCTCTCCCTGTTTCCACATTGAGCCTTGGACATCCTCCCAGTGGCCAAGATGGAGCTGCACTTCTCACTCTCATCCACCATTGTGGAAAGAAGCAGATCTTCAATTCCTGCTCAAGTCAGACCTGCATGGTCTTACCCTGTGAAATCCATCTCTGGCGGAGCTGGAAGCAGGAGAAAACCTCAATGCAGAGGCTGAGCCAGCCTTGCACTGTCCCTCTGGATTCAGCACGGCACTGCCCAAGCTCAGTGGCTCTGTGGTTGTGTCACAGAGCCCACGATGCAGCCACGCAAAGGCACAGCCTGGCAGAGGCAGCAGGGCTGGGGGTGTGACCTCCACACCCCGGAGGGAGTGCTGGTGATGGGGTGACAGTGCAGAAAGTTGGGCACCTGCTCTGGTTGCTGCTGCTTCCATGTGGTCTGAGCTTCCAGGCAGCACTGCTTGGCTGCTGAGTGACAGCCTGAGTCCCATCCTGCTAGGGAAGCTGGTGGTGGTCTGAGGGTGGGAGATGCTGGGCGGCTCCCTGACACTCCAGAGAAACCCTCCTCCTCCTCCTCCCCCTTCCATCACTGCTCCCCCAGGGGCTGTAGCTGGGGCAGGTGGGAAGCTGCCCCTTGATCTCACCCTGATGACCTGCAGAGGGATTTGGAAGCATGATGAACACCTTTTAAGAAATTCTTAGTGAACTATGACTTTTTGATCCCTCATTGTCACAAGAAAAGGACTTGCAGTAACTCTCCAGAGAATGGTGCCTATTCTCAGCACCACCATCTCTTCCACAGACCCCTCCAGGAGGATCCCCCCAACATTCCCTCCCAAGGACTCACGGCTCCAGGTGATTGAGGCAGCAGCTGCACACCCAGTAACATCTGAGGGTCCCCAGACTCCCCTGTCCCCACACTGGATGTTCCCAACAGCCTGGGCCAGGGGTGTTTTCTGCCAGTAGAGTCTTCATCTCCAGGGTCTCAAAATCACCCTTGAATGGCCAGGGCTGAACATGAAGGGTCTTGGAAAGAAAACAGCACGAGCTTTAGACTGGGGTGGTGAGCAGAGCACAAGTGGGAGCAAGCTTAGCTCTGTGCCTGGAAATGCCCACGGCCAAATTGCATCCAGCAGTGGCTCAGGGAAATGCAGGTTTGAAGCTGGGGCTGATTGAGGGAGCTGGGGTGACAGCCCTTCCACGGAGCACTGTGACACACCAGACTGAGCTGCTCTCATTCTCTACAGGCACAAGGAGAAGGAAGGGTCCAGCTGAAATCCTAGGTTGAAGATAATGGTGGTGGCAACAGAGAGGGCAGAGACACTCCACAGAAAATCTCCAACACACCGTAGGAAAAAAAAAAGGTTTTATTATCACCATTATCAACGTTTTCATTAGCTTAACACTGAATTGTAAATCACTCAATCATTACATATTGTCTGAATAAAACCTACAGACAGGAAAAAAGTATAGCAGAATCCTCTCCTGACTACAGACGAGTGGCCGGTGTCCCACCGGCGCTGCCGGGACCGTGTCCCACCTTCCACCCAAGGCAGCCCAGGCACCTCGCGAGCCACTCGCCACCTGGGCAAGCAGGCTGCCCAGCTCCATTGCCTGTGCTCCCTCTGGCTCCACAGAGATTACATCTCACCAAATGATGTTAAAAACCTCCAGAAAGTTTTGGAGAGGGTTACAGAGGCCAAAAAAAGCAGATTCTGAGCTGCCCCCACTCCTAGGGAAAAGCAAGAGGAGTGTTGTAGTGCGCCTGCAAGATTACTGGGATTTGTGGAGCAATTAATGAAGTAAAAGGGTTTTAACCTGTGAAAGCAGATTTCCCTACAGTGGCCAGGCCCTGGCAGTGGGGAACGAGGCAGAGCTGCAGCACGGTGGCAGAGTGGGGTGGGAGCAGGGATGGGCTGGGGTGGCCCTGTCCCCGAGCAGAGGCCAGCTCTGCCGCACCGCCCCGGGGCTCCCTGCGGGCAGCAGGGATGGATGGTCAGTGCTCAGAGATGCCGTGGGCAGCCTCAGTCCCCAGGGGCTGGAATAAGGCCTCGTGTCCAGAGGGAAGTGGGGACCCACGTAGGGAGCAGAGGGTGCTGGGGAAAGCAAAGGGAAGGCAGAGGAAAGCTCGCTGGGAGCTCCCCTTCTCCCTGGCCAGCTCAGAGGCAGCTCCCTGTCTTCTCCTGGCTGTCAGTAATGGCACATCCCGCCTGCCCGGGCTGCCAAGCCCCTGCAGAAGTGCCCTGGCTCCTTCCAAGGATGGGAAAGGGAGGAGTTTGAATGTGGGACTGGTACAAAACGTTGGCAGGACACGGGCATCCCTGGCGGGTGGCAGGCCATGGCAGTGCTGTGTGAGGGGCTGTCAGGGGAGGCACTGCATCCCCAGGATGCCCTTGCACCGTGCAGGGAGCAGCTTGCAGGGACTGGGAGTAAGACAATCCCAGTGTGGTGAGGCTAGGGAAATATGCCTTAAGATTCACCCTCCAAACCTCACTTGCCCTGGCTCCAAAGCCAAAACCAGCTCCAGGTCAAGAAGATGGAATCACCAAAAGTAGAGACTAGTGTGCAGCACTGGATCAGGAGCCCCAAAGGAAAAATCTGCTGAAGGATTTGAAGCTCCAGGCTGGCATTTATTGGGACCTGGATCCCAGTGGGCAGATATCCTAACATTTGGTGCCCAAGCAACTAGAAAAAACATCTCATGCAAAGCTTGTGGGATTGGCTTCAGCAAGGTATGCCTCAATCATTCCCTTGGTTGGTTCTGCTCCCACCATGGCTCAGTGAATGGAGCTCACGGCTGCCTGGGCACAGTATGTGCCCACATGGCCTCTCTGCCAGACACAGCCCTTCCCTGCCCCTACACAGGGGGCTCAGCCCACGGAACATGCCCAGAGTACATGCCAAGGCTGTCCATGGACCTGGCCAAGCTGGGATTAACAATACTGCTTTGGCTGCCATTTTAGCTATGGAAAGTCACAAAGGGAAAGTCCTTGGTTCATCACCTCTGTTTGCTGGTGCTCTGGAAAGGAATGGTGCAGGGTCCTTCTGTTTCGGCCACGAAAGTGCAAAGAACCAAATGCTACAAAGAAATTCTCCCTGGTTCCTCTCCTCCACCAGGATAAGAGCAGCTACCACGGGGAAGGGAGGGCAGAGGGTGCCTGTACTGTGGGAAGAGCTTGAGGTTCCCCAGGGATGAGTGTGATGCTGCTGTCGTGGGTGAGCAGCTGGGGAGGGACGTGAGGCTGCTTGGTCACTGGGACGTGGCCACCAAGCAGAGGAGTCTGGCAGTGAGAGTTGAAGCCACATTTTGAGAACCCCTAATCACCTGCAAACTCCCTGTGGAATTACCGTGTCCACAGACACACCCTGGCTAGTGTTCACTGGGGAAACACAAGATGCCTTTCACTGATCATTCCCTTTTCACTGACCATCCTCTTTTCTAAATGCTTGTCTGAAAACTGGCAGCTGCAATTTCATTCTAGATGCTCCCTCCAGGTCACAATAAACCTTGGACTCCTCTACTGATAGCACTTTGCATTTACACCTCTCTCTTCAAAGCATTTCGCAAAAAACAGGAATTCTTCCAGCATTCCTTGGGGCTCCCAGCACCACTAAGACCTGCTGCCTGCACAGCCAGCAGCCTGGCAATCTTGAGAACAACATGGACACTTGTCCTGTGGGAAATGCTGGGAGGAATCCACAGGCAATGGACTGGGATGCTGTTTTGAAGCTCTTTTATTCGATGTACTGCATCAATGATGGAGCTGACTTAAAATCCAGTATCCTGACCCTGCCACTTTGGAAAAATCAAAGAGCCCAGCACTAGCAAATTTCTGAAGAAAAGCACAGAACAGCCTGTGCCTGTTTTACACCTTGGTTCCCCGTGATCCCCTGCAAAGGTGCAACCTCTCTGCCTTGGGTGGAATTTTCTAAAAATATGGACAAATACCACTTCTGAAATGGACAAAACAACCCACAGAGCATTTAAAGAAGAGCAGCCCAAGCTGCTGCTCTGAAAAAACCCTTCCCTTTAGCCTGCCCCAAGTATCTCAAGGAAAATAGGCAGCTGTCAGGCAGAACTCAAGTGGCCCCAGAGTGCAAAGGCTTTTTTGCTTTATCAGGTTTACAATGGCAGTGGGAACCATTCTCGTCAAGTTACAAATACTAGATAGCCTAAGAAAAACAGGAGATTGAAACAGTCATGAAGTTTATACTGAAACTATTTTTTACCTCTGTAGTATGAAGTCACCTACAGCTGTTTCTTTCTTCACCTAAGAGAGATCTCATGTAGATGGGCACAGACACTCACAGAGAAGTCTATAGGATGAATATATCTCACAGGGCAACAGCCCGGTCTGTGTTTTTTACAATCAAAGTTAATATGGATCTTTTGAAAAAGTGATGTTGTTGAGATTGAAGACAATTATAAACTGTATCAACAATATGTACTACAGCCTGCAAGTCACAATCTGTGCACACCCAATGGAATATATTATTGCTTGGTAGCCTATTAGACTTTGTTTATAAAAAGATTTTTATACAGAGTACAGGATTATGACAAAACTAGCTAAGTAGTTCTCATCTTGAAAATACAACATCGATTCTTTCAACAAAGTAGCTGAGAGTTAGTGAACAATAACAAATATTTACTAATAATTTTATGGCCAGTTTGAACAGAATTTCTTATAGGACTCTTTTCTGGTGTTTATTTACATATGCCTCTTTTCTTTTGGAAAAAAGTTGATAAAATATAACAAGGAACATAGAAATCAAAAGAATGAGTAAACTTCATACCAAGAACATCAAACATTTTTGAAAACACTAAATTATGTTACCTGTTAAAAAACATACATATCATTTTGTCTTTAAAGAAAAATATTTTTCCTGTTTTAAAATATTACCAACAGCATGTAATAAACTAACTTAAAATGAGTTTCATAAAAAAGTTGTCTTGCTGTCTAAACATTACTAAACATGCTTAGGTTGAGATTCTATTAACTGCTTCAACATGTTAAAAACAGCTCCTTTACAGGAACTTGTGATATTCATATTCCAGAACACCTGCAAATTTAGAACAGTACAATGATAAAGGATCTGGTAGCTAGAAACAATAAATATATATTTTCATTCAAAGCAAATAATTCTGCAATGTCCTTTGAAACAATCCATGGTTAAGAAATTCTGGCCCTTACCCTACCCACAGTGCCTGCAGTGCAAAGGGATGCTCCAGCAGCTCCAGGATGAGGACCCATGGATTGAATTGCAGAGTGAGGACCTTGCCCATCCCAGCTGTGTTGGGGCAAAGGGAAAGAAACACCAGGAGACTGGGAAAATATCCTATTTTTTTGCCTGAACAAATCAGGAGCAACCATGGTCACAGCTGCTTTTTGCTCAGAGTACGAAGAGGACAAAGCCAGGTGCGAGGCTGCTCTCCCTGTGTGCAGGGGACTCTCACTGGGGAGAGAGCATTCTGCTCTCAGCATCAGGATTTCTTTGTTCCCCATAATGCAGGTAACATTTAGGGATTGGCTCTCCATGGGTTTTTTGGCCAGCAATGCTCCCACTACCTTTACAATGTAGCAGTTCATGCACAAGGAACAGAGAATCAACCATGAGTTGGGCAGATATTTATCTCTCCTCAGTGTCATAACCAAAAAACAGTCTGACACCTTTTTTTTTCTTTTATTTAAGTCTCCTGCTCTTCCTCTCTCCCTCCCTGAATGTAACCAACAGCAAGACTCAGGCACAGGAAAAGACTCAGCCAGGACTTGTGAAGGGGACAAAAGTTCAGCTTTCAGCTGCTCATCACTATGGGAAATGCTGCTTCATACACGACCACACAGGTAATCTCAACTCTCACATCACATCACCTTAGACAGAAACTAGCCAGCCAAATTTTTTGAGGAAAAGTGGGTTAAGCTTTATAAAAATAGGTTATTCCAAGTCTGAGACTTGTCCTGGATCCTACACTGGGAGTCTTAAATTGACGGGCAATAGAAGAGTTCTTTTTTGACTACAACACACCATGGCCAGTGCGGGAATCATGTGTATGAGTGTGGCAAGAATTTCAACTGTAGGGTAGCATGCAACTCCCCTGGCCTCACTCTGTGTCCCGTGGGCACTCACAGAAGGGCTCCTGTGAGTCTGCTTTAGGAAGGAAGGTCACCTGCACTCGCTAGTTCATGTGACTGTGCTGTGCTTGGCAGCCAGAGATTGCAGTGTTCGATTACTGGGGAGAAACAGGACTTGGAGTCAGTAAAACAAAGGCGAGAAGCACTGGACCACAATCAACCATGTAAAAAATGCAGAAGAAAATAGGATGGAGCAGACTGTGCAACTGCCTCCAAATTACAGAATTGGAGATGTTAACAAAACTAACATAACTAGAACCATCACTTCTTTATTTTACCCTGACAGTGACCTTTCAGCATGATTAAAACCAGACGGAAGATAGTCCTCGGTGTGAAGGAGTCCTGTGCTAACTAAATTGGTCATCACTGAGCCTGCAGAGCTTTCAGAGGGGCAGGAAATGGAGACACATTGCATCTGCCAGGCACACAGGAACTGAGCTTTTTGACAGACAGTCGTTAAACAAAGTTTTCTGGGGAAATATTTTTGGCATATATAGTTTCCTACTCCCCATTAAAAACTGCAGAAATGCTGCATTCATCTTACTGGACATAGGAAACTCAGGATTAACTTAGCTCTTACTGGTAGGTAATGTTCAAACTAAGTATCAATACAAAGCTTTTGGCATAACTTAAGACACAAGCCCTGTTGCCAAGTCTGGCATGTACCTGGAGCTCCCCACAGTCCTTTTAAAGTCGTAATTATTAAAAGATCCAGTGCTACAAACCACTAAATCTACCTAATCTATTCTAGTTCATACACATATTGTACAATATTGCCTAGTACTCACTACATACCAAGAGGAAAAGATGCCGACTTGAATTACAGTAAATGTGCTTCTTTTTAAAAAATAAAAATAAAAGAGAGAGCGCCACAACATAGTTTGACCAGCATGCAACAAACTTTCTTCAGCTAATATATAGAAATTGTCTAATACGATTAGAAAAAATAATTAGTGAGAGGCCAGAGACATATTTGATCAAGGAAATTAAGAGATATATCTGAAATGTTGAGGCTTTTGCCACTGAAGACTCAAAAAACTAGTCATTCTATGTCCCTTATCCTCCTTCCCTCTCCTTTATATTATATAATTTTTTACAGACTATTGTAAGGCCTATATAATTTTTTCCTCTATCCTGTAATTTATCTCAAAATAATTTAAAATGCCATAGACAAGCTAGGACCAGAAGCAACTGCTTTTACCATCCACTCAACACTCATGCTTTTACTCTAAAAAAGCTGAGGTCCACATGCAGAAATAAATGCTCAGTATTTCCCTATGACAGGTCAAGAATCTGTCCATTCCTACATGGGACATGGGACCTTCACTTTTAAACCACCAAGTAAAACATCTCCAAAAATTTATTCTGGGACAGCAGTCATCAAATCCTCATTCAGGAACTAAGACAAAACCTAGCCAAAACAGAGCTATCAACAGAAAATCTTCGGAGATTCTCTGCGATTCTGGCTAATTTATTTGTCTGAAGTTTCCAGCACGTGGCTCTGCTGCAGCAGCTGCCACAGCTCAGCAAATGTGCTTTACTCATTTAAAGAACACAACACACGTTCTGTGACCACTGTGTCATCACATTCCTCTCTCACTACCTTCTCTGTACTTTGGGGATCACATCTCCTCTTGCAGGACACTTGACAATGTCTGTGTAGTACCAAGACTGCCTAGAGCTGCCCTCTCTCCACAAGGAAGGTTATGGGCTCTCCAGAACCTTCTTCTCAGATGGCAAACTTTCTCCTGCACCCCCAGAACCCCCCATTTCCTCTCCTATGGCAGAATAAAACAGTCCTGCTTCAGGTCTGGGAAGGAAGGGCAGCATCTCCAGCAGATATGTACCAGCATCAAGGAGATGAAGGAAAAAAGCAGGAGATAGAAGACATCATGACTGAAGGATGCACAGCAACAAGTAAGGGAGTCAGCAAGTTGCAGAATGTCTTATCTGACAATACAAAACACCTCAAGCTGCAAGTGTGATGTTCAGCTCCCACTTTTAGTGTTTTGGGGGTTTTTTTCTGAGCAAAATTGTGGTTAATTAGCCTGCTAAACTCGAACTCTGTTTAAACTGTCTGCTCTAAGTAGGCGCTACTTGTTCTCCCACCAAATATGCTTCATCAGCAGTGTTAGACACGTAATGCAGTAAAGACACTTGCTGGTAATTTGGCACAGTTTGAAAACACAGCAACGACAGTGTTACAGCTAACATGACTCAGTGACAGGGAACTGATTCTAAAGAAAGAGTTGCAGGTTTGTTTCTTCTTCTTCCTCTCAGAAAGAAAGACATTATAAAAAGACCTAATGCTTCCTCTTAAACTTTCTGTTCCTGCTCTTTTTAGCCCAGATGATGACCTCTAAATTTTTCAGGTACTTTCTTGTGAAAGAACTCATATTTAAAATTTCCAAGATGCACAGTTAAGAGAAATTCATTCCTTACTCCCTCCAAATTCTTTCGAATGCTGCAACTTTCCAGGGTTAATATTGATCTGAAACAAGGGTCCAAGAATGACAGCGAGAGAAGTGAAACAAGAGGTGTATGTCTAATTTGACAACTAGGACTCATGCCCCATGGCACCTCCTCCTCGGACGGAGAGGGCACAGTGCCCTCCCCCTCGTCTTCTGTCTAAGGTCACTGGTTTATCCTCCTCTTCCAGCTCCACAAGAACTGATTGAACATGCATTGCGCTTGAGGTCAGAGTTCCAGCAAACAAAACCTTGACAGCATGTTTAAAAAACAAAAGCAGGTCCCCCTTCCTTACTCACTAAGACCTGTCACAGCAGGGTCCCACTGTGCTCTCCAGGGAAAGCTGTGAGGACTGGCGCAGGAGCGGGCCTGTAGTGGGATCTACCATCGAGGAAGTTGGGAAGAGCTTGTACCAGCCGATTGCTAAAGTTGACAAATCCAGTTCTTCCAGGAGGACCCTGGCGACTCCCATGAAGTGCTTGCGCTCCATGCGTCCATAGTTTCCCCAGACTATCACCTTAGGGACAAGAATGGGGAGCACAGTTAATCCTCCAACTTCCACACTTCCTCGGGAAGCACAAGTCTGACCAATCCTTCTATTCATCCAACTTTCTGGAGCTTTACTACAGCCTGAGAAGACTAGAATTATTTACTCTACTAACAGGTGACGTTAAGCTCCGGTTCATGACATTACTTTTTTATTTTAAGCACATGTTTACAAATCCTAATGTTATCGGATTTTTTTTCACCCCATGGAAAAGAGGTGAATGTGCATGTGCATAAGACACCATTCTGTGGGGCAGGGGCAGCACCTGCACAAAAGTATCCTCAGGGCTGCAGTCCAACATCTACAGGTAAAATCTGATCCTGGCATACAACACCAAAAGGTGGCCTGGGCGGGAAGGGCAGGAGGAGCTCCTGATCTGGAAAAATAAACCAACAAAAAAAAGCTGGCCAACAACTCGGGTCAAAAGCCAACAGTTTGAGGAGAAGAGCATTTTAACTTCTGCACATGGAACTTGTGCCACGGGGCAGATGGAGACGAGGCATGGCCACTCACCTGGAGGAAGGGCAGGAGCCAGGGACACGACACGAGGGGCACACGTGAGTGACATGCAGGGCAAGCAGCACAGACGGCCGAGAACGGCTCACAGACACAGAGGAAGGGCTAATGGAAGAGCTGGCAGAGGAGCAGGGAAAGCTGAATCACACTTACGACACGATGGAGACCAGTGGGTGGAAGAACAGATGCAGTGAGGGTCATGGGCTTAGGCATGCTGGAGGTCTGCACGTGGCCAGGTGGCCCTGTGTGGCTCAAGACAAAGGTGACGACTGACTGCAGAGTGAGTCCGTGCTCTGAAGAGGAGAGGATGAGTAGGATGGGTTATGATGACAGTTAGTGATCTCTGGCTAATCCTGACAGCTTCTTTCCCTAGGCTCCTAACAACCACAACACCACAATTTTCTGTAAAATGAGGTAGGAGAGACAATGAATGTCAATCAAAAACCAAAAATTCACATGCTAGGCCAGCAGGAGATGGAACAAGCCACTGCAAAGTGGATTTGGTGACATGGCCATCAGCAAAAAGCCAAACTCCTCAATCTATTCTTGGAATAAGTGCCTTTCCTGGCAGCTAGACAGTGGATAAGGAAACCCACACAAGGCAAGAGCAGACCAAGCCGGGTCCCATTCCATTTCAGTCATAAACGTGCAGTCTTGCTGCATCAGGGGAAAATGTTTCTAATCAAGGTAAATGAGAAGTCACTAAAGAAAAGGGTCCAGCAGATTAGCTGGTAATTCACATGCCAGTGGAAGTCAACAATAGAAACTCATGGATTAATTACATTAGTATTACAAAGAGATTTTAGCCAGGCTTTATTGGATGGAAGTTATTTTTATATGATTTAACAATGCAAATCACTCTTTGCTCTGGAAACATAGATGCAGAGTTGAAAATACGAGTATGGCAGAAAACATACAGCAGTAACAGAAAAGAGGTAGAAAAGGGTAGGATATGTGATTGGGTGATGGCAAAGCAGAATGCCCTGAATGTGGTGTAAAAACATGGAAGGCAACCCATGCTGCAAGATCATTTAGCACCCATAGGTACCACCCATCTCCTAACTGGGTGGGAAAACAAGAATTTAAAAATTTTAAAAATCAGTCCTTTCCTGGTAGGCACTCATGGTACCTGGCATGGCGTCAAAAAATCATCAGCTTGGATATGAACTAAAAGGGATTCCTTTCCCTTTGTTAAATTCAGATTGAGTACGTTTGGCTTGATGAAAACATTGGCTTTTTCTATCTATGTTAATTAACCAGCATGACAGAACTTAGTATCTTCCATGAGAGGTGGAAGAGAGAGAGGGGCAGACCTGAGACCTGCTCATCTTACCTGTAATACTTTGCCCTGGGGACTCTCAGCAAACAGCAACACCTGATTGTACAAAGGGTCTAATGACTTGCGAGCCACTTTTGTCTTCTTTTTTGCAATGCACACGCCATTCTCTAGCAGGTAAGCTTTGATGTAAGCAGCTGGAAAAAAGAAACATGGTCAAATATGAAGAAAATCTTCATGCTCACTTTAGAAAAGATGGAATGCCATGTCTCAGGTGTTGCTAAAGGCAGTTACAGCAGGGAAAAGATTTGCCCAGGCAGCCTTGTTTTCAGTACCACACACAGGCTGCTTAGTCCTACTAAGTGAAAATTCAAATTTTCCCTATTCACAAGCATTGTGGGAGGCTGGCATTCAGGGAAGTACTTTAGGAGATCAAAGCATCTTACCTGGCAGTGTTTTGGAGCCAGGTTTTGGTGTCAGTCCTCGAGCTTGAATGATATCCACTTCAAGCTGCCCATTTCGCTCTTGCAAGCCAATTTCCACATCCCCTAAACCAAAAAGCCAAAATATATAGAAGATTTTCAAAGTAATACATCCTTGGGTTACAAAAATGTTTAAAAAGCAATCTTCATGTCCTTCCTGCACAAGCTGTAACAAACTGTATGTGCCCTGATTTCCTCCTGTATTACTCTGGAGCAGCTCCATGGTGATTCTAGGACACATTTTCAAAAGCAAACTCTATTGGGAGCCCTCTAAAAAGACTTTGGTGGCTCAGTCTCCTACTCTTTGTGGCAGCAAGCTTCTCATCTCTCCCAAACAGAAGAACCTAGGACTGCAGGCTGCTTTGGAAAATGCAATTATGGTGGACCACAACAAAATTCTTACAGAGCCTGGTGGGCCTTAGAGAGAAATAAAAATCCCCACAGGAGCCATTTTCAGGATTTTAGCTGCATTTTACTTAGTCTATGCCTTTCAGAGCTGAGAGGGAAAAACACAAAGCTGCTGCTCTCCTCCTAATGCCACACTTGCTGCAGTCAGCAGAACCTTTCAGCCAAGCTCACTGGATTTAACAGAGAAATGGAGCAGGACAGGGTTAGATCAGCAGAAGCTGGACACATTATTAGGTGGTGTGTAGGAGCTGTCTGCTCAAGACTCAGTTAAAGCCACCCAACTCCCTTGTGTTCCTTACCCATGGAGGTGGTGGCCAAGGTCTGACGGCCAACAAACTGTGCAGGGCCCATGCTCCCCAGGAAGTCACTAAACTGCCCAGCAGATGCCAGATGGACTCCACTGAAATTCAGGCTGCAAAAGAAAATAATTTTGGCAAGTGGTTAATCTGCATTTTAAAGCAACTCAGTAACTAAAGAAGCAGATTTAATGTATCTTCGAAATGAATGACATGTACAGAAGCCTTTTTTTGAGTGAAACTCAATGATTTCCACAGTTTAGTTACACAGAATACATTTAAAATCTCTTTCCTCGTCCAAAAAGCCCAATAATGGCTTCAGTCACCAGCTGGTCAGTATTTGTTTAGCTCTAACCAATCTTCTCTAAGGAAAATCTCTGCCATCTCAGGTTCATATCTGGCTTGTCACCTCTTCAGGTAAGAGATTCCTAGAACTGCTTATAGGATCTCTCTTGGTAGCCATCCCTTCCCAGTCCTAATTTCTGGGGAGGAAATAATCCATTTAGAGCAGTAGTTAAAAGTGAGATGAGCAGGGCAAGCATCAATCCCCTTAGGACTCAATTCCTTACTTATTTATAACACTCACACACAGAGCAATACATTTCCTTTTTCATCAGAGGGTCCCATTTCCTCCTGCTCCACACCAGACGCCTGCACCCTGTCCACACTCTGCGGTTTTCATATCTGCTTCCATGACTGTAGCCACAAAGGGCACCTGAGTATGGGTGGCAAGGCTAATAGGACAACATCCTCAAACACCAGCAGCATCTCTGTCACACTTGCCACAACAAAACAAAAGCTGTTGGGAGGACAGAGCCTCCAAATCTCATCACCAGGGACTGAGGCTGGCCCAGGACAAGCTACAGGTGCTGGTCACTGCTCTAGGACATGCGTGGAGCAACATAAAAGTGATGAACTCTGTGGTACGCTGATACAAATCAAGATTTACCCAGTTGTACCCTGATTTACGCAGCTGTTTTGGAGGTTGTAGAACAACTTGCTGCAAATGGTAAGGAGGAGGCTTGAGGCCAGCATTTGACACCTACATTTGTCCCACAGGCATCTGCCAAGCCACGCCACAGCTGCTGAGACACACGTCAGGAGCTTTGTGCCGGGATACCCACGCTGCCGTGCCGGGTGCTGCTCTCTGCCTGCTGCGTGCCAAAGTCGGGCACAATTACAAACCTCCTCCACTTCTCCAAACTTCCTTGAAGGGGGGTAATTACCCACGGAATGATACAGCCCCCTGTTCCCCAGATCTGTTTCTCACAAAGGATGCTGTGAGGAGGCTGCTGGTTGGGTACAAGTGACGGCAGAGAGGAGCCCTGCCTGCGGGGTGGGCTGGGGACCACAGGCTCTCACACAGCTGAGTCAGCCACAAAGACTTGGTGATGCCCCCCTGCAAGCCAGTTACATTTAAAAGACATTAAAAAGAAAATAAATTCTTTCCCAACCCCATTCAACCAGCAGTGTGTTAATTTCAGGTTGGGATTTCAGCTCTCATTAGCTATTTGTAGACCTGCTTTCAGCCCCAGGGGAGTATTTATTTATTCTGACAGGGAGGAGGATGCCAGCACACACACCTCAGCATCTCACCACACATAGGGACCGAAGAGGACATGTCACTAGCACAGGTTCATAGGGTGGCTTATCTCCTTGTGACATGCACTGCATTAAATGGCCCAACTTTTCCACAGAATACTGTACCTCCCCTCTACATTGACCTGGCTCTTTGAGAAACCTGGTTATTGCTGCTGCACAGGGAGAGCTGCTGAGCCATCAGCATGGAAAAACCTGCCCTTGAGCTCTTTACAAATGTCACCTTTGTGAAAAGGGATGAGGGAGTCTCAGCATCCCAGGTGACAGGCTTGGGAGGGGCTCTGCTTGGGTGTATTTTCCTCAGTTCAGTGTTTTTTTCACCCTTCATCCACTGTTTGCATCAACATTCCAGGTGATATTTTGAGATACAACAGAAACAGCAGCATTTATTTGACATTCGTGGCAGAGAAGGCTTAACCTTTTTCTCAGTTTCCTGTGTCACCAACTCCTTAGCAGACAAGGTGCATCCCCAATGTCCAGGGCCACACAATTCCTGCCCCACCACCCATCTGGCATCTGTCAGCCCCACCATCTCTGGGATCAGGGCAGAGGTGCTGGATTTGTGGTCTGGCTCCCCAGGATAAACTGTGCACAGAGGGAGAGAGCTCCAGGGCTGGAAAATCTGCAGGGACATGGGATGGGGGAAGCAGAGAAGAGGGAGCTCAGAGCCAGACAGGCTTTATCAGGCTCGTGATTTGCCCATACAAGGAGGGAAGAAGTGAGTCCCTGGTGCACATGAGGACCAGCGAGACTCCGTGACCCTGCTGGCTCAGGCATTTTGGGCTGCACACAGAGAGTCAAAAAAGGATGAAAACTAGTGCCTAGAGAACTCAAAATAGGGCAGGAAAAAGGAGATCTGACAGACAAAGACATAAGATTCTGCAGGAGATGAATGGATCATCAGCCAGAAGGTAAATGTTTTCTTTATTCTCTTCAACTCATGGAAGACAAATGGGCCAAACTTGGGTCTCGCTCCTGCCCTGGGGAGTGCGTGACCTGAACGAGCACATAAATAACAATCTGGCAAGACAACTCCCAGCCGTTCAGGGAAATGTTACTGCTGTGCTCAGAACAGATGCTTGGGCTAATTAGCAAGATGCTGAGGACCAGGACAGAGGAGGGGAAACCCAGGACTGAGTGAAGCTGAGGGCTATGAGAGTTCACAGCACACCCAGAACCAGGTCTTGGAGCAACTTCTCCATAGGGAGAAGTCCAGCCATGTTACTGCAGAGAAGACACAAAGGTGGGAGAAGACCACCCACAGAAACCCTGCATGCTGCAGGACAGTAAAGAAGAGAAACCCCTCTAGTCCCTGAATATTCAAAACAATTCACTAAACCACTTCCTCCTACCTGCCAGGGACAGAATCACATCAAAGGCTGATGCCACGTATTCCTCTGCACTATACCTGTGTGGAGAGAAGGCACGTGTGCTCTCACACCAGCCCATCCCTCCTCTGGTCTAGCAGGAGGTGTCCCTGCCCACGGCAGGGGCTGGAACCAGATATTTAAGGTCCATTCCAAGCAGTTCTGTGATCCTATCTAAAAGCTCTGCCCAGCAGCTCGGGCAGCTCAGGAGAAAATAAAAGCACCTGCTAACAGAGCTGCTGCTGCTGCAGCCTGCATCAATGATACACAGGAAAAAAGCAGGAGAGTATGAAGGACAGTGTTAAAAAAGCACAAGAACTGTTGGGCTGAAGGTGAAACAATGGCAACTGGACGTGCTTACAGAAAAGCAAAGGCTGCTGTTATCCTCCACAAATTCAGAGAGCTCTGGATGACCTTGAAATGATGAATGCTCTGCAGTGCAAACTACAGGGAGAGGGCAGCACACTGCTGCAGGGACACCTGGGCTGGGCCACCAGCACAGACCCTCACAAGGAGGGCAATGGAGCTGCTGCTTGAATGAAGCTGCTGATCCCCAGGGGAATGGCAAAGCTCACTTAGAAACACAGGCTAAGGTCAAGTCTGTCAGTCTGGATAACAACCCTAGTTAATGGGTTTACTAGCACTATAAGAAACTCAGTATTACATCAGACAGTTAATGTTCCCCACTGTTGTTATATTTGACTGGGAAGGGAAGACATAGGGAATTACTTCTATAATAGATTATGCCATTAACTGCTAGAACTGGCTGCTACATTGCACAGAGGCTGACCTTTTGCAGTGCTGCTTTATTAGACACTAGAAGCAGCAGCTCTAAATCTTGGCTTTGACCAATTCCTGGACATATATTTGGGTATTGCCAATAACCCTGGAATGGAAACAATTTCTGTCTGGAAAAATCATAAGCTATCTCCAAGAAAGCTACTGCTTCTCCCTTGAGGGGAGAGGGAAGGGGAAAATAAAACAGCAGAAACTTAGCATGAATGTGAATTAAAACCAGCAGGAACCATTTAGCAGAATAGACTAAATTTCAGATGCTCAAATCCAGCTTGGTGAGCTGTCTGTCAAATGCTCAGAGAGAAGCTGGGAGGGTGAAGTGAGGGGGACATGTATGGTGAGATTGGTGGGACAGGCTGTTCCCATTCACTCACTTGTTTTTCCTGCAGTTAAAGCAGGGAGGAAAAGAGCTTCAGGGACTATTGTGACTTCTTTCAACTCTTTAAATGCAGCCTTGATGCTCCCAAGAGTCCTTCCCTGCTGCTCTGGAGCATGCTGCAGGCTCAGCAGACTTTTCGTGCTTGCCCTTTGCATATCCTGAGCTGTTCTGACCTGCCCTTGATCCAGAAACCAGCTCTCCAGCTGAACCACCACACACTGCATGTGCTGGAGACAGGCTCCTAAAGGGATGTGCTGCAGATGACAGTGGTGTCTCCACCTTGGGCGACAGCCAGCAGACGTTTCACACACACCGCAGTGATCCTGGAAAGCCCTGCCCCTCCCATTGCCCAACACATCTCTCCCTTAAGGGGAACGAGTGCTACAACCTGGTTATCACCGATACGAGGTGTCTTTTTTTTATTGCATCTAAAGAGAAATGCTAAAAATAGCCAGAGGAATGAAGAGGAAGTGCTTTGCAGCTAACTTGCAAATAGCAGCTGTCAGAGCCAGCAGGGCCCTGACAGGACCATCTCACGCTGCAAAGAGCTGCATACAGAGAAGATTAACAGGTGACACTTGTCAGCCTTTTGTCTAAAGGGCACAAATCCTCCACTGAGCAAGGGCAGTGCAGCCTTTGAACAGCAAAGTGAAATTAATTATCTCTTCTCTGGCCTTTTGCTTTCACTAATCGTGATTTATGGGCTTGCTTTGCCACAGCCAAATGGGGATGGATTTTAAAGGAGTTAAAGATTATGATGGGTTTGCTGTGGAATTGGTCATAAGTTGAATGCAATGCTGTTATTGGCTGGAAGGCAGAGGGAGAGCACAGGGAGGTCAGCGATGCCTCCAGCGTGTCAAGGACAAATGAAGGACATTTTCCTGGAGAATGCTCAGACCATGGTGTTTAGCTGTAGGCAAGGAGGCAGAGCAGGGACAGCGGAAGGATGGCACTGCTTACTATTGATCCTGGGATCTCTGAGCCCACCAATGCAGCAGAAGCCTGCATGAACGTTACCGGTGTCTGCACAGGTACCAGCTCCCACCGAGGCTCAGCACAGGCTGCAAACACCATTCCAGCCAAATGCATCAAATATCCACTGCTGCGCCCGAACTGCCCCTGGCACAGCTGGCACAGCTGGCTCCCGGCACGCTGCAGAAAAGGCAGCAGGGACACACCTTGTGCCAGCAGGGAGAGCAGGGACAGCCGCGAGAGGGAGACAAGAGCCCGCAGCAGCGCTGGCAGCTCCCGCACGCCGTCCCCATGCAGAGCAGGGACCAACCACCACCCCGCCTCCACGGCACCGATGGCCGAGCCCGTAAACCATTCCTGTCTTTTTATGACACGTTTATATGCAGAATAAAGATGGCTGTGTGTACAGACTGGGGAGCCAGAGGCTGGAGTGCAGCGCTGAGGAAAGGGACCTGGGGGTGCTGGTTGATGGTAAGTTGAATATGAGCCAGCAGTGCCCTGGCAGCCTGGAGGGCCAGTTGTGTCCTGGGGTGCATCAGGCACAGCATCACCAGCAAGGGTGGGGATTGTCCTGCCCTGCTCTGCACTGGTGCAGCCTCACCTCAAGTCCTGAGGGCAGTTTTGGCATCATTGAGCTATGAGAGAGTTCAAAGGAGGCCATGAGGATGGTGATGGGACTGGAGGGGAAGCCTTAAGGGAAACACTGGAGGTAACTTGGTTTGTTCATCCTGGAGGAGACTGAGAGGAGACTTCTTTGTGATCTTCAAAATCCTCATGAGAGGAAGCAGAGGGACAGGCACTGATCTCCTCCCTCTCATGACCAGCGACAAGTCGTGAGGAAATGGTACAAAGCTGAGCCAGGGGAGATTTAGGTGGGCTATTAGAAAAATGTATTCACCCAGAGGGTTGTTGAGCACTGGAACAGGCTCCCCAGGGCAGTGTTCTCAGCCCCAAGTCCGTCTGAGTTCTAGAAGCATTTGGACCTGTTCTCAGGCACAGAGTGGGATTGTTGGGGTGTCCTGTGCAGGGCCAGGAGTTGGACTCGAGGATCCTCGTGGGTCCCTTCCAACTCAGCATATTCTACATGCTATGGATCTTAGAAGCTGTGGGCTCAAACTGGGGCTGAAACTGCCCAGACCTCCTTCTTTTAAACACAACATTCCTAATCCTGATTATTTAGGAAATCTGTGCAGCCTCTGAAGACTGTGTTCTTGTGCTGCATGCCGTAGTCAGGGTGTATGAAATCTGTCCTCTGTAGAGTAAGTTAAGAGTGGCTTAAAGGCTCCTTGCCAGCTGCTTGCTTCTCTGCTCTTTCAGGGTAGCATCATTTCCTGACCTACTCCTTGCAAAGATCCGTGTCCTTCCCCTCTGTGTGTAAATCATGCAGTCGCTTCCTTCACGGCACAGCAGCTGCTCCTTGTAACTGCACAGAGAACCAGCTTTTCAGAGCTTGCTTTTAAACTGATCAAGATTTGAATGCCTAGATGGACACGACTGATTTCAATGCAAAACGCTGTGAAGAAAATGCAGAGCAGCTGTGCTGATCCCTCTCACACAGCATATGTGGTTCTGCCCAGTCCCTTCTGCACTCCCACCCGCTGGTGGCTACAGATTAGCATGCAGAGTGTGCAAAGGCAGACACATTTAGGGAAAATGTATCATTAATTTCTTTTCCTGTCCGTGCGGAGTTTGTCTGACCTCTTTTCTAAATCTATTTTTAAACTGCTTCTGGGACTCTGTATGCCAGGTATCCCATTATGCTGTTGCGAGCATTTGCAGAATCAGCTTGTCAAAATCTTGTAACACTCGCAGGAAATACAGTCAGAATGCATCTCCACAGGTCAGCCAGTCCACAACCAGGTCCCAAGGCCAGAGTCTTATTTACACTATCCATGACAGCTGCTTTTCTAACCTGTTCTTAAAATCCTTCCCTGAGAGTTTATTCCTGTGCGTTGTTTTATTTTTTCCCAATCTTTTTCCAGTTCTTCCTTTTTACACGTCAGTCCTGAACATAATTTGTGAATTATCAGTCTAAAAAACAGACCACATATTCCCTTTCTTTTCCCCTTGATACCATATCTTTTTGTAAGTCTAAGACTTTGAGACTGGTCTTGATTGTACTAACGTGTAATGGCCACACACTTGCTGCTGTGCCTGTGCAGAAGAAATACAGAGCAAGGCATTCATGTCCTCCCTCCACAGGCTGGGTGTAACACCCTTTTGTCCAGGAGCTCCCTCAGGAGAGGAGAATTTTGTGTCCTCCCCCTTGGACCAAATCCCCATTCCTGTCTCTCTATTTCACAAGTTGCACACCTTGTCTTCCACGGAACTCCACTGCTGTAGGTTCAGGGAGGTGGTGAGGCCAGACAGCTTTAACACAGCCACCCCCTGGCACACCCAAACAGCTATTTTCAGAAGATAACGTTTTGTCTTGTTCTTTTCATGGATTCATTTGAACTATCCACACAAACACCTATCTGCCATCATCTCAGGCCTCCAGAGCTGATAAATTCTTAAAGGGTTGCTCCACTGTCTGCTATGTGCATGGGATGTGTCTGGGCCCAGGGTCCAGAAAGTATTGTTCTGTTCTTGTAAACAAATAAGCCCTTCTTTTTGGCTTCTCATGGGACAAACTTGCAATTAATAAGCAAGTTGCCTAAACACAGCCATGCATCTCAGTAGTTTGACTTGCACAGCTGAATTAACAGATACACCACACATCTACATCTAACATGGAGCTAAATTCTCCAGCTCTATCTTTAAAAAACAGGGACAGCAACACATTCCTTCAGCCAGAAGAAATGGGGAGGGGGAAGTCTCCTCTGAGACTGATAACATATTTGACAGTTATTTTATTTGAGCATTAAAAAAAACCCATCAGAAGTCCAATTTCAGGGAGCAGTAATGTTCTGTGTAACAATCACACTCATCCATATTGCATGCTAACGTCTTTTAAATCGCATCTCACAGGCAGGAGCCAAGCAGACATCTATCAGCTAAGGAGGAAGGCAGAACTTGCCAATGTCCATTATCCCATCTTTCAAATATTTATGGTGTGCACAAGGAATATGCATGCAACTACACTGTCCAGGGACTGGCACACAGCCCCTTAACCTGTCAAAGTTGATGTGAATGCTGCAGGAGCCTTCACTTTGGCTGGGAAGGTTTTCCATGAGAATCTATCCCTGCAGGACCCAAACCCACCCTAACCCCACCAACTGCACATCCTTCCTGTGCCAGGCAATATCTCCAACTCTGCCTCTCAACAAGCTCTGTTTCTCTCTGGGCCACTCCACTTTCTGTAGCATTTTTAGCACTGTGACGTGCTGTCTTATGTGCTGTAACACATTGTACTCCGCTCGCGTATCCCATTCCTTCTGCTGTATGAATTCTGCCACTGAAACAGTGCTATAAAAACTATGCACTGAATTCTGTACAAAGACCTCCCCCACTCCCTTCCCCACCTTGCCAGGCTAGCTCCATTTTTAGCAATCACTAGTCATCTCAGATGCACTGAATAAAAGATAGCTACCTGTCTTCAGTGAGCAATTCTGTCTGTTCCCAAGAGGTTGCTGAAGGTGGGATTCACTGTATTTCCTGCTGTAATTACAGCTCTCAAGGTCACATCCTTTCCGAGCTGTGCTGGTCAAGCTTTGCCAGTACAAAAGGATGTGCTGCTGCTGAACAGGCTAAGGAATTTCTTGATATATTACAGAAATAATCTCCATGCCTTTCCTGGTTTCTATCTCAAAAGACACCCATTTCTTACAGGCTGAACTGATATTAACAACACATTTAATTACTTTTTTTTAAAGGACTCGGATAAAAAGAGGCTTTAAGATATCTATTATAAAAGTGTCTCAAAGACTCCTGGCTTTGGAAGTCAAAAAAAGAAACATTCAGGGAATAGCTGCAACATGAATCTCCTGAATGGGGCATTCAGGAATCAAGCCTTTTGGTCATTCTTGAATGCTGATGGATAATTTCTGGTGAAGGGAAGTGAATTTTCATGTGGCCATGTGGCCACAACCCAGGCCAGTATTTATTCCTGCTTCCTGTTAATTATTGTTGCACAGTGAATCAGAGAAGGGCAGGCAGCTCCCCCAGCCTAAGTCCCAGTGTTGGATCACACCAGCCCAGCAGGAGAAGTGGTACCAGAGACAGAAGGAAGCCAAGTGATGTGAGACAGCCGTGCTTGTGGCACTTGTGCCAGTCTGTGTCCTGCCTCCTGCCCAGGGCACAACAGGGCAGAGCTCAGGCAGCACTGCATGGAGAAGAGAGGTGACGTGGTTAACAACAAGATGATTCCTTGATGGACCTGCACACTCATCTCAGATAATACGAGAACAATCATCCAAGTCCTTGTTAGTCACCACCTGCTGTGCTTTTCTAAGGTAAAAATCACCTGATCTCTCCAGAACTTAATCATCTCAGCAGTAGTCAGCAAGAACAAAAACATTATGAGTACCACTCCCTAGGCACTATGGCAGCTAGCAAGCTTTTGTTTCAGGTCCATTTTTATCTTTCTGCTCCATTTTCAGGAAGAAAAGTGTTTGGCAGGAACAAGTTACATGCAAGTCCAGAATCTACTGCTTTTTTGAATGCTGTACATGGTCTCGTGCAGCTGCAGCAAAACCCAGCCAAAACAAGATGTAGATCATGCAAGAGCCAGGATGGAGCTGAGATTCTGCTGAATCTCACAGGGCTGTTTGTGAGTTATTCCTATATTCGGAATTGTATCCTTGCAGCAATCCTGGTGTCCTGAGACTACCCCATAGGCACTTACTACAGTGGGCAACTGTTTTCTCAAGCAAATCTTTAAGTATAGACATAGAAGAAAATACTCACTGCTGCAGAGATTTGTAACCAGTGCTAAGATTGTTCCAGATGAATTATGAATGGGAACATCTGTGTATGTGAAAGCACAACCAACCCGGCTGCAGCAGATCTGCTCTCCAATGACAGGGGAAGGACAGACAACAAGGTTAGAGAGCACATCACTTCCATACCCTGCCTGAGAGCAGACTGTAGCCATAAAGATCCCCTAAAAAAGGGAACAAAAAGGTAGCAGTGCTGCTTGAGATCTACGGAGATTAAAAAGGCCAAGACCCTGAGGTGAAAGATCACTCCAAAATAGCAAGTAAGTCCTAGAAAGTGTAAGAAAAACACAATCTAAGAGCCAGTCTGTTGTGAAGAACAACTCAGCAGACACAGCAAGGGCTTGACAGATTGTGTCCCATGTCCTCCCTGCAGCACACAACCCAGCCCGGCTCCAGCACCCGGATTCATGAGGCTTGGTGCCTGCATGGTGTGGTGAGAGCATGAGGAAATGAAACCTGGACACGGGAATGACTGAAAACAGTTTTGTTCAGAGTAAATATCTACTTCTCCTTCTACAAAGTCTCACATTGAGTTTTATTATATTAATTTCCTATACTAGTGCACAACCACTGTGCATTAGAAAACCTGGATAAGAAGGTTTGAGGATTTTTTGTCTAGCAAAAATTTACATGAAGCAGTGTGTTGACAATGTCAGTGTTTCCTGGCATGCTGTATGAGCTTTAATTCCAGGAGATGCATCATTTAACCCAGCTAGTCTCCAATATACTTCATCTTCAGGTAAAGGGGGTATTCAAAAGAATGCCTAGCATACCTCAGAGGTATATCCCTGCATAATAAGCCTCTTCATGAAAAAAATCTGGATTTTACACACTGGTGCTCACATCAAAGCAGCATTACTCAAAACCACGCACTTCTGTATGGCTGAGGGCAGGTACTTAGGCCTGCTGCAGCAAAGTTTCACCAAATCTTTGATCACTTCAGTGTGACACTTTTCTAAGATGCCTTTAAATTGATAAGGATTATAAAAATACAAAGAAGTTGAGAGGTTTTGAATCCATCTTCTTCCAGGTGTGAACACACCAAAGGGATGCACGGGTGGAAAGAACTAGAACAGCATTGCCTTGCTGAAAACCAGGGGTTTGACAGTCACTGGTGAAAACTCTCTGACCCAGGAGTATCTGCACCAGCCACAAATCCAGCTTTTATTAGAAAGAAAATCAACTCGCCACAGCTAACAGAGACATATGAATCTTCATTCAGCCTCTCTGGGAAGACAGCTACAGCAAATGAGAGAGGTCAAGAGAAATCTGATTTAGGAGAACACATTTCTGTTCCTCAGAGCTATTCCCCAAACAATTCCATTCTTTGCTGCAGGAAAAGAAAGCAGAGAAACTCCCCTCCCACCATGTTTCAAGAGAATTGAGCCCTCTTAGCTCTTTGTACTCTCAGTCCTGTTTGCTTATCACTTGTGGCTCAGACAGATAGCTGCAATTCCCACCGGGTTCCCAGAAGAGATTAATTATCCCACCTAGGAACAAAGCATCCAGGAACCACTTAATCACACTTTTCAGAGAAGAGAAGAAACTGGCCAAGGTGCTGGCAAGGATGTTCTGGCAGCATTCAAGGTTGGAATACCAAACATTAGGCTTGTTCTAATAAAGGCAATTGGATTGCAAGACAGGCTTTTCCTTTTTCTGTCGAGTGATAGCTACATGTCACCTGCCTTCAGGGTGAGACAGCACTTGTAGGGGTGCAGTATTTTGTTGGCAGAAATACTCCCCCTCTGCTGGTGCATGCATTGAGAGGACACAGACCATTCAGGGAATTACACCCCTTCCCAGGAGGGTAAGCTATGTAAATATAAAAAGGAAAGAATTTTGCTCTGAAAGCATGAAAGCAGATTCTTGCTCCTCATTGCCCAGGGACTGAACTTAATCACTAATCCTCTGCATCTACTAGCAGAGGCAGAACTCCAAGGCACAGGACTGTGCTGGTGTAGCAGGAATATTTCCCTGGAGACAGCAGCTCACAGAAGAGATAAGGTACATCACAGCTTTGGAGTGACAAGATTGCTATCGCAGTCTGTGCCTCATTACTATTTTGAACCTTCAGCACAGATCTATGATGCCTTTCCAGGATTAGCCTACTTCTAAAGCTAAAGAAAGTCTCTCTTAATTTACAGCTTGTTACTTATTTAACACCAGAATCACATTAATTGAGAGTGCCTTTGGACTATCTCAGCACTTCAGCTGTACAGTGTACTTGGAATATCACACAGGACTAAAGAGAGCATACAGAGTGATGCCAAGTGTGGTCCTTGGCTTAAACAGAACACCTTTTAGGTACAGAAACATTCTGGCCTCACACCTAGAAAGCAAAAAATCGGATGGTATGTACTGCCTTCTTTAAATACTGTGGGTTTTTTGCTTCCAAAAATTCCCATGAACAGTCATCTTAGTAAAATTATTAAATTTCCATATATGGCTTCGAGTAATGGAAATACAAAAACCAGAATTGGAGACAAGTCTAGTCCCAAAATTCTGGCCTAAAGTTCCCCTGCTTTGCATTTTGGTATAAAGTCTAAATGCAAGCATGTTGTAACTTCTCTAGGGGTCAAAAATCTTTCCTGAAACACATTCTTTTAGGACACTGTAACTCAGATGAAACAAAGTTTTTTTACTGAAGCACACATAGGTGCAAAAATGCCTATTTTGATATCAGAATTTTGCTATGCTATGATGTATTTTATTACTTTCACCCTTTTCAGCACCTTGAAACTTACGCCTGCCCCAAACCAAAGGGCTGTTTTGAAACAGGGAAAATGGACAACTATTGTGCAATATTAAAAACTACTGGCTTTTAATTTATGAGCAGTAATGAGCCTCTGCTATTGACCCTGAATTACTCATCCAAAGGCAAAGCAGTTAAAAGTAATGGGTATCTGCTTCAGCTCAGAGTAATGAGGACACTAAAAAAGTATATAAACAGTCAAGTATGTGCCAGCTATGCAGACAGAGAGAGCTGCTCTAATTGGATGGGCAGCACACCTGCAGCACAGGCAAGTCAGAAAAACACATCGTCCATCATGCTGGAGGAAAATTAATGTGTACAGGGACAGTGCATCCCACGAGTGATTATCCAGCTCCCTTTTGATGACTTACTTTCCCTCTGAACCATAGCTGTTCATGCTGTCCTCGATGGACTCGTGGCTGGCTTGACGGACGGTCCTGCTGGGCATTTCCACAGCCAGGCCAGTTTCTGTGCTCCTCTGGATGGCTCCTTTCAGTCTCCGACCATCACCATCTAGGAACACAAGGGGAGAAAAGGCAGTCAGCCTCTATTCCCAGAGCCTCCTGCACCGACAGAGCCTAGGAGAAGCAAAGCAGGCTTTTGAGAAGACCAGCCTGGCATCTGTCATGCAACATTTCCCTTACTCAGCCCTGCTTCATCAGCAGCTCCTGAGCCACCTCTGGAACACACTCTGCTCCACCATGCCAGGCCCAGCAGGTACTCAGAGCATGTACACCCTCCCTACCTACTCCAAACATTTGTACCAATTAATTATCCACTGAACAGGCAGCCACACCAGCTGGCTACACCCAGAGCTGCCCAGTCAGGGAACACAGGCACAGCTGAGGTCTACAGCCTGATGCCTCCAAGCCTTTCCCAAATCCCATGTTGCTGCATCAGATTGTGTGGAACAGCACAAAGAGTGGCAGGTCCTGGTGGCCACTGAGTGAGCAGAGGGGAGGAAAAGGCCAGGCAGCATCAGAGGTGCTGTGAAAGCAGGAGCCCTCCCAGACTGGCCACAGGGGAATAGTTGGGCACGGCCAAAATGTTCCCTGGTGGCACCAGAAAGGCACCAGCAGTGGAATACCCTGGAGAGGACTACTCCCCTTGATAGACGCCCTCAGCCACAGCACAGAGGGAATTAAGTAGGTTCTGGTTCCTCCTGGGTGCAGTCTTCAGAGGCTCAGCCCTCTGAAATTAACAGCTGCTATTTTCATCCTCCATCTCAAGCAGTCTGTTTCTCAGAACAAACCATGTTATGTAATGAATATGTAATGAATACCATTACTATTAATTGCTGTAGCTGGTGTTAGGAAGCTCCAGATTTCATCCCACATAGAGCACTCATCCTGAAACACATCTGCTACAAGTTTTCTGAACAAAGCAAAATTATCTAAATCCTCTAAAGATGCCCAGTCATTACCCTGCATTCAGGCAACCAACCTCTGATCCACAGTGCTCTCAGAAATCTTCTAGCTTTTCTGAGTACCACCTCCAGAGGAGAAATGACCCAGCTACTGAGTCTGGAGAACTCAGGATTGCCAAATATTAAAGAAAGCAAATCTTTCAAAGAATCACAGGATGGGTAAGGTTGGAAGAGACCACAGTGGGTCATCTGATCCATCCTCCCTGCAGAAACAGGGTCATCCTGGAGCACGCTGCACAGGATTGCGTCAAGACAGCTCCGGAATATCTCCAGCGAGGGAGACTCCACCACTTTCTGGGCAACCTGTTCCAGTGCACCCACACAGTGAAGAAGTTCTTCCTCATATCCAGGTGGAACTTCTTGTGAATCACTTTCTGAACTGCTTTGGAAATAGGAGGGTATCTGTAATAACCTGCCTAAAATACACTGTTATTTGTAGCAGGCTGCTTGACCTAAAATACTTTTCTTTAGATCTTGGTGTGAAGAGGGACTTCAGAAAAAAAAAATCGGTAAGATATCAGAAATGTTTCCTATCCAATTACTCCAATTATATCTACATAGAAATACAAAGACAAAAATTCTCCTATAAATACAGCTGTAAAGTACCTTTTCCTTTACTATCATGAGGTTTCCAACTGGGTAAACGTGCTGGCCCCAGGGCTCTGTACCAGCTGCTGTCCCCACATATGGTGCAGCCTGTGTACACATGTCCCTGTGAGCTAAGGGGATCAGATCTGCACGTTCTGGGTTAACATTAACTACATTTGTACTGTTTGTGTGCCTAGAGCAAGGCATGAAGCACACTGTATAAATCAGGAAGTTACACAAATGTAAAGCATATTTCTCATGTGCTTTCAAAATCCAAACCTTCAGGCAAGAATAACAATATGGGCATCAACAAAAGCGAAGCTTGGTGAAATGGCTGTGCCTATTCTCCCAACTAGTGCAGAGCAGCTCCCTTTGATGCACCCTCTTTAGCCTTGTGCAGCTCACTGGAGCCTCTGATGGGGTTTGTAGGTTCCTCTGAGGGCACAGCCATGCAGGCAGACTTGATGGTCCATTTCATTTGTCTGGCATTCACCTCCACAAACAATCTCTGAGTCATCCACACGCACCAGTGCCCATCCCTTCTTCACATGTGCACTCAGAGCACTCATCCTCCTGCCCTTTGAGCTCAGTCCTCACAAGAGCTCTGCTGGCAGCTTGAGTCAAAGCATCAAACGACAAATGTAGGAAACAAATTAAAAATGCCCCATTGCCCAGCCAGGCAACACGAGTTTTAAAAAAATCTCTTCTTTCCCCAATCTAATGAGATGTGCCTGGAGACACTCAAAATTAAAGGACTGCTCATCCACAGCTGGCAACAAACGAGAGGCTTGGGACAGAGTGAGGGTTTGGAGCAACACAAGGTGCTTGCTCTATTCTATCAACCATCTCCTGACTGAAAGCCAGGGAAATAAAGCAGACGGGCCCAAAGGCAAGGAAAGGCAGCACTGTAGGAGCACCAGGGCACTGTACCAGAGATTTAGCTGGCACTGGGCAAGTCCAGCTGTAGAGCACCACATGCACAGCTTTGCACTGCTGGGTGGGTCGTTTTCTAGTAATCCTGATTGCTTTTGCAGATTTAAAAAAGAAAGAAAGAAAAAAAAAAGCAAAGGAAAAAATGGCAAAAGCTAAATCAAGAATCTCTGTAAAACAAAACAATGGGAATAAAGGACAAAAATCCTTTGTTCCTCCTTCTTCTTCCAGAGAGATGCACAGCAACTCTTGCATCTTACAAATGATCTCTCATTATTCTGAAGAAAGGTTTCTCCAACCTTTCTCCCCCTACAGTCTCTTTTAGCTTAAAGTTTCCTTTGAACAGAAAGGGAGTAATTTGTTTTGCCATGAAGGCAAGCTCCCAAACTACAGCAGCCAAAGGCATGACTGAAACAGGGTAAGAGATCACCTTAAGCACCAGAGATGCCATCAGAAAGGAGATAAAGGTCCCTAAACTATCCACCTCCATCAACTGAGAGAGGAGGACAGATCAGGGATAGCACACCTGGAAAGGAAATAAATATGGATGACACTGCACTTCTCATCTGTGAGCCAAAAATATTTCACAAGCAACAGTCACCTACCATTAACCTCTGGTTAGTGTGGAGCAGGGCATAGGGGCTGTGCCTCCTCCCCTTCCTGGTGTCTTTGTGCTTCGACCCTATGCCAATCAGAAGGTAAATGATATGCATCTATGTGGGTGTTGCCTGGCAAAATCATTTGTCTTAATTTGTCAGTGGTATCTGAAACAAGTAAGAGCAGTATCGACATTTTCTGCAGCGTCACCAGATTTATTCCCTGCACCTCTTCCAATTAAGCAGCAAACAACAGAGGTTAAGCAGTCAGTCAAGCCTGCAGCACAACACATCACTAAGAGAGGATTTTACTTCGGGGTGACCTTGGGAAGAAGAAATGTTTTGGTCAAATATCCAGGATGAAGATACACAGCACCTCGCTGATGCCAACAACCAGAAGGGCCCAGCAGTCACTCTGCCAAGTTCTCAGTGTTGACAGGTGCTTTGATTTTGCTCTGTTCAGCCAAACAATTTGTTTGGCTAAAGAATATTTTCTAAAGCACTATCCACTCTGGGTTTGAAGATATTGAGAGACGAAGAATCTGTCATTTGCCTGCACAGTTTATTTTACTACCTGACATTTAGAGATGTGGCTTAAGTTTGCCTGGTTTCAGCTTTCACACATCAGGTTTTTTTAGTGCCCTGCTCCACCCCAAGAGCTGCTTTGTGTTCTCACTATAAAGACTTCTCTGCAGTGCAGATGAGTTATCTCTCAATCTTATTTTGACAAGTTAAACAGACTGAGATCTCTCTGTCTCTCATGCTCTGGCATTTTTTTCTCCTGGCCTTGAATCTTTATAACAACCTCCCCAGGTTTTAAACACCCTTTGAGATCAGAACTGGAGTCTGCATTTTAGTGCAGAAATGCATACAGAGGTAAAAATCAGCCTGTACTCTCATCTTCACTACTTCTGCTGGTATCTCCCAAGACCACAGTAAGCTCCTGGTCACATTACACCTCGCCTGGAGGCTGTGCCTGTCCTGCTGGTACGACCTTGCAGAACATCGTATTAAAAATATATAAGAAAATTAATTTTATTTGAAGAGAAAGCAAGCAAAACCCCAGACAGCTTTGTACAGCTCTCCCACTTTCAATACTATTTACTCTGTTTCTAATGTCCATACCACCTGTGAATTAAGTGGGGTTTAAACTCATGCTTGCTTCATATCAAATGAAAACACTGAGCACCATCAGGCCTTCAAGAGAGCCCTCCTGCCTTTAAGGCTTTTCCTTGACAACTGCTTTTTGATATGTGAAGCAAGTTTTTATCATGATTTATCACGATCACCATTTATTATGTTCACATTTTTAGGGTCATGTTGTTCCAGGACAAAACCCTACCATACTTATCACATTTACCCAGATATCTGTGTCTTCTAAAACTTGGGAGAAAAAAAAATTTCTCACAAGACCCATTTTCTCTATATTGTTCTTGATTGATATTAATTATATTCCATAATTTTGTTCATTATTAATTAAATCCCATTATCATGCTTCCCCTCATCTTTGAGTGATGTCAGACCAGCCAACCAAAAGTTCCTTCCAGACAGCCCAGTAACAAATGAAGATGAGCAAGGTGACCATGCAGCTGCCCTGTGCAGAGCAGAGCACCTTTTGGAGGGTGCTCTTAGCTAAACATTCAGCTGTCACCCACACTGAGAGGCAGCTCTTCTCAAGGATGGTGCCAGTCCTGTGGAAGAGCTGCCACCAAGAACTGGATCTGCCTGAAATCATGGAGGTGGGGAAAAATAAGAGTGGTGCTGCTCCCTTCTCTCCCCCAAGGAAAGAGTTACCACTTCTCATGTCCTCTTCTACATCACTCCCATGCACAACTTTTCAAAGCTCTTCCTCTCTGCCGCTGACAGGCCTCTCCAGGCTCAGAGGCCAGCAGGTCTTGAAAAATCTATGTGAGTCCTGCCATAGTTCATCACAAGGTCATGATTATTTAATTATTACTCCTACACAGAATTACTCTACGATAAATGTTTATTGGTGGCATTTCTGAGAGACAGAGCACGCCCCTCTCACTGTTACCCCTACACTGTCTCCTCTCTTGTCACTTCCTTTTCCTCCATCCATGTACTTGTTACCATCTTTCTCTTTTCCACTTTGTTTTCATTTTTCTCCTCCTTCACAGTTTGCTACCATCACAAAAAGAAACCATCATGATGCATGTGCTACAGACCCTCCTGTACTTTAGAATTAATTGGTATTGATTTAGCCCTGAGATTAGGCATTGACTGAATTTCAACTCAATCAGCCTGGCTCCTAAATTACCCAAGCACAGAGCACAGTGGCAAGGCACATGGGCACACAGCACCAACACAGGCCACCCAAGACACCAAAGGTCTGGCAAAACAGTGGGGGTAGCTGTTATCCTTTGCCAAACTTCAGCTTGAGGTGTCAGGAGGAAAATCAGGAAGGGAAATCAGCTGGATGCTTCCTTTCATTTGTTTCTATTGCAAAGCTCGGGAAAATATAACATTTTGTATTTTCCAAGAAAGTTAGTCCAAGCTTGAATGAAGAGACTGCATCCCCACTGCTTTTCTTACCCAAGTGTAGCAGTATGGAACAATTCCCATCCAAACATGCTGCAGGACATCAACCTGAGCAGATTCTGCTCTCTGGATTCACACCTGAGCTCCTCAGCTCATGAACCACCTGCTTTGCTCCAAAATACAAACCTGCACTTATGAAGCACAAAGAACAGACAACTCCAGCAAGGGAACACAGAAAAACCCATGTGGCAGAGTCAAGGAAGCCTGCAGAGCACGCTGTAGATCACGGAGAAAGCAGAGACAGGACAGCACCCAAGTGCCTGCAGAGGAGATCTGCCCGGATCTCCTTTCAGCTCATGCTGAATCTGCCTGCTCTGCCCTTGGCTCAAACACAGGCTCACAAGCCCTTTCATTTTCCACAGTCACCAACTTCACTCTTTCGTTTTGACCCTATGAGTTTTTTCTAGCATTCTTCCCCATGAAGATCTGCCCCTGAGAAAAGATGAAGCAGGTCAGTTTGGTGCTGAAAACAAGGGAAAACATCAAGCATCTATCTGGACAAGATAACCTGCTGAGGTGAGGAAGGTCCCCAGTCCAACAACTGGTCTTTGGCATGTGTGTGGGCAAAAAGCAGCAGTGGGAGTCTCAGCTCAGCACCCTAGACTGCTAAAACTCTGACCATTTCACCTCCTATCTATTTTCAGGTACTCTGAGAAAAGAGTCAGCACATTAACTTCTCCACGTGAAACTTTGTCACTGCATTGTTGTTCCTGAAGTGTTTAAAAAAAAAAAAAATTCTGTTTAGTCAGATGCTGACTCCCCATGACACGTACTAAGACTTGTGTGCCATGAATCAGTTCTGAGATGAATAAAAATTCCATTGTTCAGCTTCAAAGGAGAAAAAGAGAAGTCTTCCCACAGCCTTGCATGAATACCCAACACCTGTGACAGCCTGGCACACGCTGAGCTGTTGGCTGCCAGGGTGGGCAGCACAGCCCCTTTACAGGTGTATCTCTGTTCAGAGCAAGCCCTGATGCTCTCCTAAAGGGCTGCTTCTGCTGAGAAAAAAAAAAAAATAAATACTGGATTGTCCCTTCAGAATGCAGTTTAACGAGATGAACTCAATCTCATCATGCCTGGCAAGCCCTGACATCCTGCCAAGCATTCCCTACATCAACATCCTAATGGAGTGTGAATTATGAGCACCTAAAGAGAGGCAGTTTGTACTGTGCTCCAGAACATGCCAGGCTATCATCACAGCCTGAGTAATCCACCAGAATGACACAAAATGGCTGGGGATAAGCAGGGGCACTAATCAGGCTGTATGCTTCGTTCCCCTTGTCCTACTTTCAGACACCAACAAAATCACACCCTTTCTTTCCAAATTAAGCACAGAATCTTTATGGGATGGAAAAGAAGATTTCAACATGTTAATTCTTAATCTGTGGAGGTTAGGTACATTCACGGGGTTAGGAAAGTTCAATCAACTCTTCTTTTGAGAGCCAGAAAAATAGTAAAATTAGCAACTATTCGCATTGCTGTTACAGCTACCAACTCCAGGTGAATGCAGAGCAGGGCCAGGACATCCTGCCTTGCATGGGAAACCTCTGGAGATGGCAATGAGACACCTCCAAATTCCCACTGCAGCACAGCCTCAACTCACTCCCACTGCTCCTGGTCCACAAGGGTATTTTAGCACAGAGAAGCTTTCTGTCACCCTGGTGCTCAGACTGGCCTGTCCTCACCCACACCACCAGGCAGAGCTGACACCCGTGCCCAGAGGGGTGGATGTCAAACCAACTCCCCCTGAGCCCAGAGGTTTCTGTTCTTCCCCCTCACCATCAGGAGAGGACCAAAAATCATTCACAGGGTTATTTCCATGAACAGCCTCTGAGGCTGCCTTCCCTGGTTTTCCCATAACCCAGCCCAAACCCCAACTCCTCAGACACTTAAAGCAGCATTTTCCCTCTATGCTGGCCTAAGCTGCAGTTTGATTTAAATCCAACTGTGACTGTATTTAAGCAAGTCTCCACCCCAGTAGATGTTATCACCTCTTGTGGCTTGGCTGGGACATGGGTAGAGCATCAATTTTTCTTCATGAGCTCCATTTTCATATTTTAAACAGTTTTTCTCCTCCCTTTGAGGTTAAAATCAAATAGTTCCCATGGTGCTATTTTTAATTTTGACCTTTTTGATAATTCACCTATAGAAAAAAAATTAATGGCCAGAATTTTAATTTAAAAGTGTCTAAAGAAAAAGTTCTGCAACAAACGTATCCAGGAAAATCACTTGGAGATTTTTCCTTCCCTGTCAAAAGAGAGAAAGCCAAAAAGGTAAACACCTATGTCCCACTGTCAATGACTTTCAAATGGAGTTTTTGACCACCATAAAAAATTGTTTCGTTTTTCACTATAAAAAAGTTGCAGTACCATAACACTAACAAAAATGTTTGGTTCTTTCAGAGTATTTAATGGGAACTACTTTGCAGCTAGACCCAGCTCTTCAGAATTCTTTCCATATCCCTATTTTGTTTGCAGCAGCAGGATCTAAATAGCTTCATCTGATGGCTGCTTTTGCATTTTTATTTTTATAAAAAAATGGAACACACACTGCCCCCTTCTCTTCCCCCAATCTACCAGGCTTTGCAGTAGAGTCTGATTAAATGAAATGTCCATAGTCATCCAGAAAATTCACTGCTGTAATATTTCTGCAGCAACCTAGCAATGAAACCTGAACACTGCCCTGTCTGTAGCCCAGGTCTCCTGGGACAGACAAGCACGGAAGTGCTGATGCTGCTCCACATCCCAGGCCCTTCTTCATCTGCTGCTTTTGTGCTTGGGCAAGGGCTGATGACTTAAAAATGTAATCTTACTATGATATTTATAGTGCAATAAACCACAGATATACACACACATGGCAATTAGAGGATTCAATCTTTCCACTCCTTGGGTTTTAAGCCTCACCAAGAGTTAAATTCCCCTCTGACATCAGCCCACCTGGGAAACCCTGGGGGTCTGCAGTCCAAGTATGGAAAGTCAAGGAAAATTTAGCTGACAGGCTCAGAGAACATTACATTTGGCACAGGCAATTAATTTAATTGATTTATTTAAACTACTACACTGTAATATTTAATCCCTAGAAAGCTGAGGGAAGTGTCATAGGTAGAATCAAGAACCAGTGGTGCTCTACATGTTCTCAGTTCCAAACTCTTAGAACTTTGCCAGCTATTAAAACATAGGTATCAGGAAAATATCAAAGTAAAAAGATGAGTGGCTGTTTAGTGTGCCAGAACCATCCCAGGGCTTTCTTCTTGTTAATTCACAAGGAGAATTAGAGGTTGAGCCAATTTGTGTCCCCCTGGCTGGAAGTCCTCCAGCTAACCAACATAAGTTGTGAAGGCCAGATGAGGCTCTCTACTTAATTCCAAGAGAGTTGAACCAGAGCACCCGAATGTCCTAATTCTGTCATCCATCCCACACTATTAATAACTGAGGATGTTACTAAAGTCCAGTTTCCGAAATATGAATGAGCCTGAGCTGCAGAAAACCTCTTGATTTAGAAAAGGATCACAAAAATGAGGTGAATTCACAAAAATAAAGCTACTAGAAAGAGCCATTGTAGAGAAGGATGGTGTGAGATGAAAGAGCTGCCCTGCCTACACCTCACTAAGCCAAGAAACTTTGCATGAAGCTGCTGAGCCCTTCTAGCTCTTCACTTGGTAACTTTTGGGAAGCAAGCAGGGGCAAAGTAACTTCAGCAGCCTGTTTGCAAGCTGTGCTTTCCTGTTACAGAAGAGGACTCAGGTCATGATCTTCCCGAAGCACCAAAACCTCCCAGAGGTGCTGACACACCTTTCTGACCCCCTGGATGATCAGCTTCCACAGTCTCCTTTCATCCAGGAGGTGAATTTTAAACTGAGATTAGCTATCAGGCTTTTCTCCCAGGGGCACTAGTTTATGTCTCTCTTTCTCTACCCAGAGCTATCATTTCCAGCATTTTTAGAGTCTGCACATCTTGGACCTCTCCCCTAAATTTGGCTGAAACCAGAAAGTATCTGCTATACAGTAATGATGGGAAGAGAGTCAAGACAGTAGCTTAAGCACTAAAGAATATTTGCCTCCCTCAAAACCACAGCTACTATACAGAGGTAAATTTTTGTTTTTGTACAGACAAAACTCTGAGGAGGCAGTTGACAAGGCCGTATTTATAATGAGATTTCTTCCCTTTTCTTCTGTCCTATTGATGCTCTTTTAGGAGCAAGCAGCTTTGCTGAGACCACGTGTGTGTGAGCATAGAGAGCAACAGTCTTGGCACAATGAATGAGTCATGCAATCTTTTGTTCACTCGGTATAAATACAATTAAAAACACAGCCCCATTTCCTTAACAGGCTTAAAGCCATAGAACCCTGGAGTCATTCATAAACTAGAATCCTAGTGCAGAATTGTGTTTAGAACAGCATTTGATTTGTGTTTAGCTTAGGTTATAATTACTTCATCATATTTTCCTTAAGGAAATGAATGATCAAATTCACAAGGAGTTGACTTTAATTATACACACTGCTTAATAACTTATGTCCATTTGGAAGCAATTACTTGATCCACTGTGGAAGCAGAGAGGGGGGAGCTGATGATCTGGTTTCCAGAGAAGTTAAACAATTTCAGGCATTGAGCTCCTAATTCCAGACAATCTCACCAGACGTTACAACTTCCTGTGTCAGGCTTCACCAAAGGTACTTTCATAGAATACCTGTAGGCAGAGGAAGCAAGCCAGTATGTTCTTCCCCTCTAATTCTACATATTGCTTTGACTCACATGGAGACATCCTGTGACATGACCACAACTGTGGAGCATCTGTTGTGCAAGTACCACAGCCCATCACAGGTGAACTAAAGGAAACCTTTCCTTTCCAAATGGTACCAAGAACTGTACAAAACCCTCTGTTAATAGCACACCTGTGGTACTGAAGGGAGAGCTCAGAGAGTGACTGCATTTCCCAAAAGGCTGCAATTGGATCCACTGCACTTACACTGCCTCTCTCATAGAGATCCCCTTCCAGGACCAAGGTTCTGGATCAAGTGCTGTGTTCTGCTTGGGTGGAGTAAAGGAGAGCACCCTGCCCTTCATGATTGCTGTAATTTCACTGCAGATATCTCATGACAGCTGGAAGGGAAGGTCAGGCTTCAATGCCCAGAAGCAGGACAGGAGCAATAGATCCTTATGATGCTAAGTCATTTACAGTGACTAAGAAATCAAAGTGAATTTGTGTCACTGCAAACAGCTCTGCCAATCATACATCATAAATATCTTCAACTGGGGACAAGTCAGGCCGTTACACATGGAAAACATCATCCAATACCAAAAACAGAGGTGCTGGAATTTAACTAGCAGACACCTAAGAAAAAACATTCAAGCAAAATTTTCACAGCCCAAACCCTGAAGAGACACATGCAAGCTCTCATCCGAGTGACACACTCTCCCACAGACGAACATGGCAGACACATAACTGCCTCCTACATCTGCTTGCTGCATGCACAAAAGCAGCACTCAGATAGAAAAACATCCCAGATTTTTTGGAGTCCTTTGGGAAATTCAGTTTTCGTTTGTCTATGCAGAGTATTGAGCTTTCAATAGAGGAGAAAAAGCCCTCTGGACAGAGCTGGGAAATAAACATAACGTGTTCATCTCTGCTGAAAGATACTGCAGGATGTGGGAAACCAACCAAAATATCATGCCTGGCTGCAGATTACTGAGGACGAAAGCAAAAAGTCATCAGATTTATACAGACTAGTAAATACAGGAGATTCATACACTTTAGGAACAGTATCAAAATCTTGTTTTATCAATTATCAGCAGCTAGATGCAGTAAGGATCAGTCCTTTATGAAGAAGAGGCACACCAGTGTTCAATATTGTATTGAACGGAATTTGAATTAATCACTCACAGTGAACAACAGCCACACACTAGCACAGCATCCTGAGAAGCAATGTCTGCTTGCAGCACGGCTACCCCCATGGCACACACCTGGCAAGAAGTTCACCAAAATCCCATGATCAAATATTTCTGAACGAATTTTGTAGAAGGAGCAAGGATGAACAAAACGCTTTAGAGCTCCCTGATAATCTCTCTCTACTATGAGAGCAGCAAAGAGAACAGATGAAGAAGCAATTGTGATACAGCCAGCATCAGCCTTGCAGGCTACACTGACAGTTCAGTGAGATCAAACATGCATTAAAGGGCAGTGTGTGAGTGAAAAAAGAGTTTTAATGTAACCACAAAAAACACGTTTGATGGGAATCTCTTTATAAAATGTGCAGGCAATGACTGCCCAACAGTAATGGAAGAAGGTCAGGAGAGGACACTGTGCTTACGAAGCACCTGCATCACTCTCACTTCCTGCCTTCTGATACCTGCAGCTAACTTTCATGTTTCTGTTCTCAGATTTAACAACTGGGCTGACACAAGGAAGCCTTGGGATTTCTCAAGATGTTACTGGCAAGGTCAGAGAAGTACAATCCCCTCCCATCACCGCCTGTGCTCCGAGCACTGTGCTTCACTCCGCTGTACAGTAACTGTGCCAGCGACCTGTGCCAGCCACCCACCCCAGCAGGCTCCACCCTTCACACCCATTTCAGCAGGGAAACAAACAGAAGGAGGTAGGACACACAATTTTGAAACTGAACTTGAAGGTGAGACCCTCAGTCCAAACCCATTCACAGTCTCTGATCACAAGTTACAATTACAAATCGAGCTCAGGAGTGAAATAACATCCTTTCCTCCTCCTCCTGCCTGCAGAGACAGGAGTTCAGGGCTCTGTTTCCTTGGCAACAAAAAAGAGCATCACAACAGCCTCCTCGCTAGCAAATGACATACGAAAACGTGTCATTTTTTTTCTCTCCGGTGTCTTTTATCACCAGGGAGTAAGTCTGAACTCAGAACTCTCCACTCAGCAAGAATGGAAATAGATATCCATTACTGCTATTTAAAATGCAGTATCTTTAGAGCCTTTAAGCTTGTCCAGAGGTAGGTAGCAAGTAAGGGATTTTCATTTATTAAGTGAAAAAAGAAAAAAAAACCCTAATCTTGCTGAAGTTCACCTTTTAAGACAAATTATAGAACTTGAAAAGAGTTTGGGGGAAAAATGCAGCTCATAAATTTATGAGCTGCATTTTAGATTCTGTTAATATTCACTTTTGAAAAGCATTAGAAATGAAGATTACAAATTTAATAATGCAACACATGGGAGGAATTATCCTCCTCCCCATATAAAAAGGCAATTTGCTCTTGCCTATAAATTGACTTTCTATTACTGTCATTAAACCAGCATAATGTGCTATAATTAGGGTCTGCCCAGCCACAGCTCTGTGGCAACCCACAGCCAAGAACTCATCATGCCAACTTTAGCAGACATCCTCGTGAGCCATATCTCCTCACTGCAAGACTTTGGGGTACTCATGGACATTTATAACGGGTCAAAAAGAAATTGGATTAAATCAATGAGGAAAAAATACAAGAGTAGAGAAAGCCCCTAAGCCACAAGTCAGTGGTAGCTGGGCCAGCATCCTGAAGAAGCATCCTAAGAAACCTTGCCATCTCCCTGACTTTCCCCAGATACCTTGACAGACACAAAAATCTCTTACTCCTTTTCCCTTTTGCCAGAATAGCGAAGTGAGATCACAGTCCTCAGATTGCAGTAGTTTCCCACCCCTTTCCTAAGCTGCTTCCAGGCTCTCCTCCTCTATAGTTTGTGCAAACTGGGTGCCCTGCATGGTCTGTCCCCCTTGTAGAGTACCTGCTGCTCCCCTCTCACTCAACATGCTCAAGTCTAACTCCACATGTGCCTGGACCATCAGGGATGATTTTCCAATGCCCACATGAGAACCTACCAAGCAGCAAAAGCACTGAAATCTGTATTCAGTGGTTTCCTCTAACAGGCAACTATATTTAAACAGCTCAACTGAAAGAGCATTGAAATTGTGCTGGCAGATATTTACTGTCCCATTTCCCACAGCTCTTTCCCCATCTTTAAGTTACTGATGGGCTGTGACATATCGAAATAACAGAAATCTCAGTAACAGAAACCTCTCTGCCACTTCTCAGTATTAGTACCATTCTTCCCTTTCACGAGCCATGTACCTGAACAGCTAGATGTTAATTCTGTCATCTACCTTTTTTTTTTAACCATTTTCACTCATACTTCGTGCAGCAGACAGCTGTAAGACTTGCTCACATTTCAGTTACTTCTGGAACAAATCTGAGCAACTAGAACCGAGGGAGTGAGTTGACAGCATCTGCTGATGCTTCTTGCCCTTCCTTTGCTCGTGAATTGTCCTGAGTTTTACAAGAAAAGCACATGGTAGTTGTTCAAGATTACCAGAGTATCACTGGTCAGGCACAGCAGGTGCTCTGTGCCTGAGGAAGCAGGTTGGCAGGCCAGGCCAGCACTGGACCTTCCAGCACCACTGGCCAGCTTTGACAGGACATGCCCTTCACTCCATGACAAGTCAGCCCACTCAAAAACTTCTCAGGTACCCAAATGGTCATTCAAAGGAGCTTAATGGTTTGGAATGAACATGAAGGGGACTTGTGATAATCAAAGCAAACCCATTTGCAGGTCTGACACATACATAGGAAGCACTTTGCAGTCTCCACCAAAGCCTGGTTTAGTCTCCCAGCTGAAGCAATTTTTAGGTCAGAACAAGTGAGGATGCTTGGAGTCTGTGCTTTGTCCTTGGCCTGTTTTGGAGAAAGTGTAACATTCTCCAAAATGCTACAACTGCACATTTTCAAAGAAACCACAAGGCCACACTTGATTTGAAGTTACTACTGGATTCAATTCCTCTGGATCCATGAATGACTAGTACATCCTCCTTCTATCACATAAGCCATATTCCTGATTGAATTGTCCCCCTGTTGTATCCATTCTCCTTAGAAATTTCCCTTTATGAAGCATGACTTGGCCCTCCTGAACATTACACAATATTTGTCTTTCCCGTGTGTTTTCTGCTACAGATACTTGACTTTTCCCCGTATTTTACTGTCATATGGAACAGCTTTCCCTCTCAATAGTCACAGCTGCTTAATGAATTCAAAGTGTGACATTTTGTTTTCCACGGTGAGGTGTGTGAGAAGTGTAAACCATGGCTGAGAGATGAACTAGAAAACACAGAGGGCACCGAGCCTTTCCTACCAGCCAGACACAGCACTCTCAACAGCACCCACTGCACGACTCAGCTTTATTAATTTACTCAATTAATTGACAGACTTGACTAAACAAATCAAAAATGTCAACTTCAGAAGTATATACAAGCTTCTATACATAATACAGTTTCACAAGCCCCAAAGAGATCCTCCTGTGCTTGATACTCGATGTGCTATCCCACCTGGACACTTGGATGCTTTGCTCAAACAGTTCCAGGATCCAAGGGGATTCAAAGCCTCGAAAGACTTTCCAGAGCACTGCACAAATTTCTCTGATGTCGCCCACATGGGACGCTACAAATTGGCACCAGTAGTCGTCAACATTTTGTTTTGATTTTCTGGCAAACAAATCCACCCTCTGAAATGTTTGCAGGATGCTGAGATAAAAAGCAGCAATGAGTAAAACCCAAAGAAGTTTGAAGGGTTTATTTTTACCAAGCAATCAATACCTTCTGGCAGTCTTCCTCCAGCTCTAATAACACCAGTGAGGACAGTGACCCTTGGCAGGTTTTGTACACTGCTCTACAAATATTATCTAATTAACCATCACAATCCACTCCTAGAAAAAAAGCTGAAGTTCTTCTACAACAAGAGAGAGAATGAGTGTTGGGAAGGGATACTGATAACAAGGTTATAGTTTGGGATTCCAGCTCTTGCACATCCAGTCTAACCATGCTGCTCCTCAGGGGCCAGCTCCAGGGAAATGGTGTTTTTCACACAATCTGTGCTTAGCACAAAGCTTGGTTTCACCTAGCTATGAGAAAGCACTAGGACAGTGCCCGAGCCAACTCATTAATAAATCAAATGACAATAAAGCAGTCGGAAGGAGATGAATTATTGAAATCAAAGCAAACTTAGTGCTCAGAGACAAAGCTAAACTCTGTAAACTGGGAGTTACTGAACACAGAGCCTGATTTTTCTCAGAACAGCTTTACTGAAACACTGCAAACTGCCAGTCCAGTCCACCTGTACCACAGTTCAGAAGAGGATTCACCATTCAGCAGGGTGGTGATATCTTGATGCTGATCGTCAATATTAAAGATGGAAGAGGAATTTCAGGTCATCAAGTCAACCACTAAAGTATCTCAAGGGATGCTCACCAAAACCAAGTTTAAGAAACAGGTCTAAATCCAGAGTCAGCACATGTGTCAATATAAATCTAGGTCTGGATTCTTTTGAACAGAGTATTTTTCTATTACTTTGGGGCAGCCATTACAGAGTCACAATATTTAGTCAACCTTTTACTTCTAGTCATTAATCATGCACCATTTAACTACTGGTTTGTCATTTAGTCTCTTAATCCTTTTCAAATCCTTCTGCTTATTTTCACATCTTTTTTCAATCCCATTCTATGTGTCTTGCTAATTACACTCCTTAACTGTCATAGGCTGTTTCAACAGACATGTTGAGCCAGACATGGCTTGATCACTTGCTCTGTTATGTGCCCAATGAATCATTTGCTATTGAGATATTTAAAATATAAACAGTGTTACTGGAATATGATAAATTGTACTTAATTATCTGGACAGCCGCCTGTAACTCTAGGGAGGAAGGGCAAATGACCATTTAACAATATACTCAAAACCAAGATTTCCAACCTTGTAAAAAAAGAACAATGAAAAAGAGAAAAAAAGGCCTAGGGTTTCCATCTTCTCAAATATGGACTTTTGCTTCCTGGGCAGACAGTATTGTTTTCAAAGGACTGTTATTTTCAATTCTGCTGTGTCCTGAGCCAACCTGTGCCATCAGTCTCAGAAGACTCCATCTCCAGAAGTCTGCACATGACAGCCTGAGAGTCACAGATCACCAAAAGTAAGATGACATCCAAATGAGAGATGCCAAAACCTGTGACAGATGAATGAGACACAGCAGACATCACCTGAAAACTTCAAGATAAGAGAATTATTCATGGCTAAAAGGAAGAGAAGAGGTACTGTGATATATATGAGAAAGATGGAACTGAGGGAAGTAGGTGACCAACCGTGATGGAACAACTGTCAGAAATACACAGAGCTCTGAAATGTCAGCCCAGCTTTACATGTCCACACCTTCACTTCCAGTGACAAGCCTGACTACACAACTTGACACGGAGCAAATGTCACCCTGAACACTTCCTCCCCTGAATCTCAGTCTTCATTTCGCTTCTACAACCATGTCATGATCTGTCATACTGGGGATGCAAACCTTAAAACCACATGTATGCAATGAAGAGAAGAGTTTACAAAGTGTCTGGAGGAGTAACCAGTTCATTCAGCCCAGAGGAGAGCTAACAGAGGCTGGAGGGGACCATTATATGCCATCATTGTTAGCTACCAATTCGGTATCTTCAAGGATAGGAAGAACTTAACACTCCCTTCTCTTCCATGCCCATCTCCTCAGACATGGCTATCAGCCCACACCAAGGAAAGTGTGCAAGGCTCAGAGGGGAGCAGAACTCCCTGCACTTGGTACCCCTTGAAGAGTTCTGTCTAGGCATGGTTTGCCACACCCATTGAAGCCAAAATGTGCAGCTAAAACAGGCGAAGGAACAAATACCCTCCAAGACATCATCAGCACTATGAAGGAAGGTTGTGCAGCTTCCACGTGGCAAGAAAAACGCCATGCACACCATAATCCCCAAATACACTCACATCATGCAACCCCATTAGATCAGCAGCTCCTAATTAATTTACAGTGTGGATCAGTCCTCAAACACCTTTTGCTATCACTAAGACCTACTGAAAGTGATGAAGAGGAATCATTATGCATAACACTCTCAAGAACTTGCTGTAAACACATTTGGCAGCACAGGGAGGTTCCTTTATGGCATAATCCATTTTTATATACACCTAATATTTTCAGGTTTTCAACTGATTGTCAAGAGTGTTTGTAGAGGCTGTTAATGAATCTCACTGCTAAAAGCAGTTACAATTCTGTAGCTATTAATACAACGTGACATCAGTTATATCAGCTTCTGAGTGAATCACAGTTTGCAATCTTGTAGGTGTTCGATAGCTGTTGTCACATCGAAATAGAACATTGTTAAATATACTCCAAGTCTGTCCTAGTTCTGCAGCTCTTTTCCCCCCTTTCTGCACTGCAACCTTACTGGACTGAACACCCGCAGCTCTGAAGAACTAAATAGAGGAATGTCAAGAGGAAAATCAGGTTGACTGTTAGACCACTCAGATCAGCAGGTTTTAAAATGTTCACTTTTGACTGCAATTTCCTCTCAAATCTGATGACTATAAGAGGTTAAAAGAACAGGTCACCAAATCTTTTATGATGTCTAAACCCTTCAAGATGGACTCGTATCAAGATGTCAAGCTTTTTTTTTCTCCTTATAAACTGAAATAAAAGGCTGATAATCTTTCCTGACATAGTAGTTTAGTATTAAAGCTGGCAAAATCCAGTTTTCAAACCATTAACTGAGTATTAACTGAGTATCAGATGCCAAATGCTGCTTTAATCTGCATAACTGAAATTCACAGAATGCTCCTGTCTCAGTCAGCTTGTATATAAAAGCACATTCTTAACAATACTGGCATAAGCCTGTGAAGTTATTAATATTTTGCTCAATGAAACATTTTCAGACCATCATATTGTCCCTCCTTCAGATTCAAGCCCCTCGCTAACATTTTTCATGCAGGTAGTACCTTGTATGGGTAATCTTTGGAAACCCAGCCTTAGAGCTCCAGAGCAAAAATGTTTTTGAAAATATACAGCTTTCTAGATTCCAGGAAATTAAACAAAATTATGGCCTGAAATAAGATTTCCTGATTTTTACAGTCACTCTGTCCAACAAGCTTGCTGCCTTTCTGCAGCAGACAGCTGCAGTGAACAGGCTGTGAAAACAGCTGAATTCACCAAATAAAATGGACTGTAGATAATTTGCCTGGTATTACTCCTAGAGCAACAAGCCAGATTTTGCCTCAACCAACCATGCAATATTTCACAGAGTGTTTTAGTAGGTAAGCCAGGCAGTACTGAGACAGAAATAGAAAAATATTGAAATAGGGCCCACACGATGCCAGGTTTAGAGGCACTTGGCTTGGATTGGGTCTTGGGAAAAACTGAGTTCAGGACATAACAGCGTCTCCTGTGCAGGAGCAGTAAAAGCGTTTCTGCAGAGACTGAGCAGCCAGGTCACAAGAACAGACCTGCTCCTGTTACTAGGAAGATGCCAGGAATTCAGTGGAAACAGATGAAAAACAAGTTTATAGAATGATTAACTTGGGACTCTGGCACAACTCAAAGCAGAGGACTGGGCAAGATGGGAGAGCTGAGAATTATTGCTGTGAAACAGTTCAGAAGTGGGTCCAGACAAACAGATATGATTGAAAAATCGAGTTCTGCTCCTTCCCCTAGCCTCAACAGGTACTTTCTCAAACCTCACATTTACCCTCTCAGACCCTTTAGACCAGATGTGAAGATTACAAGCTCTGGGTTTTATCATGTATGATTCATTTATGCTGTAGCACCACTGTGTGAAAAGCAGCTTTGTTGTGTACCCACATACCCTGAATTGCACATCCACAGCCTGTACACACTGGATAGGCAAATCCTTAGTTAAACATCTCTTTGCCCTTGCCATTTGCAGAACCTTCACGTGCACAGTAACTAATCCCAGATCTCTCTCCTGCCCTAACAAAATACCAAGCAGAAGTGAGAAATGTGCACTGGTGGAAGGTCCACAGGCTGCCATACAGGAAACATCTCCACCTTTGTTATTTCTTGCCAAGGCTCTAGCTAGTATTGAGAACAGCTTTCCCTATGTCAAGGGAAAAGAGCCAATAAACATGTGTGAAAAAAACCCATGATACTAAATTTGGAATACATTACCTGGCGGAAATACAGAAATATAGGAAGACAAGGGGAAAATAAACCTTGAGGAATACTGAAAATCCTGGCGGGACACAGAGGTAGCAGTTAAAACTGAGATATTTTTAGGCAGGCCCAAAACATTGATCAAGACATGATGAAACGTCCAGGCAGCCATGGAGGAAACTCCACCCAAAGGTGTGAGGCAGCTGTTGAAAACCAGCCGTGCCCAGGGCAGCTGATAGTTCCTGCTAAGGAAGGAGAGGAGGGAGCAGAGCACTGCAGGCTGCAGATGGACATCAGCAACAGGCTTCTCTGGGCTGAAAGGACTGGTCCCAAAACAAGACCACAGTGCCTTTCCAAACTGAGTGATCTCAGAGCTGCCTGATAGGCATAGCATCAGGATACCTCTGAGGCCAGGTACAGCTACTGCAGCGATAACCTGATGGAGAGAAAGCTGCATCTCTCCATCAGTGCAGCAGAACACAAACCCAGGTGCTTTTGAGCCCAATCATGATCATGACAGTGTTGCTATGCTAAAAGAAGGAATCACTGCCTTACTTAAGACACCCAAAAAGCCCAGTGAGAGCATCTCTTCCACCCTCAGCCCCATAACTGAAGAAATCCATATGATCCCATACCACAGCACTCCTCAAGGCCCCAGATGGAGGAGGAAAGTACATCGGCGACAGCATGCGCTGACAGCGCAGTACGAGAACGGGTGTCATGGGATGCTAACGTTGCCATGGCAATGTCCTCATAGCACGTAACATTTTGACACTGTCTGTTTTGTGAGCAGCAGCACCGATGTGGCAGCCTGCAAAGCCAGGAGGAAACGGCTGTTCGAGTTTTGCCACGCTTGTTACTGCAGCCGGCAGCCAATTCAAACTGTCTGGGCATTGGAGTTTGACCAATCTGGCAGCTCCGCTTCCTAAAGTGCACGAGGAAGCTTTTAACAGAAACTGTTCCATAAATCACCCTGATTTAACAGGCATGGGCTGCCAGGCTGAGCGCTGGCCTGCACGCCCACTTTGGGCACTGCCTGCCCTGCTTTCCACGCCAGCGCTTCCACTGTTCCCCCATCCATTCCCCTGAACTGCACAATCCCAGGCAGGGTCTGCTCCTCTGCTCCAGCTGGCGTGGCACAATCAGAGCAGCAGCCTCAGCCCCACTCTTGCAGAGCTGTGGGGTGATTTTCTGAACTGCCAAAAGCACACACAGCCCCAAATCCCATTCACTTTCAACGAATACCAGAGACCAAAACTCACCAGCATTTTTGAAAAAGCCCAACTTTGTATATTTAATATTTAAAACAAGCACTGACTCTTGTAGAAACTATGCTCATGGCAAAATGCTTGTTCTTATCTCAAGGTACATTAGATAATGTACCTTTCTTCTTTACTTACATTAAAACAAAAATCCTGCATCTGGAGGGGATGTACTGTGGACTCTGTGATCCACGAAGCCAGATGTGTGGGGATCAACCCACACAAAAATGCCTTTGTGGATCACACAGTCCACAGTACAGGGTTTTTGGCAAACATACCAAATTCACCACTGAACATTGCAACAGTGGGTTGTGACAGCAATTCCTTCTGGTTTAAGGGGATCTGGGGGAAAGCAAAATACTGACAAGCTTTAAAAGTTGGTCTGTAGCATTGCCTACCCTTACTGTGAATTGAATTAAAATTTCTATAAAGATGGAAGGGCTCTGCAGAAGTAGTGCAGAGCAGTTGCTATAATCCCACAGGCTACTGGTGAGGTCTCAGGGCAGGAGGCAGCAGGGCTTCAGCCAGAGGGACAGCAGCACGACCTGAATGTAAGGGACAGGGAAAGTTACTGGGTCTGAGTTATCATTATACTTTCAGGAATTAATCAACTACAGCAGCTGCAAATCCAACAGGCATTAGAAAGGAAAAGCCTTCTCTTTTTTTTTCTTCTGACAATCTGATTTAAACACAAATATGGATATAAAGCAGCCACCTTAAAATCTTGAGTGAAGGTTTCCTAACTTTTTGCTAGAGCTGTGATGACATGCATAAAATACAAGAAAAGAAAGGTAAAAACCCAAAAACACCCAACAACCCACCCACACAATCCTCCCAGGATGCTGAGAAGTGCTAAACAAGGAGCTGGATTTACAACAGGGGAAAAAAAAAAATCTTAATCTTCTTAGACATCTTGGCTGCAACACAATTAACATGTTTTCCATCCACGTGGCAGGATACATCCCCTGCGAACTGTAAATATGCATATTGCTGGTGGGCAGCTGGCAAAAATCCCACAGCACTGGGAAACTGTCACCACTGGGAAATGTCAGCCTCATCCATATTACCCAGGGAGCTGAGTGAGGGGCAGCCTGTCCCCACACTGCTGTCCCTTGGTGACACTGCTGCTTCCTTGCTAAGGTGGGTCCTCCTGCAAGTCTGAGCTGCTGCTCCTCAGAGCATGGCGAGCTCCAGAGAGGGGCACAGCCATGTGCTCCTTGGGCAGAGAGACCACAGCCTCTTAAATCAGATGTCACCCATGTGGAGCACAATAAGAACCACTATTAATCTCATTCCAGCTGCTAACTGTGAGTGACACCTCGTCCTGAGCATGACAGAATGAAGCAATGACAAAGTACCTGACAAAACAGGCCACTCTGGATGCACTGAAAGCAAAGGTTTTCAAGGATGCTGCACTTTGCCCGTGGATCCTCAGTTACAGAGCATCTCCTCCAGCTCCCAAAGTCATCCACAAACATTGCTATATTCCTGGAGCCCAGGGGATAAGGCGTCTTATCACAGACATTTACCCCACCTCCCAGTCCCACAAAAATAAGCACAGGTCTCACTAAACAACAGACGAATACTCATGGGATAAAATAGCTCAACCCTCCAAACCAACACTAAGAAAATCACTAAAGGCATATGTAAAAACCAGTAATTTCAGAGCTCTGAAAAAATTAACATACAAATGCCAGAAAAGGAATGAGTAGCCAACAGCACTCATGCTGAGAATGATCTGGAAAACAGCATGGATCATACCCTGAATGTTAGCCAGGAGCAAGAGTGTATATTTACAGGAATACTGCATACAAAGCGTGGGAAACAGATACTCCTCACTGCAAGGGACCACACAGCAACCAGGGCACTGTCCACACTGCTCCTCCTGCACAATCCCAAGTCCAGCAGGAAGGCCAACAGGACACTTGGAAAACTGCTTTATGCAAAAAATAAACAAACAAAAAAACCCAATCAAAACCAAAACACCCAAAGAAAACAAAACCATCCATCAGGTTTCTTTGGTCCAAACAGCAAAAGGAGGGAGAGGGATGCCAGGCAGCAATGGCTGTCATTATGGTCATTTCCTGGCTGGGAATTATCAGCACAAGAAGGAACAGCTCTACGATATGAAGAGTTGCTTTGAAGAGAGCAGCAATCAATTGCTTCCCATGTTGCTGGGAGCAATGTGATAGCAATCCACTATTTCCATTCAGATTTAAGCTAAATTTTAGGGTGAACTATCCTTCTGATTAGGAACAGATTAGTTACCTGGGGAACAGGTACAAGTGACCCCTCTACCTCCACATTTGCAAGAATAAGGACACAGACAATAGCTTAAGTTCCTCTTAGTCATAAAACAGTTTTGAGAAAAATGTGTTATTTACCTCTGTACACAGTGTACTCTCCAAATTGTTAAGTACTCAAACATTTTAGGCTGGTTTCTGCAAGGCTGTATGAGTGCTTTGTGTTTTGGACAAAGCTGATATAACACCCTGATGGTATGAAGGTGGAACTGATATTATCCATCTCAGTGATTTAACTGTGGCTGGATTTGACTAAAAGGTAGGGCTACAGAGCTTGCTGCACCCCTGTGTGGTGAGGCTGTATCAGGCCTACTCAGCCTTTACAAGTGTGCTGCTTTGCAAAAGCAAAGCCAAAGATATAACTTAAATGCAGATTTCAAGGCAAGCATGGTTTGAGGGAAAGCAGAAAGTGCCTAATTTGTGTGTCATCAGCAGATGACTGAAGCAATGGCACAACTGCTGGATCACTGTGTTGCAGAACCCCAATCATGACATATGTTGCCATACAGTATAGCATCCTCCCAGAAAATAAAACCAAATGCCAAGGGAACATCATTTGGATAGATGGGATATTCAAAATGTGTTGAACACTTCCACAGAGGAGCAGAAAGCCTTATTCAAATATGCTAATGGTGCTTCTCAACAGATGTCTGTAGGAGAGAGGAGGAGACGGCAGGGCTGAGAGTCTTGAGTGAGTCAGGTCTCACTGCCCCACCAAAACCATCAATGACTTACAAACCATTTCCTAAATTAAATTGTTCACATTTCTAATCTAACTGAAGGCACTCAAATATAAGCAAATAGTGCTTCAGAAAACAATGGCATAGATAAATTATTCCTCAAAACAACTACTCCAATCAAACTTAATTCTTCCCTACACAAAGCAGATCCACACATTCTGTCAAACGGAAATGTTGAAGCAAAGTAGTTACAGCGTTTCACAACTTGTCCTGATGCAAGAATCTGACAGAGCAAAGATAATTTTTTTTTTGCCTGGAGAACAGAGTGCTTTTGAATTAATAAATGTTGCATTAGAATTAACTGCACATGAAATAGAAGCAGTAAAAAAACAGTGTCTCCTCGACAGAAAGCTTTCCAGGGACAGATTCTTCTATTCAGAAACCAGCTGACAGCAGAGTAAGAGAAAGAGATATCCTTTTCCTATGGCTGGCAGGGATCACTTATAACCACCCCCAACAACAACTGCACACACGGCTGGAACTCAGCATCACCGTCTGAATACCTGTAACATACATCAGGCCACCTTTGAGGGAAGGAGACACAACACTGTGCTCTCCACGGCTGCAAAAGCTGAGGGGACAGCACAGAGCCACCATCATGGCCCATGACATCATCCACATCCCTGTGCCCTATAAACCCACACCCAGACGACCACCAAGAAAACTTCCACACAACACTCTGTGACACAGTGCTTGGGACCCCTGGGCTAGCAGCTACCTCTCACCTTACACCAGCGTTTAGAACAATTGTGAGCACGGCACAGGTGGATGCTCCAGGCTGGGGCGTGCTGGAGGACTCTGCAGGATGCCCCATGGGAGACAGCAGTGGGAACAGCTGGTGGCCTGGGAAGGCAGCCTGGCACGCTGAGCCTCGGTCGATGCCACGTCACCCTTCCCTGTGCTCGCCCATCTGTCCCCCCGTCCCCATCTGCTGGGTTGTGCCACGGACCACGAGCGCCCCAGGACTGACGCTGACATTTTGCTTTGCCTTTCTACAGGCACAGCATGAACCTGGCCCAGGACCACGGCTCCCACGTGCAGCCACAACACCGAGAGCAACACAAACAAGGACAAGGTTTCAAATCCTTTGCTCCTAGTGCTGACTCATTCTCAGGGCTCCTGCTCTGCTCCAGTCTCCCATGGCCACTGAAGACAAAACCTGTTGTCTGTGACTGCAGTCCTCTGATCACACGTGCAGCAGGGCAGGCCTCCAGTGCACAGGGCAGGGAAGGGACAGCAAGGATTGTTCAGGTACATTCATGGTGTAAGAATCAGTTCCTGTATTTAGGATCTGGATTAACTCATAACCGGGTCTGGGGTCACCAGCCTCTGCAGGTCTTATCCACAGCGCCGTCCCTTTCATACACTTTCCTCTGATGGAAGACTGATCTGACAGCAGCTCTTCCAGAATTACTCTCATTTTTCATTTCAACTTAATCCATTTAGGAAACAAACACGTTTACCTAGAGCTAGAATGTGACCAGCAGGGAGAGAGGCATTTCTTACAATCACTAGGATAACCTACGGCCAAAGATACTCTCTTTACTGTGCAAGAAGAAGGAAAAGCCCAGGATTTTGCTGCCTCCTGCACCAGCCAAGAGAGCTGGCACCCCTGGGGTAATGCATGGCCAGGTGAGCTCTAGGGGCTCTATCTTTGCAGGGTTATAGGGATAAACTATCCTTTCATTTATAAAAGATTTATTTGAAAAATAGCTAACATTCCAGATGGATGAATAATTTCCCGTTTCCTGTATGTCTGCCATATGAGCATGGTTACCTACCTTACAAACAACTAACAAATCTGGTTAGAGGCTTGCAGAGCTCCAAAAATTAACTTTGGATGAAGCAAAACCCAAGTAAGCACGAAAAGGACTTAACGCAGTTGGGCTATATTTAAGAAAAGATGTAAAAACGGACTAGTTAAGTCTTGAATCATTATTTTCTTTTAAACCATATGTACCCCAATACAGTGCTGCAACTGAGAAATATCCATGGCAACGTGAAAACACACATAGGGGCTCTCTCTATTTAATAGCTTTGTAACGCTTTAATGTTTGAAATTATAGAGAAGGTCAATGTTTAAAATTATGAGGAAGTTCAATAGATAAAACCCAAACAAAAGAATATTCTAAACTAACTTAAATGTTCTCAGCCCCTTCTTACACCCCAATAGTTGAAATGTTTTTTTATCAATCCATTAAATTAGTATTTCATATACTTCTCTTCAAAGTAATTGATCGTAACACAGTGCCTCTGCCAGTACTTTATAACATGGGAAAGCAGCAGCCTGCGTTTTTGGGCTGAATTTTATCTCTAATTCAACTCTTTTCTGAATGAGCAGCTGACACGAGGAAGGCTTACTGTCAGTATCTAGGAGACATTTTGACTTCGGAAACCATTTTCTCTCTGGCAGACACTTGGTTCCAGCTGGCTGAGACATGATTTGATTCTCTTGTCTTGCAGCCAGGACAGGGGTCTGCCAAGCTGGACAGTCCCTGTGCTGAGGTCCTGACCAGGGAAGGGACACTTACAAGTCCCTCACAGCTGCTCTGCACCTTTCCCTGCTTCCTGACCAGAGCAGCCCTGCTCTTCACACTTGGGTGTGTAAGGAACCTTGTGCAGATGTTTAAGCTAGATCTGGATTCCAGGGTAGCTGTATTTGCAGTGTGACCCGCTGCTAAAATTCCACACATCTAAATCTGCATCCCTGTCAGGGCATGCTTCAGATGCCTTCTGCCAGTGCAAGCAGGTGTCCTTCTCAAGAAAACCAGGATGTAGGATGAAAGGAGCTGGTGCACTGCAGTGTCTCACCCACTCGGGCCACAGCACAGATGGAACACACAGCCAGACATGAGAAGTGCTGCTGGGTCCTGCAGTTTAGGCACAAGAAAGCAAACCCCATCCCTTCCAGTGTTTTTTCACATTTCCCTACCTGTCTTTCCTTAGGTGTAGTTCTTGTCCTCTGTAGTACACGGATGGAAGCTCTCACCCCTCCAGAGCTGAGCATTGCTTCTGACTTCCCAACTCCCAGTGGGTTCACCACTGCTACATCAACTGTCCCAGCTACTCAAACCACCTTCTCTCTCCTGCTCAAAGCTTGCTTGTTCTGCATGTGTAGCTCTAAGTCAGTTGTTGTCACTCTCTACAAAATCCTTCCTTTCTGTTCTGCTTTAGCCAGGTGTCCAAACTTCATGCTTCACACAAGGAGCAAGATGGTTCTCCTCCACACCACTAACCTTAAGGATAACTTTCACCCTGAACTGCCGAGGGCTGTGCTAAGGCCACCATCAGTCAAAGGGGGATTTCACACACCCCATTCCCTCAGTTTTACTTATGAGTTGCACCCAGGTGCACCACAAGCTGCCTACAAGGCAGGTGCCCACAGTCATCATGGATCCTGCTATTAACCCACACACACTTGCCTCTTGGCAGTTCAGTCCTCAGCAGTTTGGTTCCTTCTGACATGTTCCCACAGGAATATCAGCTTTCCAAATGGCTGATTCCAGCCAAGACCAAGCGTATGGCAGATCCTCAGAACAGCTAAGATTTGTGTTCACACGATTTGTGTTAGAAACAGGCATTCTACAAATGTGCCCACAAAGAGTACATGACTGACTTATACCTCTCCTTACTCTACTACTCCATAACTGAAATGTAGGATAGACATTTGCATAAGTTAAACCAACAATTACTCTGATAATAACTGCTCTTTAAAAATCCTTAAACTACAGTGACATTGCTGGGGACCTCAGTGGAGCAAAGACAGTGGCACTCAGCCAGCAGGAAGGCAAGAAACATTATCATGCTGAGATCAAAAGAGTTATAAAACCTGAGTCCTTGAATTGCTGAGTGCATTTTGGCTATTTCAAAGCTCCACTGCAACTTCCTGGTGAAAAAAGCTTCACATTTGCTCAGAGCATCTTCTTTGTAGACACAGCTGAGGAACGAAAAGGGCATTAGAACACTGAAGTCCACATCCACCTCCCTGGAGAGGCACACGGACACGACATATCTGAAACTCCATCACCCTCATGCTCTGGAATCACTCAAATGTGATCCTGTCTCTTGTCTAAGCCCTGTTGCTTTCCTGCCTCCACTGGCTGCCTGCTCCTGCACACTAAGAGATCATCTCCACCCAGTTCACTGCCCAGAACTCTGGCCAGACACACTGCAGGTGTACCAGGCAAAGGAATTGTGGAAGATAAGGAGAGTCTTCTCACCTTATGTGCACAAGGTAGACTGCAAAGAAGAACAAAAGAGCCATGGCAGAAAAGGAAATATCGTATAAGTAAAAGTATATTCTGTATTTTTAAAAAGCAGAGTCATTTCTCCAGACTAAAAGGGTGAAACACTGCAAGCCAGAGGTATTGCTACCATTGCCTAGCATGGCCAGGGCTCTCAGCACATCTGTAAATTTCCTTTTAGGCTCCTTTGAAATAACCCACCCATAGTAACTTAAATGAAACCTCAAGAATTTTTCTTGTTTGCAGATTTAAGCGATCATTAGACTGTTTTTCTCTTTCAGAGAAAGACATCAAATTTCCTTTAAAGCTTGGCCATTTATCAGCTCTTCTCCTTTTTCTGTAGGATGGCTATTCACTTAAAGATGTGGTTCTCAGCTTCAGACAAAATGGATGATGTGTCTGTTTGAAATAGGATTGTTTATTTTGTCAATGCCCCTGGGATCAATTTCATTTTTTTTCTGCCACCTCCTATGGAGAACATCTTGCCAAGTGCAGTATTCATCTCCCTGAATGAGCTATCGAGATCTATTTTTTTGACAGAAATCATGCTGCAACCCAAACTGGTCAGAATCTCTCACAATTTCAGAAGCGTGCATGGGTATTAATATAAAATCTTATCTGGCACAATTTCAGCATTTCTCTTATAATTTCTCTTTCATGTCATCTATTTGCTTGAGAAAATGATACACTTGTAGTTTTAACACCAAAAATAGAAAGCAGCACACGTTCTTCCTGACTGGTTGCTCATACGTGTCTGAACACACACTCACAGGCATGAAATACAGGAGCAACACTGCAACATCCCCATCGCACTGAATCCACCCTGAGCAGCTTCACTAACGAGACAACTCACACAGGCAAGATCTGCTCTTAAGCTGCTGGAGAATGAGGTCTTAATTGTAGATTTATTTAATTCAGAGACAAGTACTTGTGTTGTATGCAAAGCAGCTTATTAACATTCATGCATGAACATTCACTAAGTGTGAATAAATACAATTCAGCGCAAAAGCTTTTTTTTTTTTTAAGTGGTGGAAGAGGAAGCATTCACCTAAACTATCACCTTGCTCAGAGCAGGAGGGGTTGGACACCAGGGAATGAAATGCTGTCCCAGGCATTGTGTTGATTTCTCATACTTGAGCATGCTTCACTATCAATCATTCCTGAAGCAACAGCGCTGAGACTTCCCAAAGCTCCCATTATTGTCTTGTATGCTCCTCAGCATTCAAACCAAATCTGAAGTGCAAATAAACCATCAGCAAAATTTTTAGACAAAAATTTTAAAAGCTACATCTGTTGGAGGAGACAATGCTCTGCCTGCCACCCCTGCATGATGCTGATGACAAGTCTAGGTTAATCACACAGATGATGAATTGATTCTTACGTCAACTCCTTTAAAAACAACATCGTTACAGGTGTAGCAGCTGGCGGGCTGATGTATTCCTGCTGGCATCTGCACACCTTGGGATGAGCCACTAGACAAAGGAGCATGCCGGCATTTTGAGGGATGCAACCATGACAGTCGGTGTTAAAATACGCCGTAGTTACCAACTTTTATTATTTGCCACTCTCAAGATTCACTTACAGGTTCAGTCTCTGATACAGTGCGCACTGGGAAAAACACCCCTCAATTACCAGGGAGCCATCGGGAATGGACAGAGTGCTCTCTGACCTCTCTCCATCCTCCCTACCCACGCAGCGGCTGTGCTGCCCTCTACTCCCAGCACCTTCTCCAGCACCCACCACCCTTCCTCTCCCGTTCAACCCAATGCCTTTCCTGCTTTTCCCTGCCAGTGCCCCTCTTCTTTAAGCCTGATCTCATTTTATGACTACCGGCAACAGTCTGAGGCCAGAAAGATCTTACTGATGTCGGCAAAAAAACCACTGAATCCATTCTGCAAGGCTTTTGTTTTGGGATTTAGCTGCCCTCCTTTAAACTGAATCCCTCTATTCCCCTCTCCAAAGGCAGCATGGTGTACGGAGCTAACAAGCCCTAGGACCAATCGGCCCGAGAGCTGATGGTGTATAAATCAGAGTGGACACACCACCCGGCAGAACGGACGCCTTCTCCCTGAGCGCTGCCCTTCATTCACACACAGGAGGATGGAGCGTGAGCCGCTCCATTTGCAAATAACCCGTGTTTCCCATCGATTAGCAGCCGGAGCGTGTTCCGCCGCTGGAACAGACTCCCAGTTTTAACCTCCACGGGCACACGCATCCCTTGGCCAGCAGTCCCCAGCACGCCCCGCACACCCCCGGGATGAACCGGCGGCCCTCGGCGGGGTCGGGGATAGCGCTGGCAGCCGCACACCCACCCGGCAGCCGCACACACACCCTCGGCTGCCCCCATCGCCCACGGCGGGCGGACACGCAGCCCTGGGCACCGCCGCCCCCGAGCGCGCCCAGCCCGGGCCCCGTACCCGCGTCCTCCTCGTCGAAGCTGTTCATGCAGGGGAAGTAGATGGCCAGGGCCTCGAAGGAGGCGGAGAGGCTGAGGCGGCTCTGCGAGCGCTCCATGAAGAGCCCGGGTCCGGGGGCGCCGCCGGGGGTCTCGCCCGCGGCTGCGGGCGGCTTGGCGAGCTTGGCCGCCCCATTCTTCACTCGGAGCACGGCCCGCGGCGTCTTGGCGGCGGCGGGGCCGCGCTGAGGCGGCGGGGAGCGGAGAGGAGAGGCAGGAGAGGCAGGAGAGGCGGACGGGAGCACGGAGCAGCGCGGAGCGGAGCGCAGCCACCTGCTGCTGCCGCCCGGCCCTGCGTGCCGCCCGCCCCCGCCCCGCCGCCTCAGCGCCGCCAATCGCGGCCCGGGGGTGGGACGGGCCTGGGAGCGGCCCCGGCCCGGGAGCGGCCCCGGCACCGCCAGCAGCTCTCATCCCCTGCCCCGAGCCCGGCCTTGCGACCCGCGGTTCTCGTCTCGCCTTCTCTGCCTTCCCCAAGCCCGGCCTTGGGACCCGCGGTTCTGTTCTCGCCTTCCTCCCGTGCTCCGAGCCCGGCCTGGGGATCCCCGGTTCTGGTCTCGCCTTCTCTGCCTTCCCCAAGCCCGGCCTTGGGACCCCCGGTTATGTTCTTGCCTTCCCCCCTGCCCCGAGTCCGGTTTGGGGATCCCGGTTCTGTTCTTGCCTTCTCCAGGCCGGAAAGATCCTTCGCATCCCCAGCACAGAGATAAAGCAGGTGTAGGTTTGCTTGTGAATTGATGTGAGAAAGCGAAATAGACAGAACAAGAGATGCAGGAGGAAGAGCGTGGTCCTGGCTTTGATCTCACTGAGATCAGAAGACAGCCTTGAAGCTTTCAGGAGCAGAACCTTGAAGCTTTCTTCCAAAATAGAGGGGATATAAGTGATACTGGTGTGAATGGGGGAGAAGCCCGGCTCCCAGCATTCTCCCACGTACCTTTCTTTACATACACAAAAAAATCCCTCCCCAAAATATAAAAGCCACTGTTTGGATGTATACAAGCTCCCGGGGAGAAAGCACATAAACTGGGAGGTTTTCCTTGGTGTGTTACATTAACCAGGATGGCTGGGCCCTGTTGTGGCTCAGCATTAAGCCCATTCTGCAGCACACTGTGGGACAGAAGCTGCTGTGCTCTGTGAAATGAGCGAATTTGAGATCCTTCCCCAAGTCTCTTTTTTTTTTCCAACAAGCTTTATGGCGAATTAGTGGCTCAAGACTGCCAGCTGTCCACAGGTGCTGCCTATGGCAGAGACATTCACAGCATCTCTATTCCTGCTTTGGGGAAGGAAATGCAGTATAGCCTTATTTATTCAGTGCAAAAAAACTCTGGGATGGTGTTAGAGTGTTTTCCACTAGTGGCACGGTCTGCAGAAAAAGGTTGCTGTTCCCTCAGGGAACAAAGGAAGATGTTCCTCGTGCTTGGTCTGTCACCTTATCCTGATAACTAAGTGTCATCCCACTGAAATGACAGGCCTGCTTGTGCTAATCCAAAAATGCATATTAAAGGTCCAACATCTCCCTTAGTATATGTGTGGCTAAAACAGCTACATGTTGAGTGCTCCAGAAAAACAGCCTGTATTCTCCATTCTCAAACAGTTAGTAAATCAAGCCATTAAAAGTTTTCTATCTACTGAAAATCCCACCAGAACTGTATTGTATTTGTGGTTGCCAGTGCCAAGAAGCAGCAAGAGCAGGGCTGCTCTCAGGGAGGGAGTGCCAGGAGCAGCCTCTGCACAGAGCAGGGACAAGGATATGACCAGGCACAGTCCCCTGCCATGGGAGGCAGAGCAGGAGGTGGTGGCAGTGGCTTCTATCAACACACAGCTCCAAAGACATCTATGGAAAGCCAAACTGAGACAGTCTCAGCTACAGCCCAGGTAAGAGCTAGAAGCCCCCCAGGCTTGGAGGTTAAATGGAGCTTCTGACAGAGAGGGTAAATGTGAGGCCCAAGTGAAGCTTTTTGGGGCTGTTAAGGCCAACTAGTGCACTCTCAGCCCTGACATCCGGGTTCTTCAGGACTGGTGATGCATCCAGAATGGCAGAGGTCATATGAATATCAGATGCCAAGATGAATTTGTGGGACTTTCTAAAAGAAAATATGTTATTTAATTCAAAAACTAATCAAAACTTGCTCTGGAGTTAGTGAGTTATATGAATTACTTCATCAAAGCTAGGCCAGGCAGGCAGTAAAGAAGAAGGAACAGAATGAACTTATTACAGACAATGATATCTCCAGGTCTGAGTTTTGAAAGGCAGGGGAATCAGTGAGGAATGTATTACCATATGTTTAAGAAGAGATTTCAATAGCACCAATCAAGGCATTAACAGCAGCTACAGGCACAAATTTAGGTGCATTAAAACTGTTAAGACAGCTCCTGTCTACCAGTCCTGCCAGCACATTAGATCAGAGGAGCAAGAGGCATCTGTGAGTCCAAATTTGCTTCCAGGTTGCCAGACACAGAAGTTACCTAAAAGTGCTGACAACTGCTTTATTTTCATTTAAAGACTGCAATAAAAAATTTAAATGAGGAATAGAAACTTAATCTCAGCTTTATGCTGTGGCCATCTAAATTGCTTGTTTCACTACATCTTGAAAGCACAGTGATGGCAGACACAGACCTGTGGCTTGGAGAGTGAATCTCTGTCCCCAGCACTGTTTTCTTCACCAGCATACTAGGGCTGAAGACTCTTCAGTGCTTTGAGACTTTCTGTTTAGGTGCTAAGGAGGACCATCATCATCCCCACCCACCTCTGTGCACTTTTTCCATGCTCATCCATCTGCCAGCTTCCTCCAGACACATGGTCAGAGCCCCTGGCACCTGCACAGCTCAGCACCACTTGGTCACACTCTCCAAATGCTCCTTTTGTGCATTTTTTTCCAGGCTGTCTTCCACCTCCCTCTTTACTGTATCTGTAGGACGAGCCATGCTTGAGTCCTCCCTGTTCCTGTCTGCCACAGACCGGCTTGGGCTGAGGGCTCTAAACATCATCCCTTAGCTTTGGTGTCATCTGCCTCTCATTTGACTGCTACATTTTGCTCCTCAGGGTGGGGGAAAATATATGCCCTGCAGAGCTCTTTGATTATTAATTGGGCCGAAACACCCTAAACCAAAAACATCTGCCTTAAAGTGAGACAAAATGCATTGACAGCAGGAAATTGGATGGACAGTTAAAAGGCGTAATGCCCTCCGGATGCCTGGAGGAAACTGTTTGTTTTGGCTGCCTGTTTAAGGGAAATAGGGATTTGCAATGAAGCTGGAAATTGTTAATATGTAAGACTTCTTCTTCATTGATCGACATGGACAGAAAGATCCTTGGGAGGGACTTGCAGAAGTGAGGATAAACAGGGAGGAAGATTCCTGTGATGTAAATAAGCTGGGAGTGCCACCGAGAACAAATAAACTCGAAGATTTACTACCTCCAGAACAGCATGTCTGTGGCTGCCCTACTGGAAGTGGTTAATTGATTGTTTCCCCAGTGAAGCAGGCTCTGACTGATTGAACCATGGAAAGCTCTGATAGATTTTTCCTGCTGGCACTTTCTCTTCCCACTAGTCACGTAGCTGATATTTTTCCCTTTACTCTTAGGTGTCTGGGTCAGCCTAGGAAGTTCATTTTTATACTGGAGAAAGAGGATGTGCTGCCCTCTCCCTCTTGTACTCCCTACAGTTCTGTGTATGCCTGTTTGGAAATAAAACCAAACTCTCTGATTTGTGTGTGTTTGCTCTTTCTGCTCTCTCTGCCCACTGCTTGCTCAAAAAACAATCCACATGCTGGGAGCTCAAATGCAACAGAGAAACAAGTCCTACTAGTGAAAACACATACATAAATCTGCTCAGAGTAAATATAGCATTCCTCAGGGTTGGGCTTCTCCCTGTCTCATGCTACCCCTTCCCTGCCCTGAGCAAAGCTGGTGCTGGAGCCAGGCAGATCATGGTTGGCCGCACACAATGTTCTCCAGCACCCAAAAACAAATGCAGACTTTACCGTTCCTGCTCTTCAGGGCTCTAATTTATTCCACTTAGAAGTTCCTCTTGGCCTTTCTAGGCAGTCTTGAGGGCAGGAAATGAGATGTGCTGAACATGGATACACAGGACCAGGGACTAAAGACTGGAGAAGGACTTGTGTTCCCCTGGCATCAATCCAGGATGATGCTCAGAGGGACTGGCTCACATACCCGACACACCAAGTACCACAGCTTCACTGAGCTTGGTTCTTGTACACTTACATAACAATACACATTTTAACTTATTTATTCTTTCTTGCTACTCGTGTAGAGGGAATACTGCAGGGTGATGCCTCGAAGAACCAGGCACAGTATAAATACAGATTGAAAGCCTTTCTCTTCCCCAAGTGCTCATTGTCCAAGTAGCCAAGACAAAGAACAGAAGGCAGTATGATTTTTTTAATGCCAATTCAGGGTACAAAGCATATGAGTTTTGGTTGGCTTGCCCAATGCTGTATAAGGAAAGTCTCTGTTGGAGCTAGGAACTGACTGTAGATTTCCTGCCATAATCTCAAAACTACCTTTTGCTTTTCACTTATAGAAGCATTGTTCTAACCTTAGCAAAATTAAATTATAAGCCAGACAGGTTTTAACAACATCCTTTGTTGGCTGGGCTCCAGACAAGCCAGGAGTGCTCTGGTTTGTGCACAGCTGAACCACATAATGCCCTAAAGAGCGAGCCAGGCTGCTACCTGTGTGGAGCCTTTCACAATGCTCTGCACTTACTTAAACCTGACACCCCATCTAAAAGCAGAGATCCTGTTGTTTTAGTCACATCTCTCTCACTCCCTCTCTAGCTATCAAAAACAAGCCCACAAAGGTGCTAAATGTCTAGTGAGACAGAGCTCAGGGATGAGTAATGGGAGGCTGAGCCGTCAGCCTTGGGTCCCTGGCTAGCCCTGCTTCTTCTCACATTTGTCTAGCCAGGGTGTTCCTGAGTTGAGAGAACTCAAGGCTTCACAGCATGTGCTGTACTCTGTTTTTACTGTTGGTATCTACTAAAACTGCATGAGTTCAGCCCATTCAGTGGCTTCCAACCCCTGGCAGCAGGAGTTTGGATGGGCTGGACACTCCCATGGGGTATAACTCAGCAGACCATCTTCTGTTTCGCTGTGTCCTTCTCAATACTGGGGTTTGGGACAGGCTTTTTTGGTTCTGCCAGCCAGGATGAGTAAAAGGATATTAAATCAGGGTGATTCTCTTCTGATGACTAAAATGCAGACCCAGACTGATGAAGTGCAGGGTAGTGGTGATTTGCAGACACGTTGTCTGTTGCAATGTTCACTCACATATGAAAGGGAAGAGGAAGCACCTGCATGTAGAAAGTGCTGTTAAGAGCAAGTACTTGCTTATCCACTTCCCGATTTATAATAAATAAAACATCTCTCCAGGGGCTGTGCTATTCCCCAGCTCTCCAGGCTGGGAAATGGTTAGGCACAGTAAGGAAAAGCTTGAGATCTGGGAAAAAGAGAATGGAAGATCAAAAGCAAGAATGAGGCCAAAAATGCAGAAGTGTGGGAGGCACAAGGGGAGAAGGAAGGGACTGGGGAGTTTAACCAGTCAAAAAAAGTTTTGCAACCAGAGGCGAGTTCAAGAGAGCTGAAGAAATGGACTTGGGCACATCCTGTGGCCGGGAGAAAAAGAGACACTAAGTAGGAGCTCATGTACATGAACAGCCCATCTAGCTCCTCCAAAAAGAGAGAAGCCCATCTGGAAACTCCATCAATAGTCACGAGCATCAGTGTTTTAAAGCATCTGGCTGAGTGACCAAACATGGGAGAAGGGTGCAGCTCAGGCAGGTCAGGTGGGTGCCTGTCCTGCATGGGTGTAAAATCACAGAGGCTGCTTTGGAAACCTGAACCATGGAGTTCTCATTCTATGAAGCATCCAAAGCAGACATTTTGTGGCAAATATCCCAAGGGTTTGGGACAGGAGTTTGGCAGATTGTGGCAGAATGAAAGGATGGAATTCTGCAGACAAGCCACTTCCTTCGGTCCTTTCGTTTGTATCCACTCATGGTGTTGGCATTGTCACAACAGAGGCAATGCTGGGAATGACAGGTGGAATTTAGTGCATTTGAATTTTAATCAGCAATTATTGTAAAACACAATAATGCTTCAACTAGTGGGCAATTTAGCTCCAATTCCAAAAATATAGACTCATCCACTCTAAACGTCCAATCTCTTTCCTCCAAGCAAACTAGCACATAGAAATGTATGAATGATAACCAAGCAAAGTAATGATGGCTGGAGAATTAAGATTGCTCAGAACTACCCAGCCAAATTACATATTAATAGTATGGCAGCCATCCCAGGCCAAGCTTTGAGAGACTCAGACTTGCTTCTCTCACTGACACTCGAAGGGCTGTGTCTCTATCTGATTCCCCTGTGTACTCACACAGGCACAGAGGAAAGGAGAGGAAATATTTAAATACTGTTGGCAGCAAAAATATTCATTGCCAAGACTGGGAAGTTCTGCTACCTGTGCAACTACAGCGTTTCTTGGAAGGAATACAGAAAATAGAAACATAGAATCATAACAGACATTTCATCTTTCTGGTATTCTGAGTTTGTGAATTTAGCTTTTTAGTTGAGAATGTGTTCGTGAGCTGCCCCCACACCTGGCATTCAGGAGCCCTCAGTGCTGAACACCTCCCAGCCACTCTGGGAAAACATTCCATAGCAGGGATCAGCCCGTGCCCAGTCCCTCCAGCACTAAAACAGCTCAGACCCTCTTTGGGAGAAACCCAGCAAATGAGGGCACATGAGCTCTGTGCCCACTGTGCTGCTGGGGCTCAGGCTATCTGAGAGCTGGTTTGGTTTGGGTTTTATGAAATTACAGAGTAGTTTGGGTTGGGAGGCACCCTGAAGACCATCTCATTCCAGCCCCCTGCTGTGGATAGGGACACTTTCCACTTGACCTGGCTGCTCAGGGCCCCATCCAACCTGGCCTTGGACATTTCCAGGGGTGAGGCAGCCACAGCTTCTCTGGGGAACCTGTGCCAGGGCCTCACCAGTCTCACAGGTAAGACTTTCTTCCTAATATCAGTCTAACCCTGCCCTCTGGCTGTTTGAAGCCATTTCTCCTTGTCCTGTCAATCCATGCAAATCCTTGTCCAAAGCCCCTCTCCAGCTCTCTGTAGCCCCTTTAGGCACTGGAAGGGATTTAAGGGCTCCCCAGAGCCTTCTCTCCTCCAGGGTGCATAACCCCAACTCTCCCAGCCTGTCTCCAGAGCATAGGGGCTCCAGCCCATGGAGCACCTTGGGGACCTTCGCTGGTGTCACTCCAGCAGCTCCATGTTCCTGTGTTGTGGTCCCCAGAGCTGGAGGCAGCCCTGCAGGTGGGGTCTCACCAGAGCAGAGCAGAGGGAGAAAACCACCCTCAACCTGCTGGTTTTGCTGCAATCTCTGCCAAAAACATCCCTTAGAGCAGAGACCCCACAGCAGCCCAATGAATGGTAATTGAATTTCATTGAATGTTAGGATTTGGGTCCTTCAGTTGCCAGAACATATAATCATGTTGACAAAATGTTCCTTGCTGCCACCTGCCTCATCCCAGCATTTGTGCTCCCCTGCAGGAGAGTCCCATCAGGCCATAGATGCTTCTAAAGTCAGTGACTTTTGGACTACAGCCCCTTTGCACACAGTTCTCAGCCTGGGAGGCAACTGGATTGTGAAGTATCTCTTGTAAATGTGTCTGCTGAGTCTCTAATAAGAAGAGGACAGAAATAATCTTCTGTGAGGCTTCCTACAGATGGACTTTAGTACCTGTAAAAATTGTAGCAAATGGATTTGCTCCAGAATTGGAAGGACATTGCAGATTTATGGAATGAGGTGATGCAGCTGCAGCACAACTGGAACTTGTGGGGACAAATCACTGCAAGCCCTTGGGGTTCTTCAGATGCGTTTCCATTTTCTGCCTGGGTTGCAGTCTCACCTTAAAGGGTTTTTGTGCCCCACAGTGCTGGGCAAGGCACTAGAAGCCAATGGAGAAGGGAGAAAATGCCTTTTCTTCATCTCAAATGCTAACAACAGTTTGGTGAAATGTGTTTCCATGTTTATGGTTCTGCCACAGAAGCTGCTTTAACCCTTTCTCTGCTTTTGCCTTGCCTTTTCCCTCCTTCCTTCCTCCAGGCTGTGATAACTCTGTCCCCAAATGAAAGGAAGATTCACTTGTCTGCAGTTAGCAGAGGGGCTAAATTTGTTATACATTATGCACATTCTTCACGATGCAGCATTTTTGCTGAACTTGAGAGGAATAATGTTACATAAGAAACCCCTAACAGATTGTCTATAGAACACTATACAAGACAAATAGTTCAAAGCTGTGACTCAAACTGTGGAACTACAAACTGAAAGCAAGGCCAGTGCTGATCAACCAAGTGATAACACATGTTTGATCATAATACCCTAAAACATTGCATCTGCGTGAAAATAAACAGAGATCTCAATGACCTGTTGTAGTTCTCACCAGCAAGCTCACATTTAGTTTCACAACTCCGTTCTCTCTTCTGACAGTCCCAAAATCAAAAAAGAGAGTGCTCTACCTTTCAAAATGCCTTATCTATATATGCCATCAACAGACTGCTCCTTCAAGTGTTGTAATTCCTCTCTTAAATCTCTAAGTATAGAAAACTATAGAAGGAAATGTAGGGGATTCTGTACTGGGCAGAATGTGTATGTTCTGAAAGCTTAAAATTAAAGCAGCACACGATGAAATTCACTACAAGCATGTCTTGGAAATATATTTTTACATTGATTGTTTTAGTACTCTCAGAGTTACTGTATTTCTTATCATCTGCCTATAAAGAAACACTAGTAATACCAGTGAAAATCCAGATAATGTTTTCATGTTTTTACAGACGCTATATTTCATCCCAAGTACTGGAATATATCACTCCATTTCTTATCTCGCCCGTCTTGTTTTTATTCCCCTCTTCACATTTAATTTCAACTCTTTTTTACATTTGCAGTCTCATCAAATCATTCACCTTTTTTTTCAGTCTGTTTGAGGGCATGGTTGCCAGCATTCCTAATGCAGTTCAGGCTGCGTTTCACACTTCTCACAAGGAAAATTTTTCAAGTTCATTCAGATTGCTTCCAATCTTCAAAATATTAGGCCTACTCATTCAAATACTTAGTAAAAGTACTGTAAAACAGTTTACCATATTTTGCTTTTGCTGCCAAAAAGACTCCCTCACTTTAGATTTCAGCTATTGAAGTGTTTATCATCATTGCCTGAAAATCTGCCCTTTTTTCACTTCAATTCTTATCATTAATGGCTTGATGTCCCCCATTTCACAAAGATATTGTGCTGAGTTGCCTTGATTCCAGTGGAAAACATCTTCAGTTTGCCTCTGACAAAATGGAGTTGCAGCAGTGATTCAGGACTGCTGAAAAACTGCTTCAATAAAACAGGACACTTGTCATATGAAAGCAAATACGGTTTGAATGCATCTTAGAGGTCAATAAATCTGCTGCTGGCTGGCTGTAGAGATAACTACCTTGTCTTACAAGGTCTGAGATTGCTTTTAGTTTATATCAGTAAAATTGTGAGGGATGTAGAAATATGGGCAGGAGGGATTCACTGCTCTTAATGCATCAGTACAGATTGTTCCAGCTTCTGGTTGGGGGGACAGCAGAATCCCTTCCCTAGAGGTCCAGGTTTAGTTTTGGTTTGATTTTTTTTTTTTATTATTTTGTAAACACCTTGTTAGTTGTTTTCTCTCTTGTCTCTCTACAATTCACATCACTAAAGCAGATGGGGATTTTGTTTATCCAGCAGCACCTGCCCAAGATCTTATTGGGCTGATGACACACTCAGCATTTGTACCAGCTCACTGCGGGGAGGGGGTGTCCAGTGTCTGGAATCCACTTTTATTTTCCTTGAACAAAGGGGCAAATTCAAGCTGTATGTGTCAATTCTTGCAGAGATGTACCCTGGGTGTGTAACCCCAAGAGATGTCCTGTTTCCCAGGGCCATTGGGACCATGCTCTGCTCCTGTGCAGCATCCCAGCTCCACTGACTGCTCCACTTTTACCTTGAGCACAGATGTGCTCTTTCTTCAGCAGATGCATTGCTGCCCTGGGCAAATCACTTATTGGAGCAGATGCTGATTTTTGTTTTTCAAGGCAAAATGATTGCAATGTGGTGCCCTGGGCAGACAGGGCTCCCCCTGTACACACTTTCCCCATCTCCAGCTGATGGCTCTGCAGGCATCTGCCCAACGTCCCTGTGCCAGGGGCTCTACTTCCTAACAAGGCTGCTTTCCATAGTGCCAGTGAGTGTTAGAGGGGCCCACACATCCAAATATTTGAAGGAAATGTGAAATACTGACATAGGAAGAGATGAGCTGTGTGAGTGATTGAAAACCAGGGTTAAGCCAGAGCCCTGAATTCCGTGCAAATTCTCCCATGATGGATTTTGCATGAGAAACCTGTGCAGCGTGTGAGCTGTACCCCAGCTTCCATCACCTGGCTGCTGGGAGGGGCTGCAGGGTGCTGCAGTACCAGCTCTGCTGTCCCCATCTTGCTGGCACAGCACTCAGACAGTGTGGGAACACTCCCCATGTGCATGCTATGGGTATTTGGTACATTGATGCAATGGAAAAACCCACCCAGTTCTTCCTCAAGCAGGAAACAGAGGCAGGAGCTGTCTAAACACTTCTAGGACATCTGCTCTGGTCACATCTTGAGTCCTCTTTGTCTCTCACCAGTGCAGAACTTTATTCTCATCAAGGAGGTTTGTCCTTGATGAGAGGAGGAAAAGCTCCTCACCAATAGTAGGGTTTCCCTGATTTTGCCTGGTTTTCCCAGGTTTTAGCCCTGGGTCACATCCCTGCTCTTCTCCATCTCCTCCATGAACACACAGGGAGCCAGAGGTGAGCAGTGCTGCACCAGCACCTGTGGGATGCCCAAGGGGCACTGCTCCTCTTGGCTGCCAATTAGGGAAAAATCTGGAAACTGGATCCATCTCCAAGACACTTTGATTTTTTAATTTGCTTTCTGCTTGATTTAGCTATTTTCTGAAACAATCTCAGGCAGTGAAAAGCCTTTTCAGAATAGAACAGGAAGGTTTTCTTTCTTCTGAAAACGCTGAAACAACATGTTTTGATTCTGCCAGATTTTTTGTTTGTTTGTTTCATTTCAAAACAGAATTCCAGTGAAATGCAGTAAATTTTGTGAAGTAGTTTGATTTTGATGGCTCTGTGTATGCTGGCTTAAATATTTTTCCGGCTATCTCCGTTTGGGAGAAGCAGGAGGGAAGGCAGAGCAGATGTCACACCATGCGTTGCAGAACTGGAGATCTGGCACCCATCCTGCAAACAGCCTCAGGAAGAGTGGGAACATGGTGTGGGTGCAGCTGGGGCCCAGGAAGGGACAGCAGAGGAAGAGGGAGAGCCATGGAAACTTGTCTGATGACGAGGCCACATAAACCACTGATGGCCCAGCTCTGGCACCACCACTGCTGCTGATTCCCAAGTGACCTTGGGCAAATGTCTGTGGCCCTGTGAGGAGGCAATAACAGAGTGACCCCTTGGACCCCTGTGTCTGCTAAAGATTGAGGCTTTTTAGAGCTGTGACACCTTTTAATTGAATCAGAACCACTCAAGATTCTGTGGTGGCAAGGTGGCAAGAGATGTACAAAACCATTGAGCCCACCTGTGACCCAGCAGTTACATTAACCACCACTAACCCATGTTCCCAACACACACCACAGCTACATGTCTTTCCAATCCCCTCAGAGCTGGTCACACAACATAACTTTTGTGTTGCTATTTTGAACACAGCCCTCATCTAGACTGGACTCTTTGCTCTGTGTAAAGCAAACAAGAGCAGTGATTGCATGGACCTGTGAGTTTTTGTTAAGAAAGGCAGTGTCAGAAGAATTTAAATGAAGATCCCAGCATCCTGCCGACACAAAAAGAAATCCAGGCTTTACAAAGTCAAAGAGAAACAGTTTTGTCCTCCTGGGAGCTACAAAATAGGTTGGGATGCCAAAAATAACCTGTTACTAGTTATAGATGCTCCAGCTCTTTTACCGAGACATGAAAATTTGAGCTGGGTTTAATACAAGATACATGTTTAGTGTCACTGTGACCTTCTGCAGATTTGCCACCCCAGCTTCAACCAAATTAAAGATTAATCCATCCTGTCACTTCATCACTTCATTCTTGCACGAAGCTTCCTCAGTGTGATTCAATCCTTTTCATAATGGCTTCATCTCCTCTCTGAATTTATTTGCATGAAAACCTGGTTCCTGAGTAGTTGGTCCAAGCTGTCAGGAAAGAGAAAGGAATTCAGGCTGCAGTTGTCAGGAACACACAAATTAAATGGGAGCTCTCATAGGTGGTTTTGGGACTTGAGGTTGCTGCTCCCATCAGTTTAGGGTCAGAGACCCAACTGGCTTTGGATGTTTAACAGTGTCACACCTGCATTGACAGAGCAGCAAGCTGTGCCAGATTTCAGGGAGGAAACATTTGGCCTTTCTAGGAGAGTTATAGCTCAAGGATTTTTCTAAGGGAATTAATCTAAAACGCGAATCAAGCTGGCAAATTCCTGCTCTAGAGACCATTCTGTTGTACACAGGGAAAACAGGAAATCATCTGAGCTGGGGCACAGAGGTGCCCTTAGTGCTGGGGCTTGGGGTGCTGGAGTGACACAGGCAGTGCCCACACAGGGTCCTTCTCCTCCCCACCTTTCTCATCCCAGCTATTCCATATTTCAGGTGCTCCTTTCCAGACTCAGGAGTGCCAGGTCCTGCTCTGTGTTCTGCAGAAACCATGAACTGGACAAGAGGCAGAATTTTATCTGGATATGGAGATGGCTTAGAGGAAAGATCAACAGCCTGATAGTCAGGGCTGGGAATGATCACATCTCCTGCTCCTTCTGCCCTCGCTGCTGCAACTCCCAGGCAGAGGGGAGAGGAGAGGCAGCAAAAGGGGTCACTGGAACAGAGATAAACAAAGGATAATCTTTCAGGCAACAAATCATCATTTAAAGCTAAAGAAGAGAAACAATTTCCCAGCTAGCGCAGCATTAAACAGATGGGCTAAACCACTTCAGCAACAAGCAGGTGTCTCAGGGCTCTGCAAACCCATCCATCCAAGGCCACAGGGTGACTGTCCTGGGTGACTCAGGTGTTTCCAAGACAAGAAGGCCAAATCCCTTCCTATAGCCACTGCTTTTATTGATTTATTGATCTGCACAATGTGCCAGTGATGTCTCTGGAGGATGCCTGTGATGGTACAGCCCCTGCCTGAGGAACAGATGCTCCTGGAGAATCATTTCCATTTGCAAGACCTCACATCAAGAGAGCAAACACGAGCCATTCGTGCTGCCCTTGCCCCAGCCTCCCCCTCTGTCCCAGCTCTGCCCTGCTCATGCCCTGGCCAGAGCTACTGTATTTTTTCAGTGCCAAAGCATGCAGAAACAGGTTCAGTCTCCATCTGGTTTGCCTGGTTTGTTCAGGTAGAGCCCTGGCTGTGCCCAGGTCGTGTGGGAGGTGGCACAGAACCAGGCAAGGAGAGTGGGAAGGCCCAGGGTTAGTGTTACACTCCAGTCCTTGGCATATTCATGAATTTTCTGAAGCCAGAGAAGGAACTGTGGAGCACTTGGGTACATAAAACCTTCCAAACTTGGGTGAGGCTTGGAAGAGTGGGAGGGGTGTGGGAAGTGCAAGGCAGACCCTGCTCTGGCACAGTGCTGCTGTGAGATCCCAGCTCCCCTTCCCATTCCTTTCCAGGTGCAGGCTGAGCCCAGCCTGTCCCAGCCCGTGGAGGTCAGGGCTCAGGGACAAGGAGGTGGCACTGGGCATTGCCCTGCCTGTACCAGGATGTCTTCATCTCAGGGGTCCAACAGCTCCAGAGCCATATGGCATCCAGGGAGCATCTCCCATTTCCTCCTCCACCTGGGAGCTGCACAGGCAGCAGGCAGGTCAGTGCTGGGGCAGCCAGCTCCAAAATCGAGCCAAGGAGGCAAAGGACGAGGAGGAGGAGAGCTCAGAGTAGCCAGAGGCTGCTGATGCTGCTGTTGCCATTGGCAAGTTGTGCCCTCGGGTACCTCACACCTCTCTGTGCAGCTCTGACGTCAGATGCCTCTGACAACTTTGCTGTCAGTCAAAAGCCTTTTCACAAACACGCACTGACAGCTTGCAGTGCAACCACCAATCCTGGCTGCCTCCTTTCCTTTCTTTTCTTTTTTAAGCACGCAGATTTCAGCTTTAAATTGCTGGTCCATTGCTGGCCTCTTGAGCAAATGAACCTTCCCGTGGTCCTCACAGCTGTGTCCTCTCCTGTGCCTGCTCCCCAGCCACTGCCACAGCCCTTGGAACAGCCCTGACCCCGGGAGCTTCCCTGCAGCAAGCAGGAGCCTCAAGCCTTGGATTTACCAACACCATGAAGCTCTCAGTAGTGTGGGTGATGGTGGCTGGAACAAAATCCTGCATCTCCTGTGGCTGGTCATGTTTAGTAGGTAGTTGAGACCCTGCAAAGGCTCATTTTCCCTCTTCTCCTTCCATTTACCTTTCTTTCCTTTTCTCCTTTTCCTCCTTAGGGAGGAATCAGTGCTGACCCTGTTTTGGAGATCCTGGGTCCTCCAGCCTGAGGCTCTGATGGAAGACAGAGATTTAGGGTTTAGGTGCTTGTGCAGAGAGGCAGTCAGCCAGTACCTTTTTCTCCTTTATCTTGAGCTGTGCTGGATCTAAGGAAGTGTAATATTTGCTCAAACATGTCAGTAAATCCTCCCTGTGCTACAGGAGGTCACCTTCCCTAATCTATGATGTCCAATTGCATAACTGAGATACTGAACAAATAGCTTAAATTTAATCTGTGTTTGCTTCCACCTCAGGCATGGCAAATCAATTTCTGGGCAAGCACAGTTTCAGCTCAGGGTTGGGAATGCACACTGGTCATGGTAACCTCAAAAAGAGCAGAAAAAATTAGCGAAATAAACCAAGTAAGGTTTTCCTGCCTGTTGCAGCACCTCTGCCTGTCAAACCTCACTGCAAGGCTGGTATTTTAATGCCTTCAGCAGAGATCAAGACACACCATGTCCAGGTGAGGTCCTGGGACAAAGGCAGGAGACTTTGCTCTGGATTTCAGCAGCAGGGTGCAGTTTTGAGGAGCTTTGTGTCAATGTTGTAAGGCACAAACTCTGATATTCCCTGAAACCCTCCCACCCCATCCAGCCCCAATGGAAGGGTGGCAGATTAAAGACAGCAGAAAAAAAGCAGAGATCAAGGGGCAGCAGGACTGCAGCAGGGCTTGGAAGCTGTTCTGTTAAAACGTGGGTGATGGGAGGCAGAGAGGGATTTGGTTTTCTTGTTTCTCTCCACGCTCATTTTTCTTTGGATCATTAATGACCTTTCATTCAACAGCAGAGATATTAATAGGATGCTTCAATTCCAAATGTCCCCATCTCCCCTCTCTGCTCCCCCTCTCTTCACACTTTCTGGCAGTCTAACAGTTTCCTTCACATTAATTAAAACAAATAACAAGCTTATACATCTCATCAGGGCAATTCAGAAACTAAACACATCAGTCATCTATTGCTCCAGGCACTGTGGATGGAGTAAAACCAGCTCTTTCCCCCCCTGCCATAGTTTCTTCTCCTCCCTTTTGGAATGAGGATGTGCTTTAAATGTCCATCCTCAGACAGCCACCACGGTGGGTAGGAAATGTTGTGCCTCTAAGCACCCACTGGGTCCTGCCTGCTCTGGCTGGTGCCATGTCACAAGCTGTCACTGCCTTCTGCATGGCACAGCTGTCCCAGGTGCTCTGAACCCTGGTGAGCACTGCCCCACTCCCTGCAGCAGCTCGGGGCTGTGGCTGCCCCAGCTCTGCAGTCACTTATTGCCTCTGGATCCATTTCCCAGGCTGAGGGATGGATAAACAGCCCTTGGCATGCTGTGGTTTGGATCTGGCCCTTAAATGCAGCCTCCTGCTGAGCCCTTCTGCATGCAGGGATACAGAACAGCCCTTCCCATGGCAAACAGCACAGGTCTACTGCTGCTCACAGCTTATTTCTGGCACCAACATTCAGAAGCAAATTCATGTTTTCTGCTCCCTTTGCAGAAAGTCTTTGAGTGAGATCCCATCAGACAGTGAGAGGGGGCCAACACAGAGATGGTTAGGGGCTCACACCACTCCTGGGGATGGGAAATAATTTTGCACATGGACCTCAGGCATCTGGGATTTGCATGGGCATGTGTATGGCAGGAAGATGCCCCCATGGCTCCAAGCCTGGCACTGCCAGGAAGCAACAAGCAAGGGTTTCCAAGGGAAAGACAGCAGAAATTGAGTGAAAAGAAGCTCATACTCCTTTTTTCAGGGCTGAAAAACAGCACCAAATCTCTGTCTCTGGAAGTAGCCAGGAAGAGGAGACTTCTGCCCATCCCACAGAGCATCTTCTGTACATGAAAAGCCTTAGCTTCAAATCTCCTAATTTACCCTGAGTTTTTTCTCTTTAATAGTATTCATAGTGGGAGCCATCTGGACTTGGTACTTTATTAGCTTAGAATAATTCAGCTTTGTTAATCTCATCCCATTTCCTGGGGTTCATTCCAGTTTGCTCGTGGTGCATCCCAGGACAGGGCAGTGCTGCTGTCCTGCTCTCCCATCACCCATGCTGCCAGTGTGGAGCAGCCACCTCAGTGTAGGTCCTGTCTCTCCAAACATGGGCTCACAGATTTCTTTAATGTCTCTGACTCTCTCAGCAGGCAGTTGGAGGCTTCTAAATCCACTGGGGTTTCCTACTGGTAACTGGGGACTGCAGTGAGTCCCTGCAGCTCCTCACAAAGCCTCCCCAGCCCCTGAAGGGGCAGAACTTGGAAGTCCCCAAGGGCCCAGATTTCCAGTGCCACATCCCACATTGGGGGCTCTCCCCAGCCCCCCAGGAGCCCAGGCTGCTCCTCAGCCACAGGAATCACTTGCTGCCCAAATTCTGGCCTTGCTACAAAGCTGTAATTGAGCTCCTATCAGCCTAAACGATCAAATTGCCCTGTATTGAGAGAAACCAATTTGCCAGCAAATTTTCTTCCACTCTACCTGTAGCACTGTACCACTAAGTGGTCATCAAACTGGCGCTGGGCTTCCTGAGCATCTACAGAGGGACAACTCTCATGGACATAATGTTCCTCTCCTCTCCTCTCCTCTCCTCTCCTCTCCTCTCCTCTCCTCTCCTCTCCACCAGAGAAATAGCAGGAACCACGTGAATGAGATCATCTGCTCCGAAATTACTCACAGTGAATTAATCACCCAGAACGGCAGCAACCGCAGTGGGAGTGAGCCAGGGTCACTGGGAAGGAGCTGGTGGCTCTGGGAGGAGGAAGCAGCCCTGCATCAGGGATGGAGCTGCCTGGGCAAAGTTGCTGGAAGGAAGGGCCCTTGTCTTCCTTTCCTGCCTGCTCTCTCCACAGAGGCAGTGCTTCACACCACCAGGGTGAGGTTCGGGCTGATAGAAGAGTGCAGCCACCAGAAAACATCCAATTATTTCCCTCTGTCACCATAAATTAGAACTGCTCATCCTGCTGAGAGAACAGGGCTTCTCCCAAGTATGAAGCCAGTCCTGAACCTCGTGAATATTTCCCTGCCCTTCACCTTTCTGCTGCCTGGCAGAAAAGCAGGCATGGGCAGGGAGGATGGTGCTGCCCGGGGAGGATGCTGCAGTCTAGCCCTGCTGGCCCAGGGATTGCAGCCAGCATTTGCACAGCTGTTGGACAGAAAGAGGGTTTTGACTGGATCAGTCTGCAATGGCAAGTGACCACAGCCATGGTGACAAGTACACTTTCATGGCAGTGTGTTCCACACTACTCCTCAAATAATGTTTAACACCCGCATCCATGTACCTGTGATGCTCTCAGAGGTGCAGCTCCCTGGTACCCACCTCAGGTACCACGGGCCACGATGCTGCCCCACTTTGCTTCATCCTCTCCAAAAGAAAAGTGCAAAGGTGAAAAAAGAGTCCTTGAGACCTGGCACAAGCTGGAATTGCCCAGACTGAGCCAATTTAGGACAGTGTGTGAATCCCAGCAGGAATAAAGCAGCTGAGCTGGGCTGGAAAGAGCAAAGCAGCAAAGGAGCTGGGAAGAGTGAGCCATTATGGAGCAGTGGGTGAGCTGGCAGCACTGCAGCAGGAGGTGACAGGGAGCAGACCTTCATCCTTCTGCCATGGCAGCTGTGACACTGCCTGCACAGAGCCCTGCCTGTGGGGAGGTGGCACAGATCTGGTGCAGAGACACAGCACACGAGTGTTTCTGGTGGGTCTGACCTGCAAACACCTCAGTGTGTGCTTAGTGTTTATCTCCCTGTCTCAGACTGCTCCTTCCTTCTCCCAGCTCCCGGCCTACACGGTCCATTTAATGACATGTGATCCACACCCATGTTCACCTGGCATGGACCTGCATTCCCTGTAGATAAAATGGTGTGCACACACTCAGGTCTGGCAACAGGAGTGAGTTACTTCCCACAGAGGACTTTAAAGCATTTTGCATTGTCACTCCACTCGCAGAGGTGCAGACAGGAGCAGGTTTGTTCAATATCACCTGGCAAGAAGAGCACTTGCTGCTGGGTGATGGCACCAAGGGTGGGCTGCAGGGAGCTGCTGCACAGGGACCTCAGCACCAGCACTGCCTGCATCAAGCCACAGACACTTGTTTTTTCTTTCTCAGGTATTTTTGCAGGCAGTGCTGGTTTCTGGTTTGACAGCACGATTTTACCCATCACACAGCTGGGGAGGGATGCCACCCTGCAGCTGGGGACAGCCAACTCCATTCATCTCTGAGCTCAGTGCCCAGTCTCAGAGTTGGCTGCCAGCTGAATAAAGCCACTTTGAATCAGAGACGTCAATGGGGAAAAACATTTGTCCCAGCTCCTGCCCTCTCTGCTACAGCAATGATGCTCACTCAAAGCCAAACATTTGTCTTGCACAGATACATCCACTGCACATCAAGACATAATGTCTGTGTGTTTGAATTAATTTGTCAGGTGGAAGATGGAAATTTGTGGATACAGTCACAGGTGTGAGCCCCCAGCCCCCACCACCATAAAGCCACATCATGTGTCCAGCCAGGGCTGTGGCCATCCAGGCACTGACAGAACACATCAATCCCACCCAGCATCCCCCCAGAGGAGCTGAGCTGTGCTGCCTGGAGCTCTAAGATAATCAGGAGGTTGCTTCCCCAAGTGAATGTTTCTGTGGAGTGTCAATGCTGGGATGGATTCAAAACAGGGATGCTCAGACATGTGCTTCCCAGCAGGAGTGTGCATGCACAACAGGAGGGCTCTCAGCGAGGGGTGTGTGTATGTGCTCAGGGCTTCTTTGGGGTTTTAGGAATACTAGGGAAATTAGATATTTTTTGGCCCTCTTTTTTGCTTTCTGGAAAATTGCATGCCTTAATGAAATGCTCGTGTGTAGGCTCTAAGTCGTCAGAAGCCCAGATAAAGTTAAAATCCATTTTGTTCATGTTTTGCCTGTTTCAGTGAATCCAAACTATTTCAGGGGGATTTATGCCCATCATAAAATCAAGCTCCTGTCCCAAAACAGCCGTAAGAAGGTACAGCTGAAAATATAAAGGTTTAATAAAAACTTGTGGAGTAATTTGATCTTAATCCCAAACACAATCTCTCCCCTCAAATAACTACAGTCCCTGCAAGATTAAATTCTCCCTACGTATTGTTTTTAAGTCTGATACCTTCTATTGAGCTTAGCTGGGGTTTAAGTTCTTAAATCATGGCTCTGTAATTGCACATCTTATTCAGTTTGTCATGCAAAGAGTTCCCAAGGAAGATTTTGTAAAGATTTCTCCGTATCTGGCAGTAGGGAGGGACACATGTCTGTATTTTGAAGATGCACAGTGCAGGGAAGGCAAGAGGTTGATGCTTTTGAAAAGCCAGAGGAGGCTGTGGCTTGTGTTCTCGTTTTACCTCAGAGCAGCAGGTCCCAGGAAAATCAGGACAACTGCAAACTGTTGTTAAACTGGGTGCTTCACAAGGGATGGGGAGTGCGTTCCTGAGGCAGAAAGGGCTTGAGGAAAGGCAGGACTAGTCACCCCCTTTGCCCTGAGCTTCCTTTTCTTCCAGTAATTAGCAAAATCCCAATTCACAATGGATAACTGAATCTAAGTTTTAAGCGTGGGATACAAGGAGAAGCAGACAGTGATAAAAGGCCTGAAACTCAAGAGACCTGGTTGTGCACCAGACCTTCCCAGATGACCTCCAGCAAGTCCTTTGGTCCTTACATCCCCCTGGAAACCCTGATGAGGAGATGTCCCTCTCCACTGCTCTCATCAGCTGGACTGCAGCCCCTGGGGTGACGCATGATGGTCCACATCCAGCTGGAGCTCTGGAGCCAAGGACACAGAGCTTGTACCATGGGATGCCCACATGTCCTTTCTTTTTTTGGTTTCCTCAGGCTAGAAATGCAGTTCTCCCTTCCCAGGGCCTAGAAAACATCCTTCAGCTTTATTGCAGTTTGCCTGGACAAAAGCAGGACCCTGCAAAGGACTGGCTATGTTGGCTCTGTCCATGCAAAAGTCTCCAAAATAGCTGCTTCACCTGCTCCCCTGGGGCTGGCTGGAGAAATGCTCTGGAAACGGTGCCACTGCAACAAGCAGGACCTGCCTGCATCTTGCTCACTCAGCAAAACGTCACAACCTGGTTATATTTAAGTCCTCAGCTTGAAAATCATTGTTGTATCCTCCCCTGCGATCTGCCTGGGCAGTGTCATAATTAATGGTGCCCTTGCTCAGAGTACAAGTGGAACATGTGATGGCTCAGCGAGCTATAAATCACGACAGAGTTTCCATCTGGTCCAGCGTCTATTTATACCACACCAGCCCCAATTAACTTTGAAACTTGGGGCTGGTGATTAAGGAGGAAAATGGTTCTTGAAAAGTGTGCTGGTATATGTGGCAGTGTGGATGGGAAGGAAGAGATGGTGGAGGCTGGCACTTCTCCACAGAGGGAACTGCATAGCCCAGTGCTCCAAAGGCCACTGAAATGCAGCTCCTGAGACCAGGTTGGCCTTTGAATCAGTTCAACAGCTGCTGTGAGATCCCGTGGGACACACAGAAGTTCAGGGCTGATAGTGAGTCCTGGATCTTAACACACATTCCCTAGACCAAGTTGTCTGCCTCTCCAGAGCACTGCCAGCCGTGGCTCTGGTCCTGCATCTCACCCAAAGCCAGTGACTCCACTGAGGCAAGGTGGTTGTAGATCTGGTCCAGCAGCACAAGAAGAATGAGCCACACGAGGTGGGACCAAGCTCTGTGGGGTGAGAGTCTCCTCCCTGGTCCAGTTTACCCCAAACACAATGGGTCATTCCCAGTATCGAGACTGGGGAAGTGAAGCACAGCATGAGACAGCCAAGGGAACCCAGCAGAGTCCTGAGAAAACTGCACATCATCATCCTGTGTGCACCCAGATTCCTTCAAACAGGGGCACAAAACTGAGCCAGGAGGGCTTGGCCTGGTTTGAGAGAGCTCCTTAGCAAAGACTGGCACTGCTCCCTCAGAAAGAGCAGAGGGTTTCATCCTGGTCTGTAGCCCAGCAGAGCCACTTCCCTGATGCACACAGCAGCTGGCAGCTACTGAGAGAGCACAGCCCGACCTGGTGCTTGACAGCCCTGAAATGCCTGGAGGAGTCTGAATTCAGCAGGTTTCATCCAGCTCTGAGGAGGGTCACAGAGATGAGGCTGAAACTGTGGATTGGTGTCTGCAAGGACCACAAGCCAGTGACAGGGGTTTCCTACCATCAGCTGAAGGCTGTGACTCCCTGCTCTGTCCCCAAAGTGTTTTGTGATGCATTGCTCCAACCCATCTACATCTTCCTCACCAGATTCTGGCACTGCTTTGGTCTGAAATGCTTATGTGCCCTTCCAGGAGTTTAGGTGTGGATGCACCTTGGGTCTGGTACAGGGTATAACATGTCCAGAGCACAGAGTCCTGTGGAGCTGCTGTGGGCTCTGTGTGAGGGGCCACGGCTGGGACACAGCAGTGAGGGATGGTACAAGGGGTACCTGGGCCAGAACATCCCCTGGGCAGATCTCCAGCTCTGCAGGGCAATGGAGTGGCTGGGAAAGGTGCAGCAGGCACACACATCTCTCTCCATCCTTGCTGGAACAAAGCCCCAGCAACACAGTGTAGAGATGCTGCCTTCCTAAAGAGAGTAAAAATCAGTGCCTGGTTCTCTGGTACCCACCTCCCCCATCCATGTCTCCTTCACATTTTTCATCTTTTGCTCTTGCAGCATTATGGCTCCTGGAGTCCTGGCTATCTCCCAGCTCAGGTAATTACACGCTGTCTTCCAGTATTTGAACAGGATATTTGTTCTGCTTGGTTTCCTGTCCTGCACGCCTGTGCAGGGCTGCAGGCAGCCTGTCACCCTGAGCAAGTGTATTTCCCTGGCAAAGGCACTCATCCCAGTGTGTCCAGCTCCATCACTGAGTGGGCATTTTATAAACATGGGATTAGATGTAGATGCCCTCCCCAGGGAGTCCAGGTGGGCTCTAGGTCCTCCTGGGCTGGACACAGTGACCTGAACAAGTGTGGAGCTGTGGCACTTTCCATATTCCCACTTCAGTAGCACAACATTCAGCCTGGGTCTGAGAGCTCCTGGACAACCAGCTCCCTCTTTGGAGGGCTGTTTGTGGCTCACTCCATGTCACCCCTTCTTGTTTGGTATAAACTTTCCTTTCTGTTTACATCAATCATTTACAGTACAATTTCCAGCACATACAGCTAATACCTGGCAGGAGGGTCAGACAAATGGAGTTAATGTACATCTGCCCTACTTTAAAATCCCACCAGGTGATCAAGAACAGAGCAGTAGCCTGGAGCCCTTTGCTAGCACTCCAGGAGCTCTGCTGAGCCAGGGATCCACCACCTGCCTCTGGGCTTGTTCCCACCACGCTCCCAGGTGCAGGTGGATCACCGTGTTGGAGCTTTCTCTGTGGCAATAGAAACAAGCTCTAGGGAAAAAAAAAGTCCTACTTTCTAGCAAATCAGATCTATTTCTGTGCTTTATTGAGTTCCTTGTAACGGAATCTCGAAGAAGTTGGCAACAATTTAGGTTTTTTTTCAGAGTTTCTAGAGCGGGGAAGTCTCGTTAACTAAAGACTGCAGGGAGAAAGGAAAGTTCTTAGAGGAAAAAGTGGAGCACAGCTCTGTTTCCTGAGGAAGGAGGAAAATGGTGGTGGAGCTCAACCTTACTCTCCAAGAAACAACTTTGTCAGTGCTAGCTGTCCACTGCACAGCCTGCTAAACTCACCCTGCCCTTGTGCAGGGAGGAACTGATTTTCCTGGCCAGGTTTGATATTTCCACCTTTTTGACAAAGAGTCCTGGGGCTCAGTCCCTGCAGCTCTGTGGTGTGCCCATGAAGCAGTGCAGCATTATCAGCCCCATGCAGCTGCACTGGAGTCCCAGTCTGCAGAAGACCAGGCAAGGGCAATCCTAAGCTGCCAGCTCTTTCTGCCCAGCCTCTGCTGACTGGGTCACAGATCTGGGCTTTGCTGGGTCATCACAGTGCTGTCAGGCTTCAGCTGATTACCATAAACCCCTGGAGAACAGGAGCTGCACTGAAAGCCACATTTTCCTTCTTGGGAAGTAACTCACTAGGAAGCAGTTCAGAAGATTGGTGTTCTTTTTCTTTGCAAAGTTTCTGGATTTGAGCTGGGTGGCAGACAGGTGCCAAGCAGCCTGGGAACCCAGGAAGATGCCTGGCACAGGTTTGCTCCATGTGCAGCAGTGATAACACAGAGCAGCTTCTCTCCACCACCGGTCTCAGATTCCCAAGTGATGGGAGAGCTCCAAGGTGATGATTGGGCTGGGCCAGTCTTTTCTCACTCAAGTGCTCACAGAGTCTACTGGCTCATAGCTTTCCTGTGCTCAGGACTGCTTGGAGATATCATAATCCCAAGGGCTGAGCCCTGAGGCAGGCAGAGCAGATGGCTGTCTCCAACAGCAAGAAAATTAAGAGAGGAAAGGGAGAGGGTAGAGGTCAGTAAAATCTGTGACACCCTAGTGCTCATGAATAATAGTTTCCACTTAAAATGGCAAATTCTTCTAGTTCAAGGAGAGTTCTACCAGTAAAGAAGGCAAAGGAGAACATGTGGGAGACAGGCCCTATAGAAAGCAAACACCAGTTCCAGGCTATCTTGTGCACCCATGGCAGGGACCAGTGTGCATTCCATGGCCATGCTGTGGATGGAAGGCAGACTCAGCCCTGCAGCATCTCATGGGGAAAGCAGGGGTGTCTGAGCTGCAGAAGAGGAATGAGGTTGGCAGAGGAATCAGCAATTTGTGCTGGCTGGGGAGTTGGGCTCCAAACCTACTCAAACAAACCAAGGTGCAAGGGGCTGCACATGCACCTGTTCCACTACCCCAACACAGCAGAGAGTCAGCCTGTTACTGTGAGCTGTCTCCTCTCTCTCTTTAAGGACGTTTCTTCAGACTTTTGTGAGGAAGACGCTGCTGAGGAAGTAATTTTGCCCCATGGACATGGTGGTTGTGTGAACTGGGCAGATTGAACAGCCCTTGGCTTCAGCCATGGGAGCCACTGGTGGCCAGGACACTGTGCAGTGTCACCTCACTTCAGAGCCCACACAGCACCCCTGCGTGGGGTGGCATTTGCTACCAGGCTCCTTCTCCTGGAGCTAATTTGCAGCCTTGCTTTGCAGAGCAGCCACACTTGGAGGCTGTGCTTGGGGACGGCTGGTGGCAGATGGTGTGTGTGTGGTGGCGAAGCAGTGCCACGTCACAAGCTCTCTGAGACATTTGGCCGGGCTTCCTGACAGCCACATCCCACCACCCAGGAGTTCAGCTTCCTGGCAAAGCCATTCCTCCACTTCTGAGGAGCGCTGCTGTCCTTGTCACCGGGACGAGCTGACACCAAACACTTTCTCTGCGCTTCCTCGCAGGTGAGAGGCTCCCTGGTTGCCTCCTGCCCAGGGCCAGAGAGATGTGAACAGGGAGCCATGGTCCCTGCCAGTCTGAAACACCCCCACCTGTTGCATCACATCCTAAACTGCACTCTGTGTTCCCTCTGGTGAGGAATATCTTATTCCCATGGTTTTGGATAAAACCCAGCACAAACAAACCATAACTGATGGTAGATATGACAAATAATGATGGTCATGGGAATAGTGGCATCACTGGTGATCCAATGTTTCTTCTGATTTCTTCCTTTATTTAGATATATGTGAAGAGAAGAGCACAGAGGCTTGGCCACAGAAAAAGAAGTGAGCAGATACAGAGGCTTTGAAGGGATGTATTATGAGGGACTGTAACACCAGTCTTCTGACAACCAGGAGAGTGTAACAGCCTGGGCAGTCTGAGCTCACCTGCTCAGGAGCCCACTCTGCTTTGTCTTGCTGCCTGCTGGTCACAAGCTCTGTGCAGCTGCACTGTGGACTTGTCACCACTGAGCTTCTGGGGTACAGTTCCCAGGACATTGTCCTGATCCCTTGCAGTTATTGCCTGGTTTAATGTCATTAACCACAGGGCTATCCGTGCCACAGGAGGTCCCTAGGCACCGTGACAGGGCTGTCACATCGTGCATAGATGGAGGCTTGGCTGCCATCCTGCCCATCAAGGGGCTTCCCCAGGCCCAAAGTGCAAAATGCCAGCTTTGTCAGGTGAATGTGATGTGATGTGATAGAGCTGTAACAGGTCTTGATTGTGGCTCCTGGAGTCACAGCCAGGCTTCAGAAGAGCAAGGCTGCAGGCTGTCCTGCTCCCTCCCTGCCTGCCTTTAGAGGCGTTAACCATCAGCTAAAGCCCGTGCCTGGCAGTGCTGGTGACTGACAGCTCTTCCACCGGCACTAGGGAAAGGTTTTATCCCTCTTGCCTGCAGCTTTGGCTGCAGAAATGAACTCTCTGAGAACTCCCATTAGACTAAAGGAGAGGATCAGAACAGCCAGAGAAGTAGATGGCAGAATTTGATTGAGTCCAGGATGTGGTCGCCTGACAGGGGCGTATATTTGCCTCTATTCTTACTCAGAGGTCATTAAATTAAGATTTCATGAGACCCCACACTGCTATAAATGTTGCTTAGCTCATTTCCCACACTGGGCAGTGATTTATCTCACAGCCTTGATAAAATGAGTAAGCTAAAAATGTCACCCAGTGTCACGGAGGTGTAAGTAAGGTAGAAGGAAAAGGAGACTGACACAATGGATTTTCCTAGCAAGGGAAGCATTAATAAATGGTTTCTTTCTGATGTTCTCATTAGTTCTCTCTCATTCATCCTCAGGACCTGCCAAGCACAAATGACACCACCATTCTGCACCAGAATGGAGAGCAGATGCCCCCATGCAACCTTTCTGCATCCAAAGCCCCATTTCTATCTCACCCTGCTCAGTAGTTGATGTATCAAGGGGAAGCAAGCAAGATACCAGAGTACCTCAAGAACCTTTTACTGTCACATTCAGCCTTGTCTCCTGAATTTTTTTACACTCTGGCAGGAACGGTTTGGAGGAGGCAAGTGGCAGCACCACAGTTTTCCCACACAATCCTTTCTCTCTCCTCATCCAGCAATGCAGGGGGGTCACTTATAAAAAGAAAAAAAAAAAAGAAATTATGTCCTGGACCCATTTCCCTTCCTTTCTGTCTCTGAAGAGGTTGTAGACTTCCCTACTTTCTTTGAATCTAATCAAGAATATATTTTTTTCCTTGAATCTTTACTCCTGGGAATGATTGCCAAAGAATTAGTCCTGTTGCTTAGTTGTGACTGATCATGAATCACATCAAATTGCTACTGTTCCTTTATTGGACATGCTGGCTGGATCCTGGTATGCATTATTAAATTACTGCTCTGACAGAGAAGAAATAGCAACTGAGTGGCAAGTGAGTGCCATAGGAACGAGGCAGATTTGGGAGTGTTGCAGGACCACAGTCTCTGTTTTCCCTGATAAACAGGAAAAAAATAATGTGTAAGAGATTACTTCAAGCAGGAAACAGAGCACTGGGCTTTGAGGATTTTTTCCCAGAGTTTCTGAGCACCCCAAAATCCCAGCCATGTGTGAGGGGGTGTTCAGAGCAGTGCCAGGGTATGCTGTGCATGTCAGGCAAAGTTATTCTCCTTGGGCTGTGTCTGATGGATCGAGCAACACAGAGAAGAGGAATGGGAGCCCTAACACAACACTCCAGTGCTGCAGAAGGCTTCATACAAGCAGAAATATGGCTGATCATCATGAGGATTGTTCAGAGAGAAGAATTAGCCAAGAACTGGAGGTGAGGGGAGGTTAAACATAGGCTGAAGGAGACCCTGTGGGCATCAGCATGTTGGAAAGGTGAATGTTTCCAAACCACTTCTGTGTGGAAGAAGCACAAGCCATGCTTGAGCCATTTTCTGCTTTTTTTCCTTTGAGTGAGCTGTTCACAGCTTTCTCCTGGGTCAAATGCAGAATCACAACACTTCTGAATATTATAGCAAAGCAATTAAATGAAGGGAGAAACAGTGGGCGCAGAGCAGTGCATGTGTGTATAGAAACTTGCATCATTGCAGCTTGCTGAGCAAAGATGCCAAACCACAAGTGAGGAACAGGAAAAGAAAAGTAACTTGACATTTGACCTTTATGTGCACGTGCAAATCCCACGGTTACACCAGCCTGACAAGATCAGAAATATTTGCCTTCTGCTCTTCCATATTGCTATTCTGAGGAGCTTATTAACACTAAAGTGTCAGCTTTCCCATCCCTCTTTGCTTTCCTGTTGTGGTAGCAGTGTTGCTGTACCCTTAAGGTAATAAATGAAGCGAGACCAGCTTTGGGATGTGGAAACTCTTCCTCAGATCCATGTGTTCAGATCTGTTATTTCCTTGCACCATCAGAGGTACAATACAAACCCTAAAGAAGGGTATATATGTGCTGACTGCAGACAAATCAGTCTGTTAAATTATACCTTGTCTCCTGCACCACCAAGTTTGCCCTCCCTCTGTCTGCAGCTGATGGGTGCAGTTTGAGTGCAGCTCTGGGACATCTAGTGGCTGGTAGCACTTGTAGTTAAGGGCTTACAGCAGTTTTGTGGTGCTTCCTCCAAAAAATCTGTCAGAAAACCGATTTAAACCAAAAAGACACACTCTACCTCTATTCCTGGGTCTACAATGACTTCATCCCTTGATATATTCATGTTTGCAAAATGTTTAGGTGTCCATTTGTCACGACTTTGTTATTCCTTTACATCTCTGTCTCACCCAGCCTGGGGAGACATCTTCAACTATTCTTATTTCATCATTTCTTTATCACAGTCTTTTCTTTATTAAGGGCTTTCCATGCTCCAAGCAGCTGGCATTAGCATAGATAATTGGATAATGTTTTGGCAATTCAAGAGCAAATGTGTTACCACGTTCCCATGTACTGCCCTGGCCTTTGGCTGATCTGTGAGTATCTGATAAATGAATCAGGCCTGAAATAAAGATGACTTGCAAAAAACAAGCAGATCTTTAATATTAATAGGGAAGTGTCAATTTGGATTTTCAAGAAAGCCTCAGTCTGCTATGGGCCCCAATCCTCATTCCTTCAGGATTCAATTTAGGCTGGAACCTAAAGGAGTCAAAGAAGCAGCAAGAGGTCTTAGTGTGTTTTTATGAGCCTGGATAGTCTCCAAGGAGCTCTAGTATCCTGACCAGAGCTCTAGTGACAGTTGATGGCTTTCTGGGGATTTGAGAAAAAATTCAGCTATGTCTTCTATTCAGTGTTCAGTGCAGGCTGTACCCTTCCATCCCTGATGATACCCATTAACCCTGGACAAAGCAGAGAGTGCATCTCAGCCCAGGGGATTGCCAGGCTGTAGGAAAAAGGATACAGTGCTGAAAAGAGCTTTTTAACCGTGCAATCTTTTCTGATTCATGTTCATGTCTGCACTGCTCTGAAAAGGTGACTTGAGGCACAGCTGAAAGTGCAGCAAATGGCCCAGAGTAGACCCCCTACTCTTTCCCTTGCCAAAGCCTTTATCAGCCTTTTGGGAATCTCCTGCAGTGAATCCAGGCCTGCAACATCGAACTAATTTTGTTATAAACTCCTGGGTGTCACGTACTCCAGAGTACACTCTGTCATGGGTTAGATACTGAGTCAGCTATACAAATGTTAAGAGGAGGATCAATTTTCCATGATTCTTTTCCAGGAATCCTGCTGAGGAAATTCAGGTGGCCCAGTATCAGCCTTCAGACTATTTTCTTGCTCTGTTCCTGGAAAGCAGGAGAACAATGCTCATGATGTCAAGGGGTTCATTAAAAAGTGGATGTCAAAAGTGACTCATTTGGAGAGCTTCTCCTGGAGTTAAGGGACAGTTTATCCAGCTTCTTAAGAAACACAAATGAATCTGTAAAATGCTGACTTGATCAGGAGCCCAAATTCTGGCCATCTCAACTGCCCCCCATTGCTCACATTAAGGTCAGCATGAAGGAACATTTTGTTTATGCTGTTGTTGGCTTCTGCCTGGGAGAAAAATATGGTCTGTGCTTGGAAATCATTGTGATTTCCAAAAGCTTGTCACTGGGCAAGTCTCAAAGCTAAAGTGAATCTTGGTTTTGGATTCTCTTTTTAGTTTTTCCAGATCAGACTGTCTTACAGTTCAGCAGGGAAATGACATTTTGTTTGGTAAATACAGATAGAACTTGAGGCTTCCCTTAAAGGCTTTAAGCTTTGTGAAAAAATAGATCAAATCTAGTAACATATTGAATATGGTTACTGAAATTTCAGGACAAGCAGCGTGATGAAATGTCCTTACTTTGCCCTTGGGAGAAATGGTACCTTCATTATAACCAAACAGCTTTTTCATATGGAAATAGCAGGTGGCAGGAGTAGAAACAGACTTTCATTTTCAGAGAAACAGACGGAACAATTCCAGTAAAAGTGGAATAGCAGAGCTAGGTTGAAATGGTTGGCAGTTTCTTTCTGCAAAAATATTCTACTTTTGCCATGAGAAGACGTGTCACTCCTTCCCCTCTCTGTTTTTCAGCCCCCTCAGTACAGCTCAAATGCAAGTGTAAGGACCAGAGTTTAAATATAATTTAGGAAGAAATCTAGTTCAGTTTGTTTGGGAAAACTCTCCAAATCTATCCCAGAGCTGCACACAAACTTCCGGGGAGAAAAAGCAATTAAGAGCACTGAATGCACAAAATAATCCTTAAAGCCAGTGTCAGACAAAACTGAACTCACAGCTCTCGGGGCTGTGAGTTATTAATCCTTTTATCAGGCCTATGCCATTCTCTGAGTTATTTTCCAGCTCTGACTGCTGGCAAGCATTTCCTTGGAAGCTATGGACTGTTAAACTATTAATGGTCTAGTGGTAGGTGCTTATTAAAAAAAAGACACCTTGAAACACAAGCCAGGATAAAGAACAGATATCCAGCTGGAGTCGTGCTACTTCAGAACTCTCAGCCTGATTCGTATGAGAAAAATCAAGTTTTTGAGAGTCAATTGCACGGGGAGGTGGATGAACAGTCATCTCCTCCTCTGCAATTGATTCATTGTACTCTGGAATTTGAGATTTGGGGCAGAAATGGAAGGAAGGAAATCGCTGTCCTATTTAGGAGCAGATAAAACTCCACCTTGTGCTGTAAATTCTTTTTTTAAAAGTCAGGGTTTTCACAGGATGAAGATTAAATATTTAATGCATTTATACTAATTATAAAGAAACACTTTGGAGCTCCAGGCAGCTTGTATACTTCTTTAAACTTCAGATTTTTAGCCCTTTGGATAGTTCCTGTTTGAAAGGAGAAAAGCAAACACCAAAAACCCAGGCTGGACTTTGAAGTATGGCCTGAAACAGATACTTAATTGCTGGGAGAGAAGCTGCCTTTCCCCAGAGACATCCAGAGAAAACGTCATGCCAGGCTCCCCTATGCATTATACCAAAGAAGGAGCTCCACCACTCCATTTATTAAGGAGAGTTTTCTCCCAGTTTGCCATAAGGGGCTTGGACTTGTTGCAGCTGATCTCACCAAACCCCAAAGGGACCCATCCCTCTGCCAAGTGGAGGTTTCTTGTCTGGCTGCATCTCCCCATAAAGAATTCCAGATGACCTGCACATGCTGAGGAGTGAAACATTATCAAAACTTTAGCAGACCTAACTGTCATTACCACAGGCAGGGTTATTTCTTCCATAAGTGCTTTTCTAGCAGAAATCCCACTTCAAAGGCACCTGGAAGATAGCTGGTTGTGAGGAAGCTGGAGCTCTGTGGGACCCAGGCAGCCAAGTCTTGGAAGAGACACTGGCTTGGAAGTTCAGCACAGCAGACTGGTATTAAATACAAAGAGAGAAAAGAATGAGAAATCAGGAAATGGAATAATATTGGTATTTCCTAAAGATCAGCGTTTCCTATGAAAATGAACACATGCCATGCAATTTCAAAATATCAAGACATTTGCCTTTCTTTACAGCTTGTCAGAAACAGCTAATAAATAAAGTTCAGGGTTTGGGAAGTCACCTCTTCAAATCTCTCCTCACAGGCTGCTTTGAAACTGAATTTCCTTAGGGTCACTGAGTTGGCAGCTTTGAAGGGTTTGCTATGTGTTCCTTGGCTTGAATTTTTCTTAGGCATTACCTGGCATCAGAAGTACACGACTTTCCAGGTCCCAGCAGCTACAAAATTTACAGCAATATATTCCATTCCATTTCTGCTTGTTTTTTTGCACTGCCACTTTTTATGAGTAGAACATAAATTACCTGAGTTTAATTCATGACCCAGAGTTCAGTGCATTTCCCCAGAAATAGCATTCTCTGTTTGGGGCACTACTGCCAAAATTGCATTCCTGGAGCCGAATTCCTATCCCATCCAAGAGATTTGTTCCAGCCATATTTCCCATCATACTATTTTATACTATTTAGGTCATTTATATTTTCATACTCCCACAGTTACTTCTTGTAAGTTGCTTTAAAATTATGCTCTTAACTGCGTTCTCTGAAGTCACCTTCAGACCTTTAAACACCTTCAAATTAAAACAGCCATTTGACTTTGGTCCAAATCACATTTAATAGAGAATCTGCACTAAACCACTTGCATTCCTTGGACATTAGGAAGGACTGAAAGATGCCCAAACAAAGTATTATTTAGTCTAGCATTTAGTTGGCAGGGACCATGAGGAAAACCTGCTGCTCTTTGCTTTAAATGTTGCTTCAATTAAACTTATTAATAGTTCTATCCTATGCAAGATGTTTATGCCTGAGCCTAGTTGTAATTTTAGTTCTAACTAACCTAATTCTAGTTTTAACTTCATCACAGTAGTCTGTAATGTCACAAGCAGCTTATGTACAAAGAAAATACAAGACAGACAAGAAATGGAGAAGTTTCTCCCTCGGAGCTTTTTTATTTCCTATTGCAGAAATATTAATTTTAAAAAAATACTGTTTTGCTCTTTTGTATTCCTTGTTACTTCCTTACAAGTCTCCTTCTTAGGGCCACCATGTGCAATTCAAAGTACACCAGAACCAGCACTGACAAATGATGGAATTCTTAATATACTGATGAGACTTCTGGTGGACATCCCAGCTGCCAGCTCCAGCAGGTCAGTTGTATCAGTTGCCATAAACCACAACACCAGTTCCATTTGGGATCCATCACCTAATCCACTATTTAGTGATCTGTGAAATCCAGCTCTAGAACAATTGAACAGGCTGTATACTCTCATACACACAGCAGAAGATTGGGAAAATGAGTACCAGAACAAACAAGAAATAAAATATACTTAATAGGTAGAAATTACATTTTGTGAGTGTCTTTCCTACAGCATGGAAGTGAAATACCCTCGTTTTTCATTCAGTCAGGCTGCAGGGAGACATCAGCTGCAGGGACAGCGATCATGCAGTGCCATCAACTGTTTGCTTCTGGTACCCACAGCAGCTGAGACCTACTGCTTTCAACACAAATGACCAAAATTTAAAAAAAAAATCACAAAAATTGAGAGATTTGTCAGGATGGCATTTCTGAACAAAGGTTTATGCACTTTAGTACAAATCGCAGGTTGATTTTTCCTGTCCCAGAAGGAGCACACCTGAGGGCAGGTAGGGGCTGCCAGAGCAGAGACTGAAGCAGCTCGAGCTCTTGTGCCATCTGCTGGGAACAGCTTCTTTTGACATCGCTGCTCGCAGAGCCAGCCCGCTCTGTTTGCCAACTGACATCTTTGTCAAAGGGCTTGTTCCTTTTCTTTTACCTGCTAGTGACGTTTAAGTACTAACTTAGGGCAAGAGAAGTGTTTTGGAGACTGCAATCCTCTCTCTACAGTGAAGCAGGTAACAAACAGGAGCAAACTGTCCTCGCAGCCCCAGCAGAGCCTTCTTTGAGAGGTGGAGCCTGTGCTGTATCCAGGGAAGGGCTCAGATCTCACGGTCCTTGTAAAGAACCACTCCTCCAGTGAAGGGGCTCCACCTTGGCCATGAGCTGTCTCCTCTTTTTTTCAGAGCAAATCTCGTGATTTCCTCTCTTCTGGATTTACTCTCTGTGAGGCTGTAGCTCAGTGTGAGCACTCTCTTAGTGCAGCTGCTCTGTGCTCCCCAGGGCAGGGACAGGGTTAACACTGGCCAGCTGCTAAAGCCAAATTCCATTTATACCTCACACTTATCTACCTGAAATGTGGCTCTTTAGCAAAAAACACAGCAGGACAGTTTTCTGCTGGAGAGCCAGTCTCTCTGTTGTGCTTATTTACTCATGGATCCAGCCTGTCCCTGAGGCAAAGGCTGCTCTTGCACAGAGTTTTGTATCTCCTGTCTCAGATCCTTCGAGCATGCACTTCCTCCTCTGAAATGTGGCATATTGAACTCACTCACAGCTGGTGCAAGCTTTTTCAGAGTTGAGGTTTGGTGTTGGTTCCAGCCTTCACCACCCCTGGAGGAACTACAGGGTGCCCTGCTTATCTCTTGCCCCAGACCAGGCACAGGACTGGGGAGGCCCCAGGGTAGGAAGAGCTCAGGGAGGAATGACATTATCATTAACACAGTTATGTCTCAGTGGCCTCTGGCCCAGCAGGGACCCAGCTGCAGGAGCTCTGTGAAAGCAGAGGGTCGTACTTCACCTCTGTGGCTACACAGTATGGAATTGTCCAACCTGGATATCGTGGTGGAGATTGCATGGTGCAAAAATACCGGTTGAGAAGGGTTGTGAGCACTTCAGTGGTGACGATGAGAATTTTACGTGGACAAATCAGAGGAGCTGTATGAAGGGAGCTCAGTGCACCTCACTGGAAGTAAGAGGCATGAGCTGTGACAACACAGGCAGCAAGGGGAGAAGGGTGAGGGAGGCACAGTGCGAGTCTAAATGAGCAGGTGTTGATGGCACACCTCTGCAAACTGAGTATGATACACAGAAGTGCAGGCAAGGAGTAAAAGGAATGTCAAAACCAAGTAATTCTGCCATGAATCAGCACCCCCAAGGCCTCAGCAAGAGCACTGGGAATGGCCCTAATAGAAGCTGAGAAGATAGACTAAGGAGAAGATCAGGGGAAAAAACAAGTTTTGCCCAGAAAAGAAAAAAGAGCGTGATGACAGCAACTGATGGAGCTGAATCAGTGTTTGCAGCTTTAGATAACTTGTGGGTGCCAAGTAATTTTCCTTCTGACTTTCCAAAGTAATTAACCTTTGGACTGAGACTAAGCAGGAAATTAATGAAGTCCTTCCATCACCAGAAAGGAATCTGACAGTGACTTTGATGGGCCCAGGACTGTATCTGAAAGTAGAAGAGAAAATTGGACTCCGGGATGCTGTAATTGAACTGAGCCCCAATAATAACACTTTCACAAGTGCTGCTGCCAGAAGTTTGAGATCTGGGTGCAGTGCAATTGAGATGTGTGTCCTGTCACTTCTTATCCAAAAGGATTATATGGATTACTAAACTGAACTCTTTTACTTGGATTCCTTTTTGGAGACTGAGCTAGACTTTTTCTCATGCCCCAAACATCTTTTCTTTTGTCATTTCCCTAGAAAATGTAGTTTATTAGTTTCATAAAACTTATCTAGCCAGTAAATATCTTGATTTTTTCAGTGAAAACATGCAACTGAAGTTGTAGGGAAGAGCTGCTACTAAAACAGCATTTAAAGGTGATTTTGCAATTCAAAGCCATTTGTGAAATTTTATTCCTGTAAGGGTGCACAGAATAACCCTGCTGCCTATTTTCCACAGATATGTCTCTTATGTGTTCCTTTGGAATGGTCTGCTTGTGGAGGTGGTGGAGTCACTGTCCCTGGAGGTGCAGCACTTAGTGCCATGCTCTAATTGGCACGGCGGTGTTCAGCCACAGGTCGGACTCGGTAATTTTAGAGGTCTTTTCCAACCTAATCAATTCTGTGATTCTGTGATCCCTACAGTGAGGTCCAGCCAAAGAACAGCAGTGAGAAATGGCAAGGAAAGGGCAAGAAAATGGCAAGAAAACCAAAAACCGTTTATTTTGTTGCCGGAGAAACTGCTGCACTGCCAGGCCGCAGCACCCCCTCCCATGGACTGCCACCCCAGCGCTTCCTGCGGCACCAGGGAGCTCCGCGGAGACAAAGAGCGCGGCGGCTGCCGAGCTGTGAGCGTGCCACGGGCCGTGTCTCGGGGTTCTCCCCGCTCGGGGTGCGCTCGCACGGCGAGCGGGCACCGACAGCCCCGGGCCCCGCTCAGCGCCAGGACTGGGCCGGGACGGGCCGGGCCCTGTCGCCATGGCGACCGTGGCGCTGGGGCGGTGCGCGGGGCGGTGGCGCCCCCTGGCGCCGGAAGGGGCGTGTCGCGCGGCGGAAGCGGGGCCGAGCGCCGCAGGGTGTGTGCGCGTGTCCGTGCGAGCGGCCGCCGCTCCCGTCGCCTCCGCCCGTGGGATCCGCGCGCGCCGCCAGGTGAGGGGCCGCGCCCGCCATCGGGGTGGGCATCGGCGCAGGGGATCGGCATCGCGACCCGCGGGGCAGCCCGGCCCGGCCCGGACCTGCCCCCGCCCGCCCGGCCCGCTCCGCTCCACCCCACCCCACCCCGCGCGGGGAGCCGCAGGCCGCGGCGGGCGCGCCGTGCGGGGGTCTCTGCGGGAGGGTCCCCGGTTCTCCCGCCCCGCTCCTGCGTCCCCCGGCCCGGGTAACGGCGTGACCCTCGCTCGGCGGCCGGCGGGCCCGGGCGGGCGGCACCGCCCCTCGGCGAGCGCCCGGCGCTGCCCCGCCCCGGTGAGTCACTCGGTGCCCGGGGCGCGGCCGCGCTCACCTGGGCCCGCCCGGCGGGAAGGGCTGCGCGCCCGGGGGCAGAGCGAGCCCCGCCACACCGGGACCGAGCCCACACCGCGGCACGCTCGGGCCGGCCTCGGGGTCGCCAAAGCCCGGAGCTCCGTGGCCAGCCCGGGAGAGCGCAGCTGCCGGGGCCGTGGCTGTGAGGCGGCCCACGTAGGGCCGAAGGTGGTCGTGGCCGTGTATGAGCGCTTTAGAAGGGAGCAAAATGCCTTTATTATTAATAATTTTCCGATTTTAATCGCTCGTGTCCATTTGGGAATAGAGATGCGTTTAGGGAGGACTCCACCGGGAAAGAAGGTTGGTTCAAGCCAGTCCCAGCCTGCAAAAAGGCTGGGCAGTGGCCCAGATCTAACGGCCATGGGTTTTGGTTGAGGTATGTATATCCAGGTAGTAATTGGAATTTGAACTCACAGTGGCACACAATCACTGTATTGGCACAAATGCATCTCACACAAAGATCACAATATAAATTGGTTGCTTTCAGATAGATTCCTTATTAATAGTTAAAATACCTTTTCCAGTGATAGGAAAATAAAAAAAACCATATCATGCAGCACCGTAAAAAACTAAATTCCCATAGAAAAATATCAGAAACTTTGGCAATGTTTATAATCTTTTGTATCAAGTGTGGCTGTAGGAATATTTGTGTTTTCACGTGTTCACTAGCACAGGACACCTCAGTCAGAAATTAAAATACTTTTATATGAAAAACGATGAGCTTACTTTTATTTCAAAGCAATAATGAGGTATAATTTGGTCTAGAAAATAAAACAAGAACACGAGTGCCTTTTTCGCCCTTCATATTAAAGGACTGCAAAAATATTCCCTGTATCATATTTTGTTTATTAAATCGGTACCAATAAAGTGATAGACTCGTTGCACAGATGGGCCTGGTGCAGTTTTCTCAACCTCATTATGTCAGTACCGCATGTTCTGATCTCTGCTATTTTGATGTTGAGTCTTTTTATTTTTTCCTGAGCAGGCCTGTGCCAATATGCAGCTTTTTGTGATGCATGTGAATAAACTCGGATGAGGAGGAGCTCAGTAAATAATTATTTGGTTAATGAGGTAAAAGCTCCTGCTCTGATCCGTGTGGTATCCTAATACCAGGCATTACAGTAGTGTGTCTGTTATATGGCCACACCTCTTGCCCCACCCTGTAATACAAATACTCTGAGTTTATTATTAACAAAAGTGATTTACCTGTGATATGAATACATTAGTTTGGCGTGAACTTTATGCCTGAGGGAAGATTTTTTGGGTTAACTCACTATTTCCACCTGGATTCTAGCCAAAAGCAATTCTGCTGGTTGGAACAAAAAGGTGTTGCCATGTGGGGATATTGTGCTGTGGAAGTGCCAGCGTGTCTCCACCTGCAGCTGTCCTGAGCAAAGGGCCATAGGCAGGGAGCAGAGCTCTGCTTTTCAGCCTGGCATTAGGAAGTACAAGGCTGCTGTCACTAAGTTTAAGATGTCCATACAATATCAGTGTTCCCACATGCTGTTGGTAGTGCTCATGGGCATTTTGTAATTCTCTATGGAGACTGAAAACCATTGAGTGTCATTTTATTCAATTTTACGAAGCAACAAGTAATGATGGCAGCAGATGGCCAGAGCAGGGTGAGACATGGCTTTATAGAATGTTTATTTTATCTCAACATTTGCATAGAGATTTGAGCTGAAGGCCAGGGTAGGTGCAGAGGAGGCTGAAGTTATGTGCTGCACAAGGTCAGCAAGAATATCATAACTGTGAAGTCATTCTCCCTTTTCCCTCATGTTTGCAGGATATTTTACTGAACTTGCTATACTCAAGCTTCTGACAGGAAGATTTTACTGTTCAGATCTTACCACAGCCATTCATTTTTTAATCAGTTATTTAACAATCCATGCTTGCCCCTGAGGGAACCAAATAGAAAAACACAACTAATGAAATCAAATGCCTAATACTGCAGTAAAGCAAGGAGGGTTCCATGCACTTAATAGAAAGAGTTGCATTTCCTGTAAAAAATAAATGTTGGAAGCACTGTTCAGTTGACAGGGAATGCCATCCCCATCATGCAGATACTTGTGTCAGCATGTGTGTACCTGAATGGTGGAGAATTATTTTCTAATTATTTTAGAAATAATGTCTCCAAAGCTCTTACTCTCTGTAGTTACAGAACCGTAATTTGTAATACCACTCACCTCACATGAATGTTTAATTTCTGAATGAATTGCCCATGCAGAAATCAAATAAGGTATGTTCACATATTGTTGGAATATTGAACTGCAAATTCTGTACCAGTCTGCTGCTTTTTCTGTTAGAATTTGAGTGGACTTACAGAGCTTTTGACTGGGAAGTATGATTGCCTCCCATTTCACCAAACCTCATTTTGTATTCCTTTCTCAGAGTGAAATACGCAGGTCTGTTAACCTGCAGCTCTACTCAACTCGTTAGGGACCAGCATGTCAAACCAATAACTACACTGCTTTCTCACCAGTTCTTTTCTACAAAGTGTGAATGTTTGTCTGGTAGATTCTCATGCTTGCTGTAGAGAGAAAAACAGTGCACAAAAATCGATGACTTAATTAGCATCAGAAGAACAGGTCATCAAGAGCAGCAGACTTCAGACCAACGAAAGCTTATTAGTATTGTCCTGTCAGTTCGATATGTTATATAAGCCAGATTATTTTCAGTGTCAGTTTTCATTTGATTTTTACAGACTTTCAGCACAGTTAGTTCTGATTCGTTTTGGCTTTGTCCTAAAGAGCCCATAGGAATGGGAACCAATAAAGGCTACGGAGCAGATGGAATAAGTGCTGAGGAGTAAGCTGTAATTCTCAAAATCCTGCAGTCTTCTGAAGAACAGTAGCTGCATGTTTTACCCCTCAGCTGTTAATGGGATGGAAACCTCCAGTTCTGCGTGCCATCCACTCTTGAAAGATCCATGGGTGTACTGACTCCAGGTGCTGTTCCCAGGCTGGTCACACCATCTCCTTCTCACTGCATCTTCCACTGAAAGATGCAGGCAGCTGCACACAAATGCGTTTTGAAGGTTCTGACCTTTGCCTTTGATGCTTTGTGATGTGTTTAATTTCTGGAGTGAGAGTAAGCACTTTTAACTTAGAGTGCCTGCATACATGCTCTTCTGCATTTGTAAGAGCGATTGAAAGAGCTCTAGGCTGTATGGAAATAGAGGGAAAAATAGTAAAAAATTTACATTTTGAGTGTGGGACTTCAGGTGATTGAAATTTCTGGCAGCTGGTGCTATTGGCTGTGACTTCTGGCCAGTGGTTGGCATTCCTTATTGTGAGCAATGTCCAGCCACTTCTTTTTGGAGGGCTACTAAGTTGTATTGGACAGATTCTTAAGAAGACAGTGTCTTAAGAATTTGAACTGTGTTAATGCATCTAATATCAGAATCTTCTGCTTAGAACAGGCAACTTTCAGGACTCCTCCATGGCTGTGATCTGCACGTCTCTGCTCCTTTTTCCATCTTCCCTCTTTTCCCTTTGCCACCATGGCATGGCTTTATCAGTGCTAGAATAGATCATTCCTGTCAGCCTCCTGTTCATCACCTCTGTGTATTTTGCTCCTAGCTGCAGGTAACCTTTGGTAGATGGCTTCTGTGTGTGGCCTAGGTGTATTTTTAGCTCTAGGCTTTGCTTGTATCAGACTGTGGCACACTGGTCCATTGTTAGAGTGTGGCTTTCATCTCCTCTCTGGGAGGGACCAGTTATAAATGATAGTTGCTTCTTTGCCTTTTCAAACATCACTCCTTTCCTTGTATCTTTTTTCCTTCTGGCAAACACTTCCCTCTTTTGGAGCTCAAGCCAGCATAGCTCTGCAAAGCTCTCTCCAAGCTTCTAACAAGGTAAGCAATGGAGAATCAAATGAGGATTTTAAGTGTTCCTTTACACAGATCCTGGGAAGGAAGTAATGGTAGGCTTACTGTCGTTAGCAGGTATTTTGGTGTGGGCAGAGATCTTCTTACTGCATTTAAGTTCGGTTAAATCCATGTTGCTGAATAATATTTGTGTTTCATAGCAAGCCTAACAGTACAGATATTAACACAAATTAACTAAACTCAAGCCCCTGTATGCTGAATTCTTATGTTAAAACTAAACCAGTGAAGTTCTCAGGAGCTCCATCTTTAGTGATGAGTTTGAGTTTCATATATGCATAAATGATTTTCATGTGCATAAATTAGTTACATTGCTAAGGAAATTTGCCTGATGAGAAGCAACATTCCAATCTTGTGCTGGTATTTGATTTGTATAATTGATATGCTAAACTGATTTCTGGATCTCTTTTGTCTGTTAGGTCTTTGTACCCCTGTGTTTTCCTTCATGTGCAGTTCCCTTTGTGATTTCCTTCATGTGTCCTTATATGAACCCATTGACTGCTGTGAACTGTCTTGCATCTAAATATAAATATGTCAGTGAGCTTGATAAAACAAACTCTGCACCCTTTCAAAACTAAACTCTATATTGTTTGTAAACGGAATTCTGCACAGATGACTTGTCTGCAGATTAGACCACTATTGGCAAAGTGCAGATCAAAGATAAAACTAACTGACCTTTCAATGGCAAAATGTAAACTCAGAGCTACTTGCCTCTGGATTTCAACAAGCAGGCTGCTTCCACATAACAATCACATTCCATGTGAAGAAGAGAAGATGTTTGCAGTAGAAATACTTCTAGAAGCTGTGCAGACAATGAAGAAACTAAAAGTGCTCTGAAACTGTTTTGTTTCAACGTCCTATTGTTTTAAGTTGGCTCTTGTAATTTAAAAGTCATTCTTCAGGTGTACTTTGCTCATGTTCAGATTTTAGTGAGTGGGTAGAGAAATACCACTCACAAATGACTTCCTGCCTTAAGCACATGGTGTGCAATTAGTGTTGGTTAAGGGAATGGTTTACAAGGTTTGATAGACTCAAGAGGGAAAAGTAGGATGGGTTTGTCTCAAGGGGAAGTGGTCTGATGGTTTCTTTGGGCTTGTTGTGCATTGGTGCTATGATGGCTTTCAAAGTAGGAAGAAACAAGGCACGTCACAAATCCCACCTAACCTTTTCCATCATCAGGAGCTATCTATTTGATAAGCCTGTGGAAACCAATGGCAATTATCCCCAGGGTAAAAGCTTTACTGGGGAAGAGAGAACCAGATGAATCAAGCCTTACCACAAGTTGTCACACTGCTGCCCACAGTCACCCTGTCTTGTTAAGGGCTTTGATATGATGTCTGTGTGGCACCTTTCAGTAAGTCCCAGAATCCAGTGGTTTAAACGTAGCACTTGAAACAGAGCTCAGCCAGAGCCCAGCTTTACTTACCAGTGTGCAAAAGGTCCCTTTCCAGGAGGCTGTTTTTAGTATTCCATGTCCTTACTTTGAGTGCCTTATGAAGATGGATGCATTCAGATCTACAAAGGATCAAACACAAGCAGGAGTGAGTGTGGCTTGCAGATACAGAGCAGGTGCATTTGGTTACTGGGTTTACTTCAGGAACTTCTATGTGAAATAACAATGTTTGACTTGATATCCTGGGCGATTTTTTTTTTTAAATGAAGTGGAATATCCTCAGTTAGAGGGACAGAATATGCTTATCTCAAAATAATTTTGTAGTTATTACTCATCCTCAGCAGTGTGAGCAGTGTATGAATTTGGGAATGTATCACAATGGGAATTTGGGTCTGTATCTCATTGTCCTGGTTAAGGATTTAGTACAGGGGACTGATTTTGCTTTATAATAGTGTGGTAGATGATGCTTGGAGTAAAATACAAGCTGAGCAGTGTGTGCAAGATGTTTTCCATCAGAAGCCTGTCAGACTGGAATCTTCAAAGGTGAGAGCCAGGGAAAAGGCTGCAGCAATCAGTGTGTTGGTTCTTTCTAATAGGACTGTAGGTGCTTCTGTAATGAACAGAAGTCTGTGAAGCACAAATGTAAACTTACTGTTCTTGTTTGATTTTTATTGTTCTTTCAGAAGTTGTTTTTGGGCTGTTTAGTCTCAGCCTGACAACTTACCTAGACAGGGAGAGCCCTGATTAGGGTTTAGGTGTGGGAGAGGATAATTGTTGCTCGGTACTGATGAGAATAACAGTTCTGGATGTGTCCAAAAGTGAACCTGCACATCTGGAGAAGTGTTCTGGTTAAATTTGTGTTGTCTCTAAATTTGTGAGCTATCGAGGTTCATTTTGATAAAGGCAAAGAAATTTCTTTACTTTCTCCTGTGAGCCTGGCTCTGGGTGGTTTATTCATTCTCCCTGGCATTAGTTCTTCGGTGACCCCGTGGCCATGTGATGTGTTTTTACAGCTTTGGTTGCTAAACTGCATTATCAGAAATGATAAACAAGTTGTTTCCATAAAAGCAATTTGTTTTGTAGCAGTGACCATCATGTGGGCCACATTCCATTCAGATTTTATGAATGTCAGTGTTACTTACAAGATCTTGAAAACCTGAGACTGCGGCCACTCTGGCTGTGTAGAGACATCCATTATGTGTATGTTGATGCATATGTAAAAAAACCCACATTATTTCCTGGCAGAACATTATAAATGTACTTTCCATAGTTGCCAACAACTACAGCTTTCCTGGGTTTGGTTTATGTAAACCTACAGAAACATCTCCTTTAACTTGCCAAAAATCTTCTGTGTCAGAAGGAGCTGTCCAGTGCTTCAGTGCTCCTAAGTAGTTGCTCTTGTACTGCAGTGGAGGGAAATAAACAAACAAACCTGAAAAAGCCCCAGCAACCTGGTTAATGGTTTCTTGGTTAATATCTCCCCAGTTGAGCTGTGGCTGGTAAAGGAAAGAGGAGGGATACACACAGGGCTGTATTTAATTTAATGCCATTATGACTTTTGCTGCATTTTGAAGAACGATGCTTTCATATCTTCAAGATTGTCATTAGTCATTTACACATGGAAATGATACGTATTTGGCAAAAGGTCAAATACATTTTTAAAAAGAAACTCTTTGTATTACTTAATTACAGTTGATAGATTTCCCTCTTATTGCTGACTGTAAAATCTGCTTCACCCTTCACCGTGAACTTCTCCAGTGCAGACCATCGAGACATTTTTCTCTATTTTTATTCCTTGCTAATTGCAGGACAGCCATGGATAAAAGTGAGTTGGTACAGAAAGCCAAACTGGCTGAGCAGGCCGAGCGTTACGATGACATGGCTGCTGCTATGAAGGCTGTCACTGAGCAGGGACATGAACTGTCCAATGAAGAAAGGAATCTCCTCTCCGTGGCCTACAAGAACGTGGTCGGTGCCCGTCGCTCGTCCTGGCGCGTCATCTCCAGCATCGAACAGAAAACAGAGAGAAACGAGAAGAAACAGCAGATGGGAAAAGAATATCGTGAGAAAATTGAGGCTGAATTGCAGGATATCTGCAATGATGTTCTGGTAATAATCCAACAGCAAAAATAACAGTAGTTAGTACTGCAGCATTCTTCAGAGAGGCTTAAGGAATTTCAGTAGTGCTGTAGAAACTGCAGCACCTTAGCGGGGGAATAATGTTGCATAGCTACATACTTGGGTCCAATTCTAACTCCTGAGTCATTTAGCTTGCTTCTTAGGGAATTTGTTATAAAAGACTGTCTTTTTTTCTAGCATCAAAAAGCAAACAAGGCCATGTTGAAAACCCCTGGCTGCTGGCTGGAGGAGGTTCACCATGAAAACAAATTTAGATCTGGGGCACTGACATGAGTCCTGCTAAAAGGCCTGCTGTTTAAATTCTTTCATTAAATGAATACTGACGTCCTGAGTCTTGTTTAGTACTTTTTTTTTAATGGAGAAGGTATGTAGTTCTTCTCCCAGACTGATTTTGTTCTTTCACTCAGACAAGAGAGATTCCTTTTGTTGTTGTTCCATTTGCTTAGGATCAATCAGGAGCTGGTGCTGTCAGTGCAGTCAATCTTTGCATCTCTTTCTGAGTGCATATGTGCTGCCTGTGCCACTGTCAACCTTTTCAGCTGAAGTTGGAGATAGAATCAGTTTCTTGTGGACAGTTTCACAGCTCTGCATAGAATTCAAATTTATGGCAGCTAAAGCGACCGGATGTGCAGATTTCCAGCTGCAGCTTTTCATTATTTGGTCATTGATGTGGGTTTGCATCAGCAGGCTTAAGCCCTGATAGCCTTCAGATCCTGCAGGAGGGAATTGTGGGTCGGATCAACATAGGAAGTTTTCAGCTCTCCACAGATTAGGTTACAAGTAGTTTATCTTTTTTTCCCAGAGTTTAGACAACAGTAGGCAAAGTGATTAACACGTGAGTCTGCGTAAGTCATGACAGAAGTCATTGTTACTGTTTGAACAGTTCATGCTCACCATTGTAATAAAGGCTCTGTTTCAGACATTATTTTTATGACTCAGGAAACATCACTTTTTTTTTAAATCTTTCTCAGGAACTCCTGGATAAATACCTTATTGTCAATGCCACGCAGCCAGAAAGCAAGGTCTTCTATTTGAAAATGAAAGGTGATTACTACAGATACCTGTCAGAGGTGGCATCTGGAGACAATAAGCAAAGTAAGTAGAAATGAAATATCTCTCTGCAGACCAAGAAGAATCAAGTATAAAAACCACTTGTGTTCTTTTCCCCAACATCATGTATTTGTTTCTTTTCAGTACCGTTCTGTAGTTATGAAGGTAGGTGCAGTGCAAGTCACTTGGAGAAAGACTTCACTGAAATTAATAGAAGTGATTGACAGATGCTCATCAATGCAGTCAAATCCTGACCATAGTGGGTAGTTCTCAGACATGTGGCAGTGTAAAATCATTTTCCTGCAGAATGTAGGTTTCTTTCTCATGGAAAATGCTTTGTTTGTTTGATCACATGTTTAAACTATGAATTCAGCTCAAGTCTTCACTGTTTACAAACTCTCTGCATACAAATATGGGATATTGGGTTCCTGGGTTCTAAAGTAATAAATTCTGAAATGGGAAAGCAGTGCTGAACTGTGAATTCCTGTGAGTGTCTGATGTAGACCATGTCTTGCAAGCTTAGCTTGATGTCATCATGGAGCTTATGGTTACTCATTAGCCAGGAAGGGACTGTTGGCTTTGCCCTGAAACCCCAACCTGAAATACAAAGTTCATGACCTAACTGCAGCAGTTTCATTATCTCTTCTTCCCCTTGTGGTTTTGTCTGGATTTATTATTGATAACTATCTTCAGCTGGGTTGGAAATGGATGTTTAAAACCAGAACGCTTAAATAGAGTTTGTATCCATTCAGATTGGTTGGAATTTGTTGAATAAATTTTAAGTTTCTATTAAAAAAATACATTTCAGCGTTAATTGTTCAGCAAGTGGAAGACTTTTGCATGTAAAAACATTGAAAGAAGTGTCTGTGCATAGGTAATTGTATGAATTTCTGATGGCACAATAGTCTAGGCTGAGAATATAATTGCTTCCCCCATGAAGTAGAGAGATGTACTTATTTGGTTGTAATTGCTTCTTGCAGCAACGGTAGCAAACTCCCAGCAAGCTTATCAGGAGGCATTTGAAATTAGCAAGAAAGAGATGCAGCCAACACACCCCATTCGACTTGGTTTGGCTCTAAATTTCTCTGTCTTCTACTATGAGATCCTAAATTCTCCTGAAAAAGCCTGTAATCTGGCAAAGACGGTAAGCAGACTCTTCATATCACCAATTTTTGTGGAGGCTGAGGAGGTAATTACATGGTTACAGTAGCACTTTGTAGATGATAACGCTTTTTCATATCAAATTCCTTAAAAATGCTGTCATTAAATGGTTGTCATTGTAGTATATTTTCAGGTAAGTTAGTTTGCTGGACTGGCTTAGCTTTGGGTAAGGTTAATTTGCTACTGCAGCTGTTCCAGTGACAGGGAGGACAAACTGCCTCTGTTTAATGTCCACCTAATTCTCTTAGAATGTGTTTGTGTCAAAATTGAAAACACTTGAATTAATTTAGCACTTCTAAAGCGAAATATTTATTTAAATTGGAGCACTTAACCAGTGCAAGTGTTGTCTGTGTGCCCATCTTTGTAGCCCTAAATGTCCTTGTTATCCATATGCATGTGTGCCCCTCTCTCCAGAGACCAAAAAGAGCTTTTGTGATGGGGTTGTGGCAAACAAATAGCCAGTCATTTTTTCCTTAGCCTTCTTCCTAAAATAGGATTAGTCTTCTAAATGGAGCTTTTTGTGTCTGTGAAAATTGTCTGGTAGGAACTTGAATAACATGGCATTAGGTGAATCTTTGTGTTCTTAATATGCACTTCAGTAAGACTTTGTAACAAGAAGTGATGTTGTGCTGTAAAATGTTGCTGCTGTTTTTGCTTTTTTTAGTTAAAATGCTTACATCTGTTTGAAACCTGAACGAAGAAATAGCACTTACAGCTCTCAGACTCACAGTATTGATTTTCGTGTGTAACAGATGGATGGGAAGAATGGCTTTGTTAATCTCTGGTGGAACATACCTGATTTCCTCTGCTGTTTTGAAAAGAAATTGAAAACCTTCCTCCCTACTGTCGAAAAGTCTTGTGTTCCATTTTCTTGTCTACTTACTCATGTACTATATATATATATATACATATACTCATTCATGTAATGGTACCTTTGTCTTTTACTGCTTATTTAGACCAGTGAAACCTTCCTTTTTAATGAAAGTCGTTTTTTTTAAGTGTTGTCTTAAACCTGATTTCAAGATCTGTGGATCATTTTTCAGCATGATACATAAAGTGCTCTTGCCTCTTCAGTATTTGGTATTGGCATTTAGTAAAGTCTTTTGGGCTTTTATCTGGACACCCCTGAAGACTTCTGTTTTCCCCTGGCTGTCTAGGATTTAGAGCTCACTTTGTTCTACATTTCTTCTTGTGGTGGGAAAGAAAAATACTGGAGGCTTTTTTTTAAAAGAATTTGGATTGTTATGTGGCAAATTTGTAAGCTCTATAAGCAGAAATGACTTCAGAAAGCAGAGTGTGAAAGGGCTGTGTTTATGTTTTTAGGCATTTGATGAAGCGATAGCAGAGCTGGACACGCTGAATGAAGAGTCTTACAAAGACAGCACCCTGATCATGCAGCTGCTTAGGGACAACCTCACTGTGAGTACCATGGGGCAAACCACTGCACTCTAGGCTGCTGCACTCTGAAGTGGGACTCAGCATCTGAAAGCTAATTCGGTTCTGTGCCATTAAAAGCTTTCTCTGAGGCGTTAACTGCATGTGTTAACTGCGATGCTTTTTGTAACCAGACCAGTTAGACTTGCTTGTTCAAACTAGGAATCACTTGTTAACTGCTGTAACAAGCTCAGATTCCTTTTGTAACACAGAGTGGAGTTTGTTCTCAACAATTTTATGTGGAACTTGCCAGCTTCTGCTAGCTTCTTGCTTATCTTTTATTCATGTTCTAGTTTATTATTCTTCAGCTTTACGATTAAGTTCAGTTCTGCATTGCTCTTAGCTGAGAAAATTGCACAGCTACTACTAATTACGCAGTCTTCCCTTTCCTGACAATTGTAATTAACCGTGCTTCCAGCATAAACACGTGTTTGTATTTCCTTACAGCTATGGACGTCGGAAAACCAGGGAGATGAAGGGGATGCTGGGGAGGGAGAGAACTAATGGCTGTCACGCTTCACTATATGTTCAATGTCACCCTGTATCCTACACATAATCCCTTTGTGCGACAAGCAAAAAGAATAGTACATTGACTTTCACAACCTCAACGTAGCAAAAACTGTCTGTGGGGTAAAACCGGTTGGTTGGTGTTTTGTGTACCTAGAGCGGAGGTCGGTTATTCCAATGGCATTCCGAACTTTCCTATTCTGAACATTTACAGCTCCGATTACCGTGTTTATATTTTTAACTGAACACTGTGATAATAATAATAAAGGGTTTTGTGATTGCAATTGACTTTACAAAACTCTTATTGGTAGAAAAGTAGACATCAATTATGTAACTCTGGCGAGCTTAATTTGGCACCAAAATAGTTGAAGTACAATTCTGTTGTAAAGTTGTACAGAAAGTTATAGAGATTCTATTGTGACACTGGGGCACGGAAGGAAAACAATCCAATGTATGGCATTCCAGTTAGGGACACTGCTATGAGGTAGTTGAACAGGCACACTCTGTAGACATTTGTAACCGAGTCTGAGGCACCGCTTTCAGTCAAAAGCTCACTTTGTCAATCCTGTCTTTCTGGGGATGGGGTTTGTTTTGGGGAGGAGGGATACAGGGGAGTTAGCAGCTTGATTTCCAAATTCTTTACACTGGCAGATAACTGGGATTTGACTTCTTAAAGTGCTTTCATGCTCACACCACATGCATGACTAAGCCCCTTCCCACAGCAATAACTTTTACCTAGTTACGACTTAGATATTCTTCAGTAGTAGAAACTCTTGGTTCGCTGCCATGGACTTGCAATAGGAGAAGATTCAATTTTTTGAATGGCCTTATTAGTTTGGATGATACCATGAAGTGATCTGCCACTTTTTCATTACTTTAGTCTTAGGTGAATCAAAATCTCCATGGTATTCCCATTCTCAATTTATCCTGAAAATTTCGTAAGTAATCCACTGAGCCATCTTTAAGTTCACTTGATAGAAATTTTTCTCCCACTGGACTCTGTTCATCCTTGACCCTTTCACCTGTTTAAACTCCCATTAAAGCAGTTTTGGACTCCCACATACACATCATCCTTTCTTTGATTCCTGGTGATGCCAGGATGGTGGATGAGGCTTGCACCTCACCAAGGACAAGTTTCTTCCTTGGGTGTTTGAGAGCTGCCACTGCTGTTGGATTCTTCAGCTCTTATCTGCCATTCTTTGGTAGTACCAGGAAACTGGCTCAAGTACTGGCTCAAATATTCAGGATTTCCCATCTTGTACTGGAATGCAGACCTACACATCTGTAATGCTTGTAATATTTGAGCTCCAAACATCCTCACCTTGTCATGTTTCAAACATGTTCCATTAAACAAAACCTAGTAAGAGTTGCGTGAATAATGCAGTGGAAAAGATTAGGAATAGTCACCTATCAGTCCCGTGGTATCATCCCCTGCCTTCACATTCCACTTAGGTATAGGATCCATCTGTTTGTCCATCTGTCTGCTGAAGAGAATTTCATGCACTGATTTTAAAACTCCCCTCTACTAGCTGAACAAATTGTGCAGTTAATACTTGGCGCTTGATAAATGCAGTAGTGAATGTGGAACCGAGCCTGTCTGTATATCTGGTAGCTCTTTTCGCTTTGTTTTTACTGACCAGTATTCTGCCTAAAGTTTGCTTCTGTGACGGTTATATTGCCTAGCACACACGTGGTTGTGAGAATAGTATAGCAAAAAGAAATACCTGGTTATTGATGTACTAGATTTGTGTATGTCTTTTAAACAGTTCTAGTTTCACCTTACACAAAATAATCAGGAAAGTGTAAAAGAATTCAAAAGTGGATAATAAAAAAAAATTTTATCATTTGGTTGTCTGTTTTCTTTGCTGTAGTAGTACTGAAACCTGTGGTAGTAAAATCACCACTTGTATTCAGTTTTCAGTTTGTGGATTGTGTGAGTTGATTCATGATTTACAAATACTGGGTTACTCATTCCTTTACCGGGAGTCTTTCCCACACACCGTCCCAGATTTGTAGGAGAAAACAGTTTCTCTTCTTTTTCCTCGAGGGCATACTTGTAATATATTGTCATTGCAGGGTTTAAATGCAGCTCTGAATAACCATTTAACTTGCCATGAGTCATTGTATATTGTAGGGTTGAACATACTGTAAATGAGAAAAGTCTGTTGCTTACATTCAGAGATTTTTCTTGGGCATCTTTTAAATACCCACTCTGAACACGGGGCTGCCTCACCTCTGCACACCCAGCTCTGCTCACACTGTGCTGTGCTAAAGGAACAGCAAAAGTGCAAAAAATAGTGCAGGTGCACTGGACATAAGAGCACTTGAAGGGTTGGATGGCAGTAGCCAGACAGCAGATGCCAGGCAGCCTAAAAGCTTCAAGGAAGCTTGGTCCTGCTCCCAGAGTGGGGCAGCACAGAAGAGTGCACAGTGGAAAATGTCACTTGGCTGCTCTTGATTGACCAGTGAAGGCATTAGGCCAAATCTAACCAGCTGCTACTTGACTGCTGCTCTGCCCCCTGCCATGGCTTTACATGGTGGTCCCTCCCTATCTGTAATTATTGCTACTTTGTCATTTTCTTCAGCGTTTATGCACATATCATACATTCTAAATTATTTTGTAGTGTGCACTAACTCCCAGTCTAACTCATGCTGATTACATCCGAGAAGAAAAATCCCTGTGTCTGCTAGCTGCTGCTGTTCAGAGACCACCTCCTTAGTCCTTTCAAATATCTCTCATCCTTGCTGTCTCTTTTGGGGAAATCGTGAGCTGAGGCTGGTCTGCAGCAGTGATGAGTTGAGAAGGTGTCTCAATTTTTTATTCTGTCTTTCTGGGAAAGGGCACTCCAGCTGGCCCAGCCACAGTAAGAGTCTGGGTGCACTCTACATGTTTGACTCATCTAACTTGCTGCTGCAGCTTCTCATTCTTGGCACTGGTGCTCATCTGACCTTCGGGTGAAGCATCTTAGTGTGGGAAACCACCAGAAGGCTTTTGTGAAGGTGAGGGTTCTCCTGATTGCCCCGCAGCTGACCCTTCCGAGGGTGCAGGATAGGTGGAGCCGCTTTGGAATTGCACTGCCTGCAGCTCGAGGTTCCTGTGTGCTTTCAGCCAGCGCAATCGCATCCAGAATAGCTGGGGTGCGATCTCAGCGGATGAAAGTGAGCTTACAGCACCCCTGGGCCATACAGATAAGAGGTGCTGATGGCAGAGGCCGTATTCCCTGGGTCTCTGTTGGGTCCTGAGGCAGATTTCTGAGGAGTTGGGAAATGCGTGAGCGCCCGGTGATGAGGGATTTGTAACCGAGCTGTGTACGGCTCCTGCCTGTACTCCTTAACTTCAGGGAATTACATCCCAGAAGGTGCATGTGATTTCCTAAAAGCGCGTGGGTGGGACACGCTGTCGGTGTTCCAGGGCGACACGCAGCGCAATTCCCCTTCCCTTCCTTTGGGGCGGCACGAGATGCGCAGGAGCTGCCATTCGCAAAGATGAGGAGATGCATGTGCCGACCCCCTGAGCCCCTCAGCTCGGCAGGGGCCGCCGCTGCCCGGCCGGACCGTGCCCCGCGCTGTCCGCAGGGCGGCTGCAGGGCTGACCGCAGCGCTGTCCGCAGGGTTAGCCCCGGGGCTGACCACAGCACTGTCCCCGCGCTGTCCCCGGGACTGACCGCAGCGCTGTCCCCGCGCTGTCCGCGGGGCTGTCGCCGGGGCTAACCACAGCGCTGTCCGCGGGGCTGTCCGCAGGGCTGGGTGCAGGGCTGACCATAGCGCTGTCCGTAGGGTTATCCCCGGGGCTGACCACAGCACTGTCCCCGCGCTGTCCGCGGAGCTGGCTGCAGGGCTGACCATAGGGCTGTCCGTAGGGCTATCCCCGGGACTGACCGCAGCGCTGTCCGTAGGGGCTGTCCGCAGGGCTGAGTGCAGGGCTGACCATAGGGCTGTCCGTAGGGCTATCCCCGGGACTGACCGCAGCGCTGTCCGTAGGGGCTGTCCCCGGGACTGACCACAGCGCTGTCCGTAGGGGCTGTCGCCGGGACTGACCGCAGCGCTGTCCGTAGGGGCTGTCCCCGCGCTGTCCGCAGGGCTGGGTGCAGGGCTGACCATGGGGCTGTCCGCAGGGCTATCCCCGGCGCTGTCCGCTCCGCAGGGGCGGGACAGGCCCGCACCTGGCCGGGGGTGGGTGGGGCGCTGGGCGGGGGTCCCGTCCCGCCCCCGGGGCCGCTGTGGAAGAGGCGGGCGGTGCCGGCAGCCGCAGTGGAGCGGTGCTGCTGCGGCGAGCGCTCGGTGTGAGTGCGGGGCTGGCTCTCCGCACTCAGCCCCGGCTGTCGGGGCTGTTTCTCGGGGCAGGGGTGGCCGGGGGTCGGGCTCGGAAGGGTGGCGGCGCTCCTCCGCAGCCCCGTCCCGTGCCCGGCGGTGTGCGCTGCCCTTGGCTCCCCGGCGGGGCTGTGCCGCCTCTGCCTGGCCACCTCCTCCCCGTCTGAGCTCCCTCCCCTCCCTACCTCGCTGCCTGTGAAGGGGTGCTGGGGCTGTTCTGTTACCCTGTGTTTGTTTTGAGGGGCCCTGGGAGGCGCCTCTGGGTGGTGCGAGGAGTGGGATTGTGTCCCAAAGTGGTTCTGCCATGGGCTACCCACCGTGGGGTCCTGCCTTTGGCCGGGGAATGGCTCGGTGCACTTCTCCTGTACATGCGTGTTAATTTTGGGTATCTATAGGTATCAAAACAAGTGTCTCAGGACTTTTGAGCTTTCAGGTAAGAGCCCCAAGGATGGACTTATAAGCTTTTGGGGCAGGACCTGGATTTCTGTGTTCCTAAGCAGTACCCTGGGGGTCTCAGACTGTGACTGTTGCCTTCACACAGAATTTTATACTCAGCTGAAACCAGGCAGAGACTGAGCATCAATTTACCTGCTCTGGGAAGAGTAGTCAACAAGCTGAGAAACTGGGAATGGGTGGCTAAAACTCTGTGTCTGCCTTGTTAGAGATGGAGTTGTTTGCAGGGAGTGGCGTGGACTGCAGTTCTGCTCCCTGGGCATCCGTACAAACCCCCACTCCTTGGGTCTGCTCTGGCTGGAGGGAGCCTATAAGGAGTTAAAATGGAAGTCTCTGGTGCAGAAGAGGTGTTTACCTTCTGAGAAATTAAACTCCATTTTATTTCTCTTGTAGTTTGAGTGTTTTAAGGAGCAAATTGCTGTGTGTGTGGTGTGTCCCTCTGCATCCTTATGGAGTGTGCAAGGGCTGCGAGGTGCAGATCACCCCAGCTCAACTTTTGCACCAAAATTGTTATGTCCTGGAAAGTTTTGGGATTGCAGCTTCCTTGAGGCATTCCTGTTCCTAATGCTGCTGGTGGGAAGGGAAGGGCATTGCTTTCACTTGTGCTACTGCAGTGGGGCCAGCCCCAATGTGGGTCTGTGGTTGCTGCAGATCATCTGAAGCTTATGGCCTACAGCCTCAGGTCTGTCTCCTGCAGCTGAGCTCTGTGGGTGACCATGAATGCCAGTGGCCCTGGCTATCCCTTAGCCTCTCTCTATGTGGGAGACCTGCACCCAGATGTGACTGAAGCCATGCTGTATGAGAAGTTCTCCCCTGCTGGGCCCATCATGTCCATCCGAGTGTGTCGGGATGTGGCCACCCGCCGGTCACTGGGCTATGCCTACATCAACTTCCAGCAGCCTGTGGATGGTATGTGCCCTGCAACACAGCTCTGAGGAGCTGCCTCACAGTGGGGATTTGGGTGTGCAAGTGATGGAAGGGAGCAGTTGTCTGGCTGCATGGCTGCTGGGGCTTGGTTCTAACTAATCCCAATGTGGTCTCTGCTGATGACCCATCCTGCTTGTCTCAGCTTAGGATATGGGAAAGGGTGCAGCTGCTGGGCTCTGGTGAGGGGTTGAAGGTGTCTTGCAAGAGTTGCCTCCCTCCTTCTTCTCCATCAGAGAAGAGCACCAAAACCCCTTCTGCTCTTCGGTACCCTGCTGCCCACTGACTCACAGTATAAAGCGAGGCCACTCTCCTGGCAGGCATTGCCATGAGACAGTACTGTAATTGGAAGGTGTTTCATGCTGAAGTGAGGCTGTAGTGATGGGAAGGTGTTGATTTAGTTGCCCTAGAGACCAAAATCCTTACTGGCTAAATTAGCTGGGCATCTGCCAGACTGGAGCTTGTGGTGAAATGGTTGATCCTTGGGAGTCAGACATGCTTTGGAGAGAAAAAAAGTAATTAGTCAGAGTGGTGTGGCTGGAGGGGTGGGGAGGCAGATCTGCCTATCCTATTTAGGTTAACAAGCCCCTGTCCCTGACTCTTGTGCCCGTCTCAGCTGCTGCAGGATGTGAGAGAGATCTATCTCTGTTACTCCCCTCTCCTCCCCCTTCTTTGCCAGCTGAGCGAGCCCTGGACACCATGAACTTCGAGGTGATCAAAGGCCGACCCATCCGCATTATGTGGTCTCAACGGGACCCTGGGCTCAGGAAATCAGGGGTTGGAAACATCTTCATCAAGAACCTGGATGACTCCATTGATAACAAAGCCTTGTATGACACATTCTCTACCTTTGGAAACATCCTGTCATGCAAGGTAGGTGTGCCCAGGGCCCTGCAGGAGAGGACTTGCTGCAGAGCTGCCCTCACTCTTGGAAGCATGCTCCAGCCAGCTGGAATTCACTTTCTCATTTCACTTCCCACAACATCTCCTTTAAATTCCCAGCTGCTTTGAAGCCAAAGGGCCTTGCTATGTTTCCCTTCAGAATGGGAAATCCTGTTCCAGCTCAGTGCATGTGGGTCTTGGGGAGACACGAGTTCCTGGGTATCATATAAAGCAGAATGGCTCTGGTCCTGGGATTGCCCACCTCCCTGACCTTCTGCTAACACCCCAATAGAGCTCAGATACAGTGGGAGCAGGATGTCAGAGAGGGAAAATGCCCCTGGAACACGGGGATGAGTTTTCCTATGATGTACTCATGTACAAACATGGAGGAAAAATAGTGCAACAGTGTCTCTCTCTTTCCTTTGCCCCTTGCACTGTTTATAGGTGGTTTGTGATGAAAACGGATCCCGTGGCTATGGCTTTGTCCACTTTGAAACACATGAGGCAGCAACTCGGGCCATTGAGACCATGAATGGGATGTTGCTCAATGACAGGAAGGTGTAAGTGCCAGAGAGAGGAGTCTGGGCTCTGTGCTTGGCTCTGCTCCTCCCTTGCCTTGGTCCAATGTGAGCAGTAAAAGCATGCCCTGCTCAGGCATCCCCTTCCTGCTGCTCTGTGCTCTTCTCTTTTCCATCTCTGCTGGGCATGGCAGCTCTGCTCTCTCTGGGACAGTGAGTCACTTGTGGTGGGTGCTGGTGGAAGTGTGATAGTGGCTTGGAGATATTCCCAGATGGTGGGGAAGGAGTCCAGTCCCAGGCTGGGTTTTATTGCTGAGGCAGTGTAATGAGTGCCCACAAAGTGGGGCTGGTCCTTGATCTTGGCTGTTGCCATCAGATAGTCTGGGCAGGAAGAGGTTTTGTTGTTGTTGTTCCTCTCTCTGCTTGCATTGCATGACCTCACTCTCTACATCCCACAAGGCAAGGGCTGCCCAGAGTGTTTGAGAATGCTTTAGAGAAAGAGAGAGCTGAGTATCCTCTGTGGTCTTTTGTGGTGGTGGCATCCTCTGAAGTCTTTTGATGTCTCCTGAGTGACACATCCCTATTTTGGCAGTGACAAGGGGTAGTTTGGGTGTATGTACACAAGAGTAGGATATGCTGAAGTTGCTGTATGTGAAACACATGGTGAGTTTGTGGGTGAGCAAAGCATGGCCTGAGGTGATGGAATCTCTCTCTTGGCCTGTACTGAGACAGGTGTGCCTGAGCCCATCTTCCTTCTGCAGGGGACATGCAGGGTTTGAAGCCCATTCCTTTCTTCCCACAGGTTTGTTGGACACTTCAAATCCCGCAAAGAGCGCGAGGCAGAGGTTGGAGCTAGGGCAATAGAATTCACCAATGTCTACATCAAAAACTTTGGGGATGACATGGATGATGACAGACTGAGGGAAATATTCTCCAAGTTTGGTGAGTGCAGTTGTTGAAATATCCTTGTGTCTGATAAACCGGAGTTAGGGCAACTGAAAAGGAAGCTGGAGGAGTGCTTGGCTGAAATAGCAAGCCTCTTTTCTTGGTGAGATGTGACTTGTTTAAACATCTACCACATAAAAGGACTGCAGTCACTTCATTTGTCAGGATGTTACATGTGCTTTCCTGCTGTGACAGAGGATTACTTGTACTTGGTGCTGTCTTGAAAAAAGTATGTTTTCTTTCTTGGAAAGTTTTTTTAAAATTGTCTTGTTACCAGCATGCTGTCTGTTTACAGGAGCCCTGGGAATAAGAATTGTTGAGTCTAAATTTAAAGAAAAGAGGCTTTTCAGTTTAGTCCACTACTGGAGGATGCCTCTTGTGATGGGTTTTAGTGTTGTGCCAACCCATGGGCCATACTGTCAGTGTAATTTGTGATTATCCTTCATACGAACCCAATCTATGTGTTCATGTGTAAAGGAGATGAGATCTTCCAGCTAAAGGAACTCACTGCACTGGCTGGAGAGGCTGAAGAGCCCAGGACTGAGAGCAGCAGCCCGGGTCGGAGGGATCACTCTCACCAAACCTCAGAGCCTGCTGTCCCTGCCTCTTGGGGATCCCTTGTCTGTCCTCCTGCTGGGCTCCTCCATCACATGGCTGTCCAGTGTCCTTGCTGGGCTGGTCTCTCATGGTGGCTCCCAGCACAGAGTGTCCTTCCCTTGCCTCCTGCAGGGAAGACGCTGAGTGTCAAGGTCATGACAGACAGCAGTGGCCGCTCCAAGGGCTTCGGGTTCGTCAACTTTGAGAAGCACGAAGAAGCCCAGAAGGCAAGAGGCTCCTCACTGCCCATCTGCCCCCTGAGATTCACCTGGTGATGTTCCCACCTCTCCTCAGGGGAGCCTCACCAGCTTTCTGCTTGTCTGGGAGCTGGTGCTGGGTACCTGGATGGGCAGGACCTGGCAGGGGGGAGCAGGTCTCTGCTTTGGGTGGTGGGTGAAGGGCAGAGCTGGCCATGGGCTTCCTGCTGAGCTGAGAGCCCTGCCCTCCCCGGCAGGCCGTGGCTGACATGAACGGGAAGGAGCTCAATGGGCGAGTGCTGTACGTGGGGCGGGCCCAGAAGCGGCTGGAGCGCCAGAGCGAGCTCAAGAGGAAATTTGAGCAGATGAAGCAAGAGCGGGTCAACAGGTACCAGGTAAGGGGGGGAGCAGGGCGCTCCATCCTGCAGGTCTGCAACAGGGACACTCTCAGCCTGGGGACAGCACAGAGCTCTCTAGATCGGCATGGTGGGTGCCTCCTGCAATTAGGGGTACAGTCACTGCCTGGGAATGTCCTGGGGAGCAATATCAGGAGAGAGATTTAAACCCAGGATGATGTTGGGAAGTGAACAAACGGGTCTGCTCATTTCCAGAATTATTAGTCTGGAAATGAGACAGCTTCATGAGGTTCATCAGGTTCACAGTGATGGTGTGGGTGCCCTCTTCACGTGGGGTGTTTGTACTTGGAGTGGAGTTTATGCACAATCCTGGCCCCTCTCCCTGTCACTGCTCCTGCAGGACATGGCTCTGTGGGATGTCCCACCCTTCAGTCGACCTGCTGGTGAAATGTGCATCCAGTGTGACAAATTGCTGTAAACTTTGTGATCCCAAGCTGCTTTCTTTTCACCTGTGTGCAGGGGGTCAACCTGTATGTGAAGAATTTAGATGATGGAATAGATGACGAGAGGCTGAGGAAGGAGTTCTCTCCCTATGGCACCATCACCAGTGCCAAGGTGAGGGACTGGGGCTGCCACTGGAGCTCCTGGGGTCAGTAAAAGGTGCACTCAGCCCTTGGAGATGCATAGGAATTATCATCCTGTGGAATTACACTGCCCCGCTGACAGCTTGTGTCTCAAGCCAAGTATAAGGGATATGCTACTTCACCTCACACTGTCCTGAGGAACAAATATTTTGTAGTTTTACCCCAACCCTGGTGAGGTGCCAGGTATGGGAACTTAAATCTGCAACATTCTGAATATTGCCCAGCTGCTCTGTGACACTGATACAAATGAAAATGACCCACGAGCCACCTCTCTTGGGACAGTGGGGTGACACCATGGTGTTTGGCCTTCTGGAACACCATGGGCATGTCACTCTTTTCATTGGAACTGGTGTCAGGATTCTCTGGGAAGCAACATGTAGGGGGTGGTCTGGCTTTAAGGTCAGCTACCTGTAACCTACCAGGGACAGATGCTGCCTGGCCATTTTCAGGGCACAGTTTCCCACTGATCCCCACCCCTTGCTGGCTCCTGCAGTGTTTAGCACCAGAGAATTTCTGGCCCCTGTGTCCTGTGAGGCTGAAGCACAGATTCCCCCCAGATGATCACAGGCTCTCAATCTCAGGCTGGTCCAGACTCTGCCATCTTCATTTCCCAAACCTACAGCCTGAGCAAATCCTGTCCTTTGCAGAGAAACCTGTTTGTGAGAGGTGCAATCCCATCCATCCCACCCTGAAATTGCTGAAATGGTGGCTGATATGGGGTGCCTGTGGCTGGATCCCCCCCACACCCCCTGTGCTGTGTTTTGTGGATGTTGCAGTGATCTGTGGATTTAGCTGTTCTTGTTCTAATCCTATTTTAGGTGATGACAGAGGGTGGCCGCAGCAAAGGGTTTGGGTTTGTATGTTTTTCCTCGCCAGAAGAGGCTACCAAGGCTGTGACAGAAATGAATGGGAGGATTGTCAGCACAAAGCCTCTCTACGTGGCACTGGCTCAGAGGAAAGAGGAGAGGAAAGCAATCCTCACCAACCAGTACATGCAGAGATTGGCCACCATGAGGGCCCTGCCTGGCCCTCTCCTGGGCTCTTTCCAGACTCCCCCAGGGTACTTTCTACCCCCCATGCCTCAGGTGAGTCCTGCTTCCCAGTGGCAGCCTTGCACAGGGACCCAAGTCTGCCCTGGAGCAGAACTTGGGCTGTGCAGGTCTGGGCACACCCTGTGGAACCAGTGGGATCTGCCTGGGCTTCCATGTGAGCAGCAGGGTGGGGTGCAGGTGCTCCAGGAAATGGGCTGGGGATTTTATAGTTATTCTGCTCCTTAGAGGAAAGAAGCAAGGAGGAGTCTGGTGGGAGGGTGTGAGCATGCAGAGCCAGAGAGAAAGGTTACAGAGGTGCAGAAGCTCCTGAGAAGGAGATAAGTAGAGCTGCTGGAGGGACAGCTCCTGCTGCTGACAGCAGGGCTGGAGGTTGGTCTTTAAAGTGCTCTGGCACCATGCTCTCATGGTTTTGGCTTGTCTGTGTGCAGCAGCCACCGAGAGGCTCTGGGTTAGTTCTGGCTCAGCTCCCCAGTCATGTAGGATAATGTGTTCTTCTTCCCCAGCCACAAACCAGAGCTGCCTTCTATGGCCCCAGCCCTGTTGTCCCAGTGCGCCCTGCCACTCGTTGGAGTGCACAGCCCTCCCGGCCTCCCTGTGAGTCTGCCTGTCTCTCCCTGGGGCTCTGGGCACCAGCTGGGCTCAGTCAGGGTCTGAGGGTCTTTAAAAGCAGCACCAAGTGTGTAACCATGGGGGTTTATCCTGGAAAATGTGCAGGGTTTGGTGCAGGGTCGTGGTGATGGGCACCAGGAGGTGAGATGCTGGCAGTGACACCGGAGGTGAGGTGCTCCTGCACTGTTCCCAGCCACAGTCACTCCCCCCACGTCTCCTTCCATGCCTTTGCTACCAAGCAGCTTCATTGTGTGTGTTCTCTCTGTACAGCAGTGTATCCTGAAGCCACCCCCATCCTGAGGGCTGCCGTGCCACCCCGGCGCCTGCTGTCCAACATCAGCACCATGAGACAAGCTTCCACACAAGTGCCCCGAGTGCCCCCCCAGGCCCAGAGAGTGGGTGAGTGGGGGAAGGACCCCCACGACATCCAGCTGGGACATCGCCGTGGTGGCAAGGGTGCTTACTGTGAGCTCAGGTCTCCTTGAGAATGGTGTGGTTTGTGGGATTGCTCGTGGAGGAGGCTGGTGGTGTGGTGGAGTTGGAGCAGTGTCTGTAGGAATTAAGTATTTAACTTTTGGGGAAAGTTGGGATCTTCCAGGTAATGGGACAGGTCTCTGATATGCAGGTTGGTCTTGGTGGCTACACCTTGAATATGATCCTTAAAGCAGATGGTGATGCAGGCACAGCAGCTGGGCTTAGTGCTCAGGTAAAGGCAGAGAGTGGGAAGGGATCTCTGGGACATAGGAAGGGGACCTTACAGGCTCTGGATGAACTGCTGCCAATGCCAAGCCTCATTTTAGAGGGGTTTGGAGCTGAGAACCAGTCCTTGCTGGCATCCCCAGTGCCTGGCTCTGCTGAGGCTGGCCCTGGGGTGTCCCCTCCACACATCACCATCTGTGGCTGCCTACAGCCTTCCCATCTCATGAGATTTTGCCCAAAGTTCATTGGCATTGATTGTCTTACTGCTGAAGTGAGCAGTGGGACCAGGAGGGCTGTCTGTGGCTTGTCCCCTCTCCTTTTGTCATTGTGCTCTCATTTCTCTGCCTTCACCTCCCTTCAGGATGAGCTGGCAGACAAGGGTCTTGCAGCCCACCCTCCTCAGTGCTGTTCCCATTCTCTGGCTGTTGATGTAGATGGGTTTCTAGAGGAGACATGATGAGGTGTGGCTGCCTTTGCCAGCTCTCCTGCCCTCTGCACAGCATCAGACCACCCCACACCAAGGGTGGCAGTGCTCTGCCGCCTTGGGGAAGCTGCCTTTGACCCGGGGGCTGCTTTGAGCCCATGTAGGACTTTGCAAGCCCTCCATACAAGCATTCTGTCCTTGTGGCTTCTTCAGCCTCCTTGGCATAGGCATGCATTTAAGGACTCCTCCTCAGAAATGTTCTTGTCCCCGTTGCAGCCAACATCGGGACACAGACAATCAGCACCCGGGTGCCCTCATCTGCCCTGCCACGGGGTGCCCAGCAGTACAAGTACTCCTCATCTGCCAGGAACATGCAGCCCATGGGGCACATGCCACCTGTGGTGGCCCCACAGGTAAGTGCTCTGCAGCCACCAAGATGTGACATTCCTGGTGCTGCTCTGGGATAATGTGACTGCTGACCCCTGGGATCCCCATGGCTCTCTGAGTGGTGCTGTGGGGACCTTTCCCAGGGGCTCCTGGGGGGCTGTGGATCCAGTAGCCACACAGCTCTAATGCCTGACTGCAGCTTTTCTGGAAGCTGGTGTTTGAGTACCAGCAGGCAATGGTAGCATCTTGGAAGGCTGAAATACCCCATTGTGGTTGGTATCAAGCACCATTCCTGCAAGCCAGGTAACTCCCATCCCTTCCAGCCTTTAATTGCTATTCTTCCCTGTTTTTCCTCCAGATGGGAGAACCTGCTGTGCATGTCCAGGGGCAGGAGCCACTGACAGCATCCTTGCTTGCAGCAGCCCCTCCTCAGGAGCAGAAGCAAATGATTGGTGGGTGCCACGGCTGCTCTGCAGGAGCTGGAGCAGGTCCAGCTGCAGGGCCCTGGAGGAATGTGGGCTGGCATGCATCAGGGCAAACTTAACTGCTGGGAGAAGCTGTAAGGCTTTATGGGGTTGCTCTGGTATTATGCTGCTTTAAGAAAATAATAATAAATTCAGTCTGTGTTGGAACTGGATGGGAGCAATAAAACCACTCCCTGTCTGTGTGAGCTGCCTGGCAGGGAGAGAGTGTCTGGTGAAGCATTGCAGAGAGGCAGAGCTGCATCCACCCTGCCTGTGCTGCCAGGCCATGCCAAGGCATTTGCAATTCCCCTGAGCTCTGAACCATCCTGTACTGCTGCTCCTGATGAATAGTTTGGTGGCCATAGGGGTTAAGGTCAGCTGTGCCACACAACCCTTGGGTTTCAGGTGTTCCATGTGGAGCAGGCAGTGCCCTGGTGTGGGACAGCATTGCTTGGCCTGGCCAAAGCACAGCAGGTCACAGATGAGCGCTTTCCTCCCCAGGAGGAAACTGCTCCTGCAGAAACTGGCACTTTCACCTGTGCAGGGGTGGGCAGATGTGCACAGCTCCACTGCCCTGTGCCCACTGTAGGTGCCTGCTGCTGACTGCACCCAGCAGCTTCCTGTTGCTGGGAGGTGCTGGAGTGGCTTTGCTTGTGAGCATTGCTTTTTCCACCACCATCACCACTTTTGTATCCAATTTCAGTTGAGAGGTCAGGAGGGCTTACAGTGGGTTTGAAAATGCTGGAGGGCTTGCATAATGCTCATGTCCTTGGTGGTGTTTGGAGCAGGTGAGCGCCTCTACCCTCTGATCCATGTGATGCATCCCTCACTGGCTGGCAAGATCACAGGGATGCTGCTGGAGATCGACAACTCCGAGCTGCTGCTGCTCCTGGAATCCCCAGACTCCCTGCGCTCCAAGGTAGGAGGGACTCAGTTCCAAACCATCCCTTTCCAAAGGGCTGAGTACCTGCTGCTGCACGGAGAGGTGAGCACAGCCCAGGACATCCATCACTGTAGTAGCTGCTGTTTTATTTTCAAGTGAAAAAGGAGCCCAGGTTGGTGTCACCACACCCAGTGCCTGAATGTCTGCCTGCCTTCAGCAAAAGGAGCTGGAAGCAGCTCCCTGAAAGCACAGGCTGAGGGTGGTTTAGAGGCTATTGGGAAGCAAGAGGGGAAAAGTAGGGTGGTATCTCTACATGGAAACAGCCAAGAAGATGCTCTTTCCTCAGAGTAGAAACCAGACAAACTGCTGCCTCTCTGCAGTATCTTCAGTTACCTTCTTAATTCTGGTGACTATTTAGCTTTGGTTCCCATCAAAGTAGTTGGAGTGAATTGACTGCATATTTTTGTTGCTCCTTGGAGGCAGCAGCTGCTTTTACCCTTCCACTGTTTTTTGGGGGTTTTTTTTTGAGGAGTCTGGGCTCTGCTGGGTGGTGTCAGGTAGCTTCACCTGTGAAATCTGACTTCTGTCTAGCAAGTTCTGACTTGATAATAAAGGGGAGATGCCCCAGAATTTACCTTGGTAAGAGACAGAAAAGGTCTTTGGGCTGAACAGTCCCCTGCAGAAGCAGCAGGCTGGGATTTTGTAATTATTCAAGTCCTTTACCTTTTGAAAGTGGGTCTGTGTGGAGGCCACATTGGGAGCTGAAATCTTGACTTCCTGGTGCCGTGCAGTTTTACATGAGAGTAACTCAACTTCTCCCCCTTGTGCTCTGTTGTAAGATCGAGGAAGCGGTCACTGTTCTCCAGGCACACCAGAGCACCGAGACACCCCACAAGGGCAGTGCTGGGGCGTTCCTGCAGTGACTCCAGGTGGGTGCTGGGACCGTGGTGTGCTCAAAGTCTCTGCTTTCTGACTCTGAAACTGGGGATTGGGCTTCTCATCCAGGCCAAGTGAGGTTTAATGAGCAATATCAGTGTCTTTGAGTGTAATATTCCATTTCTAAAATTGCATCCTCCATTTTCTGGACTCGGTTGTACTGTAAAGACCTGTGTGGGTTCTTTCTGTGTTGATGAGGGCAATGACTCTGCTACCAGAAAGGGAATATAGGGAAGGTCCTTGCTTTTCTCTAGGTCTAGTGGAGACCAGCACAGTCTTTTATGGGAATTTCCAGTGGGTTTTTTTGCAGAACATTGACAGTAGATACCCTATAAAATATCTTTTGTGTGCTTGATAAGGAGATCTGGCCCTGCTGCTGAGGCTGGAATAGACACACTTGACATTCAGACTGTAGGTATCCCTTTGAAGATAATTCAGATATTTTCTTGACTTATATCAAAGTTGTGTTAATCCAAGTTCAGGTGAATTTCATCTTTTCTGGATGAAACACTTCCTTTAACAGTTGAAAATTACATACGTGGGTTCTCTGTTTCTTGCAGACTGTAAGACTGAGAGTAAGCCCTGGGAATGTTGCTGTTGAAGAACAGCAGCAGGAACTCCACCGTGCTCTTGGAATCACGCCTGTTCAGTGACCCTGGCTTGTCTTCAAATGCCCCATCCTATTGTTAGTGTGTATTGTAACCCCTGGAGAATTGCTTCCTCCTGCACCTGTAAAAATCCTCACATTAAACCTCTTCTCACCACTGAAAGCACCTTGTGAAATGTAGTGTGGAACCCAGCTGGGGTCAGTTGCCCAGGAAATGATGAGTGCTGATGACTCATCATTTTAGTGAATTTATTGGGTTCTGTAGTTTTATTTGTTCATGTAGCAGACACTGGGAACTAACTCATTTGTGAGGGTGGAAGTATCAGTTCTTTATTAAAGACAGCCAATACTTTGCTTCTTGCAGGTGGAAGGATGGAGTCAGGCTGCAGTAATTAGTGATTAGTAATTTGTGGTGCTGTTGGGGTTTCAGTCTGGAGAGCTAACAGAAGGGACATACAGGATTACACTAACAAATTGCCAACCAACAGGCTCCTGTAATACTTTGACTCCATAGGAGGATGGATTTAAGCAAAACAGGATGGATTGCTGCTGTTCTCCTTCTGTAATGAACCTTATATACCTGCAGTTATGGCCTCGAGTGTGTCCTGGTCACCAGAGCGTCTGTCTATGTGTCTGTGGTGCACAACATCAGCTTTCTAAGGTACTGTGGAGTAGCTGTAAATCAAAAGCTGTGTTTCCAAAGTTTCTCTGACCAGAGGTTCCAAGGAGTCACTGAAGAGCCTGCAAGCATTCACAACTACATTGTGTCCCACAGGGACACTTCCTGCTAGCAGGAGCTGGGACATGTCATTGCTGCGTTGTGCTCCCTCTGTTGCTGTCATCACCCTGCCCTTCATCCTCTGCTCTCCCTAGTTAGGAAAGGAATTTCAGTCCCTGGAGACTCCTCGGTACTTGAGGCTGGTGATGCACTGACCTCACTTGACTGCTTCCTCGAGCTGGCAGGAGCACACCTCCACCAGCACCACCCACCTTCTTTCTGTGCAGCTTGTGCTGGTTTTGCTGTCTCAATCCTCCTTCTGTGCTGTATCATACTCACTTCAGCTCCCTGCTGAGTCACCCCTCCTACCTCTTGTTTTCCTTCCAGCATTTTAATAGAACCACTTACACATTTGCTCCTGCATGGTGTCTGCTCTGCTCCACTGGGGATTTTTCATCACTCCTTTTTCTCACCTTCATTTCACCACTTCTTCCTCTGACCTCCTTAAATATTTATTTTCCTCTTAGTGGATGCCTCAGCCTGAACTGTTCATTGTTTAGATATCATCTCCTCAGTGAGATGCTTATAGAGGACTTCATTTAATATACAGGACCCTAATTTGTTATTTGTCTCAAAATGTCACAGCCTGGAAGCTTTTCTGCTTTGTCTCCAGAGGAAAAACATGTATTTGCATGAGTGTAATGCATGTAAGGAGAGCTGGAATGGAGGTGCACAGGTAATCTTCATTTTGCTGTTGTTTAGCTTGGCTGCAGACTTTTTTCAGGTATAACAGGGAAGTTCAGGTATGCCTGTGACACCACCTACAGTGCCAGATGGCTGCACTGGGTGAGTCCTCTTTAAAGCCAGAGGGAATGTGAAGTGGGGCCCAGGAACATGGGGATATCAGAATTGCCTCTGAAAGGATGTGAACAAGGACAGGAAGTCTTAAAATTATGATCAGCAAAGATGAAGCTGGCAAATGGATCCCTGATGATACTTGAAATTATTCAGAGTAGCTCCCTGGCTGCAGTCCTTGGTGAAGCCTGAGGCTTTAGGGAGTTGAGGCAGCAATGCAAATGTCTGGAGGCTCCAGTCTGGAAGAGCTGCTGTTTCTGACTGGGGCACATGAAGGTGTGTCCCTGTGACAAACCCCCTCCTTTGCCCTGTGGCCAGCACTGCCTTTGCCCACCTGGGAAGTGTCCTGCACAGACAGCAGCACCTCTGAGCTTGCAGTAGTGTCTCACTGCTGTGCAAGACCTTTGTGCACCTGGTGCTCTTGCTGGGGAAATCTTTGGTATCAGGCACAAAACTGCTGTTTTCAGGGGAAGGAGATGGCGACTGCTGCTGCTTAGGGGTGCTGTCATGAGCTGCTGTTGAACAGTGCAGGTACTTGGCACTCAGGTGACAGCAGGGCTGCCAAAAGGATTGCTCTAAATCAAGTGAAGCCAGTCCTACTCCTGGATTTTGTGACCTTTCTGTGCTTATCTGTATACTGTTGTGTGCTTCCCTGCTGAAATCCATCACACCTGCTAAGGGCTTGGGCAAGGGCTGGCTAGGGGATCAATGGAGCTGCCACGCTTAGAAGCAGGAATGGAGTGAATGGAGCAATTTGTGCCCCTCAGGGAGGACTTGTTCCAAGCCCTGGCCCATTACAACTGATGGAGTACAGCCCTGGGACCTACAAAAAGCTGTTTAATGTCAGGCTAAGGTGAGAAGTTTTTGTCTTCAATGGCATTAGAGGGATTGCTCTCTAAATTCAATTCAGCAAGGTACCTGAAATACTGCTGAGAGAGGCAAGGTGGGAACAAACATTTTTGAACCCTGACCAAGGGCAAGCTTCTGCCTCCTGGTCTGTATTATGAGTTGGATCAGGTCTAGCATTGCCCAGAATCTTACAGGCTGAGCAAGGGTTGGAAATCCTGATGCAGTGCTGGGCTCTCCTTGGCATGCCTTTCCCAGCCCCAATGTCCCTGGAGCTGTAGGCTTTCTGGTTCTCTGAACTCTAATGGCCACTCTGAGCTGTCATTGTGCTTGAAGTCCTCTGACAAACAGAGGGGACAATATGAGTGGTTAAACAAGTGTTTCCCCCCTCTATTCCATCCATCACAAAAAATACAGTCCTAGAGTGAAAATAACATGGCTTTAATGAGAACAGGTTTCAACAGCTCACAAAGTAACTCCAAGTATCTCTTTATCTACCACTTAAAATCCGTGCCATCAATACCAGATGTGGAGAAATTCAAACATGCATTGAAGTAGTAAGCCAGACCTCAGCTGGGGTGTTACTGCATATTTTCCTCCCTGTAACACCCCACAGTAACTGCTCCAAAAGGCACAGAGGAGCTAAAGTGGTTTTAAAAAAAAGACAAAAAAACATTGCCAAATTCCCAAGCACTCAGAATCTGAAAGAATAGTGCACAGTGTAACAAGACAGGCTTAACTTGCTGCTGTTTTCTTAAATGTGCAGAATAATTAAAGCTGCTACTGTAAACATCTGCCCAGCCACACTAAGCAGCAGAACCCAGCTGAGGGCCAGCAGGCATCAAGGGTGAGAGGGAACAACCTTGGCCCTGTGCAAGTGACTGTGCCCCTGTCAAAAGCAGGGTATGTGGTGCTCTGGCAACTACAGCAGTTCTTGCAGTGACTTTCTTTCAGTCATAGCAGCACAAATGCAGCAAAAATGTCACCTGAATAAGGACTAAACCCCCTCTGTAGCTCTTCAGACAGGAAAAGCCACTTCCTGTGCATCTTAGCCAACATGTAAAGAGTCCCTGAGGCCAATAGTTAGAGGCAAGTTGACTTCAACCTGAAAAATTAACCTAAATGCCTCTTGGGGAGGGGCATTAAAACTATGCAGGATCATAGAGCCAGCTTAATAGTTTGATATAGATTATGTCTTAACAATCATTATGCTGGTACAGAACCTCTTAGATCTCAGAAGCACTGGAAGAGATTTCAACACCAATCCTGCATTGACTGGTCCCTGTATCAACAGCAGAAGGGAGAAAGCTTTCCTTGTTGCTTGGTTACTCTAGGCTCTGTTCAGCTCTTGCAGTAATCTCAGTGCAGCTGTGTTCTTTGGTTCAGTTTTCAACAAGCTCTTGATGTCGGCAATACTTGATTTGTAATCCTAGAGAAGGAGTATTTTTTTAAGGGTTAGTGCATTAAAAAGGCAGTCTAAGGTAGAACAGCAACAGAGGCAAAGACAGTACAATTAAGCCTGTGCCTCCCTCTCTGTAACTGCTCAAGCACTGACATTGATGTAGCTGTTCTAAAACGTGCTCAAACTAAGGCTGAGAAGGTAATTTCATCACTCAAGTGCGTTTTGAGTCCAACACCAATGCAATATGTTGTTGCCCTGGAGTTTTTTGCCTTCTGATGTTGACATATTCTTGTTACACTTTCTCATACTCTTTCTGGTAAACAGAATTGTTTTGCATTCCTCTTTGGAGGAAGCGAGCCTTGAAGGCCCGATGATGAGGCCTGTAGAGTCAGAAGTCTCTTCATCACTGTCCAATCTGTGCTCATTGTTAGATTTCCATCAATAGTCATATCATGTAAACAAAGAGGTCTTTTTCCTGCTCGACCAACCTGGAGTCAGGTGTGTGAGTCTCTCTCTCTCTCTGTGTGCATCACAACAACCACAATCTGTACTCCAGTACTAACTTCAGAATTTCTCACGAGACAAAAAAGATAAAGCTCAACACAATACTGGTCTCTGTGGTGACTAGGGACAGGATCTTTGGGAATGGCCTGAAGTTGTGCTGGGGGAGGTTTAGGTTGGGTATTAGGAAAAGGTTCTTCACCCAGAGGCTGGCTGGGCAGGGGAACAGGCTCCCCAGGGACATGGTCACAGCACCAAGCCTGACAGAGCCAAGAAGTGTTCAAAGAACCCTCTCAGGCCCAGGGTGTCATTGCTGAGTGCTGTACAGGATGAGGAGCTGGACGTGAGGATCACTGTGGGCTCTTTCCAACTCAGCACAGTGTGTGATACTGTGAAAAGCTGTTGCCTTCAGCATCTCTAGAAACAGGACCTGATACTGACAAACTCATGAGATTCAAACAGCAAAGTGTGATGTCTGACTCTTAGATCTTAAAGGTCTGATGGCAGATGTTGTCTAGCACAGAAACAAGCCTTAAAGGGTATCGCTGGCTCTATTCATGCATCAACAGCCATCTAGTCCTAGCCTAAAGCCCTTCAGAAACTCCTCACTTACCTTCAGTTCTTTAAGTGCTTGAGCACGCCTGTAGAGTGCCTTAACATTCTTAGGATCTAACTTCAGAGCTTCAGTGCAGTCCTGTGCTGCTTCTTTGTATTGCTTCAGGGTCAGGTAACAGAGAGCTCTGCAACACACACACCTGCTTAGAGACCTTTGGCAGCATCTACTGCCAGAACACAGTGCAGCACAAAGCAGGACTCCAAAACCATCCTCATGTGCTATGTCATCTTACCTCTTGAGCTCAAATTTATTTCATTTACAGGGAGAATGCTTTTTCAAAGAAACAAAAAGGAAGATGTTTAGAGTAACCTGCTCTAAAGCTAAAGAACCTGCACTTGCACTTTGAGGGTGCAGGTTCCTGCCTCTGCCAGTGCAGCATATGCTCTGCTTGCTGCAACTGCCTGAGAAGTAATTTGAGTGTTTAAGAACAGCAGTCTGCAGTTCCTGGTTTCTAGGAGAGCAGATACCACTCAACATACCCTAGTCCTGTCAGACAAAGCAGTCAAGGGAGAAATCCCTTGGCAGCCCAGAGGGGAGTGTCTCCAAGGACTGTCTGATCAAAGAATGTTATACTACAGAGGAGGCTGCGATTGGGGTGAACCTGAGGGAATGGTTTTGTTTTATTCATTAGTTCAGGAGCAAACATTAAACAGTTCTACCAGGAAGTACCATGGCAGCTTTTATACAGGGCCAGGAAGTAGTTGGACAAAGAGCTGAACAGTACCTGTTGGTGTAAGTTGCACATTCCTTGTTGAGCTTTAAACTCTCACTGTACTTCTCAACTGCTTTCTTATGGTTTCCTTTCTTTACAAATTCATTTCCTTCTTCCTTAAGCATTCTAGCTCTCTCCATGCCAGCAGCAGTCTCATCTAGAAATGGTGTGAAAGGATACAGAACTCTATAAAACCAAGAAGAATATCACAGCCTCACAGAAAACAAATATCCCCATACCAGAGGCAAGACACAGAGACATCAAAGGAACCAGAATCAACTGAAAAGGCTGTAGCAGAGCCAGGCCTGGCTTTTTCCAGGCCTCAGCCCCGGCTGCAGACACACCAAGCAGGTGTGGCAGCCGTCTTGTTCATCACCCTTGGGAGCCACAGGGCTCTTAGTCCAGCCCAAGGGCACGTTCCCACCTCGTTCTCCCTGTGGTGCAGTTGCAGGAGGAGTGTTTGCCCCAGGGGCCTGGGCAGAAGGAATGCTCCACCTCGTCTGGGCAGAAATAGGCACTGTGGGGATTGGTGGGAGCTTCTGACGCCAGTTCACACCATCCTTCTCCAGCAGGGCTTTAGTCATCCTGCAGGAGACAGCTCCCAGTCACCTGGCTGCTGGCTGGATGGGCCACGCAGTAGCCAGCAGGGTCACTTTTAACCTGGCTTGTGTATTAAGAACAGCATCTCTCTAATTTTTGCTAATTTCTTTACATGCATCTCAGCTAGTTCAGTGTACAGACAGGACATTTGCAAACAGATTATCTTCACACCAGCGGGGTTAAAAATACAACAGTCATGGGCTGGGGCTGTGACTGCTCAGGTGAGCAAGAGACATGCATTTCACTCTGGCAAGCCATGAAGCAAAGCAGAGAGCACCGGAAAAGGACTATAGCAGCCTGTAAACATAAGGAGGCTTAAAGGATAGGGTATTGAATTTTAGCTCATTATTTCCTTTAAACCAGACGCTGAGCAAAGCAAAAACAGTCCCACAGCAATCATTCCCAGACCTGGACCAGCACCTTGCAAGGAGCTCTAGGTAGGAGCAGGCACAGGGAGCAATGCCAGGCTTTGCTTCACTCGTGTGCCTGGGGCCCAGCTTGGTGCTGCCCGGGCAGCAGGAATGAGCAGGGTTCGAGCAGCATCACCCAGCTGCCGCATTCCCGAGCCGAGGGCACCGGGCGCCGTTCCTTACCTGTTGACCCCATCGTGTGCCGCCTGCACGGAGCAATCCACCTGCAGCGCCGTCTTGTAGTCCACATAGGCCAGCGAGTACCGCTCCAGAGCCTCGTACGCCGCTGCCCGCCGCAGGAGGGGCTTGATGCCGAACGGGACCAGCTCGAGGGCGCTGCGGCGAGGGCAGAGAGCGGCCGTGAAGCCAAAGCGCTCCGGGGCTGCTCCGCCCGCCCCAGCCCAGCCGGGGGGACGCGGCTGAGCGCTCCCTTCGGCTGTCCCCGGCCCCGGCCAGCTCACCTGGTGCAGTCGGCCACGCACAGGCTGCAGGCACCGTCCTTGAGGTAGCAGGCGGCGCGGTTAGCCAGCAGCACGCTGCGCTCCTCGGCGCTGGCATCCCCTGCGCGGGACACACGCGGGACAAGCCGCGGTTCAGCCGGGATTCAGAGGGGTTACCCCCGCCCCGCTGCCCGCCCCGGGCCGTGCCTTACCTGCGGCTTCCAGCTGCGCCAGCGCCCGGGAGTAGAGCTCTGCGGCCGGGCCGTACTGCCCGCGGCGGAACTCCTCGTTGCCGGCCCGGCGCAGCGCACCGGGGCACGCGGCCATCGCGCCGCTGCCGCCGCGCCCGGGAAGCCGCGCCCCTCCCGGCCGAGCGGGGCGGGCGCTCCCCGCTGGCATCCGGCGGCGGGCGGAAGCGGCCGCGGAGCGGTGCCATGGAGCAGTGAGGGACGGACAGAGCCGGCTCGCTGACAGACCGCCATGGAGACGGTGCAGCTGCGGAACCCGCGCCGGTAAGCGCGGGGTGTGTCCTTGCCGGGACCGGGGATGCTCCGGCCCGTGTCACCCGCCTTGTTGTCGGAGCGGGGCCGCGGGCGCGCCGAGCTCCGGCCCCATCGGTTCTCCGGAGCTGCGGGGCCGCGGGCAGCAGTGCCGTGGCACCGGGCAGCGCCTGCGGGTCCCTGCGGGGACAGCACCGCGCTCAGGTGGGGGAAACGGCGTGACCTGGAGCACCGGGGAGAAGGCGCTGCTGCGGGAGCTCCGGCCGGGTACCGCGGCGTACGAGGTGTGCTGGCCCGTGCCAGTGCGGTGACAAAACCCCGGGCACTTGTTCTCCCGTCGCGTCTCTCCCTGCGTGAGTTTTGTGCGGGTCTGTGCCCCCGGTGCCGTGTCCGTGTGCGGTGCCCAGCTCTGGCTCTGCCGCCTTCCCGCTGTGCCCGGACACACCGAACACATGGGACACACAGAACACACTGGGAACATCGGGAACACCGGGCACACCGAGCACATGGGACACACAGAACACACCGGGAACATCGGGAACACTGGGAACATGGGGTGCACCGGGAATACTGAGTACACCGAGCACACCGGGAACACTGAGTACACCGGGCACACCGAACACCCCGGGCACGCTGAGCCCGGACCCTCGAGTCCCCTGTCTGGGGCTGCCAGGCCGGGCCGGGGCTGCGGGCAGAGCTGGAGCTCAGCTGGAATGGAGTGTCCCTGTCAGAATCCTATCAGTGGTTCACAGCTGGGGCCCAGGGAACGCTTGGGCAGCGAACAAAGGAAGCTGCTGGCGCTGGTCCCCAGTGGCATTGGCCCGTTTGGTTAAACAGTGATGTATAGTCTTTTAAAAAACAAAACAAAAGCTTGATTATATTCTATAATTACTTATGCCACCGTTTACGGGGCAGGTGATTAAGATTAGATCTCAATAACAGCAGAGGTGAGGTTGGGTTTGTGTTGCTGTTACATGTGTGTGGTATAAATATAAACATCCAGGAGAACGGCAGAGTGTGTCAGACAGCAGCGAGTGCGCTCCATGGGACAGGACAATGCCAAGTAATTGGGATCCTACTCTAGAGCAGAAATTAGGCTGTTCACTGCACGCGCAGTAGTTGACTGGTTGCTGTGTTTGAGTATATGAAAAGCCTTTTTCTTTTTTTCCTTTTATGTCAGTAGAATTTAGGCCTTTAACAAGAAAGGTCTGCCTCTTGCGTCACCACTTTTTGGGCTCCTTGGAAATGGTGGCTTATGTCTTTTCTGGTGTATGTATTACTTGTTTTTCCCCTTTTCCCACAACTTCTTCCCTCTCCATTTTCACAGGGACAAGTAAATTCTGTTTAATGCTTATCTGAGCGGGGAAACCAGCAGCTACTTTCAGTATTTCACCACTTCCTGAGTCTGCTTCTATATAATGTTTCCTCTGCTTCAGGAAGCCATTGTATGTGCTCCATGCGTGAGCTGCTCCTCCCGTGTGGCTTTTGTACATAAGCATAATAACCAGGGATCAATGGGTGGTTTTTCACTCTGTTTCTGAAGAAACTGGGGGAAAATATTATATATCTAGTATAGAAAATTAGTATTCCTGTGGCTGGAGTCCTGGTCTTTAGCAGTAGTTGTAAGTGCTTTCAAGAGTAATTTGCAGTTGCGGGCAACCACGTGTGTTTTACTTTAAACACCAGTCAGTGCTAAAAACTCTGGGACTCTTAAGTTTCTGTGTCTAAAAAACTTCTAGGAACTGGTTTAGGGAGATTGGAGGGGGTTTTGTTGGCTGGTTTTTGTCTATTGTTGTTGCAGATTTTTTTTGGTTCATGTGAAAATGAAAGAGCACTTGTTTGTGGGCTGTTGGATACTCTTGCCACTGACAATAAAATACTGTTTTCCGACTTTTTTGTTATGTAGTCCCTAGCCATTTCAAGAGGTTTGGTGAACAGCTCTCCAGTATAGACTCAAACAAATATGACTGATCTTCTTGTTGCTTTGTGTACGGGATCTGCCTAAAAGCTGTACTGGGAGAAAGGGGGGCCATGTGAAGAATCACAGCACATGGCAGATTTTTATTCCTAGAAATTATTTCAACTGACTCTTATTAGCAATCCCTTTAATAGGGATGGCATTAATATCCTGAGAGTCAGATACAGTTTCCTTTATCCTGGTAGCATTTTCCTAGTATATGTCCAGGCCCATGAAGTTAAGATCTGAAGTTTTGATGTTAGAAATGTACAGGTGAGAGCAGTATTGCCTCTTGCCTCCAAAGAAATGTATTCTACACATTCTCTAAGCATCAGGGAAGATAATGTTCCCTTTTTTTATGGCCTTGGTAGGTATCTTTCCATTCCAGATACTGAAATTTAGCAGATATGTTCAGTGGCTTCAAGACTGCCACACTGAGATGTGACCACCAGCATATAGATTCTGAAACTGATTTCTGCCAAGAGGAGCTGTAGATTTGTGTGCCTGCTCACATTTTATTCTTTGTAATTCCCAGTCCTTTTTCCTGTTGGATGTTAATAATATTCAGTCTCCTCATCAGGTGAAATAAACTTACTTCATAATCAATTTACTTCATGCCAAACCTTTTGTATGTTTAAGTGGTGCTATTTATTCTTCTGTTTCAACAGAGCCCAAACTACCATAACATTAAATGTAATAAATTCTCTCTTCTTAACTATTCAGGCAGCTGAAGAAGTTAGATGAAGACAGTTTAACCAAACAACCTGAAGAAGTATTTGATGTCCTGGAGAAGCTTGGAGAAGGGTATGTGTTGTGTTCCAGTGGGGCAAATCTACATTTGTCTAGGAATACATCTGTGTAGATGTGTGTTCAGTGGACTCTGATGTTTCACTTTGTTTCTGAAAAGTAGCTACTGATAAAGTGACAGTGTTTGATTAATAACAGAATAAAGAATTTGTTTCCCAAGAGTGCAGTATCTTAATCCCAATAGCAGGTTATGGGTCAGCAGTAGGGAGTTTAAAAGTTCTTGAAAAATTCCAGCCTGGAGTTGGTAGAGCTCTGTGGGAACTAGAGAGATTTTGTAGTTCATCCCTGGTACCTCTTGTGGAAGATCTGCCTGGTGGAAGTGAACTGCATTGGCACTGTGCCTTTGGTGAGGCAGAGCAGCATGGGAACACTCCAGGAGTGACACGTTCACTGCCTTAAGCAGTTTGTTTGAAAAGACTGAGTTGCAAATCTGCCTGGCTGCTCTAAGTGAAGAAGCTGGAAATAAGAATGATAGTATCTGACACGAACAAGCAAAGCTCTCTGACCAGAGTTGTAGTTCTTACTACGCTGGAAAAAGAGAATTTTAGTTGTTAAATTTGTGCAAAAGGCCATTCCAAAGCTATGGTCAGTGTATTAATGGTGTTCTCTTTCCTCGCTTATTTATTTGTATTACAGTGTTTAGAAGTTAGTGGGCTGATTATTTACATTAAAATGCAAAATATTTTTAATAAAAGGATAGTTAATGTTTTACCCCATGGTTACACTTGCAAAAAGCAAAGCCATAATATTTGCATTTTGTTGCAATTTTCAGTGTTTATGTTTAATGTTTTGTTTTCTAGTTCTTATGGCAGCGTGTTCAAAGCCATCCATAAAGAAACGGGGCAAGTTGTTGCAATTAAACAAGTTCCTGTGGAATCTGACCTGCAAGAGATCATAAAGGAAATATCCATAATGCAGCAATGTGACAGGTAAGTGTGCACTGCAAAACCCTTTATTGGGATGCAAGGAATCACCTGTGACCTGGCATTTAATCGAGTAGAAGCCATGATGTTGCCTTAAATGTTTTTTAAAAGGCTGGACTTGTACAACCGAGTTACCTCATATCAACTGAGTCACCTTAGCTGACCATTTGGGTAGTGCAAAGGTAAGACAGCAGAAATGTGGCTTGCAGCAGGAGAGGGCCCTGAGCTGAGTGGGGTAACCCTGCACTCGCTGAGACCCAGGTGTGTGAGCAGGCACTGCCACTCTGCCCCAACAGCAGCACTTTTTGGGCTGTGGGAGCTTGGCTGTGTGCTGAGCAGCAGCTCCCATGCCCACAGGGCTGGTGGCTTCCCAGCAAGGCATAGAATACTGCTCGAAGGAGGTTTTTTGTTTCTTTTTTCAAGGGCATGTGGGTGAGAGCCACTAATGCATGACTGCTCTTGCGTGTGCACAACCTTGGTGCTGTCACCTGCTGGGCTGGCAGGACTGTCCTTCCTGGTCCTGCTCTGCCTGTGCAGGCTCTGCTGCAGTACAAGCTGTCTGCTGAGCTGAGCATCCCCAGGATAACCTGCTGGCAGCTGTGTGGGCTGCTGGCTGTCCCCTTTTGTGCATGTTTTTATTGGAAAAGATGCTGCAGTGACTTAGTGAAGAGCTCGTGGGTAGGGAAGATCCTCTCAAAGTCCAAGGCTGAAGGTTTAAAATACATAATTTCTTCTGGTATTATGAATCTGGCATTAGGAAACACTATTTGAGGGACTTCCTGCATGGAAAACCATTTAAAATGAATTACATGAGTAGTATAAAACCGTGGTCCACTTACTCTATTGTATTCCACTCTCACTGGAGTTAAATGAAGATGACCTAGGGGCAGGCAGCAGAGTGTACCTTGAAAAGAAATTGTTCCTGAAAAATCTTACTGCTTTACTTGAAATGCATTGCGACTTTCTCTTAAATCAAATATTAGTGTTGTAAAGCCTAAAGTGAGACCTTACACTTGTGAACAGCAGAGGGAGTGAATCACTGGAGCATCACATTTCCTGTGCAAGCTTTAAGGGACACTGAGCAGTGTGGCTGACTTGCTAATTTTAAAGTTTTTTTCATTAGAAAATATTCAGCAGAGAATAGATTGAACACACTTTTGTTCCTTAGCTCCATTCCCATCAAATCAGGGACAGTCTTTCTGTTAGTTTCTGCTTTACCTTTTCCAGAGGGCATGTGGCTTTTCTGAATGGTAAAGTTGTACTTTACTAGGTTTTTGGGCAGCCAGGTAGCTGACTGAGACAGAGTCTTAGGTTGTACTGAAATCCTAAAATATATCCTGGACTAAGTCAAAGAGACAAGTCAGTTCATGTGGTAGTGAGGGAACATTTGTCTTAATGAACATAGTAGCTATTTTCCAGCAGATTGTGGGCTTTAGTCTTTCCCTTTGTTTGCAAATGTTCTGCAGCAGCTTTACCAGGGACCTGTAGCCTATTTCCCATTCCCTTGTCCTGCCCCAGCACTGACCTTGCTGTAACCTGATTCAGGGAGCTGAACCAGACTGAAGGCTAATCGTTCTGTTTCCGTGGGATTTGTTGGACAGTTTAGCTCCCTGGAGTGACTTACTGGCAGGTCATATGAGCCCTGCTATGGGAACAGGCTTGGCAGGACTGGGGAGCCCTGAGCAGAATTCAGGGTGTTCTGGAATTCTTCTGATCTGGGTTTTAGTGGCACTTCAGCACTGAGTTTCTAAAACATACTTAGGGTTTCTGCAGTGTATTGTGCTTATGCAGTGATGCTGGTTGCTGGTGTTTGACTCTCTGCTTTATCCTTCCTTTTTCCTAGTCCTCATGTGGTGAAATACTACGGCAGCTATTTTAAGAACACAGACCTGTGGATAGTCATGGAATACTGCGGCGCTGGATCTGTGTCTGACATTATTCGATTACGAAATAAAACTGTAGGTCCTTTCTCCTTTGAGTGTATGGATGGGAGTATGGCTGTCCAGCAGCTCAAGGAAGCTGTGTAGTTAGGGCATAATTCTTAGTGTTCAGTGCCTGACACAACCACTGGCCATAACTTGAGATGCAGGTCCTTTGTCCCTCTGAAAATAAGAAAACTGATTACACGGAGTTTTGGTTTTCTGGGTAATTTAATTGGTGGAGCAGGTTTTGGTGTGTTGGCTTTCCTGAAAACCCAGGCTGATTCCAAATAAACCCTACTTTGGCTTACTTTGGTTATTGCAGGAGAAGAATTACTAGTTGAGAAAGGGTTATGGATGTGAAATGTGGTAGTGTGTATATGTATGCTGGTTGTGATCTAATTCTGCTACATAATGCTATAAGTCACTAATTCTCCACTGGTATGGAAACCTTTAGTGAAGGCAATTAAGTGGCAGTTAGTGAATCTGAGTAAAATACAGACCAAAGCACAATAGTGCTGTGTCTCAGCCCTGGTATGTTGGCAGTAACTCTTCTCTTCTTCAGCTCACAGAGGAGGAAATTGCTACAATAGTGCAATCGACACTGAAAGGACTCGAGTACCTGCATTTTATGAGGAAAATACACAGGGACATCAAAGCTGGAAATATATTGCTAAATACAGAGGGACATGCTAAACTTGCTGATTTTGGAGTGGCAGGACAACTTACAGTAAGTAAAACCAGGGTGGCTGTGTACATTTCAGTTTATCTTTTGAACCTCTGTGTGTGAGTGTGATGGGGTTGTGGCGACTGACAAATTGTTCATAGCTGGTTTTTAGCACTTTGCATCAACATGAGGTGCTAAACCAGCAGCAGATTAGAGCAGATCTTCCTCTGTGGAAGCTGTTACAACTAAGTAATGGTTTGCAATAGCATTTGCTGCTTTTTTTAGGATACTTGTAAATTCTTTGGCACATTTTAATTGTTCTTTGCAGACTTCTGTATTCTGGTCTTGCTGAGTCAAATGAATCTTGCATGTATGCGAGATAATTAGGGTGATAATTCATTAATGACTGTTTGTGGCTAATACAGTTGCCATTGTCTGGATCTTTATCCTTCTCTGCTCAGGACACCATGGCAAAGCGGAACACAGTCATAGGGACCCCATTTTGGATGGCTCCAGAGGTGATTCAGGAAATTGGGTATAATTGTGTGGCAGACATCTGGTCCTTGGGAATCACTGCAATAGAAATGGCTGAAGGAAAGCCACCCTATGCAGATATTCATCCCATGAGGGTAAGGACTGTGGCCTTGCTGTATGGAAAAATTTTGATATCATAGCTGGCTGAATCACGTATCAGCGTGTAATCTTGCTTTAATGTATAGAACAAGTTGTTTTCTGTCAGTTCTGTACTGTTGATTAAATTAAAAGCAGGTCTTTGTCAAGAAGAGTCTGCATGGGAGTAAAGAAAATCACAATCCTCTTCTGTTAAGACATAGCTGATGCCCTGTGTTGGACATGAAGGATATTTTCAGCTCTGTTACCTCATTCTGGATTTTTATGCTTCTAATGCAAGCACAAATTTTAAAGACTGAAAAATGCCAGATTCACACTTTTGGGGTACATAATGCCTCAGCCAGGTGTGAGCACCTAGTAAGAAAAGTCTGTTTTCCTGCTACTTGATCCCTGTGGGCAGATTTGTCTATAATATTGGCACAAACTCCTCAGAGGCAGCACCCTCAAAAGTCCACTGTTCTTTAGCACCAGCATGTGTTTGGGTGTATTTATGTTGAATTGTTGGTTTTAAGTTTTGTTGTGGAAACCTGAAATATTCTTCTGGTTCCAGGCAATTTTCATGATTCCTACCAATCCACCTCCGACATTCCGGAAGCCAGAGCTGTGGTCGGACAATTTCACAGACTTTGTGAAGCAGTGTCTGGTGAAGAGCCCAGAGCAGCGAGCCACTGCAACTCAGCTGCTGCAGGTCTGCCTTAGCTTAGGAGAACATAAGCTCTGGGGGAGGCCTGCCCAGGGTAGCCTGTGCTGTGTGTCTCTTGAGATGTTGGTTTCATTTCTTGCTGCTCCTGCTCACTACAGATTTTACTTTTTAATAACTCATTTTAAAAATCTCACACTTAACTTCGACTTTCAGTTCTTCTCTAAGAATCAATCTGACTTCAACTTCCTTTGTCTTCTCTGGGTTGTTTTTGTTGTTTTGGCTTTCATGGTTTGTTGTTGGTTTGTTGGTTTTATTTGGTTTGGATTTGTTTTACTTTCAAATTCCCACCAGCACTAGCCAAGAAACTGTCTCTTAAAACATAAACCAGGGCAGGCTAAATGTAAGTGGTTGCTCAGAATGTTCCAGGTATGGTAATGGTCTGTGTAATTGGTTCTTGACAGCTAAGCTAAGGAAAGAAATAGAACTGTTAGAGGTGAATGAGCCCAAGGTCTCACATCAATTGTGCCCTTGGAGCTTGATCTTGTTTGGAGGGTGGAAGGTCTAACAGAAGAACTGGATCTTAATTTTAGCAATGTTTCGAGTTAAACCTTAATTTGATTTGAAGTAGGCCGTAGTAACAGTGTTTTACTGTTCTATCCTGCTTTGGATGCAGTGCTTATTTGTTTTTAAAATATTTCTCAGCATCCATTTGTTAAAAGTGCCAAAGGAGTATCAATTCTGCGGGACCTGATTAATGAAGCCATGGACATCAAGCTGAAACGCCAAGAGGCACAACAGCGTGAACTCGATCAAGAGGATGAAGAAAATTCAGTGAGTATTTAATAGCACGTGTGGAAAATCCAAACTCTTGCTCCTTTCATAAGGCTTAACTGCTTGGGGTTTTGTTTTTGCAATATTTTGTCCAATTGCCAGTGGATTTGACTTAGTTTTGGAGTTTTCTACTTTACGATTGTGTAACCCTATGCTTGGTCCCTGCTCAAGCTGTATTTGAGTGGGACAGGCAGCATGTGTGGGGTACTGTTCACCTTACAGTGTAGCTTGAGAGCTGAGATTGAGTAGGACTACAAAGTGCTGTATGCAGAACTGATTTGTTTTCCCAGTTGGATTATATTATTTGTGCAGTAGTGAGAATTTTTTTCATTATAGATTCAGGTCTTAGACTGCTCTCCTCATATGGAATAATAATATCATCTCTGATGCACTGTGATGTAAGTCTGTTGTGTTTTACTATTGTGCTTTAGAACATCCCTTATAGAAACTTTCTTCTACACAAGAGCAACCGACAGAAGCCTGAGGTGAGGGCATGGGAAGTGTTCAGGGCTTGCTGTGAATTTCAGTTTGGCTCTTTGTTTCAGTGGTTACAGCATGTGAATTTGGGAAGCATGTTGAAAACTGGTTTTTGAGCCTCTGCCTGCTTCAGCCTGAATAAATAAAATGGGCAACACAAGTCTTTGTATGCCAGCCCTGCTCAAGGGTGGCACTTGAGCAGCATGGTCCACAGTATCTGTGCTGAACACATTGTGCATCTGGTTTTGCAGTCTAGGACTGGATATTTATTCAGTGTGGAAGTAACTTTATTGGTCATGTTGCCTTGGTGTCAATTCTACGAGTACTGTCCCTACCCTGAGTTTTGTCTTTGCCATCCCCTCTTCGTTTCTGACTGACCTGGGATCACAGTGCTGACAGGTGGTGTCTGTGTAGTGGAGTTGAGTCCTCTCTGTTGGTGTGTGTGTTTTCCTGAAGCTTCTCTTCTCCATATCTGCTAGCAGGAAAGCTTCCCAAACACTTCCCAAGTGCTGTGGAAACTTCTGATGTAGTCCTTTGTTAAATGATGCATAGCTAACAAATTTATTACTTCCTATCACCCACTCAACTCCACACAAAATTAATTCTCCTCTACTAACATCTTAAGTAGTTTTCTCCTCTCTTGCTATTGGTTTTGAGGTTGGAAAGTAAATGTTATAGATACTCTTGACACAACAGGTGAAAAGCTGGGGACACCAGGACGTGGAGAGGTGACCTTTCCCTTTCCATGGCATTGAGAAGGAGTATTATGGCTTGATGAGCAATACCTGTGTGTTTTCCTCCTAACACTAACACAGATGAGTAAGGCCATGGTCACATAAAGAATGTGAACTTCATCCTGAGAACAGAACATGAGCATCTCATCTAAGGTGAGATGCTTAGAAACTCTACTGTAAACCTGGAAAGAGACTTCTGTTTATGCAGTTGGATAGCTACACATTGCCAAGAAACCAAATGGGTTGTGGAAGTCTTGACCCTGTTTTTCATGAAGTCCTAGTCACAATACACACTTAGTGAAGCACACATCACCTGATGAAACTGCCACCTTTGGCTAACATAACTCTGCCAGGAAATTGTTCTACCAGAATTGGTTTGAAGAGGTTGTGTTTTCCTACAGAATCAGTCTCCTAAGCCTTGGCAGCAGTAATTCCAGCTTTTGTTATTAGTCCCTTTAAATAAATGGAAAGATAAAAAGTAATTTTCATTGAAGAAAGGTACCAAACTTTGATAATTTATTTGAATCCTTTTTAAAGATTTGCAAATGTAGTTAATTTTTCTTCAGTGCTCTTAAAGTTTATAATGAGTAAAGCTACGTAAATGTCAAAAATAGGAAAAAAAGCAGGATGAGGGGCATTTCTTTCCATGTGCCACATAGTCTCCAGACTTAGACCTGATGCTGTCAAGTAACTGGTGACTCCTCAGTGAGCTATACCACTGGAGACAGTGGGTTAGGGTCAGCTCTCAGAACTGCCTGCATGAATAGCAACACTAATGACTGATTGAGTGTTCTAATCTAAAGACACTGATTGAGTGTTCTTCACCAGCTCAGAAATGAGATACAACTTGCAGTGAGAAGTTTCTGCTGATTATTTATCTGTTCTCTTATTTATCATACTGGCAGAAAAGTATTCATTAGTTTTGATTACCTTTTGGAGATGACAGGGAGAGAACAAAGTGCATAAACCAAACGTTGCTTCTGTGTGTGCCTGTAAAAACCACTGAATTAGTGTGACTTTCCAGTGTTGTTAAATACAGACACCGTTCATGGGAATTCACCACCCTGAGTAAAATCTGTTTGTGGCATGTTTGAACAGGAGGAGGATGAGACGGATTCGGGGACCATGGTGAGGGCGAGTGGGGATGAAACTGGCACCATCAGAGCTGTGAACACCATGAGTGATGGAGCCAACACCATGATCGAGCACGATGGCACCCTGGAGTCCCAGCTGGGCACCATGGTCATCAACACCGAGGAGGAAGAGGAGGAGGGCACCATGAAAAGTAAGGAAACATCTCTGACTTCTAGAATATTACTTCAGTCTTCATGTGGGCTATGATACGTATTCCCAACCTGCTTTGATATTTTTGGTAGATTATTGTGTCTTTTGGTTGTAGGGAGCCAAAACTCTTAGGTCATTGCCCTCTGGCAGTAGAGACGCCTTTCTAGGTCCAAGTTTCAAGCCATGCTTTGTAGTCTTGCACTTGGTATAGCTGATGTGCACAATTTCCAAAGGATTGTCTTAATCTAATAAGATCTGATTCGAACTAGTAGATTGTTCGGTTTTTTTTTTTTCAGCTCCATTTTGCTGGTTTTGTATTTTTCACAGAATTTAGGGGTTAACAAGGGGTTAATCACAAAAAGTGTGTTGTTTTAGATGATGATCTGGCTGTAACCTGGCCTCTGAAAGCAGTCTGTTTTAGGAGTGATGTATTCAATGAAGAGACAGATTTTATGAAGTGATAAATATATTGCAGGCTTTATCACAGCAGGACATGCAGGGGGAGGGGTTGGCATCTCTCTAGACTGATGTGCTTCTTTAATGTTACTGTAGTCACTTAGGACAACCAAATGAGCTGTGTTGCTGTTTCAGACGTTCAAGCTGAAATCCGTGCTAAATCCTAAAACAGGAAAGCTTACTAATGCCACAAGCCTTGTCAAAGGATGTGAGATTTAAAATTGTGACTGATAGTCTGTGGAAGACCTTACAGCTTGAGCTGGAAAAGAGTTGAAAATGTTTCTTTGATTAAAGAAGTGTCAGGGAGAGCCTTCCCAAAAAAGTATGACTGCAAGAAAAAGTATCTTTTTTGAATTATGGATTCTCACAGAAATCCATTCCTACTGGTTTGTTAACCTCACAGTCCTGAGGCAGAGGTAGTCAGGGATGACTCAGCTGGCCAGCCTGCATGTTTGTTTGCTCAAGGACTGGGGAAAGTGCTGACTGAGGGCTTAGCAGTACTCAAGTATGACCATCACATGCAAGGCTTGTTCTTTCGGCTCTGGCACTGCTCTCAAAGACTTCCTTGGCCATCTGATACTGAGCCTGTAGCTGTTCTTCACAGGAGTTTGGAAAAATCCTTTCCTCAGGAATTTCTGTGATGAAAGCTTCTTCCCTGTCGTGACCCTTTGAAGCTTGTGACACGATGTTGGGTTTGAGAGGGAGGTTTCAATGGAATCCCTTTAAAGATTTTTTTCAAACTTGGATAAACATGATCCATCACATTAAAACCCAGAGGTGTCAGTGATAAACATGATCCATCACATTAAAACCCAGAGGTATCAGTCCATGTAGCAGTTTGGGGCAGCAAAGGTGTGGTGAACAATGTTGGTCTAGCAAGGAGATGGATGGATGCTTAGAGCAGTTCAAATGCCATCCAAAGAAAGGGACATTTCAACGGTATTAAATAAACGTGGTGAAGCTGCAGTTTCTTTACCAGCAGACAGCACTGGTAGTTTCTCATCATCAGTGTGCATGGTTCCATTTCATGGCTCACAGTAGCAGAGGTTTTGCTGTGTGGTGCTCCTGCACTGCCAGCACTGTGTAACTAAAGCTCCTCTCGAGTTTATCTTCAGTGTTTGACATGTGCTTATCTTCTTACTATCTTTTTGAGGCTGCAGTGCCTGTAACTCAAAAGCACCCAGTGCTGTCTGTGGTGTTCAGAGGCTTGAGGGGATGCCTTTGATAGTGTCTCTTAGCAAGGACGTGCTCTGGTTTTGAGCAGAATCAGTGATGAGGATGCAGCGATGCCTTTACCACGGGGCAGTCTCTACCCTCAAGAGGGAGCTCCACAACAAGCTCTGACACCTCGGGCTCCCCGTGACTGGAAAGTGGAGTTTTGATGTTAAACCCTCCTTACACTTGAGGCTCCTTAAAGCCTCTCTGTTCTTCAGCTGCTGCCGTGCAAGGTGTTGCAGGCAGGTGTGTGGCAGAGGTGCTGCAGGAGGTGTTTGGAGGTGCTGGAGGATGTGCTGGCACAGGGAGCACTCCATGCCCATGGGCATCACACACTGTGACCCCACTCTGCTGCACGTTGTGCTGCATTCTGCCTGCCTGTAGCTTCATTCCAGCAAATCTGGTATTAATGAAAATGATCCCTGTACCTTAACCCTTTTCTCCTCCTCCTTGGGTAGTGTAACTCTGAAATGCTGCACAGAGCAGTTCTCAGTTTGTTTTGGAGATGCAAGGCAGTGTCTGTGAGCAGCTTGCCCTTCATGAGAATTCCCTGCAGCTCCATTTTTCATCTTGCCATTTACATATTCATAACATTCAGTTAAATGTATTTAGCCCTAAAGCTCATCAGCCTGCTGCAGAACCCTCTGGAGAAAGTGCTGTTTTGTAATCTTAAATATAAATATAATAATGCTGTATGAGAACAACTGAGTTTTAAGGAGCTTCATTGAATCATATTTTAAAGGCATCTATATATTTTTTGGAGTTTGTGTTATGACTCACAATAGAAACTATTTTTAAGTTAATAAAAAACTTCTGCTTTGTTTTTTTACATGGAATTATAGCTTTCCTAGGTGTCCTGGGCTTTTTAACTGCAGGTTTCTGAAGTTGTGTTCTAGCCCTTCTTCCTAATTAAAAAAAATAAATCTGTGTCTTAACTAGTTTTTTGTTTGGCTGTATTTCTTTTTAATGTAAAAAGTGTGTAAAGTGTTGTATTTCAGTGTTTTATAGATGGGATTGTCTTAGAAATCTCTAGCAAACAACTTCCAATAGCTTTGAAAGTGCAAACAACTTCCAGCAGACTTGAAAGTGATTCTTGCATAAATCAATTTGTGACTTCTTAGACTCAGGGGAATCTTAAGTTCCAGTATTTTACATTGTAGGGGAAGTTTTGTTTTGCAGTCAATTGAGCTGTAATTGTGTTTGCTTAAATTCTTTCATTTGCTTGGCTTTATTCTGAGCACTCAATATAAATAGTCAGGCAGCATTAAAAATGTCACAGTGACATTCTGTTAGACATTCTGAAAGCACTCAAGTGATTGAGCCCGCAGATACTAAATTGTGCTGCGACACATTTTACTTCGAAATCGATTGCTGAAAAATTACTTATGGATTGCAGTTAAACTATTCCAGGAAAACTTTAAATGTAGCTGGAGAACTATAGATGAGCAATGATTTGTAATAACAGACATTTCCATTGTGCTTGAGAGCTGGAATAACTTCTGAGCTGTTAATATGTCTGGAAATGTCCTTTTTAAATTTTTCTATGAGAGAATATATAGTGCTAGTAAACAGTGAAGCATTTTTTACTCTTTATGCTTTTACTCTTCCTTTTTCTGCTTTACTTGCTGTACTTGTTTAGATAGTGGAATCTTGGCATGAAATTGTCTCTTTGATTTAAAGAGTGGAACGTAATTTTATAATAATGTTGCTTTCCTTGAACACTGCAATATGATCAGATCCAAGTGAAATTGGATCTAGTTTGTCTAGTACTATAGTCTGCCCTTTTTTTCTCTGTTGAAGTACATCTTGTTTGTTTAAGCATCAAATAATTGGTGAATTATATTGGAGAATGCAGAGCTGCCAGCAGTAGTGTGAGTTGGGCTGTCTGGTGTTTGGGTTGAGATGAATGAGGAATTTGGAGATGGGAAGGATTGTGGGTGTGGGGTTTTTGTTCTTGTGGCACACATTCAATGTAGTGTCTAGTGCAGAGGTAGACCAGAAGCTTTAATAACACTTGTCTCTACCTTGTTAATGTGATGTACTGGTAAAAATTCTTTAAAGTTTGTAAATGTAAAAAAAAAAAAAAATCCAGGCTCCATTCTTACACAATTTGAGGTGGCTTGGGTTTTGTTGTGCTTTTATCCTGCCCACACTGCTGAGCATGATTGTGTCATTTTAAAAAAGTATTTCCCCTTTTGAGGGGGAATTGGGCTTCGTTAGCAAATTAAATGAGCTAAGATGCAAACTTGGCAATTTCCTATTTGAAAAATGATTCAGAGTAAGCTTGTCATCTTGGTGGCTATGTGAGACATCCAGTGGGTCACACTTAAATCTAAGCCAGAGAAATGTTTCTGCCAAGACTTAGGAAATGTTTTTTCTCCATGAATTAACCTGAGATTTCTCACGTAAAGCAATGACTGTAAAACCTGCAGTGTGAGCAGCAGAATGAGAACGAGTGGCAGAAGGATTATGTGATTGCATTAATATTGTAATTGACTAAAGTATTTCTGAGTATAGCTGAGGTAGCCATAGATGATAATATCATTAGCTGTCCAGAAAAGTGCAGTGGCACGTTATCCAAATTGCTCATGGAGAACAACTCCACATCTTGTCAGGATTTACATCATGTGTGCGTCACAGATACTGGCCAAAGGTTCTTGTTTTGCCTCTGGTTTTCTCCACGGACAATAATAGCTCTTTGCAGCAGCTTCCCACTACTTAGAGTTATTAATGTCCAGTGGTGCAGTTCTGTGTTTAAAGCAAATTGGTCCATTTAGTCATAATTGAACCATAAAACACTCCTAGCATTATGCATTTAAATAACATACTGCTTATACAAACTCCTACATTGATTAAATTGTTCTCAAACTGTAAGAATCGTCCTACAGCCACTCTTGGGATGTGAAGAATACAAATCAGCACAGAGAAATGTTCCTGTTGCTTTTTGACTTTTAATAGCAGCCATGCTGGCAAGCTTGACATAAGCAGTGGCCAGCAGAATTTGCTTAAGAATATTAAGGTGTGTGAACATGCAGACAGCATTTCTGAGGGATGGGAAATGTTGTGTATGCTGCCGTTTTGTTGTTTTTCTTTTTGAACACTGGCCCTAGTAATTGAAATACTGGCTCTCTGCAGGCTGGAGAACGAGGAGAAGTTAAATCTAAGGGGGATTCTTGTTTACCTTTGGTTGTCCAGCATATTTGACAAAGCTTCATTGCTAAGACAGAGTTAATTATCTGTTTTTCTTTTCAGAGATACTGAAATTGGAGAAAGAATGTATGTGTTTAACAGAGCTGTTTTTACTGATTTTGACAGTTTATAATTGAGCACTCCTGTATTTAGTAGGGTGGGGGATAGAAAGGGGATTTTTTTTTTTCTGGACAGAAGCATTCTTCTTGGAGAAGATGGGAGGTGTGATTAACAGGGTCCTTAGCACTGTACAGGACCAGGAGACAGAATAATAGTAAATCACTTAGTACATCTCTGTCCCACGCACATTTGTGCATTTGCACATACAGGCAAACTGGAGCCTACCTATCTCTTCTAAGAATAAACTCACTCTCTACTGGATCAAAATAAATTCTGGAGAAAGCCTTGCTCCTAAGCAGGAATAAGAAAAAGTATAAACTCTTAAATTCTTTCATTGCAGAAGTTCACATTTGTTTCTACCAGCAGATTTTCCAGCTTCAGGGGAAAAAAATGTTCATTGCAATGTTGTTTTCTGTTCTCTCTAGATAAGCAAATGAGTTTCTGGCTTATGAATAGAAAGGGAGTGAGGAAGTGCTTACTTGGTTCTGTGCCATCTGGGGAGCCTGAGCTGTCACCCACAGGTGCTGGATGTGAAGACTACATCCCTGCTGATGAGGTTGTTTCTCATTAAGATTTATGAGGAGCTGAGGCAGGGGATGCAGAATAGGAAATGTTCACTTCTTTCTCAGTGCACCTTCACATCTCACTGCCTGCCACGTGCTGTGGCTGCTGGGCTCAATTAGCAACTCAGGCTAATGAGGTGAAAGACATGAGGTGGCCACTGAAAATCTGTGATGGAGGAAGAAAGCTGCTCTGTATTTATAATCACGTCTGAGATTTAAAGCAGAGGAGATATAAAAGGAGGTAACCTGGCCTTAAGCACCCTCAATTACTGTGAGGATTTCCTCCCCTATTTTTGGAAGGGCTCTCACTGTAGATGTTACAGCTTTGAGTGAGTGTTAGTGCTCTTCTCCTTAGATGTCTTTCACACCTTATTCATTAAGAGATTTAGGTTGATTTTATGTTCATTTAGGAGTTTCTTATTAATAGCAGGACCTGTTGGGAGTGTTTTGGTTTGATTTAATTTGAGATAGGCCATAATTATGGGGAGACTTGTCTTCATAACGAGATAAAAAGTGTTACGTGTTCTGCTTTTAATACGAGGAAATTTCATCTTCTCTTGCCATGGGATCAGCTTATTAACAATGGAGCAATTTTTGCTCTGGTTGAGTAATTTGACATCTCTCTGCTCTGCTGCTTAAAACGACTCAGTCCTCTTCAGACTGTACAAATTATGCTGTCCAGCTGCTAAAGTTCATCTGTGATCTCAAAAAAATAGCCCGAAGCAAAGAAAACTGCAGTTCCATTTGAAATTTTTTATTAATGAAGTGTTGCTTACACATGATCATCAGGCACTTTTTTGTGCATCCTAAGTATGTATTTTCAGTCTTAAAGCTACATAATTGAATATAAAGCAGCAGCTTACTGAGGCTAGTGAGGACTAAGGCTCAGTAGAGACTGCAGCCTCTGAAATTTTGACAAATACACATGCATGTACCAAGGATCACGTTTTAATTTGAAATCACTCATGCAGTAATTGATTATTCATTGTTGCCGATTCATGTCAGCTTCATTGTAAATTAATTTGTAGCATTTTCTCCTGACTGTTCCCAGCCATAACTCCAGCTCCCAATTTTTGTGGTGTAGGGCGGAAATCTAATCATTGTGGCTTCAAGAACAGCTATTCAAGTAGTAACTATATAAACTGCCTTGAGTAAAGTGCACACAAAATGTGTTCCTGAGGTTATCTTACTCTCCCTCTCACGACAAGCTTTGTAACTCCAGAATACTCACCCTAGGTAGACCTTAGCAACCCCTTTCAAGAGGAAAGAATAATAAAGCAAGGATTCTTCTGATGTCAAGTTTGAGTAGAGAAGAATAATTTTAGAGAAAAGCAGAAATTTTAATTTCATTGCTCAGCAAGCTTGTTCAGATAGATAGAAGATCTTTGTAAATCTCCCTTTCTTTTTGAAAGCATCCTTTGAAGCTTGTGAGCTTTCAAAATTTTCAATTGTGAGAGCTAATTTGACAAAATCAACGAAATGAATCTTTTGATTTCTGGGAGTAGATGATGGCAAATGATCTGGTTTCATGGATATTCTTTACTCCTGGGAATGAAAAGTAAATCTCTTGCTGGTTTGATTGACTGGGCTGTTTCTTCTTTATCATTCTGCTTTCTCTGCAGCATCATATGGAAATGCAAATTACTTGGAGGCTCTCCATACCTTCTTTGTCATCTTTTGCTTCATGTGATGAGTTGGTTTGTGTGCTGCAGTCAGCCCCTAAGACTGACCTATTCCATTCCCTCAACTATTCAGACAGGTGACAATTTTTGGAAAGGAGTGGATTGTTCTGTTTTTTCCTTACAAGTTGCCCTTGCTGTAGCCTGGCAGAGGAGAGGATCCAGTGCTGGCTTCTTGCAGAGCCCTGCCTGTACCTGTCACTTGTCTTTTGGCTTGTCTGGGCTGTTTGTGCTTGGAGAGGGACTGTCACACTGCTTTCACACTGCCACATGCAGCTGGACCTGTGCTGAAGGATGACACAGAAATCGAAGTTTTCAGGGATATTTGTTGTACACAACTTACAGCATTCTCCCCTTTGGACCCACTAGTTTCACACCTTTTTCTGTTCTCACACATAGCAGTACTGATGTTCTTACACTTTTTAAACATGACTTTAAAACCGGGCAACACCTGTGAGTTTTCCATGCAGGGTTTCTGCTCTTCCCAGGATGCAGGCTGAGCTCTGAGCAGCCCTCCCTGCTCTGCACAGCCACTCTGAACCTGCAATTCTGCAGTCAGCTGGACCAGCCCCAGCAGAGCTGTGGTGTTCCATTTGTGTAATTAATATAGCTCCTCAAAGATGACTGCATATCTAAATGATAGACCTTTAATGGCTCCAGGGAGCTCTCATGGCTCATCCTCATGAGCAACTCTTTAGATTCCAAAATAGATGCAACAATGAAGCCTTTCTTGTCACTGTGGGGTGACCTTCTCATAAAAGGCTCTGCTCCACCACAGTTGTGATCTCACTTTCTGTCAAATGTTCGTATTTTAGCCTAACCCTATAAAATTAGCAAGTTAAATGCTTTTTGGCACAGACACAGTTGGTGCGGTGTCATCTTTCAGCAGCATCTGCTTCTGCAAATAGCAGTGATCGATTTTCGTCTTTGGCTGCCTGTTATCAAAATTTTAAAGATATAGTGGTGTGACTCTTGTGTTGAATTAATAGCAGGTCATCTTTGGAAAGATGACACTGCTGTTAAGTGCTAAGATTGACGAAAAGGACTTCAGTCGTGCTGGGCTGATAATTGATTTGGTGTAATGTCTTTCTGTCTCTGGGAGCATTTCTGTCAGTCTTGCTGCATCCACACCCCTACAGACATCACAGCAGCAACTAAAATTACAGATATCTTAGACCTGCATCACAGCTATTTCTCCTTTTATATTGCCATCTTTTTTTCCCCCATTTTTTTTGTCACTTAGCAATCTCTGCTTTATGTCATTTAAAAAGCTGATGTGTGGAAATGTGCTAAAATTGGTGACTAAATGTTGGCTGTGTTTGCAAGGCCTAAGGTGACTGCAGGGTGAGAGGTGTCTGTTGTGGATGTGAAGTGTGCCACAAAAATACTTGTGTGGGCAGGGAGCTCTGGTGCTCATCCCTCTGACTCCCTGGAATGGGACAAGTGCAGTGTCAGGTCTGGCTGCTCGGGGCCTTGCAAAGTCACTCCAGTCCCATTCTGTTGCACAACCATCCCTGCTGTGAAACTTTCTTCCTTTTGTTCAGCCGAGTTACCCTTTGCAGCATTTCATTTCCCCTCATCTTCTCGCTGGGAGAGTGAGGAGGTCACACACAGAGTTCATTGCCCTGCACTCCAGGAGAGCAGATTTTGGCCTCTTCAGGAGTAGCTTGGTAGAGTATCAGGGGATAAAGTTGTGGAGGGAAAAGGGGCCCAAAAAGCTGGTTCCTATTCAAGGCTGACTTCCTCCAAGCTCAGGAGTGATGCATCCTGACAATGGGGAAATCAGGCAAAAATGCCATGAGGATAATCAAGGATCTTCTGGACAAACTCAGCCACAAAAAGGAAACCCACAGAGGGTGGAAGCAAGGACAGGTAGCCTGGGAGGAATACAGAAATTGTCCGAGCAGCCAGTGATCAAGTTAGGAAAGCTAAAACCCTGATAGAATTAAATACAACCAGGGACATCAAGGGCAGCAAGAAGATGGTCTCTAGGTACATACATTTCCCTGTTCTTCCTTTTACCACCAGCTGCACTGAGCTGTGTGCTGCAGTTGACATGCTGGAGGGAAGGGATGCCATCCAGGGGGACCTGGGCAGGTGGGACTCTGCAAATCTCTTCTGCCAATTAAAATACTGCAGTTCTTGGTAAAACACAAGATGTGAGCAAACGAGTGTGATGATTTTAACTGACACTCTGGATTTAGCTCTGTTTTGTGTGAACAGTTTTTTAGAAAGTAAATAGAAAGGAACTGAATAAGCCAGTGTCACTGGAGTGAAACATTTGCTTTCACTGTCTCCTCTGCTGCAAACAGTAATCTTCAAAACAGAACACAAACATGATTTAGATTTTCTCTTTTTTTCCCCCTAGGAAGTCTGCATTACCGAGACCCAGGCTGGTTGTCAGTGAGCTGTGTATAGATTAGCCTGGCTAGTTACGAATTCCTCTCTTTCTACAAAATTATTTGGTGTTAAACATTGCCATGATTGTCCATAATAACTTACCTCCTGCTTCAAGCAGGCTGAGCTGCAGCAGAGTACAAGGAGTGTGTTTACTTCATTCTAAATAAATGTTTTATCATTCAGCAGTAATTGGATTGTGATTGTATTTCAGTAATTATTCCCAACAGCAAATCTGTTCTCCACTTCGCAGACGTGTTCCCTGCCTGACCTTCACACTGCTGGTCTGAAGGTGTCTTTCTTGATCTAATTATGTATGATGAGTTTTTTAGTTTTGGTTTTTTAAAAAGGGGAACTACTGCCAGGGGTATAATAAATTGTCTTTGCTCCAGTTGTCATGTTGCAAAAGTATCAGCACTTCAGTACATGCTTGAGCTTTTAGCTGGCCCTAGAGAGGCAGAACGATGCAGGGCTTTTTCAAAATGCATCATGACATTTAGGGCTGTGCAGAACCACATTTCTCTCAGTATCATAACCCAAATATCCTGCCAAGATTTCTCATACTTTGTAGAAAATTGTTCCGTATTTAACATGTCTGTAGACAAATAATTTCTTAGAATATCTTATAGCTGACCAAGGACTTCATGCACTTCTCTGAGGTTCAGATACAGTCTGCCAGAGAAGTTCTGGATCACTGGGTGGCAATTTTATATGCAAGAATAATATTCTGTGATTAAATCTTAATGAGTTTCCAGAGCAGCTAATATTTTTTCAAGAGGAAAGCGGTGCTGAATGTCCTTAGAGAGGACTGTTCTGTGACAGCCTGCCTTCTGCACACATTCTTGTGGGAGAGTCTCTGCATTACACAGACCCTGCCAGCCCATCACAGGACATCCCTGTGTGCTTGTTTGAAGCTCTAAACTCTGGGTTGGTTGCCTGCCTGACAGGTTATATTTATTTCAAACGTATGGCATTCAGCACTGAACTTATTTCTGCAGTCCAGACTTAGGCTGTTCTGATGCCATTTTCTGTTAACTCCAGCCTTGATCCTGCTTCCTGAAAATTATGGTTTCTGCATCACCTAAAACATATGTTTCAAGTATGAGTAACTTATTGTAGAGAACCTTGTGTTACAGAACAAAACCATTTAGTGGGTTACAGTGCTTGCTTCCATGCTGCTCTCAGGTTTTGGTGGAGCATTTTATCATCAGGAGCAGTGCAGGGGCATTGAGCTGGGAGCAGCCTGGAGCTGTGTCTGCAGCTCTTATCATTCTGTTAAAGCATCTTTGCTGTGCAAGCCTCTTAGTTTGGACTGAGACTTTTCTCAAGGAATCAGCTGTGCTAAATTCAGGACAGCCGAGTTTAAATGTGCAGAGCCTGGGCAGCATCTGGTGCTGGACTGGTTGCACTGCTGAAGAAATCTTCCCTTGGAGATGCTGGAAGCCTTGCTGTGAAGTTAAATTTCATATTTTCTTCCTCTTTTGGGTTGGGTCATTGTTTTTTGTTGTGGTTTTTTTTTTTTTGCTGTCTGTATTGGGAATTAGCATTTTCATCCTCTCACATTTCATCACTTCCTTCCTTATTGTGCTGTCATCACCCTACAAATGAAGCCGCCCTCCCTTTTCTTATTACCCCAAGTTTCTTAATTACAGCCTAGAACTGAATGGTTAATCTGTGTATTTGACTTGTTTGAGTCTAAGTCTAAGCCTTTCTTCCACTAAGAAATTTGGTTCAGAAAAGCTAATTTGCAAAAAGAAAACTAGAGCAATAAACGTGAACACCTACTGACTATTTATAAGAAGAGGAAAAAAAAAAGAAATTTTGCAACCTAAATAAACCTTTCCTTCCAAACAATATAGAAAACTTGACCACTTCTACCCAAGGCAAATTTTGTGGTATTTATAAGGTGTTTGTGGTCTTTGAAAGCCTTGTTTTTCTGTTCACAAATCTAAAAGTGAGTTTCTTGTAAAAGAGCACTGTTTATTTTTGAAGCTTGCTTTTTTTGCAGTGGAACCTGGCTGGGATGAAAAAGCCCAGCCTGTCTGGCCAGCAGCTGTTCAGTTCTGGCATCAGGTTGGTTACCTGGAGTGTGCTGTCAGGGATGGATTGCAGGTCTAGAGGCCAAGGCCTCCAGCATTGTAATCACTTCTGTGCTGGGCTTTCAGCTTTCCTTCTCCACTTTTCTCATTGTGCAGTCCATTTTATGATGGAAAAGCTGCTGAAAAATAGTATTTTAGCAAGTACTTTAGGAGTACTGTGTGATTTAGTGTGTGCTAAAAAAATAAAATCACTTTTGGGCATGATGTAGGGCTGTATAACCAAAACTGTATTTTTCAAAACAACTATTTTTTTCTTATTTTTAATATTTCCAGGGAGGGATGAAACGATGCAGCCAGCCAGACCATCATTCCTTGAATATTTTGAACAGAAGGAAAAGGAGAATCAAATCAATAGCTTTGGGAAGAATGTTTCTGGCCAGACAAAGAATTCATCTGATTGGAAAGTACCACAGGATGGAGACTACGAATTTGTAAGTCTATATTTTGAAATTCAATCTGTGTGACAATCTTTAAGAATTTTAGTCAGCTGCCATGAGATTATTTCTTGTTTTGACAGACTAATGGAAACTTGAGGAGGTTCTAATTGCTAATGCATTTGGATGGGGCATTTTGAAAAACTGGTTTTCTTTATGTATTTCTCAGTAATCATAGCCAGTCATTATCTGCAAATGTTCCTTGTTTAAAAGCAAACAAAGGAACAAAAAAGCCTGAGGACACGAAGGTATAAGCTATCTTGCTTTAGTTCCCCCTTATACATTTAAAATTTGAAAAAAAAATTCCAGATGGCAGTTGGAAAATACAAATCCTCAATATGTAGTGTTTGACAAAGAACAGTGTTAGAACTATTGAATTTCCTTGTTTTCTTCAAGCTTTGGCACTGGATTTTGTTTTATTATACAAACATCAAGCTTGTCTTCATTTCTCTTTCCAAATCCTTATTTTCATTCTTCCTTCCTGAGGCTGATGTGCTCAGAAATTCCAGGAACTTTTCAGAAGCTCGAACAAAGAGCGATTATTCATAAATTAGATTTAATTTTTCATGTGTGTGTGTGTGTGTGTGAGCATGTAAAACTTCATGTTTGATTTCAAAAAGCCAGAAGATGCTGAAGGTTGTTCCCTCCTCGTTTTTGTGCAGTGGTCTCTCAGTGCAGGCTGTTTTTGCCCTGTGTGCTCACACTGCCCGTGCTGCAGGTTGTCACTCTGGCAGTAGCTGGTGATACTCACAAAGTGTGCAAAGCAAAACCCCTCTGCTGTTCACAATCCCTGGAGATGCCTCCCTTCAAGGCTGGAATAACAGCTGGAGCTTTTCATTCTCTTTCTGTGGATTGTATAGATGCACTGCTGTTGTCTTGTTGTCTGTGCTCTTGCTTGTTGGAGCCCTGGGCACTGAGAATTTCTGTGCTGACAGACCCCCAAGAGGGCACTGCTTTTGACCTGAGGCTGTGGAGAAGGTTTCCAAAATTGAATGATAGAACTGGCTTCTTCCTCACACAGGGCACAGCTTTATCATGTTTTATCTTCTTTTTTTGTGCCATAGTCAGGATTAAATGTTTGAGAGACAGAATTTCGTATTTGGACTCAGGTGTTTATTAATTCTTATCTGTATTGCAGTGAGTTCTACAGCACTTCTAGCTAACAAGGGTGATGATGTATCTCTCTCTCTCTGCAAGGCCTTTTAAGGGCCAATCTGTCCAATTAAGAATGAGCATCTAAATAATTTTTCTTTTAACCCAGTAACCAAACACCTGTGACCCGCAATGCGGATTTTTCTATCCAGTTACAAAAGTACCACCTAGACCCATGAAGAACGTGAAGAAGAAAGAAACCTCTGCCCTAAAACTTCCATTTTACTTTACCTGCTTTTCTTATTTTCTTATTCAGGCTGCAAAGAATAGCTGAGGGGACCTCCTGCATTGCCTCCCTCGTAGCCCCTTGCTGTATGTTATCTTTGGTCTCGAGGGATAAAGTCACTGATAGAAGTGATTTGTGCAAAAATAACCCTCAAGCTGCCTGTGTCTCACAGGGCCTGGGCCCAGCACATGATTCCAGTCGAGTCAGATACTTCATTTATCTCATTCACCTCGTGCTGTATCTTAATTGAATGGTAAACAATTGTTTTCCAATGAGTGGCATTTCCCAGGAGGTATGGGCTGCTTCAAAGTATCTTCAGAGTCTTTTGTAGTCTGCAGAGGATGGCCCAGGGGGAAATTTGCTGTAATTATTTTGCTTTTTAATTTGGTTGATAACAAGTTTAGCAGTGTATTTGCTCTGAGTGGGATGCACTCAGGGTACACCCAGCCAGCACAGGCAACACCAGCAAAGGACACTGCCTTTCCAGCAAGCAGGACCCACAAATATTTTTAGAACATGAAAAGCAACTCTTGTGACACGTGTGACCCTGTTTACTGATTTCCATTAGTACTGCAGTATTGCCATGTGCACGGATTCCCACTGTGCTGGAAGCAATAAAGGCAAGCAATAAATCAGCCTTTGGGTCACTTTTGTGAAGGAATTTGTAGAAATTTCACTTCCCAGCTCTATGTGTTTCTCTAGTTTAGTTGTGTACGAATGTACTAGCCTGCCTTGCATGTGAATTTTGGAACAGAGCTACTTTTTTTTTCCTGCAGGATGAGAAAATTGCTTGAAAGCAGCCTTAATAAATAACGTGGGTGTTTGTATAGCCCTTATCTGAGGGTTGGTAGCATGCTCATGTTGTATAAGGTAGTCAAAGACTTAAAATCATGTCTTGTTTTCACATTTGGCTAAAAAATGATTGATTTGATGACTATCTATGGGTAAAAGTCAAGTTTATTAATGATTTATTAATTGAAAGCATCAGTGTAATAAGCACTAGAATAAGGAAAAAAAGGCATTCATCAGTTGTGTCCAGTACATCTGTCCTGGACCTGCCTGCAGCTGTAACTTCTGCATTGCCAAAGCAGGCAGGTTTGAGCAGCCTTTTTCCAGTTTGCAGCATTCCAAGTAGAGATGTGATCATTGAGATGCCAGGTAAATATTAGTTCCTCTGGGCCTTAAGAAATGATTGAAATATTATTGCTTTCTGCCACTGCAGACTAGATAAATATGCCTTCTCTTCTTTTCTGTATTCCTCTCTCTCCTGTGTGACTAGCACCTGGAGTCTCCTGTCTTAAAAAAAAAAAAAAAAAAGGCAATATTAAATTACAAAAGATTTTTGCTCTTTTTTTGCCTGTGGCAAAACCATTTGACCTTTTCTTGAGTAACATTGTTCTTCTGAAGCAGGCAAATAAGACACTATTTATATTACAATGGCAATGTCACATTAGATGAGGGTTAGATGGAGTCAACCCCATCCACTGCAGAGCTGAAAACCCACAGATCCTATTCTGAAAGGTGATGAACTCCATTCCTCCTAAATGTGATGCTCTGGCTGTGTTCTGGTTGTGATCAGAGATGCCATTAATCCAGAGTATTTCCAGAAAAGTATTTCCAGCCTTGGATTTGAGGTAGAAATTATTATTAAATGATTAGTCGATGCCTGATGCTATTAATGTTTATCCCCTCTCATGTTTGAACGAGGATCTTTTAAGCCCTGGTTGACTGCAAACAATATTTTCGACAACTTTATGATTTATTTAACATGGGGAGAAAAATACTAATTGTGGGCAAAAATTCTTGCTTTCAGGAAGAATATAAGAAACTCCAGCAGGAGATTGCTGCAGGGGTAGGCTGATAATGGGCAGGCTGCATTGTATGGATAATTCCTAATTGCCATAATCAGATCTCAACATTTTTGTAGTTGCATTTAATTTTGCCAGTGAACATTAGTCACATGCTGTTGCACAGACTTAATAATGCTAGAAGATTTGTTTACACAATGTCCTACATTTTTTCACTTTAATCTTTCAGTAGTACTGTAACATATAGGAAAATTAGTTGTGTAGTGTTCCCTGCCCTTAGATACAACAAATCCTTTACTTATTCCTATTTTAAAAGCTTTTTAACTGCTCTAGGAGGTCAGTATTCTAATTTCACTTGTGACTATAGTAGAATCACTTGTTTTCATTCTGGCCCTGCTTGAAAGGCCCTCAGTGTTGCCAAACCCATTGTAGCACATATTTGTGGATCAGTCAGTCATGAATGTTTTGTATTACATCAGTAATCCTTTTATTGAAAGCCTATTTTGTTAGCAAATTAGCAGGTGCCAGCCACTCCTGGCTTATGAGAGCTGTGACAACCTTGAAACCTTAGCAATTTTATTTCACGAGTCTGGTTCCACAGGCAAAAATCAGTGGCACTTGGGTCCTAGTCAGTCTCAAATTTTGCCATTATAATGTGACTGTGGGGGTTTTTAATACCTGTCGTGTTGAGCTTAGGTTTTGCTGTCATTCTAAGTCATAGTTTTTTCATTTATCAGTGAAATTTTGCTATCCTGGAGGGCTTGTTTTGGATGTGAAGTCAAGTAGGACATGAACTTCTAACAGAGGTTAGGGCAAGAGTACTGCAGGACATCAGGTCTTCATGGAATTGGAGCTGTTTGCTCCAAGGCTTTTTTTGATTCCAGCCCCTGTGGAGCTGCCAGCACTCGTTGCCTGTGTAAGGCTGCCTGTGCATTGGTGCAGACACCTTTACCTTGTCTGTGCTGCCCTGGCAGGGCAGCAGGAGGGAGCAGGGCTGCTGGAGGGAGGCTGTGCCATTCCCCTGCAGGATTTCCTCATTTTCTGACTGGCAATCTCCATCCCCCTGCCTCAGTGCTGGAAGGAAGATAACCAGAATCAAGGCTTGTGTGTCTGTCCTAAGAAGTGTGCTGCTTCTTTTGGGAAAACCTTGATTTTCTTGCACCTGCAAGGTCTTGGTGAGTCAGACCTTTCCTGTTCCTGCAATTACCACCAGCCCCAGTGTGGGTCCATCCTTCTCTCTCCTTGGCTTAATGAAGAGGATCTGCATTCACAGGTTCTCTCATTGAAGCAGAAACACTTTGGAGCAGAGCTTCTGTCCTTAGAAAAATAAAACTAGCATACACCCTTGAGAATGTCGGGCTTTGCAGAAGTGGAAGGAGCAGAGGTGGCCAGTTTGTCAGATTTCTGTGCAAGGTGGCAGTGGCCTTTGTTCCCAGGGCCACCACCCTGCAGTGTGCTGGGAGGGAAGCTGTATTTCAGCTCTGTGTGTCCATGCTGGGAGTGCCATTCTCTGTGTTAGCTCATCTTTCAGCTCCCTCTGAGCAGTGTCTCGCTGGCTGCTGATGGGAATTTCTTTGGACAGGAAAGATTGCTGTGATTTCCCGGGATTCCAAAACAGCCTTCATCACTTCTCAGTGCACAGTGTCATCTGTTTCTCTGCTGCTGGGGAGGGCTGTCCTGCAAGGAATAGAGCTGTGGATTATGAAATTTTTCCGGGGCAAAATAAAGAAGGATGAGCAGGAGGTGTTAATTGCCTCTAATTGGGAGGAAAAATGCAAGAGCTCCTCAGCTGTCACTTCTTTCAGGGCTGCACAGGCAGAGCCCCCAGGTATGAGCAGCAGTTCTGGTCTCCACAATCTGCCTGTCAGGGATGGGCAAAGAGCTTCACAGGAGTTGTGGGATCACACTCAGCTCTTCCCTCACTTATAGATCTCTTTCCAGTTGTTTGACCTGTTGCTTCCAAAGTGCTCAGGCCACAATTTGCTGTCCACATGTGACTTCTCTGTGAAACACGCTCCTTAAAATAGACCAGTGTTGAAAAGAGACATCTTCATTTCAGAAGTGTCTGTGCAGCACTTACTGTGGTCTCTGGTTCTGTTTGCTTACCCTGAGTCCTGCCCAGGGCTCCTTGGAGCTGGAAGCTGTCAGAGTTGGATGCTGGCTCACCAAGAACAAAGGAGTGGACAGTAGAAACCTATTTCACACTTGGAATTGCAGTTTGTTCAGATAAGAGACAAAGCAATGGTCTGACAAGTGGTTGAAGCAAAACATCAAGAAAACACTTAGAATTTAATTAAGTCTAGTTTCTAAAAGTATATTTTCATCTTTTGGAGTTGCAAGAGTTGGTATCACAATTGCAGTCTCTTTCAAATAGCTGAATAACTGTATGTTCATTTATAATTATTTGATAGGAAACTGTGATATTTTCTCTGTGTGTCTGTAAGCAGCTTCTAGCCAGGGCTTTTAACACCTACTGCTTAGATTTTTCTTTTTTTTACAAGTATAATGTAGATAAAAGGAAAGCTTCCTCTTCCCTGAGTGAAGGTATAATTCTTTTTCTTGAAGTAGTAAAGAAAAATAAAATTTTACTGTTCACTGAAGACAGTGTATCATTATGCTGATCTCACTGGGGTATTCTGTCATTATTTACATCCTCATTTCTGTGCTTTTACTTAGTAGTTTAAAACGTTGCACTGGAAAATATATAAACCCACTTCTGGTATCTTTACCAGCAAAACAGTAAAGTATGTTTGTCTAATGGTGTCTTCAGCTTGTTTAGCCTGAACAAGAGGCTGTTTGTTTGCAGTGAAAACGTGAACGTGAATCTGTTTCCTTCCAGTTAGACAAGTCAGGTATTGGTGTGATAGAAAGAAATTGAAGTTGCTGAAAAGTGTATAGAAAGCTGAATTCTTCTAGAGCAAGACTGCCAGAGCACTAGGATTGTGGCATATTTTTTATGTTCTTCTTTGTATTTTATATTCTTTTATATTTATATTATTCTGTATGTTCTGGGCAGACAGCAGCCTGGCAGTGCACACAGATCAGAGTCTCCTTTGTGTGTCAGGTGTGGTCCAGGCAGGGAGGATGCAGCCACGAGGGGCTGCAGTGGGCTGGAATCCAGGCCAGGGAAGGGCAGTGAGGATGCCCCTGGAGCACCAGGTGCTGCTCAGCACAGCCACAGTCACAGCTGCAATCTCTGGTGCAGGGAACTGCAGCTCCTGCTGCTCCCCTGCACCCCGTGCAACAACTGCAGCTCCTGCTGCTCCCCTGCACCCTGTGCAACAACTGCAGCTCCTGCTGCTGCTCCCCTGCAGCCTGTGCAACAACTGCAGTTATCATGGCCATGGCTCAGCAGGGCTCATCCCCTCTCCCAGCTCTGCTGAAGAATGGCTCATACTGGAACCATCTGTTTCTTTCACTGGAAGTGATTTATAGGGAGGAACTGTTGGAGGGCAGGTGATTTATTGCTTATCAATAACAGTAAACACACGCTGCTTTACAATGACCAGAGTCTCTAATTTATTGCATTCTGTCTGTGAAGGTGTCATTTGTCTTGTGAACAGCTCGTTGTCTGCCAGTACCTGGAACATTCAACGTCTTTGGTTTCTCTGAACATCCATTTGGATAGCATTTGTTAGCAATCTAATATTGATGCTTTATAGCTTTACTACCTTTTGTCCTTTTAGAAGTTCAATCGATTAAAAACTTGAGAGTATTTTCTGTGCAGTTGCCAGCTTTGAAAATGATGGCAGACTGAATAATTGGCTCTTATTTTGTTGGAATTGGTCATTGGGTCTTTGTTAGCAATAGGAATAAGGCATGCTGAGGATGCAGGGTTAAGGCAGATGCTAGAAATACTTGCATTATATGAGAAAGCTGCTGGTGTGTGACTTTATAATTTATCATTTTATAGTGTTTCCTGACTTTGCTGTGATCCTCTTAGGTTTATCTTCTTTTTACTTCTGCCTTTTAAGCAGCTTGGTAGAGGTGTCAGATGCAGGCCTCCACACTAATCTTTCTGTTCTTCCTTTCTCCCAGCCAAATTACTCAAGTGAGTAATTTGAGTTGGTTACTGAGACACCAGAAAGCCTGTCTGCTTGGACAGGAGCAAAAAAAGCTGTATTAGAGTGTGCACATTTGTAGGTCATTTAAATGGCATTACTGAAAATCATATCATCTTGTGACTCCTATTGAATTATTATGAAACTTAGATTACATTCTTTATTTTCTAAGAGAGCAATTTTCTCTGACCTTTGTGTGATGAATGAAGATTGATCGTTCAAAAAATCCATCTGAATATGTATAGTTTTGTGTAGAAGAATAAAAAAGTTTGGTTCAAGTAGAGCATTTTTCAATAACATTTTTGGAAGACTAAACCAAACACTTTGAGTGAATCTTCAGGGATTTCTCTGTCCAAGTGTTTCTTCCCTTCATCTATCATGAACTCTCCTTTTTCCCAGTGGTGACTGGAATAAAAATTACTTCTCAGGCACTGATTTCTTCCAATAGTCTTACTTTGAACATAAAGTGAAGTTATTTGCTGGGGCATTCATCAGTTTGAGAGATGAAGCCAGATCTGGGATGGCTGATTGATATCTCTGTCTGGGCCCTGTGGAACTAGGGCAGATTCCTAGTTGGGAAAAGACTTGAGATACTTGTTTCTGCTGTGCTGGATCTAAAATAAAGATTTATTCCTTATTGGGAGAATAAGAAAGAAAAAAATGTGGGAGAGCATTAAGGCTACAATTTTAATTTTTTTTTGTGGGAGGGAGGGAAACAAACTCGAATAAAAGTTCGGTTTTTCTGACAACAGGAGGCAGTCCAGGATAGACAATTATTAACTTTCAAAACCTGAATTGTACCCCCATGGTATCTCCTGCCTATTGAGGAGGATCTTGAAGTGTATTACCTAGATGTAGTTCCACTGTGAAGTATGATTTATAAAAAGAGACAGGTTTTCCTGATGTTTTATTCATTGATTTTAAATGTCACCTGTCTTGATTCATAACACTGACATTCCTTGAATGGATTTCCTTTTTTTTTTTCTGTCTTCAGCCATCTGCCAAGATTTTTTAAAGCTCTGTTAATTGTTTATTTCTCATTTAAGCATTACCTTTCCAGCATATTTAGTATGTTCTTCCCAGAAAATACTTTTAACTTGTGACATCTTTATTAAGGACAAATGGTTCATTTTGTCACCTTGTAGTCAAACAATCTTTTTAAAAATAAGCCCAGGAGCAGCTTGCTTCTCTGTTTTATTGTTTAAGTGGTCTTGAATCTTCTGTAACATTTACATGAGGAAAACACTCTGAACCTCACTGCAAACTTCATAGTTCATGGCTGTGTCAAACCACCAGTGTGATTCACAGCAAGTTCTGTGTACGTAGGTTTTATAAACCTTTCCAAATGCCCTGTATAATAACAACAACAAAAGAATATACCACATTTGGTTTTAAAATTTGTTAGCAATATTTAAAATTTAAAAAGGTGCTTCAGAGATGTGTCTCTGCTGGGGAAGAGAATAGATTCCTGCTCTCTTCCATTTGGTAACAGGGTCATTGCTCACCACCTGCTTTCACTTTGGTGCAAACTGACATTGATTGCAAAGCACTTACTGCCACAACTTGCTGTCAAATTCTCATTTTTGCTATATTTTTGTCTATAGCAGGCCTTCTGTGACATGAGGCTTTTAGATGAAACTTGCAGTGAGTGGGAAGTAAAATGAGTTGCTGTAGTTTGTTGCTTAGGTCATAGCCCTTAATGGAGACTGAAATAATGTAACCTGAAATCGACTTCATATCAGAGTACTCAGACTTGTAAATTCAACATCCTGGACTATCTTGGAGGCTTCTTGCCTATTGTGGATTTAATCTGCTAAGACATTGACTGAAAGTTTTGCAGATGAACTACGTAACTAAAAGAACTTCATCCTGGGTTTGTGATTATTGGGTTTGTTCACTGCTGCTGCATGGTTAAGGTCAGGCTGCAACATGCATTTCTGCTTTGGGAGAAAGGGGAGAGGAATTGAAGATGTAATGCTAGAAAAATACTCTCTGACCACACTGAATTCTTTAGAAAACCTGTTTGAGCCTTGTTATGCCTTGAGATCTGTTTTCAGGGCTGGATGTGTTCTTGGCACAGCATCTCCCTTAAAGAAAGAACACTGCTGCTGAAACGAGATCTATTTGAAATGCTTCTGAAATCTTCTTCCAGCTCATCTGTCAGTGCAAATGTTTGTAAAGGGTAATGTAGCTTAAAAAGACAAGCTTGTCCAGGTTTTTCTCATCTGTAGCAGAAAGGGCTCCTTTTGGAGACTCTGCATGAAGGGTCTGCCATAGCTGCTCTGGATTCCTCTTGGGGGATGGAGTCTGGACCAGCTGGAAAGTCAGGGATGAAGCCTCCATCAGACCTGTGTGAACACTTTCCAGTGGGCAGGGTCTCATCTGGACAAATGCCTGAAATTATGAACTCTGAGAGGAGCAAAGTTACCTCAGCTCTGACTGCTGGACCTGGAGCATCTGACCCTGTGCAGCCTCTTCCTGTGTTACTTTAAAACCTGCAGAAACATCGGGGTGTGCTTATTGCCAGCCTGACTGGGGTGTGTGTGTAACCTCAGATCAGATATTGGGGTGAAATCCTTCCCTGTGAGGGTGGGCAGGCCCTGGCACAGGGTGCCCAGAGCAGCTGTGGCTGCCCCTGGATCCCTGGCAGTGCCCAAGGCCAGGTTGGACATTGGGGCTGGGAGCAGCCTGGGACACTGGGAGGTGTCCCTGCCCATGGGAATGAGTGAGCTTTAGGGTCCCTTCCAACCCAAACCATTTTATGATTCACAGTCAAAGCTTTGACCTTCAGGAGGAGAAAGAGCAGCTTAATGCATACAGACTGATACAGTCTGAAAGGAATATTATTCAGAAAGGAAGTGTTTAATTCCTTCTTTTGTGTCCTGCCATTATGCAGGATCATTATAAATGGATACCCAAGTAACAGTGAACAACTGGGGAAAGCTTTCATAGTGAATTGTGCAGGTTAATTTGAGATGGATTTTGTGGAGATGGTTCACTTGGGAACTGTCTCAAAAAATACTTGCCTCTTAAATATTAAACACATGCCCCTGGTTTTAAAGACAACTGCATGGACATGCAGCTATTAATTTTTCCAGAATGACAAGAAATCTCTGTAATTCAGTCTTTCCTCAGAAAGCTTCTAATTCTCTCTCCTGTCTTTGTCTTCAAGTTGCAGCTGTTTCCTCCTTTCCCTGAGTGAAACAGGGGAGGCAGAGCAGCACTGGACCGAGGTTTTGGAATAAACCTCACTTTTGGGTAGGCAATGTGGGGGTCTTCCTGCAAACAAACCCCTTTCAGCAGCTCTCCTGGAGCTAGAACTAAAATGGGAGACTAAGACTCAAAAATGTGTGTTGAATAAAGTTTAATACTCTTAAGATAAATAGGCCCAAGTTATTTAAAGCTTTAATGGCTGCTTGCCATGGATGATGTAGTCTTAAGCCTTTGAAACTGAAACTGTGTTTGAAGCCTTGCAGATCTGAGTGTGTGAAGTCTTCAGATATTTTAATGATGCTTCTTACTCCACGTCATTAATAAAGGCTGTATTCAACTACTGATTTAGTGTTAATTAATTGGTTACCACTTCAGTTACATTTGTGTTTCATGCTGAGAAATGTTGTATGAATTAATCACTCTGAGCTCAGGTATTCTTACTTCTTTATTTGCTCTGCTTTATTCAGGATAAGTGATCCTGAATGAAGAAATTAATTGTTAATCCTTCAGCAAGTAGAGCCCTTAGGAGCAAGGGAGAGAGGGGTGAAGGGTACCTGGAATTGTAAGAAAGCTCCTTTATGAGCATACGTCCCCTTCCTAGAAGAAATTATTAAACTTTTCAGATTTGCAAAAAAAATTTATTTGATTTAAAGGAATCAGCATTTTCTGACAGATTGTTCTTCTTAAAAAAACCCCACATTGGTCAGCTCTGTACTTTATAGCTGAGTTGTGCAGCTAGCCAGATCCTCATGGCCTAATGACATGATTTATTTTAGCATGTTCAGAGGTATTATTGTACTCTTACTTAAGAAAATTAAATCATAATCACTTAGGGAAGGAAAAAAAACCTGCTGTTTTTATTTAATCAAACCTCTGGCAAGCAAGTGCTTTTTAAAAGCAAACGGTACTCCTCTTTAGCACTTTTTTTTTTTTTGCTTGCTTGTCCAGACAGGCTGACCTTTTAGCTTGGTTTGTAATTCAGTTACTGAAAAAAAGAATAGCAGTGAGATAACTTGTCTTTGTGGTTATAGGATTAGTCAGCCACTTTCTAAGTTCCTAAAGGATTTCAAGGTTTGGACTTCTTGAAGTTCAGTGCTGCAGAATAACATTGACACAATTTGTCATTCTCTTTGTTTAGATTAAGTGTGTACAGTACTTGGGATGATTTTGGAACTGAATGGGGCTATTCATACTCATAATTGACACTAAGGCTAAAAAAGGAAATTTAATCTTGGCGCTTAGAAGATTAAAATGAATTGCTCTTCTTTAAAAAAGCTTTATTTTTTTAATGACCACTCAGCACTCATAACAGTGAATATACCTTTGGATGGGTTTTTTTTTTCCTTAATACTTCAGGACAATGTTGAGGGTAGTAACAGCTTGCAGAGGTTCTGTGGTTTTGCTGATTGTGACACCAGAACTTCCCTGAGCCTTGTAGGGATTGCAGCAGGGATTGGTGAAGTGCAGTTCTTGGCTAGGAGCAGCCCAGGGATGCCAGTGCTGCTGATCCAGGCTGTGGTGTTCCCATAGTTCTGCCTGGGTGGCCAGGGGCAATGGGATGTGTGCTGTAATCCTCTGAAACTGGGAATTTCCTGGTTCCTTGCCAACAGCAAAGCTGCTCTCTGGTTCCTAAAGGCTTTTGGGGAATAGGGGAAAACTTGTCAAGTGTGGGGAGGGTGGGAAGGCAGAGGAGGCTCTGAGCTGCTGAGGAGCAGCTCTGTGTCCAGAGTGTGCTTCTCTCCCAGAGCAGCCACAGGAACGGACTGCTCAAGGTGGGATGGGGAAAGGTCCTTGCTGAGCCAGCAGGATCAAACATTTTGGGTGCACATGTAGCCTGAAATAAGATCCAGTGGAGTAGCAAAACTGTGGCAGTTCTTGCTAGAGAGGAGCAGCGGCCTCAGCAGTCACTGATGAGACTCCACCAGTGCTGGAACAAAGGGGCAGCTGCCCAAGGAGCTGAGATCTGTGCCTGGAGATGTGGGAGAAGCCTTGCTGAGGTACGGGGGCCAGGCTGGAGAGAGAGGTCTTGGAGCTGTCATTCCTGCACAGGAGTTTCCAGTCCTGGCATGATCTTCCCAGTGTGTCTGGCAGGAAGAAGGATGGCACACAGGGCCCCCCAGAAATTCTGTAGGGATGGTACAGATCCCATGGTCTGGTGTTGTGAACCTTTATTTTAATCAAGTAAGCAGAGCTAAGTGGAAAATTAACTGGAATCCTTCCTGGCATCATAACAATAAGGTGCTTCACTTTCAGGAGCTCCACATCTGTGCAAGTGAGGTAGAGCCATCCCAAACACTTCACTGGAGAGGCCCTGGGTCTCCTCTGATATTCCTCTCTGTTAAGATGCACTTTTCCAGTTCAGTGGGGGCTCAAAAGCTGAGTGTGGTAATCTCCATCTTTTCTTCCACAAAAGTGATGCTGTGATTGCATTTAAATATTTAACTGGCTTAAGCTGACTTGACCCCTATGTCATCTCATTGAAAGTGTTGTTTCTTTGTGGAAAGCCATCTCCTGTTCAGGTGAGGTGGGGCTGAGAGTCCAGGTATGCACTGATCACAGCTCCTGTTCCCTTTCTTTGGGCAGTTGTAGCTGCAGTGCTGTTTTGGCTGCTGTTGGATGCTGCAGCCCATGATGTGTTTTGCCAGTACATTACCTAAATAATTAAGGTGTGTTAAAAGCAGAAGCTGTGCTGCTGAGACTTATTTTTCAAATCTTTTGAAAGATTAATATCTGTATTTTTAATCTTGCATGAAATTCCACAATGAGTTCATTTCATCCACTGCTTTCATAACAGTGAGAAACTTCACTGACATGCTAATTCTAAAAGGGAGGAAAATCAAGATAATTAGTGCTTGTGTAGGCACAAGGTCTTGTTCTGATTTACACAGCCCCTCTGTAGCATGGCTGCTTGACAGAACTGTGAAGTTGTAAGGACCTGATGGATGAGGAAAAATGATCAGAAAGAGCCAGTAGGTCCTTATGTCCTTTGCATTTGTCAGCTTAAAGTGAATAAATAGTTAATGCCTGCTCATACATTACATCAAGGCTTCCTTGTGCTGGAAACGTAAACGAGAAAAAGGCACTTAATTTTTAGAGCAGTGATTGAAAGTATGCCAAGTGGTATTGAGGCAGCATTTCAGGAAAAATGCTATGGGAAAAAATGGCATGCTATTCCAGCACCAATTTATATCACCATCTTCAAGATCTAAAGTCTGGAACACTGCTTAGCATGAGAAATTACCTTCTACATTTAATTTTGGCCAGAGAAATTGAGGACTTGTTTTTTTCTGGATTTAAAAAAAGTGTGTAGTACTTTTGAGTAATCTGTGTCCTCAGAGTATATTTGATATGAGCATTTAATGGATACCTCGTTTAACCAGTCTTTCAAGTTACAGAAAGCTAGTTCCAGGATAATGTCAGCTCTTACACTTGTCAGAGCTCACATTCATGGATCCCTGGGTTCTGACACCCCTCCCTGCTCACTGCACTCCTGGGTGCTGCAGGCTGAGCTCTGCCCCACGGTGGTTCTACAAACAGCCACACAAGGGGCATCTTATGGGAGAGCTCCTCCCAAAAATAAATCTCTGTTTGAGGAGGTGATGGAACAACAGCTCAGGAGTTGAGGTGGATGCACATCAAACTGCTCTGCAGGGTTCTGGAGAAGGAAGTGTGAGTGTGCCCTTGGTTTTATCAGCAGGGAAGCATCTTGATAAGCCTTGGTGATAGCCAAGGTCGAGTGAAGTAAGAGTTTAATTATTCTCTTCTGTGAAAAGCCTCCCTTCCTAAAGGACACCTGAACATTTAATTGAACTTGTAGGAATTGTTTTATGCTCGTCTCTGATATGGAGGCACTTCTGCTGTTATTTGTGATCATCAACAGCCTCCCCTGAGGGGCTTCCACACAGTTGTAGTCCCAGTTGGTTCTGGGTTTGTTTTTCCAAAGTAGACTGTAGCTTCTGCATTACCGTGGTAATGCTTTTCATTATCTCTAACAGCAAATTCCTGTTCGGCATTTAATGTTTAGCATGACTTGAGTAACTTCATTTGGGTAAAACCTCTTCTCAAGCCACATTTAGAGTTTGCCTGTCTAAATACACACACACACCCCCCAAAAAAAATGATGTTTTGTGCTCCCTGCTGATGGCATTGATGACTTTTAAGGGGGGGCTTTGATCACTGGGTATGCAGTCCAGAACTGGTAGATTGCAACATAAAACTAGGCTTAAAAGGAAGCTATAACAATAAAAGCTATGCTAAATAGACAATTAATTTGTTTTTCCTTAGCTCCCATCTAGCTCGTATCTTTTCTACGAATTTATTTCCCTGTGTAGCGTGGGAAGCTGCAATTTTATTACTTCTGTATTTTAGTCTTCAAACTCCCACTGCCCCTTATGAAGTGATAATTGCCAAAGCCAGATTTTCTAAAGGCTATATAAAACTTAAAAGTTTGACATCAAGTTATGTTGAGCAGTAAATGCCACCTGGAGTATCTGGGTGAAAGGCAGGCAGAGTGACTGCTGCAGCTGGGTGTTTTCTTTCTAAAAAGCCACAAGCTCCTGGTAACAGTGGGAGGATATTCGGAAAACACCCTGAGCATGTGGAAGACAAGTGTTCAAACTCACAGGAATTATGGTAGAGGGATATATCTAGAGGGCTAAGGAAGAGCAGAACAACTTCCTAATTTTATATGTAGGCTTCGTTGTAGTACCAAGACTTGCAAATATTCTCCTTCTGAAAAACTGTTCAAGTGCTTTTACCATGAGGAAAGTAACTTCATCTCACCAGTGTCATACATATTCCAATTTTGTTCCAGAAGTCAGGGTCCATCTGCTCATTTGAAAAGTGATGGTAGAAAACCTCATCCCCACCCAGGGGATGGAGGGTTCCTGTTTGGCACAAGCCTCAGGACTTCAAAGACAGTATTTAAAAGCAAAGCCCAGATAGCTTGAAACACTGCAGACATGTGAAGAAAAGGTTTTGTGCTAAATGCAGGGATCAAATTCAATGTCAGCAGTAAAAAGAAAATTTCAGGAGGAACATGTTTTCCACTTGCCCCAAGATAATATTTTTTGATTCCTGTGCAATCAGTGAGCTAGAGCTTGGCCAAAACTCTTCGTTGGGGGAGAAATGTGTGAAAGCTGCTGGGAAACAGCTCATTTCTGTTTGATGCTCGTAATTCATGCAGCAAGGAGGTTTGGCTGGCAGTGGCTTTGCTCGAGGAGCAAATAAGAATGATGGCTGAAGTGACTCAGGGGTTACTGGACAGCTGGATTTATGTCAGTAGTGCAGACTGGTCCAGGCAGGGCTGACCTTGTGCTGCTGTTCAGGGACCAGAGAATGTGCCAAGTCCCAAACTGGTTTGGGATAATCTCAGACCTTGCTATAGGCAAACCAGCATGGGTGCTCCTCAGTGAGGGCTGTGGGTACTAAGAGGGCTGTGATAAATTATTAGTATCAGCTTCTAATTCACAAAGTTTTCACCATTTGGGGTTTTTGTGGGGATGGGGCAGAGGCTGAGTTAATTCTCAAGGCTTTGTATTTTACAACAGATATTTTTGTTTTGTGTGAAACAGAAATCTGGCATAGGCTGTTTAAAAATACCATGACAGGGTTTTGGGCTGAGGACAGAACAGTAGAGGTATAAAGTACAGACCATGGTGCCCTTGAATACCAAATCTGTGGCTGTGTCTGCAGAGAGATTATATTCTCTTTTTGCTGCTTAGGTTCATTTACATTCAGTAAAATATCATGTTGCTGTGACACTTTACCTGACTATAAGAAATGCAAGTGGGTTTTTCCCCCCTGTTTTTAAAATGCTGATTTGAAAGAACTGCAGCTCAGAAGCAGTTTGCTGAGTTGAACATTATTCAGTGGGGTAGTTGACTGGAAATCTGTCAGAATGCTGACAAAGGAAAGTTGTGAATAGCTTACAAATCTTCTCCTTGAGGAAGAAATTGTATTTCAAATGATCTGTTCCTGATTTGCCCATTACTGCTTCGTAGGCTTGGAAAGGCTGTAGGTTATGTCCTTCCAAAGGATATAATTATGTATGTCCTTCTGAATTATACAGTAGAAATCATCAGCATATTAAAACAAGATGTTACTGTCAGTGGTGTCTGAAGAAAACAAACAGCATCCAATGGCCGTGGGTGAGAGGCTTTCAGATGAACACTTCCACCTTTGTTTGTTTTCCTTTGGGCATTTTTACAGGGTTAAGATTGTTCTCAAAACCCCAAGTAAAAATGCAACAGTTAATCAGATGGTTAAAAACTAGCTTTCTCAACATACAAGCTTGCTGGAAGAGTTTCACTGTGCTGCCTCCTCACCATTTTGATAGATTTGTTTGGCCAACCTTAGTGCAAGTATTTTTTATCCAGCTTTACATTTGAAATGAGATTCCTTCCTTTAAGAGTTTGTTTTAGGTATTTGATCAGCATGGACAAAAATAGATAGCTTTTACAGAGGCAGACTTCTGAGAGCAGAGGAATTACTGAAAAGTGAGGAGAGGAATGGGACTGAGCCCGTGGCTAAAACCAGCTCTAATTGCAGCTGCTCAGCACTGAGACTTTACCCCGAGTACCCGTCTGTCATGAGATGCTGTCCTTGTCCTTCTTGTCTTATTTTGCTCCTGGCATTTCTCTAAGAGAATAATGTCAGTGTCCCAGGAGTGCAGAAACAGATATACTGGAGTCTAAAACTTCATTTCTGGGAGAAAGCCTGTCTGTGGCATTGCCTTACAGTGAAATGCCAGACAGCAAAGTGAAATGGAGGCCATCACATTTTGAACAATTTGTTGGGTTTTTTTTCCTTCTAAAGATGTGTGTGAGTGGAAGGACAGTCTGAGTAATTGCCCAGGCCAGGTCCGTGGGCTCTTGCTGTCACAGGCTGAGGCACAGCAGGAGCAGAGGGCTGGGTGTCCCCTGCTCTGCGTGGCTCTCGTGGCTCTCGTGGCTCTCGTTACCCACTGGGGACCTGTCAGTCTCCCATCAGCTCGTCTGGGCTGAGCAGTCACCTTCTGCACCTTTCACCAGTGCTGCCCTTCTCTGCCTCTTGCAGGAGCAGTGTGGCAGTCACAGACAGTGTGCCATTATTCCAGATTAAACCTCTGCCAGTTGTTCATCCTCACTGGCACAGCACTGCACACAGGATGCTCCTGTGCTCCCAGGTTCCTGGGCCACATGGACTTGCCTCCCTTCCTTCTCCCACCATCCCTGCTGTGTTTAACCTGTGATCAGGCTCTGTAAGCAGCCACTTTGCCTCATGCAGGTAACCCACCTCCCAGTTGGTTCATATTAATATAAATCCATGGGCTTTGCCCACTCCAGACTTAGCTGTGCTCCAGCATCTTCCACACTGTTTATCCATCTGTTCTGACAAACACAGTCCTAGGAATTGTCAGAGCTGTTGTGTCCCTTGGCAAGCAGCTCTGGCACTTTGCAGGAAGGCTTTGTGTGTCATTGTCCACGAAGGATGTCCTGTGATGCTCCATCCAGCTCAAGGACAGCAGTAGGGCAGTGTTTTCTTACTGCCACATCTTCTGGAGAGCCCATCACTGTACATCTGCTCTGCCAGCTCAGGCACTTTGTTCTGGCTCTAAGCAGCACCCAAGCACTTCAGGAGGATGGCAGAGAAAGCTCAAAGGGCATCCCTGGAAGATTGCAGCCCTAGGGCAATTTCTCACATCTAATAGTTGGCTTAAACCTTGAGCGAGGTGTTTCAGATTTGTTCCAATACTCTCTTTAAGCAGTCCAGCATTGTAGCTGCTTAGTAGATATATTCAGTGCTTGTATTAATATTTTCTTCTGTTTTGCATTTTTATTTGACTTTTCAATTCCCTAGACTGTGAGGAAGTGGAATGTTGAATAATTACCTGCTCCTTAATAAATTAGTGTGAAAACGCAACTGGTGCCATGCATCACCTTAAACTGCTGCCTGTTAAAGTTGCATTAATGTGTATAAATAATATATATCTTAGTGGAGGAAGTGCTTTGTCTTTCTAATGAACAGTTGCCTGATTGGAAAGGCTGAAATACTGTATACCCTGGGCAGAAAAGTTGTTTTATATGTGCCTGGATTATTAAAATGGATTTGTGATCTTGAAACAGCAACTAGGAAAGATCTTGTTTAGCAGAATGTGCTAAAGAACTTCAAAAGACATTGTGAGAATTTAGGTAGCAGGTGACTTTGTGATTTAGGGACTGGTATCTCTTCCACCTCAGGAAAAGGCATCAGGAGTTCCATATCTTAGTTTTAAGGAGTAATGCAAACTGCCATTAAACATTCGTTTGTTGCCTTATAGTAGGCAGCAAACATTTCACGCCATGTTTCGGTTCAGAAACGGCTTGAAGAAAAACCATGACAGCTGACTAATTAACAGCTAAACTAGGACAGCCCCACTTGCATGAAAATAAAGATAAGTCACTTAATTATGACATTTGTTGAAAGCAAAAAAAAAAAATTGTCAGTTCTTTGTGCACAAGAAAAACCCTAATTATTTTGAATATTTTTAGCATCCTCAGCAGGTGCTTACTGATAACAGGTGCTGCACAGTCATTTCTGTCCTGCTGGAGTGCCTGTAGAACAGTCTCTCTTGTGGTCACTTGGTCTTGGATGGAGAGAGGACTGGTTCTTAAGTAAACATTTGAAGCACTTCCAGTGTCCATATTTTAAACGTTATGCTAAAATCCTGTCTGTTCCACCAGTTATAATATTATAACATTACATAAACGCTGTAGCTGTGGACAATCTAGACAGTCCCAAGCCACACTTGGCATCTGTAATCACAGAGCAAAACTTTTCCTGTGCCAGTTCTCAGCAAATTGGCACGGACAAGACAGCCAGTTAAACAAAGGTCAGGCTGAGAGAGAATTCAGGGAGAGGGAGCTTGTCCAGATGAGCCTGACATCTCCACGTGTACAGGAAAATACAAATTGTACTTGCATATTTTATCAGTGCAAGGCTGACCCAAAGTGACCTGGTGTGTGTTTGTGCTCTGGGATTTCTGGTGTAGCAGAGTCTGAATTCCCCACCATGACTGAGATTCAGCCTGATTGTACATATTTGCCTTTTTTTTCACATGCATCTTTTGTCAATGATACAATTTTCTTCCTGTTCCCTATGTCTCCATTTGTCATTTAGCATAAGGAGGTTTAGTTGCAAGGAAGGGGAGAAGAGAACTTTGCTTTCCTTCCATCACAGTGCAGCATTTCTGTCTTAAGCCTGTAAAAGGAAGCATTAGAAGAGCAGCTCCATGGGGGAAACATTTCACTGGTTGGTTGTGTGCTCACAGTGCCAGTAACCAGAGCATGTAATGTACCTGTGAAATGAGCAGAATCAGTGTCCTGAGGCTCACAGCACTCTCACTGAGAGCAGAACTCTTGGTGCCTTTCTGTTGTGGTTGGGGTAGTTGTTGAGGTGAAGCAGGTGAAGAAGCAGGAAGGGCCTTTGTAGGGGTTTTACAGAGATGTTTATTTCAGCCACGTGTGTGCACAGTCCTGGAGTTCAGAGACGAAGGCAAAGGGGTTGGTCTGAGAGTCCAGGTTAAGTACACGGGGGTTTTGGGCTGGGAGAAGTAGTATCAGAGACCAATTACTAGGGGGAATGGGGGTGTTACAAGGATTAGGATTACAGGGTGTTTGTTACAGGGATTAGGGCATGGGGGCCAGCAAGGAAACAGGGTGGGAGTGAGCGAAAGGCTGACGGACAGAGAGAGGGCACAGGGCTGACCCAAGGAACAAGACAGGGATTGTTCTGACCTGCTAGAACAGGATTTGTTATTAAAAGGAGATAGCTGAGAGAGAGGCCTCTCGTGTCTTTCTCATTGGGAGTGCCTTTCAAGGTCTCCACACCTTTCCCTGCTGAAGATGCGCCGTGGCCGTCAGAGGAGCAGCAGCATCCCTGCGGGTGTGTGGGTGGTGGCTGCACTGATGCCAGTGTCTGTTCCTCTCTTGTCTCCCTGCTAGCTGAAGACTTGGAGCGTGGATGAGCTGCAGAAGAGGCTCTCTGCCCTGGACCCCATGATGGAGCAGGAGATTGAGGAGATCCGCCAGAAGTACCAGTCCAAGCGGCAGCCCATCCTCGACGCCATCGAGGCCAAGAAGCGGCGGCAGCAGAACTTCTGAGCCACAACGTCCTCCCATCCTCAAACAATCAGCCCCTTGCTTTTATGACTACTGAACAGATTGATTTCTATTGAAATATGCTAGCAAAATAGAGGGCAATACTCCTGCTCGTTTATTTTTCCATAGCACCTTTGTGAACTCAGGTTCATGATTGTATGTTTTAATGTTAGATACGTATTTAAAACATCATTCCAAAAGAGTTCTGTTACTGTTTTTAGGAGGATTGTTTTTAAACCAGAGGAACCAGATAGAAATAGGGTAATGCAAGTTGGCTCATTCTCTTTTCAACTGAACTTTCAGGAGTCTATTTTTGTTTAAGTTAATGCAGATTGTTGTCTGCAACAGCTGATTCTTTTGTGGGTTTTTTTGTTTTCCTCTGTGAATGCACAGACTCAATTTCAAGCTGTTAACTGTTTCTACTGTTAAGGTACTGATAAGTTTTAGGTCACTGAAGAGAGCAGGTGGGAACATGTACAAACTGTTCCAGCCTTTTGAAAGAAACTTAAATCTCAGTTTTTAAAAAGCCTGTAATAAGCCCCATGCCTTACACTGTGTGCTTTAAGCAAGTGTGACTTCTTCAAGACCTCAGTTTTGTCCTCGTTTTGTGTACTTCATGAATTTATATGAGTAGATAAAGCATGTTGTGCCTCCCTAAGAAATTACATTCTGTAATTTAAAATCCACACCCACTTAAAACCAAAAGCCAGTCATTGATCTGATATCCCTTTGTCTGTCTGTTTGGAAATGTCCTTCAGGGAGACCCTGCTGAGAATGGAGTGCTGGTAAAAGGAAACAGCGTTTGAATGGGTGGAAGTTGTGTGAACCTCTCTCAGGAATTAGGTACTTCAGCTGTGTCTAAGAGGACTTAAAAATCTCCACAGCTTGTGAAATATTTTATAGGCTTCATTTCAAATTTACATCTTTTGGATGCTTGAATAAAAACTTGATTTCACAATCCTTCACATTTCTAAAAGGTTTAGCACATCAGGAGAGTCAAACTGAAAGTAAAGACTGTTGAATTAACAAAGATGTGCATTTATGGTGGTGGAGCAAAGGCGGAGTTGATCTGGATGAGAAGACAATTACCAATGTCCTGCTGGAAGAGGTTCAGTCTCTTCCAGTTCCTCTGGATGCTCTTGTGTTGGTTTTTTTTTTTTTTAATTTCCCTGCCATCCCTGCCCAGCACAGCTCAATCAACCACAATGCCCCAAGCATGTACAATCGCTGTGAGGATGGTGCAATCAGCTCACATCAGAGTGGGGAGTAAAACAAAGCCTGTGTGCAGGGCAGAGACTGAGCAATGCCTCTGCCCCGTGGGCTCTGACAGCACTGCTGTGTAGTTTTAGGTGTTGCTAGCATATGATGGAATGTTTGGGCAGAGCAAGTGTTTACACCAATATTTTTTTATTTTGCTCTGATAGAGGGAACAGTTTCCACGTTGTGTTTCTGAGCTAGGCCTTGGTACATCACCTAGATGATTAAACAGCAGTGTCTCCTGAATCAAATGCTGCTACAGAGGTGATGTGTTTATTTCATGTTTCTGTAGGGTCTTGTTTCCCCTCTGGAGCAGGATCTTGGCTGCTGCTCCCAGTTCTGCTCCACAGCTGTGAAAGGAACCAAGCCATTCTTACCCTCTGCAGGGCTCGTTGCCTTGGTTTGTCTCAGTTTGATAATGCAGTGGGATCACAGCTCTCCCTAGGGAAAAGGGAGGCAGTAAGCAGTGTTTGTAGGGTGCTGCAGGAGGGATGTTATATCCTGGGACAGCCAGCAATCTGACAGCCCCAGGTGCTGGGGAACATCAGGGCTCATACCGTGCTCATCTGGAATCTGTGCAATAGGCTTTGCCCTAACCTTGTCTTTATGATGAGCAGTTTTCAGGAGCATCCTTTGCATCAAAGAAACTCCTCCAACTTAGCAGGGAGTTCTCTGGTCAGTGTTGGATCTTTTATAAGTCACTGGGATGGATCTGGCCCAGCACCTCTGGTGTGACAGACACAGAGATCTGTGACATGGTAAATTGTGCACTGCCTGTGTGCCGTGGGTCAAGCCTGTTCTGCTGGAAGGATTTTTTTCCTCTGCACTGTATAGATAACTCTGTAGAGATCAGAGGGCATTAGAAACCCCAACTTTAAGGTGAAACACCACGGGGTGGTGTCTATTTACAGAATATGCAACCTGTGACTGCTGTAACTGAATGTAAGCACTCTTGAAATACTCTGCTTTGCTGACGTGATTGTCTTAAAATATAGCAAACAAACCAAAATAACTAAAACTGGTCCAATGGCTTAACTGTCTTTGAACCTTTCTTAAATGCTTGCAGTGGGTGAGACTTAATGATGTTTCTTGCACTTGGAGCTGTAGTGCAGAGGAATTCTTTTCTCCTTCACTGATTTTCAATTTGTTGGAGAAAATATTTCCCTTTTTGGTCCCTTTGTAGAATGCCTGGGAGCACAGTACCTGTTCATTTCTTAAAGTCCTCCAAGCTATGTCCAAGGCTGGTACCATAAGGGAAGGATGTTTTGACAAAGTTTTAAGCAAAAAAACTTGCTTGATCGTGAAGCTGCATTCATGTGCTCCTTGGGTCCATCTGCATTGTGGAAAGGGTTCTGGACAAACCATTCTCTTTGCTTCTAAAACCCAGAGATACTGATGGTGTCAGTCAGGTGAGACTTACAAATGTGAAGTTTGTAGCTTTAACTTTTTTTGTAACAAAGAAATAAGCAACACTGGCATAAACTGCTGACTTGAAATGCTGTTTTGTAAGATCTGGCTGTTTGTATATAATAGTGTTGGGTCTTTAGTTTGTATATGTATGAAACAGTAACTTTTATTGCATTCCTCTCAGTTTGATACAGGAGATTTTGTTTGATCTTTCTTAAATATCTTGCCTTATTTGTTCAAAGGGGCAAATAAACTGTCCCTACCTGAAAGCATCAGTGTCATGACTTATATTTCTGCATTTTAATATTTTGGAGTGTTATTGTTTACCAGGACAAGTTTGAACATGATGCACCTCTAGTCAGCCAATGTTATGCAACATTCTGGGGGAGAGTGCAAGCTTTCAGGAACACAGGCAGTGAACATGTCAGACACACATTTTAAAACGTGACTAATTCTGCAGCTCAGGGTTGAGCAGAGGGGCAGCTCCATGTGCTGGCAGCTTTGTGGGGGTTCAGGAGGTGATGCTCAAGCAGTTCCAACAGGGAGGAGCACAGGCAGCCCTGCCTGGATCTCCAGTCATGCAGGAGGGATGTTTGCCCCACAGCATGCTCTGCCAGGTGGGGATGCTGAGCTCTGCTGTAGGTCCTTGCTGTCTCTGCAGCAGCTTCCCTGAGCCTGCAGGCAGATTTGGGGCTAGGTACATATCAATTTATCCACCTTCCTACACAACAGGTGAGGCTGGAGGCTCACTCCTAATTCTGGCTCACTTGCTGCACTTTGAGCTTTCTAGCTCAGAAAAAGATGAAGCTGACAGTGAGTGGGTGCTGCCTTCCAAGGGTGAACTGTTGGCTTCAATGTGGTTTTCCTGAGCAGTTACTAAATCTGTCCTGGAGGGATGACTAACTGGAGCAGAGACAGAATTCATTCAGGAGTCAGCTTTGGTTAGCAATTCCGGAAGAAACAAAATAGATCTGAGCTTTTAAATGTTGGGAAGGAGCTTGGAAATCAAAGGGAGGGAGGCTGCTGGCTTTTCTAGTAACTGGGGAAGCCTGGAGCTCTCACATTTCTCAGCAGCATTACCAGGATGTTATGGAGCCCCAGAACAAAGGGAAGGAGGTTTGCTCCTGCACAAACTTCTACATGTGACAAACAGACCCAGCAACAGGTACCCACGGGCTGGGACTTAGGTTTCTCCCCCATAAGGGAAAAAGTCAGCTCTCTACTAAATCCATAGCACCAGCAATTTTTAATAATTATTAGGATTAAGTTACAGGAGCTGCTGTGCCAATGTCCTTTTTGCCCAGCTACTCATTTCCTACACCCTCATTTTGTAGCATTTCCTGCTGTCCACAGGCCAAAAGAGTCTCAGCTTGGATAAATGCTTTGAGTGTTGGCTGACAGCCCTGCTTCGAGAGTTGATGATTTTTCATTTCGCTAATCATTTTGGCAAAAGTTTGAAGAGTTAAACCAGGAAATACCCATCAGCTCTTTCCAGACTGAAAGTTAATTGCTCTTTAATTTAAGAGCCCAGGAAGAAAGCCAATGTGTTTAAAAACTTTAAAACAATTCAGTTTCATCTGTGAAGGACTGTCCTGCTCCCCTTAAGATTATTGCTGTCCAGATCAATAGTGCTGGACCCGGAGGGAGCCCAGAGTCCCTGAGTCCCATCCTGAGTGGTCACAGCAGCCTCTTGCAGACCTGTCTGTGCACAGTCAGCAGAGAACTGAGCTGTAGGGTGCATTTTCCTCAGCCCAAGGGGCTCACAAGCTCTGGACCATCATTCCTTTAGCACAGGGAGGATGATCTTGAAAGAAATGTGGGACAGCTTTTCCCACTCTGCTGCTCTCAGCAGACCTGAGGTCTGGATGTGAACGTGCACTGCTGGTGCTGTGCCTCCCTGCATGCCTGGCCTGTGGGTTTGATTCCCTGAAATGGTGTGACCTAGCTAGGCACATTTGGTTAATTTAATTCCATGTCTTCAAGGCTGCTTGTTTGGCTTTCTTTTTAGAAGTCTTGATTTTGTGTTTTTCCTACAACTAAGTTAGCAGCTTGGGTTCAGGTAAAAGCTAAAGTGAACCCATAAGTGTGTGCAGGCCTTGGGGCTCTCACTACAAGGCAAAAGTGGTTTAGCATTATTTAAAATCATTTTTTAAAAAAACACTGTAATTTCTGCCCTGTTTGTTTCTAATGATCTCCTTACACAGAAGTAACACTGATTTAACATGTCAAGCAGTGTGCTCAAGCAATGAGATCTGATTTTTGCTGAGATCAGCGGGGTTGTAGGAATCTGGGAGCAGGACAGATCCCAGAAATACTGCCAGTGAGGAGTCTTTCCTTCCTACAGATGAAGCCCTTTAAAATCTCCTGGTTTTCTAATTACCAGCCAAGTGTACAGACCATGCTCAGGGTAGTCATTGATCTGAAAGTTGGCAAAGGAAAAGAAGTTTTAAACAAAGGTAACGAAGTTTACTTTGTCTCTTTGAGCAGAGTTGTCTAATTCTCAGCTGCATTAAATAGCTTAATAAGGTCACTCTTTAATCACCATTCCCTGGAGGCAAGAGAGTCATGCTTTAGTCAATCATTTGGTGAATGTGGAAAGCAGCTTTGTAGGACTAACCTGATAAAGTGTGTAATTGATTTACCCACTGTATCAAATGAAAATGCAGCCACTCAGGAAAACTGATTAGGGATTAGCAAAAGAACATGAGTTTCCTACTTGCCTTAGAAATAGTAAGTCAGGCGGGTCCTTGCACAGCCGTGTCTCAGTGGGGAGCGTGGGCTGTGCTCACCCACTCTGCTGCTGGGCACCTTCCTGCACCCAGCTCTTCCTGCTCTGCACAGCTCCAGCTCTGCCAGATCTGCCTGCACAGCAGTGGGAGGATTTTCCTAGTGCACTTACTCAGAGCCATACAAATCCTAATGTCTTCACAGAGAGAAGAAGCTAAAAAAAGAAAACGTCTTTCGTGGCTTTCCCAAAGCTTGGAGCTCTCGTACACTAGTCCCCTCTGATGTGCCTTTGAGATGTGGCAGAGGGGCTCACAGGAGATCCTGCCTTGCTCATACCCTCCGAGGTAGGGAAGCTTTTGCCTTGGAATGATTAGCAGCATGTGGATTTTTAATTTTTTTAATGGGAAAGCTCTCAAAGGTGTAAACTGGTTTTACCCCCAGTCCTATCATGCCCAGCAGAGTAATGCACCTGACACAGGGAGAGCAGCAGTAAGTCCTGCTCTCCCCAGCCAGCCCCTGCAGAGCAACAGCCTAGAGACACCCCCTCATTTAAGAGCATCAGAGAGGCCACATACAGCATCAGGATTTCCCCCCTCCCAGCTCTGGTGCCTGGCTCCCTGAGTGGCTTTTCCCAGAGCCCACCAGCTCCAACCCATTCCCTCACACCCCATCAATGCCTCGTTCACTGAGCCTCAGGAAGGTGGGTTATTCAAACTGCTCCAGCCAGGATGACAGCAGTGGTCCAGGCACGAGGACTAGCGGTCAGCACACCATCCAGAGCAGGGGTGAGATGGGAATTCTGCTGTGTTCCAAGGTGGTGCTGGAGCTGGCTGACAGGGACCTGCAGCACTGTGGGAGCAGCTTGGCTGCTCCTGCTCACCTTGACCCAGCCCTGGCTCAGCCCATGGGCTGCATGAGCACATCCAGCTGCCACAAAACAGAAACCAGCATCCACAGCAGATCATTGAGGTCTTTAATAAAATATACAGTATGCATCCCATGCATAGATAGAAAATTAATTTACATGCTCCTAATTATTTGCATAATGCTTTTTCATTAATAGATGTAATTTGCTCTTCACATTTGAATGCATTTTGCTACTGGAATATTTATGTTGAGAAGGGGAAACTCCTTCCTGTATTCAAGTAACAGTGCAGCAGGAGCTGGCTGGAGCAGAGGGTGCTGCTCTCCAGTCCCAGCTCCCAGCAGGAATAAGCGCGGAGCAGACCATGAACCGTCGGTACTGGAAGACTTGATGATGCCAGAAGCGTGAGCACCCTCCCATCCTAGACCACCGCCACTCCTTGGGGACCCTCCCTGAGTCCCACTGGGTTTGGAAAGGCTGGACCTGCACCGGTGTTGGTTTGGCTTTCCTTGCCCATGACCAGCAGACTGCTACGGGCGGAGCTGTCACCAGCAACTACAGCTGTGCTGAAAACCAGCCAGGACAACCAGCAGCAAACTCATGATCCAGGTACCTGGGGGCGTCCTGCAGCCTTCAACGTGTGTTTGAGGTGCCTTGGGACTGTGGGATGCACGTTTCTCCTGCTCCAAACAGGCATTGCTGGATGTGTTCCTTTGTGTGCAACGGAGCTGCACAATTTCCAGATAGAGAACAGGGGAGAGGAAGGCAAGGCAAAGCTCTGTAGGGAATTAATGCTGTGCTGGGAGCAGCCCCCAGAGTGCTCAGGTGGGCTGGGGGTCCAGGCAGGAAGGGGGTTTGGTGTTCCAGGCTGAGCTCCCTGCCCAGCTGTGAGGTGCCCAGAGGCTGCAGTGACAAAAGTGGTGCAAAGTCCCCTCTGCTCCAGCTCTCTCCCTGCAGAGGGAAGGTGCTCTCTGTGGGGACACCTGGGACAGTGTGACCCCTCCTTACAGCCCTCCTGCTCCTGCCTGGCCCTGAGACAGGGAGAGAAGAGGCAGGATTAAGCCAGGCTTGGGCTGTGGTGAGGGAGACCAGGGCTTGGGGTCAGCCCCACTGGAATTGGCTCCTCAGTTTACCCAGCTTGATCCCTTTGCTGCTGCCTCAGAGGACAGTGTCCCTTCTGGCTGGTTATCCCTGACTAGTGTCCCTCCCCCATGTGTGGGCAGTGCTCCCAGCTGTGCCACACTCCCAGCACAGCCCCAGGGCGTCCTGGCAGTGGCAGTGCAGGAGAGCAGATCAATCCTAGCTGCAGTGGAAAGGTGAGGTTCAGTCCATTCCAATACAGGGGCTGGGGACCAAGGGGCTCACTCTGAGCTGGACGCTACCTCTCCTCCCATACAGACTCATTCCCAGGCCCCTTTCCTTTATGGCTGGAGGGGCACTTGAGCCTTTTGAGGCTTTTTCCACCTGGGGGTAGGACAAGGCTGGGGCTGGAGTTGTCGGCATAGCACAGGATCTGTAAGGGCTGCCAGCCTGGTTGAGGTTGGCTTCATCCTTGAGCTATTTAACCTCACCCTGGACAACACAAAACCTTGGGGCAGAGGAAAATCCCTCTCCATACATCTGGGGCAGTGCCTGATCAGGGGTCACTTGTATTTCTTATTTTCTGCCTCCCTTTCTGGCAGGGGTATATCCAGCACCACAACCTCCCTTTGCAGCCATGGGTGAGCAAGGTGAAGGCTGAGACACATCCAGGCAGGCACAGGGTCTGGAAGCAGCCAGCACCCACTGGGCACCTCCTCCCACCCGTCCTGTCCTTCTCAGGGCAGGGGTGATGCCAGCCACGGCTCCTCTGCCTTGTCCCGGTGCCCTGCTCACCGTGAGCAGGCAGGTCCCACGTGTCCCGGGGCTGCAGTGCCAGGGGTCAGGGGCTGGGGTGGCCACCGGGGGTCAGACCACGGCGGTCGGGGCTGCCCCTGTCCAGGGAGGTCTCGCTCAGAGCCTCCGAGTCTCGGTCGTGGCTGGAGACGCTCCCCAGCTCCTCAGGGTCCTTCTTCCCGCTGTTCCTCACGGCCGCCTCCAGCGCCTTCTGCTTGCGGTAGAAGTGGGAGAACTTGTTGAAGATGATGGTGATGGGCAGTGCCACCACCAGGATGCCCCCCAGGATGCAGCCCGAGGCTGCCAGCTTGCCTGCCACGGTGACAGGCACCACGTCACCGTAGCCCACGGTGGTCATGCTGACTGTGCCCCACCACCAGCACGCTGGGATGGTGTCGAAGCCAACGTCTTCCTCCTTCTCAGCAGTGTAGGCCACTCCAGAGAAGACAGAGACCCCCACAGCCAGGTAGAGCAGCAGGATCCCCACCTCCCTGTAACTGTGCTGGAAGGCAAAGCAGAGCATTGGTCAGTGGGGACCAGGACACGGAGATCCCACAGTGCAAACACACAGCCCTGCACAGACCCCCTGCACGCCACCAGGGATCTCATCCCTCCATCCACCTCTGCTGTGGGATGCTCCAGGGGTGGGCTGGGATGGGGCAGAAGTGCATGGGTGACTGACATCAGGAGCAAGTGGTGCAGCCAGGATTCCTTCCTGGCACCCACATCTGCCTCTGCACTCCACCAGCCTGTGAGTGCTGGGAGGGAAGACAGATCTGTGCTCCCTAGCCAGGGATCCCCGGCAGAGGCTGCTCCCCTGCCTCCAGCACTCACTGTGCCCTGATCTCAGCTAACAATATTTAGCACATTTTCCTTTTATCTTGGCAGGTCCCCAGAAACCACCTAATAGGCAGCCACTAAAAGAAGCAATTTGTACCTTCCTGAGTCGCTGGCACTGCTCGCAGGGAGGACGTGGTCTCTGCTGCAGGCTCGGCTCAGCTCAGCTCTTACTCAAATCTCAACCCAGGCTCCCTGGGGACCCCTGAGCCCCAGAGTTTCTCCTGTACCCCAACACCACTGAGCCTCAGCATTCATGAAACCCTTTGTTACACACGTGTAGAAACATCACAGCAGAGCTGACACAAAATCAAACATCCCTGGCCATCAGGGCAGCCCAGGGACCCATCCAGTGTCAGCATGGGCTGGTCTTAGCATCCATCCTACAGGATGCTACAAGCCCCAGCTTGATGAGATACAGCCCAAGGAGCCTTGGTGGGAATAGAGCCATGGGCACCCAACTCTGATGGCAGAAGTATGAAATGCTCCTTAAAGAAGACATCATTTCTCTGGTTTCAACCTAAATTCTTTGTGCTGCAATCTTTCTTTGTATATTCCTAATATTTGAACAAAGTATAAACCTGTGCCAGAAGCCCAGAGGGAAAAGGCAGTGGGCAGCTGGAGGACAAGGCAGCAAGTCATGCTGGGAAGGGACTGCCAGGGGACAGACTGCCACCACCTCCTCCCAGCATGGCTTGTCCAGTCACTTTTTGACTGCCACAAGTGAATTTTTTGGATGTTTCTGCCCACTGACTTGCCAGCTTGCTCTTCATCTTTTTGGGGAAATCAAAGCAGAGCTTTGATTGTGGGGATTTTTTCCCAGTCTCCTAACAAGCAGAGAATGTTTTATTGGAGACCACATAATGGCTAAGGGAAACAACATTTGAGCAAAGCAAACAGCAGCAGATGTGGGAAAAGGCTTCTGTGGTCAGGATGAAACTTTAAGGAGGTGGATTCATGGCAGGGAGTGAGAAGACTTTGCTTAGACAGCTGGCAAAAGCTGCTCAGCTAATGCCAGTAATACCAAATAACCTCCTCTTCCTCCTCCTTCTCTCTTTCTCCTCCCTCACCTATGGCTGCAAATGCCCTACAGCAGTGCCAAGGGAGCTCCTCGGGGAGGATAAACAGCTCAGAGCCAAGGGTGTATCACTTGGCCAAGAAAGACCTGCTCCTGGCTGGAAGTTAACAGCATGTCTGTACATCCCAGCTGGGGACCAGCAGCACCAAATAACCTCATACAATTTTTAAGAGTATTGGTTCTGGCCCTGGGATGTGTTGGAGAGGGAAGGCAAAGGGAGAGTCAGGCAAGTCCATAGCTCCTGCTGCTTCAATTTACAAGCAGGGTCAGGGTTTGCAGCACAGGGAAGGCTCCAGAAATCTCCCAGCTGATCCTCAGGCACTGGCTGCCACCTATTTTGCAGCCCTTTATCTGCAAAACTTCTGGTTTGCTCATTGATTGAGGGGGAAGGCAGCTGCAGCTGGGGTTTGGCTGGAATGCAGTTTTAGCCATGGCTTGAGTGGGATGCAGGCTTAGCCAGGGTTCAGATGGAATGCAGGTTTAGCCAAGGATTGGATGGAATGCAGGCTTGGATGGGGTTTGGGTGGGATACAGTTTTAACCAGGGTTTGGGTGGGTTGCAGGCTTAGCAAGTAGCCAGCCCTGGCAGAGGCAACACTAGGTAATAAAAGACTCCAGCTAAAAGCCCTCCAAGCAGCAGTCTCTCCAGGTTCCTGCCAAATGCACATCTTTCCTCCAGTACAGCAGGAGACAGAATGGAAGAGCCCACTTTGAGTCTTGCCAAAAGCAGTGGTGTAGAGACCAAGCAAAGCTGGCCCATGGCAATGACAGCAGGGTGACAGTGGTGAGCAGTTCCGACCTCTTTATGTACTCAGGTCCCTGAGGGGACAGACAGCAACGCCTGAAGATCCCTGTATGTGCTGTAGTTACCCAGGGACCAACATCTAGGGACTGTCAGTGGGCGAGAGGATCCAACCCACACTGGTGGAGCTGCAATAGCAGTAATGGATGCTGGGCATGGCGAGGAGGAAGAGCAGAGATGTGTAGGAAGCCTCTCCTCAAATTAAACACTCTGTGGATCAGGCCCCAAGCAATCTGAGGATTGTTCAGGGTTTACGATGCACAAATGGCAGAATTCCCTCTGCTAGCACTTCCATGGCAGGGGAACAATCACTCAGCTTGCCAGAGCCATCGCTCCTGCTTCCTGGCTGTTAACAGCCTTCACTGCTCTGCTCCTGCTTTCTGCTCCCGCAATAGGAAGTAAATTATGATTAACAAGACGTTGTAATTTATGTGCCCACTAAATCACAATGCCAAGCTGCTGCATCAGATTTATGTCTTTGCTCATCCCCATTTAGAGCTGGCTACGGAGTCCCCAGGAAGGGGCACTTTCCAGCACGTCACTGGTGAATCAGCTGCTCGTCAGAAGCTGGAGCCAGAACACTGCTGGCTCCCCAGACTTCGTTTGCTGCTTAGTAATATGCACGAGTCCGTCAGTGCCTCTCTGCTGAAAGGTGCTGTTCATGCTCAGATGGAGCAGCAGCAGGACGTGGGGAGCCCTTACCACGTGTGCAAATTTACTTAAATTTCACCAGCAGTGTTAGCTGGGTCTGTCACTTGTCAGTGCTCGTTCAAGGTGAGTGTTCAGAAGTATGATGCAGGGAGGACTTCAGGCATTTTCGTTTCAAACAACCCTCCCTGGACTCTGTTCTCAGCAGGTTTTGAGGATGTCAGGAATATTTTGATGCTCTGTGGGCTCTGCAAGATTAGTTCTGGGCAGGGCTAGTCCTGCTTCACAGCAGAAGCTGGCAGAAGACCTGTTCTGCTGCCCATCCTCACCTCCATTCACACTCAATGGTTGCTTTTCTCCATGACTCAGCCACGGGAATGGGTCCAACACCAGAGATCTGCTAATGCCAGTACACCCCATGCCAGCCCTGACACTGCTGCAGCAGCAAAAACAGGGTGTCCCCAGCTACTCATCCATCTCATGACCCTTCAGAGGGAGCAGCACCAGGAGCTGCAGCTCCCTCCCATGCCAGGCACTGAGTGGGAGGGGAGTGGCCCTTTGGCTGAATTTCAGGCTCTGTTGCAAAGATTGCTTCCTTGGCCATTTGTTTGATACATCAGTTGTTTGAAAGGGAGAAAGCACAGGGATATTTGTGCAATTGCCCCGAGAAGAGGCAGTGTTTGCCCTGGTGATCATCCCCCCATGCCCATCATGAGCCCCATGTGTGGTAGGGCTTTGGGAGCATGTGTCACTCTGACTCCTAGCAGGCTCAAGGATCAGCTTTAGGTTTCCTATTGATGCCATCACCACGAACCAGGGAAAATTAAAGGCTGAGTTTAATTGGCCTCTGCACCAGGCTGGATTTTCTGTGTAAGCACAGGTGAGTTTCCTTCTTCCCAGATTCAGGAACATAGCCATCAGCAGAAGGGGGATAGAGAGGAGAGATGGTGGGGGTGAGCAGAACCACACCGGGTGTGGAGGCTGGTTCTGCTTCACCACTGAGCTGCAGTGATGGAGTTCTGGCTGCAGCACTGGGATAGTGAGGACTGCATGACAGATTTCAAGTTGCCCTTGCCTACCTGAGCCCTGGTCCTCCACTTGGTCAGCATTTCCTCCTCCAGACCTTCCTCCTGAGGAACACATGGCCCTGGGACCAGCTTTCCCCAGCCCTTCATGCCAAGTTTTCCATCACACAGAGGGGCAGCTGCTGGCAACCCAGGCTCTGCTGAGGGCATAGACCCTTCCTGGGACTGGTTGTCCCAGGTCATGCAACTCATCCTTTGCTTTTCTATTGCTGCTTTGTGCCAGTCCCAACCTCACTGTATCCTGAAGCATTCAAGTATCAACTCAGCTGGACCAGGATGTTTCCCTAAATGGGCAGACACCAGGGGTTGGACACTGGCCTCTGATCAGCTGGCAGCATGCCCTTAGGAGGGTTCCCCTTGTCCCAGAATGGGGACAGGAGCAGCCCTGAGCCATACACACTGGTGCTGGCAGACCCAGCAGCTCCTGGCTGGCCTGCTACCTGCTCAGCAGGCCACTCTCCACCCTACCAGGCACTGACTCACTTCTGGTGGGACATGGCCATCCAACCATGCATGGCTGTCTATTCCAGTGCTGTGCAATGAGGCTTTCACACCACAGTGGGATGGCTGAGACTCTGGGAGCAGCAGTGCTGCATGAAGCAAAGCAGGGTGGATTTGTGCTGTGTGTGCACAGAGCACTCATGCAGTCAGTGCTCCTCACACCTGTCTGCTTTAGCAGACCACCAACAGCCCAACCCACCACCCCAAGCAAGCTCTCCAGGCACCACCCAGAGCTGGGAGCTCACTGCAAATAGGAACTTCCACATCCCCCAGCTATGCCAGGGGTCTCCTTCTTGCCCAGAGTCTAAAGGAGTAGATAAGGAGATAGAGAGCCAGTTTACCTTCAAGGTGGCCCCCAGTGACCTCAGTCCAGTGGAGTGCCGAGCCAGCTTCAGCACCCGGAATATCCTCATGAGCCGAAACACCTGCACCACCTTGCCCAGGTTGCCCAGCTCCGAGTCACTGCCCATGGTCACGTCCACCAGGAGGGTGAAGTAGAAGGGCAGCACTGAGACAATGTCAATCAGGTTCAGAGGGTGCTTGAAGAACTTCCTGGGGTTGGGTGAGAGCAGGAGGCGGGCGGATACTTCGAAGGTGAACCAGGAGATGCAGAAATACTCCAGCTTGTGCAGGATGGGCTCATCGAGCACGTTGCCATTCTCATCCACCTCCTGGTACTCGGGCATGCTGTGGATGCACATGGTGGCTATGGACACCAGCACCACGCTGATGGACACGAAGCTGAAGAGTTTGCTGGGGATGGAGTAGCCGGGGTTCTCCATGGTGAGCCAGAGGCGCTTGCGCACGTTGCCGCAGCGCAGGGTGCTGTAGCGCAGCAGGTCGTGGTTGATGTCAGAGATCTCATCAGGGGACGTGTCCACGCTGCTCACCTCGCTCTCCTCATCCCAGTTGTGGTGCCGGCTCTCCAGCTTGCGCTCGTGGTAGCGGTAGCTGCAGCAGGAGTCCAGGAAGAACTCATTGATGCCCCAGTACTCGATCTCCTGGCAGAAGGAGAAGACGCACAGCTCCTCCATGACGTGCAGCTTCCCTGTCTGGTAGAAGTGGAGGACGTAGAGGAAGAAGCCGGGGTTTCGGTCGAAGTAGAACTCCCTGGCGCTCACGTCGTAGTCATCGCAGAGCTGCAGGATGGACTCCTCCGAGTCACAGGACAGCAGCCGCCCCAGGCGCGTGTCAGGGAACTTGGAGAGGGCGCTGGAGCTGAGCCGCCTCCTCAAACCCCCCACGTTGATGTTGATAACGTCCTCCTCAAAACTGGGACCCCAGTAGTTTAAGGTCTTGTTGACCATGATCAGCAGAGCAGGAGCGGGTTCCACCTGTGGATGAGACAGCGGGGCTGGAGGGGACGCAGGTCTCCCCCAAATCTGGATGCTCCTGGGTGAGGGGGGGCCAGAAGCACCCTGGGGAGTGAGGAGGGATGTTTGCATTTTGAGAAGTGAGGAGCAAGGAGAGAGAAGGGGGGAGAAACAGCTCTAGACTATTGTTCTCCTGTGGTATGGAAGCTAAAAACAGAAAGCCAATGATTTTTCCACGTGAAATTTTTCCTTGCTTTTTTTACCTCCTAAAGTTTTTCCCTTTGCAGGTTGTTAATGGCCAAAGGAAGGCATTTTAAATGCACCTCTAGCACCTCACCCATGGGGCTCTCCTTCTTCAAACAGGTAATTAGTCACTGAAGAGAAGATTCATTCCCCAAAGAGTCTCCCAGAGGAAAAAATAGATCTTGTCAAATCACCACTGCTGCGATTCTGCCAAAGTGCTCTGTAGCCCCACTACCCATGCTGCTAATTAGACCTGGTCAAAACGTCCTTAGAAGGTGCAATCTTTTGAGCAGCACAGGCAGTTTTGCCAAAATCAAAGTATTGTCACAGAAGGTGTCAATTTTAAGGAGAATTTGAGAGGAAGAAGTGTCAAAACAATTCATCTGCCTGTTTTGTTTCCTCTTGTGTGTTCTGCCATGTAAAATATTAAGATTATTTTGATTATGTTGAAACATAACAAAAATATGATTCAGAATCATTGATGACTGAATAAAATCTGTATGTCAATGGGGAAATAAAAACACAGAGTTCTGATTTCTGTTGTGTATTAGGAATTTATAAGTTCCAGGGAGCCGGGCTTTTTTGTGCAGCAGAAATTCTGTTTTCTAATGAGAAACAGTTAAAGCATCAAAGAAAGAGAAGCATCCCCACACCTTCAGATGCATTTACCTGTCTTGACCAGAAATTTAGAGCAAAAAGACAAATAAAAAGCACTGTGATCTTTATGCACCACTTTGAAATCAGATTTTTCCACCTACCTTATTCATCAAAACAACCAGGGGACACATGGAGCAGCCCTGTACTCGCAGGATCCCCCTGCCCCCGGCACAGAGTGGTGGGGTTTGAGGGACACTGCTTTGCTCTTTTGGTTGAGGAATTACATTTTTTCCTCTTATGTCACCCACAGAATTTTCCAAGCTTTTAGGAGCTGCAGGGACAGAGGGCACAGACAGGCAGCAGGAGCCAAGGGAAGAAAAGGCTGCAGACCCTGCAGTGATGCTGAGGTGCCAGCAGACCCCACACAGACCAGCCTGGTCCCACAGCAGTCACCGAGGGCCAAGGCCAGGTCAGTGACACAAGGTGGGTCTCTCCACCCAGGGGAGTCCAGTGAGTTCTCCCTCACCTGCCATCTCCCAGGATTTATGGGGCAAACACCAGGGCTCTACCTGCTTTCAGTGTAAAAGGTTTGTCAGACTGGGAGGGACTTGGGGGACAGGGTCACATCTAAATCTGTAGGTCAGAGCAGAGCTGCAGAGGAACAAGTAATGGAGCTGTGGTTAAGCCCCAGAGTGTTTTTAAGATGAGCAGGGATGTGGGTGCAGGAAATGCCAGATTTGTGTGAAACAGCCTGGCAAAGGCATCTGTGAACTCCACTGCATCTCCAGGCCAGGGCTCCTTAAAGACACAGCTTTGTACCACAGCCATTCCATTACACCACTCTGGAGGGGGCAACCAGCTTGTGATAAACCTCAGAGCTTAATGGACTCATTGTCTTGCCTTTCAAAGGGGAGGGAAGAAGGAGAAGGAGTGTAAACGCTTCTTTCAGGGATAAATTGGAATTTCAGTGTCAGATTAGCTTTTCCAGAGAAGACATCACACAGCCCATCTGTGGGGTAGGGATGACTAATCCAGGTTCCTTCCAGAAGGATGCTCATGCATTCAGGCTATAAGCACACACACAGACGGGGGCCCCTGGGGGTGCATCTATGACATTCAGCTTATCCCAAAACCAGCCTCAGACTCTCTCTGCACCCTCCCTATAGAGCAGCCTCTCTGAAAGGTCAGTCCAGAAGCCACCAGAATCAAAGGCAAGATGGTTTGGGGGCTCGGCTGGGGCACAGGACAGCCCAGGATGGCAGGACAAGCCTGAACCATTGTTCCAGCTCAGCCAGACCTTCCCCAGTGCATGGCTGTGGCTCTGGGTGAGACGTGCCAAACCCTGACAGCCAGAAGGGAGATGGCTCCTACCTCTCTCCCAGCTCAAAATTAAAAGGTGGCTCTCAGGACCCTGCAAGCTTTGTACCCCAGGGATATCCCTCCATCCCTCCTGCACTGGAAGCAGAGTGAGAAGAAGGGTCACGAGCTGCCAGAGATATTCCTTTCTGACGTTCGCTTATGAATAGACCAAATTATTTCTACCCACATACAGCTTTCATCTAAGAATCTGAAGCAGCAATTAATAGTTTTATAATTCTCTTGCCTATTTGTTTCACGAACAGCTAAGCTCAACTTTAAAATAAAACTGGGCTTTGAACTGGGACCCAGTGTGATCTCCCCTGCTGGACCATCAAAGCGTGCACCCCATTCGCATTTGCAGAGGTATCAGCTGGGAAACAGAAGCTTACTTTGGGAAGCTTGGGTGATTTTTATTTAAAAGCATGACGGACAGAGAATACAAATGTGTCTGTCTGGGATAAAGTGAATTTGCAAAATTTTCCTTTAGTTGACCCAAAATTTCCATGCATGATTGGAAAAGGGGAACAGATAAATCCGGTCTCTTTCTGATAAATGTTGAAATGTATTGTAAGCTATTTTGAGACAACCGTCAGAATTACACAAGCCCAGTATGAGCTGGGTGTTGGGCGTTCAAATTAATATCTATCTTGTGGAGGAAAAAAATCTCTGATATATGCATTTATGACAGTAAAAATAAAATATAAAACAGATCAAGCATGTCTATAAAAAATGCTAGAAGAGTTTCCCTTGACAACATTTTTTTTTTTCTCAAAGGCTTTCAAATCAGGTTATGTATATTTATTCCACCTGGCAGAGGGAACTCAAGGTAGTGGGAAGCAAGGTGCTAATAGACATTCAAGTGAGGATGCAGCAAGTGCAGGGAGCATTGCACACAGGGTGTTTTCCAACCAGGTACAATGGATTTAGATTAACAGTCCAAATAAAAAGCCCTGTACTTACAGCTTCAGCGAGGCTTCCCAGCAGGGAGTCGTGTGGCTTGTCTCAAAGGAGCCATTAGAAATGCGTAGAGGAGGAGGAACCTCTTATCCTTTGCCTGTAGCCTAGACCTAAATGCCCTGTCACCCAGGGCTTGTGACCGTGCACGTCCCAGGTGTGCAGGGGTGGTGGCTGCAAACCACTGAGGGGATCCTGTGCAGGATATCCATGGGACTGGGGTAGGATTGGGGGTCCCCTGCTGAGTACTTGAGGGGACCAGTGGGGCTGGGTGATGTCCCAGCTCCTGCAGGGTGGTGTCCCCATATGCTGGGACAGGACTAGGGAAACATCTGCTTTCTGATCATCCAAAATATCCCCTGCAGAGCCCCTCTGCTGAACGTCTCTGTGCTCATCGGCTTGAAGATGCTCAGGACCAAGCCCTGCTTCGGGCGGCGCTGGGGTTTGCCAGGCAGGCAGTGGGGAGAATGGAAGGGGGATTCCCACTACTGGCTGCTCCCTGCAGGCAGAGCACAAGCTGCTGCTGTACGCTGAGAGGCCACCGAAATGTTCAGGGCTAGAGATGGAGATGACGGGGGACTCCCTGCTCGCCTCGGGTGCAGGAGAGGGTGATTGCCAAGAGCCCAGCGCTGTGCCAGCCTCCACTCCCAGGTCTCACACTGGCCGTGTACAGCTCTCCAGAGGGACCTCCGTGCTCCGTTCCCCGGGAAGGGGGAATGCAGCCCCCGGGGGAGGCAGGCTCCAGGGCGAGGGACTCCCTACACCCGCCCGCAGAGGGACGGGGAGGAGTGTCCCTGCGCTCCGGCACTCAGCAGCATCCCGGGGTGTGGATGCTGGCACGGCCGCTCTCCGCTTACCCCGGGATGCCGGTGCCTCTCTTCCCCGCTCATCCCTGCATGTCGCTGCTGCGGTTGCCCTCTCACCCCTGGATGCCGATAACCCGGGTCCTCCGATGCACCCCAGGGTGCTGACCCCTGCAATGCCTGGGATTCTGATACCCCGGGTACCCGGGTTGCAGGTGCCCTGGTCCCTGTGTTACCGATATTAAGGTCCTGGCCGCGCCCCGGGATGCCAGTGCCGCGGGTCCCCGGGATGTCGGTGCCTGCAGCTCCCCGGGATGCCGATGCCGCGGGTCCCCACCCCGCCCCGGGATGCCGCTGCCCTCGTCCCCGCCCGCCCTGGGTGCCAGTGCCGCGGTCCCCGCGCTGCCGGTGCCCGCAGCACCCCGGTGTCGGAGCCCGGCCCCGCGCCACCGCTCACCTGCCTCGGCGCCGCCCCCGCCGCAGCGAGCGCGTCCGGCGCGGAGCCGCGAGCCCTGCGGGGCCGGAGGCGGCGGCGGCTCCGCGGGGCCGGGGGGTCCCGCCCGCTCCCTTCCCGGTGCCGCCCCCCCCCGCCCCCCCCCCCGCCGGTGCCGCTGAGCGGGAGCAGTCGGAGAGAGCCCGGACCCCGATTCCCGGTTCCCGGTCCCCTGTTCCAGACCGCTGGTGCCCGGTTCCTGGCTGCCTCTGCCTCCCACCAGCCCCTCCCGAGCTCTGTATAGGGGACAGGGCTAAGGGTGCCCGGGGGGAAGCCCACAGGACAAGACCAGCGACCTGATTTTGGCGAAACCGGCTGGCAGGTTGGCACAGCTCCGTGCGAGACTGGCGGTGTCCCCTGCGAAGACACCGCCACAGCTGTCACGCGGAACCCAGCCGGGAATCTGGACCAGGCGAGGGTACCCCTGGCTTTCCTGAAGTCTTACCTGCTGGAAGTCCCTCGGAAGGCGGGCGAGCTCACAGGATGGCTGTGGCGGCCGCGTTGAGGGTACCCGCCTCACCCGGCCCTGGGCTACCCCAGGTCTTTGCGAAGCTGCCCGGGTGGCAAGCGCTGCCCTTGGGGCTGAGCCCCCGGAGCTCGGAGTGCCGGGCGGTCCTGTGCCGTGCGTTCAGGCCGAGCAGGGCCCCGGCACCGCTGCCGCCCTGCGCCGGGCACACGATGCTCCCCTGCCCTCCTTGCGATCCATCTCCATCTTGCTCCTTGGAACCGGGAGTGTGCAGGGCACCGGGGCAGCCCCACGGGGAAGCGCTCCCCTGGCTCGCTGAGCTCCTCGGTGTCTCTTTAAAGGCTCACTGGGAGGTGGGCGAAGGCAGCGAGCCCCGGGCATGGCACACGCTGGGTTTCAGGTCAGCGAGCTGCGGCCGCCGCCCGGGGCCATCCCCAGGCAGCCCGGGGAGCACTGCGAGCGCACCAGCACCCCCGGAAATCAGCTGCTGGAGCAGAGGGATGGCAAGGAGAGGATAGGAAAGGGACCTTCCCAGGGTGACGGCCGGGGCTGCATGTCCCCGCAGCGATGGCTCATTGCTCCGGCAGCCAGCACTGAGCAGCTGTGTCAGACAGGCACGGGGCGAGACTTCGCAGCACCCTCTGCATCCCTTCCATCGGTTTGCTGATTGCAGTCCGAGGGGCTGGAGCCTGAGGGCTCTCAACCTTCTCCAGGCTTGCACGAGGCGGACTGAGAGCTCTTTTTGGTGGCGAGCATCCTTCCCCCTGCCCGCACGCCCGCCTCCCGCGTGTGCTGCCAGTCCTGTCCCTGTGCCAGGCAGTGCTGGCCGCTGCAGGGCCATCAGCGTGTCTCCATGTGTGTGATGTGTCAGACTGTGTGTGCCTGTGCTTGTTTACATGGCAAGGAGCAGCAGAGGGAGGGGGAAGGGATGACTTTGAGGGAGGCCTCAGAAAAGAGGGGAAAAAAAAAGAAAAAGAAAAAAACCGGAGGGAAATTCCTCTGTTCTGTGATATGAAGCAAAAAGCATTTATTTTTATGGCAATTAGAGATGGCTGAGCATCCCTGGAAGCTGCAAGATAAACATGCCCATCTTTGTCTGCTCCAGGCAGCTGCGAGCCTGGCTGATGGTGGGTGCTGAGCCCCAGAGGGGTGCAGCCCACGGGGTAGGAGGAGGGCTGGCTCCCACGTGGGGTTTTCTCTGCCTGTCACTGACATATGGCGATCAGGGTGAATTTTCTTTTCCCTTCTGAAAATAGTTCTCATCCAGCCATTTTTCAGGGAAGGAGCTGTGCCTGGTGCTGCAAGGGCGCCCACTCCATCTGGCACTTTGTGTCTGCACCAGAGCCCTGTTTATGCTCTACTACAGAGTAGACCTCAGCCCTATACCCCCCAAAATCAGCTCTCCCAGGAGAGGTTTGCTGAGTGTCCCTGGTCCATGTGGAGGAGCTGAATCATGAGTTGGAAGGGAGTTGCCTGAGCTCTGCCCTTATTTCCCCCAGACTGGAGGGATCACCCTGGGAAGAGGCTGGGGAGACACGGAGAGGAGACACCTCTACACTTCCTGCTGCAGCTCAAGGCTCTGGCTGGAGCAACGGCAGAGAAGGGAAGTTCACTTCCCAGGCTGCAGAGGCCCTGTGCAGGTTTGTGCTGGCATCAAGACATCCTTCAGAGGGCACTTGGCTGCTGCACCAATGGCACCTGAGGTGAATTTTCCCTTTTCTCCACAGATTCAGAGGCAAAAGTCCTGACTCTGCCACGAGCCAACCAGAGCTTGTTGGCTTGCCTTCACACTGACACTGGCAAGCTGTGGCAGGAAAGGGAGACTCCCATTTTAAGGCTGTTTTCCAGCAAACGGAGGTGTAAGGGCTGTTCCTTGGCACAGCTGTGTTTGCCATGGCCCTGGTGAGGAACAGCTCCCCACGGCACGGGCCAGCCCCGTGGCCCCGCTGCCACTCCTGAGCTAACTGGCAGTGACGTGGAGATAGGAACAAGCAGAAAATCAGGTCAGCTGGAAATGCCTCGCCATCTCTTCCTTTCATGCCTCCCCCCATCTTCCTCTCTTGAGGAAGGCAAGGCTCTGCCTGCCCAAGACCGGGGTGGATTACATCGATAACCACACAGCAAATCCTCCACGTGGGCACGGGGGCAAAACCTCTTGCCGTGGTGTCTTCTTCAGTCTGGAAGCAAATCGCAGAGGCAGGGTGAGTCTGAAGCCAGCAGCCATTTCAGTGCTGCAGTGAGTCATCCCAAAAGGCGCTCAGCTTGTGGCAGCTCCCTTCCTTTCTTCTTTTTGCCTTTTTTTTTTTTTTAAATAGCTGATGTAGCAATAAATTTAAAAAATAGCAGGAAATACATATGAATATAGCATGTCTCTAGAGCCCCTCTAATTAAAAGAAAAATCTTCAAGCACTTTTGAGCCCCTTGGATATCTGTTGTGAAAGGCTAGAGCCGCTGGGTACCTGCCACGTGGGAGGGTGGGAGAGAGCAGCACACCTGCGAGTGCAGGGGGATCCGCCGAGCTGGCAGGGGCTGATTAATGCCGGGGACATGAGCACAAAGCATTTCACAAATAGTCCTTTCCAGAGGGAAAGAACTAAATTAGGGCAGATGCAAAAGCCTGGTCTTGTGTTTCTCAGCGGCAAAGACTTAAATACTAAATACATGGGCTTTCCTTAATACTGTGATTTCCTGGAGGTTTCTGTGCTCATTGGTGTGTTTGTTCCCTGAGCTATGGGAGGGGGTTGCTCCAGCCAGAGGGGTTTGGGCTTTTCCTTCCCATCCCATTGGCTGCTCCCATTCTTGTGCCATTAACTGTCCCAGTTTCCATGCCTCTCCCTGGAGCCAGTTCACGGGGTGGAGGGAGAGAAAGTGAGCTGTGATGGCAGCATCCTCTGAGCAGGAGGAGAAAAGTGGGGACACAAACTCCATGGGATTCCATCCCTACAACCTCCATCTCCCTCCCTGAACCACAGGGTGTCTGTACATGCTGCTGACAGAGGGACATCAGCCTGCTCCATGCTGGAAATTAATTAACCAGCTTCATTCAGTCTCTGGAGCCCTTGGATACGCCTGCATACCCAGCCCCCTGCAGAAAGGTGATTTGTTGGAATCCATCTGCAGCAGGCCTGGGACAGGCTCTTAGTACGGCCTGCAACATCCCATCCCTCTGACAGCCTGGAACTCTTCTGGACTTGAGTTTTCCTGAGCTCACTGGGTGCCTGAGCCAGGAAAGATTAATGAACATTCATGAACTTGCTGCAGAACTTGACTTGTGTTTGGACTCTGAAGCTCTAACAGGAAACCTGAGAAAATCCAGAGAGTTGCACCAAAGCAGTGGCTATTTTTTATATAGATGGAGAGCCTCCAGCGAGGGAGCAGGGAGATGCTGCAGTGTAAGGTCAGCCATTTCAGAGCACTGATTTATTATCTGGCAAGTTCCCACATGCCTTGAGCATATGGATTGCCTCCATTTTACAGCAACCTGCAATCTCCATCTGCTGCATCCCCTCCATCCACTCTGTCTCTGCTCCAGGTAGTCTCACCATCCTCCAACACCCAGGACACATTACCAAAACTGAATTCATCACAAACAAAGGCTATTCCCAGGCTCATCATTAACCTGTTGGAGCATCTCAGGCCAGGACTTCCCACAGGCCAAGCCCTCTCCAGACCATTCCCAGCAGGGCTAGGAGCTGCCACAGGTAGGGATGCTGGCAGAAGGGCACTATGGTGTCAGAGGCGAGGTCAATGGCAGGACTTGCTCTGTTCCCTGATACTCATCTTTGGTGTCGGGGTCAGTCCAGTCACACTCCATTTACCAGTACAGAGAAAGCCACAAAACCCAAAACCCAAAACCCAGTCATCACGCCCATACTTGCACAGGCAGCATGGGCTCACTTCTTGGGTTCTCTGCCAGGAGAGAGACAGGTGAAGACGGAAGCACAACTTTAACTGCAATTAAATCTTACAGTACTGCAGATCAAATGATGCAAGTCACCGAGAGTGACTGAGATTTGACTCTCTGCAGGCTGGTGCAGTGAGGACGCTTGCCCTGCATTTTGCTTTTGATAGCTGTGCACAGCCAAGGCCATGGCCATGGAGGGAGCCAGAGGTGGCCTCTGATTCCTGCCAGCAAGGCCAGGCTGGGTGGAGCAGGGAGGTTCATCAGCTGCCCCTGTGCTGCACTGCACATGGAAATATGTATAAATTAGTCTTGAGAAATGATACAATAAGGCAAATTGGAAATCATTCTTTTCATGCAGTAAAGGGGTCAAGTTAAAGGGTGATTTCCCTGAGATTTATCTGGTCCTGTGGATAATTTCATCCCACAGCAAACCCAGCTGAGGCCCTGGCACTGGTGGAAGCAAGGGCAGCAAACCTGCCCTGTGGCTCTGCATCTCCACCAGAGCTGGAGACAGAGTGGCTACTGGGTTTTGGGCTCTTCAGTCTCTGCCCAGCTATGATGACACAGCTGAGAATTTCAAAACTATAAATTGCTGGTGAATTATCACTGTGGTAGTTTTGCAGGTGGAAGTGCCCCGGTGGTTTGAGGCTCTGGGTGAGCATCCTGCTCCCATTCCAACTCTGCCTCCAGCTGCCTCTTTGCTGACAGGGATGAACATGAAGGAAATACTGCAGCTGAGATGTTTGTGTGCAGGGAAGGTGCTCTCCTGTCTCTGCAAGGATGCTGTCTTTTGGGCTCTCTGCAGAAGGTTCAGGCAGTGCTGGGGGTGGTGAGAGAGCTCTGCTGCCAGAGTGTCTTCAGGTCTTGTGGCTCTGAGGGATGCCAGGGACTTGCTGGTTTCCTCCATCCCAGCTCTGCCTCCCCCTCCTTTAGACATCATCCCAGCATGGGCAGGACACCTCAGGGACTGGAGATGCTGGAGTGCTGGGGAGGAGGATGACGTGTCACCCAGGGCTGCAGGCTGGCTCTGGGGGGCCAGGCTGGCATGGGACCCCCAGAGCCCCCCAGGTGCCCTTGACAGCAGATCAGCCATGCCATGGTTCTGTGGCTCAGGGCTGGTGACTCATTGCCAGCCCTGGGAAGGCTACAGAGCCATGGCAGGGGGGAGCAGGGGTGTCTGACAGCTCCTGAGTCTCCTGATAGATATTTCTCTGCTGCTGCATGGAGAATCACTGCTGTCTCCATGTCAGGGTCCAGGTTTGCTATGCTGGCTATGGATTTTTCCCTACTGTACAGCCATCCTGGCTGTTTGTCACTAGATTTTTGTAGTTTTGAGGGTTTTTTACCAGGAATCTTTGAGCAAGCAGCAGAGGAGAAGCCAAGGATGCAGGATGCAGGTGGATGATAGCTTGCTGTCTGAGTCCGGATGGAGGAGACACAGGCACTTGCTCCTGCAAAACGTGCACAGGATCCCATGTTTCATTACCTCCTTCCACCAGCTGCAATGCTGAGGGCACCCCCCATTCTTTCATTCATCCTGACAGAGTTCAGGGCTTGCCTTTTTAGGCACATCCAGGTATCAAGAGAGGACACATCTGCCTTCTTTCCAAACTCTTGGAGCAGTGTAAGTGGCATTTGCGTCCCAAGAAGATGCCTGTTGGTTTGCTGGGATGCAGAGTGGCATCCAGGCAGAAACCCCGTTTGCCTGAGCCCTGGAAAGAACCTCCTGATGACATTTCAAGAAAGCATTTTTCTATTTTTAGAGGCCATCGTGCACAGAGCCAGGGAGTCAGCACAGGATTCCCAAGCTCTTGCAGAAAGCAATCATGCATCTTGAGATGCAGCAGCCCTGGCGCTCATTAACACGATCGAGTCACAGGAGCTCCTGAAGCAGAAAGGTATTTGGGCAACACTCCACTGCCTCTTTTGGTCTCTGCTGGGTCAGGCTCTAATCATGGTGGGACCAGGGTGCTGCTCTGATTGGCACCATAGCTCTGATCTGTGCCTTGAAGGTCCAAAGCTCCTCGTTTGCCCGGCTGTGCAGGAACACAGCAGGGCGGTCTGCGATGCTCTGCTGCTTTTGCCCATCTCTCCCTGATTAATGTGAAATCCAGCCTCATGAATCATTCATGAAGCTTTATTTAGTATAATGATTTCTGACATCCACTGCCTGGGAATAGCATTTTGGGACAGACCGTTTGCGACCAGCGAACTCCAGAAATAGGGAGCTGACGTTTATCCCATCTGAACAGGGATGGGATACAGAAGGGGAGGGAGAGGGGTGAAGCAGCCCTGCCTCCTTCTCAGGGAATCACAGGTTGCTTCCTAATTAGCCAAATGTGTAAAAGCTAAATATTGACATCGCGTTGCGGTTCCCTGTGTCTTGCCATCACATTGCATGTTATTAACCTACATAATGTCAGGGAAAGGAGCATCTGTGTGTGCCTTGGCACAGGCAGGGCTGAAGAGACAGGAATTCCCCCATGCAATGCTGCTGGTGGGACCTGAAGGAGCTGGGAAATGGCTTCCCCTCCTGGCTGGAGCCAGGGAGAGAGAGAAGCTCGTTGGGCTGCCCTATAGCATAAATAGCCCATCCTCCTCTTCCAGAACACTTTGCTGGAGGGAGGTTTCAGCTGGGAGGGGCTCTCTGCAGGTGAGCAGCCCCAGTTGGGAGGGGTGTGCAGGTACCTTTGTTCCTGTGCTGGTGGGTTTGAGAGTGATGGTGAGTTTATGACCGTGTGTGGGCTGCCAGGTGGGATCTGTGCTTCAGTTTGATGTGTGAGCAGGGGCTGGTGCAGGGCTGGCATCTATGGGAGCTGCTTCCTCCCTGCAAACTGTTTCATGTGAGTCTCCAAGTGTTTCACCAGCCTTTGCCAGAGCTGTTATTTGTGGAACATCCCAGCTGCTCGGCTGAACGCAGACAACAGCCTCTCTGAGGGATTGTGAAGGGAGTGCCCTGCTGAGAGATGGGGCTACAGAGAGGGCAGGGATGATGGAGCCCAGCTGCCCTGCCTGCCATGGGACACAAAAGGGCCCAGCTGCCCTGCCTGTGCCACTGCCAGCCTCCTGCTGAGCTCTCACATGTGTCTTCATGCAGTGTGGCTTACTGCAGAGGAAAGAGATGTCTCCTTTCCTGTCTGCATGGGGAAAAGGTTTGCTGGCATGTAGGGATCTCCCTCAGCTACAGGATGCTGTCAGTGGCTCATCTTTTTTGCCTTCCTTTTGTCTCCCTGGCTCAGGGAAGTCCTGCCAGCATCTGAAAGGCTTCCTGGGTGTGAACAACCTAGTGCAGCTGCAGCAAAGAGCAGCCTGCTGAGGATTCCTGGTGGGATGGAGGAGGGATGGAGCCAAGCAGCTCAGCACAGCTCTGCTGCCTCTTGGCTGGGGCGGGCAGAGCTGTTCCCTGCCAGACTGAAGGCTTCATCACAAGCAGCTTGGGAGCTTTGGCAGCACTTCAGGCAGGAGAGAAATCACACTGGGCTGCTCTGGCATCCCTCAGCCATGGTTCCATCCCCTGCCAGCCCCCAGCACTCTGGGGCTCCCCACCATGCAGTGACACAGATGGGGTGACATGCCAGAGCCAGGCAGAAGGGACAGCTTCCATCCCTGCTCTCAAATGTGCCCTGGTGGCAGAGGCTGCCTCCCTCCACTACGTAATTCCAGGATTCCCTCTGCCCTCCCAGCATGGTGGGAGCTGGTGTCCTGTGCTGCTGCTCACTGGTGAGGGTGGGAGGGCATGGGGAAAGGTCACTGCTGTGTTCTGGCCATGTAAGGCAAAGCACCCCTGTGTCTTCAGAAAGAAAATGCTGGAGGGCATTAGATGATGTGAGACAGCTCTGGCCCAGACCGTTCTCTCCCTGCCACTGGAGAGGGTCTGGGTCTAGGTGAGGAGGTGAGTTTGTACAAACCATCTCACAGATGAAAGCGCAGAGTGAATTCCTACATTTGTTGATCTTTAACTGTGAGCATGGTTTGTTTTTCTTCAGAGCTGTGTATTCTTTTGTGGTGGGGAGCAAAATGCTGTTGACTCCTTTTCCCTCCAGGAATACTGCTGTTCCTCAGCAGGAATGATGAAGGCTGTGCACAGCTCCTGACCATGGGCAGAGCTGCTGCTGAGTGGATCTCCTCTGCCCAGGATATTTTCTCCTCTGGAACTGATGTGATTGCTGAGATCCTGCTGGGACTACAGATTCCCACTCCTAAGCCAGGACAGCTAAATAACCCTCCCTTTCAAAGGCTGTCAAAGCTGTAGTAATTCTTATTAGGCTGGTTTGAATCATCTCTTGAAAAGGTCTCACATCACCTTTGAGCACCAAACTGTTCTGTATTCAGACCCCAACCACTCAGTCTTCTGAGCCAGACCATAACATATGCAGGGAGAGGCTCCAAGAAAATATTAAAGATGTTCTGCAGTGCTGTGGGTGAGACCTGACCTCTCCATCCTCTGTCCTGTGTAATTTCAGAGTGGAACAAAGGACATTGCGTGGAGCAAGGATGCTCTGTGGTGCTGATGGATCCCTGGGGAGACACTCTGGGTTCTATCCCCTGGGATGTTACAGAGTGTTGGATGTTTCCTTCGGGAATTGTTCAAGAGTGGCTGACTTGAAAACCTTTACTTTGAGAGAAGCTGGAGCAAGCCAGACCTGCTGCCTGCCCTGCAGTGGTGCTGCTGCTGTGACGTGCCATGATGGATATTTTTAACCCAAAGCTGGGTCCTTGAGTGCAGCATTTGCCCGCATTCCCAGCACCAGACCTGGTGGGGCTGTCCCAGGAAACACAGTGAATCCTGACCCCCCAGCAGAGGAAATGAACACCTTCAACTCCAGGCTGCTCTGGCCTTGGGAAACAGGTGATGTGGGAAGAATCTCTCTGACACAGCACTCACTGCTTTTCCCATTGTCTTGCTGGCACTTACCTAGGACAAAGAGGGAAATTCCCTTCCTCCCCAGAGACCTGAATCCAAAGGATTTCAGCCAATGCACACTGCCAGGAGCTTACCACAATCAGTGATCCTGACCTATGTGTTTTGGTGCACTGCCCAGCTCCTCCCAGGTGGATGCTGCATCACAGAGGGGGTAGAGGTGAGTCTAATCCAGTGCTGGAAGCTTCTCAGGCTCCCCAGCACAGCTGGTGATAGTTGGAAATGCTGTGCACGGGAGGCAGGGACTTGTGCCTGGCAAGAGAAAGGCGGAGGATTTGTTGACACAGCTGCAGGTGGAGGCACAGTTGGTGCATTGCCTCAGGGATTTCTGACTTGCAGGGCTCCAAAACAGAAAGCGGCAGGACTGAGAAAGACTAGATGTCCCCAGAGCATCCTCTGGCCCAAAGCCACCTCCTCCTGCCTTCCTGGGCCAGCCGCTGGGTGACGGTGGTGATATGAGCAATGCTGTCTCAGAGCAGGAAGAGGGACCTCTCACAGGGAGATCTGGAGACTTCAAGCAGCAGGTTTTGGGAGGATGAACCCTTTCTGCCATTTCCTTGTCTCTGCAGAGGAGCTGCTGCCCCGGGCATGGGTTATGCAGGGCCAGCTAAGAAGCACCCCATGCCTGGAGCTCTGTGTTTAATCAAACCAATTAGCAATTTAATCTTGTTAACAAACCAAGATAATTGCAGCATTATCAAATTAGCCAGCTGTATGGAAATGCCTGCTTAATAGCTGATAATAGCTGGTGCTGATGGAGGAGGAGGGCTGTGATCTGTGACTAATGACCGCGGGAGGTGCAATCAGGCTGCTCTGCCCTGGCTGCCCAGCCCCGCCGGGATGCGGGGATGGATGGGGGAGCTCCGGGGCTCAGCCTCTCCAAACCCGCGGTTTGTGTGGCACAGCTCTCCCTGTGCAGAGGGCTGGCCTCGCCTCAGGGAGAGTCTTTCCCTGCAAGGACACTACACTGGGCAGAAGCAATGTGTGGTTTTACACTGAGTTTGGCTGATGAGCTCCCAGTTCTTGTTTTGCCTGGATCACCTGGCATTTTCAGCCTCCCCAGCGCTGCATGAGCTCTCCAGTTCTTCCTGCCCTCCCGTGGCCAGGCTAAGCAAAGAATTTTTTTTTCACCATAGCACTTCTTCCTTCTCAGTCAGAGCAATTTCTGAGTCTTTGCCTGCTTCTAGTTCCTCCGCAGAGAAAAGGTCACCTACATAGGTGTGACCACAGAAGGACTCGCTCCAGCAGATGCTCTCCCCAGTCTCGGCCAGGCAGTTTCTACCATCTCGATGAACCATGCAAGGTGTGAACCTCGCAGCCAGAGTCTTCATCCTGCTGTGTTTGTGGGCAGTTTAAAATCTGGCTAGCTGGTGCGGCTCTCCAGGTTGCTTTGCTCATGCTTGGCCATGCGGATCATTGGCTCACAGACCAAGATCCCCTCCGGTCTGGGCTGGGACTGGTTGTTGAGAATGGGACATTCTCAGCAGGCTCGGCATCAGCAATGGGCCGGGGAGGGCTGGCAGACGCTCTTTGGGCATTAGGCTGGGTAATGCTCTGCCCTTGCAGTGGTGGTGGCAGTGCCTGTTCTGTCACTGCACAGAGCCCAGCAGGTCCCTCAGGCTGCACACATTCTCTTCTGCTGATGCTTCTTGGCATTTCCTGAATTTTTGTCCCCAGCACTCAGCTGTACAAAAATTACAAGAAACCCTTGGAGCTATGATTTTATTGCCCTGGCTTGAGGCTTTTCTAGGCAAGATTCTTCAGCTGAATTTTCCCCACCAGCTCAGGTTCAGTGAGGAGTTCAGCACCACTTGGGGTTTGGGATTATGTAACCCCCTCCTCTGCTCTCTAGATGTGCCCCTAGTAGGGTATTCATAGGGAGGTTCTGCCTTCTGCCCCCTGGGCAGGCAGGGTCAGTTCCCTTCCACATCCCTGCCCAGCTAGGAGGGCCTGAAGGACACAGTGCTCTCCAGGGCCCCTTCCAGCCTTCCTAAAACAACAAGCCAGTCCTTTCCCACTGTTCTCTCCTCCTGGAGGCTGTGTGCCTCTGGATGGATTTTCTCCCCCTAGCCAGCCCCTAACCACACTGCAGGTGTGTAGCCAGACTGTTTCCATCCTCTTCCCCCGGCAGAAATTCTGGGGTGAAAGCAGCAGTGGGACTGTGTGCCAAGATGGAGAGAGGAGGGAGCAGGTGGGGAAAGGAGTCACACATCACAAACACCCTTGGGAAAAGCCTCTTTTATTTGTTAAAATAGCGGTGGGGAAGCAGAAGGAGAAGCGAAGTGGGTGGCACAGAGCACTGTGCAGCAGCTGTCACAGAGTGACCCTGGAGCTGAGGTGGGCTGGGAATGCTGAGACGACCCTCAGCCTGTCCTGGAAACCGGAGCTCACACTGGAAAAGGGAAAGCAAGAAAGGTTGGGTCTGGTGTTCACCCCAGCCCACACGTTTGTCCACTGTCACCCCATCAGCCTGACCGGGGGATTCTGGCAGCTGGACACAGCTCCGTGCCCAGAGCCAGCTCATCACACCCGCTCTGCCCCGGGAGCTGGCGGGGATCCCGAGCTCCTACCGTAGGAGATGGGAGACGGCCTGGAGAGGCATCTCGTCCCGCAGAAGGATGGGCAGCAGATCTTGCCACGGGGGCAGTCCTGGTCGGAGCTGCACGCGTTCGGTGGGTTGGGCCGCCCGCAGGTGATGGTCACGGGGGGACAGGAGGAGGCGCTGCCTGCCAGAGGAGGGACTGGTTTGGTCCAGGGCACCTGAGGGACACTGGGGGGGGGATGCTCCCGGCAAACATCCGTCCCCTCCTGTCCCCTGTCCTCTCTTCCCCTTCTTTCCTCTCCCCTCCCACAGGATCCATGTAAACACGGCTCCTTCCCAGCACCCGAGCTTTTCTCCCCCCTACCTTATCCTAGGACATCTCCTACCTGTTGGCAGCTCTGCCCAGAGGATGAGCATCCCCACCAGGAGGAGAGCGGCCACCGCCTTCATGCTGCCGTGTCCTGAGAGCTGCGATCGTGAGAGGTGGAGGACACCGACATTTAAACCCTCGGTGAGGGTGGAGGTGGGGAACAGGACTGGGCAAGTGCCAGTTTTGTACGGTTTTCCTCTCCGGAAGCCTTTTGCACAAGATGCACAGGGGATTTTTCAATTGCTCAAAAAGCAGTTATTGCATTGCACAAGTGACCTCTGCAGCCACACCTGAGGCTGAGGAACAAGCCAAGGGGAGATGAGGCAGGGCATTGTCTACCCCGACAGGCTGGAGGCAGTGGAGCTGCTTTCTTCTGGGCAGGCATCTTCTCCAGGTATCCTTTTTCAGGAGAAACCCTTGTGATGACCATGTTCCCTTCTGAGGATGTGTTAAGTGCCTCTCCCTTTTTACTTTGCTTGCACAAACTTTACAACATGATCCAAATCAGCATGAGGCTGCCTGTGCCTTCCCAGGGCCAGCCCCAACACAACCTCTCTCCTCCTGGAGGCTGGATGGATTTTCTCCCCCAAGCCAGCCCCTAACCACACTGCAGGTGTGTAGCCAGACTGTTTCCATCCTCTTCCCCCGGCAGAAATTCTGGGGTGAAAGCAGCAGTGGGACTGTGTGCCAAGATGGAGAGAGGAGGGAGCAGGTGGGGAAAGGAGTCACACATCACAAACACCCTTGGGAAAAGCCTCTTTTATTTGTTAAAATAACGGTGGGGAAGCAGAAGGAGAAGCGAAGTGGGTGGCACAGAGCACTGTGCAGCAGCTGTCACAGAGTGACCCTGGAGCTGAGGTGGGCTGGGAAGGCTGAGATGACCCTCAGCCTGTCCTGGAAACCGGAGCTCACACTGGAAAAGGGAAAGCAAGAAAGGTTGGGTCTGGTGTTCACCCCAGCCCACACGTTTGTCCACTGTCACCCCATCAGCCTGACCGGGGGACTCTGGCAGCTGGACACAGCTCCGTGCCCAGAGCCAGCTCATCACACCCGCTCTGCCCCGGGAGCTGGCGGAGCTCCCGAGCTCCTACCGTAGGAGATGGGAGACGGCCTGGAGAGACACTTTTTCCCGCAGAAGGACCGGCAGCACTTCTTGCCACGGGGGCAGTGCCTGTCGAAGAGGCACTGGTTCCGCGGGTTGTGCAGAGCGCAGGTGATGGTCACGGGGGGACAGGACCAGGCGCTGCCTGCCAGAGGAGGGACTGGTTTGCTCCAGGGCACCTGAGGGACACTGGGGGGGGGATGCTCCCGGCAAACATCCGTCTCCTCCTGTCCCCTGTCCTCTCTTCCCCTTCTTTCCTCTCCCCTCCCACAGGATCCATGTAAACACGGCTCCTTCCCAGCACCCGAGCTTTTCTCCCCCCTACCTTATCCTAGGACATCTCCTACCTGTTGGCAGCTCTGCCCAGAGGATGAGCATCCCCACCAGGAGGAGAGCGGCCACCGCCTTCATGCTGCCGTGTCCTGAGAGCTGCGAGCGTGAGAGGTGGAGGACACCGACATTTAAACCCTCGGTGAGGGTGGAGGTGGAGAACAGGGCTGGACACGTGGCAGCGTTTGTACCTTTTTCCTCTGCCTGTTTCATTGGGTTTTCCAGAAGAGCCTTTTGCGCAAGATGCACAGGGGATTTTTCAATTGCTCAAAAAGCAGTTATTGCATTGCACAAGTGACCCCTGCAGCCACACCTGGGGCTGAGGAGCAAGCCAAGGGGAGATGAGCCCGGGCATTGTCTACCCCGACAGGCTGGAGGCAGTGGAGCTGCTTTCTCCTGGGCAGGCATCTTCTCCAGGTATCCTGTTTCCGGAGAAACCTTTGTGGTTACCATGTTCCCTTCTGGGGATCTATTAAGTGTCTTTCCCTTTGTAGTTTGCTTGCACATGGTTTTGAAAACCAAACCCTACAGCATGATCCAAATCAGCTTGAGGATGTCTTTGCCTTTCCAGGGATGATCCTTCAGGTTTTTTTCCCAGAGATAACTTGCCCCAGCCCCAAATCCTCCTTGCTCCTGCCCCACTGGGAGTATAAATTGGTGTAGGGCAAATAGCTTTAGCTTTGTCAAGGGTGAGTTTTTCTCAAGCTGTGAACCCCAGTGTCTTCTCTGGGTGGCTTCTGCCATATAGGAAACAGGTTGGTGCTGGAAGAAAGCTCTCTGGGGTAGGATAATCCCCTCCTTGCAGACCTTTCATCAGCCATGGTGCAGCACAAGGACAACTTGACTGAGCCCTAGCTCTTGATGGATGTAAGGATTAGGAGCTGTATTCCTTGACTGGATGGCAAAGATCTCACCACTCTTCTAACCTCACCCAGTTCCTCCCTCCCAAGGAAATTGCAACTCTTCTCTGGCCTCCAGGTAAATCTCTTTTCTTTAGTTGCCCTTGGGCAACAGGAAGTTACTCCATTTCCCACCAATTGGTCAATGTCCCACTCAGCTTGTGTAAGAGGTTCCTGAAATATTTCTGTGGGACTTCTGTGGCTGGCAGAAGCCTAACCTGTCCTGGAAATAGGCTCCTCTGGGAATGTCTGGGGAGGGGAAAGGTCCCACAGCCCCCTGATCTCACAACCAGGCAGGGATAAAGAGCAGCAAAAGCCCAGTATCATTTCTACATGCTCTGTGCAGTCCCTGAGCCCCCAAAGTGCACTGATCCAGCCCCTGGAGCTGCCACTTTCCATCCAGGGCATGGTGGGTGTCTCACTGTGCCTTTTCTTTCTCAGACTTCCATTCTCAAGTTGCAACACTCCCCATTAACTGGACCTCAACTAACCCGGTATCTGTTAATTATTGTCCAATTTCCCTGTTGACTCTGCGGCTGCATTTAGCTCTTTGTGAAGTCATTTATTAAGTAATGTGCAGAAAATATAGCCAGCCCCAAAAGATTTCTTGGACTGTGCACCAACAATGTAGCACTTTTAATGAGAAATACAAGCACTGGAATAATTTTTAAGCAATCCATTGCCATTCAGCTGCTACTGGGGCTGGGGAGGACAATGCTGGTGCCAGAATCTGGTTGAGGTCGTGCTTGGACCTATGTCCCCAAGGGAGGAGAAAAGAGGAAGAGACCAAAGCTTGGATTAAGCTGAAGAGAAGATGGGGGGATGGGGGACGGGTTGAGGGAGGGGAAGAAATCCACCTGAAAAACATTCTATAGTGCTTTATTCATAGCAGGGGGGAAAGTGTGAACTCTTTTTGTCACAAACTCATGAAACAACCAGGACTCAGCATTTCTGGGCACAGGATTGCCTGCAGTCCTCATGTTGCATTCTGTTACCTGTGCAGCACCCAATGCCCCAGCATCCCTCAGAGCAGTCCCCATCGCACATGGGTCATGCTGTTCTCCATGAAAACCACTTTGTGTCCCTCCTTCCAAACCTGCAAGGCCCCAGCTGTGCAGTGATTGAGGCACATGCTGCATTTCCCCAGCCAGAGCAAGGCTCTGCAGTTCCTCTCTGTATTCCCTGGGAAGGGAAAGGAGGGAGACCAGCAGCCCCTGACCCCCCAGCCTTCCCCAGGTACACAAAACACCCCAGGAACAGTGTGTGCCCTGCCAAGCAGCCCCAGTCCCCCACCAGGTGATGCAAAGATTTCAGCCTGATGATGAGCTCCATCCATCCATCCATCCATCCATCCATCCATCCATCCATCCATCCATCCATCCATCCATCCATCCCTCCATCCTTCCATCCCTGCCTGTCTCCTGGCTCAGGAAGCTCTCCTCAGCTCCGGGCCGGCTCCAGCCTCTCGGGGTGCCCGGGAGAAGAGAAGGGAGTGCCCGCGGCCCAGGCTCACCCTCCTAGCGCTGGTGTCTGGTGCCACCTAGTGAAGTGTCCTTGAGGAGGCTCTGCAGGACCCGGCAGGCTCGGCTGCTCCCAGATGTAATCCCACGGGAAAGGGCCCTGTGGAATCTGCCTCTGCAAACACCAGGTGTGTACAGACCTCTAAGTGGGACCTGCTCTGAGCACAGGGACCCCCAACCCCGCACTCCCAGACATCTCCAGCCCGGGGAGCCCAGAGCAAGAGGAAACCACAACTCTGCACATGCTGCCTGTGCCCAAAGCAAATGGAAAACAGAGCTGGGGTGTGAAAAATAAAGATTGTTTATTTACAGAAGAGCAGAAACAGCAGTGAACTACACCGGTGTTTAAATGGTAAGAATCCCTATAACAACAATAAACTATAAAACCTATTTACATAATGTAGAACAACTATGTATGAAACATATTTACAAAAGGCAACACTCTCTAACATGTATATACAGAAGACTACTGAAGAATACTGTACATATATCCAGAAGGGTGGCATCCCTGCCTGGCATCTCCATCAGTCCTGGAAGAAAAGCAAGCGACAGAGTCACTGCAGTCGGGCACAGAGGGCTGTTCCCTGTGCCCCCAGGCTGGCACACGCTGGCACAGCGGGGCTCTGCTGCCAGCACTGAGCCTGGCTGGGGCTGGGGGCTGCCCCCAGGCAGTGGGACCCAAAGTGTGGCCCAAAGCAAGCACAGGGCAGGCTGGGGATGGTGCTTGTGCCATCAGAACCCAGCGGGTCCCCTGGGCACCGTGTCCCTGAGCGGGGCCACCCCGCCCAGCCCCAGCCTGGCAGCAGGGGCCCCACTCTGCCTGTGGGCAGGGCGTGGCCAGCACCTACCTGGGGTTGGTGTCTGTTCCAGGACAATTTCCTCCTGCTCACCTTTCTCATCCACTTCCATGTCTTCAACATAATCCTCCATTTCCACCTCCATCTCTTCCTCCATCTCCTCCACATCCATCTCAATTTCTCCTTTCCATTCTCTTCTCTATCTACAACCATATTCTCTTCTCTATCAGTCTTCATATCGATTTCCATCTCCTCCTCAGTGTCTGTGACAGGCTATGCAGGGAGCAAAACCCCAGAGTGGGTTCCCTGTCCCACACCATCCCCCAGAGCCCCAGCCCAGCCTGGGGAGTGTCCACGTCCATGGAATGGCACTGTACCTTCATTGGGACAAAAACTGAGCATCCTGCAGGGATGGATGGCAAGATCCAGGCAGCAGGGACTATTCAGGACTGATGTCAGTGTCAGGGACCTGATGACAAGCAAGGTGACAGGGATGCTCTCAGAGCAAGGTGCAGGGTGCAGCAACACAAGGGCCAATGGTTGTTTTTTGCTCTTTGCTGGGAGAAGAAACTTCCAGCTGGAGCAGTCCCTGTGCAGTGATAATGCACAGAATTCATTGATAAACTCGCTCCCTGTGTGTGATGGGGACCACCCTGAACGGTTTGCCTTGGAATGGACCCTGAAGATCATCTTAGTCAAACCTGAGCTACCTCCCACCAGAGCAGGTTGCTCAGAGTCCTGTCCCTTCTGGCCTTGGATGTTCCCAGGGATGGGCATCCACAGCTTCTGTGCACATTCTAGGCCTGTGCCTCACCACCCTCAGTGTAAAAAAAACAGCTTCCTTTTAACCCATATCAACCTCCTGCAGCCAAAAGTCATCCCCCCTCCTCCCACCACAGACCCTGTTGAACACTCTGTCCCCATCTTTCCTATGGGACCCTTCAAGCCCTGCACAGTTGCAGTGAGTCCTCCCCATGGCTCTCTCTTCTCCAGGCTGAACATCCCCAACTCCTTCAGCCTTTCCTCAGAGCAGAGGGGCTCCAGCCCTTCAACACTCCCATGGCCTCCTCTGCCCTCACTGCAACAGCTCCAGGTCCTTGCTGTGCTCAGGACCCCAGAGCTGGAGGCACAGATGGGTCCTGGGTGGGGGCTGCAACTTCATGGGGAGCAGAGGGGAAGTTTGTGTTATCCCATGAAAGGAACTAAATGCATTCTGGTGTTGAGGGATAAAATCAAGAGAATGGAAACTGCCCTGGGCAGAGTCCTGCTGTCAGCAGTGGTTCTTTGTGAAGTCTGCAGGGATCCATCAGGAGCAGATCCTGGGTGTCCCTTTGCCTCAGCACCCACCCCAGAGCAGCTGCAATGGGCACCTTGGCCAGGCTGTGGGTGCATGCCCAGCTCAGCTCTCAGCTCCCTGTGCTCCTACAAGCACAGGCTCCAAAGCAAACCCTGCCCATGGGGACACAGTGTCTGTGCCACATTGGCTCCCTCCAGCTGAGGCCAGGCCTGCAGCACCCTGGGGGGCACAAAACAAAGATTTTCCCAAAGGATTTCTGGATCCCAGGGACAGGAGCTGCTGCAAAAGCCAGAGAACACACTTCTGACACAGAGAAGTGCCACTCCGCAGCCCAGCTGAAAGGAGAGGAACATGTCATACAAATCTTCAGGGTATTTATTGTCAGGATAGAAATTCCTTTATATAAAACAAGAGTTTAAAAATAGCACTACCCTGCTCTCAGAATTAAATATACATATATATATACACACATACATATTGATAGAATAATTACCATTTTGCTATGTGATTATAAAACCAAACAAGATTAATACCAATTTCCAAACTATTCTGCCAAACCAGGGCAAAGGGTCTAAGAATTCCTGCCACCCACCTTCCCATGGGAGCCCACCAGGGCACCACACTGGGCACCAGCTGGGCATCAGGCATCCCCTGTGCTGCCTGCACCACCCAGCTGTCCTTGCCCCACCACTTGGCAGCAGGTGCTGAGACAACAGAAGCTCTCAGGGTGACATCACCGTAGGTTTTTTCTCTTGCAAAGCAGCCTGCCAGGGTCCAGGGGGACTGTGCCATCCCAGTCACTCCGGGGGACACCAGGCGTCATGTCTGTCCAATGACCAGCCCGCCCACCTAGTTGCTTCCCCTCATCCCAGACCTGCCAAGGAACGACAATTGAACCCCTTGGCTTTGCAGCAGAGGCTTTGTTCAAGTTCCTTCTTTTGTGTTTTTAGGATTTTTAAATACAGTCCACGCCCCCTGGGGATTTTGCAATACAAGAACAAACACTGATGCTTTATGATAACCTAGCAATAACAATGTCATGTAGCTACTGTACATCCATCCCTGTGCCCCGCCGAGCACTGCAGCCCTCTGCCAGGATCACTTCTTGTTGGCAATCTGCTTTTCCAATTCTTCAAGTCTGGCTGTCATCTGACCAAGTGAACGTGCTAAGGAAACGGCGTGAGCCACACATTCTGCTGGGCAGAGGCCTTTATCCCCTTAAAAGAGCCTAAAATTTTCCCCACTCCCATTTATCTATCCCTCCCTCCCCGACGTGTGCTCTGTGCTCAGCTGTTCTGCACCCTGACAAGCCCAGGCATCACCCCAAAGGATATTTTTCTCGGTCAGGCTCTGCAGGATGGCCACGGTGTTCGTCTGGAACTGCACCAGCGCCTCGCACTCACACGGGCTGCGGATCTCAGTCTCCCCTTTGCCCTCCTCTGTGACAGTGGGGTTTGGCTGCAGTCAGACCACGGTGTCTGCTCTCTCTTGCTCCCAGACAGTCCCTGCAGCCACCCACCAGGGCTCAGGGCTCTCCCCACCATTTTGCCCTCTTTTTTCAGCGTCTCTGCTTTCTGTCAGGCTGCCCTGCTGATCCAGCTAGCTCTCTGCCAGGCATCCCACAGAGCTGTCACACACGTGGTCACAGAGTGCCAAGGACAGCCAGTGCTGAGCTTCACTCTGCCTTCAAGCTGGGGTGGCAGGGGGCCTGTTGATACCCATATCTGACTCCATATCTGCAGCCCTGTGGGGGTCCCAAGGGCACTGGGGAGCCCCAGCCTGTCCCAGGGCAGGGAGACCCTCACAGTAACCCCCTGCACCCAGCAGCAGAAGCACAGGTCTGAACAAGGTACACAGGCCACCTTCAGAGCATCCCACAAAGCAGGGTGCCACTCCCAAATTCTGCCCATGCAATAGCACAGGAGTGGTTGTTCACATTAATACTTCTGTATTAACCCCTCCTGTTTTTTAATTTATTCCCCCAGCTTTACCTTTTCCTCTTTCAAATCCCTCCCAGAGACCCATATATACACCCACATCAGCCTGCAGAGGTCCTTAGACAGCCTAGACTCACACCAGCCCAGCTCAGCCTTGGGGTACTTGACCCTGGGTGAGAGACACACAAACCACCCCACTGGCTCTGTGGGGACAGAAGGGCCTTCCCTGGCTTGGGGTCAAGTTCCCAGGTGTGGCCAGGAGCACTCACCTGGGCAGATATTCAGGGAGAAGTTCTCCACAAGGTGGGTCATGGTGGTGAAGTCTGCTGAATAGGAGAAGTGCTGCTCCACTGGCTCAGAGGCAATCGCTCTCAGCTCTTCTTCCACAGCTTTTCCAACACCCACAGCAAACATGACAATCCCTGCACGGCAAGGACACATCTTGAGCACTGCACTGGCCACCCCCAGCAAGCAGCCCCAAGCTTACAGGGAGCAAAGTCAAGGATGCAGGATTTTCTCTAAGCTTTCCAAATATACAGCAGGAATTTGGGAAGGACAGGCAGGAGCATGGCAGCACTGTGGTGGTGGAGGCTGCTGCATGAAGGATGCTGCTCAGAGCACCCTGTGGCCACAACAGGGCATGTCTGCCATGGGATGCAGCTTCCCAAGGAGCAGCTGGATACTGCAGCTTTTCCCTGAGACAGACACCCCAAGGAACCATCCCAGGATGCCCAAAACACTGCAATTTGAGGTTCCCAACCCCCTCTGCACCTGATTCCTTTGCTCTCCTGGCCCATTCGGAGATATCATCCTGGGAGCGTCCATCTGTGAAGACCAGCCCGATTCGGGGGATGTTGTGGGAAAGAGGCCGGGCACCTTCCAGCTCAGAGAAGCTGTGCTCCACCATGTGCTTGAGGGCGAGGCCTGTCATGGTGCCTTTCTCCATGTACTCCACATCCATCACGGCCTTCTTGATCTCGTCTGCGCTGTGGTACTTGTTGAGGGGGAACTCAGTGCGCACGCGGCTGGAGTACTGCACCAGTCCCACCCGTGTGCCGTGGGGGGACACCTCCAGCAGGTCCACAATGCGGTTCACAAACTGCTTCACCAGCTCAAAGTTCTGGGGCCGGACACTCTTGGAACCATCGATCACCATCACAAGGTCCACATGGCCAGCTCCACACTCTGCAGGCACAGGAGAAGTGAGAGAGGAGCAGCCTGGCCATGGCCACTCTCAGAGTGGAGTGAAGGAGCCTGGGGCTGGGGCTGAGCTTTGGAGCTTCGGGACACTGTGGGAACACCTTGGAACTGCAGCTGGGAAGGAGAGCAGACTATGCCCAAGAGACTCAGCCCAAAAACCTCCACTGACACACCAACACCCCCTGAAAGACTTTCCTAGGTTTCTCTTTTCCTGAGCCTCTCCTTAAAGCTGTTACATCCTCTGGGCCATGTCTCTGAGGACACAAGCATCCATCCCCACAGCAGCCAGGGTTCTCCCCCAACCACAGACAGATTTCCATCCTCTTCCAGCCTATCTTAGAGTCCCAAGTGGAGACAGAGCCCCTCAGCCCAGTTCCAGGTGAGCTCTCTCCAGGGGCACAGATCCCAGATAAGGAGAATGTCAAGGGCTGTGTCCCAGTACTCACTGCTGCATGTCTTGCCATCAGCCTGGAGCTGCTGGCCCTCAGGGCACACGCAGTGGTAGGAGCCCTCCGTGCTCACACACTTGAACTCACAGCCGTGATCCACCCCGTTGCAGAGGTCGGTGGCTGGAAGACAAACCAGAGGCATGGGGTTATCCCCATTTGGGGTGGCCTGGGAAAGTCCTTCCCTGGAGACTGGGCAGGACAGAAAGGCAGGTGCTATACACACTGTGCCATGCAGACACCAGGACCTACCCCTGCAGGACTTGCCGTCGGGCTGGAGCGTGAAGCCGCTGCGGCAGCGGCAGTAGTGCCCGCTGGGAATGCTCACACACTCGTGCTGGCAGCTGTGGTTTCCAAAGCTGCAGTAATCAATCACTGGGGAGACAAGGAGAGCAATGGCAGGAAGGAAAAGACAACAAGAGAGAGAGAATGGGAAGCGAATGAAGAAGGGCCAGGGAGGGAGACAGTCACTTACTGGTGCAGCTCCTCTTGTTGTGGCTGAGGTAGTAACCTGGGCGGCAGCGGCACGAGTACGAGCCCTGCACACTGACACAGTGGTGCTGGCAGCCGTGTCTGCCATCTGCACACGCATCGATGGCTGCAGGGAACAGGACACCCATCACCCTCCTGCCCCAGCCTCCCTGGGGCAGCAGGGCACGACTGCTCCAGGGCTTCAGAGCACCGTGAAAGGAGAAGGAAAATCTTGGTGTGGTGGTCAGACCAAATAACACAGCTTTGCACTAAAATCCAAGGGAAAAACGCTGCTCACTTTGGTGCTGTGAATCCTCTGGGATGTGAATCCTCTGATACTCACTGCCCAGACCCCCTCAGCTGACAGGCAGCTGGCTGTGCCCACATAAGTGACAACTGTCCCATCTCAGAGAGGTGGCCAGGATTTAGCAATGCTGAATGTCTGCAGTCATTACAGACCCGGTAAGCAGTGGCCCCAGAGCACCCAGGCTGCTGCTGGCCTCCCTGAATCCTCTGCTGTGTTCTAGCTTCCCTCCATGGAACCCATAACCACAAGCTCCCTATGAAAGTTCAGATAATAAAAAGGTTTTTTACGGGAGCAAGTCTTTCCATCCACGTTGAGCCTGTAGCCTGGGTTGCACTCGCAGTAGAAGGAGCCAGGGGTGCTGACACAGCTGTGCTCGCAGCCATGCTCCTGCTCCACACACATGTCCACCCCTGCAAGACACAACAGGCATCAGAGTGGCCCACAGGCACACCAGACACACGGGGACCCTGGCTCTGGCATATGCCCCATCCCTGCAGCAGAAGCCAGTGTGACCACCCACACAGCCCCAGCCCTGCTAGCCCCAGTGCTCACCCACTGCTCTCCAGTGCACAGACACAGACACAGAGAGTGCCCCGTCCTGGCACCTCACTGGTGAGGCTGCTGCCCCATCTACCCTGCTTCTGGCACGGGCAGCCACCCCAATCACCCCTCTGAAGGTCACCCTCTGGCCTGGGGAGGAGCAGACACCAGGCCCCCCCTGCCACTCCGCAGCAGCAGCTCTCACCCACCGCAAAGCTTGTCCTGGAACTGCTTGGCAAACTGCTGGATGAGCTCAAAGGACTCCACCAGGAAGACGTGCTCCTCCAGCGGAGGGGAGGCCATGGCCCGCAGGGAGCTCATGTCTGCCCGCTGGATTCCCACGGCGTAGATCTCGATGCCAGCGTTCCGGGCCTGGGTGGCCACCTCGGTGACGCGGTCCTGGGGCCGCCCGTCCGTCACGATGATGGCGATGCGGGGGATCCTCTTGTGCCGGGGCCGCGCGCCCTCCTGCGTGCTGAAGGCCACGTTCATGGCGTACTGGATGGCCAGCCCCGTCATGGTGCCCTGGGCCAGCGGGATGATGCTGTTGATGGCCCTCTCCATGTCTGCCCGTGTGAAGAAGGTCTTGAGGGAGAAGATGTTCTGCACCTGGCTGGAGTACTGGATCACCCCCACCCGTGTGGCGTTGGGGCCCACGTCCAGGTTGCTGATGATGTCTATCATGAAGCGCCGCATGGTCTCGAACTCGAAGGGCCGCACGCTGCGGGAGCTGTCGATCACAAACACGACGTCCAGGGGACCCGTCCTGCACTTCAGTGCTAAGGAGAAGGGAAAGAAAAGGCTCAGTCCTGTGGCTGTCTGCAGAGAGCACAGAGATCTCTGCCTGCTGGCTGGGGGCTGCTCATGAGGGGTGGAGAGAGCAGGTTTGGGCAGCCCCCACAGACCGGCACCTTTCCACTGCCCACTAAATCCACAGAAGGTGGTGGCAGAGCAGAAGCAGGGCAAACAGGCTGGGGAGACATCCCCTGACACTGGATTGTTGTGGTTGTGTTTCTTTAAGGGCAGAAAATGAGACAGTAAAAAGCAAAGCTGAGGGCATGCACTTGGCAGAGACTGAGCCAAAGAGCTTCTCGAGCATAAGGATGCTACTTCCAGTACAAACTGGAGTATTCAGCAAGTGAAATGCTAAGTGAAATGCTTGGCTTGTCTGCACCCAAGCCTGGGAGAATTGGGCCCTAATCATAAGGAAACACTTTGAGTCCCTTTGGGATGAAGCCAATCTCAATTGCTCTGAAGGCCTCTGAGACATATCTGCTCCTTTCTCCACTTGGTGCCTTCACTGTTTTTAAAGTAAGATTGATTGAGATCCCTCTGTCCTGGGGGACAGAGGCTGGTACCTCTGGGTTTGCTTTGTCCCCTGCACCTGGAGAGTCAAGCAAGGAGAAGGCTTCCCCTCTCAGCTGTGTCTCCTGCCAAGGTTCCAGCCCGTGGCCCGCAGGGTGACAAGTCCTGGGCAGGGCTGTGTCCCAGCTCAGGAGGTGCCTAGAGGAAGCAGCACCAGAGCCACCAGGCCTGGACCAGGACATTTGTGTCCCACTTCCGGGGGGATCCTCCATCAGCCTGGGGATGCTCCCAAAGAAGAGGCATCACATCCCCCCACATCACACAGCAAACTGTCCTCCAAGGGCCCCACTGCCCTGTGTTCTCACTTCTCTTCCCTCCATGCACTCCCCACCAGCCAGGGCTCACCTGCAGATTTTGGTCTGGCTTCCAGTGTTGTCAGGAGAAGCAGGAGGAGAGGGGAAACAGGCAGGAGCTTCATGATGGCCCTGCGAGACTACACAGCTCCAGTGCTGGAAGAATGTGCTGCAGGGAGAAGACAAGGTGTGATCAGTGCTGAGGGTGAGCGCAGCCACAGGGCAACATCCTCCCGTGGTGGGTGTCCCCAGGGAGTGGCAAAAACCCTAAACAGCAGCAGTTTCGACAGATCCATCCCCAAACTTCTCTGAATGCACATGGAATCTTTCCTGTTCCAAGGACTGGCAGTCTCAGCACAGCTCAATTTCATTACAGTAGCAACACTCGGCCAAAGGGTCTGATTTTCTGCTCAGGGTGGAGCTGGCCATCGGACAAGCCTTATTTTCACTAGCAAACCAGGCAGATGGAATGCTCGGCCAAATGCTTGTTCCCTGACTGTGTGGCTGTTCTCTGCAGCCAGTGGAGAGTGGGAAAGCTGCACGCAGGGGTGCAGAGCACCAGCCCTCCTGCATGGGAAGAGAAGCCCCCAGATGAAACACCAGCACAGACAAAGTCTGCTCAGAAGTCTCTCAAAGTCACTGGCAAAGATCCTTTTTCCAAGAAGTTCCATTCTCTGCCTGTTTCCACACTCCCTTGGGAGAGCAGAAGCCTCTGCAGGCAGAGGGTGGAAGGTGCCCGTGCAGGTGGGCTCACAGCTCTCCCCCTGGGCAGGTGCTGGGTGAAGCACTGCCAGCCTGCTGCTCTCCTTCACATCACCTCGGGGTCCCCACCGCTCTGCCACCAGCACTCTGCAGCTCTCCTGGTCTCCTAAAGGTTTTTCCAAGGAATACTCTGCACCTCAGCAGTTTTCTCATATCTTTAGGGTGGGATCACTGGGGGAAAAGACATTTAAACTTGTTACCTAAAACCTCAGCTTGTCATTTCCCTCTCTCCCTGCCCACCTCTGCGTTGTCATGCCTTGCCTTGCTTTGCCTTTCCTGGCTCCTGCAGGGACATAGATTTATTTAGTTTATTTTTATTCCAGTTCTGGTTGGAAACCCAAGGTGCTAGGGATGGAAATGCCATAGATAATGTAACTCTCCCCAGGAGTTGTGCAGTGCCAGGACTGGGCACAGATACTGGAAGGGTGCTTTTAAGAAAAAAAAACACACAAAAATTCATTTTATAGGTAGTTATCAGCCGGTATTTATTTAGCCCCAGGAGGTCTCAGCTGTAATTCATCACCAGGGTTGCTGTTTAATTGCTCAGTGGTTACGTGCAGCCCTGAACACCACGTCTTTGATAGCAGGGACACTGATAATAGGTTTAACAGCTGCATCTTAAAACTGTCTCGAGATTCAGTGTTCACACCTGGAAAACTATATTAAAGAATTAGGAGGACAGAAAAGGGGTACAAGGGATACTGGGATCCAGAACAGCTGTCTCAAAATGAGAGACGTGGCCTTTCCCTGGAGGTGAGCAGGCTACCAGCCCAGGACCAGCCCGGGACACAGTGACTGCACAGCAGTGTCAGGAGCTCCTGCAGAGCCGTGCAGGGCAAGGACCGCTGGGATCACTCTGGCTGAGGAGATGAGCAGGGACAGCAGCCTGACAGCTTTTCCAGGGGGCAGAGGTGAGCTTTGCTTTGCTTTGTGGCCAGGATTGCTTGGACACCTGTGTCCCCTCACCACATGCAAGCAGAGAGGCAAACAGTGCTCCTCCCCCAGCTTTGTTTCTCCATTTACTTAGCAGATTATTTTTCCAGTGCTGCTTCTTTCCTGGGAGAAAGCACTCACAAACCACTAAATATTTTTGGGACAGCTAGAACGTTTCTGCAGCTCTCTTCTCTCCACACCTCCCTGCAGTGGCAGGCTGCTATGGAGCCTGTGTCTCACAGCATCCAGAGAGTTTCAAAGACAGCCCAGAGGGAGGAATGAGCTGTCAGCCAGGAGCCAAGAAGGAGAAAACCAGTTCACGACTGATCTATTTTTAACAGCATCTCAGCTTTTGGATGAAGTCTTGGCTCTCCCCACGGCTGGAAGGGCTGATGCTGCCTGGACAGGGCAGGGCATGGCAGCTCAGTCATATGCTGGTCCTGGCAGCAGAGACCAGGCTGGGACAGTGTCCTGGTCCCTGATTCAGTTTAATGCCCAGTCCTGCTCAGCAGCAAAGGGATGGGGAAGCAAAGATGATGGGACAGATGTTCCCCAGGATCTCTCCCACCATCCCACACTTGGCAACTTCCCTCTACCCTCCCTTCCCTGGGGCTGACTTGCATCCCTATGGAGGGACTCCTCACACCCTGAGGGATCACAGCACCCCCTCCAAGCCGTGCAGGAGTGGGAGGGAGATGGGTGGGAAGCGAGCGGCTGGCAGGCAGGTGCTGCAGGGCAAGGCAAACACGGCACCGCCTGCAACGCCAGAGACCTTGAGATAACACTGAGCTATAAAGGAAAAAAGGTCCAGGCAAGGTGAGTGCTGCTGCCTGCGCTGGCTCAGCCAAACCCTGCAGATGAGCTGAGAGGGACACTTGAACCACTCCTGACATTTCTGAGAAACGCAATGGGAGAAACAGTTTTTGCTTTTCCCTGCTGAAGGAGATGCTCAGTATGTGTTGCAAGGAAGGTGACCAAGGGGAGAGCCACATGTAAGGACAGAAGGGTCACCTCCTCTTGACTCTACACGTGATCTCAGCCAAGGAGGACATGGAGATGGATCCCCAGAGACAAACAGGTAAGCCAGCACACTTTTCCTGGGCACCTCCACTGGCAGTGCTGCTCCCCAGGGTAATTGCTTCCCTCCCTGCTCCACCACTTGTCCGTCTGCTCTCCCTGCCAAATGCTGAGTCTCAGGAAAAACAGCCGCTTCAGGTTTCAGCGTGGCCTCCTTGGCAGCTCTCTCCTGGCTACAGGTTAACAGAAATACTCTGAATATTCCCCCTCTGGTTCATCTAGATGGTGGCAAGTTGGACCTGGGTGCACCCTGCCTTGGGCATGGCAGGGAGCAGGGTGAGGAATGCTGCCAGCTCCCTGCCCTCCCTGCTGTTACAGGGATGGGGGATTTCTGTACTGAACTGTGGAGGGGATGAAGCAGGTGGAGAAAGGAGAGGTGGCAGTGTGTTCACAGCCTGGGAAGAGCCCTGACCATAGTGTCACAAGGAGGAAAGCAGATTGTGGACCAAGGCTATGGAGCTGTGCTGGCTCCAGACCCTGCAAGATGCCAGGACAAGGGATCACCATGAGTTGCAAGGAGTGGGGAAGAGCTGGGGGAGTCTGTGAGCAAGCACCAGCCAAGCCAGAAGGCTGTCCCATGCAGCAGGGCTGTGCACAGGAGGAGGCACATACAGCAGGTCCAGGCACACGTGGCAGGGTGCAGGGCACTGAGACCACATGTGCTACCAGCTAACAGCACCTATTTCTGTTCTGGAAGTCCTGGCCAATGGTAGAGCAGCCCTAGACATGATATTTATGAGATTCACCCTCCTCATCTGCCTCTCCATTCACCCTCTTTTGCTCTGCAGTGTTTTTTTCTGCAGAGACCCAACTAGGCAGTTCTGAGAAATTCAATTCCATCAGTGTTATTTGATTAAAGTCTCAAAAAACCCAATCAAAATATGGCCAGGAGTCCCAACCCTGAGTTCTTTGGCTTAGGACACCTGAGTTCTGCCAGGACAACAGCAGAAAGACAGTGAAAGCACCCTCAAGCTGGAGGACGGGGAGAAAAATTCTGACGTCCTCAGCAGGACAGCAAGTCATCATCCTTCCAGTCCATGCCTGAGAGAAAGGTTGCCCAAAAATGCAAGGGAGGAAGACTGATGTGTGTCTTGCCTCAGGGGACAATGAAGCAACCAGAAATACCTGGAGACATGCAGACAACTTACATCATCCTGGAGGCACATCTTGATGCCAAAATTTGTTGTAGAAACATGGATGAATTGCTGGCACATTGTCCATGTATTTGCAAGACCTGCAAGCAGTGTGAAAGGCCTGACAAAGTCCTGGAGCTGGATCTACCCTGTCCTGGAGAGTTGCCCAAAGGTTGGTTTCTCCCAACATAATCCCCAATCTCAAGGTGCTCTCTGCTTGCAGATGTCCAGCTCTCTGTGCTACAAGCACTGAATCCACCCTCAGGACCATTTTACAGGCAGCATTGACCTTACACTTTATCACAGCTCCAAAATCTTGATGCTCATCCCCCACAGCAGCTGGGTGATGAAAGGCAAATCCCACCAGAGAGGACAGCAATGCAGTTTTTAGAGGAAGGAAGACTCAGGGACCATGAGCACATCAAGACGACAGAAATAGCATGAATTTCCAACCCCAAAGGATTCTTTTCTCCCCGTTTAAGGACTGATGTGTCCTTGGTTTTTCCCAAACACATGTGGGAGAACCAGAGCAGACTCTTTCCAGGACATCACAGAGGTCTCTGGTTACAACTCTGTGGCAGCTTTACTGGGCCAAGTGCCACCTGGAAGGACTCACTGTTTGACAAACAAGGATGTATTTCTCCAACGGCACACCAAGGCTCCAAACCCAACAGGAGTAAATCAGCAGGAGTGCTGTAACAGGAAAACCTTGCTGGATGCAGAAGGAACTTCTCTTTTGCTCTGCTTGCTCCTCACAAAAGCCTATTTCCATTTTATGGGACCTACTCCTGTATATTCACAGGGAGGGCAGGAGGAAGATGGGTTTCTTGACCAGGTCCTTTTGCAGTAACAAATGTCTTTGACTCACAGCTCATGGACTCGAAGTCCTGGCAGGTTTATACTGTGACATGACATTTGAAGTCCCCTTGGAAAGGAATGCTGGGCGTAGCAATGGACAGAGCATCCCCTTCCAGATGTTCTCCACAACAGCACATGGGGTCTTTGCCATTAGTCTGTCTCTAAAAGACCTCCCAGTGCTCACCTGGCAGGAAAGCCTCTTGCCCAGACAGCCCTGCACTGAAACAAGCTGTACCTGAGCTGCTTCGACAACAGCTGCCACGAATAAAAGCCACATTCACTTGCAAATTAAAATGTTAAGGATCTAGCCAAGAGGAAAACACGTCTGCCAAATCTCCTTGTTCAACTAATCATGTCAGAGATGGCTCCTGTTTCAGGACTGCTGGTGCCATTTCTCTGTTCCTCTCTGTCCCACTCAAGACCTTTAGGCTACACTTGTCCCCTGAGCTGCAAAACAGGCCATCAGCCCATCTGCTAACTGCTATTTTCAACAAAACTGGAATACTCCGATTTTGATTAAGAGTGATCAACAGGGGACAGATCCACCTTACTAACTCTCTTTAAAAAGCAAATGCTCTTCTGGAAACAGGTCCTTGGAGGACAGCTGAGCTGGGCCAAGAGACTTCAAACTTTGGAGAGAAGGATGTCCTGGCCATCCAGAAGCTGATGCAGCAATCCATTGCCCAAGTTCTTGTTTTGCGAGGAAGGTGTTAGAGAGCATTTTTTCCCCCAGAAATATGCATGTTCAACCACAAAGGAAAAGAGTCATGGCCCAGATCAGCTACTGGGCTGATGCAGAGTTTGTCAGCTGAGCTCCTGATGCAGCAGAGCTGGTATGAGATTGCTAGTTACTAGCAGGACATCTGTCTCCCAAATCTACTGGGACCACTATCCCCAGCTGACCTCCAGGAAGTTTACATGGCACAGACAACCACAGAGACCGCCTGCTATTCCAGCCCAGCAATCATAGATTCATCGTCTGACCTCCTTCTCTAAATCTTTATATCATATTTCTCACTGTAGAGATGTGACTCAATGTGTTGGCATAAGAAAACACGCCAGGAGAATATTCTTGTGCCTCTCCTCTTTATCCTACCATCCTGCTATGTGTTTAATTGAAATAGCAGAAAGTGAGGAGTGCTTGGCAGCTGCAGAAAGACATGCAGGGACTTTCTGTCCCTCCTCAGAACAGAAAAGTCAGCTTTGTGTAGATACTTTTCACAGGGAGAACCTCAAAGGTAGCACAGAAAATGTCTCACACCTGACTTCACAGCTTCCACGTCCCTCTGGCAGCAGATCTGCTGTCCTGGGACTGGGATGCTGTCACCCCTCAGGAGATGCACCAAAGAGCTTCCCCAGCAGCACAGTGGGCTGTGGCCTCCCTTCTGCCCATGCTGAAGAGCAGGTAACACTTTGGGGAAGCCATCCAAGACCAGATGCAGGTGTAGGAGCTGTGAATTCCTAAAGGCAATGTTTTTCCATGAGTGGAGCTTGCCTGATTTTCCAGCCCAGACAGAGACTCTTGTACAGGGGATTATCTCTGCTGTCAACAGATCTGCTCCCACTGGTTCCTGCCATAGATCATGGACTCCTATGGGCCCACAGACTACACTCAAAGACTCCTGAACTTACACATTAGCAAAGCACAACACAGCCCAGAGACAGAAAAGCTGAAATCTGGAGAGAAACCAAGGTACTTCCACTTCTCTGCAAGGGACAACAGCTGAGCCCCATGGATTTCCCTGAGGGGCACCCAAAGGACCAGGCTAGGGATGGACTTGCAAGGCAAGAGGATCAGTAGTTTGCAGATAGACAGGCAAAGACAGAATATTGGTGGGGAAGATGGATTCTGACTCCAGTAAAAAACACCAGGATGGACAAGCTATGTGAGAACCACGAAAGATTCAGACATAGGGTAAGACACAGCAGTCTGGAGCATCCCACATGGAAACACTGCCATCACTGTGAACCAGTGTCTGGAGTCTCCTGAGCACACACCTCTACCCTCTCCTGCTTTAACAGAGCTGGTTTAAAACCCTTTCTATTTAGCCAAGACAGGAGAGAACCAAAGCCTTCTAACAGCTGAAAATATTACCTGGCACCTAAAGGTACATCTGTGCTGTGAGTGCCTATAGAGGGATGATACTCATCAGGTAATGGAGAGCACTGAGTCAGGGTCCCCGTGCCCAGCAGATCAGTGCAGCCCTTAGGGCAGCTGAATGAGCTCCTGATGGAGCCCAAGTGCTCAATTTGCTACTGTTTGGGCCCAAAGTGGAAAAAACACAATTACTGAGAGGTAATGACAAGTGTCAGGAGCCACTCAGCCTTCTGGCTCGACTGGAGGAGACATGTGGCATGAAAGGGCCCAAGTGGTGCAGGGGGAGTAGCTGACTTTTAGAAGTTTCTTTATAAGCACCACTCCACCTTTTTTTTTTTTTTCCCTTTTTTCTAGGTCCCATTTATCCACTCATGGTAAGGTTTGCCTGTAAGTCCCATGTGTGTGGAGATACAAACGCTACTTATCTCCCCTCCATGTTTCAGCCCTATTCATCAGGCATTTATAAATGGCATTTTATGAGTACTGAGTTTTTAACAAGGCAGGCACGCTGCTCTAGAGCGAACAAAGGGGCCCCTATTGGAAACTTTAAAGATGTTTAAACAAAGACTTCTCTTGAAAACCTTTAACCCCTAATGCCAACCTCAAGGGAAACGCTATGTTATGAGCAATCAGAGCACAAACATCTTCTGTGACCACAGATTGCCTACAACGGGCTGCCTTGTCGGCCACAGCTCCTCTGTTTGCTACGGCCGCCAACCAGAGCAGCTCCCGAGCCCATCTTGCACTGAGCACATATGGTTTCTTTAATTCTTCAACAACAAATGAAAGTTACAACTTCCAAAAAAACCAACAACAGCTTTTTTTCCCATTGGATGCAGCAATACCCTGCCTGCTTCGATGAAAAGTGTTGTTTTACTGCAAACACCAAGATGTGTCGCGTGGTTTCCAGATGGGAATTTGTATTTCGGATGAGGCCAAATTTAGCCATCCTGGTGGCAAATATCAGGGCTGAGATCTGAGAGATTTCCCCACACACAACTTTTTGCTGATATCAACACCAATCTAATGAATGCCTGCAGAGATGGCAAGAATCTGCTTGTGAAATGCAGTTTCTACTTGTTATTGAGAACCTGCACACTCACTGCCTGGGATTAATTGCTCCTGTCCTTGAAAAAATAAAAAGAAAAATCTTTACTATCAAGAGATGCTACAGAGGGTCCCACAGGGGGGAGTCTCAAAGGGAGAATATCATAATAATTTTAGAAAAAATCCAAGTTTAAGTGAAGCAAAAATCAAGCGTGTTTAAGCAAAAGAACCAAAGCCCTGTGCCTCATCTCAGAGTTGGGGCTGAGAACAGGCCCCTCTCATGGACCCCTGCTCCTCTCAGCCCCACTGCACACAGTGGTGTGGCTTCCATTGACAGAGGACAGTCCCGTTTCCCTGTCAGCCTCCTCAGCCACACCGGTTCCCATTCCGCAGCCAGCTTCCTGAATGGATTCAGCAGCTCTCTCAACACAGCAAAGGCTGTCCCTGCAGAACGAGGGACAAAGCCCCAGCCCCAGCAGAGCACACACCACACACTGCTCAGCTCTGCTTGGCTCACAAACACGATGAGTGCAGAATAATCTGGTTTTCCAAACAAGTTTTCCCATGTAACTACTTGGAACAGAAATGCCCAAAGCTAATTTTATCCTGTGAAAGAGTTGGAATGATAAGCCGAAGGTGGGTGATTGCTTGTGCAAACGAATATACACAGACCCAATTTTCCAGTCGTGCAGAAACGGCGCATAACAAACTTAGGGTACGCTTCTGAGCTTATCTTTTTGTAGGATCTCGATCTCCTGTTGCTCAGTACGCCTTGCCCAGGTGTACCAGACCTTACTATTCTCTGCTAAGAGATCCTCGGTTGTATAAGCAGGGACGTGCCCGACAGGTAGGCAAAAGGTGAGCAGGGCAGGCAGCCTGAGCCATCCCGACAGCGCGGAGGAGTTCACATCCCTGACACAGCACCGAGGGACGAGCGGGTACCGTGCCCCGCTGCCCCACCGAACAAACCCCGGCACCGCTGCGGGGCCAAGCCCGTGCGGCCGGGGGTCGGGAAGGCTCCAGCCCACAGAGGGGAAAAAATATCCTTTGGGGCAAAGGTTATGCGCTTCCTCTCCTCCTGGCTTTGCTTTCTGCTCCTGACGCCCAGGATCGCCGCTCCCCTTCCTGCCAGCCCCGCTCCAAGGAAAAGCCCCCTCGGAGGCTGCCAGTCCCCGCGGTAGCGCTCGGCGCTGCGCACAGCCCGGGATCGGGGATCAGGACCGGGATCGGGACCGCATTCACCCGCACCCTCCTCACCCTCCTTCTCTCCTCTCCCTTCCCGCAGGGGCGGCGGTGCCCGCGGAGCCCCTCACTCACCCGTGCCGGCCGCGGAGCCGCTCGCCGCCGCGCTGCTGGCTCAGGTACGCGGTGCGGGCGGTGCGCGGTGCGGGGCGGCAGCAGCGGCGGGAGGCGGCGGGGCCCCGGCGGCATTTAACGGGGCGGGGGAGCGGGGGGGGCGGCGGGGCGGGCACGGCCCGGCCCCGGGGCAGCGCTGGGAGCGGGGGGGACTCGGGCGCTCCCACCTGCCCCCGCCCCGCCGTCCCCGCGGGTCCCCGCGGAGCTGCGCGCAGGTGGCACCGGCACCGAAGGGTGTGCGGCCCGAGACGGCCGGGGGCTCACCGGCGTGGAGGGCCCTGCTGCTTTTAGTGGTTTATTTTCCTCTTTTCTTTATTTTTCTCTATTTTTCCCTTTTTACTCCTTTGTTTCTCTTTCATTTTATTTTTTCTCTATTTTCTTTATTTTATTGTTCTTTTTTATCTATTAATAGTTTTCTATTTTTTCTCCTTTTGCTTTTCTTCTTTCTTTTGTATTTTTATTATTTTCTTTTTCTTAATTTCCTTTCCTTTCCTTTCCTTTCCTTTCCTTTCCTTTCCTTTCCTTTCCTTTCCTTTCCTTTCCTTTCCTTTCCTTTCCTTTCCTTTCCTTTCCTTTCCTTTCCTTTCCTTTCCTTTCCTTTCCTTTCCTTTCCTTTCCTTTCCTTTCCTTTCCTTTCCTTTCCTTTCCTTTCCTTTCCTTTCCCTTTTATTATCTCTTCCCCTGCTGGGGGAGTGCACCTGGGAGCCCCATAAACTCAAAAGTTCATAGAAAAAGGAAAGTCTTTTAAGCTTAATATCCATTTGGCCTACAGTGTCCTGGAAGTTTAGGAACATCAGCAGGTAGTGCTGCAGTCTGGGGAGGTGAGTTTGAACTAGGAAACTGCAGACCAGAGCTTGGAGGGCTGTCGAGCCTCGGGTTAAGCTTCCATCAAGAAGGTCAACTGATGTGCATTGGAGATCATCAGCAGAGGCTTCTTAGAAACCCTGGAATAGACCTTCCCAGTTCTCCAGCTCTCCCAGTACTTAGATCAATCTGGTGGTGGCAAGAACCACCTTTAGTGCTTGATGGGACTGTGTGGTGGTGCCTTTACAGTACTTCCCTTCCTCTTTGCACAGGAGGAACAGAGAAAGGAGACTCCAGTAAATCACCCCCCACTGTCTGAATTTTCTAGTAGATGTGCCAATACTGTTTTATCAAACTTTGGGGTTTTGGGGGTGTTGGTGCTGCTGGGGTGCCCACCCCAGCTGGCCCCTGCTCCCTGCAGAGCTCACTGCCAGAGGCTTTTCGTGCTTCCTGCTCTCGGCTGCTGTTTGCCCTTGGTGTGGTCGATAAATCCCCCAGGCCTAGAAAAGGCTGAATTTCACTTGTGTGTGCAGTGAGGAAAATACAGGATTTATAAATACCCATGCATATACAAGTGCTGTGGGTTGGGTTGGTCTGGATTAAAGGAGGTATTGAAAAATGAGGGAAGCCAGAAACTGCAGGCTTCTCATTTCTGTGATTTCTAATGGCTTTTCCTTTTGCATAAACACTGCGTTGACTCCATACCCAAGAGCACTGCAGGCATTTTCTCCCCTGATCTGCACAAAATATAACCCAGACCTCTAAAATGGATATTTTTTATTAGGATGTTTGGTTTCCCCAAACTGAGGGAAGAACAATTGCCCTCTGTGGCAGCAAGTCCCTAGCAAGCTTCAGGGCAGCTGTGTCCTGAGCAAGGTAAACCACAGATCCTTTTTTGGGGGGAAAAGCAGCAAATTAAGTCTCTGCACTTCAATTCAGTGCTACCTGCACTTGGGGACACTGTTACTGTGAGTTACAGCTCTTGTATAAAGAGGTGATTCGAAGACCCAGTTTCTAAACAATAGCTGCCAGGATTGTATTTTGGTCTCCAGAGTCGGGTACTTTCATTCCCAGGGGGACCAAATATATCAAATCCCTTCCTCAGCAGACTGAGCTGGTGAAGTTCATTGAACTGAAAAGGAGCAGGGCAGAGGACAGTTTGCTTCTCCCAGTGCTTGTAAAGTGCTTTTTCTTCTCCTGTGTTTGCCCAAGGGTGCAGACACAGAAGGTGATGTGTGGACCAGGGCATGTCCCACACAGGGAGCAGCATTCCCCAGCTAGAGGCAGGACAAAGCACCGAGTGATGTCCCTAAACACATTCTGCTGGGAGGGAGAGGGGTAATTTTCAGCTGTGGTGTTAAACATCAGTTCTCCTAAAATCAGCAATGGGACTGTGGGGTCCAACCCTACCAAAGCCTCTCGGCGCCTGCCTGGGCTCCCTGTGTGCCCACATGAAACAGCCTTTGCAAGGTGGTCCAGCTGTGTGTCTCCTGTGGAAAGCACACAGAGTACTCCTCCTTTTCTGCATCATTTCCCATGGGAGAGGGCACAGCAACCCAGCCAGGGCTTGCAAATCCCCTGGGCTGCCCTGGGTCTCTCCCACCTCAAGCACCAGGGAGGAGCCACCCTGGAGATGCACCACAAATGCACTCACACCCTCTCCTGAGGCACATCCTGACCTAAAGCAAAGGAAAAGCCTTGGTAAGTGGTGCCAGGCTGAGCAGGGAAGGGGAAATGCTTACAGAAATCAGTGTAGGAGAAAGGTGGTGGATTCCCCCTCACTTCCCCCCCTTCTTCTACATAATGCCCAACTGTGTGGAGAGCAGCCGAGCCCCAGCCAAGACCTCAGGCTCTGAAAAGGCAGCTTTTAGTGAGAGCTGTAAGAGCCCTGCCCGTGTGGTGCTGCTAACATAACACTGAACTAACACTGCACTACAACCAAAGCATTTTAATAATTTAATATAATAAATGTCAGAAGGAGTGAATAATTCTCTGTAACCCTGAGGAGGCTCTAGGTGCCAGAAGGAGCCAAGTGGGCATACTGAGCTGCTTTAGCAATAGCCCTTTGACTCTCTGAAGATAAATTTAAACCAGATGATGGATGCTGGGTGGTCGCCTCTGTGGGCAGAATGGCAAGCACTGTTCAGAAGTGCGTCACTGACACAATTTAGCCCCAAAATTTGGAAGGCAAGGGCTGCAGAGAATGGACAATGAAAAGAAAGCCAAGTTTCTAGGTAGTTGTTCCTCCAGCTGGGCATCAAATCTGAAGAGCTGCTGCCTGTTTACCGGCCCTTGGCATGCACATTCCCACTTCAAGCAGTAAGTAGCATGTGGGTAATTGTTCCAGAAGTCTCTTTAATAAGCTGCAGGCAGTGACCCACGTGCCTCTGGAATTATGTACAGATTGCAGGGAGCAGTGATACCTGCACAAGCCTGGCCCTGCCCTAAGCCAGTTCTGCAGGAAGCTCTGCAGAGCAGGCTGTCAGCACATGTCTTAATCCATAGGTTTTGGCAATTAGCTCCTGAACACTCCCTGCCACTGCCTGGCCTCCATACCAGGCTGTTCCATATTTTGCCAAGGGGTTAATGGCAGAGGACCCCACAGGGAGACCCCAAGCTATATGTGTGGGTGCTGGTGACTGCGTTGGTGACACTAACAGGGATGGAGCATGTGACTCTGCAGCTGAGACACAAGGACCCAAAGCTATTCTCCTGATTTTACACAGCACACTGAACGATGAGACTCACCAGGAAAAAATCCACACACCCAGCCTGGTTCTTCCCTGCTGTGTGCCGGTTGTCTCAGACAAACTGAGAGTGAAATGCTACTGAACAGAGCCAGAGAGGTTCATTACTCATTTAACACTGTGTTGTTGTTTGTGTAAAAGAGTATCCAGAGTCAGGCCAATTTCCTTGATACATTGCCACATTTATCCAAATCATAATCAGTTGTTCTGGGGGGGGAAAACAAACAACAATAACCAACCAACCAACCAAAAACCACCAACCAACCAAAAAAAAAAAAAAGAAAAAACCAACACAGCGTTTTGCTGAGAGATTCCCAAATAGTGCTTTTATATGAAAGGGAAAATAGCAAAGGCGGATCAAAGCTGAAATCACACCATTGCTTGGCAGCAGAGGAGTGAAACAGCTGCAGATTGCCATTATGGAAAAAGATTAAATAACTTTCTTATGGGATCTCTTTGGCTGTGCAAAGATATAAACTGTTCATTGGCTGGCAAGTGGAGTGAAACTTTTCAGCAAGACTAAGTGACCCACCCTGGAGCAGCCACTGGTGGGATACTTGTTGATAAAGCTCTGCTTCAGTGTGCTGGGGCAAGAATCTCTCAGCACCACGAAGGAGGGGACAGGTACAGCCTTGGCAAAGGAGCTCCTCCTGCCTTGCCATGAGTGCTGTGGGCTGAGCCAGGGCTAAGCACAGAGCCCTGTGCTGGCAGCAGCTCCGGGGCTGCCACAAGAGCAGAGCCTGGTGGCAGCCTGTGCTCTGCAGTCAGGAATGGCCATAAAACATTCATTTTCCAGGCACAGAGTAGCAGTTAATGCTGTGGGTGACACTGACACTGACCCTGGCTGTAAATCTGATTGTGGCAGAGCTCTGTTGATTTATGTTTACTACTGATCCAGCTAACACATCTAGGATAAAGAACTGGGAACAAGGAGGGCAGGAGATAATATTGCCCCTCTAGTAGCCAAACAGAGCACGTCTGTACAGTGCAAAGTGTCAGGTCCCCCTGGCACTCCTCAGGGAAGACACTGGGTAAATATTTGCTTGTATGGGACATGTGTTTTTCTTCCTCATACAACAGGAGAGCATCATCTCCATCTGAAGGTGGGAAAGCTGGAATTGAAGTGATATGTGTTTAAAGTGAATTGCAACATGAGGGCTAAAAGCTGTAAGGGACACAGCCTTTTTTAAAGTATTGCACTGGGAAGAACAGAGTTAGCAGGCAAACTCTTCTAGAAGGCTGCAGCTTTTCTCCCTGGGAGCTCTCTCTGGCCTCTGAGCCCAGAGGAGCTCACCACAAGGAGCCTGCCTTGGGGTGATGGCAGGACCAGATTTACCTCTCTTCACACAGCTGATCTTTTATGCTCTCAACTTTTCTTCATTTCTAGCCCATTTAAGAGGAAGAGAGACTGTGTTTAATGGGAATGCTCCCCTGCACACTTCTTGCAAGTTCCTCCTTGGATGGCCGTGGCTGATGCCCCTACTGTCACCCCTTGTCCTCCAAGTCATCCCCCAGTGCTGCCCACAGCCCCTAGATGCTCTCACAGTTACTCTGTGATGTGTTTTCTGCTGTGGCTGGGGCTTCACAGCCTTCCCTGGCCACTGCTTTACCTCTGTCTCTGATAGGAAAGTCATCACCAGCCAGGCTGGGTCCTCTCGGTAGGAGCAGCGTTCCCAGGGGCCACATTGACAGATGTGCCAGGGAGAGACTCCTACACTGGCATCTCCTCTTCCTTCTCCTCTGGTTTCATCTTATCCAGTCAAATATCCCAAACTCAGGGAACACTCCTGTCCCAGACTCAGGGGGTTTAGGGGCTTTCAGCAGGGCAGGAGCTGGTGTTGTTCAGTGAGTGTTCTCCCCTCTTCTGAAGGCAAGCCAGCAGCACGGCTGGCATCCCAGAGCTCTCCCCCCTCGCACTCCCCAGTCAGTGCACACGTGTCCCAGGTAGCAGAGCAGGGCATTTCAGACCCACTTCATCTCTCTCCAGCTGGTTAACACCAACCTATGGAGTTAGCAGAGTTAAATGCCAGGTGCTTGGGAACTCCTAGTTAATAGAGCAGAAACAATCAGCAGAACCACCTACTTCTTAGGTCTCAGAGAAAAATGCAGCTATTTTCACCCAACATCCCTTGCAAAAGTCAACGAGTGGCTCCACTTCACCTGACAGCTCCCCAGCTGCACTCACAGCTCAGCAGCATCACTTCCCAGCTCACCCAAAAGCCATACAGCAACAAGCATACCAGGTGGAAAAACAAAACAATAATCAGTTAGAGCACAGCCACCATTGCATGGGGCTGGAGGTCTTAGAGATGCCCTGTGTGTATTCGGTGGCAAACTGATGAAGCAGTTATTCCATTATCCAAACTTGATATTTTTCAATGCCAGCCCCATTCTTAGAGCAGCTGAGCTGCAGAACTTTCTGATGGGAAAGCCTTTCCACCCTCCCCACCCCATCAGGCTGGACATGGAGGGAGCTCCTTGCTCCCTGCAGGGCTGGGCAGGCAGGATCTCGCTCTGGTGCCACAGTGCCACAGGAATTCTATCTTGCAGATCCAACCCATACCAAGGCAGCCTGCTCCAGGACAGTGTGAGGAGGTACCTGCAGCTGCCAGCAGACCAGACCGTGCTGATCCTACACGCCAAAGTCGCACAGAAATCCTATGGCAATGAAAAAAGGTGGGAGATAGTTCCAGCTTCCCTGATGGCCATTTCTAAACCCAGCTACCTAAAGCTTCATTTCAGTCTTGCTGGATTTTGCTGATCTAAGCTGGTGAAGCAAATTATTTGACATATCCCCTCTGCATTCACTCATGACATCTTTGCATCCAAAACTATCATTTAGTCTCCATGAATTGAATAACACAAGAAAGGTATTAGCTCCAACCTGCATCCATCCCAGTTAGACATTCCCAGTGGTTAGGTTCTTTCCATGAATCAGTGAAGAAATACAAAGTAAAAGAAGTCAAGATTCTATTAAAATCTCACCCCCCAAAGAAGGCAAGGCTAGTGTTTTAACTGCCCTGTAACCCTGGTCTTAAAATCTGCACGGCCACAGCAGGGACTGGGGTGTTTCCATCAATGCCAGTGGTCTCCAAAAAGCTGCTATTTTTGAAAATCCTTCCACACTGCAAAAACACCTTGAGGTTCTGGCTTGAATCTCCAAATTGCCACTCCCTGGCAGTGATGTCAGACTGCGGCACTGCAATGTAATTAATCCTCCATTAATCCTTGTGATATAAATACCCCTCCGTTATTACCGACTATGGAATAGCTATGAGGCGACAAGCTCAGCCTCCAAAGTGTAACCACCCAGACCCCAGCGACCCCAGGAGACAGCTCTGGGATGGGCTGGCTGTGCCTACAAAGTTCTCACCACATCCAGTCTCCTGCCAGGGGCTGCTGGTCCACAGGTAAAAAAAGTTATTTCAGGACTGAATCTTCCAGCCAGGAGGGAGCCCTCTCATCACAGCCTCTTTCCCCTGCTCCTGACCCCCTGCAAGGGATGAGCTTGAAAATCAGATACCAGGACTGAAAAGGGAGAGAAAACCTACACAGAGCTCCCAGGTTAAAGTTTGAAGGTGCTGCTGCCATTTTCCTTTACAGTGGGAGTCAGGGGCCTGTGCTGTGGAGGAACTGTTTAAATAAACCTGTACCCAGGACTTTAGGGCTCCAAAATATCCAACCCTCTGCACTGGTATTTTCTCTACTAGTGCTTTACCCAGTATCAATGGAGGATGAATTTACATCATTCATACAAGTGCAAAGACAGTGGAAACCCAAATAAAACACAGGAAAATGGGTTTCTAAACTCCTGGCTATAGATTTATTTGCACTGGGCTCCAAAACTGATTGTGAATGCAAACTCTGTTCCCAGCCTGCTGAAACTCCCACTCTGGCAGTCAGGCAGAGGCAGGGTCTCTCCCTGTCTTTGGGGGAGCTGGAGGTGCAGGTGCCAGGATCCCTGTCCTCCCATCCCAGGGCCATCCTGTCACTGGTGGGATCATGGCCACCAGTGGCACCACCAGGTGTAGCAGCTGTTGAGGCTGGAGCCAGGCACTGGAGGGTGCCCAGCCCTCGCTGAGCTCCATGTGCCCGGGGTGCAGGGCTGTCCCCAGTGCTGGTGATCCCCAGTGAAGGTCTCTGCTCTCAGCACAGCCATGCAGCCACTCCTGAGCACCTTTGCAGGGTGCTGAAGGGCAGTGAGGAAATGCCCTCTTGTCTCTGCAGGTTTTTCTGCCCCCCACCTTGTGTTTACCTGAGCGGGCCGGGATGGAAGTTAAAGCAGGAGCAGATAAAAGGTGAGCATTGGGTAGCAGCCCTGGGTCTCTCCTCCCTCCCTTCCTGCACCATGGAGAGCTGCCCTCTGCCTCTGCAAAGGGGACAGTGGGTCCATTTATGTTGGGTTTCGCCCCCCAAACTTCTTTCCTGCTCAAGCCTGAGCCCCCTGAAATCCAGACCCAGGGAGGGCTGGATCTTGGCCATGCTCTGTTCCTGGAGAAGCTGAGCCTGTGCAGGGGGCTGGAAGGTGCTTCTCTTTGTTTCTTCCAGCCAGGGGCCTAGGAGAGGCTGGATTTCGGGTGTGTGGGTACATGGGGCTGGACAGCATGGGCAGCAGCCTGATGGAGACTCAGAAACTCAGCTTTGAGGAGCAGCCAGATGCAAAGGTAAAGCCTGTGGCTCCCTGGGGCTGTGGGGATCTCCTTCATGCAGGGGCTGGGCTGTCACCAGCATCACCCCACACCCTGGGACATCACACCCTCCCCATCCTCAGGACATCACAGTTCTTTCTTCCTAGCCATAACTCCCCACTCCCACTCTGCCAGTCTGCTGTGGCATGTGCAGTAATCCAGGCAGCCCAAAAATCCCCTTCTTTCTCTGGAACCATCTTTTCAGGTCGACAGCCCTGTGGCTGCCAAAATCTGCACAGCTCCCTCAGCCCTGGTTCCTTTTCCTGATGAGCAGCACTGCTGCTTGTCACAAAATGAAAGCCCAGTCCTTCATTTGCAGATAAACAGCTTAAAAAAAAAAAAGCCCCAGTTGATCCTAAAGTTCAAAAGCTTCACCAGAGCTCTGGCATCTTTGGATTGGAGGGGGAAAAAATGGAGAAAAAGCATTATCTGGGGTCCCTGAAGAGCATGGGGTCTGAGGCAGGCCAGGAGCCTCACAGAAAGAGCCTTTGTCCACAGTGCTTGCCTTGCTGCTGAGGCACAGCATATCAGCCAGCATGAGGGAAACCATAAACCCAGGGTGATTTCTCATGTTATGTGGAATAAATCACACATGAACATTCATTTCCACAAGGAATACTCTGCCCCCTGTGTAAATAAAGCCTCTGCCGATCCCCAGCTCTTCATTCCACCTGTAATAACATCTCTGGTCATTTCTCCCTTTAAATGAACCCGGGGCTCGTTGAAAGGGCGCTATTATGTCCTCGTGGGGTGGTGAGGAGGGTGAGGACAGCTGGTGGGGCTGGGCTGGAGCTGCTGGCAGCCCCTCTGTGCCCTTGGCAGGGGTTCAGCTGTGCCAAGGCCCTGTACATCTCAGACACGGACAAACGCAAGCATTTCCGCCTGGTCCTGAAGCTCTTCTTCAGCAACGGGCAGGAGATCGGCACCTTCCACAGCAAACTCATCAAGGTCATCTCCAAGCCCTCACAGAAGAAGCAGTCGCTAAAGAACACGGACCGTGAGTACAGGAATGGCTCTGTGGGGAGGGAGATGGGTGCCAGCCCAGGATGGGATGATCTCTGCTCATGGAGTGATCTCTGCCCTGGAGTGTCCAGGCTGGACTCAAAGCCCATGAGAACTCCCAAAAGCGGATGTATCTGACACAGTGATGTCTCATTTCCAAATGGTTCACTCATCACGAGGTGTGATGCTCTGATGCCAATGTGGTCCCCACACCATGGGCCCCACCTGCACTCACACAGAGAGGAAGGCGGTGGGGAGGGTGTTGGCTGCTGCCAGGCTGGGAACTAGGGCTTGTCCTCACTGGGCTTGGCAGAGTCCTGGCAAGCACTAACCCAGCCACCTCTCCCCACAGTCTGCATCTCCTCAGGCTCCAAAGTGTCCCTGTTCAACCGCCTGCGCTCCCAGACCGTCAGCACCCGGTACCTGTCTGTGGAGGGGGGAGCCTTCATCGCCAGCGCCAGGCAGTGGGCAGCCTTCACCCTCCACCTGGGTAAGGACCCTCGGGGGACACTGATGTCACCACGCCCAGGGCTGCCTGACTCCAGCCCTGGGTCTCCCGTCCTGCAAAGCCAGTTCTTGGGGGTAAAAGGTATGGGAATTGGCCAGGGGATGCAGCAATCTGGCTGAGTCTTACCTCCGTCCGGCATTCCTGCTGTGTCTCTGGACGTTTCCCACTGGCTTTGAGGGCACAGGGGCTGTGACCAGGGCAGCAAGAGCTGTACTGGTCTGGAGCTTTACAAATCTAAGCAAGTGACTTGCCTGGAAGAGGTCAGAGCCCAACAGTATTCCTGCCCTCACTGCTTCCAGCGGTGTCCCTGCAAGGTCCTGCATCCCCGTCCTCTCCCGTCCTGGGCTCCCGGGGAATGGTGGGCTCTCCAAGCAGTGTGCACATGCAGAGCAGAGAAGGCAGTGAGAAAGCAGCGGGAGCAGGGCCAGACCTGTGCCTAGCAAGGTCACCCTGCTCCCCGGTGGGTGACTCTGCCTCTCTCCTTCCCGGCCAGCCGACGAGCGCTGCCCGCGGAGCGAGTTCCCCCTGCGGGAAGGCTACATCCGCTACGGCTCCGTGGTCCAGCTGGTGTGCACGGCCACCGGCGTCACCCTGCCGCCCCTGGTAAGCTCCATCCCCGCGGCGTCAGGCACACGGACCCGGCCAGCCCGCGGCTCCGAGCGGCGGTGCCATGCCGGGGATGCTCCGCCCGCAGATCATCCGCAAGGTGATGAAGCAGTATGCCATGCTGGACGTGGATGAGCCCATCTCCCAGCTCCACAAGTGTGCCTTCCAATTCCAAGGCAGTGACCGCATGTACCTGTGCCTCTCCACAGACAAAGTGATCCAGTTCCAGGTATGGCAGTGCGGGAGCAGGTGAGGACCCCAGGGTGCTTGCTGTCATCTCTCCAAACTCCTGTGTTGTGCAGGCTGGGGAGTGTATCACTGGGAGGGGTCTGCATTCAGACTAAGGCCAGAATCATGGCAAAGCTTTGATGGGGACGCTGAAACTGAGGTCTTTGGAAAGGAATCATGATCCCCATTTCCCCATGAACAAAGCAGTCACTTGCTGAAGCCAAGACACCGAGGGCAGAAGCCAGACATCCCAGCCCCATCCCCACCATCTCCACTGCAGTGTGTTTGGAGCTCTGACACTCTCCACAGGCATCTCCCTGCCCGAAGGAAGCCAACCGGGAGCTGCTGAACGACGGCTCGTGCTGGACCATCATCAGCACGGAGACGGTGGAATACACCTTCAGCGAGAGCCTGGCCTGTGTGCGAGAGCCCGTCAGCCCCGTGCCGCTCATCGCTGCCCTGCAGGTACACACAGCCTCGGGCTGTCCCCCTCTGTCACCTGCCTGCCTCGTCCCTCCTGCTCCTGAGCCCTCTCGCCCCTGTGGCATCTCCCAGTTTCGGGATGCTGAGGCAGAGCAGCCTGTGGGGGAAGTCACAGAACCCTGCCACACTCTGTGCCCATCACAGCTCACGGGTGGCGGGGACGTGGCCATGCTGGAGGTACAGGGGGAGTATTTCCATGCACACCTCAAGGTCTGGTTCGGAGATGTGGAAGCAGAGACGATGTACAGGTAACATGGATGAGGGAGCTGGGCGGAAGGCAGGGAACAGCAGCCAGGTGTGGGATGTGGCTGCAGACCTTGGGGACAAGGACACTTGCACTGCTCATCCTGCAGGAGCAGGCACGAGCACAGCAAGCAGAGGCAGGGATAAGTCTGGTGCCTGCTCTCTGCCCTAGCTGCAGTCTGGGGATAGCCATGGGTGGGGGACAACGGGGATTTCAGGGAACTGGAAACAACCAAGCAACCCTGGCAGAGAGGAATGACAGGCTGGGAAGAGAGAGGAAGCTGGCTGGAGGCTTCACACTGAGCTCCAGGATGGAGGAGAAGTACAGTCACTCACTGCTGGCTGCTCCTGCATAGGACCTTCCTTGATTAACGCACATTTTCCTCTCCTGCACTGTTGCCAGGAGCCCTAAGTCCCTTGTGTGCGTCGTCCCTGATGTCTCTGCCTTCGGCAGTGACTGGAGGTGGCTGCGATATCCCATCACAGTCCCGCTCCTGCTGATCAGGGATGATGGCCTCATCTACTCCAGCTCGTTCACATTTACCTACACCCCGGAGCAGAGCTGCATCCCAGGGCAGCAGGTCCTCTCAGATGTTCCCCAGGACTCAGACAAATTACTTGACAGCATCCACCAGGAGTTTACCAGAACCAACTTCCACCTCTTCATGCAGACCTAGCAGGCTGGGCAGGCGGAGGCCTGGCCTTGCTGCTGGCCTAAGGAAGGGGAACAGCCCTGTGCCATGCTGGGGGCTCATCCAAGGCTTGGGGTGACCCTGCCAAAGGGTCCTTCCCATTCATCCAACACCCGCTATGCTCCTGTGGTTTACTGATTTATCTCTTTCTCACAGCAGCATCTCACTGCTGAGATCTCACATGAGAGCATCAATAAATCAGTCCTGAAGGACCCTTTACTGTTTAAATTGCCTTTTCATTGACTTGCATGATTTACCTGCATGCTGGCATAGAGCACCACAGCTCCCTGAGTGTCCACAGTCCATATATTCAAAGGCCAGGAGGGACAGGGATAATGCCTGAATTCGACCTTAAGTGTTACTGATCCATACCAGGAATCCCTGCATTGCTGCTATGCTTTTCAGCTCAGCAGGAGCTGCTTCCCAGCAGCCAAATACCCAGCACCAGATGTTTTGGTTTTTTATTGGAGGCCCAAATGGGGTTATTTAAGAAGGAAAAGGGAAAAAGAGAGAAAAAACTTGTGTGAAACCCAGCTCCTCCCTAGCCGGCATGGCTCTGCCAAGCTCTGTTGTTTTACACAATTAGACACACACAGAAATGCAGTGCTGGCATCAGCAGGAAACTGCTGATTTAGATGCCATAAAAAGCAGCCAGGTTTCCTGGAGCTGGACACGAGCATTTTGCAGAGTGGGTCTTAAAGGCTTTATTTAGATCTCCGTGGCATCCAAAGGCCCATGGTGTACCTGGAAACCTTCTGGTCTGGCAGTCTTGAGCTTGTTTGAAACAACCCAGCAGCCAGACTGCAGTGGTAGTCAACCCACCCTGCCCACAGGGCAGTGGGCAGCAGAGCAGGGGAAGCAGAGCCCCTCATGACCTGCAGCACCCCAGGATGCACAGATGGGCATCCCTGGCACAGCACCCGGATTATCTCTGTGTTTTCTGTGATCTGGAATGCGTCAGATGCAGCACTGCCCTGCATGCAATCCGTCCTCAGCCTTGTTCAGCACACCGTGGCTCCAGGTGCTGAATTTGGGGCTGCAGAGCCCTTACAGCCTCACACCACCCAGCAGGGAGATGCTCAGGTATGCCTGGAGTCTTGGCCTCCTCCCTCTGCAGCTTGTACTGGCTGCTTGTCCCCTGGCTCCCATGGGAACACAAGAGCTTGGATCCCCAGCATCCTAACCCAGGCCTTCCCAGGGGACACCATCTCCCTAAACTCCACCAGGAGATGGGGTTCCTTCTTCTCCAAAACAAGAACCTCATTGAGGGTTAAAAGCTGTTGGCAGACACATGTCTGCATCTAGAGTTGCTGTGGAAAAACGGGGAGAATATTACAGCACATGCCAACAGTCAAGGGCTGGTGGAGAAAAAGGCTGGAGGGCAGAAGAAGGGTGATCACATGGAGAACCACAGGGGATTCAAAAGCAAGTTCCTCGAGCAGGTGGCAAAGTCCTAATGTGCTCATTAGGTGCTGGGAGCAATGGTACAAGACTCTACTGCTCCCATTTCTGGAAAATGCTCGAGTATCTTACACAGGTGTGGGGGAGTGGGGGTTTCCCCTGTGCTGCTGCTGCTGCTTGAGCCACCCCATCAGCCCACACTTAGCATCCCCTGCACTCACCTCCCCAGCAAATCCACCCCAGACCTAATGCAAGAAAATACTTTAATCAACACAAACAGAGGATCCCCCATATTTCCCCCAAAAGCATTTCTTCCCCCATCTACTCAGTGAAGAGCTGGAAGGCTGTGAGAGGATGGGGTGAAGCCTTTTGGTTTCTGCCTGCAACACGAGTGTCCAGAGCACACAGGCTCCTCAATCCACTCCCCTCTCTCAGAGGCCAGGGCATAATTCACATTTTATGAATGGAAAGCAACCCTGGGTTATATTTAGCACCAACCCAGACCCAAAGGGCAAGAGGAGCACTGCTTATTGACTTCAGGGGCTTGGAACAAGCCTGCCTTGTTATGTTTACAGCACTTTGCTGGATGGAGAGGCCAAGAAAGCACTGAGTGGCTCATTCTTGAAGCCTGATGGATTAAGCAAACAGCCGCAGTAATTCAAGCCACATGGGGAAAGGGGAGAGGTGGCAGCGGCGGGCTGGGGGGGCCTCGAGGGGCTCCTGCCTTCCCCCACCGGCTACAGGCTGCCTTTAATCTGCTTTTCACAGCAGGTCCCACACTGGGAACGAGGAGCTTTGAGCTCCTGGAGGCGACACTTGCCTGCCACGAGGAACATATGCTCCACGTCGCGCAGCGGAGCTGGGAGCGGCAGAGCTGTTTATTTGCATAATCACTGATTAACACAAATGTCTCGGACAGGCGCCAGCCAGCCACTTGCATGTTCTCGCTCCGGAGTCAGCAGCGCCTGTCCCTGCCGGATCCCACAATAATCCAGCATGTGTCAGGGAAGCAAACACGGCCCGTCCCGCCGGCTCTGGCCAGCCGGGCTGCCCGCAGAGCCCGTCTGACACCTCTGTTCTGTGCTCCTGAGCTCTACATGGAGCTTTTCCCTGTCCCTCAGGCAGCCAGGAACATGGGTAGGTAGAAAATCGAGCGTGAAAAGACCTTTACATCGCTCCAAGAGATGGGGATTTAGGAAAAGCATAGAATGCTTTAGGGATGCACAGGATAGCTCATGTGTAAGATGAGTTATGCACGAGCATTCCCAGGTGATGGTGAGGCTTGAAGGCAATGGGGATCCCCTGCTCCCAGTGTCCAGGGTGCAGCTGGAGCTGCCAGCAGCCCCACCACATCAACCAGCCTCTTCAGGTCCCAGAGCAGACCATTACCTTTAAAAACATCAAGAAGAAAATTAAATCCTGGCTTTCCCGCCGTGACAAAATGTTCCAGAGGAACACCAAACCCGTTTTGGGTCTGTCTCCCTCCTGCCTGGGCTGTGTCACTGTGCTGCCCGTTTGAAAGAAGCTGCTGCCATCTAGTGAACCCAGCCCCAGCCAGTGATCACACTGACTGCCCGCTGTGCCCGGGGCTCAGGCCAGCCCGGGACACACACTGGGCACCTCTGGCCATCGCCGGGAGACATCTTCTGTCCAAATCAAAGAGTTTGGCTGCTCTTCAAACAGCCACTGCACTGCATTTTGCCCCCAGTCACACAGCAGGTTTCCCGGTGGGTTGGTTGAGTGTTTTTCAGAAAGGGGAGGGCAGCTGTGGAACACCTGGAGGGTGGGCAATGTCCCTTCCCTGCCCACTCAGCCCACATCCAGCTGGTGCCACTACTCTTGGCTCTGAGGTGGCAGGTGGGCTGGCTTGCTGTAGGACAATTTGTAACAACACCTGTAGGAAAACCAGGAAAACTCTAGTTAAAGTTTTAAACCAGAAAAACTGGTTAAAGTGGGGGCTTTGCAATCCCTGAGGGTGCAAGGGGTAGGCAAAGGGGGAGCTGGCCAGAGGGCTGTAAAGAGTGGGGCCGTTCTGTGCCAGTGAGGTGTTTGCCTCGGCAAGGACAGCCCCAGGGCAGGGCCCTCTGTTGTGCTGTGACTTGGTCACCTCCCTGACAGGGCAGTGGCAATTCTCCCACGTCCCTGTCCATCCCCTGTGGAGAAGCACAGAGCTATAAGCCAGCATCACCAGGGAATCTGCATCAGGGTGAGCAGGCAGTGCTGGAGACACTGAGAGCAGCCTGTCTCTGCTCTGAGCCCTTTGCCTGGGGCTGACCCTGCCCCACACCCCCAGGCAGAGCCTCCAGGCAGCCAGGGGGCCCATGGCCCACTCTGTTCCATGTAAATGTCTGTATCCCTGGCCCTCAGGAACGGGGGATGTGGGGATGCTGCTCTGCCCATCAGCCAGAGGAAAGGAAAACTGCCCCCAGGTGTTGATGCCCAGGGCTGATGCAATGCACAAAATAGACTCAGCCAACCAGACTGAACCAAGGGCCAGTTACTGCATCACAAGCCATAAAATCCCTCTCCCTACCAAGCCTGGTCCCAGCACTACCCACACACCCCAGTGGAGACCCTGAGCATCCCACCAAGAGCTCGCCTGGCTTCAGCACACAGGGCCATAGATTTGCACAGTGCCCAGAAACCCTGGGCTGATTTTATCCTTTTTCTGACAGAGCTATAAATTACCCAGCTGGGCCTCAGGATGCAAAAATATGCTGGGGCCAAAATAAGCCAAGCTGGGTTGCTGAGGAATTACAATTACCTGCTCAAGAGGCTTCAAGCGCATCGGGAACTGCTCAGGCGTGTGGCTCTGCTGGCCAGGCTCTGAAATAAACCCAAATAGCATCAAGGACAGAGTGAGCCCGAGGCACCCATGGGTGCCCATGTCACCAGCAATGCCAGGAGTGGGTGTCATTAGCCCCAGGCCTGAGATGGGTAATTCAGGGGTGGAGACTGCCACGCTTCTGTGCCTACAGCCCTGGGCACTCAGCCCTGCCCATGCAGCCAAAATGCCTGTGGAAAATTAGGCTTCCTTTTTGTCAGTGTTTTATTTTTCTTCCTAAAAGCAAGCTGAAAACAAGGGAAGCAATTCAAGGAAGAACTAAGCCCAGGGGCCAGCACTATCCCCCAGGGCTGCAGTGCTGGGTCACTGCCCCAAGGCTGAGGCTGGGGCTTGATGGCCCGATTAGGGGTGCAGGGTCAGTGCTGGACACAGCTCCCTGTGGTCAGCCCCACACCATAGCACTGCTGGGGGGTTTGGGGACCCAGTGAGCAGGGGCCGGATAGAGGGCACTGGCAATATCCTTTCATCCTGCTCTCAAAAGAAACACATGGATAGTTTTCTCAGGATTCACTAGGGAAGGAAAGTAGCTTTTTAAACAGCTTAAATAAACAACTGGGCTTGAAAAACACAGCCCTGATTTCCACGGACTGCTGCAGTAATTAGGGTGCAGACCAGGCAGGCAGTAACAGATCAGCACTGAGAAGAAAATGACTGGATGCAGCTCCCTCCCCATGAGACCAAGGGAGATTTGGTATCGGTGGAGCTGCCAATGGAGGAGCTGAGCAGCACCCGTGGGTGCTCATGCACAGCCCCAGGGCTATGGGGCTTGGCAGGAGGCTGGCATGGCTTTGCCCAGAGCACTGTGAGGAGCAGGCAGGATCGTGCAGTACCATGCATGGAGCACGCTGGCACCCAGCTGCATGGTGGTGCTGGCTGCAAGAACCCCCATGCCCCAGATTCTGCTAAATCAAGCATCCTGCCCTGGCTGATTTGAGCTGGGACAGCTTAGGGGTGAAGCCCCAGCTGTCCCACTGGTGCCCTTCACCTCTCCAGCAGATTTGGCTAGAGGCAGAAGGAAAGGCACTTCATAAACCCACTCCAGCAAATGTCTAAATGAACAGCAAGAGCAGGATGGGTGCCAAGAGGCAGGGTGAGATTTGCTCTTTGCTTTCTGCCTTGGGGTGCTCACCAGGAGCGTGGCTCTGGGAGAGGAGCCTCCCCACTGCAGCTGTGGCTCCCAGGGAAGCTGGGGATGCACCCAGGGTTTGTTGCCGAGCCCCTGCCCAGCGTGACCAGCCCGGCTGGGCCGCTCCTGTGGGTGTGCACTGTCACCGTCCCCTCGCACCCCGCCGAGAGCCGACACGTGTGTGTGCCCACAGCCCGGGGCTGTGCTGGGGGAGCGGGTGGGTTTGAAGGGCTCTTTGTTCCCCCGTGTAATTATACCTGAGCAGCGGAATAGAAACGTGCTGAAAACCCCTCGCTGGACCTTTCTGACAGGAGCCGGGGCGTTTGGCTGTACAGTGGCTCCATTGTTACCTTCCATGTGCCTCGAGCAGCCAGACCACCTCCTGCACCCCCCCACTTCCCCAAAATAACCAGCCTGTGATTAAAAAACAGGTCTTTTCCCTCCAATACTGGGCAAAATGCCCCAAGCCTCTGCCCTACCCAGGGCTGGCAGGGCGACGCTGTGGCAGCAAGGGCAGGGCCCGCAGGTCAGCCGGTGCCTTTGGCACTGGGGACACCTCCAGCACCCCGGACCTTCACAGAGCCATGGGGACACCCGTGGGGACTCGTATCCATCCCTGCCCATGGCAAACCCCACAGGCGGAAAGGGGCAGGGAGGAAGGCATGGGGGAGAAAAAAAAGGAGGGGGGGAAGAAGCGGGGAAAGGGGAAAAAAGAAAAGGAAAAAAGACAAACTCCGCATCCAGCAGGATTCACCATCGTTACTGAGATCGCAGACCGCGGTCCTACGGCAGAAGCCGCTGCCGGCGAGGAATTCCCACCCGCAGCGGGGGCCGGTCGGGCTGTAACCAGCAGGGACGCCCCCTAAAAGATCCCCTCACCAGGGAGCCAGCGGGAAGCGGGGGCAGAGCCGGGGCAGTGGGGGCAGAGCCGAGGGGAGCAGGAGCAGAGCCAGGGGCAGAGCCGGGGGGAGCGGGGGCAGAGCCGGGGGCAGAGCCGGGGGCAGAGCCGGGGGCAGTGGGGGCAGAGCCGGGGGCAGAGCTGGGGCAGTGGGGGCAGAGCCGGGGGCAGAGCTGAAGGCAGAGCCGGGGCAGAGCCGGGGACAGAGCCGGGGGCAGAGCCGGGGATGTGCGTGCAGAGCCGGGGGGAACAGGGGCAGAGCCGGGGCAGTGCGGGCAGAGCCGGGGGCAGAGCCGGGGCAGTGAGGGCACAGCCGGGGCAGTGCGGGCACAGCCGGGGGCAGAGCCGGGGCAGTGAGGGCACAGCCGGGGCAGTGAGGGCACAGCCGGGGCAGTGCGGGCACAGCCGGGGCAGTGAGAGCACAGCCGGGGCCGTGCGGGCACAGCCGGGGCAGTGCGGGCACAGCCGGGGGCAGAGCCGGGGCAGTGAGAGCACAGCCGGGGCAGTGCGGGCAGAGCCGGGGCAGTGTGGGCACAGCCGGGGCAGTGAGGGCACAGCCGGGGGCACAGCCGGGGCAGTGCGGGCACAGCCGGGGCAGTGTGGGCACAGCCGGGGCAGTGTGGGCACAGCCGGGGCAGTGCGGGCACAGCCGGGGGCAGAGCCGGGGCAGTGAGAGCACAGCCGGGGCAGTGCGGGCACAGCCGGGGCCGTGCGGGCACAGCCGGGGGCACAGCCGGGGCCGTGCGGGCACAGCCGTGGGGGGCGCGGCGGGCGGAGCGGGGCCCCGGGCGCCGTGCCGGCTGTGCCCGGGAGGGGGCAGCAGCCCCGCGGGGAGCGGCACGGGCGGGGCGGGAGGCGGGACACGGGGCTGGGGGAATGTTGAGGTGCTCGGCGAGGAAATTATGGTTGTGCCGTTCCTGGAAGTGTTCAAAACCGTGTTGGATGGGGCTCTGAGCAACCTGGTCTAGCGGAAGTTGTCCCCGCCCCTGGCAGGGGCGGTGGAGGATCAGACTTTCCCTTTCAAAGCAAGTCATACTCTGATCCAATGAAACCCAACCCTTCAAGACCCACTTTGGAATAGGGGACAGGCTTGGACTCCCCAAAGAGACCAGAACTTTGGGCATCACCACCTGCACCCTGACTGGCACTAAGCAAGATGGGACAGAAGACAGGGAAGGAGGAACTGAAAGGTTTTAGCCCCAGGTATGGGAACATCCCTACAGCAAAGTGTCACCTGCACCCAGTGATACCAGAGGAAGGAAGGTTTTCACCTGGCAGACCTCAGCCCCGAGGACAATTTGCTCTGTTACCTCCCACACAGTCCCAGCTTATCCAGCTCACTGGGAGCCCAGCGATGCCCCACTCCAGCGCCAGTGGGCAGGGGAGGGCTGTACCCAGGACTCCCATGCCCTGGGCTCACCCTGACCCTCCTGCAGCCACAGGGAGCCCAGCTGTGCACCTGACTCATGGGATGCTCATGGGAAACACCACATCTCCAGGTCACAGGTATTGTGCCCTCTCAGACTTTGCAGGTTCAAGGTGTTGAGGACAGTCATCACAATTACCAGCACATCACTGTTGTGACCCATTTTGGCACCTTTGGCACAAAGCACAGCACACACCCCAGTGCCTCAGCTCACTGCAAAACAAGGGACCCTAACACCCACGAACGTCACCTCAGAACCCCCTGGAAGCCATAAAACAAAGGGAGTCAGCAAGGTTACACCTAATTTTCCAGCTCCTCCACATCCCCCATTCAGGGAGCATTTGGGAATGACACAGCTTCCCCAGCCTGATGTGATCACTGACTTGATCACATCAGTACCTGGGAGGGTTCCAGCTCTTTTCAAGCCAGACAAAGCAGATCCTCAGCCATTTGGTTTTGCAACCAGAGCAGCACAAAGAAGAAAAACAAAAAGTGCCATCTGTGAGGTCAGAGATGAAGACCAGGAATTCTCAAGGTATTAGTGCCTCTCAGCACACAGCCAGATACAGGCAGGCTAGCTAGAAGGGCAGAAGGGCAGATGGAGGGAATGGTGACAAATCCATCTCAGGAACTGGGGCTCTGCAAGGACAGGCAGGCAGCCAGGCTTGGGCTCTGGGGATTTGCAGACTACCCGTCCAGATTGCTTTGCAAAAACAAGGCACTTTTACACTGAGGGCAGTTTTGGAAAGTACACAGGATTCTTGCAACCAAGAGACGGAGCCCAGGAGAGAAAGAAAGGAAAAGGGGAAAAAAAACAACAAGTGACAAACAGAGGTTGCTCCAAGCAGCACTTCCAAGAAGCTGTCAGAGCCACGAGAACATGGAGATCGCAGGAGTACGTCACCGATGTGCTGACAAACAGCAGCTCCACGGAGCACAGGAGGGCCCTGGGAGCACATGGCTCTGCTTTTCTTAGCACTGGATGAGATTCTCAGAGGAGCTTTGAGAGCACACCTGGCACAGAGCAGGCAACAAGGAGAAGAGCATGTGCTACTCTCTCACCCTGAGGGAGCTGTGTACTAGTGCCAGTTTGTTTCCTCTTTCTGTGCTAATCCAAACCACCTGCAGCAGGAATTCCCACCAGGGAGAAGGGAATTAGATTTTCTCGAGGATGATAATCCATTTAAATACAGCACTTCTGAGGAGCCTCAGCACTGTTCCCAGTGAGCAGCCCCTGCCTGGGGAGAGAGGTGGCTCCTGGCCCTTGAGAGCACCAAGCTGACAGAGCAGAGGGGCTTAGACAAAGAGCAGTTTCCTCCAGAGCTTGCCTAAAAGTGCAGCTGTTTTAGTCCCAAATAACATGAAGTCACCTGTGGACTTGCTCCCAGAGCAGCCGATCAGCTCTGCACCCACTGGAAACCTACACTGGTTGAACAGGGTTGGCTTGAAACTTGGTCAAGCAAAATACCCAGTACACTGCTTTCATCTGAGGGGACAGGCACAGACTTCTTCCTACCTCCCTCTGACCCTCCTGATTACAAGGGGACATCACAAAACTGATCACGGGGCAGGACATTCACCCCATGGCACTGTCCCTCTCTGCTTTACTTGCCTGGAGGAGCTGAGCAGCTCCAGAGACCCAGGGCTGCTGGAATCATGTCCTGTGGGAATCATGCATGGGTCAGGGACTGGAGGCAGCTCAGGAACTGCTGACAAAGCCCCTTTGAGCTGCAGGCCACCACGCCAGGTCCCAGCCTGCCTCCCCCTCCAGTAAACCAAGTACTAACACAAACATTAGCTCCCGGTTATCCAGCTCCCAAAAGTAATTTCAGATCAGAAACAGTCCAAAAAGCCAGTTTTAGAAAGTACCATTTATTTGAGGAAAAAAAAAAAACAAACAACAAAAAAACAAACCAGTAACAGTGGAAAATCCCCAAGAGCAATTACACAAGAGAATCAAAATATCCCGAGAAGCAGCCACAGCTCCTGCCTGCCCGGTAGAGCTGTCCACAGGCAGTAAGTACAGTCCTCCCTCTCCTTTCCAGTGAACTCTGTGCAGCTTTGAGAGCCTCCCAGAGCCCACAGTTTCCCTGAACACACTTGTACTGGAACCAAGTGAATCATCCAGAGGACCTCTCCTCTGCCACTGATGTCTCAACACATGCTCCTGCCTCACCCCGAGAAGGGGACACATCATTTTTCTATGGATTTGGCCTCAAGCCTACAGCAAAGCCTCAGGAAGGAAGTTTCAGGAGCCATGAAGATTTCCAACCAGCCTTTGCAACTGCCTGGTTTAGTGCTGCCTGCTCAGGTGCTCAGTTTGGGGACCCACACATAGATTTTTGTCTCATACAACTTCAGACTCAGAGACGCAGGAGGACTAAACGTGCTCGTGGCTCTGTTAACACCTCCCTGACACGGAGACACCAGACACACATCACCCTTTGCTCTGCGAGACTGGGGGCTGCTCCCTCTCCGTGGAGGCAGGAGCCAAGTACAGGGGATGTTAAAGATCCACAGCAGAGAGTTCAGAGCCTGCCCCTATGAAAGCCCAGTGCAGGAGATGCCACCTAGGCAGAGCTCAGATCCAGCCTGGCCTAAGGGACAGGGCTGAGCACAGCTCCACAGGGGACAGAAAGTCATCACCTCCACACTGCGAGCTTCCAAGGCTTGCTCCAAGGGCAGCTCCAGGCGGGGATCTGCTCTGACTGGGGATCAAACCCAGCACATCCTGGCCACAGCTGCTTCCAGGAGCCAGGACACAGCCATGGAGCCCTGGACTCCTTCCCAAGCACAAGCCCCTGGTGCTCTACACAAGACACTGGACAAACAGCAGCACAAACAAGATCAAAAGCCTCTTACACACCACACCATAAGGCTGCTGAAGAATTAACTCCAGCCTCTTCATTCTCATCTGTATATATCTCAGTAAAATATATAATATATAGCTCTATAAGACTGATTGTAATATATTACAGCCTAGAATTACTCTTGTCTTTTCCCTACTTCAATCATATTTATGCATCCAACTTTGCATACAGAAGTTATGGCCTTGAATTTGTAATTGAAATTCACAGAATAAAGCTTAAATAGTTTTCACAGAGACTCATTATATTAGTGTTTTACATAAAAAGGATAAAAGTTACCAAATGAGAAAGCAGCCATTTCAGAAACTATAAATAATTCTATTTTTAAAAAATCCTAGAAAAATTATGAGAAAACCATAAATATCTTTACCCTCTATAGTAGCTGCTATAGAACTAGAAGAAACCTGTAACACTCCATAGCTAACTCTGCTTCAGTTCAGAATATGAATCATATAAAACAGCATCTCTAGAGAAATGCCTGGCCAAAGGAAACACAAAGGGATTGAAAAAATAAATCTGAGGAAATTAAAAAAGTAGATTATTTTTTATTATTTCAAAACAATTTCTACAAACTTTATATAAACATTAGGCTATTTCCTTTAAATTTTTTGTTATAAAAAAATCCTACAAGCAATCCTTAAAAACAGGTAAGAGACTGAAGGCAAGGAAAGGGTGTCGCCGTAGCCAAACACAACTGGCTGTCCTGATTTTGAGGACTAATGACCCTTGCCTGAGGCCAACAGGAAGAGACAGAAATCTCCTGGGGAAGACATTCCCATAGGCCCTTTATGGCATTCAGGGATACTGAGCCCTTGTGGGCCTTTACTCCCTGATAAGGCAACATTATCTGTAGTGTAAGAGATTCATAAATAGTTCTCCACAAAAATGCTTCACATCAACAGCCTGCTGCAAGACATCTAGTAGCACGATCCATAAAAAAAGCCATCTTCTATAGAAGCAGCCAATCCCAGCACAGCACACTGGATGCAAACACATGGTGTTTGCTTCCATACAGTCTGGTTTGTGTTTATATAGCCTCTATAAAACCAAGCAGAAAATTTGGCATCTTTATTCTTTTTACACTAACTTATATAAAAAAAAAATACACTGAGGTTTTTTTCAGACTCTTTGTATTTCATTGGGCCCTTGTTAGCTGAGCGGGATGGGAAGGGTCACGAAGGAAGTTTGTTTTTTCTCAAAGTCACTTTGAAATTCAATCCAAAAAATAAAAAACGCATTTTGTTCAGCACATCTCATCTGAGGGCACAGTGTTTCCATACAGTCTGTTTGTCCCTTGATGGGCACAAGGTGCTGCTGAGCTTTAGGCATAGAACTCATTTGTGGGGGCTTTCTTGTAGATGGGTTTCTTCCCCAGGTCGTAACTGCCCTCGTCCTTTTTCTTCATGCGATAGACCAAGAGCAGGATCAGGAAGATGGCAAACAGGAGACCCACTGCTCCTCCTGCGATGAGAGCTGGGGAGGAAAGAGACTGCAATAAGTCTTAGAAAACTCCAAACCACCAGTGACATCACAAAATCTGCTTCAAGAACAGCAGCCCCCAGAGCTGCCTCCAGTGTCCATGTGCCTGTCACTGTATGTGCTGGCACTTTCAGCAACAGCAGATGTTACTGGGAAAAGGCCAGGATTGCTTCCAGTCCGACCACAGAATAATCACATGTTCCACATTAACCAATTTGAGCTAATCTTCCAGTTTAGTCCAAAAAAGAAATGTTGACAAGAAGATGTTCTCCCTGTATAGACAAAACAAAAAAACCCCACCCAAAAAAGACCCACCACAACTCAAAAGAAAAAGATACAGCTCAATCTTAATGTTTTGTTAACTACCTGTGTGAGCACCCCCTGAGGACTCAATTCACCAACATCCAATTACCAACACCACTTCCCTCAAAAAAATCAGAAAACCCCAACAACCAAAACCCACAAACCTGCAAGAACCCACTAAGGTTTCCTCTCTCCTCATACAAAGGGTGGCCACAAGGCTTCACTGAAGTTTACCCCTTGTTGTGATACCTATTCCTTGCACTAAATCAGCTTCTTTGCTAGACAGTTTTTCAATCCACTCTTCCAATCTCTTCTCTGACTGGGAGGATGGCTGCAGATCAGCACCAAGGGCTTGGGTTTATATTTGGGCCATCAGGCCAAGTGGTTAAAGCAGCAATATGCTGGAGACAGACCTGTCCCACATGCTGAGGGCAAGGCAGTCGCTTAGTTTTGCTCTAGACATTGGCACTCAGATTCCTACAGCTGACCATGTGCTGGAATCCTTTAGAGGGGTTGCCTGGCTCCTGGCAAAGCTCAGAAAAGGCAGAACTTGGGCACAGGTTAGAAGGAAAATGCCTGTATTTGATATGGAAGTCTATGATGTCACTGCTTTAAGGCCAGAAACGCCTCTTGTTGAGGCAGTATTTCGGTGCAAAGCAGCTGCCACATGAGTTAAGCAAACAGGCAGCTGGCAGGCTCAAAAACAAGCTGTTTGTCCCAGCAAAGACAGCAGCAGGCTCTGCTGTGCTGTTGCTTAAGGACTGGGAGGCAGAAGCCACCCTGCTACAGGTAGCCACAGAGCTAAAACAACTCATTCCCCTGTCAGCAGGGAGCTGCTCCCCAGAGAAACAGGGAACAACAGAAGCCACTTTCTTTTCAGTATTAATGATTTACCAGGCAAGGTGGAGCATTACCTGTAAGGACTTCTGTTCTTTCAAAGATGCTGCTGTTGGCTGTGCTTGCCATGGAGATCTTGTTGGACAGGTTCTCTTCGACAGGTACAGCTTTGTCTGGAATGATTTCATTGTCCACCATTGTGTTTTCCTTCTCACCTTCTATCTTTCTCCCAGTATCTCCAGGGATATAGTTGTCAGGTATCTACAGAACACAGACAAACCACACCCATCAGCAAGCAGCACCCAGCCTACCCACAGCTGAAACCAGGAGGGTGTGCAGGGCATAGAAAGTTTGCTCAGTGCATTTTGAGTACACTGTGCCTGCTCATGCAGGTGGATTCGTCTTGATGCCACGTCTTGCAGGTGGGAGGGGGTTCAGAAAGTTTCACAGACAGACCAGAGGAGCTACATGTTGCTTAAAATCACACTGGGGCAATACCTACCACAGGGGTATCCATGGTGGTCAGATACAAGCCATCTTCAGAGTCTGGGTAGTCTGCAGAAGGGGCAAAAAAAAGATTGAAAAGGCTCTCAAGTTTTTGTCTCATTACATCCTGCTTCTACAGAATTCAGACACTTCCTGCAATATCAGCAACTGCACATAAACTAGGACTCCTGTCCTCTACAATTCCCTCTTATCTATTTGTACTATTTACCGTTCAATGACATGGATTGCACAACACCACGGGATGTAATCTTGAAACCAACACCTCTCCACTGGGAGGGATCTTCAGCTGGACCCATTGGCCCTGCAGAGCAGGTGTGCCATAGTTTACAAGGTAATGCCAATGGAGGGCACTGCCCCCACCACCCATCCCTAAAGGATCCTTCACCAACCCTCCAGATCTGCCCAAACATGTCAGGCACCGATTTCAGCATTTGTTCTTTTACTTTTAGAGAACAAATGTTCACATAAAGGGACACAGAGCTACAGAAACTGGTTTGGGCAGGGAGCTTTGCATGTCACAGAGAGTTCACTTGAACACCACTTAGTCCTTTACCTTGTTTGGCCTCAGCTGAGACATTAACTTTAAGCCTTTTAACACTGCCTCAACAACAGAATGTTTTTTTTAAGGTTTCTCAGCAGTTCTTTGGAGTTCAACAGGAAAAAGACCCAGCCAGCACAAGGCCTTTTCATTTGCAGCAAGACAAGCTTGGCTGGACTCCATCTGTCCTCCCTGAGTGATTCAACATCACAACACCATGACTTTCACTGTTCTCATCTGAGTGACTACAAGTCACAGTTTTCATCTCCACCTGACACTGTGGTTCCTCTGGAGCTCTGGCTGTGGTTTAGCCCATCACTCAAAGTGCTGAAAGAAATTCCACAGCAACAGCTGAGGGAGATCCACTTCCCCACTTACCTCCTGACCCAGATGTCTCTTCTGTATCTAACCCATCAGTGGTTAAGTGAGGCCTGAATTCACCAATGTCTTCATCATCTGGCAAATCTCCAGAGGCAGAGTAGTCAAGCCATCCAGCATCCATGGTTTCAGTTTCTCTCACCTGTAAATAGAAGTAGAGACATGTTAAATATGAGATAACTCTCCAGAAGCATTTCACAGAAGGTTCAGAGCCTAACCACATCACTTCCACCACAAAAACATTAAATGCTGAACTTCCTCTCCACCAAAAGCATTATTTTTATCAGCTGAATTTCCCTAGAATTTCTCAGAACAGAAGTGAGAGCCAGTCTGGTAGGGGAATTTCCTGAGAGCTACAGAATAAAGAGGTTCACCTGAACACACAGGGTGAGAATACCATGACAGGATCTTGGCCAGGAGTTTGTAGCAAAGCATTTGGAAAAGCAATACCTTCCGTTTAGGATAAGGAGAGTTTGGAAGGATTTGTTATTCCCAGGAAAAAAGCCTGGCACGTGTAGGTCAGTTTTTTGTATAGCACCAAAGCTTCATGCCAAAGCAGTTCCTCACTGTTTATACTGAGAACAAGGCTATTTTATCACCCAAGGGTTAAAAGCTGGTCTGTCAGCTCAGCTGAACTGCAGTGCAGTACAGGCTGAGTTCAAGAGTGCTCCCTATCAATAAAGACTTGCCTGAAGGAAGAGCTTCCCCTGCATCACATTTTTAAAAAGCATGTAAACAAACAAACATAAAATATCTCTAGGATCCAAAGGCCCAAGGAGTGCAGTTACAGCACAAAAGCTGGAGAGCCTCCCAGATCTCAGCTGTTTGGCCACAATGGCAATCTGCACACCAGAGCTCATTTGCACTTGGACCTCCAAGGAGCCACAAGCCCAAATCTCCTGCCCTCAAAGTTATGCAACTTGCCAGAACTATTTCTCCTCACCCCACAGCCCTCAGGCCAGACCAGTGAGGGTACCACAGGTATGAGCTTTGGGGTTGCTCAACACTACTCCACAGATTCCAGATGCTTCCAGAGACATGAAATCATCACCACTGAGGGGAACTCAACCCCTTCCCCCAAGGCAAGAGGCACAATGTGGATGAACGGGTCCCTTAGCTGGGGGCTAAGCTGACAACATTCTTTTGTTCTGTCCTCACAGGACAACTGGGAAGTCCTGACAAAGGTTTTACCTACCCAGAAAAGCATTCCACAGTTCTGCACAGGGTTTTTCTCAATGTACAAGCTTACCAGGCTGCAGCCTCACTGGGGTGAGGAGGATCAGCCACTGGTGGGGACACTTAGAGCTGGATGGCAGCACCACGGAGCCCTGAGCAGCTGGGATCAGCCCTCCTGCTCACCTGGCCAGGTGTGGCCCATCCCACAGCCCAGAGGTGATGAATTACATCCGCTATCGATCTCTAAGCAGGGCAAACAATCAGCCACAAGCCATGTGTCAGCTCCCTCTGCCCACAGCCCCAGCCCCATTCCCCTGCCCACTGGCACACAGGGTTTGCCATGAACAAGCACAAGATGTTTCTCATTTTGCACCAGGACCAGTGGCACTGGATGTGCTTTTCCTTGCTTATTGAGGCATTTTTGGTTTCCCCAGCAACCCCGCTACAGGATAGGCAGAGGAACAGCCCAGAGGGCATGAAGTGCTGAGGCCAGTTCTCCTCCCAGACCCGCTCTCTCTGCTGTGCCAAGCCTGGCACTAGATGCTGGGAAGGGGGGCTGGGAAGAAAGAAATCCTCTCCCAGCCTGGAATGAAGCATTCCTGACATTACGGATCACTTGCTCCAAGGCAAATCCATTTCAAGATACGTGAAACCCAGCCAAAGCCAGCCCTGCAATGGAAACTGCTTGCCAGCATGCAGTAGTTGTTCCCAGGCAGCTTCTGGCCATTTCATGGAGGGGCAGGAAGAACCCAATTCCTGGGGCTGGGGAGCTCGTTTGCCACAGATCCAAAGAGCCCTGCACCAGGCAGAAATTGATGTTGGCAAGTCCTGTGCTGAGCCACACCCCGGTGCCAGCTCACCCTGTACTTCACTGTGAGTCACAGCCAGGAATGTCCAAGCAAGGGCAGCTCAAGAAAACCCAGGTTTAAGCCTCAAGGTGGCCGGACAGCCCACTGGCCTTATCAGATCAGCCCAGCCACGAGATGAGTGGTGGCACACAGCCACAGTGGTTAGTGCTGTGGAACACACCAGGTCTGGCTATCAAAAAAACCCTATTTAAATCAGGACAGAACAGTGTTTAACAGCAGGGTACATAACAAGGAAATTACTGACTCACAATCATAAATAAGATTATATGGGAGCGATCCCTGAACTCATTCTTCATCATCCTATTGAGTAAGGATGGGGAAGTTCCTGGGAGCCGCAAGAACCTCTCGAACAGCACAGGAAACTTTTCTTGTGGGCAGTGGCCTCACATTACAGGTTCATCAGACAGGAAAGTCAGAGGGTTGCTGGGCACCTCCACAATTACTCTCCAGGTTTCAAGGCATGTCCTTCTAGGAAGCAGGCCCTGCCTGGGATCTGGGGCATGGGCAGCCTTGGAAGAGTTAATCCTGGAGTGCAGTGCTCACAGGGCAGATCTGGGACAGGCACATTCCTTGCATACACACCTGTGAGAGGGCACACAGGCACCTTCATAGGACTTAAAAGCAAGAGCTTTGGGCTTCCCAAGTGCCACATAAAGAGCTCCCTGGAGTATTGTTTAAAAGAAGTACATCTCTCTCCAGAAGCACACAGTCCTCCCTGCACCTCTGCTGCTTGGTGAAGAAGCACCAAGGAAGGCATCTGTATTTCCTCTGGGCTTGCAGGCTCCATCCAAGAGGAAAAATCTCTGAGATGGCCACAAGAGGATGGTCAGGCTTGCCAAGCCATCCCTGGCCACATCCAGCTTAACACCTTCTGCAAATGCCAGCTGGAGAAGGGCACCAGCACTGCCCCGAGCCTGCTTCCCTCCACCTGCTATCCCTGTGCTGGAGCCAGGGACTGGCTGGGAGAGTTGGACTGGGCAGCTGCACAGCTCCACTTCATCCTGGAGGCTGAAGTCAACTCCTACTATTAATATGCTCCTCTCTAGGAGGGGTCTGTACAGGAACCAACCTTTCCTGCAGGAGTCTAGTTCAAGGATTTCTTCCTCATGTTAAGCAGCTTTATCCCCAGTAAGCACAAAGGGAGATTAAACAGCATGCTGGGGAGCAGAAGCTTTTTCTGCCTGCCAGTGGCTAAATAAATAAATAAATAAGAGTTTATTCCCTGCCAGACAACCAGCACATCAGGCACGTGAACTGTGAGTGTCATTCCTGGAAAAGCTGGGCACAGAGGCCTCATGTTTTGAGACAGGCTGCACTACTGAATGAAGCCAGACACTCTTTGCTCAGTGGAAGCACATGAATAGCACCCCTGGGACCCCAGGCAGCCCTGCTGTGCTCCATCCCTAACCCATCCCACTCCATTTCGTGCTCCTGGGGTCTTCCCTTACAGCCCCAGAATACCACTCACCTCTTCTCAAAGCAAGATCAGCTATTTATTTAGGCAGCAGGCAAAGTTTCTGTGCAATGTGTGAATTTCCCCAGCCAAGTTCTGGGAAATAAACCCAGGCAACTCCCCTGCCCCAGCCCACATGCCCTCACCACAGCCTTTGCAAACCCTTTCAAAAAAACCCAAATGATGTTTTGGGGCAGAGACAAAGGCTTCCAGACGTGGAACTGGCTTTTACAGCTGTCCCTTGTCTCTGATCAAACACAGAGTTCATTAAAACCTCCTTTGAAGGGTCACAGCCAGCAAGCTGCAAAGGGAGTCAGACCTGCAGGGACTGGGGCATTCACAGTGTACAGAGCCCTTTATCAAGTTTATAATTTTGGCATGGAGATCCAGCGCTTGCTCCTGGTCTCCCTCCCCAGCACTGTGTACATAAACCTGGGAGTAAACAGGAGCAAGGTGAAAGTCAACCTTTCCTAGACAAAAGCACATGGAGCTGGGCCAGCCTGGGAGGTGGCAGAAGAGGGCAGAGCACAGACCTGCTAACTCTGTGTAGCCTGCAGGGACAGGTAGGTGTAAGCTGCTCCCAGGGCTTCTCAGGTGCTCTGCTCTCAGGGTCAGTCATACAGATCACCTCATTTCACTGCAGCAAGCAGCAATACACAAAATATGCTCCCCAGATCCTGCACTGTCGCCTCACAGCACAATGCACAACTATCAGCATAAGCAGGAAGGGCTCCTGAACAACATGAGCAGCTGCAAGGATGCAGAGCTCTGTAAACCACCGAGCCCAAGAGAGGGGATTTCCATACAGTTCACTTCCACCCAGCTCTTGGAGGAGCCCACAGACCAGGAAGGTTTTTAAAGCTCATGCCAAGCATGTGAAAGAGCAGGGGTTAGGAATGAGCTCACCCCCCTGAAGCCCCAATAGCCCCCCAAAAGCAGAGGAGCCACACAGCACTGGAAACAGGGCAGCTCAATCAGTGTGAAAGAGCTGATTTCCGCAGGAGGGAGGTGTGCAGTCACAACAGGCAAAGACTGCTCTATCTTCCCATCTGAATAAGCATTAAAAAAACATTATTAGAAGTGACATGAGCTTCCAGCAGAGGCAGCTCCTTCCAGGCAAGTAAGGAAAGGGTCTATATTCCCCCCCAAATACCCTTCACTCCCTTCCCTCACTCTGTGCTGTGTAAGGGAGAAGAAAATAAATACACAAAAGTCATTTCAGTCCTGAGAGCAAAGCAAATATCAACATTTCAATTGAAGTCATACCTAACTCCCTTAACACATCAGCCACAGTAAAATAATACAAAAATCCACTTGTGCCAGCTCCTTGTGACCATGCCTGAAGGTATCATTTTACCACCCATTCCTGGTCAGTCTGTCCCATATAACTTTCAGCACACACAGCCTGCACTGGCCTTTGTGCCAAGGGACAAAAGTTAAACAACTCCCATCCAGGCATGTTTGCATTTAGTTGCATGACAGGATCACCTGAGGCTTCCAGACATAGTTAAATACTACCTTTGCTCAACACTTTCCTAGCAGGCCTAGAGCAGGGCCACAAACAGCCTTGCCCATTTCCTCTGGCAGCTCCTGGCCAGCACTCCCACCACCACAGCGACCCATAAAGGCAAATCCATGACACTGAGGACTAAGGGACAAAGAGTGGAGTACACACCACGGCTTGTAGGCAGCTCCAGTATCCACAGCACTGCACAGTCTTACCAAAGAGGGGGAAAGAATTTTTTTTAATTGTTCTCAGTAACAAAAAATGGATTTTGCTTAGTAAGACAGCAGAAGCAACATGCAGGCTGGGGAACTGCTCAGCTGGCTAGAGCATCACTTGTTGGAGGTGAGTTCAGGGAAGCCTGCCTAGCCCCTGTTGCTGCAGCTCTCCATCCTCTGGTGTGCCCACACTCACAGCCCACGTGCAGAAGGCACAGCCAGCCCTATGCCAGCCCCAGCCTGGCCCCATTCCCGTGTGATTCTTTAAGCCGTGTCACCACAAGCCGCTCTCCCGGGGGCTCAGGCGGCAGCGGAGCCACAATCCCCGTGACAGCCCCACGGTAATCCCGGGCTCTGGAGAGCCACTCGCTGTCACGGCTGCAGCAGGGATGAATCCTCCCAGCCCCTGCCTGCTCCAGAGAGGCTTCCTTGCACGGACAAAGTCAAACCTCTGTTACCTTTGAGCTCACACACAGCCTGTTCCCTCCAGCCCACACTGCGCACTGGCCACGCTGCAGGAGCAGGAGGACGGAGAGATTAAAAAGGAATGAACTCTTGTTTAACTGCTTTTGCCTGATTACCAGCCAGGAGCAAAGCCATAAAGATTGAGTTCTTTGCCAGACAGGCACATGCTGGAATATGTTTACTGCAAAGGTAGCAAAATAGCTGCTCTAAACACTCAATTCCCAGCTCCAGAGCCCGAGTGGGAAGGAGATGACCACGCTTCCCACTCCAGCTCCGGGAGATAAAGCTCAGCAGGCAATTGCAGATGGCTGTGTGTCCATCACTTGCCCTGAAGCAAATAAAGAAAGTTTGGAGGAAAACTACAGGAGGAAAAAGTAGCTCTTGTGACTCAAGAGGAAAACAACTGTGACAGACATCTCACACCCCTGAAGGGTTCTCTTGGTCACCGGCCATGATACACACCTAGCTCATAAAGAGATTATATTGTTTTTATGGTATTTACAAACCTAATCGTAAGTACTTCATCTGCTTGACTGTCCAGCTCAGAAGCTGGAAAAATTCTGCTCAAACTTAAAAGAGGAATTCAGAGTTTTTCCTGCTCACAACTCACTCTGAGTTGCTCCTGCCTATAATAAATGTTCCTATTGCATCCTTGTCTGTGGAAGAAAAAAAGGATGTAAGTGCCACAGCAAAACATCTTTTCCATCAAGGATGACTTTTCATGCTGACACTTCAGACTTGGGATATTTCACATGTCACACCTCCCCCTCATGCCAGGAAGAGGCCTGCCCTCACTGCCCTTTCCTAGAATACAGCTACACCCCAATGCTTTCCTGAACACGCACACAAGCAGAATTTCCACTTGGCAAGAAATGTGTGACGTGCATTTTTGGGATCTTTATGCTCCCTCATGCCAGAGCGTTAGCAAAATTAAGCCAGGCAGACACCCAACTTCAAAGAGTGCCCGTCCTATCTGGCTCACCATGCAGCTAATCTCAGCCTGTTTGTACAGTCAAGATTCCCAATGCTGCGCCCTACAAATGCTCCCCTCCCACGATCCATTTTAATCTAATCAGAAGTAGTGGCCCAAAGATTTCGGCTTAGCCCAGGCAGCTGAGCTCTGCCAGCACAGTGATGCTATTTCAAGCCTTGTTCTGCTGGCAAAGGTGCCAGCAAAGAACAGGAGCAGAGGAAGTTATCGGCACAAAAGCACTCGAGACACTAGAGTGCTGCTGCTACGCTATCAGCCATACCCGTGTGAGCATTTATACAAACAAACATTTCAACAGCAGGGATTTTCCTGGCTAGCTGCAACACCTGAGGCTGAGCATTCAGTGCATGGGGTTTGGTGGGGGGTTTTTGGTTTGTTTCTTCACAAAGACATTGCCTACTTCTGGCTTGGCTTGGTCCCAGAGAGCAGCAGACACAGCACGTGCTGTTCGGGATAATGCAGCTGTACTTGAGGAAACCTGTCACTTCCAGAAGCATTTTCCTCCCTCTCAGGGCTCTGAACTCCCAGTCAGGCACCCAGCAGCAGTTTCCCAGCCCTCCCTGAGCACGGCTGTCACAGCCAGAGCAGAGGGACCCATCTTTTGTTTGGGTCACTCCTTTCCCGGCGCTGCAGAGCCCACGCTCGGCTGGACGAGCAGGTCTGTGAGTAACCAACACGCAGGACCAGCTCCTCACACTCAGCCTCAGGAAATTTGGAATTAGCGCCAAGAACAGCCTGCGCATAAACAGTCTCCTGCAAGATCCTGGCTCCAGACTATGCTCCACTGCACACTGTGCATTTGCAATAAATATTTACCTCGCTGGGGAACAAAATCTTCCAAGCAAAAGCTCCTGACATCAGTAAGGGCTGTATTTCCATTTGGAGGAGAGTAGGAGCTTCTCTGTTTTTTAAAGCAGGACATCTGCCACCCTCCTAGCACCACACCAGTCAGGATCTGTCCCTCCACCTATGGGTCTCACTCCTCTCCAGGCCAGCACAGCATCACACCTGGTGCCTTCCTCCCAGCCATACTCCTCTCAGTCACTCTGCCTTCTGCACAGAGATTTCTGGCTACTGTGCTGTGCAGGACACTTCAGTGTAAGTCCAAGCAGTTTCTCAGTCATTAATGCACATTATCACTGCTCTTTACTGCTCTAGTTTGACTGTAACAGCAGCTAAAGGGCAGGAGGCAGGGTTAGCTTCACAGAGGTGATGCAAGGCCATATCTCTTTGTATTCAAGTTTGACAGAGGAGCCATGGTGAAGATACCCTTTTTTCCTCAGCAGGTAAGGCAGAGCAACATCAGGAGAGAAATCCTTCCCATGGAAGGCTTTGCTTTCCCTGACAGAACACAATTTGTTTAAGCAAGAGGCAGCCGTGGTTTTGGTTGACATAAGACCAGCTGCTTGGGTAACAGTGCTATGGGTCCTCCCAGTCTCCTTCCTGCCCCAAGGAGTGTCTCCCTGAGATTTTAATTAACTGCTTTGATTTTTAAGTTATCCCAATAATTTGTCTAACAACAGCCTCTTGGCATTTCATAAGTAGAGTCTCAGCTTGAAAGGATTTAAGGATAAAACTGACAAGAGTGCATACTTCCAGCAAAAATAAAGACTTTTACAAGAAGCACACTTTTCAAGTCAGCCAGCATTCAGAAATTGAGAGGGACACAGCTACATCTTGCATGCTTTCCCCTCCTACGCTGACATTTTCTCCAGATTCAGGATTAAGTATTCAACCTCCTCTTCTGAGACTTTATGCTCCTTTAGCTTGCTTTGAATACTTTCAGTCATTTCAGAAAATACTGCTGCTTTCCTCTCCCCCATGCAACTCTTGTTTCCAACAGTACCTGCCTGAAAACAGAGGAATCACGGAGCTGCCAGAGCAAGTTACGGCTGCTCAAGACATTTTCTGATCTCTTTACCAACACCAACTCAGCTGCTGGCAGCAGTCACATGTCAGAGCCCGACAGCTTTTCTGCCCACCAAAGCCACAACCAGATTAAACAGGAGGCAGCAGCAAAGGCGCTCAGTGCCAAGGGCAGCACAGACTGGGTGCCAAGCAGCAGTTCCAGCTTTGCCTGTCACCCCTTTTCTAGCCCCAGAAAAAAAAAAAAAAAAAAGAGATCCACCTCTGTGCTGCAGAGTCTGAGTCACTGCTTTGGGTAAGGGGCCAGGGCCGTTACTCAGAGGGTGACAGCAGTGTCCTCGGGAGCTGGCATGCCAAGCCAAGTGCCAGAAACCTGAGTCACAGCATGATTGCTGCAAGTCAGGGCGACACACAGCAGAGCTGCTCCTCTGACCAGCAGCATTTACTGCACAAACATCCAGGCTCACGCTTAAAGACAGAAAAGTAAGTCTGAACTAACCCGGCAGCACAGCCCTAACTGCTCATTAGTGCAGGATCTTTTACAGCCCCTCGGAGCAGAGGCTTATTACAAATGAAACTCTAACTAGGCTGCCCTGTCTATTCAGAGCCACCAAGCCTAGTCTCATCACAAGAGTCTCATTCTAGTGCAAATCATTTGAATCCTTAATCTCTAGCATTTGCATTCCAGCGAGTCTCAAACAAACAGCCACACATGCTTCCCAACAGCAGCCCGGAGGTCAGGCGTGTGCAGGGTTTGTCCCCCCGGTTTTGTAGTGCTTCAACTGCACCAGCTTCTCGTTTGAGGCTCCAAAAGCAGCACAGCCCGGCTGTTGTTACAGGGCATAAAGGAACAGGATGTACTGAGTAGAGGGGGAGAATGCAGCTGCAAGACCTAAGCGCAGGCTCAAGAGGCTAAATGTGAACTCAAGAGCTCGGAAGTGTTTCGAAGGATGGATGCTGCGTGCAGTCTGGCAGAAGTGATAGCTGGGGAGTTGTGCGGGATCACAGAGCCACGATAACTTAATCAAGTAATCTTATAAGTCAGTCTAAGTAGTTTACATTGCAGACCACGGAACCACAGCTACCATGCCACCCTTACAGGTACAGATATATCACTAATCAAAAAAAGGCTTTAAACCTAAGTCCATCAATCCATTCATTTGAGGAAAAAAAAACTTGCACACAAAATACAACCAACCTAGTGGTAACTTAGTCAGGGGGATTCAGGCAACCAGGATATTTCCAACAGAGCATTTACCATCACCAGGAGTCAAAAGGGAAGGAAAAGTAGCTGCAGGAGCTGTGCTGAAGCCTGCATGCTGAGCAGTAAACCAGGGTGCCCCCCTCCATCATGAATTGGAAAATCAGGTTAGCAGCTTCCAGCTTGTGGTGGAAATGAGACACAAGCATTTTGAAAAGGCAGTATGACACTACAGGAAAATCACGGCAAGGTCACACTAGGCTCTAGCTCAGGCATTTGAGAGCAAATGGCCTCACCATGCCATTCAAACAGCTCAAGGCAATAGTACAGCCATTAACAGAGGCGTGGAAGGGAAGGAAGAGGGCAAGACACGTAAGAAAAACATTTTCCCTGTTGCTGGACTGGATGCAGGCCTTTGCAGGATCTCAAAGTACTGAGACCTTGTGAGAGAACAACAGGAGGGGCAGGAAAGAGAGCAATCAGGTTGGCTAACAGCCTTTACTTCCCAGGGTGAATGAGCCTCTGGTATCACAACTCTGAAAAGTACCAAGTTCAGCCCCAATGTGCCTGTTGCGTAAGATGTTCGGGAAAGCTCTGAACCACAGGAAAGCACTCTCCAGCATGGGAGCTGGCAGCACTTGGGACAGATGAGAGCTGGGCAACAGTGCTGTTTCCCTCACTGTGCCCCAAATGCTGCAGGGTGGCTGTTCCTGCCCATGAGAAACTCCACATCCCAGTGCTCAGCTATAGAAGGGCCATGCAGCCCTGAACTCCCACCTCAGGAGTTCTGCATGCAGTTCAAGGAAGCACAAGGTGCTAAAGAAGTTGTTTTTTTCCTACATATTACAGTAATTTCATCCCAACAGCTACAGGTTTGACTTCCAGAAGTCATGAGCTCCTTCCCCTTCAGGGCTAAGGGACATTCCTTCAGACACTGTCATTTTGCTGCTCTGTGTTTCAGGGAGATTGAAGCAAAGTAGAGATTTGCTCTAAATGGGAACATGGTAAGTAAAGGTAAAATAAAGTAAAACGTGCAGATAGCAATGTCTTGATTTGATTGGGAGGGACAGATGAGAAACTGGGCAAAGAGCAGAAAGAACAGGCCTCGGGGATCAATGGCAGCAGGACAAGCCAAACCGGTTTTAACATTAATAATGCTGCACTACTTTCCAAACACAGCTATCATCAACAAGACACCAGCTTTGCCAATCAGGAGGCCTCCGAGCATGATTGCTTTAAACCAGCAAACAGAGCCCACAAACAGCACGAAGCCTCCCCCGCCTCTCCCTGAGCAATCCTCTGCCAGCAGCTTCTGGGCTGGATTTGTGCTCCTCTGTACTGCTGAGGACACACAAACACGATGTGGTGCTGCGTGAAGACTTTTCCTGCATAGTTCAAGGCACAAAAGTAGGACAACTGCAACAAGCCTGCAGCCCACTAGCACTGCTACAGCCCTGCCGAGCTCCGGGCACCTGGCCCTTTTGCAGGCAGACAAACTGAGCAGAGCCCGAGCCTGCAGCAGAGAGAATACTCTCTGCCATGGGGGAATACCCCTTGCTTCTCTCCTGTGCTGCCAGGGGCACTTCTGGATGCTAAATGCACAGGCAAAGCTCAGCGACGCCACTCTGCCCAAGCAAGGCAGACCTCATATCCTTTGTTAACTCCACTCGTCCCACATATTGGATGCATTGGTGACTTTCTATCCATCCCCCTCTCAAGTATCTTCTGCAGGAAGCCCATCCTTGCACAGCACAGAGGGGAGCATCCTGCCCACACATCCTTTGCTTTCCAAGGCACTCAAGCGGAGAGGGCTGGGGACCACCTGGTGACACCAGGCACCAGCTCCAGCCCCCTCGGCCCCTCGGGAAGAAGGCAATGTTCTCACACAAAGCTGCGGGGCTGTTGTAACACAACCCACCCACCCACCCACCGCCTGAGCTCCAACGTCACACTCGGGCACTTCAGTAATATTCCCCACCCTCTTACACATCCAGGATTGCTTCACACGGAGAAATCCCATTTACACCAGAAAGCTGCTCAAGGGGAAAAGAGCCAAGGCATTTTTGTTTGTATAGGCTTGGGGAAATTTTCAAGTACCGAATCACTCTCAACATCCATGCTCTTACATAAGCACAAGAAATACAATCCCCATCTTGTTAAGAAACAGCTACCTGTCTTCACCCTGCCCACACAGAAAAACCAAGAGCCACATGCTGTGCAGCTCTGCACGTTTTGGCAGTGCTATTAAAAAAAATAATATGGGAGGAGTGCCAGCAGAACTCTCCCAAATCGTGTGTCATCCTTGTCTCCTCCCCGGCAGCCTGTAACCCAAACAATTTGTTTGGATTAGGCTTTATAGTAGGCCAGTGTTACTTCTCAAGCGTACACTCACTCTTAGGTAGTTTAAAAGACACGGATAAATATTCCACGTAAATTCTACATAAGGATTTACAGACCACACGTGTGCAGAATTTGTTGTCTTTGCAGAAACACGACGCTTTCAGACCAGTCCAGTCCCCAGGGACACCAAGTTGCATTTCATACCAAACATGGTCAGTGCAACTTCCAGATGCTGTCTGCCCCAAAGGTTTGCCCTACTAGTTTGGGCCAGTTCCCAAACGACCGATTCACGTGCTTAATGGCAGGGATAAACACATCAGATTAGAGTAAAGTGGATTTGGGCTGCTTGGTTTTAGAGAGTAGCTGACAATTACTATAGATGCTCTCTGTGGGAGATTCCTGCTCTACAATCAGCAATCCCCCAGCCATGTGCCCCTACTAGAAAGCAGCAGAGCTTTATCAGTTCTGATCTGCCCACCCAGCCTTCAGACCAAAACAAATCAATGTGGATGATTAAACCTACTTTGGGAACCCCCGATCTCCTGCAGTTACCTTAATGTCAGCAGCTCTTTCACACTAACAGAGGAATCTGCCCTGATTGCATTATCAGCAAGATAGTCACACACAAAAACAAACAAACAGCGGGGAAGCCAGAGTCCCCAGATCTCTGCTGCACCACGAAGAATTCACATGCACCAGCCTGACGAATTCAAAATGTTTCACCTCATTGTATGTTTAAGAGATTTTGAAACCTTCTAGGGTAACGCATCATTTTTCACTCCCAGGTGGACGCCAGGAAGGTTTGATAGACACAGAAAGACACCAGGTACCAGCACAACCAAACTCAGCGAAGGCTGGAATACCTCTCCAGGTGCTGTAACGCATCGTACACACCCAACCCACCACACACGCACAAGAAAAGGAGAATTAAGAGACTTTCACGACCAGAAGTTGGAGATTAAAGCTGCAGCGGAGAGCAGGTAGCCGGGTCCCCTGCACTGCTGTAAGCGCGGCACCGTGAGCACGGCAGAGCACGGGGCAGAGCGGGATACGTGAGGAGCGGCACAGCCACGGCACCGGGGCACGGCACCGGGGCACGGCACCGGGGCACGGCACCGGGGCACGGCACCGGGGCACGGCACCGGGGCACGGCACCACGTTGCCTTGGCATCAGCCGAAGGAAGCAGCGTCCGAGCCAAGAGAACCGGACGAACGGGGGAAGAACGGCCCTATCGCCGTCTCCCTATGTCACCCTTCCCTTTCCCCGGAGAAGGGCAAACAGCGGGGGCACACCGCCTGGGGGGCAGAGTGGCACCGGCTCTCGGGCTGCTGGCGAGTGCGGCCGACACCCGCGGGTCACCCACCACCCTACCCCGGCACCGGGAGCCCTTCGCTGCCGGGGCAGACCCTCCCCTTTTCCCTTTCCCCGTGTCCCGGCGGGACTCACCGACTCGGCGGCGGCGGCTCGCAGGAGGAGGCCGAGCAGGAGCAGGGCGCGCAGCGGGATGCGGGGCAGTGGCATGGCTGAGCTGGGCTGTGCCGTGCCGGGACACCGGGATAAAGAGCGACGGGTGCGGGCAAAACGGGCTCTGCCTGAGCCCCGCCGTGCCACCGCCCTTATAGGGCCGGCTCAGCCACGGGGGCGGAGCGGCGCTGCCCCCGCCCCGCCGGGAATGCCCCAAACCTGGACCGGCACCGGGGGCTGCGAACGGCCCCGCACCGGCACAGGGACTGATGGCCGAGCCACTGCGGGGGGACACGGCTCCGGAACGCGCTGTGCACGGCTGGGACCCCCGCACTGCCACAGTCACTGCGCTATGGGGAGCGGGGGAAAGGGAATAAAGGAAAAGGGAGGGAAGGGGGAAGAAAGGGGTCAGGAGAAAAGGAAAGGAGGAAAAGGATGGGAAAAGGGAGGGGGAAAGGAAAGCGAAAAGGGGGAAGAAGTGAAAGGGGGGGAAGGAAAAAAAGGGGAGGGAGAAGTGAAAAGGGAGGAGAAGGGAAAGCGAAAGCGGGGGGAAAGTGAAAAGAGGGTGAAAAGGAAAAGGGAGGGAAGAGGGAAAAGGCAGGGAGAATGGGGTCAGGAGAAAAGGAAAGGAGGAAGAAGATGGGAAAAGGGAGGGAGAAGTGAAAAGGGAGGGGGAAAGGAAAACGAAAGGGGGGAGAAGTGAAAGAGGGGGAAAAGGAAAAAAGGAAGGGAAAGCGGGGGTAAGAAGGAGGAAAAGAGAAAGTGGGGGGAGCGGACACACAGCATCCGCTTTTGCAGCATTCCACAAGTGACAATGTCACATTTACAGCAAACCGAGCCCCCGTCCCTGCGTGTGGCCGCCGCGGTTATCCGGCGGGGTGTTGCATCACTCGGGGATGGAACACGAAACCGTTCCCTCTGTCTTCTATGTAAGCGGCGAGCGCAAAAACCCATACTGACAGAGAGGAGGGGGGAAACCCAACAGCACAGCTCAACCATTTCCGTTTCTCTTCTGACATTAATAACTTTGCTTGGCCATAAGTATTTGCTTGATAATATCTATTTCAGCCCCTTAACCGGAGGGGCACCTGAAATACCATAACACTACAGCTCATGCTGCATCCACATCAACTTGCACTTGGGCTCTGGTTTGTAGAGAATAAAATATTTTCTTAACAGGGAAGCAATGCATAGCAAGGCATATGTGCCATGATCCCACCTGCCAGGTTCGGATGCCAGCTCCATTCAGTCTGGTTCTCAGCCTCCTCCAGCACTACAAAGTCATCCCGAGAGAACTTGTAGCCTTCCCCCTGGCCCACCTCCAACCAAAAAGATCCTTAAAGTGAAGCAGCTTTTCCAACTGCCTGTTCCTTTGGGAATAAACAGGGTGTGAGCTGAGATCCAGACACGTCCTCAATGTTTGCTAGGACTGTGCTTACACACAAGCACTGGCAGGAGGGATCTCCCAGCAGCACCGTGCTGAGCTGACTGTGGAGCCTGTTGGCATAATATGAAGTGACAAGGAGCACTGTCACTTAAAAACTCAGGGCTTTAAAAAGCTGTTAAGATCTGAAGACAGCACAGATGTGGGTAATGGTAGAAACCAACATGGAACAGGATGTGGGGGAATTTGCTGACCTGCTCTGCTCAGGACAGCCATGTGTCACTAACCCTTTAGTTCCCCTCAGCATCCAAGGCCATGAGGGAGGGATCTGTGCTGGGTTACTACCCTTCCTTATTACTCTCACTTCATCACACAGAGGAACTGATAAAAATCACTGCTGGTGCAGCCCAGCTCCCATAGATCTCCAGCTCTGGACACTTAGCAGAGGTGGGGAGCAGCAGATGGTGAGGAACAAGAGCACACAGATTGAGTCAAATGTGCAAAGAATGGTCCATACCATAGCATCTGCCAGAAAGCAGACAGCCTCAGCGGCACAAGGTGGCCAGAAGTACTCCATGCCCCCAAACCCTCTAAATGTCACCTGTATTTGTGTGCATGTGGCCATGACCTCACTGCACGTCCTTCCAGGTAAAGCAGCCACCACAAAGATGCTTTCAAAACCAGCTGTCTGTGTTGTGGCTACAAATATTGCTCACTCAGCTGTTAACTTCTTCTCCAAACAAGCACAATATGCCGAGCTCCTGGTTATTATACCCTCAACACATACCCCTTCCACCAAAAAATCCCCTTGCATGGCACAGGACAGTGCTTTCCCTGCCAGGGAAGTTCTGCTGCGATAGGGTGGAGAGGAGTCAGTCTGCCTAGCCCAGGGACCACACAAGTTGTCCATGTCACACCTGCATGCACAGTCCTTCAGGCAAACCCATCTTGGGCTTCTAGAAACAGAAGAAAAAATTAAACTGAACGCTAATGTACTTTTCAAACTTGAGAACAAATTCCTGCAACTTTACTGATATTTTTTAAAGTGCATTGTGTAGATCCACATCCCTTCCTCACACACACAGAAACGTTCTGTGACTGTATCTCAAGAGAATGAGAGAAAATGCAGTCATAAAAATCATAATATGGTTCTGTAAACTCATAGAACAGCTGCCTTCATTTTGCCCTTCAAGTGTTCCCTTTCAAAATGCTGACATTCTCCTCTCTGGAACAATGCAGAAAATCCGTGGGTATATGGCACTCAGAGAGACCAACAGGACAAATGGGCCCAGAGAGCAAAAATGCACAACTGAAATGTCCTTTATTGAAACTTCACCACAAGGGAGAGATGCAGAAGCAAAATAAAATGCTTGTTGAGAAACACATTTGTTCTGGGCAATGAATTCTCACATTCAAGGTGTGTCAGTTGCATTCTCCATATAAAAATTACAGTTGGCAGAGAAATAACACAGGCTGGCCATTATTGTTCCTAACCTAGTGCTCAACGGTGAAGGATTACCTCAGCCTCATGTTGAAAATCAAAATAAACAGCTGTCAGTTACCAACACAAAACAAACATGCTGGGAGTGGAATGGAGTGTCCAAATCCAACACATTTGGAGGGTGAGGGGAATCACATTTTTACATCAAGAAATGTCAGGATAATCTTGAGAAGGCCACACACAAGGTCCTTTAGACAACTCGATCATATATTCTGTTGCACTGATCAGGAAAAGAGATTCTCCAGCCATGCTCAGCACAGTTCCTACAGGCAAATTTTTTAAAAAGAGCTTTGAGCAAGATTCTCAAGCAAAAAAGAAACCTTAAGTAGAGTTTTAAAAAGAATCTCAACTTCCGAAGTCCATTCAGTACACTGGAAAAACACACCTGCACACCACATGGGTGGAGGAAGAGGAGTGACTCAAAACTCTCATCCCGTGGTTTGAGCCACCTAATGTTGAATTATTCTGGAAATGTGTACTCTTAGTCTTGCTGTCCCTTTAGCAAAGGTGACCTTAGCACAACTCCTACTTTCCTGTCAAGAGGGAAATTAACTCCAGCAAAATCATTCAGACAGCACCGCCCTTTGTACACCAGCTGGTAAAATACAGATCACCTAAATAAACAGCTTCCTGTTTTAGGGCACAATTCCTGGGGAGGAAAACAATACCCTCCTAGACAGCTATTTTTAATGTAAAGAATTGATGGCTAAATAGGATATTCTTTTTCTACACTCCTGATAAAGAAGTGATCACAATAGTCTCATGTGATCTGGGTACACCCTCAAGTCATCGGCTATGTCCTGGGCATATCGCCACTTCTCCTTCCACCTGCTGCTCCTCACAACATGCAGGTGGCAAACACGGAACAGTCATTGGCTAAAAAGGATGTTCTAACCAGAAGTCAGGCGAGCAACACCCACTGTGGCATCCTAGAAATCATGGTCTCTGTGTTTCAACATCCTTTTCCTCTTTAGCACATTTCCTTCACAGATGTCTCCAACTTTTTATTTAAACTAAAGAGGAAGAAAAGAGAAATTAAGAAAGCCATTTAATTCCCCAATACTGTTTGCTTTGCAGGTCCACTTTAAACCTTATTCCAGAGAGCAGAGGTGTGGGGCAAGGCACTCCGTAGGGAGAACACCCTCTTTTCCAGGAGAAGGACACAGTTCCCTATGCTGGAGCAGCATGGAGAGGAGAGAGAGCCAAATCGGGAGCAGGAACAAACAAACATGACCATGAAAGATGCTCTCACAAAGTGGGACAGGAAACAAGTTCACAAACTGGGCTGCAGCTGAGTCACAGCACAAATGTCTTAGTGCCACAGCACTTCCCTGTGTCCATATGGGGACTCTGCCCGCCCAGGGCAGGAGGGAGCCTCAATTCACACCCCAGGCTCGCTGCTGCCTTGGCTATTCGATGCCTTCAGACAGGGCAGCCACCAGGCAGGGAGGAGCCTCAAATTCCAAAGCAATTCAAGTCAACACCTTTTAAAACACCGGCTTGCATCTTGTGATACCATGGACTTTTAGATAAATCAGATATTTGGCTGTGGAAAGACAAATTATACCAGCAATGATACCAACAGTCCTACCTTACACTAGCTTGGAGTTTTAGGCCAGAAGTTTTGCTGGCAAAGGAATGTTAGTCCTGTGAGGGACTATAAAAGAGAGAGCTAAGTGAGAATTAATATCTAAGCGATGGCTTGCCTGTTTCTGAGAGCCAAACACAGCAGATTTCATGAAAGGAAACCAATTTCTACCAAGAATTACAAGAGGAAGTGTTGAGTGTCACAATTTATGCTCAGTAATGTGTTGGCAGCAGACAGCCCTGACAAGGCTGGGATTTTCCCCTGTTCTTTTCTGCACTGGCTAAGGCTGGAGCTTCTGCAAAAATAAATTCTCCAAAGGCCTAAGTGAGAACTCAGCAATAGTGGCCCACGTCCACCACGCATGTGCTTCTGCCTTGCACAATCTTTCCCAGGAGATGGTCCGGGAACAGGGAACAAATTGTGTCAAACCTGGCTCAGCACAGAAATTCACAGAATGAGGAAAGGAAAACATACAGCAAAGCTGCATAGGGAACTTCCCATAAGAGGCATGGAAAAAACGTCATGAGAGCCTGTCAGAGATCATAATCTGAGTTCCCATAGCCAAAATATTCCACACCCACGACTGATGTGAGCCTACCACCTCCCACAGAACCTGGATTCCCCTTTTTATTCCTTCTCTCTTTTCCAGGTGAAAACGGCTCTTGCGGCAACTCCCCAGTCCACCGAAATAGCCCGGGGGGTGCCTCCTCTCCTTTTTCCAGAAAAGATCTTATCTCCAAAATGCTCCATTGTCTCACACAGCCTTGCGGATTTTGCTGTTAAGTCAGTGACAATTCCTATACCTGAAGCCAAGCAAGCAGGACAGCTCACAACGAGCCCCAGCAGCCAGGAGCTGATCACAGAAGGGGCACAGTGGAGCACGAGGGTGTCTGGCACCCGGCCATTTCATGAGGCTAAATAGAAGAAATGAGCACGTACCAGAAGGAGCCTCCCAGAAGAAGCCAGCCCAGCCCTGTAACGGAAAGGTGCTGCCAGGGCATACCAGGACTCAAAACAACATCCTGGTACCCGATGGCCTAAAGCTAAAATGAGCACAGCTGGGCAGCAGCTGCCAAGAGCCTCAGCGCCTACAGGAACGGGCCTGGAAATGAAAGGAAATACCCGAGGACAATAATTTCTTGTATGGTTGGTATTTGTGTTTTTAGCAAAGGCTGCTCAGCCAAGTTATTGGACACACTGACACCAGTGCAGATGGGCAGGGACAGGGGCTGGAGAAGCCTTATCTCCAAAATCCTCTGTTGTCCCACAAAGCCTTGGGAATTCCACTATTCACACAGCCACAATTCTCACACCTGAAGCCAAGCAAACACCGCGGCTCTCTGAGGCCACCAACACCGAGCCCCGCAGCCAAGAGCTGATCACAGAAGGCGTGCGGGGCAGTACGGGGGACTCTGTGTCCTTTGAGCAACTTTTGGCCAAGTGACTGAAGGCACCGAGCCAGGGCAGGGGACAGTGCTGGGGACGCCCTTGGCAGGCAGATGTGAGACAGCTGGGGCTGGACACTGGCACAGACGGCCGGCGGGGAGGAGGTCGTAGCTGGGAATCGTGGGCAGCGGGCGGGGGTCGGGATCGGGAGGGGTCGGGATCCAGCGGGATCGGGATCGAGCGGGACCAGGATCCAGCGGGGTCGGGATCGGGATCCAGCGGGGTCAGAATCAGAATCCAGCGAGGTCGAGATCGGGATCAGCGGGGTCGGGATCCAGCGGGACCAGGATCCAGCGAGGTCGAGATCGGGATCAGCGGGGTCAGGACCGGGATCCAGCGAGGTCGGAATCCAGCGTGGGCGGGATCGAGTGGGACCAGGATCCAGCGAGGTCAGGACCAGGATCCAGCGGGGTCGGGGGCAGCACCGGGTCCTCCCCCGCGGCAGGGGGCGCTGTGGCGCGGCGGCGGCGGCACTCCCGTCGCGGGCGGCGGGCGGGCGATGGCGGCGCAGTTCCGCAGCTACGTGTGGGACCCCGCGCTGATCTTGGCGCAGATGGTGCTGCTGCAGGCGGGATACTACAGCTCGCTCGGGCTCTGGCTCGCCCTCCTCGGCACCCTGGGCAGCACCGGGCCCTCCCTCCAGCAGGTCTTCAGCGACGAGGTGAGGGCGCGCCCCGGGAAGCCGCCGTGGGCACAGGCCCCTGCAGCGGGGGGGACTTTCTGGGGCTGTCCTGGGGGACACAGACCCCGCTCCCGTGCGGGCACCCCGGCGTTAGGGACAGCCCCCCGCCCAGGGAGCACCCCGGTGTGGGCAGAGCTCCCCGACCCCGTGCAGCAGCCCCCCAGTACACAGAGCTGCTGTCTTGTGTAGGTGCTCCACTATGGAGGTAAAGTCCTCCCTCTGAATTGTTGCTAGCCCGGGGCAGAGACAGCACTTCGGTGCCTGGGAGGTGGTAGTCCCCATGTAGAGACAGACGCCCCGTATAAGTGGTTGGTACCCCTGTGGAGAGAGAGCACCTCGCTCTATAGGTGGTGCCCCCTTATAGAGATACCCTGTATAGGTCCTCCTGGTATAAAGACAAACCTCCTGGAAATAACCCCAGTATGGATGGATACTCTCCACCCCTAGTTTAGGTGATTCCCCTCAGCACAGAACCAGACCTTTCCCTTTCCCGTAGGTGCCCCCAGACAGACAGACATGTCCAGCTCCTCCTGTAGATCCTGATCCATGCAGGGCTGTGCCACGGGAGATTCGGGCTGCGAATTGTGCCGCGGGTTCCTACTAATAGTCCCATGTAGATTTTAGGCTTCTCAACCCCGCCGGGGAGGCTCTCCATGATGGCTTTCATCCTCAATGCACTCACCTGGTAAGTCTGCAGCTAGCTGGAGCACCTGCATCTTGTCTTTTTCTACCATTAAGCTGTAAAAGAATTCAGTGTGATGTAATGCCTCTCTCCAAACATCTCCCAAAATCCCTGTGTCTTCTTCAGTATGTCTGCTGAGGGCAGTGAGGAACTGCTGACTCTTGGCTTTCTAGAACCTGAAAGAGTCATTTCACTTCACTTCACTGCCTCAGTTTCCCAGCTGGGAATGAGATTTGCTTTTGTGGGAGATTTTACTAAAAGTTAGAATGAACCGATCTCAGCAAACACTGATCTATAAACAGTAATGTATTTTGCCACTGCACAGAGATTACTAGAGGAAATAGTCTATAAATTCCCACCTGTTCTCTGCACTAAAATCCCATTTTCCTGCTGTCAGGTAATTCAAAAGCAAAAGTAAGGTTTTGAAGGGGAGAGGTCAGAAACAATCTAGTCTTAAAATATTTGAAGAAGTTTTAAAACCACTACATAATCAGCACTGACCACTGCTGATAGCTCTTGCTGCACCACCTTTTCCATAAGTCTAGTGGAGTTCATTAATCTCTTCTCTTTACTTTGCAGTGCTCTGGGCTTGCTGTACTTCATCCGGCGAGGGAAGCAGTGCCTGGATTTCACCGTCACCGTTCACTTCTTCCACCTGCTGGGCTGCTGGATCTACAACTCTCGCTTCCCCTCGACGCTGACGTGGTGGCTGGTGCACATCGTGTGCACGGCGCTGATGGCGGCCATCGGGGAGTACCTGTGCATGAGAATAGAGCTCCGGGAGATCCCGCTCAACTCCGCCCCCAAATCCAACGTATAGACTGCCTCTGGCAACAACATGCTGCGTTTTGTCATTGTTCCCAGCACAATGCATCCAATGCCTCAGAATCTCATCCCTGAAGAAGCACAGCAGGTCTGTTTAGACTTTATGATTTTTTTTTTTTTTGGACCTCAGTGACTGCATGAGTGTGAGCATCTCCTCTGGCATCGGCTGACAACGGAGGAGGAGCAGATGTTTATTTTGTTAACACAAAGTATTAATATGACTGTATGGAGAGCGTGCCCTCTTCACTCATGAGACTGTTAAAAGCCAGGTAGCAAAACTTGGTTCGTGAGGAGCATTTGGAATTTAACGATGTGGGAGTGCCCTGAATGGGTAACAATGATCAGCTCTTCTTGCCGGAGCTGGCACGGTGAGCAGTGGGGCTGGGAGCTGCTGCTTCCAATCTGTGACTTGTTTGGGCTTTGATTGGGAAAAGAGTCAAGGAAGTGAATGGATGGGGAGAAAGAAAATAGTTGTACTTACCAGAATCACCAGCTGAGACACTAAATAACCTGTAACGTTAGATGGGTTTGTTTGCTGTTTCCATGTTTGATACACAGAGGTGACAGCAGTTTGCTGAAGAAATCTTTTGTAATAATAAAAATATAACGTAGCTGTGAGTGTTACGGCTCTCCAGGGAAGCTAAGCACTTCAAGAAATACCACAAGTGTCTGTATCATGGCAACAGAAGTTTGCAGCCAGAGAACACTTGGCTGTGAGGTGCCCACTGTCTGGGGCACATAAAATTTCCTACAATAAACATTTCATACCTCTGCTCTGAAAGGAAGGCATCATTGAGTGCTGTCTTGGGGAGTCATCCCACTTCAGAGGGAGTGTCAGCAGCCCAGGATCTCCACATGTCCAGTCTGAGCCTGGAGCTACCCTGGGGAAACCTGCAAAACGGTCCTGGAGCCATGATGCTGTTCCCCCTTGGATGGGCTTTCCCATCAGGCTTCAGCAGTCCAGCAACACATCTGGCCTGGTAGAGGTGATGTTAAGTAAGAGACTGTTGTTGTTTTTCAAATATTTAGAGGCCCTTCAAATAAACTTCACCAGGCAGGGACATCTCCTTATTGCTGAGGGTTCAGAGCTGGGTGGTTCCTCCAGATCCAGCAGCCCAAGTAAGCAGCCCAAATCCTGCCTGGTTTCCACTGAGGGATGGCCATGCTGTGCAATCCCAAACAAGGGCAAAGCCAGGTCTAGGGACAGATTTTTCTCCTGTGCAGCATCTTGCTGCAGTAATTTCCCTTTGTATGTTAATATTTGTAAGTTTTAATTTGCATAAATTGTTTGTTAATCGAATTTGTTGGAAAGTGGTGGGATGATAAACTCTCTGAAGCTGCTCTTTTGATTTTTGTTACTGGGGAGCTGAGCTGTATTTCAGTCCCTGCTCTCACACTCAGACACTATAAATTGGGCAGGATGACATCCTGCTGCTATACATACTCAGCAGGTCTCCAGAGGAGGGTTTCTGTCTAAACAAAAGTAACCAGCATTTTTTATATTGGGGGATTTCATTGGGAGCCCTTCCTGACCAAAGCCCCCCTGCAAGCAGAGTTTCAAACAGCAGCAGCCTTTCAGAGAGAAGAAATTACACGAGAGTTTGGACAGGAGCCAGCCTGGAGGGCCACCCCGAGGTCACTTCCTCGGGCTGCCCCTGCAGCAAGACCATTCCTCCTCAAAATTGCTCATTTTTTACACACAAGGATACTTGCCTTTCTCCCAGTCACCTCAGCCTGGATATAAACTGGTCTCCAGTAGGTGCCAGTATCTCCCTCAGAAAGGAGCAGGGAGTGTGCCTGTGGTTGGGATTGGGGCTGCCTCAGGGCAGCGTGCTGTTAGTCATGTTTTAAGACTCCTTCAGGGTCATTTTGTCCTCTGCTGCTTCTTGGTGCTATTCTTGAGAAAGAACATCCCAGTCCTGCAGGGACAAGGAAGGTTTGCAGCTTTACTTCAAGGATTAATACCACACCGAAGCTTGGTGTGAACTCGTGTGTTCGGGGCTGTTCTTGAGATAAGTGGGAGCAAAAGATTAATTACAGTGAATTTGAGAGCAAGGAGACAAAGCCATGTTCTTCCAGCTGCTCCCAGAATTGCTGTGGATCTGTATTAACAGAGCTGCCACCTTTGTTCCCTTGTGAGAACAAAGGTGCAGACTTTGGACTAAGGAACACGTAACCCATTTCTTTTGGAATACACAAGCTGTAGCCTCTTCAGCAGCTTGGCTGGGGGAGTGAAATTTGGGGACAGCTTTGTATCTGGAGAAACTCACAGTGAGGCCATGAGAAGAATCCTTGACAAACGGGGATTTAACACTGAGGCTGCAGGATATCCCAGGAGCTGCACTGCATCAGCATGAAGTATTCTGTAGGATCAGAAATCTTTCTGAAAGGCTGCTGACAGCCTAGGAGAAATGAATCTGTGTATCACTTTTTTTTTTAAAAGGACTTCTACTGAAATTGTCCTATTCATAGAGGAAGTTCTGCTAAAAATGAAATACTGATTGAGGAAACTCATCACTCCCATACTGTGAGACCTAGTTTTCTCTCACATGCTTTCAGTCAGATTTAGAAGCACCTTTGGCTTAAAAAAAAAAAATAAAAATCTGCTCCCCATACCAGAACAGTGGCAGATGGTCTTTGTTTCTTAATGAATCTTTGGAGGGTTTTTTGTGTGCAATAGTTGAGGGATTTGCTTCCAGGGAAGATATGTCCCAAGACCTTCTCTTCTCAGAGACAGTGGCAGTAGCAGTCAGCCATTTGCATCCACGGTTTTGCAAAAAGATTTCTTGCAGATCTGATAATTTTTCTTTCCCTTTCTCCAAAGCTGTTTCAACATAGAAAATTCTAAGAGAGGGATTGCCAAATTCAAAGAGAAGGCGAGGGTTGTCGGATTTTCGAGGGCTGTGCTTACTTCTTTTCCTAAAGGGATTAAACAGCTGTTCTAAACAAAGAACAGGTACAGGATTTGGAGCCAAAATAATCCAGTCTTGGTTGTACATGATTCTCCCCCGCTTTAGTTTTGCCCAGCCACAAGAGGCAACAGGGGAGGGGGGAACAGGATCAAGCAACAAACAGTGCTGTTGGCATGGAGTAAGAAGAAAAAAAATGAAGCATCTGAGTGGTTCACTTCCAGGTTTTACCATGCTCTGATTTACCCTAAGGCTTTGTGCCCCAGAGGCTGAGTGAATACATAAGTAACAATTTGTGCACTGAAGGGCTGTCTGAACACCAGCTGCTCTGCCCTGGCTTATTTCTTGGAATTTGCCCCAATTTCTTCATTATCTCCTACTGCTGCTGCAGGGGCAGAGTGTTGATAGTGAATGTAAGAGGAAGAACACGTGAATGCCAGAGGAAAGCAGCATGACCCAACACCACTCTTAGGAAAAAGATCCTTTGCTCTAGAAGCTTGCCCACTGCCTGGAATGCATCTGGTGGGATTTTAGGAGTTAGCAGGGCCCTGGTTTCCCTGCTCACACTGTGAGCACACACTCCATGGCCCTGTGCAGCCAGGCAGGGCACAGAGATCCATCAACATCCTTGAAACACAGACTGCCTTGGGCTAGCCAAGAAATGTTGTGTTTCTCCAGCATACTCAGAAATCACTTGCAAACACCTCTCTGTTCCAAATACTTTCATGCTTGTATTGAAGAAGCAAAACTGACAACACTCTGAGCCACAAAGGAGACAAGAGGAGACTGTGCTGTTGAGTAAGAGCCAGGACAAGTAACTTCTGCCATGCTGTTGGCTCTACAACAAACTTTAATACTCTGGAATTACACACTCTACCCACAGCTGCTTACAGGTACCTTGGGGAAAGCTTTAAAGCAGAAGAGTTGCTATAAATCCCTTTTGTCCTCCTAGCTTGATATTCCCTGTCCTCATAAATATTTTTCACCTCTGTCCTTAGAAAAGGGATTTACACATAACACAGAAGTTAGGAATTCAGATGTGTGCAAGAGAAATCATGCAACTGTGATTATTGTTCAGCAGGGGTTTTACCATATCCTCAAAGAAAAAAGGCCAGTACGGGTGGTAAGGTCTCCCTTCAGCCTGTGACAGGACAGACACCATCCCCTGCACCTCATGGAGCAGTGGGAAAAATACCCATCTTGTTTTGAGTGCCCAAATCAAAACCCTGGAGAGTTGATCTGGTGGAAAGAGTCAGCAAATTCCAGTTGCCACAGAAGAGTGCAGAAGAGTCCAGCATTCATCCTTTTTCCAGAATTTATCATTTCTCCCCAAATCCTGTGCCCTGTATTTACAAGTTCCCAAATCTCCCAACAGCCAGATCTGTGCCTGTGCTTTGAGGCAGAAGAGGACAGGAGTTATTCCAAATTACAGAGAAATTTCCACACCCTGGAGATGCTGCCGAGCTCTTCCATGTCTCACAGGCGCAGGATGGGGCCAGGAGTTTCTGAGCTCCACACAGTGTATTCCTCAGAGGTTTGGAAAACAGATCTGAAAGATGCCATGCCACACACTGCCACCACTTTTGTTGGGATACTCAGAGAGCTGCAGTTTATAAGTTCAGCCAAGTGACGATGAGGGGGATGCTGAGGATGGAAATGTTGGGAACATGGGTCCAGGCAAAGCTTTGGGCCATGCTGGGGCTGCAGAGGTCGAACAAACTGCCTTGAAATTTGGTTTTTCGGGACTCCCTTCTCAGCATCTCCCAGATGGCTGCTGCTTCCTTCTGGCACTCCCAGAGCACCGTCAGGGCACAGGTGTGGAATTCATCCCAATACCTGCAGCCAGGGAGACACCACACTGTCAGTCCCTTTGCACTCCCACAGCACTGAATGCCCGGCAGAGCCTTGCTGCCCTGAGCCTGCCCTCTGAGCAGCAGCAACCCTCGTGTTCTGTGCAAGTTGCCCAGATTATTCATCCCCTCCATCATCTGCCAGAGCATCTTGGCTAAAACTCCAAGCCTCAAAACACTAAAATTATTTATTCATTTCCCCCCCTCCCTTTTCTCTTCAAGTCAATAAAATCCATTATTTTCCATCAACAAATGTTTCGCTGAGTATCTCACACAGGCTGCAAACAAAGGCCCAGCACATCTCATTCATCACTTTCTCAGAGCTTTCTCCAAGCAGAGTCAAGGGCAAATGGAAGCACAAAGCACAGAGAAGGACAAGAGCTCCCACAGGCTGTCACAGCTTTTCCTGAGGTACGGGCAGGGGCAGGAGGAGTTATTCACTGTGTTCTCATTAGAATCATCTCCATTTATCTGCTGGGTATTACTTTCACAAGTAGAAGCTTTTTAGTAGAAAGAAGCTTTTGGGGAGTACCAGAGGGAAAAGACAAAACAAGCAAAGATAACCTGTGATGCTGCAGGAATAAAGCAGGAGTTGCTGTGCTGTCCTGTCCCACATAAGCTGGGGCTGGGCACCATGCCCAGCTCCCTGCAAGCTGGAAGACACGAGTCTGGAGGACAGGAGCAATTGCTCTGACACCTTCCCTGTGTCTGCCAACACACCAGGCACACATGCCACCTGCCAGGAAGGGGATGCAGCCCAGCTGGCTAAGAGGGGACACTGTGCACCCGAAAAGGACAGCATGGTGCTGTGTGAGTGCACTGTGCTGGAGATGACACTTCGTGCAGGCAAGCAAACCTGAGCACTCTGCTTACTTAGACTCGGGGCTTACGTCAGAACGCCAGCTGTGAGGGAGTTCATTAAACTGAGTCAGTGTGGCAGAATAAACGTCCTCAGATAATGAGAAAAGCTGGTGCCAACCTTGGCAACCTCCAGTACTCACTCCCAGTCTGCAGCAGGCAGCTCTGACAGGTAAGAGTTAAACTTGACCCATGTCTTCAGGCAAGACAAGCTCGGGGTAGGTGAAGGGGAATGGCAGCTCCAGCCTGGATCTGCTTTCAGCTGGGATGGCAATTCCCAGCGTTTCACCCTTCACAGCCCCCATCTGCTCAGGCAGGGAGGCTGCTGGTGCACACCTTGCCTGGCCGGCTCTGGGGCAGCACTGCACACTGAGCTGAGACACCACCAGCCCCACAGCAGCTCCTGGCTCCCTGCCCATCCCTTACCCACAGGGCTGAGCATCAAAGGCAAAAAATTCAGAAATATTTCCTGGAAGCTGGGAAATCATCAGCCTCCTGCCAGAGAAGATCCCAGGATCTGTTCAGCGATGGTCTGTGCCTCTGAGCTGTAAGAAAAACTCAGCTCGCACATTTCACATGAGCTTCAGCAACGGAATCGCTCCTCCAGCAGCGGCATGGGCTGGGCTGACTATTAAGGAGTTTTCTAATACCAAGAAGCCTCCTTTAAAAAAAAACAAACAAACCAAGCAGGGTCCATTCTGTCCAAACCAGAGTGATTCCCATTTCAACCCACCCATAGGCAGGCCCCAAAGAGGCTGTTCATCCTGATCCAGGCTGTCTCCTGGGGAAGGGGAATACAGAGCAGGTCACAGCCTGCAGGGTGGTTTCCAGCAGCTCAGAAAGCGTGACCTCAGGGCACTCAGCCCTCCACCTTGCTCTGCCAGGTTTCCACTGCCCCCAGGCACGTGGCTTTTCCTTTCCTTGCTGTCTGTATTTCCTTCTAAGTCCTGTTCACTCCCCACAGCTCACTCTGGAGATGCAAAGCTGCCCCCATTTATCTCCGCAAACATTTTGCATCCACCTTGCTACTTCTGCTCTTCGGCTTTTTATGTGGACCTTTTCCCAAACCTGCCCAACATCATCCCTCATTACCCAGCTCTTCTTCAGTTCTGTTAAAGTTAACATCCTCCCAATATTGTCATGTCAGGGCATCGCTACAAACTCTGGCAAACCAGGGCTGGGACGAATCCAAGGATGAAGGATTTAGACAGGGAGGGAGAAAGCTTGTTTAGGGCAGCACGTGGTGCCCAGTGCAGGCTGCTGCCTGCAGCGCTGGGCACTGGGGGAGAGCACTGCCTGAAACCTGGGGTGCAGAGCGGGTCGGGTCCCTCCAGCCCCGCTCTTCCTGGCTGCAGGCATGCAGGGTCTGATGGGACCAGTGCTGGGGGCTGAAGCTGCTGCCAGGAACAAACTGCTGCCATACAAACTACAGTGGGAGACAGGTAGGAGATAGATGGATAGATAGACGGACAGAGAAAAGAAGCTCACTAGGTCTATTTAAAACCGGAGTAAGATGTGGGAGCACCGTGTGTGTGCAGCCACGGGACTCAGGAGGGCAGGAGACTTCAGGCAGGGGCAATGGCAAAAGCCAGGCTGGCCATGCACCGTACTCACCTGCAGACTCGGCGCAGCCCCTGCAGCTCGATGCCCTCCTCCTCCTCGTACGTGGCCATACTGTCCCCCAGCTTGAGGACGCAGTCCGAGAGGCCCCGGTAAGCGTCGGCGCAGGCGGGTCCGGCTGCCAGCAGCCCGGCCAGGTGCCCTGCCAGCACCGGGGGGCGAAGTGAGCACCGGCACGTCTGCGGACAGAGCCCACCTCCGCCCCGGCGTGCCCCGGCTCGGCGAGCAGCCCCTTCCACAGGACAGCCTCGAGCCCCCGCTGCCCCCCGACTGTGCCCGGCGTTGTCGGGGTCTGCCCAGAGCCCAGCGGACACGGGGCGAGCCGACCCCAGTCACCCCGGGCTGCCATCCCAACACCGGCACCCGCTGCCCGGGGGATAGTGACCGGCGGGGGGACCCGCCAGAGGAGCCGCGCGAACCCCGCCCGGACGACAGGAGAGAAGGAGGAAGGGGACACCTGATCGCATCGCCCCCTCCCCCGGGCCACCCCAGACACCGCCCGGTCCCCCCGCTCCGATATCCCCTCACCCAGGGCCAGGAGCAGCATGGCCGGGCCCCGCCGCTGCCCCATCCCTCCGCCGGGCTCGGGCTGCAGCCCCGCTCCCGCTGCCGGTGCCCGCACCACCGGGGCCGGCAGCGCTCCTTTCCCTCCCGCCTCCGCGGGGAGGGCACCCGTCCCCAGTCGCCGCTAATGAGCGGCTTCGGCCGCGGCTAATTAAGAGGGGGCTGGGCCGTGGCTAATGAGCGTCCAGGGGCACCCCCAGCCCCTCACCCGGCAGCGCCGGGATCTCGCAGCCCCTCATTTCCCCACATCGCATCTCACCGGGACTCTCTGCCAGCACCCAGCGCTGCCCGCCCTCTGCATCCACCTCCAGGCACCAGCGCCCATGGCGCCCCGGTTCCAGCATCCTCACCCCAAAGTCTCCCATCCCCTGCCCCCCACAGCCTCTGCTGCCCACTCCGGGCGTGACACGATTCGGGGACATGCGACAGTGCCCACTGCCAGCAGCAAGATTCTGGGCAGGGTGAGAATCTCTTCGCTTGGCTTGAGTCTCTTGAACAGCACAGGAGAACACAATGAAGGGTGGGAAGCAAAGCCCAGAGTGTTTGAAGGGTCAAAGCCTTAAACATCAGCACCTACAACTCCAAAACCTTCTGCCCAGACCCTGGCTCCAGCAATTCCCAAGACTATATGGTCTTTGTGCCATCAATTGGGATTTTGCATGTCTGTGGACTGATCCCAGCTCTCGCTCCAGGAATCCCTTTGGCTCCAGCAGGAAGGGGAACAGAAAGTTTCCTGCCTTCTTTGGTAGCATTGCTGTGGTGGCTGGTCGTGTCAGACCCCTGTCTTTGCTGGTGACAGCTTTGCTCTTGGGGACACTGCTTTGCACCAGCCCATAAATATGACTAGTACCAGGACATTCATAAGTGGGACTCCTCTGTGCACGGGTACCCTCATCCCTGGGGCAGCTGCACCACCACACCCAGACACCTCCAGCACAAGCAACCCAGAGCAATTGGAAACCACAACTCTGCAAACACTGCATGCACCCAAATCGAATGCAAAAATAGTTGGGGTGTGAAACCCAAAGACTATTTCTTTACAAAAGATCAATAGAAACAATAACTACAACATTTATTTACAGACTATTGCCACGTGCTGCACCTTCATCAGTCCTGGAAGAAAAGCAAGCAGCATGGTCATTTCAGTCAGGCTACTGGCTGCTGCACTTTCTATTTGCCACCAGCCCGGGACATGCAGGGGAGAACCTGGCCCAGAGGTGTCACCACATGCCCACAGCTACCTGGAGGGACAAGCTATCCCCAAGGGTTCTTCCCAAGAGCTTGCACAATACCCCAGGGCACAGGGCTGCCCCGTGGCACCAAGGGCAAAGTCTGCAGAATAGCTCAGTTGCCTGTAAGTAAGTGGGATATGATGACGAGGAAATTCCTCTGGGACAGGCACCCTCTACCAGCCCTGCCTGCTCCTTCTTTGGCCGAGGCTGGTGTCCTGCTGCCTGCACACGACCTCCCAGCTCTACCTGCTCCCGTGCCAGCAGCTGGCAAGCAGAGATGTCTGTATGGCGTGGGGCCCGAGGACGTGGGGACATGACACCTCCGGGGCTTGGCAGGAGCCTCCTCCAGCACCGCACAGGGACTGTTAGCACTGGGACAGGGGTCCTTCCCTCGGGACAGGGCATGGCCAAGGAACCGGCTGGCTCCAGGCATGGAGTGGTGCTGCAAACACCATCCAGGCTCCCCCCACCTCGCCTCGCCTGCGGAGATTCTCATTTCTCCGCAGCCACATTCCTTTGAGGGTGTTTATGGCTTTTCTGTCTCCCCGCTGTCCCAGGCTAAAATCTCCCCTTTTAAGGGAGCCACAGGACCACGGGTTGCTGGAGCTTTGCCGGCTGCAGGCTGCTCCTTTGCAAAGTATCGCCTCATTTACTGGAAAAGCAGCCTTGCCTTGCCTTGTTTTTTGTCTTGACTCCACGATTTTCTGATGGAGTCAAACTGCTGCTAACTCCCAGCCCCATCCACGCACGCCTCCCAGAGAATACGATGTGTTTTCACCAGCAAGTGATTCACCTGTGCCTGGAACTGGTTTGCCTTCCCATTAGCTGCCGATTCCTCCCCAGCTCCATCCTCACCCCGCAGCTCTCTGACTCACCTCCCAAACCTCTAATAAACGGGAAAAACCTGAGCAGGAAGAGCAGGAGGAGCAAGTCACCTTACATTTTCTCACAATGACAGGGGCACTTTGATGCTGCCCCCCCTGAGGTCTTTTGGCAGGAGCTGGACTCCGTGTCGTGGAGAGAAGAGGTGACATTCCACCCTGGGCTCGTGACCTGGGCATTTGCGGTAAGGGCGAGGGCTGTTGACACAAGACAGTGCTGTGAGCCTGCACTGGAGGCACAGGGGAGGCAGAGATGCTGCAGCAGCTGAGACAGACCCTGCAGGTTTCTAGCAATACTTATTCTTAGAGCTCCGTACCAGAAGTGGAGACTCTTCACTGACTCCAGCATCACTTCTGTCCCCTCTCACCTTTTGGCCCGGGGCAGGCACGCTTTGCTACGAGTAAAAAAAAAAAAAAAAAAAAAAAAATCATTATGTAGAGCTGGCTTGCTTGCAATGGTTTAATTGGAATAAAATGTGTGCCCCGCTGAGCGGCATGGCTTGTGCTGAAGAGCCAGGATGAGTCAGGCTCGGTGCCGATGATATCAGTGCTTTTCCAACGCCCTCCCGGCAAGACAGGATGAAGGGGCCACGACAGCGAAGGGCCTGGGAACGTGTCCCTCTGCACGGGCAGCACCCACATGTGCCGTCCCCGCAGCGGGGATTCGGGATGCGGCGAACTCTGGGGACCTCGGGGTGCTCCGGAAACTCGTGTGCGCACACACAGCCTCCACGCCTCGCAGCAGCGCCTGGTGCCAAAAGACACAGACGCGTCACATAGCAGAGACCTGAGCTAATTCCCCGGCCCTGCCTCCTCGCCCCTCCAGCGGCAGGGCCAGCCAGGGCAGGGCAGGGGGGCAGCAGGGACGGTGCCGACCGGCTGATGCTGCTCGGAGGCCACACGGAGCTGTGAACATGCCAGCGCCGGCAGGTACCCAGCAAAGATTTGGTCACTCAGCTGCTCAGAGGCCATAAGCCCCCACTCGTACTACACCAGCCAGGTCCCCCAAACCACAGCACTGGCATCCCACACTACGGGCAAACATCAGGCAGGAAGGATAGGGAGTGCTTATGGATAGGGATAAATATTTACGTTGACAAAATTCAAAATCACCGTGAAAGCTGAAGCCAGCCGCAGGGTGCAGGCTCCGGGTACCCAGCACGAAGTCAGTTTTCGGCAGCAGGAGGTCCCAGGAGATATAGGGGGGACAGCAAAGCGACAGCAGCCAAAATATAGCTGAGACACAAACAGTACACAGTTATCTTTTGTTATGCAGACAGTGAGAGGAACACACTGAGAACGGGAGAGGCGAGACACGCCACAGACATTGGAAACTCCCTGCCAGCTACAGCAAAGGGCACAGTGGATGTCCCCCGTTCTGGCCTGGCAGGGACCAAGGTCCGGGCAGAGCTGGCGCTGGGCACGGCGAGGCACTGACTCACCCTGCTGAGACACAGGAAGGAGGCGGCGGCCAAGTCCTTGGCTCTGCCAAGGAGCAGCCCTGATGTGCAGGGCTGAACGGAGGAGAAAACACCCCAGAGTGGGGTCTGCTGGGGATAAGGGTCTCACAAGGCCAGGAGTGAGATGGGGAGGGCCCATCAATATATCATGCTGTCCTCTCTCCCGCGGGAATTCGTGAGCTGGGGATTTTGAGAAGATAAGCAAAGAAAAAGCAAGCATGAATGGTAACTGTTCTCCCCGCCCAGGCAGAGCCCCTGCCTTTCCGATTCCCCCTGCCCACCTCCTGCCACGCGGGGCACAGCTCCTGCCGGGGCAGGGCACCTGCAGCCCACCACTGCGGGCGCTGATCTCTGCCTGGGGCTGCTCTGGTGGGTAGGGACCCTCTGCAGGGACCCTTCTTCGGGGCCAGGGACCCTGCATGGAGACACTCCATGGGTCCCGGTAGAGCAAAGTACCGGGTACCGCGCGCCGGGACCCTGCTCTCCATGGAGAACGGGAACCCTTCACGGGGACTTTCTGCTTCTCCCTGTGAACGGGAGAGCCCGTCCCCGCCGCAGAACACCCGGCGGCCCCGGCAGCGGCGGTGCGGGACCCCGCGGGGCAGCAGCGGGAGGCGCGGCCGCGGTGCGGCGGTGATGGGCGCGCCGGTACCGCCCCGTGCCGCGCCGAGCACCGCCCCGCAGAGCGGCTTGGGAGAGCGGCGGCGGCGGCGGGGGGGCCGCACTGATCCCCGTCCCCCCGCCCGGCCCGGTCCGGCCCGGTCCGGTCCGGTCGCAGCAGCCGCATGTCGGGGCCCGGGGCGCAGAGCCGCAGCCGGCGGCTGCCCGGTAAGTGCCGGCCGCGGGATGGGCTCGGCGGGATGGGAGCGGGGCACCGCACCGGGCGGACGGGCAGGGCGCGGGTGCCACATCCCTTCCATGCTCCCCGCAGCGCCCACCTGATGCCCCTGGCAAAGCGGCTGTGCCCCACCTGCTGCCCTCGGAGCCTCCAGCCCCGGCCGCCCCCTCGCCCCTCGCTGCACCAACCTGCTGCCGGCCCCGCTGCCCGGCTGCTTTCGGACAGGGGCTGCCCGGGAAGCTCCGTGCCTGGGACGGGGATGCTCGGGGAGCGGGGAGATTTGATGGACACCTGCTTGGGAAGTGGCAGAGCTCGGGAACCTGTTGGGTCACAGGCTTGTTTTGGAGTGGCATTGGCAGCCCTCAGAGCCCCGTGGCTCTCGGAAGGAGCGGATCCCCCCCGTACCCGCAGGGCTGAGGATGCTGAGCAGAGCAAACTCAGTGGCGAGCGGCGGGGCGAGCGGCAGTCGGGGGACCGGGGCTTGTAGAGGAGCAGCCTGCCAGGCACCGTGCCCGGGTCGTGCCTGCCGTGCCTCGGGCACCGCGCTGCCCCGTTCTCATGCTTCTCCTCGCGTGAAAGGAAGCAGGGCCCCGCAAATAGCAGGGTCTTATGACACAGCCTCTGCCGGGGAAGAGCTCCGGGCGGCAGGGAAGGATATTTTTAGTGCTGAGACGCAGGGGATTTGGAGATCGCTTGAAGGAGTGCAGGCTATGAAACCACGGCACACACAGGGGTTACGAGGTGCCATGTCCTCTCTCTCCATTCCCCCCCGCCTCTGCTTTTTCCCTTGCCAAAACCACTGCCTCCCTCGCACTCGCCTGGTGCATTTCCTCTCATCAGGACTACGGTTATTTTTTGCTGTGCTGCAACACGAGGTCAGACGTGCCGATGGAGAACTGTGCAGGGCATTAACACTCAGGCAGCCAGAGTCTGAGCATCCCATCTCTGCATGGCCTGACCCTGTGTGATTCTCTGGGGCATTCCCAGCTCTCCTCACCAGCTTCTCCCAAGGCTGAAGGAGCTGAAAGCCCTTGGGAGTTATCTTTGGTACGCAGGGGTTATGCTGGAGCAGGGTGACAGGGAAAGGCTTTGCCATCTCTGCACAGCCTCCCAGATGATGCCGAGGCAGCTGAGGAGCTGCGTTGCCCCTCACCCATCTCCTCGCAGACCTGGAGGGGGTAAGGTGCATTCTGGCAAGCTGGGGGCAGTGGGGCATATTTGGCTTCTCTGGAGGAGCAGAGCAGGGGTTTGGGCTCCAGGAAGGCTCAGGGAGGAGGGCAAAAGCCAGCTTACTCCAGCCCTTCCATTCATCAGAGACCTGACCCATGCTTGGAGCATCCTCCCAGTCTGCTCACCTCCCCAGCACCTGCTGCTCCTTTCCATAGCCCATATTATTTTTTAGGACCTTCTTTAAATCCCTCGAAATCTCTGCAAGATATTGCAGAGCTGTGGCCTCAAGAAAAGGCCATTCCCATCTTCTCTTGGCCTTGTGCCTTCACTAACAATCCTTCTCCCAACCCAAACACACCCCTCCTATTTACCGGCACAGAGGGGGGTGTGCCGGCATCCCGTTGGCCATGAGGGATGAAAAGCACATTCCCTCCCAGTGGAAATGCAGCTGGGTCCGAGTACGCCCTAAGCTGGTATTCCCAGCACTCTTCAGCCCTATCTGGCCCCTGCCCCATCCAAACTGCATCCCATGGTTGCTCCTGTCCCAACCCTGCTTTGGTGAAGGTGTGGATGGGAGAGCTGACAGAGTTTCGCCTCTAAGCCAACCCTCCCACGCCTTTCCCCACCACAGCGTGGCCACGAGCCCACACAACGCGAGGGGTGGTGGCTCCTCAGTGTGCAGGGCAGAGGACCATGGGGCCATCGTCCTCGCCCACAGCCCACCCTCATCTCATCCTAGCAGCAGGTGAGAAGGAAATCCCTGCCTGCCCTTCCTGTGGGGGATCCTGCCCTGTCCTGCCCGCCCAAACTCTGCAGCAGTGTTTGGCCCCAGTTCCTCTCCAAGCTGCGCTGGCGAAGGAGCCGTGAGAGCCGGAAGGATCTGAAGGCAGCGGGGCGCTCGGAGCCGCCGCAGCAGCGCTGGGCGGTTCAGCCAGCGGGGCAGAGCCTGGCTCTGAATGCTGATCAGCCTCCGGCCCCTTGGCTGAGCGGGCTGGAGTAATAACCATGACAATAGTAATAAAAGCCAGGCCACCAGCAGGTACCGACAGATCCCCCACGGTGCACAGGGGCCGTATTGTATGCGCGAACGTGTCCCGCGGTGGGAACATGCCAGCAGGATGAGACAATCCCCTCGACTGACAGCCACGGAGTGTGACCGGCCGTCACATGGGGAAGGGCCGCGGCAGGGAACGCCGCGCTCCTTTATTTCCCCGGCCAGGGTTGCCGAGGGGCAGCCACACTAGCAGGGCTGTTCGCTCGCCCTGGGCCCGGAAGAGCCCTGCGAGGGGGGAAGGCTCCATCCCCGACTCTCACCGCGGTCACGGGTCAGGCAGGGCCAAGCACAGCCCCAGCTGCTGTCTCCCGCTGCCGGCGTTCCTTACATAATGGGATCTCAGTGCTCGTGCCCAACTCCCCGACCAGAGCTCGAAAACAAGTTCATAAACAGGTCCTGCTAATTTCTCCCTCAAGAGAAACCCTGGCGCCCACAGGAATGCTGCCACCAGCAGCCGTCATCACTCTCCCCAAGCACACTTACTCCGAGTATCGGTCACGTGCCGGGGAGAGCATTAACAGCCACATTCATGGCACTCACGACAGCACCCGAGAGCATTCTGCTTTATTTTGTATTTGCACTGCACAAGGATTTGTGCACTGGTCCTTACCTCCATACTGAGGTCCCTTTGGCAAGACGTCCCACGGAGAGCTGGTCTGTCACCCTGAATCCCAGAGCCAGCACAGCCTCTGGCCTGAGCCCAGCCTCCCTACAGCTGGAGCCCGATGGGCTCTCCTCGGTGTGGTGAACTGCGGCACTTTGCCATGGATTCAGCACAGCTGGGCTGAGGAGCACAGCTCTGCCTGGGACAGCCAGCTGCTAAAGGGACACAGCTCCATAATCAGTGCCTTGATCACCCCCTCCTTGTCTCTGGCTCCATTCTGCTCTGCAGATAGCACAGGGAGGCTGGGGGTTTTTGCTGTATCCCAGTGGGACCGGGCTGCAGCCACCTGGTGAATTGGCTTACCTGGAAGGAAAGGTTCACTGGCACCACCATCCTGGGCCCTGCACTGAGCCTCAGCACCAGAGCAGGTACCAGTGCTTTGGTCAGACATACCAAGGCAAAGACCCCTGCAGGCAGCCTGGACTGCTGCCCCAGGCATTGCAGGATCAGAGCCTCTTCCGGAGAGTGTGGAGAGTGCGTGGTGAGTCGCCCTGAGTCACGGTGCATCCCCACGTGGTGCTGCCAGCACAGCCCAGCCCAGCCCGTCGGGGCAGGCACCTGCAGATGATGGGGTTTCACTGAAGGAGGCCCTAGAAACGGGATGCAGAGAAGCCCTGGAAGAGCTCTCAGGAAGATGTGACACTGATCTCCATGACATCTCACCAGGCTCACCACTTTTCTCCTACGTGGCTCCTGTGCTGCTCCATGCTGCTGGCAGCCAGCTGCCCTGCTGTCCTTGCCCCTGCCCCTGTTCCTGCCAGACAGGGTGGGGATGCTGCTCCCTCTGTTCCCTTCTCCCTAGCCTGAAGGAGCAGAGGGTTTGGGCTGTGCTCGGGCAGAGCACAGGATGTTTGTTTGGTTTCCTTGGTTATTACACTGCCTGCTCCAACAATCACATTTTCCTTGTGCCGGTTGGGCCAAGTGCAGCAGAGAGGAAATGTGGAATGGCTGAGGTCAAACACCAGCCTGGGAACAGCTGGGGCCACCAGCCACAGCCTCTCTGTGCCACTTGGGTCCTTGCTATTTTGGGTACCCAGCCCAAAAGGAAGTTGCTAAGACCAGGGATGCAGCAGCAAACTGCTTCAACAACAGCCCAAGGGCTCCCATCACTCCCTCCCATGAGCTGGGGACACAGGCACCGGCGGTGAACTGCGCGAGGAATTACAGGAATGAAAATGTTTGTGCAGGCAGAAGCCAAGCTGGCTGTGAGCGGGGATGTGAGCGGGAGCCTGCGGGCGTGGGGGCGACTGCATTTATAGTGACGGTGGTGGCGGGGGTGTGCACATGCAGGGCTGTGCGCGGGCAGGGGTGACAGCGTTGCAGCTTCCTTTTATTCCTTATACATCCTTGAGCCCAGAAAGCCTGAAGCACTAAGGCCAGCTCTTGACCCTGGGGGTTCCCCTGCTCGTTAGCATTCACAGACAGCCCCCTGTTTGGTAGCAGGGAAACTGAAACTTGAGCGTGTGCAAACCGCGGCTGATCTCACACCAGCTCCCTTTGCCCTTTGATAATTCCCTTCAGCAGTTGTGAGCACAGCGTCTGAGCTCCCCATTCCTGGCTGCCCTGCACCTCAGGAGAGGGATCTGAGGCTCCAGCACAACAAGTGCTGGTGACGCTGTTGTTCCCATGTGTAACATCTATCCATGGTGACTAAATCAAAGTGTGCTGGTAAAGCAGAGCAGAAGGGAACCACCAACCATCCAGCACAACCATGCAGTGTGAGCTGGGACAGGCAGAAGGGCTCAGACAGCCCTGCCTGGTCCAACTCTCCTCACCTTTTCTCCCCAGCTGACATGGAGCAGGCCCAGCGGAACCTGGATGCAGAGCAAATGCAGCAGCAGCAGCAGCTGAAACTACGGGAACGGCAGAAGTTCTTTGAGGAGGTTTTCCAGCATGATGTGGATTTCTTCTTCCCAATGTCTCACCTGCAGATAGAGCACCGGAGACGTACGTGCTGTGGGCACCAGCACAGGGCTGGGGGTGTTTCAGGGGACAATGACATAGGGGTTGGAGATTGCTGGGACATCCCCAGTCTAAACAGGACATGTATATCCTGAACCAAGATGGGTCACACTGGCTGTGTGTGGGTGTGCTGTGGATTACTCACACCCCTTAACTGAAGGCACGTGGGTACCCAGGCTGGCACCCTGTAAAGTCTGGCTTTGGGCAGGCTGCATTTTGGAGCAGGGACAAGGACTGCAATGACACAGCAGGCGCTTCCAGAGGGATGTTTTAAGGAAATATGATTTTCCTGGGAGCTCTTACTAGCAAGTAGAATTCACTTCCTTGTGGCAAGGCTGGTGTCCCACCTCAGGGTCCTGCCTGCACAGAGCTGATGGTGCCCTTTGCCTGGCACTATCACTCACCTTTTTGCTGGCCTCTGTCTCTGCAGCCCCCTTAGGCAGCATTTCCTCCATGGAGGTGAACGTGGACATGCTGGAACAGATGGATGTGCTGGACCTGTCAGACCAGGACACTGTGGATGTGTTTCTGGGCTGTGGGACAGAGGAGAGCAGCATTGCTGGGTCTCTGCCAGGTATGTGCAGTCCCAAGCCCTCTGTGGGCCAGGCTGGAAGCCCTTCCTGCCCCCAGTGCCCACACTGACTCATTCTTCAGCCCCAGCCACCCTGTGGGCAGATCCACACCCACCCAAAGGCAGACATTGGTGCTGGGTTTCTGAAGTTGGAGGGACCTCATACTGGGCTGTTCCACATCAGTATCCAGCTCCACAGCCCAGACATACATTACAGACCCCTGTAAATACCTTGTGCTGCAGAAGACAGAAGAGCCCAGGCACCTTCAGAGTCTGTGAGTCAAATTCTCCTGCCCCAAAGCTTCTCTGGAGCAGCCAGTGCCTTGTCACAACTCCCAAGGTCCCCACCATGCTGCTGAGTTCATCGTGCTGAGCAGGAAGGCTGCAGAACCTCCACCAGGGAAGGTCTGCAGGGAAAGCATGGGGTGCCAGCACATTCCTCCCCACTCTCATACTGTAGTGAGGTCAAACCAAAAGTCTCCTCGCCTGCTGCAGCCAACAGCCTCAAGCAGCATGGCTCTGAGCCGTGTTTCAGACAAGTTGGAAGAGGCTTCATTGCCAAAACTGGGATGGAATGTGCAGCAACTGCCCTGAGCCAAGGCGGGGGTGTGAGGTGGGGAATAGCTGGAGTAGCCACATGGGGAGCAGTCAGGAATGCACAGCCCACTGAGGAATGAGTCTTGGAGGGGCTATCCATGAATTTTAGGCAGCAATAAACCTCCAAAAGCTATTTTCATTCTCATACTGCTCTCTTCTCCAGGGGCAGATGCTAACCAGTGCCCAGAGGAGATCACCCTGCAAGTGCCCAATGCAGCTGAGAGCAAGTCTCGCATTTCCTCCACATCCTCTGCCTCCACGGATCTGAACAGCCTGGACACCAGCGAGGAGGGGGCCGAGACCCCCGTGGTGCAGTCGGATGAGGAGGACCTGCAGGAGGACAGTCCCAAAGAGCAGGTGGTGAGAAGCTAGCAGCCAGCTTTGCCCTGCTCCCAGCCTCCTCCCTACGGACTTGCCAGCCCACAAGAAGGAAAGCTGCTGGTGCTCAGTAAACCCCATTCTGGACTGCTGTCCTGCCAGAGGGGAGAGATGGTTTTCCCCTCCTCTCCCTCCATGTGTTCTCCTGGCAGCCAAAGGACAAAGAAAGGGGTATTGTAAGCTCCCAAAATTAACTCTTCAGGCTTTGCTGCTAACACTCCCTGCTTCACCCACCCCCCCCCAAAATGCCCAGCATCCCACAGCCCCACCATTCCCAGAAAGCCATCCCTTAGGATGTCAGCTCCCCCTGCCCTACTGACAAAGGTTCTGTCCAGACAAGCACTTAACGACGGCACAGAGAGAAATAATACTGATCTAACCAAGCAGTGGATGTGTCTGTCATTGGGAGAAAATAGCATGGGGGATGAGGGGTCAGAGTGGATTACAGGATGGAGAGCAGTGCAAAGCCAGTGTGCTCATTGTGCCATGCAGGAGCAAATGGAATCTCCTGTGTCACAGCCCAGGGATGGTTCCTGTGCCCAGGGCAGGAACAGACAGCACAGACCTTGGCATAGAAGGGCTCTTGGTACAGCAGGTCACAATGGTGAGCAACTCAGGCTCTGCAATTGACACAGCTGGCCTGAGCAGGGCTGGGGTGCTTGTGATCTGGAACCACCAGCCATGAGAACAGTGGGGACTTCCCAGGCAAATGGGCTGAGCAGAGAACACCAGCAGCTGCTCCCCCAGTGCTGCTCCACAGGGGTGAAGGAAGTACCACCAACATGAGGCCACTTTACAGCCCACTGTGCTTGGTCCCTGCAAGGCCAGGCCAAGAGGAGCTGGGCAAAAGCTGGCCACGGGCCCCCTGCCACCATCAGTGGCTGCAGGCCAGGAAAGCACTGTCCCTGCCCCTGCATCAGCACAACTGTGGTGACCATGGGGAAAGGAGCCTGCAAGATAAGCAACAAAAGCCAGGGAATGCTCCTCACTCTGTCTGCTTCCCAGAGGGTGTTGAGACATTACTGCACTGTTCCTATGCCAACCAACACTTTTTGGGACCAGCTGGAGTGCCCCATATCCGAGTGCAGCATAAAGGTGTTGCATATGCTGCCTTAAGCTGGGAAATTGATCAAGAAAAGGGGACAGGCTTCATGACTTTTCAGGAAACACAGGGAGTTCCTTACTTAGGTGTATGGTAATTAACAGTTCTGGATGGATGTTTTTACCTTTAATTTGGCTGATCACTTCCAAAATGCATCCAAACCTTAATTACCTACCAGTATCCTGTTGCAAGGAGTTGCTAAGTGTAAAAAAAAAACAAACCAAAACCAACAATATTATGTAAATAGATTTTTTTTTCCTGGGCATGCTGACTTTCTGGTTTTATGTGATGCCACTAATTAGCAAGAGGGGAAAAAAGAGATATAAAGCAACTCTTTATTCTTTACAAATACTGAATCACATTGTCAGCTCCAAGTTATTATTGCATGAGGGACCTTAGATCTGAGCAAGTAAGTGGGTAATCAACAAGGTATACCAGCTGGTAAGTGGCAACAACACGTTGTTATAATATATATGCATATTTTCTACTGGAGCAAATCATCGCCACACTCAAATCATCACCGGGACAATAGAAGATGGTGTGAGCTCCATGGGGCCGTCCCCGCCGGCGCTGCCTTGCCGTGGCTGCCGTTCCCTTCCCCCGGGGCGGCCCCGGGCTGGCGGATGCTGGAAGCGAGGCGCTCCCGGATGGCTCCGCACCCGGAGAGTCACGGTGCCCTTCGGAAAGGAGACGAGGAGCGAGGGAGAGCCGCCAGCCGCGGGAAGAGCTGAGAAGTGGAAGTCACCTGGGGACAGGCACAGTCCTCGCAGCGTCCTCGGGCACAGCCAAGCCCTGCAGGGAACCACCCAAGCTGAGACCGTGCCAGGGCTTCCCCTGCAGCACCAATTTCACACAGGTGGAAAGGAGCCCTCGGGGAGCCGCTTAACCCCCTCTGAAACCACCAGAGTTGCCGCGACCATCCCTGTGGCTCCTTTCCGACGCAGAATATTCTGCAATTCTGTGAAAGCGCTGGCGCTCGCTCCTGGGCTGAGGGCAGATGTAGGCACAGCCACGCTGGCGCTTCCCCCCGCGGAGGCTCCAGGCTCGCTCCGTTCAGCAGCTCCAGGTGACAGGCCGGGACAGCCCCGCGGCCCGGGCGCACACAGCGTCTCCATAGCACCCCCGGAAGCGGCGCCATTGGCGGAGAGGGCGGAAGCGGAAGCGGCGCGGGAGGCAGGGGTGGGGCGGGCGGCGGGATGGCGGCGGCGTTGCTGCCGCTGCTGCTGCTGCTGGCGGCAGGGCCCGGGCCCGGGCGGGCAGACGCGGGGCAGGAACGGCGGGACGCGCTGCGGGAGGAGCTGCTGCTGACCCCGCTGCCCACCGGCGATGTGGCCGCCACCTTCCAGTTCCGCACGCGCTGGGACGCGGACCTGCAGCGGGGAGCAGGTAGGGCGGGCCCGGTCGGGGCGGACCGCTCCGCTATTGGCTGGCCCGGGGGCGGACCGCGCTGCTATTGGTTGGGGCGCGGCGCAGGGGCGGGGCTACCAGGGAGGGACCACGGGCCGTGATGGTGTGCCTCGGCGATGACGTCACGGGTACGAGTGACGTCAGAGGCGGAGTGAGGTGAGCGGAGCGAGGCTGTGGGGACGGAGCGTTGCGGTGACATCACACGAGGGGGCTCGGGGCCGTGACGCAAGCGGGCTGTGTGTGATGGTGCAAGCAGAGGCAGTGTCAGGTGGTGACGTCATGTTTGGGCAGGCCCTGGTGTGATGTCAGGGGCAGGGATCGGGGGATGAGATGGGCAGGGACTGACGCTGCCCACAGTCTCTCACTACAGGCTCTTCCCGAAGGCGCTGGGGCGGCTGGTGGCAGCGCTGGGCGTGCGGGAGCTCCACCTCGCGCTCACCCAGGGCTTCTGGCGCACCCGGTACTGGGGGCAGCCGCCCCTCCAGGCACCCGCTGGCGCTGAGCTCTGGGTCTGGTTCCAGCCCACGGTCACCGAGTACGTACCCTGCCATAGATCTGTCCCTCTGGGTCCCCTCCGTGGCCACTGCTCCCAGGAGCTGTTGCTCATCTCTCATGGTGTGTGAGAGGGCCTCCTGGGCTGAAAAATATCTGCTGGGAAGAAGAGCCCAGGAGTAGCTCTAACAAACCACAGAACATACCCCGTCTGTTCACAGGACAGGATGTGGTGCTGAGGGCAAATCCTTGTTCACTAAAGGCTCAAGTAATTCCCTTGTGGGCTCTGTGATGACAAACCCCTTGCTGCAGTAATACAGTGGGGCTGTATCTTGACTTCTCATCCATGACTCACTTCCTTTGAGTCCCATCCAATACCTGTCACCATCTCCCTTAGCACACTGCCCCTGTTCAAGCTGCAGCAGCCCTGTGGGGACTCACAGAGCTTTCTCCTCCCTGCAAGTGTCCCATTCCTCATCTGCTGGTCGGGTCAGCCTTTGGAGCTGCACCAAGGCATTGCTTTGGGTCTCAGAGCCCCTTCCCCATTCACACATCACCTCCTGCATGTTCCCTGCTCCCCTGGCCTCTCTCCTCACATACCAACTGTGCCCACTGCCATGTCCCTTGGCTGTGTGATGCCTGTGTGTCTCTGCTGTATGTCCCTGCTGTCCCTCAAATCTAATGTGTCAGAATAAAAAAAACAAGAGAACTGGGGATTGCAAGCCCAGAAGTCTCTCTGCACACTCCATGCAGCTTTGGTAATCCAGTGTGGTCACCCCACTGTATTTACTGAATGTTACTGACTTAACACTTGTTGTTTCAAGGATTTGAGCTGCTGAGTAATCTTTGGTGTCTGTTCTCACACAGTGTTGACAAAGCCTGGAAAGAATTGAGTAACATCCTTTCGGGGATATTCTGTGCTTCTCTCAACTTCATTGACTCGACCAACACAGTGATTCCAACAGCATCCTTCAAACCCCTGGGTTTAGCCAATGGTGAGCCTGGCTCTGTCCTCTCACTCTTGCCTCTCACTTTAGTTCTGCCCTGTGCCACCGCCAGCATTCCAGGTGCAGGTCCTGCAACGACTCTGGGTCTGGGTGTGTACAACAGCATCTGTTAACCTCTTCATAGAAGCATTTCCTCTCCCTACAAACAAGTCTTGGATTTAAACAGAGCAAACCCACAAGTAGTACATGGCAGATGCTCCCAGGCCCTTATCTATCTCTATGAAAAGTGTTTTACAAAACAGGGAGGGCTACGGGATTTAAGGCATTCACGAAAAATAATCTGCTAGGATATGTCATTACCCATTCTTTCCAATCACTCTGAACAGAGTGGGATCTACTTCTGGTGGAGCTCACAGCATTTCAGGCATACTGAGAGGGTGTTGGGATGTGGGGTACACTGAGGGTGGAACAGATCTGCTGCTGTCCTCATGCGTGTAGCAGTAGCAGCCTGCTGATCTCCCTCTCCCTGCCCAGGGACGGATCACCATCTCCTGCGTTACGCTGTCCTGCCCCGGGAAGTCGTCTGCACAGAGAACCTCACCCCTTGGAAGAAGCTGCTGCCCTGTGGCTCAAAGGTAAAGACAAGTCCTGCTGCCTAATTGGGCCACTCCTGATGGACTTGGGCTCCCAGCAGCAATTTGGGAAATTCCCTCAGGGCCTTTCTCTGGTGGGAGCAGAGGACAGGGCAGGGCTGAGTTTCTCCTTTGCTCCCTGCAGGCTGGGCTCGCTGTGCTGCTGAAGGCTGAGCGCTTGTTCCACAGCAGCTACCACTCACAGGCAGTGCACATCCGCCCCATCTGCAGGGTAAGTGCTGGGCTCAGCTCCCTTCCTGAACGCCCCAAGAGAAAATCCAAAGCCATTGTCACATTGCAAAGTATCACATTGGTTTGCCCAGTTACTCTGTGATGGGTTTACTGTGTCTAACACAACTGTCATCCTGCTTCTCTGGTAACCCCAATGGAAATCTTGCAATCCTGGTGGAGTTCCAGCTCCATCCTGGTGTTCTCCCCCTACAGAAGGTGTGATCAGAACTGCTTGTCTTTTTCTTGTCCAGGATGCCTCCTGCCTGGCTATGTCTTGGGAGCTCAGACAGACGCTCACTGTGGTCTTTGACTTCTTTTCCAGTGGCCAAGGAAAGAAAGGTAAGCTTGGTGTGGCCATGCTCAACTGCTCCCAGCCTGCAGCACTTGACCTGCCACCTGACTTTGCTTCCCACAGACTGGTCCCTCTTTAAGATGTTCTCTCGCACGCTGACTGACACGTGTCCTCTGGCATCGCAGAGCAAAGTCTACGTTGACATTTCCCCTAAAAACAAGGTGAGCTCATGGGCCAGGAAGCATGCCCTGCTCCCTCAGTTCAGCCAATTCATGTGGCTCTGAAACATCCTCACCTCCATCCCCTGCATGGCCTGGCCCCTCACGGGCTAATGAAGGGAGGTGATTTCCTTGCTCTGAGCAGGGCTGAGGGGATGAGCCTGGTGGTGTTAGCAAGAGCACAGAGCTGGCTGTTCCGTGGGAAAGCTCAAGGCTATTTGGAGGGACTTTGCCCAGTGCTGCCAGTTTCTTCAAGGGGCACTTTTTCCTTTCATGGTCCATTTGCTTTCCTCAGGAAAAGGAGCTACTGGAAGTGTCCCCCCCTCCAACATCAGTACACGAAGCTATTGTCCAGGGAGACAAGAAAACCTATGCTGTGTATGACCTGCTGAGCCCCTCGCTCTTCAACACTTCTCGCAGCCTCAATGTGCAGCTCAAGTGGAAGCGGCCCCAAGACAGCTGTGAGTGAGCAGAACTTCACTTCATCTGCACCACTGGCCAGGGCTCCAGGGCTGAAAATCACCCCACTCCTGTCCTTGCTCTTCCCCAGCGGAAATGCCCATTCCCATACTCCATGCCCAGCGGTATGTGGGGGGGTACGGGCTGCAGACTGGAGAGATCTGCACCCTCATCTACAACACCCACCCTTACCGAGCCTTTCCCGTGATCCTGCTGGAGACTGTGCCCTGGTACCTGCGGCTCTACGTGCACACCCTGACTATCATCACCAAAGGGAAGGAAAACAAGCCCAGTAAGTAAACCCTCCAAGCAGCACATGCCACCCGATTCCCTTGGCATGAGCAGCTCATTCCAAAGATGGTTGAATCCCTCTGTCAGGCCTCAGTGATCACTGGGAAACTGGATTGTGAAACAAAACATTTTAGGATGTTTACCTAGCCCCAAGTTCAGTGCTCACAACAGATGAGAACCATTAAGTGTGTGTTATTTATAAGAGGCATGTAGATGGTGTTTCATTATCCAACAAAGGTTTAAACCAACATTAATTAATTTTTGTACCACAGGAAGCTCAGTTTAAAACTGATGACTGGGTTTTATCTTGCATTTATACCTTTCCTTATGAATACCTGACTTTCATGGGTCAGTAGCTTTAAAGACCAGCTAAATTTAGCTTTAACACATGCTTCTTGCTATGGGTACATCTTCACTTGCCTAGAAGACCTCTCTCAGGACAGTGGAAGCAGGAGCATCCACCTCATGGGAGATGTCCAGGCAATATGAGATTGGTTCCCCTGGTGCCATTGCCAAAATCTCTTTGGGGTTAGGTTACATCCACTACCAGCCAGCCCAGGACCGGAGACGGCCTCACCTCTTGGAAATGCTGATCCAGCTGCCAGCCAACTCTGTCACCAAGATTACAATCCAGTTTGAGAGGGCCTTATTGAAGTGGACAGAGTACCCACCTGACCCCAATCATGGCTTTTATGTTGGGTAATGACATTTCTCAGCTCTTCACCTCTTTCTGGGCCTTGCATAGCATTTACTGCCCAGGTCTCTGGAGATGTCTTTGCTGTCAGGACTGACACGGGTGTGTTCTTTCTGCCCTTAGTTCATCTGTGCTCAGTGCCCTGGTGCCCAGTGTCACTGCAATGAAGGACATGGATGTGGAGCAGAGCCCTCTCTTCACCTCGCTGTGAGTGTGCTGGTGCCGGGGAGCAGGGCTGTGCCACAACCTGCAGGCTGTGGCTGCTCTCATCCTCTCTGGTGAGCACGAAGCACTGGTCCTGTGCAGGCTGACCCTGCCTCTCCTTCTTCCACTCTCCAGGTTTCCTTCCTCTGATGGCTCCAGCTATTTTGTGCGCCTGTACACGGAGCCGCTGCTGGTGAACCTGCCAACACCAGATTTCAGCATGCCCTACAACGTCATCTGCCTCACCTGCACCGTGGTGGCCGTGTGCTACGGCTCCTTCTACAACCTGCTCACCAGAACGTTCCATGTGGAGGAGCCAAGCCGGGGCGGGCTGGCCAAGCGGCTGGCCAACGTCATCCGAAAATTCAGGGGGGTACCCCCACTCTGAGAGGAACCAGGACAGCCAGCACTGCCTGCAGGGCTCTGTGGGGAGACTGAGATAGCAGAGCACTGCTGTCTCTTGTCTTGCTGGAAGCAGCTTGTTCTGTGTTGCTGCCTGGATCTATCTTTGGGATCCAATAAGTTGAGAAATCACTTCCATTGCTAAGATGGGAAGTGGCTCTAAGCCCATTGACTACTGAACTGCACTGCTATGGGACAGGGAAAAGTAAAAGACTTGTGCTTGGGAGAGGTGTAACTTACATACTGGGAATGGTGCTGGAAGTAAACTTGAGTGTTTTGTACATTTGTGCTGCTCCTGGTTGGTTTTGCTTTCTCAGCTTGCAAGCAGAGTTGACTCTAAGACTGTGATCTGCCAAACGTGTAGCACACTGCCTAGATCAGCTGGGATTTGATGCAGGCAGGACCAGGCAAGGGGGTTTGATCTGCAGTGAAGAGAGGGATTCACTGCTCTAACATCTCACCTTTCACAATTGCCATGTTTCACATATATGTGTCCTGTCACACTTGGCCACATTGGAGCCAGTTTGCAAATTAATTGTTGGGTGCAGTGTATGTCTGTACCCTCACTAAAAGGAAGGGTTTATTTTCTTTAGCAGGAAAAAGCTTCTCTTGCTCACAACTTCTATTTGCATGATTTTGAAACCCTTCACCTGCTCACCCCTCTGCCACAGCACAAGATTCTCCTCTGCAGCCACAGTGTCCCCAGAGCTTTGGGGAGCCTTGGCTCAGCAGACTCCAAGTGCTGAGTTGCAGCCAGCCCTGGGCTGGGAATGCAGGAGCACTGGTACCACTGTGCTCCTCAGTTATTCTCTCAAAACACAAATTACCACCTTGTGGTTCACATAGAGCAGCGGGAGCTCAGTGGTGGTGCTGCTTGGCCTCTGACAGTGCTGGTTTCAGGGGTATGCCCTTTCCATCTCAGATGTGGCTTTTGTGATTGGAACAGACACTGCTTACAACCAACTAAACAAAGGACAGGAAAATCACTGGAAGAAATATTCTCCAGAACCAAAGCAGACCACAGCCAGAGGTCCTTTAAAAGCTTCTGCTTGAACAGAAAGGCCATAAAAACCCCATGGCCTGCTGTCCTGCACAGAACAATCTGTTCCCACTGCCCTGGGATTACCTTTCCCTTCCATGCCAGAAATGCTCTTAACTCTGCAGCTCGTTACAGATCCACTCCACTGGATGGCTCCATGCAGCCTGCAGAGCCTGCTGAAATATGAGTTTTGGATGATCCCTTGCTGTTCCTGCCTGTTGAAAAAGGTGCCACGGGGCTGGGAGCTCATGCTGCTTCCAGCTACAGCTCTGCCAGCCAGGCTTCAAGTGCAAAATGAAACTTCTTTAAAGAAAGCTGTAACTACAACCAAAACCCAAGTAAGCACACAGCTCCCAGGGCAGGAGTCTTAGGCATGAGGGTCCACATTACAGTTTGCATAATGATTTGGAGACCTCAAGTTGTGTCGGGTTGGATTCAGTATCAGTCCTGCAGACTGCAACCAGCAGCATGTGCTGGAGCAGCTTGGAGCAGCCCAGTTGCCCAGGCGAAGCCTGCTTGCTGCTGGTGTAGGTGGGATCCTGCAAGTCCCCTGAGTGGTCATGGAGTGCCATGGGAATCATCAGCTGGCATCTAGTAGTTATTTTTACTATGAACCATCAGAGCTGGCATCAGCCAAAGGCTTTAGGGCCAGTCCTATGGAGTGCCATAAACCAGGAATTTTAAGCAGCCCATAAAGAGGTCAGCCCAGGATAATGGCAGAGCAGAGGGAAACTATCCCGGGCTGGATACATGCTTGCCAAACCATTGGCAGAGCAGGTCTTATCATAACTATCAAATGCACAGGCCAGCCAAGTGGAAAACTCTGTGGGAAATGTGGGTGGCCCTGCAACTGTGGCTGGGTGGGTTTTAAATGGTTGTGAAAATGCCAAATCTTGGTCTTTGCGTTTTTTATTTTTCTTTCCCTTGGGTTCCCTTAGGCTACTCAGACAGGACAGACAAGGGGCTCCCCGATATGAGTCCAGGGGAGGGCTGTGAAGATGGCATCTCTCTTATGAGGAAAAGCTGAGGGAGCTGGGGCTATTTAGACTGAAGGACAGACGACTGAGAGGGGACGTTATTAATGTCTGTGAGCAGCTGCAGGGAGGGTGAGGATGAAGCCAGGCTCTCCCCGGTGGTGCTGAACAGTGGGATGAGGTAACAGGAACACTGAAGTTCCACCTGAATATGAAGAACTTTACTGTGTGGGTGATTGGAACAGGCTGTCACCGAGGTCGTTCCCTGGGGATATTCCGATGCCCCCTGGACACGATGCAGAGCATTGTGCTGGAGGGGACTCAGCAGAGCAGGGGGGCAGTTTGATGGCCTGCAGTGGTCCCTGCCCAGCGCTGCTGGCCTCCTGGCTCTGTGAGGGAGCACAGCACAAGGTGTGGAATAATAAGTACAGAATATTCTGAGCTGGAAGGGACCCACGAGGATCCTCGAGTTCAACTCCTGGCCCTGCACAGGACACCCCAACAATCCCACCCTGTGCTGAGAGCGGTGTCCAAATGCTTCTAGAACTCAGACGGGCTCGAGGCCGGGACCACTGCCCTGGGGTGCCAGTTCCAGTGCTCAAACACCCTCTGGGTGAAAATCCTTTTTCTAATATCCAACCAACGCTCCCCTGACATAACTTCAGGCCATTCCCTCGGGACCTGTCACTGCTCATGAGAGTGAAGAGATCGGAGCTGCCCCTCGTGAGGAAGCTGTAAGCAGCGCTGAGGTCTCCCCCTCAGCCTCCTCTTCTGCAGGCTGAACAGACCAAGCGTGGCCCATTACAAGAACCCATAAACACAAACCCCTTTTTTACAAAACGCGAATCCAGCGCAGGCCGGCTCCCCGCGCGGCCCCCGCCCGTGCGCAGGCGCAGCGGCCCCGCGCAGGCGCAGCTGTGGCCGCGCGGGGCTCTCGGACCCGCCTGAGGAGCGGCCGCTCCCCGCGCCCCCGCTCCCGCAGCGGAGCAGCAGCGCCGGCAGCGCTCCCGGGGACAGCCGGCCGGCCGCGTGGGGCCTGCGGGGCGTCCCCCGCCTCCCGGCCGGCCTCTCCCTCACACCTCAGGGCGGCCCCGGGATGGCGGCGTGAGGCGGCGGCACCGCGCGGTGAGTACGGGCCGGGGAGCGGCACGGGGCCCAGCTGGTGGAGCGGGGGAACCCTGCGAGCCTCGGGGGTCTGGAGGGGGGGAAAGGGGGATGGTTTCCCCGCCGCGGAGGAGCCCTGCGTGGGCCGCGATGGAAAAGGCTTCGGCCGGCCCTGAGCTCGGTGCCAGCATGGAAATAACAGCATGGTGTGTGCCCTCCCCTCCCTTCCTTCTGCGCTCGGCAACGAACCTCTCGTAGCTCTCGTTAGCGCCTTCTGAAAGGAAACCCGGGCCCGTTCCTCCCCAGGGCAGCGCAGTCTTTGACAAGGTTTTGTGCAGGCAGCTGGACTGGGATGGGTCTTGCGGGTCCCTTCCAGCCCGGGATATTCTGTAATAGTCTGTGAATGTAGCGCTCTTGTGCCCGGCCACGCACCCTCCTCGAGCCCCCATACGTGCTTTGAGCCAGCTACAAAGGGAGTTTGCGAGCTGTTCTGTCACACGAACATTGCTCATGATATCCCAAACATGCGAGTGTAAGAGGAAGAACAAGCTCTTAAAGGTGGGCCACAACATGCTGAACTCTCCCGTATTTCTCTTGTACTGAAACACTTCAATGGACCTTGCAAGTACTGTCATAGTGCAGTTAACCTTTGTCTTTCCAAGGTATAGGTCATAACTCCTCGTAGCTGCCCAAAGAGCATTTCTGCGTTTCCTAATGCAGATGCAGAAATCTGAGATGCAGTAAACTCACCCTTATCAGGCTGTATTTGTACCTCTGAAGCATGCTGAAGGCACGAAAGGTGGAGAAGAGGTCCAAATTAAAACTGCTTTTCTCAGGGAATTTGGAATGGGCCTGGAAGTTGTGATCTTTAGCAGCTGAACAAAGGCAGAAGGTGGGAATGAGGACCTTTGAAAATTAACGAATTAGTACAAATGAAAGTAGTAATACTTCAGATGACAACTGTGACTGCTGACATTTCTTCCCACCACAGAGATGGCTGACTTAAGCTTCTGTTCCTCTGATTCCTGACGATTTCCAGGCCCATTCCAAGTTCTCTGAAAAAAACAATTAGTTTTAGTTTGGATCTCTTCTCTGCCTTCCTGCTGTGGGTGGAGGAGGATTCACCCTGTTGCTGTGAGGGCATTGCAGTTCAGATGGCATGGATGCTGCCTCTGGACAAAAACGAATCCATCCTCCATCAAGAATGAAGCTCAGAGAGCAGCTTTGCCTGGAAGTGATGAAAAGAGTAGCTCAACAGAGAGCCTTCACTTTTCACCAAGTGAGTTGCTTTGGCTTGTGTCTAGCTTGAGAAATCAGAACACTAACCCCAAGGTTTGGTTTGTAAAGGATTTGTTGTTCTTTTTGGAAACTGTTGTGATTACATTGCACCATTTTTGAGTCTACATCAAGTGTCCAAGGCATGATCCAAGCCTAGGGTAAGGCCTTTGCCAAAACTGATAGACTCACTCTTTCCAGCTGAGTCATACCAGCATATAAAGCTTTTTAAAAAAATGAAATAATAGTGGCAAGGCTAAAAAAAACCCTAGAGAAGTTAATCCGTGCTGCAAATAGGTATTAAAGTTTGAGCAGTTATGTTTCTTGGGTTTACGACAGAGGGTTGGCATCTGGGAAGCTGGTCTGCTGTTGCTTTTATTAGCTGAACTCTTCCAACTTGTCACTTGATAGTTCTTCACCTCTCTTTTTGTCCCAGTGCTTTAGATGATGTGTATTTTTCAGCAGCTGCTTTGGGTGTTGTGTGATATTTGAGTTGGTTTTGAACACACGCTGGCAGTGTGAAGCACTGCCCACACACAGCAGTTAGTAGTTGTGACAGGGTTTTTGAGTAAAACAATTTTAAGCAGACAGGTGAGCATTGTAGGTGAGAAACACATCCCTGAGGCTTGCTCTTCAGTTTATGTGCATTGGATAACTTGAGAGACTTTTATCTAACCAGTGTGGCTTTTCATCACATGCAGAGACTTCAGCTTTTGGGAAAGGGGGAGGGTGATACCAGCACGCCCCAATAAAAACGTTACTCAGTGTTTTATTGCAGACCTTTCAGCTCTCAGCCTGGGAGACTCTTTCTGTAGCATCTGCTGGGGGAGTTCTGTGTGGACAGCACTGGCTTCAAGGCTGCCTTTGTAAGGTCTGAACAAGCCTATTCTTGAAGTGCTTAGGGAAAGCTAGCTGATTATTCTCCCCTTCCAGGGTAAATGGACTGTTAAAGAATTCAGATGTTCTTGAGAGAGGTACAGACCTGATATTGACATGTTGATGTGTCAAACCTATGGTGTAGGAACACCTCTCAGGGTGTTAATTGCTGAATTAGTTTGTAGAATATGAAGGAACTGCTTGCTAGCTCCTCAGATGGATTTATTCCAAAACGCGACTGATCCATTGCAAAGCAGTGCACTGTGCTACTCGCTCTAGACCTGTCAAAATTGAAATTTTGTTCCTGCTTGGGAAAGGTCTGCTGCTGCCTTTGCACTGGAATTCCAAAATCCTCAGCACAAACATACACCAGTAGGACCTGAATATTTTTGGGAGGGAAGATGACAGCAAGGAGGGCTGGGAATGCAATGGAAGCCAGCTAATAAGCATGTGGAAAAGTATTGGTGCTTGCTTACTAAGGAGGTGTGCAGGGCACCTCCCCTGGCTGCTCCTCTGCCTGCAGGAACTGGAACTGGCAGGGGGAGGCTCTGGCAGCACGTGGAGATCAGACTGGGCCACAGTGGGAGCATCATCCTCTGCTGCCGAGGGGTCTGAAGTGGCTCCAAGAGCTGTGGAGAGGCGGAAGGAGGAAGTGGAAAGGAGCCATCAGGTAAACATGAGTGGCCACCAAATTAGGTGACATGAGGAGCAGCACAGGAGCAGGTTTGGGGATAGCGGGACACTGGGCTGGCTGAGGCAAGAGGTGAGTCAGACAGGGGAGAACAAGAGCAACTGGTTGAGGGAAAGCAGGATGCAGTTGTGAAACCAGTCCTGTTGGGTGACAGGTTATTATTTGCTCTGGAACATGGTAATCTTTGGCTTGGATTGTGAGGAGGGGACAAAGACAACAAGGTAGGAATCCTAATTTGCAAGCTTTACCTTGCTTGAGAAACCAGGCAAAACCAAATATTGATGTGGCTTCCAGAAGGATCTGCATATCCTGGGCACGAAGGAGAATGTTCCCTGCTCAGTGAAGAGCTGATAGCAAGAGCTGCTGTTTCTCTTTGATCAATAGAGTGTAAAGAAAACTCAGTCTCAATGCCAGCTGTACAGAGAATCTCTAGTGAAGAGCACATATCTTAATAGTGGAAAGTCCTTGAGGGAGATAGAGCTGTAGCAGCCTCCTGTAGTAAGTACTCCAGTAGTGAGTACTTTGTGTAGGATCAGCTGTGGGATACAGCAAAGGATTCTCAGCCTTTAACTGGTTGGTAGCAAAGGGACACGTGAGAATACAAGCAGACTGACTACAGATACAAAGAGCAGCTGTTTGAATGGCTGCATTTGGCAGAAATCCAGGAGCTTTGCAGGTTGAAGCACATTGGCATTGAAACTTCATCGTAAAAATAACTGCTATTAAATGGTTCTTTATTCTGCAGTGGTTGCATTGGTTGCTACAAGCGACTGGTTCTTGCAGGAAATACTAATATTTAAAAATGAGTAACTTGTTCTGAGATGGCTTTGTGTTTGGAGGAAGTGCTCAAGTAAAGCCTAGATGCTTAAAATCAACTCAGTCTTTAGAGTTATTGGTAAGAACATTGTAGGAGTGAGGAGTCCAGGCCATGAAGTACAAAGTATTGCTACAACACAAATTATAATTATTTTCTAATTGTAGTCAGTTGTACATTTTGGGACGAAAAGCTCAATAGTGATACATGACCCTATTAAAGCTGAGAGATTTGTGACCTTAGTTCTGAAAAATTCTAGTTGGTCCAGCCTTGTGCTACTTAATAAACACATTCTTTACCCATTTCTTTATTGTAGAGACAGAAAACCCAAAGCAAAATAGGCACTTTAAACTAAAGTTTTGAGAACAGGTTACAATAATTGCCACAGAAATCAAGCTGATGCAGCTTAAGGCTGGATCTAGCAAAAACATGACATGGTGTTTAGGCAGTGATTTTTAATGCTCAATGTTTGGAGCCCTTGTGAGGAAAAAAATTGCAGGAAATTTAAAGAAGGGAACATTTCAGGAGAATTAAGACAGCTGCAGATCATTGATTTAGTACAACTTTGCTGCATTCTGAACTGAAAAGTTGGGTGATGGGGTTTAATTACCTTCCTGTTCAAATATTTGTTGCTAGATCTTTTTCTCTCCATTCTTCCCCTTGGAAAACAAGTTCTCCAGTACTTCTGTGGTATTGTTTACTCCAGAAACATCTGAGCAATTCACAAAGGCAAGCAGACAGCATGCTTTGTTACTAAATGAGTATTAGCTAATTTCAGTTTATAGATGGGGGAAAAGGCTTGGGACTAGACTTGCCCTTAAAGATGCAAGTGATGCCTAAAACAGGACTAAAATTGGGACCTTTATGCCTGTGACTGGCTTTATCTGTATTACAGCTTAAATAACTTTTTCCTTACTCTTTGGCTACTGAGCTGCTGCTTAGTTTTACTAATTGAACTCCAGCTGCCCTCTCTGCTGGAGAGCACTCCCTTGCAGGAACACCAGCACAATGTACTTTTCTTGCATAATGTCTGTGCTGGTGGAGACGTTGGCCTGCATTTTTCTACTAACATTGAAGTAAAATGGATTGTGCTGCTCAGGGTGGCAGCATTTCCTGCTGCTGCCAGCAGAGCCCATTGGTACCTGTGAGACAAGTCTGACCTCAGTGTTCTTTTGGAAGAGAACCTCGTGTGGTTTTCTCTTGGCTTTTCTCTCCAATCCCTCATTCTCTCTCCCTTTGCCAGGAAATCCCTTCTCCTGCCAACAGGAGCCAGTGGAATGTGCTGTTTGTTTACATTCTCACTCTTTCATCCTACTAACCTTCCCACCCCCAGCTCTAATCCTAACAGGCTGGCTGAGCCCTTCATCCTTCTGAGGGAGCACTGCTCTATTGAGTAATTGCAGACACAAGGCTTGCTGCAAGAACTGTCCTCACCAGACTCTTCTTAGTGGGGGTGAGGCATTTATTGTTTTTAAAGCCATTTGAAATTCTTGAAGGTGTTTGTAGTGCTTCAAAGGAAAAAACACAAGCACGCACTTGGTGTCATTGAGGTGGTTGCTGAAGGTAGGAGCAGGTCTTTTGGACTTGCAGTGTGCTGCCATCCCTGCCTAGGAAAGCCCTTAAAGCTCAGCTTCCAGAGGGTTTTATAATAATCCAAGTGAGGAAATCCTGTGTTTACAGCACTTATGGAAATTGCCATTTTGAGCCTGTCTCCCCCTTTGTTCTATTCACATACTTTGTCTTATCTGACTTTAGCTGTTTGGCAAGGATTATAAACCCTTAAGCAGGGACTGTCCTTCCCTTTGTTTTACAGCCTGGACACTGCCAGGGCTTTCCTGTGTAGCTTGATGTGTGGCTGGTCTGGTGCTGTCCTGCTGGAAGACTTTATTGTTTGTGTGCAGAACAATTCCTTACACTAATGCTTCCTTAACACTTCTCTGTAGCACCAAATAATGATTACCCTTCAATTTATATCATCACTCAAGCCTTTGGACTGTCTTGGATCAATGTGTGCAAGGAAGGCTATGGCAGCTTGTTTCCCATTTCCACCTCTCTCTTTCTGTTCCTGCACTATGCTGAAAGGGTCTCCCTTGTTAGCCTGGATAAAGACCTGAGGAGCAGAGCACACAGGATGCACTTCTATACCAGCATTAGCTGGTCCTGTCCCCAGCTGAGTGGTTCAAAAAACAGGAAGCTTTGCACAAGCTCCAAGACACACCAGAATTTAATACTGGGAGTTCAACCATCAGCATATGATGCTTTAGAGTAAATGAAGCTTTATAAAAGAATGTCTGTTGATTTTTTCCCTGCATTTCTCTGACAGTCTGATATTTTCCCTTCCCTACAGAGCAGCCTGCCCTCCGGAGGAGTTGCTGGAGCACATCTGACTGCTACTGCCAGTGAGGCCCCAGCCAGCCACAATGTACTGCCTTCAGTGGTTGCTACCTGTCCTGCTCATACCCAAGCCCCTCAACCCAGCATTGTGGTTCAGTCACTCAATGTTCATGGGATTCTACCTGCTCAGTTTTCTCCTGGAACGGAAACCTTGCACAATTTGTGCCTTGGTCTTCCTAGCAGCTCTATTCCTCATCTGCTACAGCTGCTGGGGGAACTGCTTCTTGTATCACTGCACAGGATCCCAGTTGCCAGAATCAGCTCACGATCCCAACATAGTGGGCACCTAGAAAATCATAATCTTCCAATCTACTGAGGGCTATTGTTTTGCTTTAAAAAGGGGGTGGGGCTGGGGAGGAGGGGGGTATTGGGTATGGGTCTGGAGTAAGGACAACCTGTTTCCTGTAACTGTGCGTGGACTGGAGTGGCAAATTCTTCCCACTCTGCCTGTGAAATTCGACTCGTTTACTGTGTGAACTCTGGCACCACCACCTGCTTTTTTAGAAGCAGAAGTCTTTTTTTTTTCTTTCCCGTATCACCGGGAGCAGACACCAGCCCTCTCAACTGAGAACTGCTGGAAGCCTGAGCCACTGGCCCCTGCCCAGCTGGGAGTGCTGGAGTCGTGTGTCACTTGTCTGCATTAGGCCATGGTGGTCTAATTCAGGGCTCTTGGCCCACTGATCCTGCTTGAATAGCTACAAGATTCTCAGTCTGTCTTTGTGGGGGGCCAGCCTTCCCACCTTGCTGATCAAGGGCGAGTGCAACAGCTCACAAATGGACTTGGCCAAAAGCTGCTGCAGCCAGAGGCAGGTGAGTCATCTCCTCCTGCCCAGACAGCCAAAGAGATGTGTGCACTGCTGAAGTGCTTTCTGAACTCTATGCTCCAAGATCCCGGCCTGAAAGCCTCAGTTATGCTGCTGCTTTTATAAAGCCTGACAGGCAGTAGAGACTGTCTCTTCCCTTCTCCTCTATGTCCTGGGTTTACCAAGGTATTGACTGTTGGGAGAAAGAACCAGCATGCTGCAAGACACAGGGTTTTGGAAGCCACTGTGAACTTCACCCTACAAAACTCATGCTAGCCCAGAAGGCTGGATATGGGCAGGGCAGGAGAGGATCCATGAGTTGGAGGCATGGCTTGAAGCAGTAAATGCTTCATCCATTTTTAGAGATAATGGTTTTGGGGCAGAGGTGACACAAAGTGCTGGTGCTACTGACTAGAGGAGGCTGGAAAAACGCCTGGTGTCTCCAGCTTCCCTGGCAGAAGGATGTCAAGAATCCAAGGTGTTGGTGGGTCAGGCCTGAAGTCTGGGGCAGAGGTTGGTTTGTGAGAAGCCTTAGAGGTTGACACAAAACACTCACCTCTAAACTTTGAAGGTTTCCCTCTCCTTTGCCATCTGTTTGTCTTTCCTTCTGTCTTCTGGTTGAGAGCAGCAGAAGTGGCTGTTGCTGTCCTGAGGCAGTTCAGGCTATGAGGTTGTGAAACTTCCAGAGTATTGTTTGTTCATTGCACAGCTGTTCAAAATGTTTAATAAAGCTTTATAAACTTTGGTCTATGGCCTCCTGCCCAGCATGATGCATTGGCTGCTGATTGTGGATGCCTTAGCCCAGCAATCACGTGTCTCTGCATTGTTCTGTTCCCAGCACTGCAACCCCAAACAGTCTCCAGCAAGAGGCAGAGCTTGTTTGCCTTGTAGCTCCCGGTACTGACTCTTCTTGACTGTTTAAGCTGACCGTGGGCTGACTGGGAGCCAGACTGGCAATTCCTAAACAGCCTCATCTCACAACAGAAGCACCTCCTGTGTTGTGTATATCTCTGCACTTACATGACAGATTCCCCTTTTTCTTGCTGCTTATGAAATTAAACCTCTGAGCTGTCCTGGAAGCTACTAATCCCCAGTGCCGACAGTAAAAGTGTCTGCTGGGTGCCCACGTGGTGTAAGCCCATCCCATGATACCACATCACCTCAGCCTGTCCCTCTGCTCAGGGCAGCCCAGCTGCCACCAGCCTTCCAGGGGGACACGTGGTGCTGTGAGCCTTTCCTCAGCCTTGGCCGTGGCCCCGTGTAGAACAGAGTGAGACAGACTATAGGATCCAAGAGTGCCCAGCAGTACCTGAGAGTGTTCAAGGAGAGGTTAAAGGGTGTGGGAGCTGTGTCACTGGAACTGAAACAGGCTTGGCTTTATCCCTTGTTCTGCAGACCAGGTCCAAGTTGGAAAGAGTTCAGGGCATATTACTGTTTACATGAGTAAGGAAAAGCATGTGCCACATCAAAAATAGATGTGACAGCTTTGTCACCTGTCAGGCTGAGGGAAATCCCAGTAGCTGTCACATCAACTCAGGCATAAATAACGAATGGAAAGGAGAGGGGAGGGCACTCATTGCAAGCCATGGCACAGCTGTGCTCTGAGCAACCTTTAAGTTTCAACGTATTTAAGCGAATGCACTCTCTTCTGTCAAGAGAACACTTCTGTTGCTCACTACCCAAGTTGCACTTTACAGTAATTTAAATAAATGCTAGCCACGAAGCCAGACAACCCTTTGGATGAGAGCAAGCCTTGGCTTTGTATGTGGGGTTCAAGACAAGGTAGAGCTGCGGGCTCTTGCCTTGTATGAAACCCAGCTCGAAAAAAGCACTTCAGAGGGAGGCTGCAGAACAACTTTCAATGGGGTAGGAAGCCTCTCACCCCTACTGCAGAGAAGGAGCACTCTTTGATATGCACATAGCCCTCCCCAGCACACTCTCTTAACCTCTTTAGGGCCCTGAGATACCATCTTCATTGTAAAGATAGAAAAGTAAAGCAACTTTGTCATGGTCAGACAGAAAGCCTCGGGCAGAAGGAGGAACCCAACCAAGTCTCACATCCCATGCTAATGCCTTGTTCATCCTTCTCCATAAACAGACTGAAAAAACAGCCTGTGACTGCAGAACAGGTCAAACCTGATGGCTTGTGAAAAGCAGCATCACAGTTTCCCTGCCTGTGCACCAGAGCCTGGACTGAGCTTGGACAGACACAGCGAGTGCTCAGCCAGGTGTTTGCCAGCTGCATGGAAAAATGCTCACAGGAGATGTTTTGCCCTTCTCTGCCAGAAGAACAGTGGGGCGGCTCTGTCCCTGCGTGTCCTGGGGGTACCACGGGTTCTCTGTGTGGGGACTGCACCAGTGGCTCAAAGCTGTAGGATTTGGAACACAACCACTGTGTTGTGCCAGGCCCCACTGAGCCTGGACACTGCCTGCAAGTGTCACTTGACACTTTGGCACTGAGTGAGTCTCATCACCTTGCTCAGTTACAGTGTCCATCTGCCTGATGCTCCCTAGATACAGGGAGCTGGAGCCTTAAGCTGCTCCTTTGTCTTTCCATATGAGGGAGAGATCATTTTCTTTTCTAGGTCACATAACAGATCAGTGACACAGCAGGGTCAATAAAGGAAAAAAAAACAAAAACAAAAGCCAGCCCAGGTTCCAATCCTTAGGAACAGAGATGCAGCTTGGCTCAGGCAGTCCTTGGATTCCTCAATACAGCTTTAGGGTCCAGGGGCTATTCATACTCCTTCTCAAGCCTTCTCAGGGAGAGGGAGCATCCCCAGCAAGAACAGCTGGAATATACAAGGCTTGCCCTTTTTTTGACGATTTAGAGCTGGCTGATAACCGTGATAGTGCATCATCTTAGGATCTGATACTTGGCACTTGAATTCCCCAGCAGTGCTCGGGGTGCAGGCAGGATCAGCCTGCTCTCCCAGCATCTGCCTCTCATCCAGGGATCTTGCTGGGTGATTAGTGTCTCCTGCCTGGATTCTCTTCCTGCTCACCCTGAGACAAGCCCACAATGTCGCCTTACAAACAGCAGCAGCCAGAGGAGAGGTTGATTCCATGGAGGAGCCATTTGGGCTGGAAGCACCCACCAGTGGGCTTAGGGAGGCAGCCAAATCCAGAGGCACAGTCCCACTGACAATAGCACCGACCTTGTCCCCTCCTGCTGTCACCCAGGCTGTTTCAGCCAATCCACAAACATCACTCAGGGTCACAGGTAGCCCTGCCCTGCAGCTTTTCTCTGGCACCAGGTGGTTTCCCAGCCGTGGGAGGTAAGCTACGGTCAGGTAAGGACTTTAGTCCTCCCCTCCAGAGCCTGAAGATTAACCCTTGGCAAGAGGGTTTTGCCACTCTTCCAGCAAAGGCGAATCCTCTGGTAGCAGGGCAAGGGAGGACAGATGGCTCCGGTGCCACCCAGACCTGCTGCTGGAGGGGATGAGATCCAAGTGACAACAAGCTGTGTCCTCTGAGGGAACACATGCTGGCAGCCTCCTGTCCACCCCTTGTTACCAGTGAGTAACAGGCACTGTGGGAACTCTGGTGGCACTGCCAGCAAAATCTGAGAGCCTCACACAGGGGGACAGTCCTGCTGTGAGCCAATCCTTTAACATACAGCACCCTGCTTCTGCCCCAGAGACCTTCTGCTGCATTTAGGCTGTGGGAGAGACCCCAGACCCTCAGCACAACTCGGGATTTGCAGTTCAGAGCTGACCCTATGCACTCAAAAGCATTTATCCTGTGGGAGCCAGGACTCCATATTCCTGGGGGGAGCTCTACCACTGAGCTTTGAGTAAGTGAAGGGAATGCTCAAGTCAGACAACTCATCCTCACCATTTTAGAGCCCATTGCCAACACAAACTGCACAGCACCCCTGCCTCCTCCCCAGGGCTGCTCAGGGGCAGCCACAGACCCACCATAATACCCTCCTAAGATGCCTCAGTTGTCACTGAGGTTGAGGACAAGACAGGGAGAGGAGGAAGCAAACAGTGCCATAGGCAGGGCTTGGAAGTGCTGAATCCAGTCCCCTGATCCCCTGTACACAAACCAGCTCAGTTCCCCTGCACTTCCCCAAAGGTCAGGCTGGACAGCAGCATCCTGGCCTCCCCCAGCACCCATCTCCTCCTCCATTTCACCCCCCATGGCAATCCTATTCTCAAACAGCCACACCAAAGGTGCAGCTCTGAGAGCTGGGGGAGCCACAGCCTCAGCTTCCCTCCTGGGGTGACCTCACCAGCCCACACACTGCACATTGCATGGACACCAAGGGACCTGCACAAAAGAGATAATCCCTCAGTAGCTTAATTGTTTTAAAGACAAACAAAACATAAAGCAATAAACTTTTAAAGTGATAAGACTGAGTCACTTATCAGTCTGAGGAAGAGAGAGCAGCCACACTGGGGGCTTGGGGCACTAAAGCCACCCCAGACTGTGATGATGATGGTAGTGATGAAGAAGGAGAAGAAGAAGGATCAGCAGCAGTCACTCTGAATTTAGAAAAGCCCCTAAGCCCAGCGCTGTGCTCTATGTCAATTACTTAATCACCGAGTCAGGGATCCCAATCAGCACCCACTAATTACCTTAACACAGCAGGCTTGTTTCTTACAGTTGCTGATAAAGCTGAAGGGAGGCTGTCCCTGTCCTGTCCCCCTGGGTGGCTTCACTCAGGGACACCGTGCCCTGGGTTCTGGCAGCACAAACACCACCCTGAGCTTTCTTTGGGCCATGCAATGGCAGAGTCCTGCTGTGCTAGCGTGTCCCAGGCTGGGGGCACATGGAACACCCCTCAGACTGCAGTGACTGCGTGCCTTGCTTTTCCTCCAGACTGCTGGACATGCCAGACATGGCCCTGATCCTGTGCTGAACCATGAGCCTGCCTGGGGAATGGCTCCAGCGGCATAAAAGCCCCACCAGATCCCAGAAGCATCTTTCAAAAAAAGTGTGTGAAGCACCAGGAGCTTCACATGGGTACTGCATATGCTCCATCCTCTAGCAGGGATGCTAAGGAGCTAACAAGTCCTCTCATACACAAGCTACACTTTTGTTTTGTGAGGTCTGTTTGTATTTAATTATCAAATAGCAAAGTATTTACATCAACGTTAGAGTTTCAAAGCGTCTCCACCCCCCCACCACCTTTTCAGGTTTTTTCTCAAAGTTTTATTATTGTCCAAAAAAAAAAAAAAAGCTAAATATTTTACTTAGACACCAAAAAAGGCAAGTGAGGGGAGCTGGGGAGACAGACACAGATCCACACGTTCTCTGCATAGTCAGTTGGAGATCTTACAAAAGACTGTGTAAAAAAATTATAACAGCAGAGGAGAATGACTTGTAGGGTTTTATGGACCCCAGGAAGCCAAAGAGCATCCTTAGGTGGGGGCTCCCCTCTGGAGTTTATTGGCTTAAAAAGTCAATTGGCAGACAGAATGATGATGGAAGGGAAGCTCTGAATTCCCAGGGCCTCCAGGTCATGCTGGCTGTGGTGGCGGCGAGTCCAGTGACACTGGGTGCCACCACAAGCCCTGCAAAGAAACATGGATGGACACACGGACATGTGGACACACAGCCCTGTGGAGGAGGGCTTCTCTGGGATTGCCTTACTGCCTTCTGCCCTGAAGTGTCCCCAGCACATCTCCTTCACCAGATCTTGCTGAAAGCCTTGGGGAATTAAGCCATCCTGGGGTGCTCCTTGCTCCTGTTGCCTTCTGGAAAGAGCCAGAGGCTGCACTGGCCAGGTAAACCCTTCCTGTCCTGCTGCACCCAAGACCCTGCACATGCCACACACAACCAAAGGCCAAACCTGGACACGTGTGCTTGCCTTCTCTCTCCCCAGCTTCCAGACCAAACCTGGCTTCCACATCTTACAGCTGTAAAAAGTTTCTCCCAGGGACAGGGATCTGTATCATTCAGGCAGAGCTATGGCACAAGCCACCCCTTGGAACAGCTACCAAGGACAGGGACAGGGTGTTTGTGGCACTGCCCATCCCTAAAGGCTGCAAACGTGGGGAGACCCAGAACACTGAGGTTTGGGGAGTCCCTGCCCAAACACAGAAATGCAACACAGAAAACGTGCTAGGAAGGGAGAGGGGGAGAAAAGGCTCCAACTCCCAAAATTATTTTAAAAAATCCATTAAACCAGCTGCTGCTCTTCAAGCCAGCATGATCTCTCCATACTGCTGAAGAGCCCATTCAAACTGATTTTAAATGTTTTACTCATTAAAAAAGGAGCCACCAAACAACCAACCGTGGATTTGGTTCATAAATAAGTGGCTGGGTCAAACCACACCAGGGCACTGTGGGAGTGAGTGAGTGAGTGAGTGAGTGAGTGAGTGAGTGAGTGGTAGTGGCTCGCCTGGGTCCTGCTCTGGTGGAGATTTGGGGTGGGGGTTTTGGTCACCTCCTGCCCATGCTTGGCTCCCACCCAGCTTTTGTAGGACACTGGCACCAAGGCAGGGGGTGGTGAGGGATGGGTTGGGTCTGCTGCCTGCAAGGAGGCTGTGCCAGAGGCAAACACCATCCCAAAGGTGATGGGGAGGCACAGAAATCCCATGGCCTGAGAACTGAGAGGAGGACACAGCCACTGGCTCCCCTCTCCAGGTCCTTCCCTCCAGCACCCCTGCCCCACAGCATCCCCCGAGCCCCCAACGCACCGTGCTCCAGGAGAGCATCCAAATACCCCCAGGTCTCTCTGAGCAAGGGTCTCTGGGACCCAAGAGGTGAAGGAGTGAAGCTTTGTGAACCACCATGGTGAAAGGTTCCAGCTGGGTACAGCCACAGGAGAGGGACAACCAACACATGCAATGAAGTCAAGGCGTGGGACAGTGCAGGGATCACAAGGGTTATGTACAAGAAGGTGCTGGGTGGGAGAGGGAAGGGAATGAGCCTTGCTGACACCAGGGATCTGCCCCACGGGATGTGTGTGGGACAAAGCTGGGCAGGAAGAGCCACCCACAGCTGAGACATGGCTGAGGCCTTTGGAAGTGAGCAGAGAGGAGATGAGGATGCAAATGTGGCACAGCACTTCCAGAGGGGGACATGTGGCTGGGGATGCTGCATGGGGATTGCTGCCTGGAAGCTGAGACACAATGGGTAGCTAAAAACATACCAGGTGGACAAAACCATCTGTGAAAGTCGAGTACTTCCTCCAAAACATTCCCAAACCCAGAACAGCTACATGGGCCATGCACCCAAGCACCACAGTGGCACTGGATTTGGTGGCAGGGCCAGCCCAGGGGACTCTGCTGGTGGGAAAGCTGGTGGCAGACCTGGGGAGGATGGCTGGGGGGGTACTTCCCAAGGGTCTGGCTGGAAGACCTGGAGCATGTGGTGGGAGAAAGTGCAGCAGGGTGAGGGCTCTGCTGGCACCCCCAGTCCTGCTCCCCAGAGAGGTGAAATGTGTCCCTTGGGGGAACGGAAAGAGCTGGAAGATTCAATCATGTGCCTGGGTGCTCCGATGGGACAGTGTTGGTGACCAGAGCCTGGAGCTGTCACATTTCAGAGTTCCAGAACTCACCAGCCACTAAGGTCATGATGAGGCCAGAGGGACCACCAGAGTTCTGCTGTCATCCCACGCCACCACCACCACCACTCCAGCAGATCACCCCATTCAAGCCAGCCTGGAATTATGACATCCCTGTGGCAAAATATCTCTGCCAGCACCCTTGGTAGAGCTGGAGCCGAGAGGGAGATGGTGGGGAGGGTGAAGGGACAAGGAAATTTGTGCTGATTTAGAAAGGGGTTGCAGGAGACCGGGACCGTGTGTCTGAGGCGGGGTGATGCTCTCCCCCAATTCCTCCTGGCTCACCCCAGAGCTGTGGGGTGAAAAAGTCTCCCAAAACCCAAGTCTCTTGGCAGGAGATGCTCTGCTTGCCCTCCTGAGCTGGCTCTGTTGGTGCCCACAGGCCCCTCTCGCCAGCAGAACAGCGCTGCTTCATTAAACACAGGCCAGAAGTCTTAATGAGCGATGGGGGAACCCAGCAGCTCCCCTGGCTGCATCTGGAGATAATGCCCTGTCCTGCTCCAGGGCTGCTTCACAAACACAGCCCCTCGCTGAGGAGCCAGCCCTTGGTCCCCGTGGTGAGGACAGCAGTGTCCCTGGTGCCAGGAGGAGCCCTGTGTCTATAGGTTCTCTCCAGGCTGGTACTGGGGCTCTGTCGAGGTGAAGTAGTCCTCCAGGAACGCCTGCAGGTACTCGAAGGTGGGTCTCTCCTCCGGGTCCTTCCGCCAGCACTGGCACATGAGGTCGTGCAGGGACTCGGGGCACTCGGGCGGGCAGGGCATGCGGTACCCCCGCTCCACCTGGTCCAGCACCTCCCGGTTCACCATCCCTGCGAGCAGCCAGAGCAGACAGGCACTGATCAGAGCTGGGCCAGACCTGCACCGTGCCTGTCCCAAGGGTGTTGTGCCTTAGGGGCAATCCCAGTGACCCAGGGAGAGAGGGACCCCTGGCCTAGCAGCACTTGTGCCTGTCACCTTGCTCAGGGACTAGAGCAGGACAGGGTGGCTGGGATGCTGCATCCTGGCCAGTATCTGCTCATCCCAGTGGGGCAGGATCCAACCTGGGAAGAGGCAGCTCAGGGACAAGCACTGGGAACGGACAGCTGGTGTTGGGCACCACAATGGGGACAGGGCCAGCCCTCACCTGGGTATGGCACTCTGCCCTTGGTGGTCAGCTCGGTCAAGAGGATGCCAAAGGACCAGACGTCTGACTTGATGGTAAACCTGCCATACAGAGCTGCTTCGGGGGCCGTCCACTTGATGGGGAACTTTGCACCTGGATGGAGAGGCAGGGTGAGAGGGTGCCTCCAGGACCCCTAGAGCCACATGCTGGCTCCAGGAATGACACACCATGGGGACAGTGGCCATTGCTCTGGTGCCAGCAGCCCCTGGCACACACCTTGCCGAGCCGTGTACTCGTTGTCCTCGATGAGTCGTGCCAAGCCAAAATCAGCCACTTTGCACACCAGGTTCTCCCCCACCAGGATGTTGGCTGCCCGTAGGTCCCGGTGCACGTAGTTCATCCTCTCCACATAGGCCATGCCAGATGCAATCTGTGGGGAGCAGCACGTGGGGCACCGTGGCTGACAGGGTGACACGAGGGTCCCCAGGGAGAGCTTGGCACCACTAAGGGGAGCAGGCCTGCAGAGGGACCCAGCTGAGGTGTGGCAAACACCAGTTGCTCAAGGAATGCCATGCAGGCTTGAGTTTGCTGGCCAGGGAGAGCTGGCAGCAACAAGAATGGGAAGTATGACAGCCCCAGAGTGCAACCCTGCTCTGGGTTGAGAACCAACAATGGCACCCACTCAAGCGAGGCTGCAGAGCACCCTGACCAGTGACAGCCCAGTGAGGGGCTCAGGCAGCCAATGTCCCACAAGGAATGAGGGAGGCTCAGGGATGTGCAAACCCACCTGAGCAGCCATATCCACGAGCTGGGGCAGCCGCAGGTACTTGCCCATCTCACCCTTCAGGAAGTCCAAGAGGCTCCCTGTGAGGAAGACCATGGTCAGAGCAATCTGGAAGAGCAGAGCCCCTCAGCTGTCCCCTCGGTGTCCCTCCCGTGCTCACCTTTGCTCATGTACTCGGTGACGATGTAAATGGGCTCCTCTGACACCACAGCGTAGAGCTGAACCAGCTTCTCGTGTCGCAGCTTCTTCATCACCTGGGCTTCCTGCAGGAAGGCCTCTGGGGACATGGTGCCAGGCTTCAGTGTCTTGATGGCCACCCGGGTGGTGCCGTTCCAGGTCCCTGTGGCACAGGACACGCTGCTCAGGACACACGTACGGGGCAGGGGGATGTGTCCCTCCCCTGCTCCCCCGCTCCACCACAGGCTTCAGGCATCTGCAGATGGCTGGGGACAGGGTGCAGGTGACACAGAGGGGACAGCAGGGGAGGAATGGTCCTTACCCATCCACACCTCTCCAAAGCAGCCCTGTCCCAGCTTGACCTCCAGGCGCAGCGATTCCCGGGGGATTTCCCAGGCATCCTTGGCAAGGCCTTGGGTCTGGGGCTTGGACGTGGGGCAGATGTTGGTGAGACGGTGGCACAAGCCATCAGCATGTTCTGGCACAGGAAGGGACAACGGCAGGGTGACACACGGGTATTTAGGCATGTGATGTCTTTACCTCACATCTTTCCTGTAAACACCTTGGGGTCCCATATCCAAACCCTCACCCTCTGCCCTAAAACACAGCTATTCACCACAGTCCAGGGCAGCGATGGCTTCCCAGCAGCACCCACCCTGCAGTGAGGGCAGGGACAGCACCCAGGGTGCCACCCAGACCCCAAGGGGACCCACATGGCTACCCACTGGAGTAGTAGGCCACCAGCTGCTGCAGGCTGTTGAACTGGGTGCGGGAGGTGATGTAGAAGCCGCCACTGTCCAGCTTGCGGATCTTGTAGTGCTTCACGTTGAGCCCCTTGGCGTTGTCAAAGTCAGACACAGAGAGGCAATAGGCACCTGTGGGCAGGACAGAGGGGCTGTGGGAGATGTGCCATGGGTGGGGACTCTGTGGGTGGGCATGGGGGAGGCAGGACTGGGCATGGAGGTGCTGCCTCCACCCAAATGCAGAGGATGGGAAGCAGCTCCTGGCTGCACCAGCTGGCACCAGGTGCCAGGGAGGAACGGCACATATCCCCCAGCTACAGCCATGCCACACCATCACAACCTCCAGCTGCCCTCTGCTTGCACAGCAGCTCTGCCTGCAGCCATCTATGGGATGTGCTAACAAGGGGAGAGGAGCAGGCAGAGCCAGGCTAGGGGCAGCTGCTGACCAACAACTCCTCAGTGTCTTAGAGAGGAGCTGAGGAGCTGGTGGGCCCAATTCCCTGCACAAATCCCACCATAGCTTCAGGAGCTTGGCTCTGCTCTGCCCACATGAGAACAATGTGGTGCTGCTGGGGCCACAGATAGCAGAGGGGAAGATTTGTGCTGCTGCTTGAAGAAGCTGCTTCCATCAGAGTAAAACAAATAGTGATAAGTTCAAGGCATAAAACCAGAAAGGAACATCAAGGGACTTTTCTCAAAGGTGCATTTGAAGCCAAACTAAACCAAGTAAGAAACATCATCCTCAGGCAGTAAAACCTCAAAGATCACAACTTGCACTTCCAGAAGTGTCAGACTTGAAAGGAATAAAGTTCATCATTCCCTCGGCCTGACTGCCCAGGAAGCACATGTTCAAGATTTTGTCACTATACAGGGACCAAGGGAAAACAAAAAAAAAAAAAATCTAATTGAGGGTGTACAAAAACCCAACCAAATAAACCAACAACAAAAAAAGCCAGGAAAAGAGACCGTCCTGCCTGGTGGTCTTGCCAGTCAGTGAGACCCCTGGCTTCCACCCTGCCATGAGCTGAATCATCTCTGTGAAGGGTGCTCACTGGGTAGGCAGTGGTGAGAGAGAAGTGGCCACATCCCTCCAGCCCGCGGGCTCAGTGGTGTAACAGTGCCTTTGGCACAGACATGTCACTGGGGATGTGATGGCCATGTCAGCATCATCTCCCTGGAGACCAGCACCAGCAGGAGAGACTGAGGGGACTCAGGGTACCCCCACCCCCCCAGAGAGGGTCTCCTCTAGGCTCCAGCAACCCCCCCAGCCCTGCTCACCTTTCGTGGTCTCGCTCTCCCGGACCAGGAAGGTCCCTCGGGGGTTCTCGGGGTTGAGCAGCAGCCGCTCAGACTCCCGGCGAGTGATCTTCCCAAAATACCACCTGCAGGAGAAAGGCAGAGGCTGAGCACCTGGCACTACCCCCTCCACTGCCTGCCCAAGCAGGGGGCTCAGCCCTGGCCCACCCACTGCAGGTTTGGGAGACCAGGGGCTGTGTCTGGGCTCAGGCACCTCGGTGTGTGCCACATCCCCATGCAGCCTGGGCTGGGCATCACCTCCCTGCCATCGGGGTTGGAACCTTCCTGCCACACCTTCAACTAGACCAGGCTGCTCAAAGCCCCATCCAAACTGTCTTGAACACTCTCAGGGATGAGGCAGCTTCTCTGACCTGTGCCAGTGTCTCACCATCCACCGGGTAAAGAACTTTTTGTGAACACCTAATCTAAATCTTTCCTCTTTTAGTTTAAAACATTCTCCCCTTGTCCTTTCACAGGCCTCTCTGCCTGTGTAAAACGCCTTTCTCTTTCTCTTTTTTAGAATCCACTTTAAGTTCTGGAAGTCTGCAATGAGCAGACTTGGAGCCTTCTCTTCTCCAGGCTCTCCATAAAAACCAGTCCAAAAGCATCCACAGCCCTGCTATGCCACCACTCACTCCTCCACCATGCAAGCACGCTGCAGCACTGCACTTATGGCCTTAAAGAAAGGCTGGTTTGCACATTCAAAGGGGAAAACTAATGAAAAGGAAAAACCCAGAGGGCTTGGAGGCTTCTCCCAGGAGGGGGCAGGAGTGGAGGGGGAGCTCAGGGTGTGTTTGCTATCCCTTGTCTATGAACTGTCTAGAAGATGGCAATTACTCTTCAGCCTGGATGGAGTCTGAGGGCGCGACATAGTTACTGGGGATGTAGCCCGTCTGTCCTGTAGTGAGGGAATGAGCCAGCCACCAGTCACCTTCCCTGCAAGAGAACCAAAACACACTCAGTGTGAAGCCAGGAGCCCCCCAGCCAGCCCCTCACCCGCCCACAGGCACCGGGGGAGGATGAGCCAGCACAGAACCCCCAGCCCTACAGCCAGAGCCCAGCCAGGAGTGCTCCTGCTGCCAGCCCCTGCCCCTGCCTCTGTTACTGGGGCCATCCATCCACACATGGAATGCTTTAAAGCTGAAGCAGGCAGGGCACCAGCAAGCCAAAATACCTTTGGAGCCATCTGAATGGGAAGGGTATCTGGCTGGAGGTTGGGTTGTGGCAGCAGGGAGCAGCAGGCAAGGAGAGGGACAGGAAACATGGAGAAGCGACAAAAGGATGGCAGAAATTGAAAAAGGAACCAGGAAAACCCAGGGGAGTTAGTTAAACACAGGCTGCAGAAAAGCAGCAGGACAGGGCTGAGGTTTTGGCAGGGGCTGAGCCCTGCCCATCTGTGGTGTCCAGCCTGGATGCAGTGGGATCTGTCCAGCCCATTCACAGCCCCTGCAGGCTGCAGCCCCGACCCTGAGCCTCCTGTGCCTGCATAGCCACCAGTGAGGCTCCCTGTCCCTAAAATCCTGCGGCTGAGCCACCATCCATCCCTCGTGCCCCGGGCACAGCAGCCCCAGGCATGTCCCCAGGAGATGGAGGGTGCTCTGCCCTCCTTCCTACAGCTCCTGCTCCGGACAGGGCTGGGAAAGACAACAAATAAAAAACAACAAGAGGACGGCAGGAGGTGATTTCCCGTTCCTGTGGACAGCAGGGCTTTTCCTCCCACCACCTGCATCTTCTTGCCCATCAAAGACAGTCACTGAATTCATCCTGACCACAAGAGAGACGAGGCTACAGGAAAAGTGCAGATTCGTGGGAACAGCACCGTAAGGATACAAGAACTTGGCAGGACAACCTCCACAAACATGCAGCAGAAAAACACCAATAACCTCAGTCACCACTACAAGGATCACCAGACCACATCCAAACCCATCCCTGACCCTGCAGATGTGTAAACCTCCATCCTTGCTCCAGTCTCGCCAGCTACTTATGACCTGTGCTTTTCCCAGCTAAACCAGTGATGCTTCAAAGCACTGGGATAACCCAGACATGGTGTCAGTGTGGTGGGGATGGTGGAGACCTTCCAGGCATTTCTTCCTACTCACAGAGCTGGGCTCTGCCCCTGGAACAGCCCCACAGCAGGCCTGGATGATATTTTAGCTTCTTCCAGCCCCAGCACATCTCATGGCAGGCAGCTTGTGCTCCTCAGCCAGGGCTTTTGCCCCAGTCACCTTTTCCGAGGTGGCTCTGAAGGGGACAGGAGGCTGGTTGGGCTCCTTTCCCACAGGACCAGAGTAAACATCTGCTTGAAAAATGCCCAGCTTTTGACTTGTGGCTTTATTCCAGCTTGGGCTGCAAGGCTACAAGCTAGGAATTCAGCAAAACAAACTATTCCAAAAATGTCTCAGTGGGGAAAAAATAATAATCATCATCATCATCAAAACAAAGCATTTCAACAATTCCCTGTACAATCTTACCCAAAATATCCCACCACATCCCAGCTGGCTGCCTGCTGGCTGGGAGGAGATTTCTTCCCAGTGGAAAAGAGCCTTTCTGCCCTGGGTGGATTGGTAGGATGACCCAGAGCAGGGAGGTGAGCGATGTGGAGGCTTCTCCTCTCACCCTGAGCAGCCCCAGCCCTGTCCGAGCAGCCAAACCTGCAAAGCCACCCTGGCCACGGGCTCCCACTGTGCCCAGCACCTGCCAGCCCTTCCTGGGCTGAACCCAAGTCCCCTCCCTGCGGCTCCAGGACACTGACTGTCCTGCCAGGGAGCCCACAGGAAGGGGACATCACACATCTGTCTGTTGGTGTCCCCAAAGTGCAGCAGCCTGAGCTGTTCCCAGACTGTGTGAGCATCTCTGGGAGGTCATTAGGAAGAGTGATTCACCCCTGAGCACTGCACAAACTGCCCAACTTCCTCCACCACCTCTCTCCCTGTGGACATCTCACCCATACAGGCACTGGGAAGGTTGGCAGCTACATCCTGCACCCTCCACCAAAGGAATGCATCACCAAAAAAAGCCCTTTTGCTCCCCAGGATGCTGCAGAGCCCATCACAGACTAACCCTGCCCTCTGACTGAGCCTTTGACAAATAGCAGTAGAGGAAAAAAAAGCGTGGAAAGCCCAGAACTGATAAAAGGCATAAAGAAAAACCCCTCATTTATGGGCCTGATCTGGACCCCCACAGGCAGAACCCACTTTGCAATAGCTGGAAAGTAGAACTCAAGCATGGAGCTCACACACTGTTGAGACTGAAAGTAAGAAACACCAAAACTCCCAAATTCAGGCTTTTCCTTCAACATTGAAACTCTGCACATCCCAGACTTTATAGATGAAACAAATCACCATTAATAAACAGCATCAGAACAATGAGAACAAGGATCAGATTGAAAACATGTTTGTGCCTCACTGCCCAAGCACTGCAGGAGAAATCTCACTCCTGGGATGTTCCCTTGTCTTTCCACCCTTTGACTTTGATGTTCAGGGTGCCCATGTTGGAAGGCAGCAGTGGAGGGGGAGCAGGAGCTGCAGCTCCAGTGGCAGCTCCATAGCTGGGGACATTGGGGACATTGGCTTTGCCAGCCAGGCTCTGGACTGTGTGTGCCTCCTGTCAGGACAGACCACACATGGGGTTAATTCAGGATCATTTTTAGGAGCATCTTCCAGCTGGCCATGCTGCCCTGCACACGATGGACGTGCTGTGGTGACCAGCATGGGGAGCAAACCAGGGGGTCAGACCCCTGAGGAAATACTTGAATCCCCAGAGCCACTCATGAAATAGAAAATTAAAATTTAAAAGTGCAAAAGAAAAATGCAAAAGGCAAGGGGGAGTGGAGAGCCAACTGGAAAGAGAGTGCAGAGGAGAGCCACACATGGACAAGGAAAGGGGATGGGTTCAGAGCTCCCAGGCACAGACACAGCTCTGCATGGAACATTTCCCCAGCATGGGAAATGTTCTGGTCACTCAGAGAGGACAAATGCAACCAACCACTAAACCATCTGGAAACCATCTCCTCCTAGCCCTGCTCTATCCCACCTGCCCTCAAGTGAGCAGCAGACAGGCTTTGATCATTTAGGTCATTTATAATAACAGTAAGAATGTGCAATACACACCTGACATCCACTTTTCTCCTGAACGACAGCATGGAGGGAGAGAAAGAAGAGTCAGGAGAGAAGCTGAGACAGTGTACAAGCACAGGGAAAAGCACTCATGAAGCTGAGGGATGGGTCCAGGCTAACAAGAGGGAGCTGAGCATGGATGGGGACGGGACTGGTGGGGACGTGGCTCTGTGCTGGAGGGCACAGGATGGCCAGCAAAGAGAGGACGTGGCTTGGTGACAAGGCTGTGAGGCCACAGTGACCAGCAGCAGGGCCAGGAGGATGAGGAAGCAGGCAAATGACTGCTGTCAGTGTCCTTGGACATGTCACTGTGTCCTTGGACAAGTCACCGTGTCCGTGTGCATTTTGGCACATCTCTCTGAGCGCCCATCCCTGGGACAGCTGGTCCTGCCGGGCGGGGCTCGGGTTCCACAGGAGGCACAGAGGTGACAGCTCACCCCGTGGCTGCAGGGACAGGGACACTCACGTGTTGTTGACGATTTGCAGGCGCTCTCCTTTCTTGAAGGACAAGTCCGTTTCTGTCCGGGACTCGTAGTCATAGAGGGCTACGAAGGTGGTGACTCCCCCTGTGACAAAGAGCACTCAGCAGCGGCACAGCCTGTGCTGGGTGCCCCTCCCACCATCCTCCCACTGGCTGATAACACACACCTGCTTCTCCCCCAAGCCCAGAGCCCCTCAAAAACCCAAGACCCCATGGAGCTGCACACAAACCCCCACAACCAGCTGAGACCCTCCCCACCCTGCGGACCCCCCCAGCCCGCACGGACCAGCCAATGCCCCGGCACGCTGCGGGGAGGTGACCGTGTCAGAGGTGTTGAAGCCTCCAAAGAGCTTGGACTCAGCAGCCATGGTCCCGAAGGAGCGGCTGGGCGTGCGGTGGCCGTCGGGAGCAGCCGCCTTGCTGGGTGTCTGCGAGGCCGGGTACCCCCCATGGTGGCTGTTCTCGGGGGGCTCCAGGCTGCGCCGGCGCTGGCTGGGGTCTTTGGGCTTGCTCTTGCTGCTCCCCATGGTCCCGGGCTGGAGGACACACAGACATACAGAGAACTTCTATTATTATTATTATTATTATTATTATTATTATTATTATTATTATTATTATTATTATCTTCGTTAATAAGAATTTGTTTCTCGAGTGACAGATGCCTGCCCACCAGGAAACGAAACAACCTCTGGAGTCTGTTCAAGCAGCAGCTGCTGGGCAGTCTGGCCATCCTGCCCTTGCCCTGGGACACCAGTGCCCCTCATTAACCTCCTGTGTGGCCACAGCAGGCAGTGAAACTGCCAGGACATGCTTTGGGAGCAGAGGGAAGCACGCTGAGCCGTGGGAGTGCAGAGGAAAGATGCTGAGCACGGAACCTGGACCTGTGCTGAGATTGTGGCAGCTCTGGGGCCAGGAATCTGCCATGGGATACAGTTCAGTCCCCGTGTTTCCTCCTACACATGGGTTTCTACCAGGATGGGGATTTAAGTACTGAAGACAGAACTTTGAAGTCCACAACATGCAGCCAACAGGATAAAAGTTTAAATCAGGAGCAGTTTCAGGCAGTTTGCAGCCAAGGACCAAGGGATCTCGCCTTTATATATAGTGAAATAGTTTATATATAGCCTTCCTTTCCACTCAAGACCACACTCTATAAATACCTTCAAGGTAATGACATAAATGAAAGCAGGGAATTATTTGCAGTCTCCAAAGATGGCAGGATACCCAGCAGTGTCCTGAAGCTATGGAAGGAAATATTTAGGCTAGATCACGCATGGCAGGAGGGAAAAGGGAGGTGGAGACAAGCAGGGAGGAGAGTATCTCTGATAAGAAAACAAGCAAGGAAGCAGCAGAGGAGGCAGCTGCTGCCCACAGGGTACAGACCTGGATGCAGCCATCTGTGAGGTTTGGGAGGGCTCAGCCTCATCCAACAGAGGGTTCTTCTAGTCCAGCTTTGGAGAGAAGCTCAGGCCAAGCCCCCCAGAGCCATGGGCAGCCCCAGCAGCCTGCACAGCCCCAGTGTGACTGGGGCAATGCCCTTGGCTCTTGCTGTGGGAAAGCTCAGGGGTGCCAGGCACAAGCTGCTCCCTGTTCCCCTCAGCTCCCCTCCCACAGCAAGGGCTTTGACTGACGATCAGGGCTTATTTCCCAAAAGACACAATTTCCATCTACTGTTTTCCAGCTCCCACACTGCACAGAAGACCAGCAGTGTCCTTGGGTGACCCATGCCGGCAGGCTCAGATCCTGCCATGGTTTGGGAAATGTAATAAACTGATATTTTTGTGCTGGCTGTGACTCCAGCAGCCACTCCAGTGGGCAGTAGAGCTGTCCTTCCTCCTGTGGATGCAGGTGACGAGGAGGGACCATGCCTCCATCTGCCACAGGACTCAGCCCACCCATATCTGTGCCAGGCTTTGGGGGTCTCAAAGCAAATAAGTGTCAAATAAGGGGCAAATGGTCACTTCTGGCAATCCAGAATCCTGCAGCCGAGGGAAGGAGTCTGTCCCATAAATAAATGCACTCTAAAAGCGTGTTGCAGTAGAAGCAGAACTGCAAGGGAGAGCAAGACGTGAGGAGTGATGACAAGGAGCCCCCACCTCCCTGTCCCCAGCCAGCCCCTTGCTCACCTCTGCCCGGGGCTCTGGCACCCGCTGGGGCTCCCAGGATGCCAGTGGCAGTGCAGGGAGAAAAGTGGGAGCATGGCAGGGCTGTGACCGTGTGGCTTGTGACTCCCCACGGGACCGTGAGCAAGAGTAGAGCTGCTCAGAGTTTCCCCTGGAAGCAGCACTTCCCCAGGCAAGAAAACACCCCAGCCAAGGTGGTGGATTTAGCAGCACTCTGGGGACACAAGTGTCCCCCAAGCACATTTTCTGAGCCTGGGTCAGAAAATGATTTATCAGTGTGCTGAGGAAATCAAGGTATAAAATAGTCAATATGCCCAGAGATTAGCCAGGAGCAGAGTACAGGGAGGGGACAGGGGATCCCCCAGGCACCTCCCTAAAACAGGGGGGTCCTCACATTCACACCTTTGAGCCTGTGGGCACAGGATGTGCAACTTCCAGGAACACCAGGAACACCTGGAACACCAGGAACTGTGAGTTCATCCCTCCTCATGCAGCAGTTTGGGCAGGGAGAGCTCCGACCCTGTACTGGGGTGCTGACCCTCCCAAGCAAGGGCTTTACTGGATGTGCTGGTCACTGAGACATGATGCTGTGACAGGGCCCAATCCAGCTGTCAGGACTTTGGCTGCAAGAGCCAAAGGCGGAGGAGGAAGAGCCAACAGCTCTCTGGGGAAGGGGCTGCAGAGCCCCACTCCAAGCTCTCCTGTTGCTTCCCATTATATAAATACCTGCACACTCTGACTTCAGCCTGGGCATGCAAAATGCAGGCTGGCAACCCTAAACTGTGCCCAGAGGCACTGGGAGCCTCACACCATCCCCACTCCGAGTCCCAGGTAACTCAGCCACCATGATCATGTGGCTTTAGCCCTGTGGCTCTCCTGTCCCCAGGGAGGAGAAGGGCCTGAGAAAACCCTTGCAGCTCCCACATCCCCTGGGCAGCCAGAAAGGAAAGGGTGCAGATTCTCCTGGGAGAACGCAGGGTTGTGCAAGAGCCTGGCAAAGGAGTGATTAATGACAGCAGGAATGTGCTGTGCACTCAGGTCCTGGGGAGGCACCAGGGAGAGACCCCCCCCTGCCTCTGGCACAGTCGCCAATTAAAACCGTCTGGGAGTCAAAGGGCAGAGAAAGAAGTGTGGTGGCACCCAGCACACCCCAGCAGCATCACTGGGAGCTGTGGGACAGCATTGCAGCAGCCAGACTGTAAAAAATACCCATCGCCAGGAGCTATGCTGTGTGTATGTCTAATGAATTTATGTCTAATAAATACAACATTTCCACACACAGCAGGCTGCAGGGATGCTCAGCTCCACCAACATCCAGCCAGGGCAGCCTGGCTGATGCCCTGTGGGGTATTGCCCTGCTTCTGTGCTTTTCACAGCTGACAAGGCTGGGATGGGGGGGCTCAGCATCGCGCCCCATCCCGACCAGTGCCTTGGTTTTCAGCAGGACCGCCCCTCTTCCCCGCCAAGGCTTGTGCAGAGGGCTGGAGCGGGGCCAGCGCTCCCTGCGATGCGAGGCGGCGGGCAGGCAGCTTTCCTGCGGCGGGGATTAGCACCCCGGGCACGTCGCAGCCTGCAGGAACTCCCTGCTCTCCTCTCCTCTCCGGGGGCAGCGCCAGCGGCACAGCACCAACCACCAGGGCATGAGCTGCGAGCCCTCGGCTGAGCCCCCGGGCCAGGGAGCACCCACGGAGGGTTGGCTGTGCCTCCTGCACCTGCAGCCAGCCCCAGCCCACCCAGGGATGCTCCAGGGCCAGTCCGGCTGTGGCAGGGCACTCGGTCCGCAGTGTGAGCTCTCCCCAGAGGTGAAGCAGCCCCGTTCCTGTGCCCAGGCTGTCGGTGATGTCTTACCGGAGCTTTCGGCTACAGCCTCGCCGCGGGCGAACTCAGCTCAGCTCCCGCTGCAGCCTGCGAGGAGAGGGAGCGTCAGCACCCGCGCCCCGACACCTCGCCCCCCTCGCCACGGTCCAGTGCCCAGGGCTGCCTTCATCCTCCTCCTCCTCGCCATCCCTCCGGCGTGGGGCCGGCAGCTCGCACCCGCTCGCTCTGATCTCTCATGTGTGAAGAGGGGATGATTGTCTGCTCCACTTCATCAACCACACTGGGATGAGAGAGGAGGCGGCTGGAGCCGCCCCAAGGGATGTCCCAGAGTGGAAGGGGAGCACAGGCACCCCCCAGCCCAGCGAGGGATTTTTCAGGGGAAAAGCAAAGCCAGTTCCTCCAGACACACCAGCATTTCCAGCCCTGTTGCTCCATCTCCGGACAGGCATGGTCGGCCACCAAGCAGAGACCTGGTCCCCCAGGATGAGTCATGTGCTCCATCCCCAGCAGCAGAGACAAATGCTACGGCACAAACCGTGCACAAGGTATGCGAGCAACCTGGGCTGCTCAAGCCCTGACTCATCCAGAAAAGCATATTTTAGATAAATTTTTCAAAAAGGATCGTTTTCTCTCACAAGTGTACGTGATGGGGGGGACCCCTCTCAGCAGCAGCAGCAGCAGCAGCTCGAGGCAGAGCTTCAGGTGGAAAGCAGAGCCCCCTCACCTGGCTTTGCCACCCTTTCGCAGCCCCAGCTCCTGCAGGAACTGCTCCCTCTTCTCCTACAGAAAGCAAATTCTCTCTCCATGCAGCCCTGCTCACCCAGTGCTGGGCAGAAGCTTCAGCTGCCCCCAAGGGGCTTCTGCTCGTGCACAGAAGGGATTCAGACCCCAAGCAGTATCTCACCAGGCTCCTGTCCCCAGCTGGAGCCCAGGCTTCACACCTCATCCGAGGCCAACACCCCGGGTTTCACACCTCATGTAAGGGGAATATTCCAGTGTCTGCACGCAGGGGTCGTGCCCCACCACAGGTTTGTTTTCACGGCCTCCCCTTCCCCCTACTAATAAGTTTTGTCACTATTTTTAGTGCATTTGATTAGGATAATGAGTGGGAGCTGACTGACAGCTCTTTAAGACGGTGAATGGTTTGTAATTTGTACTTGACAAATACTGGCTGGTAATGATTGCACAGCGGGATGGAGGGGGGAAGCTCCAGCCCCAACTCCAGGCTGCAGCACATACAAATAAATCTGTGCTGCGTACACACGTGGTGCCCATGTCCCTGCCACCCGGGCACGCTGTGACACGGGCTCATGCTGCGAGCCCACAAAAATGATCAGACCAAAAAGAGCCAAAAAAGCCACGAAGAAAATCCAAATATGCCTCAGCCTGGAGTCAGCCATGTGCTGGAGCAGTGGGGTGCCAGGTCCAATGATGGGGAAGGGCAGGTCCCTGGGTGGATGGACGCACTAGGAACCTCACACTGACAGATTTGAGTGTTTGGTGGCTGAAGGTGGCTGCTGTGGCAGCAGCCTGGCACTCTCTGGCACATCTGGCACAGCCTGGCACTGTCCTGCTGCTCGCTTGGCAGTGGGGCTGCCATCCTCACCAGAGTATCACTGGTATCACCAGTATATCCCCACCTATCTCCGTGTGCTGCTGGCTCTGCATTTGGGGTCTTCCCGGCCTCCCTTCCTCCCCAGACACAGGGGAGGGTGCCAGGGCTGAGCTCAGCCATGCAACTTGCCCAGGGCAGAGGCCGCAGCAAGGAGAGGCCGACCCCGCCCTCCCCTCTCCAAAAGCAATTAAAAATGAAGCACACTCGGCTGCACACCTCGGCTCGGATCAGATCACGGCACGCCAGAGAGCGGCAATGCCCTCCTTCACTGCCGGCGCTGGAAATGCCACCTGCACTGCCCAGCATCCCCACGCCTCCCACACCCACACCCCCCAAAAATCAACTGGCAAGTTGGGGGGCAGGAAAAGGCTCCACCTTGTGCCCTACCTCCCTGTGCAGTGATGCTCTCACAAAGGCAACAGCGAGGGGAAGCGGCAGCTCCCCGGCGAGTCCCGCTCCGGCTGCTTTGCGCTGCGCCCCGATCGCTCAAGGATACAATGGTGGTACGGGCGGGCTGACAGCGGCGAGGGGAAGCGATCTTATCGTCTTTGCAAAGACACTAACAAAAGACACTGATTGGGAGCAGACAAAACACGGCAGAGGCAGAAACCTTGGGAAATGCCGCGACAGGCTGGGGCCCAACACCAGACACGGAGCTCTGGGGAGGGAAACATCTCTGGCAAAACAGGAGCTGTCCTTGGAGCTGCTCCAAAGCCGGGGGTGCTGAGCAGCGCTGCCGGCAGGATGGATAGGGGTGCTGGGGGAGAGGGGCAAGGGGCTGGGAGCAGCAGCACCCACCCGCTGATGGAGGGAGCCGAGCCGAGCCGTGTCCTCAGCCCGCAGAGCCCCGGTGAGATTAATCACGGCAACTGTCTCACACCAGACTGAAAAATGAAGCGTGCGGGACGGCGGGCGAGACAAAGCAGCCTGGCGGCACCCAGCCCATGGCGGCCGGCAGCGGGGACAGGGACAGGCACAGAGCAGCGGTCCCAAACACACCCAGCCCCTCCATCCCCCCTTGGCACACAACCGACCCCCCCAGCAGGGTTAGGGCCAGCCGGGGCAGATCCCTGCAGGATCAATGGGAGCTGCCTGCAAGAGCTGCTATTAAACCAGAGGTCCCAGGCTGGAGGCAGCCAAAGGGCACTTTGCCATCCCCCGTGTCCCCCTGCTTGGGCGGCACGAAGTGGCAGCAGCGCTGCCCCTGCCAGCGCGGCCCCCAGAGAACGGGGTCGGTGCTGCCAGTGAAGTCCCAGCTTGGTGGTGCTGCCATGACCACATCATCTTAAGGTGGCACCCTGTCCCCTTCCCTGCTTCGCTCTCTGCTCCCTCCCCACATTTCAGCAGGACACACAGCCCCGGATATGCTCGCAGAACAGTTTCCCCCTCTGTCCCAGGGGATGCTCCTGGTTTTGCCCTTTCCCACGGTAAGCATCACAGCTGGGGCCCAGCGAGCAGCAGCGCAGCCCCCGTGCTTTGGGGACAGCCTCGCTGCCCCGGCTCAGCCCACCATCCCCTCTGCCGCCCGAATACAGCCAGTCACCATGTCCAGCCACTGACAATTCCTGTCCCCTGTCCCGTGACATCAGTACAAGACAGGGAACACAGGCTCGTCTCTGCCAGGCTGGGATCAGCCTCACTGCAATGAGTCCCAGGAGCTGTGAAAAGGGGGAGCTGCTGCCCCAGCCCCACAAGTGGGGTGTGATGCTGCAACTCTTCCTGCCCGGGTGACGCAGTGAGGGCATGTCTGGCTTGTGCCTGCAGCCCTTCTCCACAAGGACACTCATTTCTCACCTGCACTGATTCCTAAAACAGGAGGAATAATGCAGGGATGCTCACTTCATCTCTCAGCTCCAGCCTGGGGATGGGAGAAGCCACAGGCAGGTGTCCCCAGTGCCTGTCTGGGATCTCTGCTTCACCCAGTAACAGCACGTTGAAAGTATCTAAGTCAAGGCAGTCCAGCCACCCCCTGGCTCCCCTCAGCTGATGGAGAGCACTTCCAGATGAAAGAATGGCTGGAGTAGGGAGGGCAGTGCAGCTGCTGTGCAGGAGCCCAGCTACACATTCCCCACAGATACACGTCCCAACCCCTCCTCTCTGACCCTGTCAACTCCCGTTAAAATTAAGACCATCTTAATTAAAGCTCCACAGCCCAAGACAGCAGAGGCCAGTTTGTCACAAAAGAGGAAAGGATAATTAGATCAACCATCCAAATTCACTCCCCCTAAGCATGGGGGAGAGTCATGGTAAGGAACGATGCAAAACGCCTCCAAAAAGACATGTCAAAACAGGGAGTTTAAAAGACCAAAACAAACACTCTGGATGTTCATGTGGCCAAGAGACTGGGAAACTCCAAGCATGCACACTAGGAGCATGTAGGGAGCTTGAGCTCTCCCAGCCATCACAGGGTCAGCCCCTGCACAGGCAGATTTTGGCTTGCTGGGGTGATGGGCAGTGGCTCTGCCAACATCAGTGGTCACAGAGAGCTGCAGGCTGCGCCTCCCCTACCCCCAGAGCACCCCAAAACCAGGCAAAGGCAGGGACATCCTGACACTGGGCACCCCCAAGCACCATCCTGCATAAGGCTGGAAGGAGAAAACCACAAGCCTTATCTCCCTGGAACAATGCAAGCAGCTGAATGGAGGAAACAGAATGTGCTGCATGTTGTGCTTGCTGGTGCTAAGCTGAGCATTCAGTTTTAAGCCTTTTCTCCACTGAGAGACATGAGAAGGGAAGGTGGCCATTGCCACACCTTGTCACATCCCTGTCACTGCTCTGCAGCAGGCCTGGGGACCGACAGGACCATGTCTGGATCCGTCAGCGTGTGGGTGCATCCCTTCTGCACTGTAAGGGCATCCAACAATTACAGAAGGGAAAAAAAGATTTCTCACCCTGAGGGTGATCCAGCACAGGCACAGGGACCAGAGTGATGCTGGGATCCCCAGCAGGAGATGCTCAAAGTTGGCTGGGTGCTGTGCAGCCTGACTGTGCTGGCACTGCTCCGGGTCGGAGCAGGGATGCCTCCCAGTACCTCCCAGCCTGACTCAAGCCTGCACTTCCAGCATTCCCATCAGGACACCAGCCAAAGCCAGGAATTGCCCAACCAGCTCTAGCAAATGCTTTCCAAGGCACACAAAGCCTTTGGCCTGCATTAACCTGAGCTGGCTTCTCCCAGGCAGGTGATGAGGGCACCGCTCTCCTCCTGCCAAGTCCAGGAGAAGGAAACTGAAAGGAAATGCTTCCAAGGGCAGGAGTGCCCGTGGGGCTGGGAAGATACAATGCTGAGAAAGGAAACTCTGATGTTGAGCTGAAATGGCACTAGGAGCTGGAGCTCTTGGCCACCAGGACTGCCTGGAGCCACGGGGCAATGCTTCCCAAAAACAGCCCTGTGGCTCAGCACTCCTCAAAATGTGCCCTTTTAGCACTGGCCCCTGGGCATGCTGGCACCTCTGAGCTCCCACTGCCTGTCACTTAATTCTCCAGCTTCCCATGGCCCGTCACAGCCCTGCTGCTGCCATCGTCCTCCAGGCAAAGAACCAGGACAAGGGACTGGCCCCACTGCGGGGGGGTGATGGAGACTTGGTGACACGAGCTGGCCCTTGGAGGAGGAGGGGTGATTTCTGTTCCCCATTTCTGCAGCGCCTCTCCCAGCACAGGCAGCCTCAGGCTCCAGGAAATGTGGTTTCCTTCTGCTTTCTGGAAGTGAACATCAACCCTGGGTGCTCTCTGGGGATGGCTGTGGCAGCACCCAGCCCACTCCATGCCCTGCTCAGCTCCTGGGGAAGGGGCAGGTGGCAGCAGGAGGCTGAAGTGACTCACAGGTGTCTCAGATCCGGACTAAACAGTGGTGCCACCTGCGTCTGCCGTGGCTCCAGGGCTGACACACCCGTTCTGACCCGGGCGAGACAGCAGCGCAGGCAGGCAGCAAATCTCCAGGGCAGGGGGAGGAAGGGGCAAGGAACGCAGGAGGCAGAAAAGCTCCACATCTGAGCAAGTTACAACCACCCCTGGCCTCGCTGGCGTCACTGCTAAAACATTTCCACTTTCAGAGAAACCAGCCCATCCAGTCCAGCCAGGCAAGGAGCTTCCGGGGCTCCATTGGCCCTCCAGGACCAGAGCCACAGCCCCACCAGACCTGCTGAGGGGTCCTGTAGGACCCCCGTGGCAGGAAACATCCCTACAGCCTTCCTGACATAGAACTGAACTGAAACACTCATGGGAAAGAAAGGAAAAATGCAGGGAGGGTATGTGGGTATGTGCACCCCTGACACAAACCCATGGAGCTGGACATTGCCCCTCTCCCAGCTGGAGCCACAGGGACTTGGCAGGACACATGCTGGGGTTCACTGCAATGGGAGGGGATGAAGGACAAGCCAAGCAGAGGCCAAGGCTCTTCTGTCACAGATTTCAAACACTTCCCACTTAGCAGACCCTGAATATTTTCAGATAAAGAAGCAGGATACCACAGAGCAAATTTATGGTGATTATTTTCCTGGGTTACTTTGGGACTTTGGGACACAAGCCTCATGCTCTGGGGAACCGTGGGGCCACCAGCTCTAATACACACATGCTACATGTGGCTGCAGGTCAGGGCTGGATGATCAGTGCCAGCCTCCAGCACTGTACATTTGACTCCTTCTTTCACCTCCACGGGCATGGATGGGACTGGCAGCGGGTCCCATAGCAGTGATCACAGCATGGGACTCTGGCCCTGGCCTTGGAACACTGAGGACATCACTGGCAACAGAGCCCTGAGAGATGCTAGTCCCCACAGCCACTCCCATCTGCACCACCAAAACAAAGCATTGCTCAGGATGCGCCAGAGGAAGCAACCAGGGAGGGTCTTGAGGGGCAATGGAGATCAGCCAGCCCCAAAAAGCTTTTCCAAACCCAAAATGCTGCGTTGGATTGCCAGCTGCTCCCGGGGTGAGTGGGATGCTCGCACCAGAGAGGATCCATCTGGGAGGTGCAGCCCCCAACTGTGCTCACTATCAACAACCTGAGCAGATGAAAAACAAAGAAAAATGCTGAGCTGGTGTCTTTTATCCCTGTCGCTCCTGGAGCAGAGAGCTGGGCTCTGCACACCTCTGGCACTGCTCCCTGCAGTCGTGGTGGGGAACAGAGATGGACTATGGGTGAGGTGGATGTGACCAGTGACATGTGGACCTTGCACCTGCCCGTAGCATCTCTCCAGCCCTTGCTTGTGCTGCTCATCCTACAGGGACAGGTGAAGGGATGCAGGGACAAAGGGATGAAGGGCGTCTCCTCTGCTTCCCATCACCTGTGGCTCACGGTGCCTTCAGCACAGCCCCCTTGGACCACAGCATGGGATCATGAGAGCTGTGTCCATCCCCAAACCACCCAGAGGGCTCAGGTGAGTGTGTACACACACCTTCACACCCCCCACACACCTGCTCCTGTGCAGGCAGCCAGGTGGGCAGGCAGCTGCCCTCCTTGCCCAGCCCCAGCCACACACACACTGGTCCAGCAGACTGAGCCTTCCCACTCCACACTCCACACTCTTCATTGGAGCATGGAGCTCATCCTGGTCACAGTGACTTTTGCAGCTACATCTGCACCCTTCCTGATCCCACGACACCCTCACTGCCTGAGGCAGCAGGGTGCTCACTGGAAGCTCCCTCCTTGCTGTTCCAAGGATTCCCAATCCCTTTCCCAGCACAGCAGGGCCCTACCAGCACTCGCCTCATGGGCAGGGGAAGGAAAGGGCCCATCTGAGCAGGGAGTGACTCCCACAGCCTTTCTGTGTAGCTTTTTTTGCATAGGTCAGCAAGCACATGTTTCAAGCTGGGAATATCAGAAGCCCAGGGAGAGCACTGCCTGACCCCACTGCTGCTGGCACGGGCTGCAGCTGCAGCTGAGGATGAGGAAGGTGATTGTGCTTCATGGAGATCAGATTCTATTTGCCCTGTCTGAGGGGAGGCTTTACCCGTGATGTGTGCATGGGGTAGGGCAGTACAGCTGAAGCTGGGAGAGGGGGAAACTGAGGCACACACTGTGTAAAACCTCACCAACTCCAACAACAGCTTCTCAGGTGCTCCTGGGGGCAACTGAGGAAGGCAGTGGGAAAGCAAGGTGAAGCAAAACCCTGACACAGCGCTACACCTCCAACCCCAAATTACAACAAAAAGGTGCCCCAAGGTGAGATATTTTTAGGATCAATTTAACACTCACCTGACCCTCTCATGCTGCCCCCAAACTGGTGCATGGCATGGGAAGGAGACACATTGTTCAGGACAGGCTGGACTTGTTAACCTTTCCCATGGTGGAGGGAACAATGCAGCAATGGGCTCTTATGCTCATTGCCCAGGTTTTTGGTGGCCAAGGTTGCCAAACACAGTCAGGAAGGATGGGAGCAGCTGCACTGGGTAGAAGCTATTTGCACAGCACACAGTCAGGTTTCCATCCATCCATCCATCCATCCATCCATCCATCCATCCATCCATCTATCCATCCTCAGCACAGGGGGCTCAGGGCCAGCCAAAACCTCATGGTTACAGGAGTGAGACCTCAACAGGGCCGGGAAACTCAGGGCCAGCCTCTGAGTCTTGCAGTGCAGGGCAAGAACTGCAGCACAGCCCAAGTCACACATGTCCCTGCACCACATGTCCCCCTTGGTGCAGACCCCAAAGCCATCCCAGTGCCCTCCTGGCATGGAGCCCATGGCTGTTACGTGAGGGCAGGCTCGCTATGCATGGGCTGCATTTCTTATTTTTTTGCCTTAAACGCCCAGGCAGTTCTGTTCTGTACATTTCTCCAGACAAGCCCACCAATCCCACATGCCAGCCTATGGATATGTCATGGATATAAGCATCTCCACTGAGACTACGTGGAGTCAAGGGGCTTGGGCAGGTTTTTTTAAGGGCTGAGTTAAAATCAATGACCAGTCCTGCCCTGCCCAGTGGTCAACGCCCTTGGCAGCTCAGCCAGCCCCCAGCCCTCGAAAATCCCTCCCTGCTCGCAGTGAGAGCAGCCAGCAGATCCATAGCCTGAAGGGAAGTCAGCGCAACACGCAGATTTGCAGGTTCTGATTCCTGGCCCAGGTTCAAACCACATTTGTTCCTGAAATCTGTTTCAGGGCTTTCTTTGCAAAGTGTGCGTGTGCAGAGCCATGTGCACAGCGGCACCGCTTCCCAACACAGCCAGTGCCAAGGTCACTGTGCCAGCCTGGGACCGAGCTGGGGGCCTGGCTGCCCCTCCTGAGCACACTCTGGGCAAGCCTGGAACTAGATGATCAGGGGAACTGGAACTAGAAGAGGTGTTCCCAAACCATCCCACGATTCTGTGATATACTGGACTATCTCCCAGTTTGCTGCCCATTTAAGCGATGAGGAACCAAAGGCTTTAAAACAGCCCCGTGACACATGGCGTGTTTTTTGCTGATGGGTGGAAACTTCAGCAAGACACGAGCCCTGGGGAGCTGGACTGCACCACCCACAGCTACAGGCAGTCGGGAAGAGGAGTTTGGACTGGAAACAGTGACAACCCGCGCTCCTGTCCCAGGAACGGCTATGCATGGATGGTTATTTCCATCCAGAGGTCCGAGCTGCTCTCTGGACATGGGATTCAAGGGCTCCCTTCTGAAGGGAAGTGCAGGGATGTGCTGCTGTCTGACAAGGCCGTTTCCGATGGGATGCATGCGGGACACATCTCCAGGCGGGCTTCGGCAGAGATGCAGAGCACTGCGGAAGTGAGCTCAGATGGGAAATTGTTCCAAGAGATAAAGAAACAAGTTGGAAACCGAGCTGCAAAATAGACAGGACAGGAAACAATAGCACTTCAGATAGGCTTTCCAATTTCCCACAGCCATGCCAGGAGTCCAGTGCTTTGTCCCAGGGATGCTCACGGGTTCACCCCTGCTTAGACATGCTGGGAGGAGGTGCAGGCTGCTTGCTGCTCCTACCTCTTCTCTTTCAAGATCTCACAGGCATTTGCTGGTTGTTTAAATGAGAGGCTGGGGACCAAGTCCTTCAGGTCTCATTAGATAAGAGTTTAGCTCTGTGATAGCTTCAAAGGCCAGGCAGGATCCTGCACCAGTAACAGGGAGAGGCAGAAGGAATTTTGAAGGCGTGGGAGCCCCATGGTCCATCCCCTGCTTGCCTCAGTGAGTCCAACGAAATGATACTGCTTCACAGGAGCTGCCCATGCTGCTAAAGGCCATCCCTGCCCCAGGATCACTGATGTCCCCTCCATGCCACCAAGGCAGAAAAGAACCCTCTTGTCTGCAGCAGAGCCTCCAGACTGGTTGGTCACCACAGCGCTCTCCCCATCTCAGGGCTCCCCAGACAGGGGCTGGGATGGCCCTTTCTGCCTCCCTGCAGAACCCCCATGATTTTCCATCACTCTGGCACAAAGTCATTAAAGGGCAGAGCTATCATTAGGGCATCTCCATCACACAGGGAGCACTGCAAGGCCACTAACGATCGAGACAGGGAACATTGGACTTCCCTTCCCTGCTGCTGCACAGCCCATAAATAACCCTGTCTTGGGCTGTTTTGGCAAAGCCAGGAGGTGTTTAGAGGAGCCCCTGCCCTGCTGCTCCCAGATTAAAGCTTGGAAGGGAGAATTGACCCTCGATCTCCTAAGCAAAGGTGCTCCTTCCTGATATATAAGCATTAACTGGCTAATGATTACAGAGACACAGCTCCCTCAGAGAGCCAGCACACGAGCCTCGGCTCAGGCACTGAGTGCCACACTTTTGCTCTGGTGGGATCTGGAGCCAGCTGAAGCTGATGGCTTATCACAGGTAAGCCAGGATCAAACTCTATGGCAAAGGTGTCAGGAGCAGCCCAACAGGGAACATGACAGAAAGGATATTGCTTTAAAGTGCAGGATTGCTGATGCCTTCCTCCACATCCCCTTCCTCACGCTTTCCTGGGCAGCCCTGTGACTGTCTGACCAACACCTGCTGCACATGGGCCCACACACGTGTTGAGACACTACATTCTGAGAGGGTCTCCAAGCCTGGCAGGGACAGAGGGTTCCCATCACTAATGTTGGGTATTTGGAAGGTTTGTCACGACTCAGTTCTTGCACTGGTCATGCTGGCAGTGGGTATCTCCTCGGCTGAGAGGAGAGCGACAAAGACCCCCAGCAGCTCCTCCTCTGGGAGCACAGCCGGGCAGGAGAAAGAAAAATCAAGTCTTTTGTTGCCACCTTCATGCAGTTTCATAGAGCACTGCTGGATATGTGCTGTCCTCTCCCTGCCCCTGCTGCACAAGCAGGAGTTCACCTCAGGGAACCTTGTGCTCTGCACTCTCTACTGTCCCCAGCTCCTAATGCCACAGTGTGGTGGAAACTGTCTTGAGGGACCCCCTGGCTGCATGTCACATCATGTCCCTTCCATTGCATCACTTCTGGGGAGCCAGGAGGATGGGCCATGGCACACACAGGGCAGCACAACCTGCTCCCTGCCACCTTCAACATTTACTGCTGCTCAACGTCTCTGGCACCAGGACCAGGACCACAGTCACTTCCTGGCACCAGGTCCAGGGCTGAGCCCTGGCACACCACAGCAGCCACTGGGGTGAGGAAAGGCCAGGGAAGAGTGCACTGTGCAGGACCAGCAAACACAGGGAGATGGAGCAGATCCCCACTCTGTCCAGCAGGTCTCACACGAAGCTGCACAGCTCCCTGACATGATGCCCAACACCAGGGAGGACCACGCCAGGAGTGATGCCGCAAGATGCCAGCCTCTTACCACACCTGTCCCCATGCACACAGCCCTGTGCAGCGGCCTCATCCCTGCAGGCTGTATCCTGTGTCCATCCCAAGTGGCCCCAGGATGCAGCACAGCCTGTCTGGGCAGTGAGCAGGATAAAACCTCATCCTGACCCCAGTGTGGCTCAGGGCAAAAACCACGATGCTCCTCCATGGCACTGGGAGCTGTGACAGCGGGGACACGCCACTGCCACCACTTGCAGCCACACATGGGGGTTGGATCGCCCAGGCTGCAGTGGGGAACTTCACAACTGGATGAAGTCTTAAATCGGAGAAGCCGGGGCTCTGCAGCCCCCCGGCAGCTGAGCGAGCCGGGCACGGCAAGGGGCACGACTTGCCAGGTCCACCAGGGCTGGACACCGGCCCCAGAATCACCGGTGAACAAACACGACATGGGAAGCGGATCACGAGACATCAAAGCAGGGGGGCGATGAATATTTCATGTCCTGGCCTACATACAGCCCGGCTGTCCCCGCCCTGCGCTCCCGGGGGTCCCCCACAGCCCCAGAGCACAACAAAGGGGAGCTGCAGGCAGGCGGGGCCGCCCCGCCGGACCCCCCGCGTTCCCGTCTCTGCCCCGCCAGGCAGTGACATCCCCGGCCGGACCCACGGCTGACCCACCAGACCATGGGCATCCCGCTGGACCCACGGCCGCCCCACCGACACCCGGCGCCAGACCGCCAGCATCCTTGTGGGGACCCGCAGCCAGCTCTCCAGGCTGCGGGTATCCCACGCTGCTGGACCCACAGCTGCCCCACGGCAGCCTGGGCATCCTCGGCTGGACCCATCGCCTCCTTGCCGAACTGCCAGCATCCCCGATCGGACCCACAGCCAGCTCGCGCCACCGCGGGCATTTCCCCGCCGGACTCCTCTGCGGGCATCCCACTGCGGGCATCCCCCCGCCGCCCCGCTGGTTCCCACTGCGGGCATTCCCCGCCGAACCCCACGGCCGGACTCTGGACATCCCCCGTCGGACCCACTGCCGGACCCCACAGCCGGACCGTGGGACCCCCCCTCCCGCCTGCCCCACAGCGGGGCACCCCCGTCGCCGCCGCCGCCACTCACCTCCCGCCTGTCCGCGCAGCGGGGCCGCCCCCGCCGCTCGCCTCCAGCGCTCGGCCCCGGCTTTGTCTCCGCGCCGGGGGCGCGGCCGCCGCTCCCCGCCGCCGCCGCCGCCGCCGCGCTCGGTGCCCGCACCGGGCCGGGCTCAGGGCTGCGCCGCCGGCAGCAGCATCGCGCAGCGCCGCGGTCCCGGCGCGCTGGTGCCTCGCCCGCCCCCGCTCACCCCTTCTGCGGGGCGGGGGGGGGCACCACGGGGAGGGGAAAATTAAAAAAAAAAAAAAAAAAAAAAGAGTAATATGGCAGCAAACCGGAAACGGAGGATGGGGGAAAAGGCAGCAGCAGCCCCTCCCCTCCCTCCGTGGCTTTTTTTTTTTCCAGGGAGAAGGCTCCGGGCAGCCGGGCTCCGCGGGGCGCGCACGGGCCAGGGGCCGCCCTCGCCTCCGGCGCTGCCGGCGCGTCCCGGCCCGCGGCGGGGGAACCGCCTGCTTGTGCCGGGGACACGCGTGGGAGCCGCGGCCGCGCTCCTCGGGGCGAGGGGCTGGGGTTGCTCCCACCCGAGCCCAGCGCTGCTCGCCCCGGCGGGCTGGCTTGGCATGTTACCTGGAAGCTGGAGCTGGTAACACAAAAGTGATTTTCAGGAGGGCTGGAAGCCGGCTGGGTTGCGGTTCGCTTTATTCAACAGCTCTAACACACGGCGAATTGCAGGGGAGATGCTGTTTTGTCAGGTTCTGTTCCTCCCCATCCCCAGGAGGGACACCTCGCCTTCCCAGTGGGCTGTAACCCGCGTTCCGCCTTCTCTGAAGTCAGAAGGAGGGAAAACTTCAGATGGAAAAGCAGGCAAAGATAAACCACGTCCTGGGCCTCCCTGGGAACCCGGGGAATTTTGTGGGGCCCTTTGGAGGCAGCACAGGCTCGCCGCGGTGCCTGTGCTCGGCTGGGGCATCTATCCCGTTCAGGGGTTAACACCCCCCACCAAAACCCGGCAGAGTGGAGCTGTGGGTGTTCCTGGGCGCCCAGTCCCCAGCTGGCAGCATCACCCCCTCCGGTGCGTGTGTGTCTCTGAGTACCACTCAGCCAGGTGGGCACACGGGAACAGTTCCAGCCATCCCTCCCCTTGCTCCTCAGCACCCTCTCGTTTCAGCAGCAGCAGGAGGTGGGAAATGCCCAGCTTTGCCCTGGCACCGAGCAGTGCCGGGGTGCACACACGGTCTCGGGCTCGGCCGGGTGCCCCGATGCCTGCACCCAGCCCGTCGGGGCTGCCCGACCAGCTCGGCGGCGCTGGCAGCCCTCCCACCTCCCCCACTGGCGATCCATTCAAGTGTTCCCTGTCACGTTATCCTCCAGGAAGAAAGGGGGTGAAGCAGTCCACTCCTTAAACCCCCATTTAGGTCTTTTATCCAGCACGCTGGGCTGCTGGCCAGCTCCAGTGACCCTTGTATTTACACAGCCAGCACCACCTCTGCCATCCTCGCCCACCCGTCCGACCAACCCTGCGGCCACTCCGCGGGGGTTTTCCAAAAACCCTCCTTACTCTGAGCAACATCTGACACTTCAAAAACAATTCGGGAAGTTAAAAAGTTTTAAAGAACTATGTGGCGGAGTTTTTCTTTCTGTTTCCCACTCCCCCCCCCTCGCCTTTTGAGTTAGTAAAAAAATATTTCCCATGACACTGGCGAAGGCCAGCGAATCCATGAGTCACCAGGAACAAGGAGTCATGCACGCGCCGATCCATGAGCCGTGGCCAGCACATTGTGAGGGGCCCTTCCCTGGGAGGAGCTGTCGCTGATAAGGTCCCTGCGGCCGGGCAGGAGTCGCTTTCCCTCTCGGCTCCCTCCCAGGGCTGGGCGAGGCCGGCCGGGCTCCCCGGACACCCGTGGCGTGTGTGGTCTGGAGGGGCCAGCCCTGCCTGCTCCGTGCCGGAGCATCCAAGCGCAGCCTGCTTTGTTCCGAGGCTTGGGGGGTGATAATTCTTCGCCCACCCTCTCTGCTGTTCAGCCGGCGCGGGGATGTGGAGGGAAGGATTCTTCATCCGATGTGGGATGAAGGAATTAACCCGGTGGTGTGGGGCAGTCCCGGGTACTGCTCTGCTCACCCATGAGGATGTAACGGAGGGGAAAGAGGGGTCTCACCTTCTCCCTGCTGTGCTGCACAGGGACACAGGGACACAGGGACACTCCCTTGTCCCCCCCATCCCAGGAGCACCCACTCGGCAGGGCTGGGGCGCTGCCGGAGGGGAGAACACCCCGGGGGAGTGGGGACCTGGCTCCAGCCCCGGGTGAGCTGGTGAGGATGACTCAGCCTCTACTGGATGCAGACCCAAATCTAAGATGCAATTATGACTTATAAATATTTGTGTTTTGTTTTTCTCTTTTGCAATCAACTTCTTTTCTCCAGGCTGTCCTCCCAATCGGAGTTCCCATCTCTGGCGGTGCCGGCCCATGGCTGGAAGGCAAACACCCACAGCACTGAGCCTTTCAACACGCCAGACCAAGTCCACGACACAACCTCTTCTTCTAAGGTGATGCCAATGTGCAAATCTAAAATTACAAACAGACACTCTCTAAACCCAGACTCTTATCTTTTGGGCTCAGAAGCTGGAATGTGCCCTCACAAGGCTGACATTAAACATGCAGTGCTGGTGATACTGTGATTTAAGACCATTAAAGCAACCCAGCCCACCTCAGGACACTCCTGGCTCAGAAATGAGGTCCAGAGCCTGACAGCCCCTGGCCACCCACTTCACTTTGCCTCCTACCTCGCTCCAAATATTTATCTTTAAGCAGTCTAATGCAAATTGCTACTTTTTTCACCCAACCAGGGATTTCAGTCTCTCGCCTGAAACTTACTTTCTTGATATGATTCTTCACTTTTAAATAGCACTGATAAAACCCACCCCAGAGAGAGGAAGAGGGTTATAGAACCTGAAAACCAGATACTTTCAATTTGAACAAAAGTAGCACTGAGTATTTCCAGTGGCTTGGTTATTACAGGACGCCTTGAAATTATACTTTAAAAAGAAATGAAGACACGCTCAGGTTTTTCTGTGTTTTCTTGCTGACCTTTACGCGAGTTTCATCAGGAACAAGAAGAATGAGAGTTACGGTGGGCAGATGCTGTCATGCTCATGAGTAAGTAAGTAAGTACGTGGCTCCTTCCCCTCCAGGTGTGCAGATCAAACTGCTCCACAGGGCTCCTGAAATCCTCCTGTGAGGTAAGAGGGTGCTTCTTGGGTCCAGTATTTCATCTGAGCCCTGACCTCCCCAAAGTAACTGTGGATTTGCAACAAAACATCTATTCATCTCCAGCCAGCTTTATTTTTAAGCATCCCCTTGGCACGTGTGAATAAGTTTTGTCTATTGGATTCTGATCCTGAGGCTGCACTTTGTTCACTGTAAATTCCAAATACAGTTGCAGGAATTATTACTATTAATAATATAATGGTTGTGTTTGAGATGCTGGACTGAGAGAGAGGCAGCCACAGCTTTTGCCCTGAGACTTTACGATCACTGAGCTTTACAGCCCTGCAAATAGTGAGTGTGAGATGGGAAATGATCAGCACCATCAGCCCCGTTAGGGAAGCTGCACCTTCAAGCTCAGGAGCTGATTTACTATGGGGGATTGACCAGAATAACCCTGCAGCACGAGCCATTTGGCAATATTTCATGCTAGAAATGCTCATTCTGGCCATTCTCTCCCACACTGAACATCAGGACTGCAGGAGGCAAGCAGTGATCACCAGCATCCTGCAGGTTATAGGATAAAAAGGGGCAGCTGAGAAGAAATTACCAGGAGGTCTCAGGACCTGCTGTGTCCCTCAGTGTGGTGACAATTTGCTGTGCAAAAGGGGCCCTTAGCCCCAGCCAGGAAGTGTCATTGCAAAATTCCCTGGGGGAAAGGGCTGCAGGGAAACCACTGACTCTGTGACATGCAAATATTTAATAAGGAGGCACCGAGTTCAACAGCTGTGGGCTGAAATTATCTGCATGGCCAATAAAGGCACAACATTTCCTGTCAGGTTTCTGACTGATAAAATATGCTTTGATACAATCTGAATTAAGTATCTTGGAATAGCTCATTTGGGCAAAAATCTGACACATTTTGCTTCTTGACTCAGCTCAGCATGAAAGTCACACACAAGATGTTGGCATCTCCCAGCACGGAAATTCTGCTTTTTGGCCAGTCTTGGTATCCATAGAAAAGAGCAATTCGGAAAAACTCAGGGAAGCTTATCCAGATGAGATTTATAGCCCTGCTCCTTGATTAGGTAGCAGAGCAGTTAGAGGATGGCTGGCTGGTGCAGAGCTCTGGTAGCCACATGCAGGGGACCCTGCCCCAGGGCAGGGACGTTCCCTCCCTGCCAGCACCCAGCTGCTCGCTGGCTCGCCTGCAGCCTGAGCAAGCAGAGCCAGGGCAGACACAAGGGTGGTTCCCCTTAATCATCCAGTCTTGGTCCTTCCAGCGAGGGATGGGCGAAGGAGGCCAAAGTCTGAATCTGAAAAACTTAAACCATATGATGTTTGGATCCGAGCTCCGTTTCAAACAAGTTCAGTCACGGGGGAGGTAGGGATGAGAACTGCTTGCAGCTTTTCTCAAAATCTGCTCCTCCTGCCCAGGCCTGACACTGGGGGATATCTGCTTCGCCAGAGGAGCCTCCAAGCATCACAAACAGCTGCTCTGTGGGAAGCAGAGACATGAGGATCCTGTCCTGCACACACCCCAGCAGCTGCAGCATGGGCTCACCCAGCCGTGGGCAAAGCTCCTCGGGGAGCCAGGGGGATGTGACCCCACAAGCTCCACTCCAGCAGCACAGCTCCAGCATGGACCCTGCCTGTGCAGCCAGAGCTGAGGCACAAATAACAGCAGGAAATGTCTGGAGCTGATTCCTGGAGCCGTGGGAGAGGCTTTGCCTGCGAGAGCTCGATGGTGTCTGTTGTACTCTGGACTTTGGCTCGTGGCAAGGTGAATTTATAAGCTTGAGATGGCTTTTGCAGAAGCAGCAGCCAAAGGGAAGGCAGCAGGAACAAGCCTTGGAGCTAGGGACACCTGGGTTATAGCCTGGGCAAGATATGTCTCAGGCCATTTCTGATGCCTTCCATGGCCCCAGTCCATGCTTTGGGACTGGCTGAACTTGACCCAGGGATGGCAGCTCAGAGGCTGGGACAGCCTCTGGCAAGAAACATGGAGATGTCCCGAGTGCAGGTTTCACACAAAAGAAATGCTGTGCAAATAGGGCTTCCAGTAGAGCATGGTGCTAAAGACACAGCTCTTTGCCTGGAACTGGAGATAGAGACTAGTGAGAGCCCTTAAACCCTTCCACCCACAGCTCCCACATTTGGGAACTGAGCTCCTCTCACACAACGAGAAACATTAACCAAGCCACAATTTTTTTTAAAAAGCAGAGTGGATGTGACCCAAAGCAGGTTCACCTTGTACCCACCAGCCAGAAAGGCAGGAATGAAACCATGGAGGAGCCCATCAACCTCAGTGCTCCAACCCCCTGCTCTGCATCGCTGAGTCCTCACCTGGACTGTAGTTTCCCAGGGATGGCAAGCAGAGTGCAAGGAGCATCAAAGCCACACTGGGGCCTCCAGGCAGTTAATGAACCCAGGGAAGCTGTGAGGAGGGAAGTAGGCACTGCAAGAGGTTTGGAATTGCACAAGACAGATCTTCTGTGTGCTGGTGAGGAGCATAGGCAGCACCACAGCACTCACTTATCACAAGCTTGGAAGTGTGGTGTGTGATGGGCTTGGCTCCTCATGGCTTCGAGGGCTGATGTGCTTGGCACAGCTCTCCAGGTGTACCCGGGGCTCCCAAGGCAGGGAAAATGCCTTCCCCAGCTGTTACATCTGCTGGCTGAAAAAATCATCACCAAAAATTACAAAGGGACACTTTTCTCCATCCTGGATGCTCCTGCACCTGTTCCTTCTTTGTATCAGTCCTTGATAACAACAGGTAATGCCCACTGTCATTGGCAGGTAAAATGTGTCTGCAAGGACAGAACAACTGCAGTGGACACGAGTCTACAGGCTGGAAGCAACAAGAGGGGTCATGGGAGTGATTTATGGGGACAGAAAAGCCACAAATTGGGAAGAAGCATCATGAAATGGGAAAATGGGCTGAATTTCAAGGGAGAGGCAGGAAGCCGATTTCATTGCCCTGCAATTACCAGTCCCAGCAAGAGACATTTGGAGCAACTACTGCACAGTGGCCTGGGTACCAAAAGCCAGAAAACACCCCCACAAACCACTGCTCAAAACTGCCAGAGAAGAGCTGGACCTTGGACCGGCAGTGACTGTCAACTGGTGGAGGAATGCAAACACTGATCACAGCCCACCTCTGTGGCCAGGGAGAAAGGGAATGCTTCCCAAACAAATCACTCCTCATGGCTGCATGAGGAAGAGGAGGGTCAGATCCCTTCCCAGTGCCAAGGCCAGCAATTAAGCTGATCATCAAACACACAGCAGTGCTCTGTACTCCAGCACTCTCCATTCATCATCCCATTTTCTCACTGCACTCAGTCTCTGATGCCTCATGAGATTAATAAACAAACAACTAAATCAATACAGTCATCTCAATCCCTGCAGGCCACAGGCTGTGAACAACACAACTTCTGCCTGAAAGAAGTATCAGTGTGGGAGAGGCGCTCCCAGGAGAGAAGTTCAGCACCCCAGATCCCAGCCGTCCAAAAATTAACATACACACACACAGGGGAATGGTTGAGCAGTGCTCTGGCAAACGGATACTGAGCAGGTCCTCCCTTCCTAAAGCTTCCTTATCATCTCAAGCATTGCCAGATAGCGTGACCCTCCCTAAACCCAGGCACTGAAGGACTATTTTCATTCTTCATGACAGGCTGGGAAATAATCTGAGTTTATTGACTCGACAAGGGGGCTGCTCTGCAAACATCAGTGCCTGATGGGGCTCAGGGCCTCGGGCTCTCCAGTGCTGTGGGCAGGGAACCTCAGCAGAATCTCACTGAGGCAGAGAGAGGCATGTGTATGAGAATGAAAGTAAATTAGGTCTGAACAAGATTAACAGGGATTTAATTGAACTATGTGAACTGGAACTCCAGTCACGAGCTACTTATTAGCCCGTCTCAAGGGATTGTGCTGCTGGCACTGGGGGAGCACAAGGATGGATTGTGAGCGTGGGGCAGCTCCAGGGGACAGCCATGGCCACAGCTCTTGAGATGAGCATGGCCAGAGGGGCAGAGCTGCTTGGATGGGATCAGAAACAGGGAAAAGAACTCCCAACTCCCAGCCACGTTTCTTCAGAGCTGAGGCATGTCCTGCTGAGGGACAGGAACTGTGACACACTAGCAGAGGAAATCCCTCTGCCAGCTCCTGGCCTTTGGTGGCAGAGCAAGGTGTGGCTGCTGAGGTGCTGCCTACTGGCAGGTACCTGGAGACAGACCTTTGAAAACCTCCTCTTCAATACAATTGACTTAATGAGGTCTTCAGCTCCCTTTGGGATGTTAATTACAAAACAGCCTGGAGAAAACTGCTTGGGAATTAAAGGAGTCGCCACACTAGTCCTTCTCTCTGTTTTGGTTTTCTGGTGAGAGAACCAGCAGACACTTGCCACAGCTCGGCTACCAAGAACCAACAAACACTTGCCAGAGCTTGGCTACCACACTGGTCTCACTGCAGCCAAGAAGAGCCACCAGACAGCCCCACACTCCAGCCATGCAAACCTGGGCTCCTGAAAATCCCTTTTACCAGCCTACTGAATCCCCATCTAATCCCCTGCTTGCATTACTAGAAATGATGCCTTTATTAGGGCTACCTCCATGGGGGCTCTTAGACCCAAAAAACTCTCATGGGGGGCAAATTGATTTAGTCACTGGATGGTTTTCTCCTTCCTTCCAGGAAGGTGAAGCAGTATTGGGAAATAGTTTGCTACTTCCAAGTCAAACACAGATACAGATGCACACATGCCTGACAGTATTAGCTAACCAATTTCTCGCAGATTAAAGGATCTGAAAGGATTTCCCTTAATGGATCATTTTAATGAATAGGTTATTTATGTCCCTGTGTTCCTATAGTCTGGGAGTTTTGGCAGCTTTCACAGTGAATGTGATGGAACAAGCAGCACAACTTTAAACACAGATTTCTTTTTAAACAAAGATTCTGATGGCATTTATTACACATTTCAAGACAAACTAAAATACATGGGTTATTGGTAATCTCTACATACTCTAAGTTTAGCAAACAAGAGCATTCAAATAGGTATAAAGCTGTCAGGAACAGACTAGGGAATTTATCATCATCCCTCCTCCCCGCAACAAAACCAAACCCCAACATCCATGATTTCCACTGAGCAATGAGTGAGCCAGCCTGCAAACAGCTGGATGTGGACATTGATGTAGTAGCTGCTATTTCAGGTAACAGCCACACACTGCTAACTGGCTCTGAGCTGCAGAAGTGACTCTGTATTTTGGATAACGTGTGTCCTGTGATTTCATTAAAGCATTAACCCCCTGCTTTAGGTAACCTGCAGAAAGCTGGAATTTACATAAAGCCTTTCTCATCTATTAAAATGGAAAGAGTGATCTGCAGTACCTACTCAGGGCTTTTCTTTGCCCTGCAGATCAGAGACAGAGCATAGGTCCATCATGGAAACTGATGGCACAATACTGTTCTTTGTTATTTATGTGGGAACTTTTTGTAACATTTCTTTGTACTGAGAACTTAAAGCAACTTTAGAGTGCTTGTGTCTCCTATGCTTTGTTCTGTCCTCCTGATACTGCCTTCATGTAGCTAAAAAAAAAAAAAAAAAAGAAAATTTAAAAAGAAGAATTTAAAACAGAACTCCAAGCTGGATTTCAAGTGCAAGTTGGTGCCAGCATTCTGGCTAAGAGCATCAGAGAGCCTGGAGCAGAGAAGTCAGAGTCACACTGGTGACTCTGTCACCCCCACCAAAAGCAAGAGTGGGCAGAGGACATGGCTGCTCTCAGCACTGGTGGTTTCTGTAAATGTGTTGTTCACCTGCTGCTAAAGAACACACACCTGGGCTCACCAGGCATTTGTGACTCGAGGATGGGAGTCTGTGTATGCAAAGAAGATCACAGACTTGCAGCCCTGCCAGGGAGAACCCTTCCTTCAAAGCTGCTCTGAACCCTGGGTGCGCCTCAGAGAGCAGGTTCTCCTCCCATTGACTCACTCCTGATCAAACAAACCAAGATGTGAGCTGGCAGCAGGAAGCTCGAGCTGCTCCACAGAGACTCCATGGCTACGTCACCCCCTATCTCCTTCCAGTCCTGTCTAGCCATATTTAAATCCAGTCCTGCATTGTCCCTGGGCCTGGAGAGCCAGAGCCTGAAGGAACACAGTGTCTGTGTCTCCTGCCATACAGTCATGGCACACAGCCACCCTTGCATCTTAAAATACCACATCTCCTGAGGCTGAGAACGCATTCACCCTCAGGAGGAACTCAGCCAGAGGAGATGGAGCAGACTGTGGCAGAGAAGGCAGGGAGGGAATTTGCAAGGGCAATGATCCCCAGCTGTGTTGAAAGAGGGCCCATGGTCAGGGATCAGGGACAGCTGGCAGCAGGGTTTATCCATGGCACGGCAAGGCAGTGTGGCTGACACACCCCCAGTGCACCAGCCCCAGAGTCCCACCTCAGCAGCTCTTCTCCAGCACACAGTGCCTGGTCTCCCCAAGTTCCCAAGAACAGCTCCAAAAGCACAGGCATTAAATTCTGCACCTTCCAGAGTCAAATTGTTTCCTGATTCTTGTAGCCATTGCAATCCCCACCACAGGCTCAGTTCCCTGAAATGTACCTGCTTTCAAAGGTGGGAATAGAAAGGAAGAGTGCATGGGTGGGGAACAAGAGGCAGCGACGCTGGGAAATGAAAGCTTTCATCTCCAGTAGTCTGGAATCTGGTGAGTTATTACCTAAAGAATTAAAGAATATGACAAAGGCATTATGATTAAGCCATAAAATGCAGCCATGTATTTCAGACTAGATGACAACAGAGATGAATACAAAGCTGTGTAGTGTGGGACTCTTGATCCATTTGATCCCTCTGCCTTCAAAAAACACAACACAAATTGGTATCCAAAGTAGCAAACCCATGCCCCACTTTCCACAGGGACTTTACTAGCAATCCTAGGCAGCATGGAAGAGCCAGGCCAACAGCCCTTTCTACCCCCCAGAACTGGAAGAAGTCACTTTAATGGTGACTGACACATTAATCAAGTCAAATGAAGTCCTGGATATGTGAAGTCCTCTTTGCTTGTAAGAAATCTATGGCAGAACCCCAACCCTTCCACTCTTCTAAGCTTCTTCTCCCTTGCCCCTGAAAAGTAAAAGATGGCAATGCCAGAAAACCATTATCAGAGTTAGTTGCTTTTGATGTTGTCTCTGAGGAAGCACGATTACAGGTGGTTATTTGGTCTTTGGAGGCTCATCAGTCACACCTCTATCGTTTCTTTTTGGTTTCCTTCTTAGGTTTCTTGCTTATCTGTGGAGCAGTTGCCTTTGGCTTCTTCACTGTCTCTGAATTCTTGGGCTCAAAACTCTCCGAGTCCTACAAGAATCAATTAAGAAACAGTCAGTAACTATTTTTTACCATTTGCTAACAGGGGGTTTGCCATTTGCGTTGGGGGTTTGAGCCAGAGGAAACAAGTGCTGGGCATCTCTGTTGGAACACATTGATGTCAAACTGAGGCCACATTTAATGAGACATGAGCAGCATCATCTCTGCTCCTTCTGCATGTGCCTTCTGATGAGTGTGAGTTTCTGCACAGAAACAGCTTGTTACCAGAGATGCCATTAAAAGCTGAAGTATCTCAAACAAGCTGTGGAGAAGAAAAACTTTGAAGGCGAAAAGAAAATCAACACTAAATGAAAACTATTTGAATTAGGAAAAGATAACATATAATCACCAGGGTGCATGGAAACAGTCAGCAGGCATTTCTGCCAAACATTAATCACTATCATGTGCAAGACAAAAAAATATTCCCCAAAGCAGCAGAAAGAATATAAAGCTCAGAGCCTTTAAACCAAACCCAAAATCCAAGAAGGGAATTGCAGGCAAAGCTTTCTCCACCTGGACTAACAAAATACTGAGATGTGATGCTTGTTTCCTTCAGAGAAGATGAGAGGTAATATTGCAGCCATGGGAAATAAAATCTAGTTATCTTGTGAAAACACAAGGGAACAGTGCCAGTCTCCTCAGAGAAAGCACACACATGCAGATTGCCTCCTTTCATTAAATGCATTTGAGTATAAATATTGCTTTAGCATCTTGGGTTCTCTCAGCCTGAGTGTGCCAACTGGAAAAGGACACACAAAAAATGGCTGAGCAAGACGTGTGAGTTCCAAGCTTCCAAGGCAGAACTCCAGATAATGGAGGGGGAGGCAGCATCTGACAGTGTCCTTTTAATCAAAGAGCTTGGTTCAAACGTCTCTCAAGTTACTGGGCTATTTCATCTCACATCTGTGTGGCTTTCCAAGGAAGGAGACTTGGCTGGCTTTCCAAAGGCTGTGATCAGTGCACAGGGAGCTGGCAGGCTCCAGGGAGAGGGTTATTACTCAGGGATGCAGAACGCTGCTGCCATAACATGAACACTGCTGCCTTCTAATGTCCAAACTAAGGTAGACTTCAAAGTTTGAGGCTCCAAGACAGCAAAGTTCCCCAATATCCTACCCAGACTCAAGCATTGTTCTCAAGATCTGGAGGGTAACCTCTGGTGTTTATGATCTTGTAAACAGCAAGCACATCAAGAGGAAAGTTTATATACAGAGAAAATAAAAAATAGAGTATGCAAACATCAAGGCATACTACAAATATAAGCAGTAAAAGGTCCTTGAGCCTTATAATTTTAATTGGGGTCTGGTCTCCAGTTTTCTACTCTAGATCAAAGCTTTCACTCTTTTCAACTTTTAAGAATGGGGTTATTTGGTATTTCTCCAAAATGTACTGGGGAAATGATGGACTCTGACAAAGGGGCACTGGAGGCTGCAGAGTAACAGTGCAAAGATTGGAGTCAATGATTTTGGAGGTCTTTTCCAACCTGAATGATTCTAGGATTCTAGGACTTGTAATGCCACTGATGGAATCCAGCAACTGCCTGCTCATCTCCCTGCTGGGAGCTGCAGCTCCTGTGGCAGGACAAGCAGGAAGGAGCATGGCCCATGGCAGGACAGCATCACATCACACCAGCAGTTAAAGGTGGAAAGATTGGGTCATGAACTTTATCCTTCACTCTGTACCTCATCCTGAGGCATTCCTTTCCCCCAACAGGTTGAAAATGTCCACACTTCCTCTGCACAGGAGGGAGCAAACATGGAAATAAAGAGTCTGAAAAAAAACCTCCCCATGCTGAGTTGTTACTGAAAATATACCATATGCTTTCAGACAACATCTGTATCAAAGCACCAAAGTTGCAGCCTGATCACCTTGCAGCAGTGAAATACGTGTCTCCAGCACCAAAGACATTTTTCTCTTTAATGAAAGAACACAGGCAGGTGCAGAACATCCCTCAGTCTAGAGGAACAGCTCACCTCAGCCTTTCCCTTTCACCTTCTCCTGTGCCAACTGCATCAAAGGACTTTTGGGCAGTGGATGGAATGTCAGTCCTGAAAACTGCTTTCCTCACCTTTAGGATATATCAGGAATTTCACCTGCATCTTGCTTCCAAAAATCACATACAAACTCAAGCCCAGAGTCATTTCCTGAAAGGCAAGTCCTGCAAAAGGGATGCCCTGCCTGGCAATTAATGAAGGAAATCACCAGCAGATGACAATATGGGTTGGGACAAAGCCTTCTTTTGCAGCCAGGAACTGCACATGCATTTAGCACCTTGTCAATGCTTCAAGTTGATTTTTTCACTGATATTAAGAGAGATCCTGGCTCAGATATTTGTTCCTGACTTTCCTATCTGGTAATAAATCACAAGGCAGAAGCTGGAGGTGGGAAATCCAGAGGGAAGGAAGGAGAATGAACAATGAAAATATCATCAATCCCAGGGGCAGCTGTGTCTCCATTAGCTACTCAACATTCCCTCCCATTCTGTTTTCTGTGACTCTGCCCATTTATATCAATATTAAAGAGCACTACTTACTGTCTTGTGGGACTTGGACACGGGCAGGATTATGGCAAGCACACAGATCAGCTGGAAAATGGCTCCAAAGAAGAGTCCATAGCGCAGCACATTCTCCAGGAACGTGGGCTCAGGGATCTCAGGTGGGGAGAAATCCAACTCTGCAGCCATTGTCAGTGCACCCTTCTCCTCTACTGCTCTCAGGAAGACTGGTTACTGCAAAAGGGAAAATACAGAGCAATTTTTTTCATCATCCATTCTGGCATTTGCTTTCTGTTATCCAAAAATGACGGACTCCCAAGATATTCTTGATCTACTGAAGCAGTAACAAAAAGGAAAATGAAAGCTGTGTTTCATTTGGGTGTTTGTCTTTTGTCACCTGCCTACAAAAATAGCCCTTAACTCTTGGTATTAGGCCATTTTTGGGTGAGGAGCAGACAAAAAAATATGAACCGTGTTCATTAAACAATAAGAGAAAAGCTTAATAAGCAAGAATACATTTCTTCCTGAAGTTAATCACATGCAAGATGATTACTATTTTTTTTTACTTGTATTTTCTATGTGGTCACAGCCTTTTTTTTTAAGATGCTTTACAAACCCAGATGCTTAAACCACCCAGAAGTAGAGCTGTTGAAGGCAGAGAAGGAGTTATGTGTACAAATTTAAGTGTGGCTTTAGTGGCTGGTTACACTAAGCCCCATAGAACTTGAAACAGTCACACAGGTAGTTTGTGGCAGAGTTAAATATTGACCTCCTGGGTCCCAAGCTTCTCAGCCATGAGACCATCCTTCCTTCCTTCCTTCCCTTTATCTTCTGCTAATGGAGTTGTCAATTTGTTCTATGAATGAGTAATGGCTTTTTACAACGAGGGAGAACTCTCCTGCCAGAAGTGCTAGAGTACGCCTCAGGAAGTCCCCAACGGGAAATCCAATTAGTCTGAGATGCCATCACACTCAGCTGTGATTACTGCCCCACTCGGTTTTCCTGAGCTGGATGATCCCAGTGTGCATTCCCTGGATCAGCACTGCTCACTGATAGTCACAGCCCTCTGTACCACTAAAGCTTGGGTGTCAGTGAGTTTGTAGGCTGAGTTTGCCTCCTAGAGATTATCTTTGAAGTGAGCTCTGCATTTCACAGGCTGGGAGGAGATTGTTACAATCTGCAGATTGTGACCCAGTCCAGAAGGATGGCAAATGTGGTGTGTAATTCCAGCAAAGTTATAGTTGATAAATCTGAGAATCAACTCAATGCCATTGCACAAGAGGCAACTGTCACTTGGTGACATACTAGAAGAAGAGGTATATAAATTACAAAAAATAATTATTTCGTTTTCATTCAGCTGAAGTACAGAATGTTATTCTGAATTTTAAGACAGGAAAACATTTCCAACTGCACAGACTGCCAGCCACTAGAATAGAGAGACTGTGGATACCCTGCTACTAGTGATTCAGAAGAGCAGATCAGATAAGCACTGGCCTGGGATGGGCTGTGGATATATAATTCTGCCTTTGAACCAGGAGATAAGAATAGATGACCTCTTGAGGTCCTGTCCAGCTCTGTACTTCAGTGAAAGAAAATGTTTCAAATTCTGATTCAAACTCAGCCAGCAAGGGCTGTGTGGGACGTGTACACGAAGTCAGGACACACACTGACCCACCCAGGCTCAGCCAGTCCCAGAGGCTGCTCAATGCTGTGAGCAAAGCCTGCATGCATGTGGCTCATCCCGATTGCTTTTGCCTTTTAAATCACCCCCTCTCCCAGCCCACTAAAAACAAATTCACCTCTGAGTTGCATTTATCTCATCTGGATATCTTTTGAAAACATTATTGTTGCCTGCCCCTCTCCTCAAACACAGCAGGAAGGGATGTTCCTTCATTCCTCACCTGGAGTTTTCTCAGGACAAACTCCTACTGATAATCCTGATTCACACACCTGAAACACAACACAGAGATGAACAAGAAAAGGAAACAGATACAATGAAAACAAAAAATCTCTGTCCTCATCTTCTACAACTCTCACCTCCTTTCCCCTTTTCTAGCTCACCTCCCTGGAGGGCATTAGTACTTCTCTAACAAATCCAGGTGACATGACCAGCACCAAGAGCTCTCCTGCAGGCTGCCAGCATCTCCACCACCATTTGAAGCAGTATGCCATGAGATATGCTCAGAGAAGACCTGGCATTGTGCTCCAGCTGATTACAGCAGTGTCCTTGCTTGCTCAGGCAAGCCACACTCAGACCATTGGTTTTCCTGCCATCAGTGAAGCCAAACTGAGCAAAATTCCTCAGCTTTAAAAAACTCCAGTAGTTCCCACAATGCCCACAGCCTCTGCCTTGCACCAACAGGTCCCTGGATGATGGAGCCTTCCTCCCTGTTCCCAAGAAGCTCCATTTCACCATTTATTCCTCGGATAACATCTCTTCTCCTCACACCACCTCACCATGGCCGCACTAAAAGCAGTTCTTCTCAAATTGCATTTGAAGATCAATACTGCCATGTCAGACCCTGAGAGGAAGCTGCCCTTGATCCCTCCAGCTTATTCATGAGGTCTGATACTCAATGAATGAGGTAAATAATAATAAATAATCAACATATTTCCAGGATCAGCCATCCACCAGTCAGGAGAGAGTCGAACCTTTCTTCCTGCTGCACTGCGTTTCCCAGCTGGCATCTTCAATCCCTGGCACTACATAAATTCCAAGCATAGGACAAAGCCATAGGAACGGCTCATGTAATATATATTAGCTTCTCCTTGGGGTGGGAATAAAGTAAAATTAAAGATTCCGTCAAAGGACGAGGCAAAAAAAGCTCCAGTTGGAATTTTTAAATGGCTTAGCAGGTGTCGGGATGGAGTTTGGGCAATTTTTACGGGCATTCCTATCTGAATGCACGGCCGGCAGCGCGGCCGAGGAGCCCAGCGGTGGGACAAGAAATGGGGCTGTGACAGCAGCAGCTGTGCAGCCCCAGGGCGGGGACACTGCTGTCCTTCTTCCTCTATCCCTCCATCCCTCCTTCCTCCATCCCTCCTTCCTCCATCCCTCCATCCCTCCTTCCTCCATCCCTCCATCCCTCCTTCCTCCATCCCTCCTTCCTCCATCCCTCCATCCCTCCTTCCTCCATCCCTCCGTCCCTGCCGGGCCAGCCCCCGCGGTGCCGCCCGGCCTCGGCAGGACCAGCGAGCCCCCCCCGGCTCTGCACTCGCCTCCCGGGGCGATGCTGGAGCCACCGCTGCCCCTCGCCAGAGCCCCTTGCCCGCAGAACGCAGCACGGCCCCGCTCACCGCCCGCTCCGCTCCCGGCCCGCGCCGCCCCGGAACCGCTTCCAGCCCGGGGCGAGTGCTTCCGGCCCGGCCCAGCGCCGACCGCTCCCGGAGCCATCCCGGGAAACCATCCATGGAAACCACCCATGGCAACCGCCCCGGCAACCATCCCGGCAACCATCCCGACAATCATCCCAGCCACCGACCGCTCTACAGCCATCCCGGGAAACCATCCATGGAAACCATCCATGGCAACCATCCCGGCAACCATCCCGACAATCATCCCAGCCACCGACCGCTCTACAGCCATCCTGGGAAACCGCCCTGGAAACCATCCATGGCAACCATCCCGGCAACCATCCCAGCCACTGACTGCTCTACAGCCCTCCATGGAAACCATCCACGGAAACCATCCATGGCAACCACCCCGGCAACCATCCCAGCCACCGACTGCTCTACAGCCATCAATGGAAACCATCCATGGAAACCATCCATGGCAACCACCCCGGCAACCATCCCAGCCACCGACTGCTCTACAGCCCTCCATGGAAACCATCCATGGCAACCATCCCAGCAACCATCCCAGCCACCGACTGCTCTACAGCCATCCTGGGAAACCGCCCTGGAAACCATCCATGGCAACCATACCAGCAACTGCCCCTGGCAACTATCCCTAGCAACCATCCCTAGTGGTTGCCCTGGCAACTGTCCTTAGCAACTGTCCCTAACAACCACCCATGGCAACTGTCTGTAGCAACCGCCCTGGAAACCATTCCTAGCAACCATCCCTTGCAACTGCCCCTAGCAACCATCCCTGACAACCATCCCTAGCGGTTGCCCTGGAAACCATCCCTGGCAATTGCCCTGGCAACCGCCCAAGCAACTGCCCCAGCAAGCATCCCCAGCACCCATCCCAGCAACCACCCCTGGCAGCCCCAGCACCCCGCTGTGTCACCGTGTTCCTCAGGGTGGCCTGAGGGTGGTCTGGGGCCTGGGGGACCAGGGGCAGTGAGGGGCTCCACTGCCTTGTTCCTCCAAATCCCCTGAGGCCAATCAGCCTCATGTGCTGTGCCCCACTCCGGCTGTGGGAGCCTGTGGGTGCTGACCCCCTGGTGGGTCACACAATCCCTGAATTAATAAGGCTGGAAAAGGTCCTTGAGGTCACCGAGTCCAACCTGTGACCCAACACCACCGTGTCAACCAAACCACAGCACTAAGTGCCATGTCCAGTCTTTACTGAAGCACTTCCAGGGATGGTGTCCCCACCACATCCCTGGGCAGCCCATTCCAATGTCTAATCACCCTTTCTGTCAAGAAATTCCTCCTAATGTCTAAACCTCCCCTGGTGCAGCTTAAGGCTATGTCCTCTCATCCTGACTGGGTGCCCATGGCAGAAGTTCCCCCTCAGGCCTAATGTACTCACTCCCTAAGTCCCTGTGAGTGTTTTAATCCCACCATCAATTCTGTGGCCTTTCGGTCCTGGTGGGTTTCTCTTTACCCACAGGTTTTCATCTCTTTTCCTGACATACTCAGGCAGCAACAATTAAGATGTGCTGCTGTCTTTGCTCTTGACAGGAACTTTATTTTTCACATCCTGTCTAGTTTCCAGCTCTGAACTGGAGATGTCTGGATAAGATGACCTAAAAAAGGGGAAATGGCTTAGGCTGTTTTGCTTGTTTGTGGTATTTAAAGAATCTAATTTGTTTTGCCCTTTCCCTAACCCTAAATTATCAGCAGTGCTAGGTTGGTTTTTCTGCAGAGCTTTATTACCAGAGAGCCTAAATACTTTGGGGAAAAACCTAATATGTTACTTATCTCCTGAGGAAGTAAGGTATGGCATTTGTAATAAAAGGATTTTCTAGGCTGTTACCAAGCATTCGAATTAAGTGGATATTAATGAAAACAATTTCAAAGATTTTTAGCAATTGGATTAAAAATAGTTCGTGTTTTTTAGTGCAGAAGACATTACGGACAACTGGAGAACACTGCTGAATGAGTGGCAGAAGCCAGAGACACTTATACACAGAAACTCTTCTGAAATAATAATCCTAAGGGAAAATTACTCTTAAATGGAGCTTTCCCTGCCCCTGGTGAATGACTAAGGGATAATGCCAGAGCTCAGGAAAGCAGTAAATTCTGCCCTTTCACCTTCTTACCTCCCAAACTCTGAATGTTCATGATGAAAAAAACCCACCGAGTAGGAAGAAAAATTCTTGAAAATGTCAGGAGGGATTTTATCAGAATGGATTAACAGACAGATTAAATTCTTCCCAGTATTACCAGTACACTGAATGTGCTGGTGCTGCTGTCCACACACCTCCTCACAGGCTCCAGTCCTTGCAGATGGAGTTTGCAGACAAAGGGGAAAATACATTCATTACTGTATATTTTATTCTTTTTATTCTCTCCACAACAGAAAGAGCACTACTCACTCCAAGTAGAATTAGGCAGGTGAAATGTGGGATTTTTAGGCAGCTCCTGTCCCTTCTCTCCCCCTCTATTTCACCCCAAATCCTCCAGGCCAGGTCAGGAGTGCCCCAGTCGGGGAGCCACAAGCAGGTGGTGCCATCAGCCCACTGTGGCTGCCCACCTTCCACCAGCATCACACTGCCCCACTCCTTCCTGACTGGGAAATGACAAAAAAGGGAAGCTATTTATTAAAAAAAAAAGGGAAGATTTAGCCAAAACCTACCAGATGTAAGTGGGTTTCTAAAACTGATACAAGTGGACATGGCAATTTTGTCAGCATGCTGTTCTAAGTAGGCACAATGCTCAGGAAAGAAGTCTGTCTCCAAATTCAAATAATCCTTGGCCTTTTTTTAGTTCTTTCTACATTTCTTCTTTGTGGTATTTCCTGCTTGTCTTTTCAATGAGGCCTCTTTATTACCACTCAGTGTACATGTGATCCTGGTGCTCCAAGGTCTTGTCATCCTCAGGTTGCACATTCCTATTCAGCCAGGAAAAAAATTACTCACAACTGCTCTCATTTCTCATCCCTTACTGGAAACACAGCCTTTCTCATTCCCTCTCCATAAACCACATTTTGCCTTCTCGATGCCAGTAACATCTCACTCTTATTCTGGTTTTTATCAGAGGCTTTTCAAAGGATTGAAGCTGCCTCTCCCTGCTCACTGATTCTGGCTGTAACCTGCTGTGTAACCTTCTAGCCAAGGCTCCTTTCCAAACTGAAATGAGAGTGGTAAGACCAAAGATGAGCTCCTTAATTACTGACATTCACTGCTGGCATCTCAGCTCTGTCTGCCAGGGTTGTTGGAGGAAGGAGATGGTATTTAGAGAGCCAGGAATTCAGGAATCAGTAACTCTGGAGCCTACAGTTGAGTTGTAACGTGCTGATGCCTGGCAGGAACTCTTGGCAGTTCACTTGGGTGATGCTGAAATGCTCCAGAGCTCTGCTGGGGAATAAACAGAACCAGGCAGGTACAGGCTCTATAAATGGATCCCACCTGCAGAGCCCATCGGGCCTCCTGACACATACACATCTCACAGGCTGCTGCCATTTGCTCTGTTGTACAGGCTCGGGGATAGTTAATGTTTGAAGATTAAGTAGGCTTTTCATGCAGGCTTTTAACACCATGAGACAGTCCTTTCTGACAGCACTTCTTGCACATTTTGAATTTCTGATTTATTTTGTCTGTTTTTAATCTGATCCCCTGCTTCAGACTCATTCTCAGAGTGCAATCAGTGCTCTCATCCAGAGTGTCTCCTTCCTTGAGATTATTTTGATAAATGTTTGTATTAGGCTTCCTACCAATTTGAATTCCTCCAGGGAAAATTCTGCTCAGGAAATCTATTGATGTTGAAAGGGTTGAGTCTGGAGGATCTGAAGATCAAGTTTCAACACTTTATCCTTCCAAGAAGAAGAAACCAAGTCTTGTATGATTTTCTAATGTCAAGTCTCACCACACCCACTGGGTTGGACCTTTGGGTTTTTTGCTTCTTCCTTAGAAGGAGCTGGTAGGCTAAATCTTGTCTTTCTCATCTCATTTTAGTTTGCTTGCCTTCCACAGAAATGACTAGATTTTTACAAAGAACTTAGAAATCCAAGTTACTGTGAACACAGCAGTAATGAACGCTGCAATTAAATGATTATGAATTTATTATAATGTGCCCGAGTTCTGCCACTTGAGATAAGACATTAAACCAAAAGGGGTTCCATCCTGCCTCTGTAATAGCAAATCCAGGCAAAAAACCATAACTTTCAGTCTTAGGCATTCTGTTTAACTCACTATTAGGGCATTTGGCACAAGTTAGTCATCACCCCACCTCTCACACAAGTAAAAGCAAACCAGGGGAACAGCTCTGTTCCCAGGGCTCTCTTGGAAGTGGTGGAGGGTGGAGAAGCCACCCTGTGTGACATTTTGGAGAAGTGCAGAAAAGCTTTTGACAGCTGAGAACACAGGATTTTTTTTTTTGCCATTTGATGAGTTACTTCTGGCTGTCATTATTTTCAACCCCACAAAGTTGAACCCCATTTCACACACTGCTCAGCTCACCTGAAGCTGTTGTGTTGTGCACCTGGAAAAACAGGGGCGATTTTTCAATGCATGGCATGGAGACCAAGGGACGTAAAGCTGAGAGGAAATCAATACCTGGGAAATTGCTTCAGGATCCTAACTCTGTGTCCTTTGTCAGCAAAGGATTGGCACTGAAATAAAAGTAGCTGGCATGTGCTTCACCCAAGGGCTGTGGGGAGGGTGGGTCTGCTTGGATGTGGCTCTGAAATCCAGCAGTTCCAGATGCTGAAGAAGCCCGTGGCAGGTCCTACCTGGCTGTAGATTCCATCAAGCTTGCACAGGTGGAGGCTTGGGTTCAGAGGGCAAACTGAGAGTTACCCACTGCTCATTGCTAACATGAAGATTTGTGGGAGGTAATGAGAGTTACAAACCTCTGGTTTGGGAGCCAGTGGGTGCTGGCACAGAACTTGCTGTGTTAGGGAGGAGAGATGGGGAGAAAGTGGAAAGGTTCTAGGGACAAACTAAGAGATGCTCTAAAGAGAAAAAGCTGTTCATTTTGCAAATCAAATTTGTCATCTGTTGTGCCAAATTGTTGTTGATACTAACCCTAAAGTGAAATTCCTGTGAGGAATGTTATCACACAGTCAATATGTTTAGACTTTGAATGCCACTGACAGTCCTGGGGCCAGCCCCGGGGCTGTGGGGAGCACAGAACTGCAGCCAGAGCCCCCTTGGCACATGCAGGGGGCACCAGCTCTGCATGTGTGACAGCCTTACTGAAAAATGACCATGAGAACAGAGCACAGACCTGCAACACCAACAGGGATGGATGCAAAACTGGCCCCAAACAACTCTGGATCCTGGCACAGTCTGTAGCATCTTCATCCAGGCAACAGTGGGGATCACAGACATTTCTGCTGCAGAAGCAGCTGCATGAGCCAGAGGGAGAGCCTGTGGAGCCTGGTGGAGAAGCTCCAAAAATGACCTTTCTGGGTCCTGGGAAGACAGGGAGGTTTTGATTGAAGCTGAGACAGGAAATCCCAGGGCAGAAACACTGCTCTATTTATGCTATTGCAGAATTCCTAAGCTGGATGCACCCAAAAGAGCCTCAAGGGTTTTTAGAAATTTCTGCTGCCTCCTGCAATTAACCTAAAGCCATTGTTGTGGGTCTTGCTGGGTCCAGCTGTGCATGGCAAGAATCCAACCTAGGCAGCACAAGGAAAGCCCTGGGATGATGGAGCTTTATAGAACCCTCTGTGAATGCAGCTCATTTGAGGTATGAACAGAGATCACAGCCCTCCTAACCCAAAATGGGCACCAGGCAGCTATAAACAAGTCAATTATAGATTGATTCTCCTTGATCAGAGAAATATCGCCTGGTATCATATGCAGCTCTGTGTAAGGCAAGGGGCCAGCTGGAAGGAGAATCAGCTCAAGTCCAGGCTATAAGATAATACCTTGAAATAGCACTGGCTCTTGACTGGTTTAACAGCATGAACTGATTCATCTGTTCAGCCAGTGCAGCACCAAGACAGTGGAAAAAAAATAAGTCATGCTGAAAAATTAGTGCAACAGGCCTCACACACAAGAGAACACCAACAGATTCAAAAAAGCTAACAGAAAACCCTTTCCAGTTTGCAGGGACCACATGCAGCTCTGTGCACTAGGACAAGGATTTTGGAAAACCTGCTCTGTGCTACCCAGAAATCCCCATCTCCAGTGTCTCCAGTGGATGATACACCTGCCTGATTTGCAAGAAGCAATGAGAGGCAATAACAGAGTTAGAACATCACCGGATGCTTCTGACCCCCTGCACACACAGGCACCCACGTGGACCCAGCTGCACCATCCTCCCTGCAATTCCTCCCTGCCACAACAGCTGTGATGCCACTGTGGTGCCAGCTGAAGGTATTTGGCAGCAGGCAGACATGAGTCATCTCACCTGCTGAAACTTCTTCCATCATCGAGTCATGCAAACCCTCAAACAGGACGGTCCCCATCAATTCTAGGCATTGTAAAGCCAATATGAAAAATCTGGCAGGTGGTGCTCCTGCTGACATCTCATTTTGAACTCCTCTGAACTGTCCTGGTCTTCTTGGCACGAAGGCTCTGTGTTCGTTTTAATGGGGCTTTCAGAAATCTTGTTCTAGGAATGAGCACAGCTGCCAGCGCACGCAGCACCCCAGGGAACAGCCCTGCCTTTTTCCAGAGCACATGAATGGAGCAGGGCTCTCCAGCTGCTCTGGGGGCTTGGTGTGAAGCTGTGATGTTTGCAAGGGGCTGAAGCGTGAAATGCGCCCCTAATGCAGGTGTGAGTAACAAAGGACAAGGAGGAAAAGGGATAATAAAAGAAAAATAAAAAAGCAAAAAGATCAACTCTCCTGTTCAGGCAGTGCGAGAAAGTACTAATGGTTAACTCTCATTGTGGAGTAAAAGGGAAAAACGCAATTGCAGAGGAAAAGCGAAGTTTACCTAGCAAAGTGAATTTGTCGTTCACTCTGCCTGATTACTGCTGTTATTTGCTCTTCACTCTTTGAGGGATAAAGAGAAAACGTGCAAATGACCCTGGGCTATGGGCACAGCCCCCTCCCTGCACACACACACACAGCCTTTGAAACTCAGGAGGATAATTGATTCTCTGACGCGTGGGAGCCCACGGGACTCCTGAGGGAGCTCAGGTATAAAAGGCAGAGATGCACCTCCCTGGCAGCCAGAGGACACGGGGAGGTCCGGGAGTGCCCTCCCTGCTCAGCCCCACTGCGGGTCCGGCACCCAGCGGGCTCACAGGGGCAGCTCCAGAGGAGAAGTTGGATTTGCAACAGGGGAAGGAACAGCTGGGCAGGAGCTGATCTAGGACACGCTTGTTTTCTCCAGGAACGGTAAGTGGGAGCCTCTCTCTGTGCATTTAACAAGATAATGTCTGTTTGGAAGTTGGAGATAATTAAATTCCACTGAAATGCAATCAAAGCTGGCATCAGGAGTGAGCTTCGCCAGGTGCCTTTGTATTGTATCGAGATTTGCACCAATGTTTTTGTACCAAGTTATAGAATGAAACAACAATTGAACTACATCATAAATGCAAACCAATTGAATTATACTACAGATGAGCTTTATAGAACATGTTAGATGATTGCTAGCTGGAGCACAGTTTTTCCCTTTTGCTGTGTTGATGTGAGTTTCTTTTACCCTGGCAAATGAATGGTGTTTTACTCACCCAGCAATGAAACTGTGTTTGAGCCAAACCTAAGTGTGAGGAGAAACACAAACATGTGTTACAGGTAATGCAAAGCCAGCCACGATGAGGCACAGGGAGGCACTTAAAAAGATTTCTGCTTTTCTAATGCAGCATTTCAGGGTATAAAAGTTTCAGCTTTATAAAACAGCAGGCATGGAAAAAGCCTCATTTCATCTACACAGAGGTATTTTGAAGACTGCTCAGGCTGAGGTTTCAGAAATGGCAAGAGGTAGTTACCCAGCCCTCCAACATCACTGTCACAATGCTGCTGTTCCCACTGCACAGGATGGAACAAAGCTATTGCACTTCGTCTGCTGGAATGGTGCTAAAAGCTCTTCATCTTAAGGGAGATTTATTTATTAATCATTTTTTCACATGCTGCCAGAATGGAAAGTGAAGGTGTCCCTCACCTCAGGAGAATTTTGAAGGTGACAATGTTTTGTAGAGCTGTCAAGCTGCCTGCACACAGGGTGACACTTCAATTTCCCAGTTTCTCCTCTGAAGTAACAGACACATCTGGGAAGGGATGTAGGACTTTCATTTCTGATTTATTCCTGAGTGAAAAAGGGAGAAAAACATACCCAAAAATATGGAAGCAGGCTGTAGCTAAGAGAGAGAAGACAAAGCAGAACAGGGGAAGAAGCGCAAAGCCAGAAACAAACAAAAAAAATTGCGAAGAAACTAACAGCAGAGAAATTTAAAAAAACAACAAAAACAAAAAAAAAGGATCTCAAATGTTCAAAAAGCAATTCTAGAGAAAAACTCAACATTTAAAGAAGAGAAGCCAGAGACAGAAAGAAAGTGATAATCAGGGCTGTGTCCTAGGAAGGGGAAGCAGACAAATTTGGGCTAGGGTTTCATATACATTGGCACTTAACTTCTCAGCTCAAACAGAAGCTTCTCTAATGCTGATTAAATCTCCTGATTGGCATTTTCTATAGCTGCTGGGGCCACAGTCTGCTGATACCCACAGATAGATGCCTTAGATAATTTCCTCTATCTAGAAAGATCTGACTTGGAATTTACTTGAAGATATTTAGGGAAGAGGCACAGAAGCAGCATGTTTTTCCAAGTTCAAAAGAGAAAGTAAAAAAAGAAAGGGAAGCAGGGGATTTGTTCTAAAAGCACAAGTCTTGTATGTCTACCAAAGTCCTTTTTTCCTTCCTTTAAGCAGTCCTTGGCTTTTTGAGGGGCCAAAGTGATTCTGTAATAGAGCAGGAGGTAGGAGATGCCACCCATGAGCACAAGGAGCTGTGCAGGAGGTACTGTGCTATTCCCAGGGGAAATGCTGGGGAAGCTGCTGGTCCCATCTGGGAGCACAAGTAACTGGAAACAGAGACTGGCTGAGCATGACTTTGTGATAAGAAATCCCATTTCTTAGAGTGACACCTTTTCCCATGTCTGTCCGAGCACTTCTGACACTGCCACTAATTCTGTTATTGACTTCCCTGGTGTCAACATCAGAGCCTCTTGTGAGACCACAGGTCCTTAATCAGCCCCTCTGTCTGTGCTGGCCTGTTCTGTCCAAGCAGGAAAGGAAAGAGAGCTCACTGATGATGGTTTCCATCAGAGATCCTCCCTGTCCCCCCATCAGTAAAACCCACTGCTTGAAAGTTCACTTGAGCAATCAGAAGTCCAAGCAAACCCTTTCCATCTGGAAGCTGCTCCTTTTATAAGGAAGTATCGTTATACATTTGGAAGAGGTTTTTTATTTTTCCCCCCTCTTAGGGAGATCAAACGCCTTTCTGATCTTTTCTTGTGTAAAAAAAGATAGGGAACAGGGAAACTTGGTATTTTAAAGGTTCCTATCCATATTCTTAAAGAGTCTTCTTTGAGCAAAAGATCAGTCGCTTTCAATGGAAGCTCGGGAAGAGCAGCATTCACTGAAATACCTTCCTCCTGTTGCTCGCTTGCAAGGACAAAAGCGAGAAATTCAGCCCCCGAGGGTGGCTGACCTGGGTGACTCTGGCCTGAGTCATCCTCAGTTCTTGAGCCAAGCCCGCGACATGAGGCTCAGCCCAGCTCACCTTGCACCAAAACCGGTGCTCAGATGTATTTCATACATATATATCATACAGATATATTTCATACATTTCAGCCCAGTCCTGTCTCCACCCCCTCTCCGCCGAAGGAACAGTCTGTGTTTTGTGTTTTTGTGCTCAGCGCTTGCATTTGATAAATGGCTTTGCCAGGGTTACCTCTGTGCCAGTATTACACCTCTGCCCAGGGACTTTATTTGCATTTCTCCATTTCTCCCCAGTCTCTGGACAGCCAGCGAGGCAGCCCAGTGAGCTGCCAGGCACAGAGCTGTGCCCTGCAGGTACAGCCAGGTGAGCAGACATGTCCCATGTACAGCCAGGTGAGCAGACATCCCCAGGAGAGTGGGACAGGAGAGGTCCCAGGGCTGGCTGCAGATGGCTCCTTTCACATCCCTACCAACTGCTGCCCCCATCCAGGTGATTTTACAGCCTGCAGGTGTTCCTGGGGCTCACACCAGCCCAAGAGAGAGCTCTCCTCCAGCCACAGCAGTGGGAGAGGTCAGTGAGGGGGTCCCACAGCACCAAACCCTGATCAGCCCTGCCTCCCCACCCAAGGCAGGGTGATCACACAGCCACTGCCCCCAGGAGCTGCCCTCCATGGGAGAGACCAAGACATCTCACCACAACCACAGAGGCACATTTCCAGTCCCTTTGGGCTGAGAAATGAGCAAAGGGACTGAGAGCACAAAGGTAACACTCCTGGCCCAGAGCACCTCACTGCCCTGACTCAGGCTGCTCTGCATTTTAGGTGACTCCAAGGGGTGGAAAATGCTGGATAAGGCCACCCTGCTCCTGTTCCTGCATTTAGTCACCTGCTCCATCTCCTCTCCTCTCTACCCAGCTCTCAGGTAAGTGCTGAGTGCTTTATGCACACTCTTACTCTGCCTCATCTCTGACCTTGTGCAAAAGGACCAGGTGCCAAACCAAAGTTGCCAGCACTTCTGAAAGCCAGATGAACTCTAAATGTGTTTCTAGGCCTATTTCTTTGCCCTATCTTAATTTTTTGGATACACTGCTGGCCTAGGGGTGATTTCTAAAGAAGGCAGGCACCAGATGGAACATTCTAGCCTAAACAGTTGGGTTTAGAATTGAATGCTGGGTTTTGTAAAGGGAAATGTGGCAATCTCCAGAGCAGGCAGCGCCTCCAGCTCAAACACTGACAAAAACTTGGTGGCTGCAGGGCACCTGCACTGAAGTCAGAACTGCAGATATTCTAGCACATGAAATCTACAGATATCTATTAATATTTCAAGTATTTCCTTGCTGGGTCTTAGAAGCTGCAAAACTGCTTTGTACCTCTACAAATCAACAGAAGCCCAAAATTGAGCATTGGCTTCTCTAACGTGGATTTGCAATGTCTCATAGAAAATGCTTTAGCCTTGTGCCAAAGCCATGTCACAATGATACCAGAAACACTGGGATTTAGCTCAAGGATGCTGGGAGCTCAGCAAGGGGGATGTGTGTTTGGGGCAGCTCTATAAACCATCCTTTAACTGCTGGAAGAGCTTCAGGGCAGTTTCTAGCTGGGGAGAGTGAGAGTGACAGACAGCACTTGTGTTACTGCTAAGATGGGATGACAAATGGAGAGAGAAAAAGCAGGAGAGAAGGGAGTAATGGTTAAGAAGGCCCAGCTGGCCTCTGAACACATCTCACAGTATGCCTGGGGTTTCTCTTGCAGGTACAGCCCAGGGCCAGTTGCTGGCAAGGCCATGAGCTTCCAGCTGCAGCACAGCAGCTCATTGCAGAGCCATACCCCCCTGGCAGAGGAGCAGGAGGAGGAGGGTTTGTTCACAGACCCCACTGAGAAAAGGTTTGTAGCTCACCTGCCAGCCCTGCAGCTGCAGAGTGTGCTGGTTACAGTCTGCCCCCAGCCCCGGAGCAGACTGGCAGCTCTGTTAGTCCCAAACCATCACCCATGTGCAGAGCCATGTCCTGCTGTCCTCCACCAGCAAGGACACACTGACAGGGACAGGCTCCCAGGCCCAGGGCTCCTGCAGGAAACAGAATTTCCCACTGAGCAGGGATGCTAGAGCCTCTCCTTTCCACCTCTTCCTGGAGATAGAGGATGATTATTTCTGTCTGAAGCACAGAGGACTCGTCCTTACAACAGTGGGACCAGCCAAGGGATTTGTGATTTACCTGTGGATTTTCTGGAGCCTGGGTCTAACCACAGGCTAGAGATCTGCTGGAGGCTCCTGTCACCCTGTCCCAGACACAGCCCCCCCAGGAGGGGATGGAGCACAGGAATATCCCAGCCCAGCTTTGCCCTAGGTATTTTATTTTCCCTGCTGCCTCCATGTCAGGACTGAAGTCCCTCAAATCCTTTTACCCTCCAACACTAATGCAGTCCAATCCTAGAATGTGTTTGCTGTGGTTACCTGCCCTGATATCAGCACTGTGACACCTGGATGTTGGGTCATTTCTCACTGGAGGGTTCAGTGACAGCTCAGAGAGCACACTGTGCTTCCTTTCCCCCCAGGATGCAGCGCCATGCTGATGCCATATTCACTGACAACTACCGGAAATTCCTGGGGCAGATTTCTGCCCGAAAATTCCTACAGACCATCATTGGCAAGAGGCTCGGGTAAGCCCCAGCACCCTGCTCTCCCAGGGCTGCTATTTTATTACCCTGGGCAGTGTTTTCCATGCACCTGGCAGAAATAGCTGCCTTTCACTGCAACAGAGCCAATCTCTCCTGCTGTTCCACATCCCAAAGGGCATCCTGCATCCCTACAGTCTTGGATATCCCTAATCACAGTTATCATTAAGCAGCCTAATTAATCCTTTCCTCCAAGGCTGTAAGCATCAGATCAGCTGAGAGTTCTGCTGCAATACCAACAAGCAATAATATTGCAGATAATATTTGCAATGATCCTTTACTGGTAGGGATTTTTTATCCCTGGCCTGGTTTGAACACAGAGAGCAGCCTCTCCATTCCCCTTGGCTAGTTAGATCACTGACTGCCACTAAACATGACCAACTGGTCAGATGCAAGCCAGCCCAATCCATCTTCTAACAGAGGAGCAAACACAGTGACCAATTCCTTGCTGAAATTAAGCAGAATGGCTTTAGGCTCAGTCCCAGCAGGCTCCATTTCTGTGCTGCTCAGCCTGAGCCAAACTTTGAGTGAAGGACAAAAAAGCATCTCAGAAACAAAGAAGTTTCTCATCTTCACTTGGCAGAAGCAGCGAGAGCAGCCCCGGGGAAGGGGTGCAGGAGTTCCTGACCAGGCGCCAGTCTGACAGCATCCTGATGGACAGCCAGTACCACCAGCAGATGGTACTGAGGGACTTCCTGGGAGCCATCCTGCAGAGCCAAAGGTGGGTGGGAATCACTTCATCCTCTGCTCACTGCAGGAACACTCCAGGTCCTTATTGCTGGCTGTCTGAAGCTCTGGATGAAGAGTCATTTCAGGAGCAGTCAGGGAAAGGATAAGGCTGACCCCAAGCAGGGTGCAGATAAGAACAGCCTGTCCTGAGCCAGCCTGCACCACACACAGCAGCACATCACTCTGCTGCCTTCTAAACCTCATAATCCAGTGAAATAGTAGCAGAAAAGAGAATTTTTCTCTTAATCCTAGTTATACCATCCCTGTCCTCTTCCTTGACAGGCCTCAGGACATGGACAGCAGTCAGCTAGAAGGCTTTCCCAGCACCCTGGCTAAGCTCATGTAAATACTTCTCCCTTTTCCATCTCTGGTGAGTACCATTCCCTGCTTAATCCTGTGCATAACTCACTGCTGCTGCACTGCTCAAGGTTTGAAGGTTCTCCTTCAGCAATGCCAGCTCCCACTGCTGTCCATGGAAAAGGTGCTTGCTGTAATTTAAGGGGGAAAAAACTCCCAGTCAATATTATCAAGTATCCAAAACCCTGCTAGTTTGAAAAGGCAGACCACAAGTGCTGTGAAGCTGCTCGTGGGAACAGGCTTGCAGCAACCCAAAGCAGCCTTGCAAAGCTGAGACAGAGTGCTTGAGTGTCCAGGCCAGGCTAAAGGCAGAAAAAAGTCTTCCTACAGCAGCAGAACCTGTCTCTAGGGTCCCTGGGACATGTCAGGTTTTCCCTGCACTGGACAGCAGAGGAAATTTTACTGTTTTCTGTATCCCTCACTCCTGAAAACAGCCAGCTGGAACTTGAATTATGCTCTAAATCTTGACAGCCCTGGGGGAATGAGAGCCAGCAAACTGTCCATCCTTGGGAATACCTTTACTTGATCAGTTGTCCTATGTAAAGCAACCTCATCTTACTGCCCTGTCCCACAGAAATTAAGCCTGTCCAATCCTGCCAGCACAATATAAAGGAATGTGGAAAGATCAGTGTGCACACTGAACAAAAGAGGGGCTGGGGAACAGAGGGAAGATCAGAACTTTACATAAATCACACCTATGGATTCAGCTGGGAGACCATAATATTCCAGCATCTCTCTTGTCATGCTTGACTTGGATACCTTTCCACAAATAAGGTCAGTCAGGAAAAGCCTCCAAAGGATGAAAAAGTTTCTGTGAATTTCTTATGAAGTTTTCTGGTAATTCTCTTTTCCTCGTCTTTCTGTCTAGAATAATTCAGAGCTCATGGACCAAACTGTACAGTGAGCCCTTCATGGCAGTGAAGACACTCCCAGATGTGAGCAGCTGGAAACTGATGCATACACTCCTCAGATCTGATCAAAGGAATGCAGTGCTGAAGCACTAAATTTACTCCAGTCCTTACAGTCTAACTCCCCTCTTGAAATACTGCTCTGTACTAAATCAGGAAAAAAAAACACCTTTGTGGTTTAACCTCAGGCTGCTTTACACAGAGACTAAAATATGTGATACACTTGTAATCCTGGGGATATTCTGTTTACTAATTAAGGTTTCAAATCACAAAGGGTAGCAAAATTTCTGCCAAGTCATCTTTCTGTTTGAGGGCCTGATTAATAAATATGAGGCCACCAAAAGGCACCTTTAGGCAACTTTGTAAATTGATTACAGCGTCCTCCAAATTGATGCTGATGGCACAACCAGCAAAGATCAGGGTGAGGTGAGACATGAACCCCACATCTCCCCTTCATTGCAAACCCTGCCCTGGGCTGCTGCTGCCTGGCAGCAGAACGAGCTCTGAAATGCTCAGCTGAAGTTACAGCTCTGCCAGAGCTAAAGGAGATCCCTGTGCATCAGATTGGGCTCTCACTGTCCCACTCAATGTTCTGCTGAGTGCCAGCCCCTGGCTCTGAACTCCCTCCTGCCTACACTTACAAATGTAAATGTTTTAAAAGGAGTAAGGTATTAGCCCAGTGATCTCATGCATCTTCTTCCTCCCTCTCACCCCACTCCCCCTGTCGTTTGTGTAATAATTATGTCTTCAGAAATGTAAATAACAGCATGATGGGGTCTGCTTGCCCATCAGCAGCAGGAAACAAGAGTCGTTCTAAATAAACCTGTCCAACAGCAGGTCAAGATGGCTCTTTTGTTGAGACCCTAGTTTCTTGATTCTGGGCCCAGAATGAAGATGCTCCTCAAAGACAGTTGTAAAGTGCACCAAGGATGACTCAAACCTGGGTTAACAAAGGCACCAGCTCCAGTACCACCATCAGGCTGGAAACACAATGATATATGAATGTGTGTAAATGCCTATCTATGAAGTCTTCCTTCCTTGCACTCCAACAATTCCTTGTTAGTCTGCAGTAGTTACCATCTCATTTTTCCTCAGGTGACATGTTTTAGGACAGGAGTCTCCAGTGTGCATGGAAATTATTTCATCCTTGCACCAAATCCCTACCTGTTACAGCCTCCTTGTTCAGGTTTGACAATTGCAGCATTAGGGAAGTATTACAGTATTATAGTAGGATGGGAAACACTGAGAGGATGCTGAGGGAGCTGTGACAGCAGCAGGGGCACTGATGGATTACTGCTACCCTTCCATGGGCAGGCAGCTGTCAGAGACATCCTTCTGCTTCACAGTGCAGAAATACACACAAAAACAATCACCTGAGTAGCCTCGTTCAAAATGGGTTTGTAAACCTGTTCTGTAACAACACACTCAGAGCCATTAGGACTTACTCACTCCAAGTAAAGGAATAACAAAAAATGAAGATCACTAAAGTAGAAAGCAAACATAGCAGCAAAAAGAATTTTAACTCTGTTAAGTGGCATAAAAGGCAAACACTGGATTGGATACTGCCAATAAAATCAAAGACCTCTCAAAAACATTTCAGAAAGTGTTTGGGTGATTAAGTCTGTGTCATTAAATAAGTGGGTGAGTGCAGCTATTTGGAATAAAAGAGACTCCTTTGGAAGTTCAGTTTGCTTCAAAATGAGAGAACAAATACTCAAACTCTGCGAGATTAAATATAAAAACAAAGCAAATAAAAATATCTGAGGAATAAAATATCAAAATAATAAAACCAATCTTTCCTAATGCATACCACCCAAGGAAGCAGAAAAATCAATAGCAACACACATAGTTTAGACAAGATACATCACAGGGGCACTCCATGGTTTTCTTTTTGCATCTGTGCTCTCCTTGGATAAAATGCTGCACCTCTACAGGCACAGGAAAGGTTCTGCCCTAGCACAAAGCATCAGCAGAAGGAATTAGTTACAAAACAAAGCTGCTACATGAGCAGTAAGAACATATGAGGGTAAAAAAAAGTATTTCAGAGTAAATGACTATGATTAGTAGCTTATTATTTCCTTGTCTGAAACTCCTTAAGTCCCAGAGGACTTGAATGCAGCCTGAGATCTGGTGTTTGAAGGAGTGCAGAGGAGGTCAAAGAAGTTCATTAAACCTCTGTGGGACCATGCTGATGTTTACACTGAACAAGCAGGTAGGAACTGCTACAAAGAACAGGAAACAGTGAGCTAAGTGTGAGCAACAGCATGGGGAAGAGAGAAGGTGGATTTAATAAAGTGGGGGTCACATCTCACACGTGAAATGCTTTGGAGGATTCAGCTCCACACCTTTTATCCACGTGCTTGCTTGCTGATGTAATTTTCCTGGATTTGCAGAAGACATTTGATAAGGTTCCTTTGCCAAAAGGCCTTTAAAGCAACTACCCTTGACACAGGATGAACAGGAGCAGGGGAGGGAGCAACTGTTCAGTTTTCCATGTGAAAGTTGCTCATCAGGAGATTTAGGCCTTTGGTAATTACTATCTGTGAGTCCTTCAGTAACACCCAAATCTGCTGCCTCAGCACTGCTTGGTGGTCCTGAAGGGAGTAATTAGGTGGGAAATTAAAGAGTTTGAGTAACTCAGATATGGCCACATGGCAAGCAGCAGATGCCTGGCTTTTGGTTTCATAGAAGACCAGAGGCAACGACCTCCAAATTCGTGGAGTGAGGTTACAGGCAGAGGCTGGAAAGAAAGTGAAGCCCCCACAGGACCCCCAAAGCTGCCAGGTCAGACCCAGCACCACAGCTGGCTCCCCACAAGGGCCTGGCCCTAAAGTCCCAGAGCAGCTGGGCACAGCCTGGTGGCACAGCCAGCCTTTAGTGGAGAGGGGCAGCCACAGCCTCACCCAAGGGACAGGCAGGAGGGGAGTCCCCCTCAATAAACACAGCCCCCAGTGAAAGGACATGAAAGAACAGGAAGCTTCACACTCAGCAATGACTCACACACACAAAATTAGCCACCAGAAACTGCTCTTTACATTCTCAAGTGAACCCAGCTTCCATCACCGCCTCTGAGACAGCCAAAACACAACACTCAGGACCGTTCTTTCCTCTTTATTCACAAATCTTTTGGATGAGGAAAGGGCAGCTGGGGAAAAGCAGATTTGTATTCTCTTCTTCCTTTTTCTCAAAAGGAAATTCAAACGTCCTCGGAGAAGGGGAGAGGACCCAGGGAAGAAAAGATTTTCCAGATTCATATGAAAAGCACTCCAGTAGCATGAACACAACGATGAAAACAAAGATTTTAAAAACAGTTTAAACTGGCACCCTTTTGACTTAATATATAAAAAAAGAATTATCTTCTGCCTTCCTTCTTCTGTTATTTATTCTCTTCTGTTCTGAAGGAATTTGCTTTGTTTTTCCACATTTCTTCCATTCTTCTGGTACTAGTGTGTCCTGGAAAGAAAAATAAAAAAAATTTAACTCTTCCAGGCAACAACGCACTTACCTGTACAAGTGTCCCCAGACTCCTCAATCACTCTGAAAAGCTCGTTGGACAAACTTCCCCAAAGCAGCTTATTTGAGTGATAAACAACTACTGCTCTGGAATGGGGGATGGAATTCAAGAAGCATGAGAGAAAATGAAGATTAATTTCTGGTGCAAAAGGGATGAATGTGCCTATGAAATTACAAAAACAAACAAAAAAACCCCAGGCCGAGGGGAAAGCTTGCAAGTACCTTAATTTCTCCTTTTACCAGGGCTGACCCATCTGCTGGGAACCGTTGGTCCTTGCTAACACAAAGATCTTCATCTCCCCAAGAAAATCAAACAGGGTTAGCACAGCAAACCCAACTTTTGGGGGTCCTTTTGCCTTCCATGATGGCAGACACAGGCACACATAGCATGACACTCTTAACTGACATAGCTGGGGCCTCAGAAAACTCAGCAATGGGGAAAAATGCTTGTGAATGCACATGGCAGCAAAATCTAACTTAAGGTTCATAGATATTAAATAATTTACAAGATCTTAGGGCCACAGACATGCTCTGAGAGCTGGAGCCCCTCTGCTCTGAGGCAAGGCTGAGGGAGTTGGGGATGTTTAGGCTGGAGAAGGCCCAGGGAGGCCTCACTGTGGCTATCCAGGACTTGAAGGGGGTTTATGAAAAAGAATGAGAGAGATGCTTAATACAGGCAGATGGGGCAGTGGTTTTAAACTGAAAGAGGGCAGGTTTAGATTGGATGTTAGGAAGAAATTTTAACTCAGAATGTGGTGAGGCACTGGCAGAGGTTGCCCAGAGAAGCTGTTGATGCTCCATCTCTGGAATTTGTTGAAGGCCAGGGTGGATGTGGCCCTAAGCAACCTGGTCTAGTGTTTGGTGTCCCAGCCTATGCCACAGGGGTTGGAACTAGAGGACCTTAAGATCCCTTCCAACTCAAACCAGTCTGTGACTCCATGATCTTCTAGCATTACTTACAGCCTGTAAGAAATGAAGGAGTTAAAATACCAGCCTGAGAAACATTCAGGCTGTGGAGAACACATTCATGAGGCATTAGGTAACAGGCCACTAAAAAGCTGCAAACCACTGGCCCAAAGTGATGTTAAAGAAAAGCATCCAGGAGCCTGAACAGCAAACACAGCAGTCACCTAAAGGGACAAGTGACAGCCACCTCCAGTTTCTCTCCAGTACCTTGCTTGTTCTGTGCTCAGGTACCTCTAAACACTCCAGGGAGAGAAAAGACAGAAAAAGAGAGTTTTTTGGAGGGACACTATGCCAAATTTCCATGCAACCATCCTGCACACTCCCTGATTTATAGAGAGGAGATCTCACCACAGTGCACATCATTTGTGTGGCACAACCTCCCAGTGCTGGTTTTGATTTGCACCACAAAACCTGAGCTCCATTCAGCTCCCCATGTGCCTGGAGCACTGACTGTGGATGTGAGAGGAAGCAGATGCTCAGATGTACCTGTGCAGCACATTGTACAGTGATTAGTGTCATCACAGGACCCATCTCAGAAACTCTCCCTCTTCCCCACAGTAAACCAGTGCACTGAACAAGGAATGAAGCCCCCATGCAAACACACTCAGAACTGGGCAGTCCTGCCTCCTACACCAGCGTGCACAGAGCAAACTGGGACCTTACCTCTTGGAATGAAAGGAAACAAAGGGCTTTCTTCTGGCAAATGGCAATGGAGACCCAGCACAGGACTGTATGGAATGGAGAGGGCTGGCACTGCTGCCTGAGCCAGCATGGCCAGTTCAGTGTAATGGGAGGGTGACCCCAGACTGGGCCGTGTTCTCAGCTGAGAGAAGTGGTGCTGACCTGGCTCTGCTGCACAGAGCTCTCACCAGCCCAAAGGAGGATGTAATTCAGCAGGCAGAGTGACCAGCCAGAAAACTGCAGGTAGGGATAGAGATTACCAGCAGCAGGATGGGAACAGACCCAGTATCAGCCACTTTCATCATGGTCTCCTCCAGCCAACGTTACTAACAACTTACTTACAGGAGCAATAATATTGTTTTATTTCATCACCTGAGAGCTGCTTAATGCCCACAACAGCATATTTACATGTGCACATATCACCATACAGACTTCAGAAAATTAAGGAAATACACAAATGCAATTTAGTCTCAGAGAACATGTACTGCTAATATGCCAACCCAGCTGCAGCCAGGACACCCAAGGACTGATTTAAAGCCCAATAAGCAATGTTGGGGTAAGCAGCTTCAGCTCATATTTTTTTTGCCAAAGGAGTGAGTGATGAGGTGAAATGAAACAGGAACATGCCCAGGGAAAGGCAAAATCCAAAAGGCCCTTACTTCCTGAAGAGCTGGTCACTAGCAAACCCCCTTTTACCGCAGCGTTCTATACTTTGCCAACCTACTGCTCTGCTCTGCAGCGATCCTGCCAAAAGGAGAGAGGGAGAAAGGTTCAGAGAAGACAGCAAGGAAGAAAGCAACCCTGTCAGGAACCAGTGACAGAAATGCAAAAAGCAAAACCAGGCCTTCTGGTAACTTCTGTAACAAGATGGTTTATACAGACAGCCCCTTCCCTCTCCTTCCCACGCCTGCTGCTGGCCTCCACAGCTTTGCCTCAAAGTGCAATCTGGTTAATTGTCACTGCACTTCAGCATCTGAGACAGGCAGGCAGTGCCTTCACAAGAAGATGTCTTTTTGAACTTTAAAGTCATGTACAAAAGGTTTAACTTTAGCCTCAGAGAGAAGTTTTACTTTCAAATTTGCCATTGTAGTTGCAGCTCCGTGTAATTTACAGTGAAAAAGCACACGGACACCTCCTGCAGGGGTTTGAAGCAGGAACCAACCACCTGCATTTATGTGCTAACAGAAGCCCTGGTTGAGCTAAGACACTTAGAAATTGGCTTCATTGTATTATTTTTTTTTTGTATCCTAGGCAATCTGCACTTAATAACAACGTCTCATTACTCTTTGGATGGAAAAAGGAAACATTATTAAAGGACATAACAGCCCCAGGGGCAACAAAATTCCCATAGGAAGCTATGCTAACACAATAAAATGCCACAGTGGAGAGGGCTGGACATCTGAGGGAGCAAGGCTGGGAAAGCTGGGAGGACAGCATGAAAATAGTTAATTACATTAATCATCCTCCTTGACACAGTCACAAATGTAGAGATGTTTTAAAGAAAATAAATCAATGCAACCTTCCTGAAAATTATATTCTTATGGTTTTTTTTTATTGCTCTTGTCCTGGTTTTAATAGAGGGTAATTAAAAAGGTGAGACCCCAGGGATATCTATGCAGGTAGGCATCCAAAAAGGGGAAAGTAAGGAAAGCACAGGTGTGATGGCAAAGCAGGTCAGTAAAATCATCTTCAAAGTCAAATGCTACATTAGTACAGAAGCTTAAGTCTCACATGGAAACTGTGTGTGGCAGAAGTGAAGGAGAGGGAATGGTGTGACCTCTAACCAAGACCTGGCAGTTTGGGTCAGCAAAATGCTGGCTGCCCACAGCAGGGCAGCCATGAGACACTGTGTGGCAGAAGACAAGTGTGCAGAATGAATCCAGTGCCAGTACAGAAAGGAATGCTGTATCCCTAATACCTAGCAGAATTTTGCTAGTTTGTTGTCTCTTGCCTGTTGCTGCACAGCAGATAAGCAGCTGCTTCCCCTTCCTCTACAATCTCCCCTTAGCCAGAGGAACACAACAGTAATTTACTCCCACCTTACCTTCCTCTTAAATCCTTTATCACAAGCAGAGCTCCCAAATAGTAGGGCCTCTCCTACATTTATAGTGGCTTCCACAATCTAACACTTTTCTAAGAGCTTCCTTCAGCACATGCCACATGGCCAATTCTCTCTGCAGGAGACAGCTGTCCCTGGGGACAGCCCCTCACTGCCCTGCCCAGTTCAAGAGGCAGCCCAGCCCCACATACAAGGTCCAAGAGCCCAAAGCAGTGGTCAGTGACACCCAGCAGCAGCCTGTGACCTCCTCCCCACTGATGTTGAAGCTCTGTCCCCCCCTTACCGCTTCACAGCTTTCTGAGCCAGCATCCTGTTGCCTGCCAGGAATGTGATGCCACCCAAAATGGCCAAGTACTTCAGAGTCTGGAACATGTTGAGCTGAGTCCAGTAGACATACATGAGTCCCAACATTGCTGGGGAAAAATAAAAGAGGTCATGGCTGAAACTGCATTTCAAAGATCAACCATTTATCATCCTCAGAACAACTGTAGTACTGCCAGGCCTAAGCATTTGGCTCCTATCTCATCTCTGAAGATCTGAATGGCAGCTCTAAAGACCACACATTATTGCCAGGGAATGAAGACATCTGGGTCCCCATTCTGGAAAGAAAATGTGACACTGACAGCTTGCAACCAACCCTCCTGCAGCAGAATTATGGACATATTATAGACATTGAGGGCTATTAAAAAGAGGAGGATACTCTGGATTTCAATAGAGGACATTAACCTCACACATCTGGAAGGGCTTACAGCTTTATAAAGCTTCCAAGGAAACTGACTTGGACTGAAAAACATAGTGACATTTGGAAATCAATAGATTCAATGTGCTCCCAACCTGCTATGTTTTTGAAATTCTACCAAGACAGTAAATAACTGTGTAACCAAGGACACAATGAAATTGATGAAAAAATTTGGTTCAGCCAAAAAAACAGGAGTGCTTTTACGGGAAAAGCTTTAAAGAAAAGACAGAGCCTTTCACTTTTGAGAGTACTGCAAGTCTCAATCCCCACAGAACCTCCCCACTCTCAGAGGATAAACATGCAATAAAGAAAGTGTGACCTCTGGAAATAAGAAGTACTATTAAGTACAGATAAATGGAGTGAGAGAGGGGCCCAGATAATGACAGCTGTTATAAGCTGATGGCCAAAACAGCTTTATCACCATATTAACAATCATGAAAAGCAGGAAGGCAGATGGAAACAAGAGAACAAATGTTATGCTGTTATGTCATTAGAGTTAATAGACCACGAGCCCATTAACCAGACTCTCATCTGTAACTCCCAGGTGAGGAGGTCAAACACAGCAGAAAGCCTCTGACACTTACCAGCATGTCCCATGTGAAAAACAATGGTGCTGGGAGCAAAGCTGAAGTTGGAGATGTTGGCACCTATCTTGATCCACTAAAAAGGAAAAAGAAGCAAATTTGAAGTTAAACAGCCTTGTAAACACAAGCCTTTATTTTAAGCTTCAACATCTTCTAAGCCTGTTTAAGATATTCAGTGAATCCAGTGTATTCTCTACAGAAGCACTTGTTTACATCTGCAAGAGGAGACAACAGTTTTGCTAAAGGAAGCATTGTTGAGCTCCTTTAGTGGAAATTTTTCCTCCTACTTCTGACTGCCCTAATGCAGTTCCTCAAATATCTTAAACTGATGAGAAAGGACTGCTCCAAATTTAAACAGTGAAAAAGAAACAGACAGTGCTATTTCTACCCAGTTGAATTAATTTTGATTAAAAAAAAAGAAGGCAATGCTCTTTTCAACCTCATCCAAAGAACAGCTATAGATACCAGATGTTTGCTCATAGCAGCACTTTTAATTTTTGACTACAAAAGATAAAGGCATGAAGGGTGGAAAAGAGGAGCAGCAACAGTGAGTTTTTTCATTGAAGTGTCATCAACTTGTATATTGTGAACTCCATAGACCACAGGACACGACTGCCTCAATGCCAGCTTTCACTGAGACTGCCTAATGGGAAATTACCACTGGAATCAGTTTCATCTTCTAAATAAGGAATAATTTAACTTGTCTTAGTGAAATTTTTTATTGCATTAAGTTCAAAGCACTGACCTGATGATACAGTGAGTAGCAGTGGATGTTTCAGCTACAGACACCCAAATGCCCATAAATGGGAATTCAATCTGATAGGATTAAGTAACACTGATTTTGTGATGGATTTATTACATGTGAGGCAGAATAATTGCCTTTTTCCTGTGGAAGTCTAATGTTATTATAACTTAATCTGCCCACTGTTATTCACCATTTTTAGCTGAAGCACACTGAAGAAACTCATCCACCTACTTCAGCTTGGCAGCAGTGTTATTCTGCTTTGACTATAACCTCAAAAAACCAAACCAGACCAGTGCTCTGCACTGACATCTGCTAGATGTGACTCCAGCACTGCTGTGCCAATCACGAGTAACCAAGAGTTTCAGCAAGAAGTTGAACTGTCCAACCTCCTAAGTGACTCTGGACTGGGTGGGGAGAAGTGTTCTTCTTCTGTGACCCAGTTCACTCACCAAGATGAGCAGCAAAAGCAGCGGGGAGAGAACCAGGGCTGTGAAAGTGTTGGACACCACTGTGGGAGGCCTCTTCTCAGGTTCCCTGAACAGGTGCTGCAAACAAACAAAACCAACTCGTGAGGAGGAGTGTTCCAACAGAGCAGCTCCTCTGCTCCCCAGGTGACCAGCTGCAGCCCTGGAGCTGCTCTCAGGGGTTCCTCTGCATGAGAGCCATTCTTCTTAAGGCAAAGGCTGACTCTTTAAAGCAGTGCCTACTGCAGTCTCTGCACGTTTGATTTCTTGCACAGTTAACTTTTCCTTGCACTCACAGAAGCACTTGTTAGCTTGACATCAGCCCACATGGAATGAAACACCTCCTTTCTGTGGTGCTTAACTGGCCAAATTTTCATGTTTGAGTCTTTCCACTGACACCAGTTGCTCTCTCATAGGTAGAGCACACAGCTTTTTTATTCATACACCAGAGAATTCCAACACATTTCTTTCCATTAAGCAGTAACTCTGGTCTTCCTTTAATTACATTACTTACAAATAAATTATGATGAGAACACATAATACTAAGCTCTCATCTCCACATATAATCTTGACTGTACCTGGATTTCAGGTTTGGGAACAAAGAGGTTCTTGGACTGGACTGTGGATGGTGCATCCTCTTCTGGGAATGTGATCACAACATCAGCCTGAAATGAAATTGTGAAGCTTCATGCATTTAGATCTAAATGTATAAAACCTATTCCATTACTGTGCTCTATTTCTTTCTTTGACAATCTACAATTTACATAAGTTTTAAGGGAAATGGATAAAAAGACACCAGATTTTTTAAGAAGCAACTTCTCCTAAACAGGGGCAGTAATGCCATTCCCTATCACTGGGAATTGGACTTATTTCCAGCAGAGAAAGAAGAGAGGTTAAACCTTGAAAGCCTGCTGTGAAATTGCAATCAAATCCATAAACCCTCTAAAGTTTCTGTACCACCACACCATGAAATAATGTTAATTTCTGCCTTGCTTTGATGTTTACTTAAAACTTGCAATTAACAGCAAACCTCAGAGCCCATAAATGGCCAAAAGGATTCTGGTTCACTAAAAATAACAAAACATTTGAGCTTTTTGCTTCCAAGCCTGTATCATGCCCTCCTGTTAGACTGCCAATAATGACAAAACCACATGACCCCACTTCCAGCTACATACAACATTCCAAAGGATTGGATTTTCCAGAGTGGCATCTCCAATGATCAGGTAAAGAGTGTAGGTCCCAGAGGCAGAGTCAAATTCAGTCTTTCTTTCAGAGGTATCCAGTTCAAATTTGTACACATTCTTGCTGTCTGGTTCTGCAACAAACACCACCTCCTGGCCAGTCTTCTGGTTGTGAAGTCGAACAAAAGTCTGCAAGGAAGATTGTAACATTCAAGGACTTTTCAGCCAGCAATCTACATTAAAAAAAAAAAAATCACAAGTGTGCTTTACAGTGCAGGCTATGTGCACTCAATGTGGAGTTAAATACCACACAATACCAGAGCCAGGAGAGGTTTCATTTAACAGACAGACAAAACAAATGAAGTGAATCTTCCATCTAGTGAGATCAGTGATCTGCACAGTACATGTCAGAAACATAAGGCTTCTCAAAACCTATCAAATCTTTTCAAGAGCAACTGTCACCTCAGATGCTTCATAATGGAACATCTTGGTAACACAGCAACGACAAAAATTGTCCAAACCTGGTGAGGGGTGAGTTCAGCTCCACTGTTCACATCTATCAGCTGGAAGGATAGAGCAAAGTTCTGATGGCTGTCAGCAGTGAACGAGCCCTTGGCTTTGGCTGGGTAAGCTACGCTAGGAGGAAAAAAACCAGACAGAACTGAGATGATCTTCCAAGAGAAGGCCTGGTGCTCAGAGAAACCAAGGCTCTAGTCTAGAGTCAGAGCTGCCCTTCCAGGATCACACACCTCATGCCGTTTTACCTGGTTGTTTTTGGTGCAATGCTCTGATCTTTATCCACGGTAGAAAGATCTACATTAGTAATCCCCACTTCTGTGGAAACTTTTACTTTCAGCTGCAACAAAACACAATAGAAAATGCTTCAGAGCATTCTACATATACAATTATGATCGAGTTCACTGCAGATGCTCTAGTTCTTCTGTCCCTCTTCCCCAAAGAGGATTTTATGACTAAGCCCAAGTCAAAGCCTAACCTGCACAGAAGGATCTACAGCAATTACCTTCTGGCAAAGCTCCAGCACCAGTCACTGACCCTGAGCCATCCCCTTCCTCCCTGACAAGCAGCTAGCTCTGCAGACACCAACTTCTCAGCATGCTGGAATTAGCTGTGCTTGAGAGAGCTGTTTTGAATGAAACAGCCCAACTACCCAGATCCAACCAGCTTTCCTTTTGAACTAGCAGAAATTAGCTATTAAAGATTACATCACATATGATACAACTTCACACTGCCTGTGCATATGTCCTTCTACTTTCTGAACAGCAATTTGAGACAAGAGGTCTCTGGACAGCACCAGCTCTGCCTCTGTTGGCTCCTAAAGCCCAACAGGTTTCTGCTGATTTCATTACCAGCAGGCAAATGCCAAAGCACTCCTGCACACCTGCACTTTGTCCAGCAAGCTTTCCTTCAGTCACAGCATTTATCCCTTAGTGCAGGGCAGCCAATAAGGCCCTGCCATTTATCAAATTCCTCTGTGCTAAGTGCAGTATAAACCCCAAGCAGAGAAATTATTTCCTGCCCTTTCCCCAGCCCCAAACCACAGCCCATTCAGGCACTGAGCCGAGTGGGTTTGACTGATTTCAATTTTTCTCTCAAACATAAGCAGTTACTGCAGCCTGTAGTTTTTAATTAGCACATTTGTTCTCACAGCTTACAAATGCTCCCCTAGAGAATTGAAGTTTCATTGCCAAGATATTTTTCATCTTATACTACAATTTGTTATTACAGGTTTGCTCATGTGAACCAGCCCCACACCCTCAGCCCGAAAAATAATTCACAGAGAACCTGTAGGAAAAATATGTAAAAACATTAACTAAACTATTTAGGCCAGACTTCAAACACAGTCATCTTGGCAGTTCCTTTACAATAAAAAACATAATTTGAGAGGCTACCCCCAAAAATGGATCCATTAACATGCAGATGATTCAGGCTAACTTTAGCAAAGCCTTAATTTCTTCCAAGACGGGGGCAAAGAAAGATGGACTAATCAAATATAAAAAGTTGTGTGGAGGCAACTCAGAGCTGCTGCACACAGCCCCTCCAACTGCACAGTACACAAACATCTCTCAAATATTTTAATGCCAGGAAATGTAGTCTCTGCCCGAGTAATAACCCACTGGTTTAGCTCATTACTGTCAAAACGATGGTGCATTAAGGACAATTAATGCTAATAACAGTAAGGAAAAAAGCAGCTCCCCAGCAGTCCTCCCCCATAACAATGTGTCTTATTAGCAGCGTTCCCACAAAGCTGCAGGCACTAATACATTCCTGCTGGTGCCTCCCTGTGCCAGCCCCAGCTTAAGCAGGACAATCCAGCCCCTTCTGACACCCCCGAGTGCCATTACTGCTCCACTGACAGAGTCAATTTGATACTCAGTGTAAAGGTCAGCAGTTGTGTCTTCCTCCACTCCAATCCAAATATGTTGGAAGACTTGAAATGCTAATTGTTTCCTTAAATAGGTGATTGAGGGCAAAAATGATGGGCCTCTCTGGAGAAGAGCATTCTCAGCTGTTGACACTGGGGTGATACATGAACAGTCAAAGAGGTCACTTTCACTGTAACAAACTTGAGGAAAAGAAAACTCCAAATGTTTGTATAAAACTGCTCTTCAGAAAGGTGTGGTCTAACAGCTTTTGCTGTCAAAAAAAAAGCTGTGTGTGCATGAAAAGAAGACTTCATCTGCTTTGGGCACTGCTTCTCCACTACAAAATCTTCACCATACACACGGTTTGGAAATGCCAAAAGACCCCCTTGACTTTTCTAGAGCTCTAGAGCTTATACAGACAACAAATGCTCAGGTTCCACACATCAAGCAATCCCCAGACAACTGATAGCCAAGCCTTGAGATCTATGGGCTCAACTCTGGAATGCTCTGAAGAACTAACACTAATCATTTCTGCATATCGACTTAGGGCTGCCATATAAACACTTCCACTGTTACCCTTTGTTCATATGCTGTCAGATCAGCATCTAAGTGATAAGACACGTTTGAAATTTACACAAATCCCCCTTTGATCATGTATTAATCTGGTTACTGGCCATAATCCTGAGTCAAAATCCAATGCATTACAGAAAAGCATGTGATAAAAATTCCATGCAACTGGCAACATCCTTCACAAGTATAAATAAAAAGCTGTTTCAGTGAATAGGCACAGAATGAAAACACAAAGAGCACACCCACCTCCACTTTGTTAGCAATAAATCGCTTATCTCCATCTACACTGATAGAGAAATCATAATATCCACTAGCAGGTTTCACACTCATGAAGTTCAGCTCAAAGAAATCTCTGTAACAAAAAACCCCAAGGTGTTAAGAAGCCTCCAAATATACTACATTAAACAGGTAAATAAAAACAGCACAAAACTAACATTGCTAAGTGCAGCAGGAAAAGAAGTCTTCAAAGCTGACCAAAGTCAAAAGAACATTGGAATTTTCCACTCCCAGTCAAAAGAAAAAACAACAGAAATTCACCATCACCACCGAATGTGATCAGTCACTCTAACAAAATCCAAACACAGCATTTTGAGTTTTCTATCACAGAAACATTTCTCTGGTGGAAAAACACTTACAGAAAACTAAGACCAACATTGCTTAAATAACACCTGTTTGCCTTACTCTAAAAATAATCTTATTTTCTTACCCAGAGAGTGTAAATGGAAGCTGTTGAAGGACAGTGGCTTTGCTAGACACAGACTTGGCTTGGTCAAGCTTTACAGAAACCTGAGTCAGTAGCTGGGACATAACATTGGTCACTTGCAGCTAGGAGAGAAAAACCAGCATTTCTGTGAGACTTGTTCCAGAAGGAATGCAGGAGCACAGACAACTCAGTACCCACCCAGAGCTCTCCCCTGCTCAGCATTCCACACTCCCTTGTTCTTTCTAACACAGCAGGGAAGGTGAAGAGCTGACTGCCACACCGTGCCTTCTTGAGGCAGTGCTGCTAAGCCAAGGTTCCTAAGAATCACTTCACAAAAACACTAAAATCCAGATCTGCTGGGGCCTGGGTAACAGAACTAAAAGTCAAAGACATCAGCTTACATTTTCAGTCAGCCCAGAGCTACAACACCACGACTGAGCCAAGATTTGGGGCTAAGGCCTTACCCTGAGCACGGGCTGATGATGAGACACGGCTGCAGGCCCGTCAGGAACAACGATGACGGGCAAGTGGAAGCGATTCTGGGACAAGGAACCTGCAGCACGAGCAACGCTGAAGGCCTCTGACAGTGTCTCAAAGTTCTTCTTGCTAAAAATGGCATTGATCAGTTGGATAACTTGATCCTGAAAGAGGAAAAGCCAACCACGTATAAGCACCAGCAGCTTCCCACAACATTGCAAACTGGCTCAGTGTTATGTTATTAATGAAAATATCATTCATAAAAGACTGTTTAATTTTCCATTTGCTTTAAAAACAGTTCAAATTATGAGGCAACCCAAAATTATCCACCTTTGGAATTCATGTGCATTCTTATTCTTGGCTGGGAGGTTCCAACCACAATGGCTGGAACTATCTCAAGAACTTGGAAAAGCAGAATATGGATCCACCTCTGCAAATGACGTGTTTTGGAGTAAAAAGATGTCATTAGCTCAACTACCCAGGCTGCACATGGCTGCAAAAAGACAATTTGGCTGCAAGAGCTGCACAATTGTCTTCATACAGTGGAGCAGGATCAGGCTTGATGTCCTGGCTATCTGCCAGGCTAGGAAAGCCACGGAGCAAAGCATCCCAATGGCTCTGGAAGGAGCCAGTCTTAGGCCCATGCAGGCTTATCCCCTGAGGCTCAGCAGTGTCCTCAAGCTAAGAGGATTAGCTTTAAAGCAGTACCACCAGGAGCACAGAGCCAGCTCAGGCTTTGGGATGTGCCAAAGCTAATTTGTTCTCTCCAAAGCTGGAGTGGGACAGCATCCCCCCAGCTGATTCTGCAGGCTGACTCAGTAGGGTTAGGGCACCTGCACCACTCTCTGCAGATTATTCATTACCAGTCATTATTCAGCTTCTTCCATCACTCCCTGCTAGTCTGGAAAACTGAGGGATTGGCCACCTGTACTTTGATCCAAACCAAGGATTTCAGGCTAAATTCTAATGAGAATGAGTACAATCAAAGACAATCCCAGATAAAGCAATAAGGATATAACTTAGTTACCCGCTCAGAACACTTCTAAAAGAAATCCACTGCATTTCAAATTTTCACTCTTCTGCTTGCACCAGTGAACACCAAACAAGATCACAACTAGAGAAAGCATCCAGAAAAATGCTACAAAACTCCTGCACAATGCAAATCCTGCCGTGTTTTTCATGTCTGTGGAGGGCATGGCACTGCTCCAGACTCTAATCAGCAACTGGCACTCATTGAAGTTGTAGGGGGGAAAAAAACAGGGAATTATTTTTTCAAATACATGTTATTTTTAAAGACAGTTTTTGTGGCATTCCAAAGGCACGCTCACCATTCACCAGAGATAAAGCCTTACACCTCAATAACATCACTTCTGACAGCATAATTCTGAAAAAAACCTAAATGATTTCCTTTAATTGGTCTTTTTTTAAAGCATTTGGATGCTGACAGTTTGAATTGCACGTGGCAGAATCACCACCTCAACAATGACATCAAAATTACTTTGCATTAGTGTGTTTGGCAGCAGTGTGGAAACGAGCCAGGACTGAACTCAGATGTCTCACACTGGCTTCAGTCTTAACCCTGCCACTTTGGCTTGTGCTTTAGGGAGCTGCCATTCTCACTCCAAAGTACATCCACCTCCATCAGTTTGTGGAAAAAAAAAATTAAGTGGACAGCTGGCAGTAATGATTTCTAGCTTAACCAAGATAAAAAGAAATTTGCAGAACCCTTTAATCTTACACAAGTTTTTTCATCTGGATTCCTGCAGGCACATGGTAATGTTGTCTCTCTTTTGGGCACCCCAAACTAGTGCCTGCATTTCCTCACAGATAAATAACATTTGCAAAACACCTTGAAATGCTGGAAAGTGCTACACAAGTGCCAAATATCAGAACAAACTCTGAAACAAGGGGTTGTTTTCAACACCTTGTCTCAATAAACAAAGAAAAACTAAGTTTCACTTGCAATTTCCTTCTGCACACTTGAAAAAGGAAAAGACCCAACAAATCCAGCCTGTGATCTTTAAGTTGGAATTTCCTCTTAGATTCTGTTTCCTAGCATTCCCTCCACAATGTCCCTTTTCACTGAATATGCTCAATACTTTTTGCTCAATACTTTTTCCAGTAGAAATTCTACCCAGTTACAGCAGGCCCTGGCACTGCACCACAGGGACTGAGCAGATCCTTTTTGGGAGCTGGAGTGTTCAAGGAAGGAAAGGGCAGGTACAGACCTCCTTTATTGCTGGCTCTGTACCCACATGGTCTGAGAGCTTATAGGCAGCAGCAACAAACAAGGCAGTAGTCTCAATTCCTTCTTCAAACTGCAGGTAAACTCCACCCAGGTCATCCAAGCGAGCAACAAGATCCTGACAGGAAGAGTTTTATTAAAATTTAAATTGCATTCCAGGGGATCCACAGAAGTTAACTCTGCTAGTTAGGCCTGTAATCAAGAATTATCTGCATGGGATCAATGATATATTTTGCAATAAGTTATTTAGAAACAGGAAGAAAGAAAATCCTCCAGCCTTTAGTGGATTTAATTATATGTAAATGTCAGATTTTCTGTTTCAGTCCACTGTGAAACAGATAAAAGTCCAAGGAATTATCTGCTTGAAAGCCAAGCCACATCATGCAGGCAGACAATTAGTCAGGCTGGTTTTTCACTTTGTTTTTCACATCTTTTAGTTCTAAAGCAATCTAGCAAATTTCTGAATAATTAGAGAGCACAGTGTGTTCCTACCTCAATCTCCTCAACAATGGTACTTAGATCTGCCTGCTGGGACAGGTAAGATGCCGTCTCCAAAGCCTGGATGGTTCTTAAACGAGAACAAACAAAACCAAATAAGTGTACAATTATTCCTTCCTTAAAACCCAAACATCATTTAAATCAAAGCAACTGCATTTTCTCTTCTGAATGAAGTGTAAAACAGCTGTTCCTGCCTTCAGTTCAATCAAGAGAATGAATCTGAAGTGATTTAGTGTGAACTCAGCATTCATTACAGAATGTCACTTTAGCTGCATCAGCACTGCAACAAACTCACAGACTCAAAGGCAGAGAACAAACTGATCCCTGCAGAGCACAGATCCCAGACTTGCTACTGAGGCTTCCAGGAATCCACTTTTTTAGTCAACAAAGCAAGTTTTAAAGTTTCCCTTTCTTCCCCAGCCTTTAAGGGACATTCTGTTCTCTTGTTTCACAGTGAAACAAATTTTTTTGGTGATAAATGCCAAGATTCCCTCAGCTTACTGGCACATATTTTGCAGCTCACAGTGCAGGCACCCCAAAATACAAACAGAACTGAGAAAGAGCATTAAGTCTGCTGCAACCATAAATGACACAGAATCATGGTTGGGTATAAAGTAAAAATTCTGTTGTCAATCCTTTTAAGTGGAGGCTTTTTTGTGATATCATCCCTTTAGTGATCTTGAACTAGACTGAATATATAAGTTAATTTATAAAATCATACAAAGGTAGCTCCAAAACATGTATTTCCTTACCTCAAAGAACAATAATAAACTGGACAAATACATCCAATGAAAACACAACAGCTACTCTAATATATCTATATTACAAATATTAAGCATTAAAATAGTCTTTAATTGAAAACCCAGCTGCCTGCAGGACAGACACATGAATCCCTCCTGCCTGACACTTACGCCAGCACACTCTCCTCCTTGCTGAGACGAGCAGTGAGAGCACTCAGGGCTTCCTGGGATGCCAGAGGGAGGCCAAAGCCACTCAGGGCACCGACAGCGTGGAAGATCTGGGTGACTGAGGAATCCTCACTGACAGCTGCCAGCAGCAGCTCCCTGGTCTCATTTGAAATGGTGACCTGAGGAAAAGCACAGGGAACACAGCAGTTCATATGGCCTTCAAAGCACCACTGATTCCTTCCTGGAGCAACACTAGACCGGTGAACTAATAAAAGCTTCTGGGAAAAATCCATTTATCGTTCATTACCTTTTAGTTTAATTAATTAAGTCCCTAAGTTTTGCTGTCAACCATCAATTAGTCAGGATAATCCATGATTCAGATGTATCCTGGTACTGCTTTTCATGTGGCATCACATCATTGTGTAGTAGAGTACTGATGACAAAGAGGGCTTGGATAACCCACCCCAGATCAGAAAGGGTGGTCTGCAACTGTATCCAGCAGTGTTCCAACACCCTAACAGTCTGTCAGCCACACAAACAGTTTCTAATTGACACAGTCTGGAGAATTTTAACTAAATGTGCTGCCTTTTTGCTTAGCCATCAGTGTTGAATTAGAAAACATAAAAAAAAAAATTAATCTCCCCAGAATTACCCTGGATCAAATACTGGTGTTTTTTATTTACACTGTGCCTTGTGTAGAGCATGCCCAAACATTTGTTTACCTAAGGCACAATAGAAAATAATCCACTAAAAGAAAGTAAAAGTTATACATAAAAGAAACCAAAGAAAAATACCAAGGCAAGTGTTTCCTTGGTAATATCTGTCTGCAGAACTCAGGGCTCCACACTCACCTCACAGCCTGACAGGACCTGCATGGCCTGGGCAGCATAAAAGAGGGATTCAACACTGCTGGAGTCCACATGAGATTTGATGAACTTGCATGCAGCCTGTGGAGAAACAGAAACTTCAACCACTGAGAGGAGGTTTAAATGATAGTCTAAGACAATTCCATGAACATTGTGCATTTTTATATCCCCCAGATCCTACTCTGCCAAATGCTGCACAGAAACAAGGGTGGTTCCTCCTAAAAGACACCAGGAATTTTCACATAAGCTCTACTGCAACCATAATTCAAATCTAAATTGAGTACAATTATAAAGCCTATCAAAATTAAAGTTCAACAGGTGGATTTCATAGGGAAAATCTTCCAGGATAGAGAACAGATGAACAGAAATTCTGTAGGTCAGCTTCCTTTCTAGCTGTATATCACACTATCATTATGGATACAAATAGAGAATTTCCAAGAGCCCAGAGAGAAAAGTGGGGCAAACAGGTACAGCATAAAGGTAAGCAATGGGACTGCTTCTTAATTTAAATTAACTGACAACTGGATCACTGGGATGCATTTTAACCAGAAAATAACCAAGAATTTAACTGCTCATACATAAATCACAGGCCTTTACAAGCAGGACAGGATTTCATTATTTAGGAATATTCCCAGATTTTCTCCTGGCTGAGGAGGAGTGCTCTGGGAGCTGGCAAATGTTATTGCTAAGCCATTCCCCACCGTCTTTGGAAGCTCAGGGAAAAGAGGAGGTGCCTGAGTGCTGGAGGAAAACCAGTGTCACTTCAGTCTTCACAAAGGGCAAGGAAGAGGAGACTGGGAACCACAGGTCAGTCAGCCTCACCTCCAGCCCCAGAAAGGTGTTGGAACAGCTCATCCTGACTCTCATCTCAACACATGTGGAGGAAAAGCAGGTGATGAGGAGCAGGCAACACAGATTCACCAAGGGGAAATCATGCTTAACCAATGGGATAGCCTTCCAGGAGATGAGCCTGGGGAGTCCTGGCTCAACAAGCTGTCCATGAGCCAGCAGAGTGTCCTGGGGTGCACTGGAAGAGCACTGCCAGCAGGTCAGGGACATAATCCTGCCCCTCTACTCAGCCCTGCTGAGGCACATCTGGAGTGCTGTGCTCTGTGCTGGGCTCAGCTCAAAACAGACAAGGACATACTGGAGGGCTGGGAAGATGATGAGGGACTGGAGCAGCTCTCAGGAGGGAAGGCTGAGGGAGCTGGGACTGCTCAGCCTCAAGGAGAGCTTATCAGGGAACAGGGATTTCTTAAGGGTGGATCATTCCACAACAATGTTCGAGTGTTATATCTAGGTATTATTTTTACTACCTCTACCTTTTAAATAGCCCCACTCTGTGAAGAGGTGCACTGTGCAGAAAAAAGTATCACCACAAATCTCAATAAATAAATAAATAAATAAATAAATGCTGTTTCCCTGCAGAAGCAAAGGCTGTGCAATCACTGCCAGAACTAGGAACTGATAAAAACATGCAGCCACAATGACACAAAGGAAAGCAGCAATTCCCAGTGTATCCCACAGATGACCAGTAACTGGCCACAGCAAGGGGTGCACTGAGATGAACCCCATCTTCAGGAGCCTCACAGTTAATGGCTTATATGCAGCACTCTAAGAGAAACCAAGACCAAAGGGTTTAGAACCCCTGTACTGGATGAATTTATGAGGAAAGAATAAATTTCTATTTACAGTTCACAAGCACAGGTAAACATCCACATGCATGTGAGCAGATGTCCCTATGTAAGGAGACTGTTACAAGCACAACCTGCAATATTTAAACTAGAACTGCTTAGAGACACAACACAGTAAGAATTATGTTGATTCCGCCAGCCTTAAAATTATCTAATTAATTATATATAAAATAGCACTGTCTGAATTCAGTACTTGAACTGGAATAAACTAATGGGAACTCTATTTAACAGTACAGTGCACCAAATATGCCACAGGCAGGGAACTTATAAGGCAGTTAAAGAAATTGATATCCACAGTAACATCACAGCGGCCCGTGCAGGAGCGAGCCCTGAAGCCACCATTTACAGGCAGCGAATGTAAGCGAGCCAGGGCCACGTTACTGCCCGGACAAAGATGCAATTTATCCAAATAACACATGAGAGCAGCCAATTACCAGTGATACTCCTGTATTTACTAAGGATATAACGCACGTTTTACATTTCCCAGGGGGCCTTGTCCAAGCAGAGCTCTCTCTAGAAACTCATATTAATAATTCGTCTTTCACTGCTATGCAGCAGCCCCTCAGACATCAGAGGCCTCGGGCACGGCAGCCGGGCCCTCTCCCGCTCACCTTTTCGTCCGCCAGCCGCACCCCGAGGCTGCCGAGCCCCACGATGGAGTAGTAGGCGGCCCGCACGTCGGTGAAGGGCCGCTCCAGCACCGCCCGCAGCCGCGCCAGGTCACGGGCAGTGAGACGATGGCTGGGGACAAGGGCCTGGGCACCGGCAAGGAGAAGCAAGAAGCTGAACGCCGCCTCCAGACGCAGCCTCGGGCCTGCGGAGAGACAAACGCGTTACCCTGCGTGTCCCCATCCCCACGGTAGCGATACCGACCCCGGCGCCGCCGCCCTCGCCTCACCCGGCGCCGCCATGATGCTGCCCCCTCCCGCGCCACGGCGTCGCTTCCGCCCCACGCCCCGCCCCTCCCCGGCACGCGCCATCGTGCCATGGGGGGGAGAGGGACGGCGTATTATACCAGGGTCCCGCAGCTCCATTCCTGCCCGCTACGACAGCCTGTGAATATTGTGAAACAGAGTGGACCGAGCAGGACGGGGGAGGCAGCGGGCGGGAGACGGGCGGCGGCAGGGCTGCCAGGCCATGGGGAAAAGTGACTCCCCCGGCTGGCGGGAGTGGTACGGGCCTCCCGGCGGGCCCCGGGGGCGGCCCCTGGCGGGGATGTGGGCTGCGCTGATTGGCCAGGGCGCCTTAAAGGGGCCGCGGCAGGGAAGCGCCCGGGGGTGCGGCCGTGCCGGGTTGTGTCGCGATCTGTCCCGCCCCAGTCTGTGCAGAGCCGTGCCGCGCGCGCGTGTCACACCGTGTCACACCCTGTGTCACACCCTGTGTCACACCCTGTGTCACACCCTGTGTCACCGTCTGACCCTGTACCCTGCCCTGCCCTGCCTGCTGTGTCACACTGACACCGAGCCCTTGCAGGTTTTTCAGTATTTGATATGATGTGCAATGTGACTGTGCATGTGGTGTGCACCCAAAGAGCCAAAGAAACATTTTCACTAGCTGTACCAAGAGTATCGGTTACTATGAAAAACGAGGTTTACTCTCTTGGTAAATTTTAAAAGGTTTAATAAAAAAGACAAGTAGGGGACAAAAGACAATAAAGCAAAAGGTTCTTACGGCCGGGTGCTTGACGTTCAGCCAAGAGCACACGCTAACTCAGAAAATATTTATTTAAATACATCAGCATGTTGCATATTCATAGACCTTCATGCATTATTCAAAATCATCTCCCCCGCCCCCCCAATCTGTAAATCAACATGTCGGTACTCCCTGATAATAGATCAATAAATTCTTTCCTGGGGTTCTAGTGTGTCACCAACAATTCAAGAATGTGAAGAATTTCCTGAGTATCTTTTTTTTTTTTACCATTCTCGGAGTTAGTTACATGAACAAAACTTTTTCCATTACCATGTCATAATCCAAGAAAAAAATATGTTTGTCACACTACTATGTCTAAGTTTTGTTAACAGCAGAACTAAAAGAAACCATATTCATACAGCAGTTTTGCAACATTATATATATAGCATTCATTTTAATATTTGCAAAAAAACAATGATATAATATGTACTTATAACAATTACCAATTCATTATTTCATTCTTCCATGTTTTCCCAGTCTGATAATATCTTGGATAATTTCCACTGGCTAGCACCTAATGCTAATAAAGATGATTGTAAAGGTTGCTGTAATTCAGCTATGTCATTACCAGCTGCAGTCAATTTGTTCATTAAAACCTCGGAGTCAATTGTGTTTAAGACCCTTAATCCTGTTCCCAATATTCCTTTAAGGTCTCTTTTTCATTTGAGTGTATGTGGTACACGTTTCTGCAACCAAGGGGTCCATTCCATAATGGAACAGCTTGATTTCTGTGATTAAATTATTGCACTGTGAGCCTGGGTCAGTGAGTGATGTGCTGGATCAGCTGGTGTTAGGTGTGGGATCAGGGGAGGTTCCTCACCTCGGGCACTGGACAGGCTCCAGGGAATGGGCACAGCCCAGCCTGACAGCTCCAGGAATGTTTGGACACGGCTCTCAGGCACAGAGGGATTGTTGGGATGAGCTGTGCAGAGCCAGGAGCTGGACTCCGTGATCCTTATGGGTCACTTCCAACTCACAATATTCTCATCTATGTTCTATCCTAATTCTATGATTCCAATCTTTGGTTTTAAGGAAAAGAGGAATGGGCTGCCTGGCCGAGAGCCACCAGGAGTGAAGTCAGGGAACTGACCAGTAACTGGAGAAAAGGTAATTTTGGAAGAGGGAGATCACAACCACTGACTCATTGACCACCTCCTCTAAACGGACTCCAGACTCAAATGGAGGGAAGAGCTCTGGCCGTGAACTAATTAGCATGAGACATGAGAGATATAACTAGCAAGTAGGGGATTGAGTACTAATTAACAAAAAGTTCTGTAATTTGCAACCAGTGAATGCTAATAGCTTTGTTAAAATGTATAAATAATGCAAAGTCTTTATGAGCAGGGAGCCAGCCTTTGTGGGTTATCACCCAGCTCCCTGCTTCGTGCAAATTAGAAAAAACCCCAAAAATACCTCTCCTTGGTGTGTGAATTGGTGCTGCACACTGGGGAACAAGTCCATGCTTGGGACAGCAATCCTGTGCTACAGACCATGTAGTGCTGAGTCTTGTTTTCCATTTCTTCCCCTTTGTTTTTCTTCCCCTTAAGTAGAATAAAAAGAGACAAAAAAGGAAGTGTAATGTCAAGCCCCACCTCTGCTGTGAAAACCACAAACCTCTCCAACCAAGCTGGGTTTTCTGTGTGAATAAAGAGCAGTGATTTTTTTCGGGTGGCTCTTGGGAATGGCCATGGCCATCAGGGTCCCAGAGTTCCTTCAGTGAAGCAATGTACAAGTCAAGGTGCAAAATGGCATTTTTCCCTGTGAGCCCCTGGGGATGGGCAGATGGGCCTCTGTGTCCCTGTCCCCACAGGGGACACAGCAAGCCATGGGTGACAGACACCCATCTCACTGCTCACTGTCCTCCTGGAGGGCCCCAAAATTTGGGGAAAAGGGCTGTGCTTCCTCCTGCAGAGGGCACTGGGAACTTGTTCTTTTTACTTTCTGGGAAATATCCCCTGGAGCTGGTGCAGCTCCAGTTGCACACCCATCCTGCTGCCTCTGCTCGCCCTGGGGACACTTGGTGTGACATGGACAGGACTCTTGGCCTCACTTGGGGGAAAGCAAGGAGCCATGGAGCTGCTTCATGTGGGAAAGCCACTGCTGAAAAATCAGCCTGCCCTGCTCTGCCCCTGCTTCTCCCTCTGTACCAGAGTGATGATGAGATGTCAGCTCTGGAAGGGCTCCCTGGTTGGTTTTGGACCCCAGCCAAGATGTGCTGCCCACAGGTTGGTTTCCACAGTGCTGAACCACCAGTCTCACCTAAGTCCCCCAATTACTGAGCCTCAACATGTTTGTGACAACAAGAGATGCTCACAGCTGTGTGCATCTGCCTTGCTGAGGATGCTCCCTTGCACTGGGTAGCTCTTGTCCTGTTCTGCCTTGGGAGATGTAGCTTCTCTGAAATGGAGAATCCTGTTGCTGTAGCTTTCCTGGGGGAAGGAAGAAAATGTCCTGCATAAGGGTGCCTGATTTTACTGTTTTGTCTGAGAAAACGCTTTTGCTTTGCCAGGTTGGGTATGTGTCACCTCACATTTTGCAGTAACCAAATGACATGTTTTGGCCATCTGAGATAGCATTTCCCATTCCATCGCCCTTCCTGGTGAGAAACCAGGTGGAGGGGAAGGTGATTTGCCCAGAACTGGAGCACAGCCAAACTAAAATGCACTCAATATCCTTTGTGAGATGGTATTTCTCTTCTATTCAAGCTATCAGGTATGTCTTTGACCTCAGCCTGTTCTAGTCCATATCAGGAAATGGCCACACAATTCCCCAGGGATGCTGGGACCCCTCTGGGAGGCTGCAGGGTGGCTGACCCCACCACTGCCCCAGGGGAAGGATCCTCAGGGGCCATGGGGAGCCTGGCCGTCTCCAGTGCCTCTCCCAGGGCTGAAACACTCCACATGCACCAGTCCGGCCTCAAGAGAAAGCTGGAGACTTTCAGCCAAATTCTTCTGCTATGACAGATGGAAATGGGACATTTCCTCTTTTTTTTTTTTTCTTTGAGATGAGAGGAAAAAAAGCTAAAGGCCATTTATGCAATTAAGAGCCTTAAATGTGGATTTTATTTCGATGTAATGGGATGGTTATTGCATATAAAAGAAGAGCCAGATGGTGGTCAAAACCACATTTACTAAGTTCTAATAACTGTGAATTTGACCTGCAGTCCATCAAGAGCTGCAATCCCTCATTATAAAATAGCTTGGCAATGTCACCCCCAGATCCTCTGGCTGGTCCTTGCTGGGACCTTTGGACACAGCAGCACCCACTGATCAGGGCAGGATTTGCGCCCTGCAGCCGCAGGGTGTCTTGCCTGTCTGTGCTTGAGCTTCAGTTGGTTGGTGATGGTGACAAGGACAGAGGGATGAGGGGATGTGGAATACATGTGCCAGCTCGGGGAGAAGGGCCAGGGCTCCTCCAGGGGGTGCAGGGCAGTGCAAAGTCTCTGCTCACCCAGGGCAGGGCTCTCCTCTGCTGCTCCACCTGGTGCTAGTGGGCTTGGAGGGGGGAGCAGTGAGAGTAAAGGATGGAGAGTGGAGAATGGTGGGCGGAGTGTGGAGGGTAGAAGATGGAGGATGGAAGGTGGAGGTTGGAGGGTGGAGGATGGAAAGTTGAGGCTGGAAGGTGTAGAATAGGTGGAAGGTGAAACATAGAGGAGGACAGGGAAGAGCTGGGGTGTGACTCCTTCTCCCCCTGTGGGAAACTTGTTTAACGTTGTGCAGGCAGGGAAGGAATGGGGTGAATCTGTGGAGGGAAGTGCAGGTCTCATCCCCCACTGCCTCCCAACGCCTGCTGCACACAATGCCTGGGATCCAGGCACTTCCTTCCCTGCAGCAGCTCTTGCACAGCTCCAGCTTCTGCAGCACCTCTAGGCTGGATCTGGCCCCTGTGCATTCAAGGGGAGCCCAGGACAAGCAGGGGAGTGAGCCCCCAGACCTGTGGGCTGGGCTGTGGCATTCCTCCCCCCAGCTCTGCCTGCCAGCAGTGCAGCCAGCCTTCCTTCTTTGGTAAAGACTCCAACAATTCCCTTTTTAGGCTTAATACCACCAGTCCTGGGAAGGAACAGGAGCCTGTTCCCCAGCTCAGCTTTGGAGCAGGGGCTGTCTGCAGGGAAGCAGCTGCTGCTCCAAATGCCTGCAAAGGGCTTCCCAAGACAGCCTTTCTCCAAGACTCTCTGTGCCTGGCAGCTCCTGCCCCACTGCACAGGCATCCCTGGGCCCTACTCAGCTGATCAGCTGCCCAACCTGCCTTCCCAGGACCACACCTCACCCAGCCAGCATGAAGGTATTGTTGTGCTGGCAGGAGTCTGCTTTCCTTATTATTACTCCTGGAAAGCTCTCCCTGATGAATCCCAGCTGGGAAACTTTTTTTTCCCTAGGTCTTATTAAATTGTTGATATGGATTTCTCTGCAGAGCCATTCATCCTCCCCTTCTCATCCCACTCTGTGCCCACCAGGACTCTCTGCCAGGTTGCCAGGACTCAAAGCCATCCCCTCCCCTGGGAGCATTGGCTGCTGCAGAGCTCTCCCAGTTAGCCCAGTCCCTCCAGGAGCAGGCAGCTGGCAGGGCTGGAGCTGGGAGTGCCTCCAGCATTCCATGCCATTCTGACACCATTCCCAGGAAAAGAGCCTCTGTGTGAGCCCCTCCAGCATCATCTCCTGGTGACAAAGGGATTTATTGGTCTCCTCCTGCTCTGTGCCACCCCAGTGATGAGACCTGTATCCCAGCACTGCCCAGCCCTGGACAGGAGGATGGATGGGAGCTGGGAGTGGGATGGGAACTCAAGGAAGGCTCCTACAGATGGGTTTGTTTGCATTATTCCCGTTGCACATGTTGAAACTCTCCTGTTTTCTTGGGATGATGTCAGATCTGGGCTCTTTGGCTGGATTCCCTCTGCAGGAGGGAACATCCATAACTCCCAGTGTTGCCTCCTCTGGGGATGTGCAAGCAGCCCGAAGTCGTTCCCCTGTTGTGGGGAAGATTTTTCCCCCCTTCCTTCCACATCCCATGGGAGCAGTGGCAGGGCAGGCTTATGGGTGCTGTTGGAAACTCATCCCAGCACACCCCTCCCTAGAAGCCCTGGAAATCCAGAGGTTTTGGAGCTGGGAAGCCCTCTCAGAGGTAATGCTGGGGTTTGTGCTGGACCCACTGCAACTCTGGGAGCAGCAGCTGCCAAGGTACAGCACAGCACTGAATTCCTGCCAGGGCCATGGGTGCCACTGCTGAGGAGCTCCAGGATTCTCTCCATCCTCCACACTGCTGGAGACAGGGAGTGGTAAGAGATATTCCCTGCTCCTAGAGCACTTCTAAGTAATGAAATCTCCAAGGTCAAGATACTCTGGCACATCAAAAGCCCTTTAGAAAGCTCTGCTTGGCAAGCAAGGAAGGTGAATAGTGATGGTTCAGCGTGGGCTCTGTGTCCAAGGTGCTGCTGTATCACTGGGGGTGAGGCTTGGGAACAGCAGGGCATCACCAGGACAGGGCTGGAACAATCAGCATGGAGAAGCCTGGAAATGTGGGATATTTGAGCTTGAGGTCCTCTCTCTGTTGCAGAGGAGAATTAAGTTATCACTACCCCTTGCACTGCCTCCTGCAGTGGGTGGGCACGTTCTTCCCAGTGTCCTCCTGACGGCCTCAGAGCAGGGACACAGGCAAGTCACCAGCAGAGCTTTGGTGGTGACACAAAGGTAGCAGCCAGCTAGGGAAAAGATAGGATGCTGTGCTCCCAGGGCTGAGTGACTGGAGAACACCCTTTCCTTGGCTTTGGAATGGTCCTGGTGGGCATGGGCCTGCCACAAAACCCCTCCATGTGGTAGAAATCCCAGCTTGGCTGGTAATATTTCCCTTCTGCTCCAGCTTTGCTCAAGTCCCCAACTAAGAAAAAAGGCCCCAGGGAGCACTGAGAAAAACTGTTAAAAATAATTTAAAGTAAATCAAACCAAATAAATGCAGAGTAATTGAAGAAATACATCCAGGCTGCACAAGTCCCAGCCCCCAGTGCTGCCTGTGCTGGTGCTGCTGGCATGGCAGCCAAGGCTGTGGCACAGAGATCCCAAAATTTCTGGCCCCATGTAGGAACATTCACCCAGAGGTTTCTTCCTCTCCTGGCTGGATGAAGCTCTTCCTGTCCCCCTTTCTGCAGGCAGGGAAGCAACAGGCATTTCTTTGCACCAGACGCATGCAGGAACAGCATTGAATTTCTCAACAAGACTTTAGGATTGGGATCCTGCTGAAGGAGCTGGAGCAGCAGCAGGGGTGTAAGTCATCGCGGCTGTCGTGCAGCTGTGCCCGGTTTCCCCAGCCCGACTTGGCCCTGCTGGAATGGAGCTGGCTGATGGGTTCTGCTCCCTCCCACCCCACTGTCCCGGGGGACCCGCTGCTCCTGCCCTGCAGCCGCCAGGAAGAAACTGGTTCCTGACTGTTTTAGCAACTGCAAGTATTAGGTTCAGTTTCCTTTGATTCCCCGTGTTTGGTTTGCTCTCCTACTTCATAAATATTCAACCACCAGATGCTTGAAAAAGCGCCGGCGAATTCCCCCGCGCGTCGGTGGGAGCGGCGCCCGCGGTCCCTGCCCCGTCCTGCCGGGATCCATCCCGTATCCATCCTGTCCGGATCCATCCTGTCCGGATCCATCCCGTATCCATCCTGCCAGGATCCATCCTGCCGGGATCCATCCCGTATCCATCCTGCCGGGATCCATCCTGCCGGGATCCATCCCGTATCCATCCTGCCGGGATCCATCCTGCCGGGATCCATCCTGTCCGGATCCATCCCATATCCATCCTGCCAGGATCCATCCTGCCGGGATTCATCCCGTATCTATCCTGCCGGGATCGACCCCGTATCCATCCCGCCGGGATCCATCCCCGTGGATAAGGCACAGGGCAGGGCCAAGGCCAAAGCCGACAGCTCGTAAACAAGCGCGGTGCCAAAACGCGCTCCCCAGCCTGCGGTACCCGCGCGGGATGTGGAGCAGCTTCAGGGGGGACAGGTTGGGAACTTGATGTCCTAAACCGCAGGGATGGCTCTGGAGGGACATTCCCGGGGAGCAATGGGGATGCAGCTGCTCGCTGGGAGTCCAGGTTTTGTGGATTTTCTTCCCCGAGTGCACTGCCTGCTCCCTCTCAGTCTGCTGACAACGAGTGGAATCCAAAGGGTTCCTCAGAGTCCAGGGGGTGATGGAGTTACAGGGAGACATTTTTCAGGGGAGATTGATGTTTTCCTGCTCCCTTTCCCCCATGGATAGGAGCAGCATTACCCACCTGATGTGGTACTTGTCCCCAACTGGGGACACACCTGCACCAGCAGCACCAAGCCTGCAAAGCTCAGGGGCGCTGGGCACCCTCACTGACGGCTTAGCCAGAGTTGAAGGGACCATAGGGAGAGAAAAACGGGAAAAAATAAAACCCAACTCATTGCATTACAAAGAGTTCCCTGTTCAGCAGAGCAGTGTCCTGGTGACATCAGCACCAAGGTTGGGTGGCAGCTTCAGGGCAAGAGGTGTCAGGAGGGTGCAGGGCTGGGGAGGGGGGGAGCACAGCAGCCCCTTCAAGCTCCTCCAGTGCCTGGGCAATGCTACAAACCCCAGCTTCTGCTTAGTATTCCCCTTTCTTGCCAAAATCACTCCGGAGCATGTCAGCATGCTGTCATGTAAGGAATCTCATTTTGGAGAGGCTTTTTCTCTCTCATTTTGCCTTCGATACAAACCAGACACAGCCTCACTTTATTGGGTGTGAGGGCAGGGCTGCCCACATCCGGCCTTCCTCCACTCCCCCCCCAAAACCATGCTGGAGTGGAGTTGGAGGAGTCACACTGTTTGTCTGGGATACCTTTTGCTGTGTGTGCAGGGACCTTCTGCACAGACGTGCTCATGTGCAGGACCCCCTTGTGCTGTGGAAGCCATGGGAGAAAAAAACACTGTAAGGTGGCTTTGGGGCTGCTCAGGTGCTGCCTGCTGAACGCTGGGGTCAGGCAAACCTTGGATGTGTGGGATGCAGGATATTCCCTCTGCTGCATTGTTATTTTGAGGACTGACAGCCAGTTCCCAGAAGAGCAGTGCTCCCTGCAAAGCCCCAGGAGATACTTGTTCCCTCCTCTTCTAACCTCCATCACCCCAAAGCCCCTCAGCAAGGCCACAGTCTCCACACATTCCTTCCCCTCTTATTCCAGGTGACTGCACAGACCCCCAGAACCCCTTACCTGCCTGACCCCAGGGCTCAGCTCCAGTGCTCTGGGGATGGATAGTGATGGACAAGTCCTGGCCTGTATTCCCCATGCCCCTCTCATCAAAACATGGATTTCCCTTCTCTGAATAGCTCACTGTGACTCTGGGTGCCCGAGGAGGCAGGGAACAGCTCCCCTTTGTCCTGCATGCAGAGCAGTGGTGATCAGCAAGGTAATTAATTGGTTTGGGTGGCATTTATGCCTGCTTTGCTCACCTGATGTCATCCTTCCTTTCTGAGAGGTTTGGCTTGGGAAGCAAGAATAATCTGCTTAGGTCAGTGAAGGATGAAAACTCTCTATCCACCTGCAGTCCTACACAGGGAGTTTTGGAGCTGGTGGCTCCAGCCAGATGTGCAGAATTTGCATAAAAAAGGCTGTGAGAGCCAGCAAGCTGTGATGCCCCTGCAAGAGTGGCACACTGCTGGGGGCTCCAGTTCCAGCTGTTTCCACACAGGGAAAGCTGCCCTGCTGCCGTCAGGATGCTGGGGCTTCCCGAGAGAGCTCAGTCCCAAGGGCACTGAAATCAACTGGGGGCTTTGAAAGGCTGCTCCCCCAAGGTGCCTGAATCCCACCTGAGTCCTGTTCCAGTTCTACTTCAGTGACCAGTACCAGCTGGGACTGGGAGTTCTGTCCCCATCACTGTGTGGGACCAGGAGGTGGTGTATGGCAAGTCCACAAAGACATTGACCATGGTTCAGGAAGCACTCGGACAATGCTCTCAGGTATCTGGTGTGATTTTTGGGGTTGTCCTGTGCAGGGCCAGGACCTGGGCTCTATGATCCTTGTGGGTCTGCTCCAGCTCAGGATATTCCATGATTCTATGATGGTTGTTGTCTCCAATTTTTCCTGCAGTAACTTGGGAGTAGCTTTTGCCTCTTCTATGTTTACAGCTCATTCTTACAATATATTGCAGTCTGCATCACGAAAAACAGATGTGTTGGAGAATATTTTGGGTGCAAAGACTGTTGCACCCAGCGAAGTATCCTGCAATGCCATGTCTGGACCTGATTCCTGCTGGATCTGGTCCTGGATGTCCCCTGGACTAGCAGGGAGTTGAGGCAGCACATCCTCTCTGCACAACACCCAGCACCTGTGCTCCAGCACCAGCCCAGCCATCCCTGCCCTCACCTTTCCCCGTCTGCAGCATTAGCCAAAGGTGTCCTGAGCAGGTTCTGCATCCCAGGGAGGGAACAGCCCCCTTTCCAAGGATTCCTGGCCCATATGGAGCCCAGCTTTGCAAAGGCACGAGAATTTGTTCAAGAGTTCACCGAAGCTTAAAGCGAGTTTGTCTCAGACGCACCCTCTGTGATGCTTTTCCATCCTAACTCACATCAAATCATTGCTGGACATTTATTGTTTCTGGGCATGCTCCAGTTCCTCCAGGAGGCAGCAATAAAAGGGCCCCTCACCTCCTTTTTCTCCTGCCATCCCCAGGCTCAGTCCCAGCCCTCAAAATCTCCAAACTCAACACCCCCAAAGCCCCCAACAAGGAGCTGGGCTGGATCATGTCCCAGAAGGGTGAGGGCTCTCCATGCAGCTGGGGCAACCAGTCCAGACTGTGGAGCTCAGCCTGGATGGTGGCAACAAGAGGGTGAGCAGAGTGGAAGGGCTGGCTGGGAGCAGAGATTGCAGAGTGGGGAGGCAGAGGGGGTGCAGGAGAATGCCAAGATCCCCCCTGACCAGTGGTTGATGCTCCCTGCTGCAATTTGAAAGCTGCTGCAGCCTCAGGATAAGGTTTCCAGTACAAACACTTGGAGGTTTTCTCTCCAAGTTTATGTTCCAAGACTAATTTCTCAATATTCTTTTAGGGAGTCTGCCTTTCTGTGGGTGTAAATCTGTGTACCTCCACCACCTCAGAGAGGCCCACGCTGATTGATATCAGCTGAGATGCTGACCCCAAATTTGCAGTTTGCACAAATGTTCCTGCCAATAAAACTGTTATTTAAAGTATTCAGAGAAAGTGAACCCAGGAGGCATGTGAACATGGTCCAAACAAATCTAATTAAAGCTTTCATCCAGAAAATTCTTCCTTACTATAGAACAAAAATCCACACATTAATACTTGTCCTCACTTCACTGGGGCTAAAAAACTCACTTTGGAAGCCTAGGATAAATGAAATTTGTGCTGGACTGAGCACTCACAAACCCTGGCTGGCTCCAGGACACCTCAGAGCTCCCCTTTGGTCTCCTCCTGCATCCCCATCCCTACAGTACTTCTGGATGGCTCTTGGCTTTGTGGAGAAGCTCGTTGCTTAATTCAGCTAGTCCAGCTGAGCTGCACTGCACATCAGAGGAACCCCCAGCTTGCAGAAACATTGTGGAGCTGATCCAGATGCTGCATCCTGGCTGTTCCAGTGGCTGGGATGCTGCCTTTGATGCCTTAAGTTTTAGCTTTCACATTTTCTAGATTCTTTACTGCATTAGCATGTAACTCTGAACTTCATATAAAGTGTTAGCAAGTTCACTTCACTGTTTAGTTTGACAAAACAATCCTTTTCCAGCATGAGAACCAAGGACACCATTGCAGCTTTTGCCCAAAGAGTGCAAACAACAGAGAATTGAGGAAAGAAATCTGAGAGGATGGGCCTGCAGAACCTGGAGCTGTAATTGGACAATTAACCCCAATGTGGAAATGGACCAAAACTTATAAAAGTGTGAAAACTCGTGACATGCCATCCATCTTGGGTGTAGCCATGGCCGGGCTCTTGTACTGCCCAAGGTTTATCCTTTGAAGGCTTTTTAATAAATCCCTGCTTTATTCCTTTAACACTGCCTAGCCTCTGCTCTAGGTATCCTCTCTAGGCATCTGCTTTGGGCAGGTCATGCACAAAAGATCACAGTAAGCCCAGGCAGGAGCAGCAGCTGATGCAGTCCTTGCAGCAGTGTTTAGGAGGGCTCTGTGTCACCCATGTACTCCCCAGTAAACTGATTATCCCATGGGATATAGGCAGGGCTCTTTTCTAAAGGCATCACTCCCAGGAATTACTCCTGTGACATCCTATGGAAAAACTGTACTGGTGCTTCTGATGGTTCCAAGTGGGAGCCAAGGACCAGCTCTGCAGGACACATCTGACCCTCTGAAGTTCATGGACTGTGGGCACATAATCTATTGCTGGTCCAGCCTCTTCCCATTTTCTCTTCTCCTGTCTTTCTCTCCCTTGTTTCAACTGACATTAAGTGGAAATCACCCCATCACTCATCTTTTTCTTCTTAACTGCCTCTCCAAGAAGCTAAACAAACAAAGCTACCCCCTCAGATCACCTTCATTTCATCTACCCTCCCAAAGCCCTGTGTTTTTCTAAGGGCTTCCAGCAAGACAGCCCTGAGGGCATTTTCCAAGACAGGAGAAACTTCAGACAGCAACAAAAATGTGTAGAATTTGGCCTATTTCTCTTCCCTTACCTTTTGGTGACCTTCAGGGAGCTTTAGGCAGCATCTTCCTTGCTCCCTGTCATACCCCAGGACAGCTCCTGCCAGCCCAGCCCAGGCTGCCTGCTGGGGAACGAGCCACAGAAATGGAAAAAGAGAAAGAGTGAGACAGGTGGAGAGAAGATGACTTGACTGCTAATGTAGGAATTATTTCCATGCACATTCCTCGTGCAACCAAATGGCTGAAGGAAGATCTTTCAATACCAGATGTGCTCCTCATCCCCACTGAGCGAGCCTGGCTGCTCAAGGGGACTCCTAAGTTTTAGATTTGCATTCGTCACATTCTCCTAGATGGTTTTGGCCACTGTACAGCTGGAGAAATCCAAGATAGGGTCTTAAACAGAAATCTTGACCTCAGTGCTACTTCTTTATCCCATCCCTTTCCTCCAAGTGATTGCCCAAGGGCACAGACATCCTTTTCCCCCGCTGGGAGCAAGGCCTGGATATCACAGGACAAAAATAATTTGTCTCCTGTCCCTGAGCTGAAGGTTGGTGCTGCAGAGAGACTGCTCCTTCTGCAGCACCAGAGCTGATGGACAAACCTAGTGCTGCAGCTCACCAGGAATATCCCAGACTTGGAGCAGAGGATAAAAAAGGTCAAAGGATATCTTGTGTGTGGCATTGCAGGGGGAGGCTGGGGCAACAGAAACTGCCCAGACATACAGGGTGTTCTCCCTCTGTGTCCCTAGCCAGGGAAGCAGCTAGTTCTGCATGTACACCAGGGGTTTCATCAAGTGTCCAAGAAGAGCAACAATCATCCCTCAGGACAGTCCATGGAGCCATGGCTGGGGATGAGATCTCCAAGGGCTGCAAAAGCCCAGGGATGAATTCATCTGAGGCATGAATTCTTCCAGATTATATTTCATTGCATTCCTACCCTGGCCATGACTTTAACCTTGACCTGGAGAGCCAATTCATTCCCTGTGCCTGAGGGACAGGGTACATACAAAAGGGCCACTCTGGGAGCTGTAGGGGGCACCTGCATTACCTCAGGTGTCACAGCTGCTCAGCACTGCCAAGCATCCTGCCAGGCTCCCCAGAGGAGCAGGAAGCACAGCAGGGGACACACACACTGCCATCTCCTCCATGAGAATGTTTTACAAGCATGGCAGATGAAATAAAAGAGCAGGAGAGCTGTAAAGAAACTAATTTGAGTGTCTCCCCGGGGCCTTGTCAAGTCAGCTTCAGCTCCAGTCAACACCTCCCACATCAGGCAGAGCCCAGCCCAGCCCAGCCCAGCCAGGCTGCCTGCAGGGACCTGTCTGCTAATGGATTTCAGGTGCTCCAGCAAGGCTTGGAGGAAGAGCACAGGGAATGTTCTCCCTCCTCCCCATCCTTGTCCCTCATGACGTCCCCTCAGCTGGCTCCTGGCTCTCAGACATTCATTTCACTGCATGATGCCAATTCCTACCCTACCCAGCATGAAACTCTGAGGAATGGTTCTCACCACAGTGGAAAAATATTCTTTCACCTCAAAATTAAAGTTAGGGCCAAACACAAACAGAAAAGCATGAAGAGCGCTTGTCAAAATCAAGTGAGCTTTTTAATAGACTTCCAGAGATAATTTCCTGCCCAGGTCTCATCTCTTCTCTACTCCCCTTTCTCTGCTTTAGCTGAAGCCTTCCTGCAAGCCAACATCCCACCTGTTTCTAACCCAAACGCTCCTGTGCCACATTTCCCAGCAGACATGACGGGGAATTCAATGGAAAAGGTAAAAGGTCAGGTTGGAGCCATGCCAGGGCTGCAGAACACAGCTACAGCTGGGAATGGACTTCCAGAAAATGTCCATCCTTCCCAGCGACAATCCTCAGATGTCCCAGAGACCATACACTGAGTGCAGCTGGTCAGGGAGGAGGAGTCCTCTCTTGGGAGCCCAAGAATGATGGAAGAGGCAATGGAAACCCCAAATGTCAACAGGGAAAAGCAAGAACCTGGTTTGCAAGTTGAAAGGAGCAGGAAATTAGAAGGGCAATTAGGTAGGCACGCATCCGATCCGTGACAAACTGGGCCACCAACACATCAGACAGGCAACAAAACAAAGAGCCACTGATGAACCCAGCAAGCCACCATACAGCCAGCAGCAGATGTGTTCAATTAGCCCAAGAGCCAACATCCAACCAAACACCAACCTAGCCAGCAGAAAACAGACAATAGACTACTTGTTCCATCAAACAGCTGAGTTAATAGCAAAAACGTGCAGGGAGTGAGTGAGCAGCCAAAAACCCACGCCAGCCACTCAATAAGTCAATTAACCAAAGACCCACATAATCAACCACTTAAGTAGAGCCGAGCAAATAACTCACAATGAGTTATTTATCCATTGAATTTCGCCTCTAGTTTTGCTTGGGCCATCTCTGTGAGCACACGTCAAGTCCCTTCAACTGATTTTCAATTAATCTCATTTTGGCTTGTTTGCTCTGTGCATGGCTGGCCAAAAGTTAACATGTGAACTGCACTCATTAGCTGTGATTGCCCTGGAAGATTACATGTTGCTCTCTAGTCTCACATTAGGTGAGCACAGTTTTGCCAGGGAATCTCAGTCTCTAAAATGCTCCAACAGGACTGCTCTTAAGCCACCAGGATGCAGCAATCACATATATTCAAAGGAAAAAAAGACACAGCAAATGTGAGAACTTATCCAGCCATCCAAGAGGTCCAACTAAACAGTCCTGCAGGAAGCAGGCTCGTGGTTCTGCTCAAACAGAACTGAGGAATTGGAAGTTTGGGTTTAGTGCCCTAGGGTTGGGTCCCATTTCTGGGGATCTTTTCCATCCCTGAGGCCGTAGCTCCCTGAGCAGGTGAGGATGGTCCAGCTCTTCAACTACAACTCCTTGTCTGGGGCTCCTCAGACCCTGCCTGAGGTAGCTCAGTACCTTCTGCAGGACCTCCCAGCAGACCTCAGCTCCTGATTTATCATAGAATTGTTTAGTTTGGAAAACATCTCTAAGATCATCAATTCCAACTGTCAACCCAGCACTAAACCACATCCCCAGGTCCACATCCAGATATTTTTCAAACACTTCCAGGGACAGTGATTTCACCATTTCTAATTCCTGACCACCCTTTCAATGAAGAATTTTTTCCTAATATCCAGTCAATTAGAAAATTGCTTCTGTGATGGCAAGCCCAGTGACACAACCAAGACAGCACTTCCTAGCAAGAGCTGGGACATGCAGGGCTCTCATTGCATCTGGGTGCCCCAGGCATCATCAGAGCATTAAAACGGCACCACCACCACTCTGAAAAACCCAGGCACCCGACTGGCACATCTCAGAGGAGATGCTGTGTTCCTCATCCCACCAGCCTTCAAGGAGAGGCCACGTGGTGCCATGAGTCCAGGGCTGCTGTTGTCCTCCTTCTGGAGCAGAAATGCTTCCTTCCTCCAGCCCACACCAGCCTCCTTCACTTACTGCCAGGAGACCACAGGTCCCCTCATGCAGGTGGCCAAACACAAGCCCAGCTGTGCCACAGCAGGATTTGGTCCATGCTTTGGTCCCTTCTTGGACCCTGGTACCACCAAGCCATGGCCATTTCCACCTTAGCTCTAGGAACAAGGTCCATTCCTGGCCTCCTTCACCCCAAAACGGCCACAAAGAGAAGCAAGCTGAGCTGACTGGGCTCTGAGCGTGGCCCCACACAGCTAAGAGAGGTTTCCATCCCTCTCCTCCAGGGCTGCTGTGAGCTCTGTGCTTTTGGCTCTGCCCGGGGAGGAGCCTGTGCTGCCAAACCACACTGTCAACTGCTTCCCTGCTGCCTGCAGATCCTAATCCCACAGGCAATATATAACCAGCAGGAGCTGCACCATCCCTCAAGTGTGAAGTGGAGTATCAGAGGAGCACTGCTATCTCCTGCTTCTCCAAGAGGCTGTCGCAGGGACTGTCAGAGATTAGGACTAATAGTACTTAGCTCACTTCAGCAGCCAGCTGAATCAAATGATCCTTACATGCCCTTATGTCCTAATGAATTGCATTTGATTCCTTGCCCAGCTCTGAGCATGGAGCAGCAGCACAGCTCTTTCATACTCGAAGGGCTGTGTAGGAATCACCCCTCTCATTACCCTTGCAAATCCAGCCTGTGTTTTTAATCCCGACAGCATCTCCTACAGCTCCCACTGCAGATTCAGGCTTGAGTTCATCTTTCAAAGAGAACTGACCTCTCAAAAGCCGAGCTCAGCTGCAAGCATCGAGCTTCAGCTTAGAGACCAAACAAAACCCACTGATTTCACATTATTTCCATGCAAAGCTATAAATCAGCTTGGGCTCGGTTTGACTCTGGGCCAAGGCTTGACTGAAAGGTTCACGAACCTTAAGGAATTTTTTGACAAGCTCAGTCTGAGATTCAAATTTGTAATGAAACCCCAATAGTGAAGCTCTGCTAGTTCCATGCAATTTCAGGTTTTGCTGTGAATATTTCATGCAGCTCTGGGGACAAAGTTACACCAGCATAAACCCAGTTACTCCTTAAGAATCAATAGAGCTGACCTGGATTTCTGCCGGTGTAAGAGCAATCAACACAGCCCAGAAAAAGTTATTTTTATTCCTTGCCTTCTGTTTCACTAGAATCCACCCAATAAAAGTTCCCAGCCCAAGTCCAGACTGTAGAAATGCAAATGCCAATAGAGCATAAACCCCAGCATGTGTCTGGAGAAGTTTGTGTAAATCAACGGGGTCATTCCAGCTGTGAGGACAATGAAAACCCAACAAGAACTCCAGGACCCTCTTCCCCATCCAAATCTGCTAATACCCTGAGGGGTTTCTGTGAGAAGAGACATTTTGTGGTCTGTTGCCTGAGATGACTGTCTCTGTAGGGCAGAAAAATCACTGTGCCACATCAGACTGAACTCAGGACAGGGATTTCTGCAGCCCTAAAACGGCTGGCTCCTGCTCCCCCAGCACAGTGCTGGGTTCCAGTGGGCTGGTTAGGCTTATTCCCACTCATTTTTCACAGATCCCCAACTCTAATAAGGCAAACCAAATTTGTGCTCTGGAAGGAAAATGCTGTGGGGCTCAGGGGATGCTGTCCTCCACCCTTGCTCTAATTTTATAGCATATCTGCAGTGGTGTGTCAACATCAAACTGCTCCAAATGGGGGAACTGATGTGAGGTGCTGTGCCAAAGCCCATTTAGCTCCTTCTATCCCAGCACAGGAACCCATCTCCATGGGTTCAGCTGTATGGCTGCTGGGGTAAGGGACTTCTGCTCCCTGGCCTCCTGCTTGCAGGACAGAGAAATCCTGGGCACAGAGGCAGAGCAGAGCATGGCAGCCAGGCACTGAGCTCCATTGCCCTGCAGCAACATTCACCCTCTCTGCAGAGCTGCTCCTCTGGTCCGTGCTGCAGCAGAGCTTGGCTTGCCACCAGCTCCTGCTCCTTCCTATGCCAAGCACTTCCCGCAGTAAGAGAGCAGACAGCAGGATTTCCCTCTATTTGCTTATTTTAAAAACCTTTCTTACTGCAAAGGTTTAAGACCTGGCAGGAAGCTGGAGTTTTATTCACCCAGAGATGTAAAGCAAGGAAGTGCTCTTGCCTGCTCCCCATTTATACCCCAGCCCCCTCCAAAGACTGGCAAGCTCCCCTTTCACAGCTCATTTTAGTGCCCAGAAAGCCATTATTCCCAGATACTGCCAGATCCCCCTGCCCTTGTTTTAATCCCACACCCACTCCCAAGATCTGAGGTACTCCAATGCCTTGGGAAGGAAAGGCAGCTGTACTGCTGAGATGCTAGCTTGGCCTGCTGCATTCCCTGCTAGGCTCTTCAGAGGTGTTAAAAGGGAATTCCTCACTCCTTGGCATCACCTTGCTGGCCTTTCAGTGCAGACATGCTGAGATTTAAGTGTTTGTCCACGTTATAAAATCATCATTAATTTGCTGCCCCCAATCTGAATAAAGAAGTGCAGCCATCTCAGAGGGGTTTCAGGTGTGATCAGTGGGACTTTGGGCTGGTTGTGCCAACCTGGCTCCATCCACATGCCCAGGGCAGGCTTGCAGCAAGGTTTTGGAAGAGGTTCCCACAGTGACCTTCTGTGCTGGGTGTGGGGCTCATTCTCACATACACTGTGTCCCATGGCTGTATTTCCTAACTTATAACCTTTATGTTCCTGGAGTGAAGGAGCCAACATTGCCAAGGGTCTGGTGCTCCCAGTCGTAGTAGCTGTGCACTGAAGGCACCACACAGGGGGTCAGAGAGAGCACAAAACTGAGTCTTCTGTGGCCTTGGAGCACCTGCCCAGCAAGTCCAGCACATGCCTTAACACATGGGCAAAGCTCCCTCATGTCAGTGGTGTTGCTCCAACAGACATCTCCAGCCAGCACAGCACCTGTCTGCTGTCTGTTCCTTTGGAAAGCAGCAGAAAATCTTTAACACATCAGATTCCAAGCTTTGGATGCCAACTTCAGCTTTAAAGAAGCTTGGTCCCTCTCCTTATAGATAACACAGATGAAGATTAGAGTTGCCAGCACTCACCCACCTTCTCCTCAGGACTGTGACCTGGTTTTGGGATGGTGGTTTTAGGGCTCTGCTGTTGGCAGGGAGTGAGGGCAGCTTCTCTTCCCAGAAGCAGCTCTGAGCATCTGCTTCAATAGAGTCCCCTGGCAGCGATTCTGGCAGGAACCTGGACCAATAATCCCCAAATTCCAGGGAGGGATGGTGGTGGGTTGAACACCCTGCAGCAGACACCAAGTTTTGGCTCCTGAGTGCTAAGCACGAGAGGAGAGAGCCCACTGGGGAATGTGGAGTTTTCCAAATTGGATGCAAGCTGCATTTTATCTTATTGGAGTGAGTTTGGGGGTGATGTAATCACTCAATGTGCTTGTACATTTGGGATCTGGATGAGATGCTGTTTATCATGAGCTGACAAGTCAAGGAAGGATGCGAGAAAATGATCTGGGACTTCCCATGCAGGACTGGCTGGAACTGTGAACTGGGGCAGACGTGACTGGAAGCTGTAAGGATTAATGGCCCCTCTGCTGCTGTACGAGGTGCAAATGAATGAAATTCTGTTCCCCTTACAAAGGAATGCCATTAATTCAAGGGGAGATTGTCCAGATTTTTGTCCAGTGTGATGAAAGCAGAATTTGGCCCTTGATCTTTCCCAAAAAAGTCTGTCTAGCAAGTTTTAAGGTGCTTCTTTCCATTTCTTTCTTCATTTGATCGCATTTTCTTATGTAGAAGCCTTTTTTCCAACAAATGCAGAAAAAAATGTATAGAGAAAGATGGGCAGGCAGGAGAGGAGAGACACTGGCAGACAGGAGCAAAGGGAAAATGACTGAGCAGAGGGAAGCTGTACCTGGGACACAGGGAGCTGCTCCTTTGGGCAGCGGGAGGAGATGCTGGGCTGTGAGGGGTGACAAGCCTGGTTGGTGGGAGGTCTCCAGGACCTTTGTCGCCCCTTTGGCTGGAATTCATAAGTAAATAGGGAGCTGACTGAAACTGCTCCTGCTCACCAGCGGCCTCTCTTTGGCACTCACTGGAATTTGGGATGGGAGGGGGCTGGGGGGGGGTCCGTGTTTACTCACATTCCTCTTCATATGCTGGTTTCGGGATGCAGCACAGGGGATGGCAGCAGGCTGGTGTGTGTGGCCAGGAGGGGTGACAGTGTCCCTTGGCTTCTGGTGGCTTCATGCCCCAGGAGCTGCTCTGGGAGAGGGAGGCAAAGAGGGTTTGTAGTGCAGAGGATCAGGCAGGAGAGCTGGGAGGCGTGGGGCTGGCACTGGAGGCTGGATGGGGATGGGGATGGGGATGGGGATGGGGATGGGGATGGGGATGGGGATGGGGATGGGGATGGGATGGGGATGGGGATGGGAGCCCCAGCAGATGAGGCTGTGCCATCTCCCAGCTCCCAGGGGAAGCCGTTGTTGAAATCCTGTGGGTAAAAATGCAGCAGTGCCTCCACCCCTTGCATGCCTGGCTCCAAGCAGAGCAGCATGCAGGAGGATGCCAACGACCACCTGCCAGTCCAACCCCTCTCCTCTGGGCTGTGATTCCACCAAGTTTCCAGCTATGGGATACTCTGGACCCTACCAAAATGCACTTCAAGAGCTATTTCTCCTCAAGCTCTCTATCCATGATGGCTTTGAGATCCATCAGAGTAGGAAGCTTCACCTCATCCTGTGTTTGAATCCAGCAGTACCTTTTCTTAAGGAGCAGCTGAGACAGAGCAGGTTTGTTTTGTGTCACTAGAACAGTGGCAGGCTGAGCTCTGCTGAAGTCCTCCGCCTGCCATGGAGCATCACGTTTGCCACCCACATCCTACTTGGAGCTTCTCCCCTCTGGCAGGCTGCAGTGGTACAATGAGCTACAAGCAGAAGCAGCAGATGTTTGCTAAAAAAAAAAAAACAAAAAAACCCCACTAGGCAATAATCCAGAATTTTGCTGATATAAACACAATACCAGCACTGAATACAACTGAAGGAAGACAAAAACATCCCAAAGACATAAAACATCAGGCTACTTGGAGAGCCTCCAGGCTACATGCGCTGAACTCTGTCAGCCTCGGAGAAATGAGTGCTTAACCCCTTTTCAATCTCTTTGGCAGTCCAGCCCTTGAAGATTTACAGTGGATTCTGTTTGAATGAGGGATCTTCTCTGACACATCGTGCTCCTTTAATTCTGGATGAGAAAACAAACAGCCGCCCTGCAGACACCCGTCTGACCGTGCTGTTCCCCTCCCCGGGGGACACTCAGCCCCTTCCTCGCCATCATTCCCCACCACCTCTGCAGCCCCACCAACTGCACCTCTGCAGCCACACCTCTGCAGCCCCACCATCTGCACCTCTGCAGCCCCACCAACTGCACCTCTGCAGCCACACCTCTGCAGCCCTACCATCTGCACCTCTGCAGCCCCACCAACACCTCAGGGCCCCCGTGGCTGTGGGGGTGCCCGTCTGCCAAACACCCGGTGCTCAGGTACCCACTGCTCCCCATGGCCGTGCTGGCAGCCCAGCATCCCTGGGATGCTCCTGTGGGGGGTGGGTGCCCTGCTGCCACACTGCCCTGCCTGCACTGGGATGGGGCACACAACAGGACTGAGCAGTGCTGCAAATTCCTCTCTGCTGGTGCTGCTCATTCCCAAGCCCTAATTACAGCTGCAGGGAGCAGCCTGGCGCGGCTGGATCCCAGGGTCAGGCCAGGCTCCGAGGGCCAGCCGTGCTCCAGAGACAGCCCTGATGTATTTTGACAGGACTTAAGGACACCTGCTACTTTTGGAGATTTTTCTCTTTTGCAAGCAAGCTTTCGACCGAGTGTGTGTGTGTTGACAGGGGCAGATATCACTGGAGGGTGTTGAGGAGGGAGCAGGAGGGAAATCTCTGGCGAAGGTGTCAGGAAGAATTTTTCTTGGCTGCTCACCCTACAGTGAGTGATGGGCAGTGAGGACCCAGCCTCTCTTGGACCCAGAACATGTGGGCTCACTTTGGTTTTGGGGTCTGACCACGGTCTTTGTAATGTCCCCTTAAAACCAATTAGTAGCATTAATATATGGAGACCACACACATGCCCAATGCTTATATTTATGCTGGATGGCTTCCATCTTGGAAACTTTCTTGGCCTTCTGTCCATCTCCAGGATCTTTCCAGGACTCCACCTTTCCCTTCCCAACCCTGTGACCACAAGGGAACCAAGAAGATTCATGGCCAAAGCACCAAGAGGGAAACTGAGCCACCAACCTCTCCCATCCACTGGAAGTTCTCAGGCTGAGCGAAGCATGTGCTCCAGGCATGGGAGGGGCCTGTGCTCACCCGTGAAATAAAGAATGTGTTCTGCTCTGTGAGTGCAGTGCAAAGAGGGACAGACTTCTTTCATTGCCAGTGCCAGGTCTAAGGTCTGCAGCCCAATAGATCTGGTGATCTTGAGGGATTTGCTCCAAACAAGCATCAGGAAGTAAAACCAGCTCTGTATGTTTGTCTTCTCAGCTCCATTAGAGTCATGGAATGGCCTGGGTTGGAAGAGACATTTAAAGACCATCTATTCCAACCTCCCTGTCATGGGCAGGGATATCTTCAACCAGATCAGGTTGCTTAGAACCCCATCCAACCTGATCTTAAATGTTCCCAGGGATCAGGCATCCACCACCTTTCTGGAAAACCTGTACCAATGCCTCACCACCCTCACTGGAAAAAATTTCTTCCTTGAAACTCACATCTTGTTCTCTCCTCACCTTCTGTCCTGGTTTCCCTTTTCTCCCCTTCTAAATGAGGAGAGCAGTGTGCAGGGAAGGCAGGTCTGAGCTTCACCTGCCTGTGCAGGAGCTGGGAATGGGAGATCATCTGCTTGCTTAGGCATGGGTGGCTCTTGAGGGGAGTGACTGGGAGCCTGGTGAGGGCCAAAAAGTGTTTTTCAGCCTGGGACCCCTGATCCCATCCCATCCCACATAGTTTTACAGTGCAGCTCTCTCTGTAGAGTGTCTGGTGGAGTGATGTGGAGCCATGTTGGCCAGATCTCCCTGTGAGTTTCCAGACACATTATAGATGTATGCACACGTATATTTATATCCGTAGCTGCTGTTTTGCAGCCGGTGGGAAATGAAGGCTGTTCTCAGCCTTGTTCCCTTTCTGCACATTACCCACACTCCCCCTTGCTGACATCCACTGGACCCAGTCTTCTCCCAGAAGAGAAACAGGAATTTATTAGGCAATGAAGGTGCTTGACGTCTTCTCAAACTGCTCCTTCTCCTCTCTCGGAGTTTTTTGCTGGGCTGGCTGTTGGGATTGTGTGAGGAAGGCTGAAAGGAGCATGGCTGCATATCTCCCCTGGAGCCTCTCTGTCTGACTGCTTTCATGTGCAAAAGGCAAAACAGAAACACAACCGACCTCTGAACTCTGGATGGGCCCTTTCACCACCTCAAAGCTGTTGCATTATCTCTCTTTTACCTCCTTCCTCTCTTTCCTCCTGAGCCTGGACACTAACGCCAAGTCTGGTTCTCTGCACATCTGCTCTTTCAAAGAGTTGGGAGGTCCCAAGACCACTCAGTCCCAGAGTCAGGATTCTGACATCTGGCTTGGCCTTGCCTCTGAGTCACTTGGGGAGCTTGGGAAAGTCACGTAACTCTTCCTTGCTGGTGCAGTGGCTGCTGGGGCAGTGCAAGACCCAGCCCAGTGGCCCCAGCTGGCTCCTCCTCTCCAGTGCTTCACCTCTGAGCACATGCCAAGCACCTTGAGCTCTTCTGCTGGAAAGAGCCTTGCAAATGCCCCATGGTCTTAATGGGAATACAGGTGTCCTGTGCCAGTGTTTCTCTGCCAGCCCATTTGGAGAAGCAGAAGGTGCAGAGGTGCTCCATGTAGTCTTCCATCAGCTGTAAAGACTTCAACAGGCACTTTCATGCAATGCTATCCTGTGGGACTTACCTGCTGCTCCCCCCTGCCCTCTGTCCATCCCAACCCACTATTTTAGAGAGATTTCAACTATATTATTCCATTTGCTTCTCCAGACCAAAACCTCCCTAGAGAAACACCTCCAGTCACAGCTTTATGCTGGGTGAACTGAGCAGAGCCTGGCCAAAAGCGTGTTAATTGTTGGCAGACTCATTATTGCCCTTTCCTGGTCTTTGTTTTCCCCTGGAGGGGCTGGGAGCCACGGGCCTCTGGCGCCGGGTCCCAGGCAGAAGTGTGCTGCAGCAATGGGAGCTGGCAGCTCCCAGCCAGGGGTTGTTGCAGGAGATTTTGTTCCACTGCCTCTGCTGGGGCTCTGTTTTCCCATCCCCATCCAATGAAATAAACACTTTCACATGTTGTGAAACCCTGTGGACACAGCTTGGGAGTTTTGCTTTTCCTTCTGGAGTGTCTGCCCCCACTTGTCTCCCCGCCAGCCCAACTTGCTCCACTGCCATTTCCAACTCCCTTAGCTGAGAGGAACCTCAGTGCTCCCCTCCCAGAGACCCTGGTGACACTTCTCACCTAGGACAGGATTTCTGTGGAGGTACAAAACCTGGTGGTTTTGGGACATGGTGCAGGACTGTCCCCACCATGTGTGGTTGGGAGTGGAGATGAGCTGGATGCCAGGTTGGAGTGTTGGTCAGGGACAAGGAGACAAAGTGCAGCAGGAGGAGAGCGTATTTGCAGAGACACCCCCAAGATTCCCCACTCTTCTTGCTGTGGGATCCCAACTGTCCATCACGGCTCCTTGGCTGAGCTTGAGCCTCTGTACCCCTGAGATTCATCCAGAACATTCCCCAAGACCCCCTCCTCCCTTTTCCTGTGAGCCCAGGGGCCGTACAGGGAAGGCTGAAGGGGGGGCAAAGGGGAGGGAGCATATTTAGGCCCCGTTGTTTCTGCTTACAGACGTGGCAGTCCCCAGCCCCTGCAGCTCCAGCCCTGGCAAGCACAGCCCAGCCTGTTTTTATGTTTCCTGCCTCGGCTCCCAGGCAGCCCAGAACAGCCCAGCACCGAGGCACCGTGCTGGCCGTGACCTCGCTGAGCTGGCTGGGACAGGGGATCTGATCCCTGGGGAACTGCAACCCCCTCTGAGCACCTCTGGATGCAAAGAAAGGGCAAGCCAGCCCCAGGAAGAGGAAAACCTGGTGTAGTCTTCTGGTGTCCCCTCTCCTGGCTTGGGTCAGGACATGTGCACCAGCCAGGGGGATGCCGTGTCCTGCATTAACCCCTTACCTTAACCTAACCCCTTAACCTCTCTCCATGGGGAGAGCTCAGGAGAAGGGCTGGGGCTTGCAGAGCCAGTCAGACCTGATCCCATGGGAAAGGTTCTGGCCCTCCTGCCTTCCCCATGTGTGCCTGAGGGAGGGGTGGGGATTCCTGGGGAAGGCTGTAGAGCCCAGCAGGGATGAAGGAGTTGTGACCAAGGCTGCATGAGGAATCACATCCATGGGAGCATTCCATGGATCCCTAGTGGAATTAGGAATCTTCTGAGGCAGGCCAAGGGTTTGGCTCTCCTGGGACATCCAAATTAGTGTCACCACCTGCAGTGGGTCACAAACCAGGTGGGTCTCTCTGCCCTCCATTGCTGCCACCAGAGAGGTCAAGGTCTGATCCATGCAGTAGAGAAAGGGCCAAATTCTACCCAAAGTTGGGTCTCTTGTGGCCTGGCTCTTTCTGGGTCGTTTGCTGCATCCTGGGAAAACCAGCTGCACTTGTGTTTTGGAGAGATTGCTGCAGAATCAGGAGCTCCCAAAAAATGGGACCTGGGTGGCACTTGGAGCAGAGAGAAGGCAGCACCCCAGCAAGAAATAATCAGGGCTGGGAAACTTTAGAGCTGATGACAAAGTGAATCAGTAGTCTAATGTCCCCAGTCAGAGGCAGACTGGTCCTTTTTGAGCACTCAGCCTGGTTTCTTGGAAAGCTGAAGTTTCCACAGCATCTCCAGCAGGCAGCCTGGAGCCAGGCTGTGGCCCAGGTGGAAACCTGCTGGCTCCTCTACTTCCCTCTGCATCCCGAGATCTGGCAAGTGCCACCGGCAGGATATGAAGAACAGACATTTCATGGCAGAGACACTCATGTCCCCACCGTGTTTGCTGCCTGGCTGCTTTTGCTCCCCTAGACAGGCGAGTCCAAAGCTCCCCCCCTGCTTCTGCTGCATTTCAGTTCTGCTCCTTTGATGCCATGAATAAAAGGCAGGACGTAATAAACAATAACAACAATAAAAAAAACCCATGTAAAAACACGTAACAAATCAAAATGAACCCATCTGTGAATGAAGGGGGGAAAAAAAAGGCAGTTCCATCCCTGGAAATCTCAAGAGCTTCCAAAAATAGGCTGTGGTCCCAGCCAAGGCGAGCACAGCCAGGGTTTGCTCGGTCAGCGCCAGCATTGGGAGGGAGCTGAGGTTTCCCAGTCACTCCTGCCCTGCTCCAGTGCCCGTGGGCAGCTGCACCACATCCCCCTGGCAGGGGCAGAGCAGCCAAGGGGCAGGGAAGGGCAGCATGGCTCAGGTGGTCTGAAATCCCTCTCACACTTGGGGTAACAATTTATTTTGCTGTTTGCAGCTGAGCAGCTACAAAACTTCTCACCCCTACACATGCACAGAAGGTGGGCATGGCTGGTGCTGTGGCTGGAAGGGTAGAAGAATCCCAAACTTCAGCACCCAGCTGCTTTCCTAGAGGATTTTCCCCGTTTTCCCAGGTGCTTGGTACATGCAAGAGGAAATTTTCCACCTCTGAACACCCTGCCAGCAGCAGCCACTCTCCCCACTGTGCTTTTCCCTGGGATTTGGGCTTCTCCCAAACCTTGCTGCAGGAACACTCCTCATGCTGGCCACTGCCTCCCACATCTGGGAAGCATGAGTGGAGCAATAGGGCCGGAGATGGAAATTTGGGCTTGGCCCCATTGGCTCACCTGCCTCAGCCCTGCACCCGGCCCGGGGACTGCACCAAACCCCCAGCAGACTTTGGCACCCTTCCCCTTGTCGAAGGCAGCTCTGGGCAGCATCTGCCAGGCAGGAGAAGGAGAGATGGAGCTGGAGCTGCTGCTGGGCCAGCACAGCCCCTGTTCAGCTCTGGCCAGGGCCACATTCCTGCCTTCACCCGGCGTGCCGCAGCTCAGCACGAGTGCACACGTCCTCCAAGAGCCCCAGCCGGTGGCCAAGAGACTCCAGATGCTGGAGGAGCTGTGCACAGCTGCTGGCCAGCAGCAGCAGAAGGGAAAATATAAATAAAGACTTGAAATCCTCTCCTCTCCTCTCCTCTCCTCTCCTCTCCTCTCCTCTCCTCTCCTCTCCTCTCCTCTCCTCTCCTCTCCTCTCCTCTCCTCTCCTCTCCTCAACCCAAATCCAGCCCCTCACTCCCAGCTCTCCCGGCAGCAGTGCCGCTGCCTGACCCCAGCACAGCAGCGGGACATTCCCGTGTCCCCTGCATCCCCTCGGTCCATCCTGCCAGCTCCCAAAGCCGGGCCGTGCCTGCGAGGTTCCCCGGGCAGAGCCGCCTGCCTGGCCCTGCGTGGGGAGCGGGCAGAGCTCGTGGCGTGCCTGGAAAGAGAAAATCTCCCTGCAGAATCTAACGGGAGAGCAGCGAGCTGGCCTGTGCGGGGTCTGCCTGAGAAATGAGAGCATGGAGAAGGAATGTCAGGTATTTCCTCATGCTCCCCAGTGCTAGAGCAGCCCCAGGTAACAGGCAAGGGCAAAGGAAGGGACCGGTGCTGATTCCCTGCATCCCTTCGCTGCTGGTAACCTCCAGATCACAAGCAAAGTTACGGGGGTAGCTTTTTCTGCGGGAGGGAGACCGTGTCTTGCTGGAAAGATACAGATCCGATTCTGTTTGCTCAAATGGGAAAGGAAAAGGAGAAAAAACCGAAAAGAATTGCAGGAGGTTTTATTGGAGGATTAAATCGATCGAAGCCTTTTCTGCAGTGTGGGAGCTGGGGAGGAACTGCCTCGGAGAGAGCCTTGCTCTGTTTAAAATGAAAGCATTTCCTGGGTCACCAGCCCAGCACGCCTGTGGGATCGGGATGGGGAGGGTTTTTCATCGGCACCAACACCACGGAGTCCCACAGACCCTCCTGCAGCACGTCCTGCCCGCAGCGCCGAGCTCCGCCGTGGGATGGGGACGGTCCCCAGGGGGATGCAGGACTGGAGAGACACCAGCCCCCAAAGTTGAACTCAGGTCATGTCTCACTGGCCCTTGTTTTTTTTTTTTTTTCCTTCCTTCGCGTGGCTTGCGGTTGAAACTCGAAACCCCGGCTCATCTGGCGGGCTGCGAGCGCTGGCTCTTGGCACCGTCCTCGCCTCGGCTGCGCACAGCTCCGGCCATCTATCCATCCATCCATCCATCCATCCATCCATCCATCCATCCATCCCCGCAGGACGGAAAAGCACAGTAAAGATTTCGCTTCCTCGCTTGCATTAAGTCCCGCTGTCATTCCCAGAGAGGGTGGGCAGGGTGTTGAGGCTGGGGCAGGATGGAGAGGGGCTGGCCCAGCGTGGGCAGCGGGGTTCACCCCGGCAGCGGGGAGCTCTCACACGGGGCACTGCCAGCCGAGGCAGGAGCATCATCCTTGTGCCTGTGCAGGGTTCTGGCTGCAGGACACGAGCAGGGTGCAGAGGGCCCCAGCCCTCCCAGCTTTCCTGGCCGGAGTTTTCAGCATTAGGTGTGCGGACCCAGCAGCTGCACAGCAGATGAGCGGCTCTGGATCCTCCGGCACGGCTCCGCTCTGCCTGCGGGCTCTATCCCGGTACACGTTTTTTTTTTTTTTTTTTTTTTGCTGCTTCCCAATGCAACTCAGCAGCAAAAATACTGGGCAGCTCTGTCCTTCCTTTACTTAACTCAGAGGTTGAAACATCATCACCTCTATGCTTATATCCAAGGATGGCAGCAGGTCCGAGCTTCACCAGCTCCCAGAAGACTGAGAAATGGAAAGTAAAGGGAATAGAGCAAAACAAGGTTTTGTGCTTTTCCCCACATTCAGAATCTGTTCTTTTTACTTTTACCTTTTTCTTCCTCCTAATGCTTGTTTCTGGGCATCAGTAGGGAGGCTGGTTGTGCCAGCTATCCCACATGTGAAGTTTGGCTTAAATCAATAGAAATCCAGCTGCTTTCCATGAAGAATATTAAGTTATTCTTAAAAAATAGCAGCAGAAGCTTTTGAGTTTGGAACAATCTACAAATCCATCCTGGTGGCACTGCAGGCCAGGCCACCCTCACCTCCTCCTAGTGAGGTCTCATTGGATGAGTTCTGCTCTGCCACCTCTTCCTGCATCATTTGGAAAGGGCACCCTGGAGAAGTGGCCTTGTGAGGGCTGTGACACTGCAGGTGCCCTTTGCAAAGCCCCACAGGGACAGTGACAGAGTTCTTTGCCTTTACTGCTCTGCCCAGGCCATGGCTCCCACCTTCAGCCCTCTCCAACCTTGTGCTTTATGTCTCAACAATTCCCATGTTTCACACTTTTCCAGACTTATTCTTTCCTGAGTGTTGATCCTGCCCATTGCAGGATGTGCCCATGTCCTCTGTACTTTTATCAGGCTCCTCACCACAGGCAGATGCTGGTGGGGCTGGTCCAGCCTTGAACTTGGGGTACTGCTGCCTCCCCCTTCCTGGCCCCTCCTGCCATTTCCCGATGCTTATTTGTTCTAATTTGGGTCTTTGGCAGGACAAATCTCTCTCCTCTCCGGGTTCAGGTCCAGCCTGTGCTTGTGGCCGTGGCTTGGACCCATCTGTGTGTGGACAGGCAGCCTGGCAGTGGCCCTGGCTGGGGATGCTCTTGGTCCTTGCCAAGGAGAGCATCAAACCCTGTGGCGAGTTTTTGCTCTCTCTTTTTTTAATGTGACTAAAGGTATGCAGGAATTTTATCCTTCTGAGAGCTCTGCCCCACTCCTGAGCCATGCTGGGATGGGTGTCATAATGCTGACACACCTTGGCTGCTCCCACTGGATAGACAGAATAAGAAAAAATTACTTATTAATGTAAAAAATTAAGCAATGTAACAAATTCAATAATAATTATTAATTATAAATTAAATTACCTCTTTGAAGAGGGGAAGGTAGAAGAAAACAAGGCAGAAACAGTGATTCTGGCTGGGAGTCCCCTCTCTACCCACCAGGTCCTGCCATCTCCTTCAAGAAACAAGCAGCTCACCTACAGACCCCATCTCACCCAGCCTTGGCTCTTGGAGAAGTCATGTGGTGCTGGGGAGAAGGGATGGTGCCTTTAAAAAAAAAAAACAGAAATCAGGTACCTGCCAGGAAAAAAAAAATCAAACATATTTTCCATTGTGTCTTGGCTGTGGAAGGGGGATGTGACAGCCATGGAAAATGGACAGATTCTGCGAGCAATAAAAAATGGCTTTGCTTTTTCCCCTCTCTTCTCCCCCTGCCTCTTTTCATGTGCTGCATTTCCTACAATCTGATTTTCTTCTCTCCAGCAAATGCAGGTTTCAGGTTCCCAAGCATGGGGCTGCGGTTTGAGAGGAGCAATGGAAACTCCCTGCGGTGGGAAGGGGCCAAAGGCACAGGGGGTGCAGGAGGGGAAGGAACACGGGGCTGTGAAGGCTCCCAGGGGCACAGAGCTAAACCCTGCACTCTGCTCTACACTGGGCACGTTTTTAATTCAGTGCCTCCATCTCAGGCTGGATGTGATGATGCATGGGGAGCTGGGATGTGCTCTCATGCTGGAAGAGGGGACCCAGGAGGGACCCATCACCCCAAGGCCACCCCAGACCACAAGGATGACCCACAGGAGGGTCAGAGCTGGGTTTGTTGGTGAACCCTGCCTGCTGTCACCTCCATCCCTGCCTGTGCATGTCCCATGGGGCACTCCCCTGCCTGGCTTGTGGCCAGCGTGCTCTCCTTTCCCACACTGCAGGGACAGAAGTGAAAGTGCTGCTCCTCATTCCGAGTGAGATCTTTGTTTACTGGGATTTCAAATATTTATCCAAAGTGCAAGGCTCTGGCAGAGACATCAGGTCCCCCTGCACTGGGCTCTGCAGCTCATCCTTCCTCACCTTTGGGCCATCTCCTTCTTTTTATTTATCTCCTTGAGGGTCTTCCCCGCAGTGAATCACTGCTGGCAGCATCGGCCTGGGGGTGATGGGATTCAGCTGCCCACTGGCATTTTGGCTGAGACCTGCAGGAGCACCTCTCCTTGTCCTGACAGGGGATGGATTCACCCTACAAACAGGGAAAATAACGGGGATTTCTAGAGGCTATTTCCCTAGATCAGGGAGCTTTGAGGCAATTGGTGTTGGAGTCAGTAAGTCAGGAGTCTCTCTGAATTCTTCAGAGAGAAATCAGAGTGCAGGGGTTGAATTAAAACCTTTGGATAGATTGAAGTATTTTAAGCCACCCACACATAAAGTAGAGGTGTAAGTTTAAGTTTTAGAATAAACAAGCAAGCAAGTAAGTAAGTAGAATGAGTTTTAAGTGCTTTTAGTGAATAAAAGGTCTCAGATGCCGATTGAGAGGCATCCTCTTTCTTCCCCACCACCCATGCAGGCATCTCCAGTGGGCAGGCACTCCCAGCATGGCTCAGCTGGGTGAAGGCTGAGCTCTGCCTGCCCATCACTGTCCATGCTCTCATCAGATAAAACATCCTCTGAGAAAGAAAAGTGACTTTCTGGATTAGATTCTGGCACGAATAAACACTCCTGCTAGAATTTGCCAGTCTTTCAGGAACTGCAAGTATTTTCCCAGTGTCAAATGTTCATGCAGATACTGTATAAATAATGACCTCGATTATGTCAGTTATTACAATGAGCAGAGCTCTGGGCTTTGGTTCATAACAGTATCTGCAAATCAGTGTCTTGACTTTTTGCTCTTCTTGGGAGATTGCTCATGCTCCAGCACTCTGAGGCCAAATGTCTGTGTTTTTGGACAGGGCTGTGGCAGCCTGCCAGCACCTTCCCTGCACTGGGGCCAAATGCTGCGTCCCCATGACATGGCAGAGCTGTCTGGGGAGAAATGTGGGGTGTGTGGCTTCCTGGGGAGCCTGGCTGTGCACATGGATCAGGGACCTCTGTCCATGGCACCTCCTGCAGCAATCCCAAGTGGAAAGCCCAGGCTGATGTGCAGCAGAGGAACATCCCAGAGGGAGCTGGGTGTAAGAGGGTCCCACTCAGTGACCCTGAGGGGGTGTCAAGCAGAGCAGGGGAAATGTGGCAGCTGTACCTCAGAGAACACAGTGCTGTCCTTGGGGTTGGGGGTTTTCAGGGGCTCCTCCTGCCCCTCCCGTGCCTTGGTGCCTCTTGGGAGATGGACCTGAGATGGGAGGGGGGAGGTACCTGGGGAAGTTGGAGACATTCCTGGGGTGGAATGAGCAATTAATGAACCCCGATTGCCCTTGGAGAACATCTGGGATCAGTCTCTGCTCCTCACCCCAAGCTTGGCACTCCCTTTTTCTCTCACCCTGTCCCAGGGGCTGCTCCCAGAGACACGAGTGAACCACCTGCCAAAAGCACAGAAAAGCACCAGACCAGCAACTTTGCTGCTTCTCCACTGGGAGAAACGACATCCACAGGCTATGGGTGAGGAGAGCACCGGTGGGAAATGGCCAGGCAAAGGCAAACTGAAGCTAATCCGAGTCTGCTTTTTCTCCAGATTGCTCTGTTTATTCACAATCTTTCTTTGATAAAATTGTAGAAAATCAGAGGCAATATACACTGCCTTCCAAATGTAAAGGGAGGGATGGAAAAAGAGCCAGGAACGCAGCTCCAGCACAGAGAGCAATGCAAGGGGCCATCTGAGAGGCAGGAACAGAGTAACTGCACTCAGTCTTTCAGCAGCCTTCATTTGTTGCTCCTTCCATGCAGGAATTTCCTATTAATAGCTAGTGTCTGAATCTGCAAATAAAATTAAAATAAAAATAATAATAACACAAAAAATAAAGACCTCTTGTTTTCCAGGCTGGAAGCAGCTGCACAGAATCTCCCAAGACAATGGCTGCAAAGATGAAACCAAAATCAGGCACCAGTTTCACATCAGACTGAAGCAGTGTTCTGGAACCATGTCCTTGCCTCATCTCCCACTCTTCCTGCTTCCTCCTGCCCTCAGGTTGTCAGAAGCTGGCTGTGCACTGCCCATTTGGGATGCTTACAGGGTACATGTGGGAAATGAGGTTGAGAGTAGGATTGCTTTGATTTTAGCCAGAGACTGCAGAGTAGGGGAGAGTCTCCAAAAGAAAAGGGAAAAAACCCTAAGCAAGGAAAGAAAAAAAGCATTCTTACAAATTTCCAGCAGTTTTTATTGTAGGTGGAACTGGTAATGGATGTAGCCTGACACTTCTAGCTACAAGGCTCTGATTTCATTTGCCTTTAACTTTGTCATACTCAAAACACTTGGCCTGAACTTCTCCAGGCTGGCTGCACATCAGCCAAAAAGCACCTCCATTTGCAAGGACAGGGTTCAGGCAAAAGAAAAGCATTTTCTGCACGAGTGCTCCAGCAACCCTCTGCTGTGGCAAGGAGGTGCACTTCACCCAAAGGTGCATTAGCTGGAGATGAGATGAAAGCCTTCCCAGTTTATAACCTCTGGACAACTAAGGTCTGCCTGGTTCAAAGGACAAAAACCCTGAGAGTTCGGGTTTGAATTTGTGTCTTTTATAGGCTGATGTGGAAGGAAATGGTTCAGCCTTGCTCTGAGGCATGAAGGGTGTTAATGTTGAGCTCCAGCCCTGCACAGAAAGCAGAGCTTCCACTGCACTGTGCCAAAGCAGTTCCTAAATTCCAGACTGAAATTTACCCTTCCAGTCCAAAGTGGAGATCCACCTTCTTTCTCTCTGCCCTCCTGCTTCAGGAAATGACCCAGGGAGGAATTCAGGAGGGTGGGGAGCATTCAGGTGGTGGGTCAGATGTCTCATTTCTCCTTGTTCCAGGACTTTTCCAGCCGTGCTCTGGAGAGAGGAGCACACAACACCTCTACACATTCACGGGGGATCCTCAGGACTGGCATGTCAATGCAGGAGCAAAACACCCTGTCTTGTGTCCTGACTCCAGCAGCCAGGATCCATCCCGAGCCAGCCCCACCCTTCCCTTAAAAAACTGGAGAAAGGATTTCTCCAATACTTTCTTGCAGATGGATCAACAGCAAGGGAGGGAATTTCCATTCCTTGTGTGCTGGTCCAACTCTGCACTGCGAAGCAGCCTGATGCTGACTGGGCAGCCAAAACCCTCCTTGCCTCTGCCTGGGATCTGACAGCACCAGGCAAAACCTTCCTGGCTGCAGGGCCAGCTCTGGGCAGTTGTTATGGCCTGGACCAGCAGAGGAGCCTTGGGGGAGCCAGGAATTGCACCATTAAAAACCCACGGAAGGAACAACTGGTGAATGCTCAGAGCGGATCTTGGCCATGGCACCTGGATTAGCCCCTCGCCCTGGCTGGTAGCACCGAGGTCTCCTTAGCAACAACACTTCAATATTTAACACCAAATGCATGTGCCCAAATGACCTTCCAGGTCCTTTCCATAGTGTTGCTGCTGAGCTGGCTCCAGGAGCACAGCAGCTGCCAACTGAGCCACTGCCAGTTCAAGATTTCCTCTGCTTCTCCCAGATGAGCACTCACTGGGTTTGCCATGATCTGGTGCTCAGCACTGGTGAGCTCATGGGCAGGGTGGAGCGTTCAGGAGAAACAATGTCTGACCAGGGCAGTTAAAGAAAGACCAAGTCCAGAGGGTCCATGGATAGAGACAATCCTGTTGTAGCTACCAGATGAAGAAGAAGATGTGCTAGGAGGTGCAATCTGCAAAGTGATGGAAAATTTCCAGCTGGCAGGGAAGTCCTGATCCCATCACTTTGGGGAAGGACAGGGGAGATGGTCACAAGCTGACCAACTGAGCTGATGGGCAGCACAAGCAGAGAAGGGGTCTGGGGGTGGTCCATGGACAGAGCAGGGCAGTGAGTCTGGCAATAAGGAGCTAATGGAAGCTGAGGGAGACCAAGACATGGCCTGGCTACACAGCCAGGATAATGGGCAAGGTCTGTGCTTGCAAGGGCAGAGACTCAAGAGAAAGTCAGCAAAACAGAGACGTGGAGGCTGCAGGAGCTCAGCACTTCTCACTTCAGTAAGTGGCTTTTTATTCTGGTTGTTATGAAAAGCAGGTCTGACACTGCTGTCTGCAAACCATGGCTCTCCTTCCATCCATCCATCCATCCATCCATCCATCCATCCATCCATCCATCCATCCATCCATCCATCCCTGGAGTATCTAAGCACCTCCCAAGCAAATTGTGGTTTTTTCTATAGATTCATTGAGTAAACTCTAGCACTGCACCTGCCTTTGCCCTGAAACCTTCCTCTGTGCCTCCAAGCATCACTGTGGAGTCATGGTGTGTGCATGGAGAGGGAACAACCCTGCCCCAAGCAGGAGGTGGGGGATGCTTTATGAAAAGCAGTTACAGCCATTCTTGGAAGATTTTGGCTCTGAGCCCCTCTGCCACATTCTTAGGAGAGATCATATCAAAAAAACTATTTTTACTAAAATTGTAGTGGTAACAGGCTCCAGATGTCTGTTGTTATGTAATAGAGTTTGTTTTAATGGATCCAACTTCCAGATGTGCAGCGTGGGCTCAGGGTGTCTGCTTGGCCCCCTGTGGGCCAGGGGCAGCAGCCAGCTCTCCCTGCTGTGCCAGAGGGGGCAGCTGCCTCCATGGCACATGGGATTGCTCCTGGTTCATGAGCACTGCTCTTCCTTGTGCTCTCTGGTACAGCTTTAGGCATCCTGGGCGCTCGTCTCAGGTTCCACATCTCATTTTGGGACAAAAGCAAGCAGAGTCACTGAGTACTGGTTTGCTCAGCTCTGCATGGGAAAGGAAGGAACTCACTGGCAAGGCTGGGGTGAGGAACAGTCCCTGGCAGCACTGTGGTCTCCCATGGGACTCACTGGGACTATCTGTAGGTATCACCATCACATACATGAGAAATATTGTTTGGGGATTCTGATTAAGCAGTGACTGAAGATTGGAAGTTAAAGGGATTTAAGGGACTGACCATGACTTGATTTCCCAGGGCCCATTTTGTGCTTTCCCTGCTGTGAGAAAAACTTGGGCAGGATAACAGCTAGGAGGGATGAACCAGAGGTTTCCTCAGGCAGAAACATTTTGGATTTGGAAGTGAAGAGGAAAAGCATCTGAGGAAAGAGACTGTCACCTTCCCATTGAGCTTGTGGGAACAGCTCAGTAAACACCAGTGGGACCAGCCCACACATCCTTCTGGACCAGTTTCTATGCTGTCATTGATGTTTTCCAGCTGAGCTCTTGCCTTGGTTCATCTTGCTTGGTGAGGTTATTTCCCTGCTGGAAACTGAAGGGAAGGTTTTTGAAGAGAAGGTTTTTGAAGGCATTTCGAGGCCTGGTGGTTTCCCCTTCCCTCAGAGCAGGTCTTGGTGCCACAGGATCAGTGTCCCCCTCCTCCAGCACTGCAATTAGCTGGAAACATTGGCTGCTCACCCGTGTGATAGAAGGAGCTCCAAGGAGGGATGCAGCAGACGTCTGGATCCTAGCTGCTAGGTGGACAGGGGGATGAGTGGTGCATGCTAAGCCAAGGAGGATTTGAATTCAAAGTATGTGGCTCTGTGCCATTGCCATTAACATCTGCTAATGAAATGCTAAGACTTATTAAGTGTCCAGATTGAGGAGAGAGATTTAAAGGGATGTACTTGGACTGAAAGTGAGAGGCTTTGGTGCTTTCTGGAGAGCAGAGAGATGGGAATGCCCAGGGCTGGCTCCCCTGAGGAGAAAGTGGAACTGCCACCTGATGAGAGAAGGAAAGGGCTGGAGATTCTATACCAGCCCTGTAACAACCCGTGGGACACGAGCTGAGCCCCAGCTCCGAGGAGAAGGGAAGGTCAGGGGGACAGTGACAGATCTGCAGCTGTGGAGGGGCACTGACCCTGCCCCAACATCACTGACCAGCCAGGCTGGGACCTCTGAGGCAGCTCAGGAAAAAGTGTGGTGAGAGAAGCTTCCTTTGGCTTTCCTGTGCCGCAGTTTGAACCTCCCTGGTGCCAAAAAAATAAACAAAGACCAGTGGGACAAAATCGGTGTTCAATTGGAGCCTGGGAAGTCGGAGGGGGTAAAGAACCAGTCTGGGTTCTTGAGTTCACATCCACTCTTGTGCTTGATTTTATCTGCAGCAAGGCTTTTGCAGAGCTGGCTTTGCTTTGCATTGCAGTCACGTGCTTGTGATTTGGTTTTCTCGCTCCTCTTTGCAAAGCAGCACCGAGCAGGATCTGGGGCTCTGCTGTGCACATGAAGGAGGCCTCGGCTGCTGAGTCAATTGGAAATCCATCTGCTCCCACAAATGAGGATGTTTCCATGGTTTTAAGAAAGAAAGGGACTCTTCTTCTCTCTTTTTCCTTTTTCTTTTCCTTTTCTTCCTACGAGGAAGCCATACGTGTGCACAGACAGCCTTGCCAGAAATGTGGTGTTTATCAGAGGTGTATTCCCCCATTGCCACGGACAGAGCCCGATGGAGGGGTGAGAGGGGAGGGGAGAGTGGATACAAAGGCATCCCCAGTCCAGGAGACAGGCTATGGAAGGTGTGGAAACAAAGCTGGGCAGGGGAAATGAATGAACACTTCATTCTGGGCCCTTCCCCCCAGCACGTCTGTGTAAAATGTGGAGATTAGGTGGAAAATCCATACAGAAGGGAAATGTATACCTTTAGCAGAGCAGGGCTCCCCACAGGCCAGCTAATTGCTCTGAATGGATGTCCTGGCTCTCAGACAGTCTTCTCTTAGTTTGTTTTCCTGCTTTGACCAGTGTTTCTGCTGTTAACCCTTCTTCCATGGGAGGACAGTGGGTGGGAAAGAGGGAACTGACCCTACCCTGTTTAACCAGGGCAGCAACACCTGACCCCTCCAAGAATTTCCAACAGTCACAAGGGGGAGAAACATTTCGAGATGAGATGTGAGAGGTGAACACACGGGTCTGACAGCAAACAGCCAAGGAAGGAGGAAAGAACTCTTGGTTGTTTTCTGGCCAGCTCCTGGACTGGCAGGGATGGGACATGGAGGAGAGTGAATTATCTTCCAGGTTTAACCATTAGTTATTTCTACAGTGCAAAAGGATTTCTCCAATACCTTCAAATGTCAACACCCTTGGGGGAATGAGGCCTCATGTGGCATTCAGAGCAGGTGAGTAAATGTGGAAAGACAATCATGGAAGAGGTGTCTGGCATTTTGCCAATGGGAGATCACATCTGCAAGCTGGCTGTGCTGGGCACACTGGTGCAAGGCAGGGTGAGGATACTGCCCTGAGCCACTCCAGCCCCAGGTGTGGCCTTCACACATGGTCCCTTGCATGGTAAAGAGGTGATTCACAAGGAAAAGAGAAGGGAGGGTTGTCAGATGGGGGCTTAAACCAAGATGGGGAAAGCTGACGTCCTGGAGGGTATTTTTCTCAGTCACACCAAGCACCCAGCTCTTCCTAGTGCCACCTCCTTTGGGGTCACCATTACTCAGGGCCTGGGTTACTCAGAGCAACTTGGGAAGGGAGAAGGAAACATCCACATGATGGGAGAGGGGAGAGCCAAAGCAAGGGGCACTCAGTGCCCTGCTGAGGCAGGCAAGGCTCAGCATCACATCTCACAAGTGAAGTGGGGAGGGTGGGATAGCCAGAGTCAGTCCAGGTGTAAATGGAACTATCAGATCTCCCAGAAGGGACCATAGGGAGTCCTTCCAGCCAGCCTGATGAGGCTTGAAGATCAGGCTCAGGAGGGCACAGGTTTGGACTCACAGCCCAGCCCTTGCTTAGTTTGGCTTCCTCCCTGCAGCCTTGGGGCAGGATTTGTGCTGCTGAGCTCGCAGTGAGGCTATCCCATGGCTGGGGAGATCCTGATGATGGATGGCAACTGCAGGAGGCAGCAATGGTTCTGAGCTGGACATTCCCACTCAGAACCTGACCCTGTCCCCAGGTCTTCTCCTGGACATCAGACAGGTTATGGCCACACAAATTCCCACTCTGGCCAGCTCCAAACTGGATGCTGGAGGGATGAAGGAGAAGGCAAACCCTTATCTCCTGCTTTGCTATAACCATCCTCAACACTTCTGTGGCAGACACATCTTGTACCCTCTCTCTCCACTCATATCCACAACCTGGGGGTCCCAAGAAGTGCAGTAGCTCAGGAGAGGAGGGCAGAGCATGGCCAAGGCGGTGTGTTGAAAATACAACCACTAATTACACAATGGGTTCCTTATGTTCCCTGGAAATGCAATATGGGGAGGACTCCCAGCCAATTCATGTTTTAGGGCAAATCAAGGCGATATATTACTCGACTCAGCTCCTAAATTTGGTCATACTTTAGCTGGTGTTTTCAGACATTTGTGAGTTAGGTTGGCCAATGCCACAGAGAAAAGTGATGGGGCAATTATCCTAATGAGGAACAAATGCATTACTTCTGCAAGTTATTTGGTGCTTGGAACAAGCCCTCCCCGTTGCGTGACTACTTTGTACAGAGTTAACCCCTGCCGAGAGCTCTGGGAGGTCATTTTTATGGAAGATGAGAAGGAAATTCAGTGCCCATCAGATTGCTGGGGTTAAACACTGCGCAGTGCATGAAGCTTTCACAGTATCTGGCAGCAGCCGGTGGCTTCACTGGCACTAAGCAGCTTTTGCCCTTGCAGGGGTCATGGACAGGCTGTGTGTCCTGCAGAGCTGCAAAGGACCAGCCTAGGAAAGCCCAGCTGCCTTTGGGCCCAGAGCAGCACTGCAGAGATCAGCCTGGGCACTGTGTCTTGGACAAGGCAGCATTTCACCATGTGGATGAGCAAGACTTCTCTTGCCCCTAAATCACAGCCTGCAGCTGCTGGTGATGCCATGTGTGTGTCTCCTTGCTTTTAGGACCCTGGAGAGGAGCAAGATGAGCTCAGCCAAAGATGTGACCCTTCCCAGTTGGCCACTGTCTCTGTAGATTTGTCCCAGAATCACACCCCCAGCACCCAGGGGGCTTCTGCAAGAGCCAGCACAAACTCCTGGCCCTCTTGGCCCACCCACTATGCCTCATTTTCCCCCTTTCTAACAACATCCCCAGGTGATTTAGAGGCAGTAAGGACCATGCTGCCTCTGACCACGTGCAGCCATCTCTGCATGCACAGACCATCCAGGATTCACAGCCCCTCACAGCAGCTCTTCCCTCAGCCCTGTTGGAAAATCCACAGGCCAGTGGTGTTCAGGCTCAGTCACTAAGGGGTCAGAACCTCGTCCATTCCCCAGACCTAATTTCAGAGCTTTTACATGGGCTCCCAGCCCTGACGTCCCAGCATTATTTTGGGGATTCAGCATCTCAGTGGTGACTGACTGCTGTCCCCATGGCTGGGTGTTGTGTGGCGAGGGGGGGTCCAGCAGCTTGCTGCACTTTTCTGGCAAGCAGCCCTGTCCAAAGCCAGACCCCCAATTTCTGCACATCCATCCCCTCTCTGTATGAGCCTGTAGCTCACACCAAGCTTCCATCACCTGCCCCAGTCCCATAGGGAATGCTGGGTGGGTGACAAGGGACATGGTGGGATTGCTGGGATGGCACAGCCTGGCAAACCCCCAGCTATGCAGAACTCCCTGGCCCTATCCACAGCGGGTGCAGGGGCACAGGCTGGAGGAGCTGCTTGTCTCCAAAGCCTTTTTTGCTTTTGTATTTTTCTTTCTTCTTTTCCTGCCTTCTCCAGAAGGGCCCAGATGCCTTTACTTTGGCTGGGCTCCCTTGGCCAGCAGCCCGTGGAGGCACCAGGAACGCCGTGTGTGAGTGCGTGAGCCTGTGTGTGCAATATTAATACACAGAAATGGAAGACGACCAGCACATAAACATTCTTTACTGTTTGGGTCACAGCCCGGGGAGCTGTAAGAGCTTTTGTGCTGTTTTCAACACACAGACTAAATAGAGAGGGAGCAAGTAGAGCAGAGAGGATGAGAAGCTGGGAGAGAGAGGGTGGGAGGATGAGCAGGAAGGAGAAGTGAAGAGGACCCCCTGCACACCCTAGGGTCTGACAGGAGCAGGCAGGGAAGGTGTTGGTGCAAGGCTGGGAGCTCCCAAGGACACCCACATGTGCTCCACCACAGAGGGCTAGGCTGGAGGTGGGAGAGAGACCAGCTTGGGGCTGCTCATCACACATGCTTTTCTGCATTAAAGTAAAAGGTAAAATAATAATAACGACAGAAGTTGGCTGAAGGCTGAAATAACCAGGATTCCTGTGCAGATCTCGTTAGAGTGGCTTAAGTGTCAATTTGGGAATAAGGAGGAGGGGGCTATGCTGGAAGTATTTCTGCAGCAGGCGAGGGGAAGGATGGTCTCTCCGGAGCTAACAAGACCCAGCTGGCTCCCAACTGCAGCCGAGAGTGTTAAATCAGAAACTATTCCGTCAACAGACAGTTTGGCCAAATATGAAACATTTCCAGGGAATCAATGGCCGGTGCTGGTGACGCAGAAGCCAATAGTCTTGACTTCTTTTCCAGAGCCTCCAGAAATACACTCGTCATTTTGGACTTAAAGGGACAGGCCACACTTTTCCCGTTCATCTCGGCGGCGTTGGGCTGAAAATCCTCATCCCAGCAGTGAGAACGGCAGCTGGGCTGGTTTAATCCACTGGTTAATGCTTGCAAAGGGCCCCAGGGGGGTTGGACCTGCCAAGCTGCTCCACATGACAAATCTGAACTGGACGTGTCCTCCCCAAATGTTTTCCGTGGAGATGAGCTCAGACAGAGCCTTGAGCTCCGTGCAGCTGAGCTGTGACTGCTGCTGCCCTCATCCTCTGCCGGTGTCTGAGCCTCTGACCCTCACCTGTGCAGAGCACAATGGAAAACAAATGTTCAGGCTTGGCCCATGAGGCTCCAGGAGAGTGGGGAGTCACCAAACCCTCTGGCACAGACAGGGTTGTCTGGTGTCCACCTTTGCACTTGGTGACACATTTAATGTCTCAGTCTGCACGAGTGATGCAGCCAGAATGTCTCAAGAAAATGTAGATCTTTTAGGAATAAAACAGGGCAGATGGTGGAACTTTTTCTCTAGGTCCTCAGCCACTCAGGTCTTCTCTCACTTTCCTAGGCACTGGGATATCCCAGTGGCTTGTCCCAGCTTTCCTTCCAGCCTAAGTCACACTCATGCCATCCCAGCAAAGAAACAGCACCTCACAAGGCACAGCTAAGCAAGACAGATAAATAATTAGAGTATAAAATAATGATCCCTAGGAATAACATGTCGAGTAGTACATTGAGTGCAGGTAGCCAGGTGTGCAAGTTGCAGGAAAGTTCCTTTAACAGACAGAAAGGGTAAAAATGGGAAAAAAGAGTATCAAATAATAGTAAATTGCTTGACAATGTAGCAGTAAGGTCTGTGGAGCTGTAGCTGCTGCTACTTGGCCTGTACTGCTGTTTGGAGCAAGGCAAAACCTGCCCAGGTCTGAGCTCTGCAGTGCCCGTGCATCCGTGTCCTTTGGCATCCTCCCTGTCTCAGAGGGATCCTTCCCCATTCCTGTCCCTGATGGGTCATCAGAGATCTTCATCCCAAATGGCATTTGGTGGAGGACATGCCCACACCTGCAGCTTGGCACTGTAAAAAAGCCCTGAAAGCCAATCTCCCACCATGGTTAGCCAGGATTTTCTTCCATATAGCCAAAAGCTGCTGCTCAGGGCTCCCTGGAGCAAAGCTGTCCAGCTGCTGGGACCCTGGTGACGTGGTCTGGCTTTTCCCAGGGTGTGCTCAAGCACATGTGGCTCTTCCTGCTCTGCACAGCTCCCAGCTCGAGCTGGTGAAGGGCACTCTGCATCCACAGCATTGTCAGCTGAATGTGTATTCCCAGTCGTGCCTGGACTTTAAAGGCTGGGTTGGTGGTCTCCTCTGGTGATCACAGCTTTTATCAGGGGCCAGGGAGCTGCAAAAAGGAGCCAAGCATCCTGTTTCTCTTTTTCTGCTGTAAGGCAGCCTGCATTCCCACCAGCTGCTCCAGCCACAAAAATAATCCTGGGAGTTCTGTTGAACAAACTTGGGGAAAGAGTGAAGTAGATGGAGAGATTAACCTGGGGTGGGGGGCAGCCACAAGCTGGGCAGAATTAGAAGCAAGGGAGGAGGCATTTGGAGCTCCCTGGAGGAAGGGACTCTGCTGGGGCATGGCAAGTGTGTCCCATTGCTTTAGGGGTGATAATGGAGCAACTCGTGTCTAGAGGGCACTGGGGTGGCAAATGCCCTCGACATGGCAAGGGATCAGCAGGGCTGCCAGGTCCCTGGGGTGGCTCCTGGGCAAGAGCTCTGGATTCAGTAGAGGGTAGAACATTTCAGGGAGACTTGATGGGTGGAGGAGATCATGGTCTTGCCACGAGGAAAACAGGATGAGCCATGAATCCACAAGCTGTGTCCTGTTCCCCATCTCTTGCACTCCACTGTGCCTGCACCTGTCATTCATGCTGATGCTCTCCCTCCACTGTGTTTCCAGAGGTACTTCCAGCATGGAAAGTTCTATTTAAAGAGTATTTTTCCTGTCTCTCTTTCTCTTTTTCCCTCCCGTTTGAATGGGAAACCAAGGGACAGTAAAATGCAGAGTTTCCCACCTAGTTGAACCAGAGGAAATGATGCAGACAAAAAGTTTAGTTTACCCCATTGCAGCAGTAATAAGAACCAGTTTTTGGAGATGGACAGAAAAGCTGGAGTGGATGAGGTTGGACCTGGGCTTGGGAGAAGATGAGCTTGGATCTCTCACTGCATCCTAAGCATACATGGCACAGCTGGGAAGATCCAGGGGTGTCAGAGCAAAAGTGACCCCCCAGCTGTTCTGCTTCTGTCAGCTCCCAAGGCTCAGAGCACTGTGAAACACCTCCAGGGTCCAGGCACAGAGCAGGAGACCTGCCCTGTGAGCCAGGCTCGAATGAGCTGAGCAGAGCACGCTGAAACTCCTGCACCTCCCATGGATCCAGCTCACCTCTCTCCAAGGTTTCTTCTCCTGGGATGCTCCTGTGGAAGGGCTGTCCATGCTGGATATGACACTTCCAGAGCTGGGGCTCTCCATCCTGGTGGGCTGGCTAACGAAGCAGCCCCACACACGCCCGATCAAACCCGCTTTGACTGGCCCTGGAGCTCGGCAGAGAGGTTAATCAGCTCCTGGGAAACCTCTGGAAAGCAGGCAGGGGGCAGGTCTGGCAAAGGCGCCGAGCAGGAGGGAAAAGTGGAGCGCACAGAGGTCACTGCTCTCGGGGTGACACCGGGAAGTCACCAGGGTCCCCTCGGCCAGCGGCTGCCCAGGACCCGCCAGCCTGTCTGGGAGGCAGCACACCCTGTGCCACACAGAGGGGCGATTCCCTTGGGGGATTAGGCTTGATTAATGCTAATTCCTCTGCTCTGGCGCATTTTTCCAGCCTTGTTGATATGCTTGGTTCTAACACAGGCCGTGGGAGCCGCTGTAATGAGTGGGTAGATTTCCTGGTGGAGCTGATGATTGCCTCTCGCTGTTCCCTGCTGTTGGGACTGTTATTTCAGGGAATACTTGGCTCTCAAAGTCACAGAGCCACTGATGGGACATGAGCAGAGAGGGACAGTGAGACCCTGTATCCATGTGCTGCTGCTCCAAGCAGGCAGAGATGTGAGCATCAGGAAGGCAAGAAACACCTCTGTGCCCCTGCAGGCAGCAGGAAAGTGATGTGCAGAGATGCAAAAGAGGTCAGGGGTAAATATCTGTTCCCAATAGAAGGACAGCTGGGCAGTTGAGATATTTGGGGGATTTTGGCTCTCCTGAAAGCCTTTTTCAGACTCCAGACTGCCAGCATTGGGGTTGAAGTGAAAATGAGCTCTTGGACCATCCCATGGTGCAGGAGGGGCGAGCTAAGGAGTGCCAGTGCAAATGCCTGGGGCAAGAGGCCAAATGCAGCTCCAGCTGAAGGTCTGGCAATGCTGGCACTGCCAAGGAACACAAATCCTGGCCCTGGATGCACTGTCCAGTGGGTAAATAAGAGGCAGCCCCTCCTCCCTGAGCAGCATTGGAAGGCAACGGGGTCTGACCAAACACTGGAGGTCAGGACCTCCTGGAGTCTCTCCTTTCCAATTAACAAGTCAGCTGCACACCAAGATCTGCCAGGTTTTGCAAGAAAGCATCCAGGGACAGACACAGGCTGGCTCTGTGAGTACTGTACACCTCCACCATGGGACCCTGCCTCTGGCCACAGCCACAGAGCTCTTTCTGGGTCAGAGCCAGGCTCCCCAGGGATGCTCCAGAGAGCAGCTGAAGATCCTGGACTTATTTGCACCCCTCAAGCCAAGCACGCCAGGATCTTCCTCTTGCATGTGAGCAGATCAACAACATTTCCCTCTGCTCTGCTTCTGTTCTCTGGCCTGGGTGGATTTTGGGACAGCACTGCCTGTCCTCAGGTCCTCAGCTGTTGAATGCCACTGCTGGACTCATGGCTGGGATATAACCTCCTGTACAACATGTGGGCCTCAGCCTCTGAGACTGCTCAAACTCAATGACTCTTCAAGGCAGCCTCAATTTTGGGAAAATGCTGGCACTTGCTGTTTGGTTCATTCTCATACTGTGCTCTTCCTATGCTGAGCTCAGAATGGTCCAGTCACACAGGCAGATCCTCCTTTTATTCAGAACAAAGCAAACAAATAATTATTTTCAGGTGTTCTTGTTGCATCATAAACTCATCTCAAGACATTGGTACAACCTTATTTGCAGTCCTCTTGGATATAAGGAATTCTGCCTCGGCTGTGCACCATCCTCTCTGGATGATGCCTCAGATGAACCTCTAACAGCAGTGGTAGTCAGAGCAAGACCCCTCTGGGGGCAGTGTCCTTCCTGAAGGCTGCAAACTACCTCGGGGTTATCATTTTCTACACCAGATTCCAGTGATGGGGACTTTTAAATCCAGACTCTCCATGGTGAAATCTGGATATGCTGCAGCTCTGCCCCAGCAATGTCTCTAAATGCTCTGCTCCTCCAAACTGTGAAATATTTAGGATCTAATTGTGAGCTTACCTCCACCCCCCGACCCCCCCCCAACAAAATTCGGAAGCCACACTAGTCAGTCCAGACAGCTTTGCATACTGCAACACTGGGAGAAAACGGAGATAAAAACATCCTGTAGGGCAGGAGCAGGATGGTGATTAATCCTTGGAAAAGGCTAACTGACATGACCATCAATAACTACAGTAACTTGTTATGGCTGCCTCATTCCAGGAGGATTACATGCCTGAACACTCCTTAAAACATCTAATGAATGTCATTTTGTTTTTACTCTCTGTGCTCATGCAAGTGAAGCACTCGGCAGTGCTGGCCAGAACCATGGGGAGAGCCGGCAGGGCTGCTCCAGCTTCCCACACGCTGATCCTCCTACACCTCCCTGCTGACCTGAAATATCTGTGCTGGGTGCTCCTGCCGTCCTGCTGTCAGCTCTGTCCCTCCAGGGTCCTTGCTGAGTGCTGGCTCTCCCTGGCTTCAGCTGGCTTGGTGACATCTGGCTGCAGGACACCTTCCCCATGGCACAGGCACTGGGGCTCTCACCTTGCTCTTGATCTGAAAGCAGAGTTTTAATCAAGCAGAACATGGGTTAGATTTTCCTGCCTCGCCCCCATTTTGGGAATTTCTATGGCAATATTCACAGAGGCAGATGGCAAAGGCACAAGGGCTGACACAAGATGTGTTTCACAGCATCACAGAAGGGTTTGGGTTGGGAGAGGCCTTAAAAACCCTCTATTCCACCCCCCTGCCAAGGCGGGGACACCTTCCACTAGAACAAGTTGCTCAAACTTCATTGGACCTGAACTTGAGCACTTCCAGGGATGGGGTTTGTCTGCTCCACCCTCAATTTCTCCTCCTTGTCCCTACAGAGAAAGCAAACCAAACCAGCCATGAATCTGCCACTGGAGGCCAATTGCCATGAGCCCTGCAGGCACCAGCAAGCCAAGGCAAGGTGTAGAGTGTCCAGAGGGGATTTTCCAGCCCCAAGTTTCTCTTGGTATGCACCACCTCAGCCATGAAAGTTACTTGCATCTGTGAGATCCATTTCCTCTTAATTTTGCCAAGGAATGTTCTTTGAAAAGGAAGAATAGTGAAAGCAAAGCTGTGAAAGGTGTTTTGCACTGCAGGACCATAGCATTTTGCCTCTCCTGAGCAGACAAGCCATGATGAGCTGCATCCCAGCAGGCTGGGGCTGGGAATCACTGTGGAGATGCTCAGCTCCCTGTCACATTTCAGGGAGTTTTGGCAAAGGTTGTGTACAGCTCCATATCCTGAGGGTTAATTCTGTGCCTTGTTCATGCTGTACAGGGGCATTATCAGTGAAATACAGGAACCACCGTTTTTCTCTAAAACCCCACCATGAATCCATCATGGCTCCAAGGAAGGCTTTTATATTTTCTGCTGGCAAGACTGTCTGGGTTCATTCCAGACTCACCCCTCATCCCCATACCAGGGGCAGCCAGGTTTCCTGCCTCACCCTGCTGTGGATTCATTTTTTCAAGGTGCTGACAGTTTCTTGCCTGCTGATGTTGTGGGAGACTTTCTGGATGCCGAACAAAGGTTTATGTAAAGGTCTGGAGATGCTCTCTGGAGTCACACTGTCTGACCCCACTGACAGTCTGCAGCCTTGCAAGGAGAGCTTGGCACTGATGGGGACATCAGAGCAGATCCAGACTCTGGCATCCCACCCTGCTCCTCCCCACATCCTGCCAGTATAAGCAGCCTCACCAGTTAGTTACTGGAATTCCTTAAACACGAGAGCGCCTGCAGAGATGCAGCCCGTGCACAGCTCACACCTGACCTTCCCTGATTTCTGCAGCCCTGGACAATTTGGCTTTTCCTATTAGCAGAGGACCTTTTTGCCGCTTCTTGTACTCTCAGCCTCATATTTCAAATTCCTTCGCAGCTGTGTCTGGTTTTCATTTGAACATATTACATTTAGATAGATCTATATATATATAATACAATGAGAAAGGATTTTCAAGGTAATATATGGAACATGCGAGCTTAATTATTCAGGATGACCCAATGCAATTCGGTAAGTCCAGCGAGTTGTTTATATTGGCAAGATGAGAAGAAAATATCATTGTATATGGCCATTACTCTTACAAGATTTCGATATATATACATTGTCAGGAGTCCCTGAGTTATGAAGTCCTCCTCACTGGAGGAATAAACATGCTGGGTAGTAATCCTGGAAGCAATCAAAATGCCTCCAGCTCGGTGCCTGCAGAGCCCCTCTCTCTGCAGCCAGCCCTGAGCCCCTGGGCCTTGCTCACAGCCCAGACTCACCCACAGATGGTTTATCTCGCTCTGAGGCCATGGGCAGAGCTTGGAGAGTGAGCAGAGAGGCACAAATAGGATTCTTGGCGTTTCAGGTTGAATTACTGGAGCTGTCTATGACTGGCCCCACTGGTCAAATAGGAAAAAATAACATGAGGGAGTTGGCTTCGCTCTCAATACGGCTGGAGGAGCCTGACGGGTGTCTGCTCCTGCCTGCTGGCCTGGGAATGGCCTCAGGTGTTCTGGATGGGGGAGGCAGGGCTGGCTGCTCTGTGCTTTGTCCACGACATCCCACCTGGGGATGTTGCCCTGTTCCCCACCCAGCTGAGCATGCCTGGGCAGCAGCTCCTCCATTTGTGGAAGCAAGAGTGGGCTCTGCTGGGAAGGATGGAAGGAAAAGGGCTGGATTCCTACCTCTTGTGCACACCTTCGTGCCACCTGAGAAAACTTCGGAGATTCTTTATTGCCACCCTTCGCCCATGATCCAGGGAAGCGGGGCACTGTGGGGATGCAGGTCAGGGCAGCACTGAGACAGCAGATGCCAGAAATGCCACACCAGCCCTTCAGCTTCCATGGGAGGCCTCCAGCTGCACAGGATCCTCTCTGTGATGGTGATGCACAAGCTCCTCCAGGAAACAGGGAGAATGGCACCCTCCCAGCTCCTGTGTGCAGCCTTGGGTTTGCCTCTCCTGGCACCCCAGGGGCAGCACAGGGTGCAGAGGCACCAGAGTGGAAAACTCTCATCAGCCAGCCATGGTTACTGTCTGTCCAGTGACACATAGCTTACCCCCACTGCCCAAGCCCTGCTTGTTCCCAACAGGGCACCCGGGAAACTCCTGGCAAGGTTCTCCAATGGGTAAAGAACTCACCCCTCAGCTGGTCCTGTGTCTGGGGGGTATAATTCAGCCCAAAGGACAGTGTTTCCCTTTCAGGAAGAAGTTAACTTTCCACTGAATGCACTGAACCGACAAGCAATGAAGCCTTGGCTGTTTACCCCAGAGCCCAGGCGTCATGGTCCACATGGCTGCAAGTCTCAGCAGGGCTCTATTCACTTTGATTTTACACCAGGGTTAACTAGACCCCGGTAATTATCCCCTTTTAACAAGGCAGTGTTTACACCTATGAGAAAGGGTCAGCTCCTGACTTGCTCACTTCGGCTGGAAGGAGAGAATTGCTCATGGCAGCTGGAGAGGTGATGTGACCGTAGGGGGGAAAGAAAAGATGGGAAGAAAGAAAGAAAGAAGTGGAAATAGGAAAGGTGATCTTAAAGCTCAGATGAAAAATATCCCCCATGATCCTTGACTCCACAGCTTGCTCCCTCCCCATCCCTCCTTCCCCCACCATGATGCGATGCAGCCTCAGAGTGCACACAGAGATAGTTGGAAGCTGGGGTATGTTGATGGATTTCTTAGCTCCTGGGCTATTAAATGTCTGGACCAGCTAATTTTAAAGCAAACAAGCAAAGGCCAAATGACAAATTGTTTGGGAGGCCCTTCAGGAGGAGGATGGAGTTTTATGACCACCAAGGGCACTGTTGCTGCCATTAGATCTGTGGACATTGGGGAAAAATAAGATCTGATTTATTTGGTGATGGTGGAAAATATTATCCAAGCTATAATTTATTGATCATTGCATCCTCCCAGTTTTCAAGGCCTCTTTCTCGTGCATATGGAACATATACATATTTTTCTGCACATGTGAGGTTGAATACATAGTGACTCCTGAACCTGAGGAATTTTTGCACGCTCTGCTGGCTGTGGGGCAGGAGCCAGCAGAGCAGGACTGTGGAGCAGCTCTCTGTGATGAGGGACAGGTCACATTGGGGCTGGGGCTGCTCTTCAGTTAGGCAAAGAGCTGTGGGATTACTGGGAATCACTTGACACTGGCAGGTCTCTTCCTTCCTGCTGGGCACTGATCACCTACAGGATCCTTCCTCTCGCATCCTGTTCCCTTCCACCCTGTGCCTGCCCTGCTTGCTGGTCCCCAGAGCATTGTGGAGACATAGAATCGTGTTTGGAGAAACCTGCAAGGTCACCAAGTGTCACACAGACATGAGACATAGACACCATTAACCCAGCACTGCCAAGGCCACCACTAAACCATGTCCCCAGGTGCCACATCTACACATCTTTTAAATCCCTCCAGGGATGGTGACTCCACCACTACCCTGGGGCAGCCTGTGCCAAGGCTGGACAACCCTTTACATGAAGAAATGTTTCCTAATCTCCAATCTAAACCTTCCCTGGCACAAGCTGAAGTCACTTTCTCTTGTCCTGCTGCTTCTTGCTTAGGAGAGACCAGCCCCTACCTCACACCCACAAGGAGGAATACTTGCCCCTGGGGCAGGATAAACTTGCTCAAACCCCCCTGCACACCCATGGTGAGGGCAAAGCAGACCTTGAAGAGGTTTGATCTTTGCAGAGGGGAGCAGGGACACACAGCAAAGTGCTGTGAGCAGCGTTTCCCAGTGCTCCCAGCCAGGCTCAGGGGCCCCTGGAGCCTCTGTTACCTGGCTCAGGGAGCAGGATTGCTTCCCACAGCCAGCACGGGTGGTGGGAGCAAAATTCAAGATGGCAAATGAAAAGAGGGCAGCTTTGGGCCCCCGGGAGCCCTTCTGGAGCTGGAGGCTTTCTAAGCCAGTCCATCTGGAGAAGAGAGAGCCAGGCTCTGCAGGGATAGCCGGAAATAACAGCAATTTATGCAGTTATGTTTCCAGATTTTTTTCCTCTAACCATCAAATAATACCATAAGGAAAAAATAAAAAAAAAAAAGGAGAAAGGAAATAGAAAAAGCAATATAGGGACCAGAGCTTTTAATCCTCTCTGCGTTCCCAGAGAAATCCAGGGCCTCTTTCCACCCTTTAACTCACTCCTGCTCTCCATTAAAGTAGACTCCTCCAGTAGACTCAGGGAAAGGAACCCAACTGTTCTACACAAGTTCTGGGACACCTTTTCCCTGTGCAAACAATCATGCAAAACCTGATCCCTGCAGCTTTTCGGGGTGACCATGGTGGCCCTTCTGTGGCAGGTGACATTTGCAGAGCCTCACACACCTCCAGCCTGGCAGCCCAGGGAAAGCAGGAGCTGCTGCTGGGGGATCTGTGTGAGCCAAGCACTGCTCCTGGAGCAGCATGGAAAGGAGATGGTGGCCCCCACCCTGCCAGGATGAGGAGACACTCCCAGGCATTTCCCCAGGGTGTCTCCATCCCCACTTGCCATTCTCACCCTGGCCCTGCTGTGCTGCTGAGCTGTGGGTACCTGCAGCTCTGCATCACTGGGGAATGACAGGAAAACAGATTTTACAGAGGGAGGCAAAGCCTCCCAGCCCCTGCTCCTCTGAGTCCCGAGCCTGTGAACGCTACAGGCACTCCAAGAGCTCAGGATGTGCTTTGGCTCAGAGCAGAGCCCTGTTCTCTCTGTTCTCTGCATCACCCAAGGGCTGTGCCCAGGTGCCAGGTGTGATGGCACAGAGATGCCTGGATCTGCAGCATCCTGTTTGGAAGGAGAGCACAGGCAAAGAGCAGCTGGGAAGGCAGTGAGGTGGAGAGCCCTGTGAGCACAAGCCCCTGCGGTGCCACACATTTGTTTTCCTTGATTTGGGGAGCAAAGGCCAGGGCAAAGGTTGGTTGCCCAGACCACCCACAGCCCCGGTGGTGTCAAGGAGTGATGAGCCAAGAGGGACCTGCCATCCCCTCCAGGGCAGGGCCACAGCCAGGCAGGGCATGCAGAGGGGACGAGCACAAGCTGCAGCTTGGATTCCTCTGGTGGTGCCTGGCTGCTCCCAGCAGCCTGGGGATGGCTGGGGGCCTGGATTGCCTGGACAGCAAGGTTAAACCCAGTAAACCATAAACAGCACAGTCTGCTTTTCCTCTAGCATAGCATCTGGAAATGAGGTGAAGAAAACATTTTTGAGTAAATTGAGTGTTCCCATTGCACCTATCAGGTTGGGAATCAAGGAGAAGATGGATAACTGTATCCTCCCACCTGTCAGGCAGAAAATAAACAGTGCTCAGAGAGCTGCTGGGGCTTTTACCTGTGACAGATGGACCAGGTCCTCATGCCCAAATCTCCTCTTTGGAGACCAGTGAGAATATTTAAGTGAATGGACTATCCCAATGAACACCTCTTCCTAAGGCCCCTCTCTTGCTGGGGTAAGAGGATGTGGTACCCAACCAGACTGTCCTGATCAGTGAGGAGAGGGGGCCCTGGGAATGATGATTTCCTGCCTTAGCCCTGAATTAAACAGCAAATATTTTTTCCTTTTCTTGGAACAAACTGGGAAGAGAGTTGTGCTGCTTCCAGGAGAGAGCAGAGCCTTTCAGCGTGCTTGTGCATCAGTTGGACTCGATGCCCAAAGCACAGTGCAGGATTTCTGGCATTACCCAGGCTTGCTGGACGAGTTTCCCGAGGGACAGACAGAGCTCGGGGTGAGCCAGCCCCTGTCAGCACAGACCCCCCTCGATGGGTGCAGACAGAGGACATGCAGCCCTCACACTGTGCAAACAGAAGAGGATCTCTCTTGGCACTGGAGCTGTTTTCCCTTCCCAGAGTAAAATGCCCAAGTACTTGCTATATTTAGACACTGGGATTTTTCAGGAAACACAAAGAAGCTTGTGTGAAGCTCCATATTCACCTCTGGACATGGCTCCTGGCCTCCTGACTAGGGCTGGCTCCAAAGTCCATCTTAGCATCAGTGCCAACCCCACATGTCCTTCCTGCCCCACCAGGCCTCCCACAGGCATTGGGGGTCAGTGAAATGCCCTTGACCCAGGCCAAGCTCTGTGGGCTCTGACCAGCCCCGTTTTCACATGGGGAAAGGCTTAGGAAAGCTGGCAGAGGGCCAGCACTGCAATGGGAAAGAGCAGCAGTGCCTGACTGCAGCTGCCACTCAGCCCTGGCTGCTGCTGCTGCACGGCAGAGAGCACTGGAGGTGGCAAAGCCATCCCATTAAAAGAGCTTTTAATGTTTTTACCTTGAGAGAAAAAGAAAAATGTTACATTATTTTTGGGCTAAGTTAGAGGCTTGCCTCCCCCCCTTGGGGTGCCCGGGCTGGGGTCCCCATCCCCGTCACCCACCCGCAGCTGCACCTCCCTCCAGCGCTCCCCTTTTCCAACTGGATGGCTTCCCAGCAAGGAGCAGCAGGAGAAATCTTGGCTTCTGGTGGGGAAAGGCAGCCAGCGGCAGAGAAGGGCGGGGAGGGAAAGCGATGCATTTCCAATGCTCGAGCGCACCGTCCTCGCAAGCATCCCCGTAATTGCAGCCACATGCTGGCTCCCACAGCCCTCGCCTCCGAGCCCCAGATCCCTTTGTCCGCTCCTGGGGCTGCTGTACAGCCCTCCCCGACCCAGACGTGCCTTTCACCTCCTGCTTTAGGGGGAGAGAGAGCTGCACCCGTTCTGCATCATGGACCCGTAAACTCAGCGGGGGCAGCGGGGAATTTCCAACACACCCTTAAAGCCACAGAGAAAAACTATGGGCCCTGGATTATACCGGTCCCCAGGCCCTTCTTTCTCTTTCTTTCCTCCCTCTCTCCTCCAACATGAATATTTATCCCCTCGTCTGGCTGTCTTCTCGCCGGCCGTCGCCATCGGCATTCCTGCAGGAATTCCTCCTTCTCCGCCACCGAGCGCAGCCCGGGGCCGGGGCGAGGGGCAGGCAGCCCTTTTCATTCCCAATCCCCCATCCTCGATGGAGAGTAAACATTGTTCCTCTCACAAAGGCGGGCATTGTGGCAGGACGGGGGGAAGGCGAGCGGGAGGAGGCGCGGGGGAGATGAAGTGAGAGCTGCAGGGAGGGAGGGCACGGAGAGCCCCCTGAGAAGAGGGCGAACGGGATGTGAATATAAATTCTGTAAATATTTTCTTTAAGGTGCTGCATGTAATCCCAGGAAATAGATCCAGTTTCACGGGAGAGTGGGGGGAGCGGGATGGCTTTGCCACGGGTTTCTCCGCATTGAAACCCTGATGGAGAGGCGGTGGGAGCAGCTCGGGAGAGCACCAGAACCTCCTCCTGCCGCCTCCTGCCTTCCCTCCCCGCCCAGCCAGCAGCCAGCAGTGCCTTGCCCCCTGTGCTGTCCCCACTTGCACTCTTCAGCCCCTTCTCCCTCTGCATAACACCTGGCCGGGGTGGTAAAGCAGAGGAAAATGAGGCTTCAGACCTGCAGCAAAGGGTTTAGACTCCATCAGACACATCACCCTGAGCAGGGACAAGGTTCTGAGTTGAGGAGAGGGCATGTGGCACCCAAGGGAGGTGTAGGGACAGCTCAGCCTGGCCATGACCCAGTAAGAGCTTGAGATTTGTGTGAAGGGGACAGCCCTGGTGACAGTGTCCCATGGCCAGCAGCAGCCATGGGACAGCCCCACCATCCCTTTTCCTGCCCAGCAGCTGCTGTGCCCATTCCTCACACACCTGAGCCAGCTGCCCTTTGCCAGGGAGGGCACAGGAGTGGGATGCCTCGGACTGGCACTGCTGCCCATGCCAGAGGGGACACTGCTGCCTGTCCCCCCGGTGGGGCAGGAACTTTCCCAGCCCTCCCACAGAGCTGCTCCGGGAGGATGAACCTTTCCCCCGTTCCGGTCGGACGAGCCATTGAGTCTCCTTCAGAAAAGGATTACCAAAACATCCAATTATGCTTTCCTTTCTGCCTGCCTCCCCTCCTTTTGATGGTCTTTGTCATTGTATGAAACAACTGTGTCCAGAAGTCAGGCTTTCCATGGACACTTCCCTGAATGGTGACTCTTCACATGCCCAGGTCCATGCCAGGAGCCCCATTTACCCTCCTGCAGGCACAGCTGCTCTCCCGATCCCACAACCCACCCACCTTAGGGCTCCGAGCAAAGCACCCACTGCTGGGCAGGAGCCAGGACCATCTCTGCATCCCATCACTTATGGGGGAGCTCCTCCACATCCTCAGTTCAGGCCTCTGGGGCAAAGGACCCAGAGGACTTCCCAGTGCTTTTGGTCATCCCACATCATCCCCCCACAAAGGGCAGAGGCTGGGAGGCAGCCATGCTCCCACCTGCTCCCTGAGCCATGTGCAAGAACAGAAATCCCTGATTCTAAGGCATTTCTAGGAATTCAGCAGTTACTGTCTGTAATTATTATTATTATTATTATCCCCTTGCTCACAGGGGATCCCTGCCACCACCAGCTGGTCCCCCATGGTCCAGGGGAATGCACACAGTGGTCACCGTCCCCTTTCACCAGGGGCACCATGAAAGGTGACATTGGTGGTGGGGCAGTGGGGAGGTCAGAAGTATAACCACATTGCAGAAGAGATTAGAGCGGTTCAGGGAGGTCCTGGGGGGCTGCAGGGGGCTGACCCAGAGGTGTGCTTCACCCTTTCAGTGCCAGGAGCATCCCTGCACACTTACTTCATTCCTCCTTTCCCAGTTCCTGTCGCTGGCTCATATTTGAGAGGTGACGTGGGGCTCCCCAGGCCTTTGATCTGCTCCAGCACAGCTGTTCCCAGACCTTTATGTAAGGGACAAGAAATGTGACTCAAATAGCCGAGGGAGTGAACAGCAGCAAGTGTGAAAGGCTATAAATAAATATGACGCAATAGCTGTGGTCACTGCTAAAAATTTTAAATTGAATTGATGGTATAAATAGAGTCGAAAGCAAAGATGCCACCAGCAGGTGACATAGACTTGAGGTGGGGAGTGACCAGGATGATGCAAATTCAAACACTTGGAGGCCCCAGGTGTTGTCATTGCCCTGCTCCATCCTTGCTGTCTGTCAGCCATGGAAGTGGTTGTTTTGCCTTCTCCTGCTTTGCAGGGGATGTTGAGCACAGCCAGTACTCAGCAGTGAGTCCTCCTGAGGGTCAGAGTCCCCCTGAGAGGGGAGAGGGGTACAGTGGGATGGGCAAAAGCCAGTGGGACCCAGAGGTCCCTCCTTCCTTACCTCCCCTTGGCCATGCTGGACCTGGATGATCCAGGTAGGGTGGCATGTGCCAGCCCAGCCCTCGAGGTACATGAAGAAGGTTGAGACCTTTTGAGGGCTCAGGCCCTCCTTACAGAGCCCCCTTGGACAGCTGACAGCCTCACATGTGGCCTCCATGCAGCCATTAAATGGAGTTTACATTTCACTTTCAATGTTTAAAATCTTCTCTCCCTTTTCTTTTCCTTCTTTCCCCAGCAGATGTGTTATCCCTCACTCCAGCAGGTCCTGGCCCTTCACAGGGCTGTGACACTTGGCAACAAGAGCTGTGCCTGCATTGACTCCCTGACGCAGAAGCCTTGTGAGCTCCTTAAACCAGTCATTTTGCACCTATCCCTCAAATTCCAGAGGCACAAATTCTCTGGACACCTCAATTCCAAACCCATGTAAGAGTGCAAGGGCTGCTTCTGGTGTAAGCACTGCAGTTTCCATGTAACCAGGGCACCATCCCACGTGCTTGGCCACAAAAACAGACCAAGGAGCAGAGCCAGAGACCTGCCCACCTTGGCTGACCTTACCCTTCTGGGCACAGCAGTTCAGCAATACCTCAGAGATGCTCAGCAAATGCTGAACACTGAGATCAGCCATGGGAGATCCTGGTGGGGACAGTGATGTGCTGCTGTCCAAGCCATGCCAACCTCCATCAGTGCCAGCACAGGATGCTGCCAGCTCCACAAGGCTCAGCAGCACGTGGGAGGACATCCCACCCGTGGTTGGCAGGGCAGAGACCTCTTCTGATTTCATCCATGGATGATTTGCCCGGCTCAGATTCACAGCAATCCTGGCAGGCTGGAAAACCTCACCACTTTTTTCTCCCTTTTTCCCACTTTCCTTGCTGTGAGTCCAAACCAATCTCTCTCCCAATTAATATTTGGGCAAACACCCCCCCTTGGTAGAGAGCTTCAGGCTGGGCTGAGCTCCATGCACGGGCACAGCAGAACAGGGGGGAACGTGTGGGAAGGGGCGAGGGGCTGCAGATCAGGGCTGATATGGCCTGGCATTTTGGCAGAATTTTCTAGGACAGTTTGTACAGCGTCTTCCCCATACAATGGTTATGTCTAGCCACCACGCTGCAGCTCTCATTTCCATGAGCAAGGAATTCAACCGAAAAGTAAACAGGAAAAAACGTTACATCTCACAGTTTATAAATATATACGGAATTATTTAGGCAGTCAGGCCAATTTGCACAGATGCCGCATATATGCTGTGACAGATCTCTGTGTTGTTTTGGAGCCACCCCTTGTGAATGGGAAACAGGGCTGGTTTCTCGCCATGTCTGCATGAAATATCGGTGTCCTCCTGCAAGCTGGCTGCCAGCAGCGAGTGCTCGGCTCTTGGGAACAGCTCTGGGAGCTGATGTGAGCTATTTGCACGTAGTGCTCACACCCTCGAGCCCCCACGTTTCCAACTTGGGCTGCACAATGCCTTGGGGAGATTTTCCTGGGGATTGCATTGGGGATTAAAGCCTGGGATCCGATGGGACAAACGGTGCTTTGGTGGAAGGGGGCAGGATTGCCCTGGCACACACGTCTCCGTGAGAGTGAGTCAGCATTCTGGAGTCCCAGTTCCCTTGTCTGACAGGCTGGAAACACAGGTTCCCAGGGCCTGGGGGCAGAGATGGCACAGGCAGGGCAGAACTGCCTCCAACTCCACACTGCCCAGGGGAAAAAGGCACCTTAGCCCTCATCCCATCAACCTCCCCCACAGGGAGCATCCCACCGTGCCTCGAATCTGGAGCCACAGTTCAGAATAAAATGATGGGACTGGGCTTTTTCACTTCTCCCCCTCTCACACCCAGCCTGAGCCCAGAGGTTTATTCAACCTGACAGCCGAGTGACTTGATCGTTGGGAGCGATGTCTTAATTACAGGACATCCTCCATGGCGTTTTCTGGCTATGACCAGTAAAAGAAACTCCTCTTCACCATCCTCCCTCTGCCCCCCCCAACACCACTGAGCTGTGCCGAGCCACAAGAGCTGCTCAGACAGTGGGGATATTGTTTTGGCCATTGCCTGAATGGCCCAGCCTCCTCAGCTGTAAAATTACCTAGAGGATAACTAAACAAACCCCAGACAAACACTTCTTTAAAGGCACTGCTTACTTTGCAGCAGCCATTTCCCCTTGCCTGCCACATGTGCTCATGCTGGGTTTTTTTTTCCCTCCCTCTCTCAAGGGTGACACAGCAGCAATGCCCTTGTAGGGCATTGCATGGGGAAGGAGGGAGAGACATGGGGGGACGACCTGGGGGATGCCATGAGCTCTTCTGGACCAGGCTCTGCTCAACCCAAACCCAGAAGATGCAGATTTTGCAATGCTGAGGTACCCCAAGCAAACAGGGAGGCAGAGAGCAGCTCCTTGGGCTGTTCCATGTTGGAGCTGGGAGGAGGATGGTGTTTCTAAGGGTTCACCTCTGATTCGTTGCCTGCAGGGTCTGGGGTTTTTCCCAAAATAGCACTGCTGGCTCACAAGAGTACTGGTCCAAAGTCCACTGAAGCCAGTGGAAAAGCTGTCCCAGAGTCCAGCACCATGCACGACCCAAGGGAGTGCTGAGTTCCTGGGGACAAACCCAAGACTTGAGAGGTGATAAAACCCCTCTGGACTGTACTGGTTAAATGGGGAGGTCAGGACAGGTCCCCTCTGGGAGGTTTTGCTGTTTTCCAACTATGCCTTATAAATAGGAGAGAAGTTCTGGCCAAATCCTCCTTCAGAGTCAATCTAAGCATTTCCTGAGTCGGTGTTGATTTCACAGATTAAAGCTGGTCGAAAACAACCTGGTTGCAATCCAGACAGCATTAATTTTTGGAAAAAGACCTTGAGGAATTTCATTTGAGTTTGTTCCGAGGGTAGGGGCTGTGCTCTTCCCACCCAGAACCTTGGTTGCTTTTGGAATACGTGCGATAAACACATGAACACCAAGCCCCAGCTACAAGCAGGAAGGCTGCCTTCTGCTGCAAAAGCATTTTTTAAATTATTATTTTGTAAAAATATGGGTTACTAATTAAGCTGAGGCTATGCCTTTAATTCCAGGTCTGCCAGTGAACCACTAAACCAAAGTATTACAACTGCACCCAAGTTTCCATGTTCATGAGGGCTGCAGTAAAAGCCTGGGTTTTGGCATGGGGAAACAGGACAGGAATTAAGGATTAAAAATCCCATTGATTCCAAAACAAAGGGATGTTAAATAAATCCCTCTGTATTCCTGCAGCCTGTCAGAGGGAGACTTTCCTTTCTGGTGTAGTTGACCCATTCAGAGAGAGTGTGCCCTTGCAAAGACAGGGATGGAAACCTAAAACACAACACCACAGCGTGAGCTCTGGAAATATGCACAGCCCAACTGAGGCAGATCCCAAATTTTGGCAGATTCCTAAGATCAGGAAATTCCTTGAGAGTTCGGGAAATTCTCCAAGACTGAACCCAAGCTATTTCACTTGCAGAAGATATCAAGTTCTCCTCCTCCTCCTTTTTTTTTTTCCTGCTGGTGATGGGTCAGTGGGACCTTGGCGAGCGCACGTTGCTGTACAGTGAGACAGAGGATTAGCAAACACTGCCAAAGGCCAAGAGCAGATGCAGGGCCTGCAGGAACAGCTGCTTGCAAAGGGAAGTGGGTGAAGCCAAGTATCAGCCATGAGCTCCAAGCAGGTCTGGAAGGAGCCCAGGCTGGTATCAGTTACTCTCTCTTCCCTGTGCATAAATAACCACCTGTTATTTATGGCCATTCTCTTCGCTCCCGCGTGCCTGTGGTGTCACCTCAGAGGATGGGGCAGAGCAACAGACACGAAGGGCTCCTCTTTGAACCCAAAAATAACTGCCACTCATCCCCTTGCCTCAAGGGATGTGGATGATGGCAGGGTTTCAGCCCAGCTGTTCCCACATTTGGTATATCCAGAGTCACCCAGTGCTTGGGGACATGTGGGAGCCGTGCTGCCCATGGCTTGGAACAAGCAGGTCATGACCACAGCCAAGAAAAAGCAGACCTGAGGTATGGGAAAACTTCCTGCTGTCCCAGGACCCCACCTCCAGGCAAAATGGCCATGGCTAGGTAAAAATAGGCTCAAACAGAGAATCAGATGTGCAGGATAACTTATCCCAGGTGAGCTGCTCTCCATTATTCACCCAGAAACACTCATTTGCCACTGAGACAATTCCTCATCCAAGCAGGCTGTGCATCCCAGGAAGTTCTGTGTGGCTTGTGCCTCTAAAATGCAGGAGATGGTGGAGAGAGGACAAACCTCAGGCTGCTTCTTCACAGAGCCCTGCAGCAGCCTCTGCACTTGGCCACCACCCCTGTGGGCCCATCATGTTCAGGGAAACCTGTATCCACAGCTGTCCCTCATGTTCCTCTCTCTTGCTGAAGTCACCCCAGCAGACTTGGCTTCCCTCCCTGCACAAACCAGGTGCTCATGGGTGAATTAAAAAAAAAAATCATCTAGTGATTTTTGAAGTTTGTTTGTATTATTGCCCTTCAGTATTCCCCACATCCCAAAGGAGAAGTATTTTCTTTCTGCTCCTGCTTTTCTTCCAATGTGTGCAGCAGTGAGGTCACTGAGCAGAGGTTTTGTGACTCAGTTGCTGGGTGGCTGCCATCATCCTGCTCCCAGGAAAGACAGAGGGTGACTCAGCTGAACACACAGCTAAGAAAGAATATGGATCTTCCTAAAATCCAAAGGCACAGTTCTGCAAAGGACCAGGCTGAGCCATGGAGAAGCAATCAAACATATGGGATGGTTTGGGCTGGAAGGCATCTTAAAGATCATCTAAACAGTTCTGGGGCATTTCTTTAGACCAAAATTGCTTATTGCACCATGGATAGTCCCTAGAGAAGGACATTGACGCAGGAGCCCTGAAGCAATTCCCCAAAGCCAGGGCTCCTCAGGCCCTGCAGGCAGCAGAGTCTGTAGGATAATGTGCTGCTGCTGGGGCTGAGCTGGCACCAAGCCCCTCTCCCAGATCCATGGGACTGGCATCCCAGACACCTCTTCCCATGGCTGATCCTTTGTGAGAGCATTGCACCAGGGACCCCCATGGTGTCAGCCAGGCTGAACAAGCCCATGACCTGCTGCCAGAGCCCTCTCCAGCAAAACCAGGATGGACAGCAATCACCAGGATGGACAGCAATCACCAGGAGGGACAGGAGTCACCAGGAGGGACAGGAATCACCTTGCAAGGACCCATCCAGCCAAAGCTCCCCAGCTGCACCAGTACCTTCCCTCACAGCACGTGGCTTCATTTCTGCTCCTGCCAGCACAGCTCTGTGCCTGGCACAGCCTCAAACCCTTACTCTGAGGGCATTTTCCTCTCCTACCACTTTCCTTTGGCTTCAGGGATATCCTTTCAGGTAGGCAGGAACTGAATAACTTTTTTCTTGCCCTAGGGATCCCTCCCAGATCTTTTGCTGGCCACAGAGCAACCTTTTCTCTCATACCCTGGATACTCTGTGAAACAAAACCCCTACTCCTCCCTAACCCTGGGCACCAGCCTTTTATAGCATTCCCAGACTCCTGCTCAGCTGAGATCAGGGCTGCTCCTCCTTGGGGCTCACAGGGCCAGCTACCCCATCACCACAACATGCTGGCCACCATCACTCCACCATCAGCATGCTGGGGTTTACTGAGAGATGTCATCCCCTCCTTTCCTCAGCCTTCATCCTTTTCATCCTGACCTGCGTGCTGCTGAATCCTGGGACTGCTCCTGCTCCATCTCCATGGCTGTGCCTGTTAATGCTCTCATCCCTGGAGTGCTGGCATAGCTGGGAAAAGTTTTTTAAGCACATCACCTCCTGCCTGCCCCTCATCCTTGCTAAATCTCCCACTGCCAGTCTCCCTGCACATTTTCCTGAAGGAAAGACACTAATGAATATATAAATAAAGCAACCTGTGTATTCTTTTCCCTGCTCAGAGCTTGTATAACCTGTGGTTGACCCCTCCTAGTCCTCCCCAAACCACAACCCCAGTATGTGCTGCCGCCACTGCTGCTGCTCTGGCATTTTTATGAATGGCTGTGAGCCCAGGGAAGAGATGTGAGCATGGATTTGGAACAGCTCCATCCCTTCTACTGCACGCGTTAATCTTGACAAATGATCAGCGTGTGGCTTTCGAAACCAGAGATAAGGCTGTCTGACCACTTCAAGTCACTCTACTTTCCCACGAAGAAAGGGATTTTGTTCTCAGCCCCTGGCCACAGCTTCCTCCAGAGCCTGGGCAAGCCCAGGTGCCCCCACCCCACAGTTTGGGGGACATACACTGCAATCACACTGCTGGGACTGGGGCCAGGGGCTAGCTCAGAACAAAACCTTGGCAACATCCAAATAAGGCAAATGTGACCTTGCCTGGGTTTCTGATGCACCAGGGATGCCTCCTGCCTGCACACCTGCATCCCCCTCCTGTTGAGACCAATGGGAGAAGTGGTCCGTGCCCAGCAAGGAGCAGGGATGTGGCAAAAGCATGTGCTGGGAGCCGAAAAGAGCTTCCAGTCCTGTAGCTGAATCACAAGCATGGAGCACTTCCTTGAGCTCAGTTTTAGCTGGGAACTGGAGCACCTGCAGAACTATCACGGTTCTCCTTGAACTAGTATCCCACTGCACTGCTGTGGGATTTTCTCAGGGACTGTGACATGGGAGAAGGAGCCCTGAGTGGGTCCTGATGGATGTGCACCTGGGAAATCCAGGCTGTCCAGAAGGTTCCCTCTCTCACACAGACATAGACCCGCTGCCAAGAGAAAAGGCCTCTGTGAGTGCCAATTCAAGGAATGCCTTTGATCCAGTGGGAATCACTAGGGAGAAGCTCTGCCTCTAAATAGAGCTGCTCTCTTGCCTTGCCACTTTGGGAAATGAATTTGTACTTGGAAAAACTCAGGCTGGGAGAGCTCTTGGGAAGCCATCCAATCCATTTCCCTACCCCAAATTGGTCCTGACAGGTTTTTTTTTATCTAACCTTTCCTTTAAAATCTCCAGATGGCTCAATACAGTCTCTTCCAGCACTATATTATTTTTACTAGAAGATACTGTTTTATTATTAATATTCAACTTAAATTTCACTTGCTGCAATCTGCTCCTATCCCATGGCAACAGAGAGAGCAACTGCCCTCTTATTGGGGTTTTTTCCACCAGTGGTACCTATTTAAAGCTCAGCATTAGGGTGGGCAAAGCTGGTCCTGGCCAAGATCAAGCTGAGTTGCAGAGTTCCTGGGCTGTGCAATCACTTTTGTTGGGTCTGGTGGTACAAGAGCTCACACCCAACTGTGCTCTGTGCAGGCACCAAACCTCAGACCCAGCTGGGAACGGGAGGTCAGGGGCTGCTGGCTTGTTGACCCATGAAGGGAGGCAATTACTCATCTGGAGAGGCCATGCAAGTGTTAATTAAAAAGCATGGGAAGCAGAACAGGTCACTGTTTGGTGTCATCTGCCTGTGAAATTAGCCCTGTGGTGGTTCCCCCAGCCCTCCCCAGGAGTTGGAGCAGGGGAGTAGCTGCCCATAGTGCCTCTGCTCTTGCTCTCACCTCTTCCTGCTCAGCTCCTGTTTCTGAGTGCCTCCTGTGTCCTGCATAATGTCATCTGCTGGATCCTTGGCAGGGCAAAACTTCTACCTGTTCATTTCTGGACTGGCCTGGATCATAGCTGTGCAGGAGTGAGAAGTGGAACCAAAATAATCAGCTCCTGGCAACCCAAGTGGAAAAAGAAGTTCCCTAGGCACATGGTGAGCCATGGTAGGATGTGTTCATATGGAATCACTGATGGACACAACCCTCTTGGTTAGGCACCCCTGTGGGTACTGATCAGATCCCCTTTACTCTCCAGGAGAAGCCAGGGCAGAAAGCAGATCTCTCCTCTGGGAAGCACCAAGGGCTGGTGCTCCCTGCCCAGAGAGCAGCTAAGCAGAGCCTTTTGGCAGCAGTTCAGTGAGGCAAAGCCCTTCTGTTCTGCTGGAGAGCTCAGTGGTCAGCATGTGCTTCACAGCTCTGGGACATGGGGCTTGGCATCTTCCCTATAAGCCCTGGGACATGCTCATGTTGGGAGAATGTCCTGGGAGGAAGGAGTCTCCTGTTTGTTCTCCACGTGAGACCTGTCCAAAGCCAGGTTGCCATGCCAGGCTCCTCATGGGCACCCTCCTATGCCTGCCAGGGCTTGCAGTGTGGTGGGGACTGGCAGCAGCACAGCTGAGCACCAAAGAGTTCAACCTGAGCTGCTCCCTGATAAAAGCAATTTCACAAATCCCAGTTTCCTGCTGCTCTGTGTCTCATGGCTGGATTAGCTCACAGCTAACAAAGCACATGAGAGTTTTCCCCATGGTTTGGGACACCCATAATGGCTCTCTCCTGTTCGGGTTCCTTGATGTCTTACAAAAGAGTTGTTGATGAATCCATTTCCTCAGTTGGGACCTAAGTTTGGCGTTCTCTTGTCTACTCAGATGTCTTTTTTCATAAACAATCAGACAATAGAACAAGAAAATGGGATTCAGTCTCTCTGAGGATCCTGCCTCACTCTGAACTCTGGCAGAAAGGGATCTGGTGCTACAAAGGTGGGTTTGGACAGCAGTGACAGACAGACAGACACACCCACCCAAGCGCAATGGCTCCCACCTCCCTCCCTTTCCCAGCCAAGCTGGTGAGAATGAACGAGCACTTTAACTCAGTTGTACCCATTCAGCACAGCACAGGCTCAAAGCCCAGGGCCAGGGGCTCTTTCTGAAACCGTGCAACACCAGATGTTTTTTTCCGGAGGCCTCAGACACACACGTGCAGCATGCTGTTATTAGAACTGGCTCACACTCCCTGCGCACAGGGAAAAAAAATTAAGGCTGTGCTCAAACTTCGTTCTCCACTTTGGCATCCAGCATTAAACCAGGCAGGCTCGGTCGGCTTTTGTTTATTTTTATAGAATTGCTTATGGACCGTCCCTCCTGCAGCATCCCAGTGGAGCAGAACAATTCAGTGCACCAGCTGGATGAGGATTGCTTCATGTGCTGCCAAATACACCACGTACAAACCACACTGCAGCACCTCTGGGGTGCAGCCTGACAGGCACATGGCAGCTCAGCAACACCCTGCAGCAGCTTGAACCAAGAGGATGCACTGCTTCAGTGCTCAGGCTTCCTCCTCTTGGTTTTCTGCCTGGTTTGTCCAGCTTGCCTCTCCCAGCTCGGCCTTCTGATGGATTTTTTTTCTCCTGATAATGTTTCTGTACTCACCTTAGACCGAGCCAAAGACTCATTTTAACTGAAAAAGGCCGTTTGTCTCAGTATCTTATCATCTCTGTCTCAGCTCAAGCCTTGATGTGTCAGGGCCAATGTCAGCCCAAGCCTTGATGCCTCCTTCTCCCAGCAGCAGGTTTCACTCTTTCATTTGGAATTTCACACAGCCAGCTTTTCTTAGCCACCTCTTGTTTTCCTCCAAGAGTTTCAGAGAAGCATGGCACACCTTGTCATGGTGCTTCCCTCACTTAAAGCTGGCTTCTGCCTGCCAAGACAGGAGTCTCGTCAGAAAACCTCTGGTGAGGTTTTGGTGGGATGCCCAAGGATGTAACTGTCTGCATATATCACAAAATTTCCTGCTCCCTGGCATGGCTTCACCTCTGCAGGGCTTCAATATGACTTCCCCAGTGGGTAGCACTGGGGGTGTTACCCCCTCTCAAAATGCCCAGTGCCCCAGGTGGGGGTCCATTCCCGCCTACCTGACAGCTGTGGCTCACACAAAGGGTCTTGAATCGCTGTGGTTGAAGGTGTGGAGCCTGGGGAGGGCAGGGCAGGGTGCTCAGGGTGCACCCTGTAATGGGTCACCTGTGAGTGGGGACATCGGGGTGCAGGTTAACAGGGATCTCTGCAGGGCAGGATGGCAAGGAGACGCAAACATGCCTTCCAGAGCCATGAAAGATGAAATGTGCTTGGCTATGGGAGATACAAGGTCCTGCAGGGAAAGGTGAGGGATTCCCCCCCTCTCTCCTAGAGCCTGGATCCAAAGCCAAGATCCAGGAAGGACTCCAAAATAGCATCGCTTCCCTCTCCGCCTTCCTGCAGGTGCTGGGATCGCTAGTGGCATGCTCGATGCACCAGGCTGGCGCCAGCCGTAAGATCGACAGCTGCCAATCTCCAGCAGCACAGATGTCCTCGAGGGGCAGAGTTAGGGTCGCTTCAGCCTTTCTGTCGCTTGTGCTCCGGGATGAAGCAAGGCAGAGCTGGGACTGGGGAGAATCAGAACCCAGAGGGCTCCAGACCCCGCTGCACCTGCTACCCCGTGGGGGCAAAGCCCAGCGCGCAGGGAGAGGACATCGGGAGAAGGGGAGAAGAGGGGGCCAGGACCGGGAGAGGGTGCGAGCTCCTTCCAGCCCTCGCGGGGGTGGGCAGCGCGCTCCGCCCGGGGCTGCAGCACCGCTGGCGGGGGCCGGACGGGCGGAGAATGGGGGTCGGGGGGCTTCGCTTTGTCTCCCCGCCCGCGGGGCCGGGGTCGGCGGCTGTAGGAGGGCGGGAGGAGGAGCGCGGCCCGCCCCCGCCGCCGCCCTACAAAAGGGGACGGGCGGGCGGTGGAGCGGCGTGTGCCGCCGGGCAGGGACAGGGACAAGGACCGGGACAGGCAGGGGCCGGGCAGGGCGCAGCAGGCGGCGCTCCGGTCCCCTCCGCAGCGCTGTCCCGGAGGGGCCCCGCGGCCGCCCCGTCCCGCCCCGTCCCATCCTGTTCCATCCCATCCCGATCCATCCCGTTCCGTCCCATCCCGCTCCGCCGCCGCCGGGTCGGGACCATGCGGCGGGCGCGGGCGCTGCGCCGCCGCGGAGCGCTGCTCGCCTGCCTCTCCTTGGGGACGCTGCTGGCCCTCGCCGACGCCAAGGGTGCCTTCTATCCCCCCGCCGCCCCCCTGCCCTACGGCGGCAGGTACAGCCTCTACACGGCCGGCTCCAGCCCGCAGCTCGGCCCCGGCAAGCCCGTGGGCAAGCACAAGTAAGCGACCCCCGGCCGCGAACCCATCCGGAGGGCACCGGGAGCAGCCCCCGGGCACCCAGCCGGGTCTGCGTCGGGCATCCCTTACGGGGAACAGACCGCGGCCATCGGGCACCGGCCACGCGTCTGGGCTCTGCGGGCAGCATCCCCGGGGGACGGGCTGCCGCGGGTACCCAAACCCCGGTGCCGACCAGGGGTACCTCCCCCAGGGCTCGGCTGCGGGCATCCCTGGCTGGGCAGCAGTCCCTGGGTACCGACCGCGGGCATCCCTTGCTCCATTTCATCTGCCAGGTACTGAGCAAGGGCTGGCGGCAGCGCAGCGATGTCCGTATGTCTGTGCCCCCCTCCATCTAGAGGAGGGTCCGGGAGTTGTATTTCCAAGAGGGAACGGGCTGCGTGCGGTACGGACACGTGTGCTACGGTGCGGGACGGGGCTGGAGGTGTGGGATGGGGGTGCCCGTGTGTGGTTTTGGGGTAGGTGTATGTACCTGCTCTGAGGGATATGGGCGCAGGGGGCAGGAGGTGCTGATGTGCGGGAGGAGAGGGTGGCAGTGCACAAACCTACGTGTGAAAACAGGTTGGTTTGAAAGGGAATTTGCATGTGAAATACATACATACTGGAGTTTAAATGCGTTTTCTAGAAAAACCTGGAAAGCTCAGTCAGTGAGGAATGTGGATTTTACAAACAATTTTACAGATTCTACAAACTGTAGACTTTGTCCGTTCAGTTGCATAAGAGCTGTTACATTGGGGGTGGAGAGGGGGTGTCCCTTCCCTCTCTGCATGTGCGCTGGAGCAGTTTCTGCCGGGCTCCTTTGAAGGAGGGAGGATGTGGGGTTATGAACAAGCTGAAATGAATAAAGTAGCACTCGGGACAAACAATACTGGCAGTGCCAGTGAGAGCTTTCAAAAACCCATAACATTTTCCAGCTGCTCACTCTAAAAACATCAGGCTGGAGCTATAAAACTGCTTGCCACAGGTGTGTGAGAAGGGAAGGGGTTCGGAGAGGGAGAGCGAGCCAGAGGCACAGTAACCCCAGCAGTCACAGGTAGGCAGTGTTTATTAGTAGTGGCTAGTAGATCTGCCTGGATTGGCTACTAGCTAACTGAGAGGCTGTTGATGGTGTTTATAAGCAGGTCCTGGGTTTATGGATAGACGGTGATCCTAAGTTTCCACATACACACATGAACTCCCTTGCCTCCAGCTAAGAGAAGTGGCTGCTGCCTTTCCTTCTCCTGTGGTCCTGTGCACGGATGAATGACTCACTTGTGGAGGAGCAGGGAGCAGCACAGGGCCCTGCTCATGCTCTGAGCCTGGCAGCCCCTTGCCAGGGCAGAGCCACTCGGGTCTGGGCAGGCTGGAAATGCCAGTCGCAAATGGGAGTTGTGTGTCCATCCCAGGGAATAGAGGGAGCTCTTGGTGAGGGGCTGGGATGGATGTGCTGGTGCAGCTCGTGGAGGAGCAAGTGGGATGTGCTGAGGGTGGGGATCCCTGCTGGAAGGGAGCAGAGAGAGGCTTGGAGGGAGGATGACCCTGCTCACACCTTGCTGCTTCACGGGGAGAGCTCCTGCCCCGGGTGGGCTGTTGGAGATCGTGTAACCTGCTCAGGGCCTCTGAATGGGGGCACTGGGAGGCACTGGAGTTGCTGCAGCTCAGCTGCCAGGTCACAAGCTAGGATGCAGTTGGAGTTCCCTGGCATGGCCATCACACGGCCTGTGGAGAGCAGCCTCGGGCTGAGCACAGAAATGAGCTGCAGGGCCCCAGCCCAGCTCTCATGGGCTTGCCATGCTGCTCTGGATGATACTGAGACACTTGTGGAAGATGGAGGCAGAGGAAAGGGACTGTGACTGTCAGGATGGAGCAGAAGGATTTGGTAAGAAGGGCTGTGGTGTCTCCTGTTTGAGTGTGTGTGTGTGCATGCACAGGGTGGGTGTGCACAGCCCTCTCCCAGCCCCCACCGTGTCACACTCAGGGGCCAGAGCAGCAGGATTTTGGCTTGCTCTGATGGGGAGAGATTGATGAAGAAAGGACAAGCACTGATGGCAAACAGGTGAAGACAAAGTTCATTCCCTACCCATCCATACCAAGCCCCCAGCTGGCACAGGGGAAGCCACGTCCTCCCGCCTCACTGAACACCTCTCTGCACCTGCAGCCTGCGCTGGCCCATCTGCTCCATCCCGCTGACCTCCTGCCTCAGCTCAGCTCTGCACTGTGGGCCTGTGCCCTCCTCTCCTCCCGCTCTGCCGTCTGCCACATCCCCCTGTCCTTAATCCCTCACCACACATCCCGGCTGTCTCTGCCCCTGTGGACCAAGTCCATCTGCTCCTGCCGGCAGCCCTGCCTTCAGCTGGAACAGCCTTGGCCCCATCTGTCCTACCAGCAGTCCTACATCCTTCCCACACACTGCCTTCCTCCCAGCCAGCTTATCCTCAGCGCCTGGATGCTGCTTGGCTCAGGAAAGCTGGCTGGTACCTGTGGCAGCCAGCTGCAGGCAGATGGCAGGAGGGAAAAAGCTCTCTGTGCTAACTGTCCTAGAGATCTGAAGGGGTTTCCAGCCTCCATCATGGATCTACTTCGTGTCCCTGCCTTCATGATGGAGGGACCCACGATGCTGTAGCCCTACAGAGCAGCATCTCCTCTCTGTGCCTCGTCTGTGGCAGCACCCACAGCAAGGACTGAAGGCTTTTGGGTTGGCCCCTGCACTGGCAGCACTCCAGGAGCTGCAGCAGGACAGATCACCCCTGCCAGGCACTGCTGGAGCTTTTTTTGGGATGCTATTCCTACAACTACTGCTGCTGCTGGGATTCTGATTGTCCTCACAGCCTGTCTCACTGCACAACCCATGCTGTGCCAAGCACAGCCCAGCTCTGTGGACACCACCAGCACTGGTGACAACTTGGCTATGACAGTGCCAGGAACCATGCTCCTGCAGCATAGCTGTGATGTCCCTCCCCAGCAGCTGCTCAAGCTGAGGGGCTCCTTCCAGCTCCTGCCCCCCAGACCTCGCTGGCAGTGTCTGCTGGGCAGGGGGTGACAGTGTCTCGCTGTTTTTCTCCCCAGGAGCTACTGTGCCTACGTGGTGCAGCGCAATGTGACGTGCACGCTGCAGGACGGGGCTGAGAGCTACGTCAAGGCTGAGTACCACAAGTGCAGCTGGGGACCCAAGTGCCCTGGGAAAGTGCTGTGAGTATGGGGGACCCTTGGGGCATGGCTGGCTCCCTTTCCCTCCCAAAAACCTCTCTCTCCTGAGACCCTGTGACACCTTTCTGACCACGAGCCCCCACTTTCCAGAGGGCAGTGAAGGATTTCCCTGGACATAGCAGTCAGTGGCAGGGCAGTGGTGTTGGGAGGAGGCAACGTGGAGTCTGTCAGGAGGGAGAGGGAGCTATATCTCTCCTCAGAAACTGGGAGGTATAGACTGAGTATCAGGAAAAGGATTTCACCCAGATGGTGGCTGAGCCCTGGAAAAGGCTCCCCAGGGAAGTTGATCATGGCACCAAGCCTGACAGAGTTGAAGAAGCATTTGGGCAATGCTCTCAGGCACATGATGTGATTTTTTGAGGGTGTTCTGTGCACTTGCTGGGCACAATGATCCTTATGGGTCCTTTCAAACTCTGAGTATTCTATGATTCAGAAATAAATCTGGAAATCACAGGAAGTAGGGGGGTGCCTGTGCATGTGTGTAGGAAAGCAATTTGTCACAGACCTGCAATGTGACAGAATGATGGCAGCTCGGTGAGAACCTGACAGAGGACGAGGAAATGGAGCCTGTGGCTGGGGATGGTGCAGTGCTTCCTGCTCCAAGAAAATATTTGCAAAACTCTTTACCACCTCTTCAGTGCTGGAGGGAAACACTTCACTGTGCCACAGCTGGAGCTGCCCCGTGCTGCTGGACAGACACTGCTTTGTGCTTCACCACCCTCTGAGGATGCTGCTCCACATGGAAAAGCTGTACTCCTGCATCATCCTCAGCTTGAGGAGTGGAGTTGAGCTGAGTACAGAGGAAAAGTGGGATGCGAGGAGTTTTTGTCAGAGCCTGGTTCCCATCCTGTGGCAGCAGGCTGGGACTCTCCATGTCCTGGTGGTGCCACGGGCTCTTCTTACATCCTCTGCTGAAAGAAACGGGCAATCAGACCCACTCACTCACTTGTTCTTTCCATCACAAGTGTTTTAGCAGCATCCAGGGACTTCAGGACATCCTTCAGCTGCTGGTACCCATGGAGGAGATCTCCAAAGCCTCTCCTATCTCCACGATGTCTTCTGTTTGTCCCCTTCAAACAAAACCAGGCTGTTTTCCGAGGGCAGACGGAGCCAAATTTTCTGCAGAGCCTCAGATGCTGCATCCATGGACAAAAGGGAAACATGGGTTTTCCACGTGCTGGGGCCATCAGCTAATGTTTGTGCAGCTGGCTGCAAATTCTTCCCCTTGCTGCTGTTTGGAGCAGGAGTAGAAAGATTTGGAGGTGCCCAAGGCTTTGAGCTCCTCTGCAGAGGCTGGGATGACACAGAGAAGGTGCTGGGGTGACACGGAGAAGGTGCTCTGCCTTTTGGATGCCATTCTCCTTTCTTCATCCTCTGACAGTGGCTGGAGCAGAAATCTTCCGTGGTACATCCAGGCAGGTTTCTACACATTACAAGAGAAGGAAAGATCATTGAAACTCAGCAGTGTCTGTGAAGAGGAGTAACTAGAAGAGCTTATTTTGAAACTGTCCCTTTGGGAAATTAATGCTGAGAAATTTTGAAGAGATTCAAAGATCAGAGAATTTGGGTTTGGTTTATCCCCCTGCCCTGGGATGTGTACGGAGGTGGCTGTATCTTGCTGGGAATTGTGTGGAAGCAGCACTGCCAGGGCTGGGGACACTGGATTCGGACAAGAGCATGGATAGCAGAGAATCAGCCCTGTGTGCTGCCCTGACTGATGGAAAAGTGCCTTCTGCAACTCTTCTGCAGCTGTGCTGCTCCTCCAAGACCTTCTGCTGACCATGCTGGAGAAGAACAAGAGGCTGATTGTGTGTGCTGTTGCAAAACAGCAAACTTCAGGATTTTCAGATTGGAAATTTCCAAAAGGCAGACTTAAAGCTTTGGTATTTAGAGGTGGTGAGAAAAGTGCTGCGGTCAGCCCTGTACAGCTGAGCTCAGCTGGTGGGGGAGCACAGGTGCCAGCAGAGTCCTGTCCCATCACTGCTGCCTCACAGGGAAGTGCCATGGAGAAGCAGGGAGCAGCTGAATCCTCCCCCATGGCTGCTGGGACCCCATCAGAGCGAGAGCAGAGGGGCAAGGTGCAAGGTGGGCTTGGACCTTGTGTGCTGGGTGTGGGAGGATCAAGGCTGTAGTATCCAAATTCATGATGCAGACATTTCCCAGGGCATCCCAGCTGGGGCAGGAGGCAGTGTAAGGAGCCATCCCTCTGTGCACATCACAGCATCACCCTGGAGACCCTCACCAGGCCAGCCTAAGCCCCTGTAGGCTTCCCAGCAAACTGATGTCCTCCACACAGAGAGAAAACACCTTTCCAAAAGTATTTCAACCCTCATGAGGGCTTTCAGACAGTATTACAGTTGAGAAGAGGATTTTTTTTATCCCACTAGGAAATTCTGTAGGTCAATTCAAAGTGCAAAACACTTTTACAAGCAGTCCACTTCCCTCTTGGAAGTGATGCGAGCTTGCAGGGCTTTTGAAATCAGTTCCGTAATTTCATCTTGTGCTCTGCTGGCCAGAAGTTGCCAAACAGTGTGGCATCTGTCACAGTGGTCACCTATCAGGCCAGGGACTGCAGCAATACACTTAGAGCTGCAGTTCTAAATCAACACAGTTTCCCAGGTTAAAAAACACTTGACCAAAACCTCACCATGTTGCTACACTGAGCTATGGTGCAGCAAGAGCTCTTGGAGAAGATGGACCATGGTCTGCAGGTCAGCACAAGGGTTTCAGCCAGGCTTTCCCATGTGCCCAGGTCTCCCAGTCCAACATGACCATGACCCTGCTCTATTGCTTTATGTTGAGGTTGCTTCTCTAAACTCTCTTCTCTCTCCTTCCCCTCTTCTGTAAAGGTACCGCACCTTCTTCAGGCCCAAATACAAGATTGGATACAAGACAGTGACCGAGCTGTCCTGGAGGTGCTGCCCAGGCTTCATGGGAGAAGGGTGCCATGACAGCCCTACAGACCAGCCTGGCCTTCTGCCCCAGCATCCCAGCCCTAAAATGCCTCCAGGGCAAAAGATGTTTCCAATGCCCAGACTTCCTCCCTATCCCAAAAGCCACCCTGACCTGTTTCCAGGACCAAAGAAGAATCAATATGGTGAGATTTTGCTCCTGCTTCATGTCCCCAGGTCACCACACCATTTCATGCACTCAAACCTCCAGGTTCTCTCTGTTCCAGCACAGACCATGAATCTGGTAAAAATTCAGTGGGTGACATGTTTTCTATCAGACATCTGACATTTGATTGCTTTGAGGACCACTTGCTTTTTAAATCTTGTTTCTTTGAGAACATGCAGCTTAAAAATTGCCTTTCCTCATTGATTTAGAGCATTTTTTCATTAATTATGGGGTTGATAGGGTGCATCTCAAGATGAAGCTCTCCTGGGCTGTTATCATCACCTGCTGTTGAAATTGGGAACAGAGGGCTGGATCCCAAGAGGAAAGAAGGTTTCCTGATAGCTTAAGGAGAGATGTGGGCTGAGATTTTGCTGAAATGGTAATAACAGGGGGCAGGACACAAGGTTATTATGGGAAAGGACTTGAAGGAGGGAAGCCCCCACTGTGCCCTCTCTATTTCTTTCCCTGTGCAGGCAGGAAGCTGCCTGGCCTCGTTGGGGACCGCCTGGATCGGCTGGAGGAGGAGGTGAGGCGCCTGTCCCAGTCCTACGACAGCCTGCACACCATGGTGAGCGGGCTGGGGGACCGCCTGCGCTTGGCCATCCAGGAGGACACCAGCAAGATGATCGGCTCCCTGATGAACAGCCCGGGCACGCCAGACTCATCCGTGGGCTTCGGCATCATTCCCGACGGCCTGGTGGATGTGGCGGACAAAGCTGACGTGGCCACGTACCCTCCCGTGGGGGAGATCCTGACCAAAGTGACGGAGGTGAGCGACGTGCTGAAAACCAAGGCAGATCTGCTGCACGAGGTGCGGGGCATGGTCCTGGACCACGATGGGCACATCAAGCACCTGCTGGAATCCGCCCGGCCCTCGCCCCTCACCTCCATCGACCTGCTGGAGGAGTATGTGGACACGAGGCTGAGCAACCTGCGTGGAGAGCTGCTCGACGGCTTCGAGAAGAAGCTGGGCAAGATCCAGACCACGTGTGATTTCCGCATCCAAGAGGTGCGGCAGCAGTGCGAGGAGGAGAAAGCTGCCAACCTGCGGCTGCAGCAGACGCTGGATGGGAAGGAGCTGGAGATCAAGAAAGAGATCTCTCAGCTGGAGACACAGATCCAAGGGCTGACGGTGGTGGAAAGCTGCTGCAGCAACCTGGACTACCTCACTGATCGCATGAACATCCTTGAGAAAGGCCTTCACAGCATCTCCGAGTCCCAGAAGAACCTGCACTCACGTCTGGATGGAGAAATCTCCACTGTCACCCTAGGGAACCTCTTTGAAGGGCGGTTCGAGGACTTGGAAGCCAGGCTCAATGCTACAGAGAGGGAAACAGGGAGCTGCTGCTCTGGTATAGAGGACAGCATGAAAGGCACAGTGGTGGCAGAGGTGGATGGCATGAGGACTGCCTTTGAAGACAAAATGCAGACCCTGGAAGACAGGTTCATGACCATCATGGGAGAGCTGAACAATGTCAGTTCTCCCATGGGCATGGACGGAGCAGTGGTGCCTGTGCTGGAAGGGGAGCTTGCCAGCATGAGAAAACGGATGGATGAGACACTGGAGGTGTTGCAGAATCGCCTCATCACGCTGGAGAGCACCTGCTCCCTGGGCTGCACCTCTGCCTCCAAAGATGTGGAGACCTTCCGGACAGAGATCGAGGATTGCCAGAACAAGAACCAGGACCTGCTCCTCCGCATGGACAGCAATTATGATCTCCTGCGCAAGCTGAACGCCACCATCCTGGAGATCCAGCGGCGGATCGAGGAGGAAGCATCGGGGGCTTTGCAAGGGGAGATCACCTTGCTAAAGATCAACCTGAACACAGTGAGCAAATCTCTGACTGGGCTCAAGGACTCCGTGTCCCAGTACTCAGACACTGTGACACATGTCAACTCCTCACTAGACGAGCACGAGCGGAAGATTGAGGATGAGGTCCACTCCATCCAGGAGAAAGTCAACGACCAAGGCTCTCAGCTTTTCTTCAGCAACCGCCGTGTCCTGAACCTGAAGGGAGACCTGGAGCGACTCAAAGCCAGGATTGTCAGCGACCTGAGCTCCTGCAAGAGCGTGGCCCACGGCCTGCAGCAGGAGGTGTCTCACTTTGACGAGAGGGTGGCGCGGGTGGAGAGCGCCTGCGGCAGGCTGGGGACTGTCACCGGCAGCCTGGACGGCATCAGGGAGGAACTGGAGAAACACACGGGCGGTCTGTGGGACTACATGGACCACATGAACGGGACACTGGCTGCCCACTCTCAGGAAATAACAGGACTGAAGGACAACTTGCTTGACTGCCAAGCCAAGGTCTCTGAGCTGGCAGAACAGGTTGGGCACTTGGAGGAGAAGGCGGAGAGGAGGCAGCATTAGCCACACTGCCGTGCCATGTGTCTTCCTTCTCCTGCTGTGAAGGACAGGATTAAATTATATCACACAGACTCACTCCAATGTGACAACAGTTCTTGGGATAATTTTTTTATGAAAAGCTGCTACATTTTTTTTTTCCCTAATCTTGTTGGCCCCACTTGTCCTTAACTCCACCATGCTGGTACTCCCCTCCCGATGCTCAGCAACTATTCTGACCCTGGTGCAGCAGTGTCACTGCCTTCTGGCTGGAGATTTTACTTTGGCTCCTGGGCTGATGATCCCAGAAGGACAATTCAAGAGTAAACTGGAGGCAGAAACATTTTTTTAAAATTTTATTTTTGTGGATTTATAATTTCTCGAAGAATAAAACCCTGTAGTTATCAGCTGAGGAATAGTATCTCTGGCCTAAAGACCACCTGCATCTTAATCCAGAGACTCAAGCAGAGCCAGGAGTCCTTGCAGGGAACAAAACTCACCACAGGAATTGTAGATTTCAAAGAACACACGTATTCACACGTCCCTCTGGGAACTGGCTTCCCTTCTCTGAGATGGCAGCCCTCCTTGTGTATGGTAAATCCATTTATAATGCTCCCTTCTCCATGCAGATGCACATGCCTTATGGAGCATATGAGGGTGTGCAATAGGAAAACACATGCATATGTAGATGTATATATATGGTATGTGTATATATATTTTTGAACAATTGTGTAATGGTGCTCATCTGATTCTAGTTTCCTAATGCTGCCCCTATATCCTTTGCCATATTCCAAAGACCCACACTGAGTAGCTAAAACTGTGGCAGCAGTTTTCGGCGAGAGCCCTGCATTCCCTGGGGGAGCTGTGCTTTGCAATCCCACTTTGGGGGGGCTCTCTGGTTACACGTGGGAATGGCATGGTAGGTTATGGAAAACACGTGTCTTCCCCGAGAAGACATATATCCGTAGGTCTCTGCAGAGATCAAGCTGGGCACAGAGCAGTCCTGTCCTCCAGCTCTGGCTCTCTCCTGTTTTATTGCTTAAACTTGAGAACTCCATCAGCTCGTCCCAGGCAGGAGAGTTCCAGCTGCTCCAGGGTGTGAGTACAGCAGTGGAGGAGCAGGAGCCTGCATCCTCCTCATTGTCTTCTGATGCCACTGGAATGCCAGTAGCCCTGGGACCAGCACCAACGTGGAACAAGGCAGGGCATCTGTGAGCACACCTTGGCTCATCATTTTCCCAGCTTGACTCTGGTTTCCCATTACGGGAGGCTTGAAAAATATTGTCAGTGTTGTTGAACATTCCAGCCTTCCTGTAAACTGCTATTGCACACAGAGTCCACCTCTCTGAGCCTACCACGGCTGATCACCCTATGTGGACTGCAGTACTAGGATGAGGAGGAAATTCAAGAGCCTCCATCCAGCAATTCTGGCACTATTTCTAGCAGAGGAACATATTTTTCTCTCAGCATTGTAGCTCGTGAACCCTTCCACACCAGCCAGCCTTTGGCTCTCACACTGTGCCTTTCACCCTCACCAGGCTGTCCCTGCTCTTCTGCACCCTGATTCCCTCCCTGATCCCTCCTGATTGCAAAAAGGAGCAGCTCTCTGCTCTGACTAGCACAAACCAGCAGCAGCTCCCAGCACAGATGCATCCGGGCATCTTTCTCCCCCAGAAAATCTGGGTGAGCTCCCTTTAACATGCTTCCAGGCTAGGAAGGACCACAGGGGATCACTGAGTCCAGTAGCCACACCATGTTCCCCTGAGGCAGTACAATCTCATTCCCCTGCCAGAGGAGGACGAGCCATCAGCTGTGGGAGCACGGAGAGGACATGTGGCCCCCCCAGCACTTGCCCAGCCTTGCCAGGTGCTCACAGCATCAGAATCCACTCTCACTGCTCTGGCTTTGCTGATTTGGAACTACCCTCAGACTGCTGAGACACTTCTGCAGCTGAGGAACGACCACTGCTGCCATTGGGCATCCTGTTTTATTTTTTTCTCCAGCCTAAGGAAAGAATCTCATGCAATTGCTCAATACTTTGTGAGGGGCCAGGGGAGTCCTCACCCTTCAGGGAGAGAGTCCTGCCAAGCCCCTTTTCCATCCCCTCACAGCAGGGAGAAAACCAAAGAGAAAACCAAGCCAAGGGCCAGGCTCCCTGTTCTCCAGCCAGGGCTGGGTTAGGGTGGCTGAACAGAGGCAGCTTCCCCAGAAAAGAGGGAGCCAGGACTGACTGTAACAAAACCAGGACAAGGAAGAAGTCTGACCTCCTGGAAAATGGTGCTATGTTTCGACTATTCCTGACTAGTCACTTGAAGCTATGGACAGTTTGTTATTTCAGTTCTCAGCTATTCATGTTTAAAAAGAGAAAGGAACTTTGTACAAAACTGGAGATTTTTTAAAAATTGCTTTCAGAGTAAGGAAATGGTGCCCATGGGGTTGTCCTTGCATGGGCAGGTTTCTGAGGCAGTTGATAACTGATCCTGTTAAAAGACTGTGTTCTGTTGTTTTTAAAAATCATGTCAATTTGTTCAGATTTTAAAAGCTGAAAAACTGTTTGTACTGGAAAGGAAGAAAATAAAGTATTTCTTGCTGAGGTTTCCAGGATCAAAATGACTTGTGTGGCTTCCAGAGGTGGCAGATAAGGAGATGACTTACACTCACACACAGGGGTCAGGGAAGAAGGTAGATGTCAGACTGGAGGAAGGAGCCCAGCAGTGCTTCTGACTTTGTTTCACTTTATAATGTCCCTTGAAGAGAGAGTTGGGGATGTTCAGCCTGGAGAAGAGAGAGCCATGGGGAGGACTCACTGCAACTGTGCAGGGCTTGAAGGGTCCCATAGGAAAGATGGGGACAGAGTGTTCAACAGGGTCTGTGGTGGGAGGAGGGGGGATGGATTTCAACTGCAGGAGGTTGATATGGGTTGTATCTAAGGAAACTGGTATTTTACACTGAGGGTGGTGAGGCACAGGCCCAGGCTGGGCACAGAGGCTGTGGATGCCCATCCCTGGGAACATGCAAGAGCAAGCTGGATGAGGCTCTGATCAACCTGGTCTGGGGGGAGGTTGCTCAACGTTGAGACAAGATGAACTTTAGGGTCCTTTCTAACAAAATCATGACAGGATTCCCTCCTTTAACAGTCCCCATTGTCCAAAGCAGAGTGATCCTGTGAGTCACATATGTAGTCAACGGAATTTGTACAGTTTCTCCCTCCATGGTAATAATTAACCAATACACATGACAGCCTTCATAAAGCAAGGAGCTGTCATCAGCTGGCTGTCACTGAGTTTCCCGCCACAGGCAGCATGCTCACTTTTGTCCCGACGAAGGTACAGCGCCATTCCATGGCGGTGGGCTGGGGCTCTGGGGGATGGTGTGGGACAGGGACTCCACTCTGAGGTTTTGCTCCCTATTCAGCCTGTCACAGACAATGAGGAGGAGATGGAGGTGGACATTAAGACTGATATGGAGGAAAACATTGAAGCAGAAGACTATGGAGAGGAAGAAATGGATGTGGATGTAGATATGGATGTGCATGTGGATATGGATGTGGATGTGGAGGAGGAGATGGAGGAAGATATGGAGGTGGAAATGGAAGATTATGTTGAAGACATGGAAGTGGATGAGAAAGGTGAGCAGGAGGACATTGTCCTGGAACAGACACCAACCCCAGGTAGGTGCTGGCCACGCCCTGCCCACAGGCAGAGTGGGTCCCCTGCTGCCAGGCTGGGGCTGGGCGGGGTGGCCCCGCTCAGGGACACGGTGCCCAGGGGACCCGCTGGGTTCTGATGGCACAAGCACCACCCCCAGCCTGCCCTGTGCTTGCTTTGGGCCACACTTTGTGTCCCACTGCCTGGGGGCAGCCCCCAGCCCCAGCCAGGCTCAGTGCTGGCAGCAGAGCCCCGCTGTGCCAGCGTGTGCCAGCCTGGGGGCACAGGGAACAGCCCTCTGTGCCTGACTGCAGTGACTCTGTCGCTTGCTTTTCTTCCAGGACTGATGGAGATGCCAGGCAGGGATGCCACCCTTCTGGATATATGTTTTAGAGTTTGTTGCTACGTTTTCATCTCTAAATATGTTTCAGAGTTTGTTACTCTTCTTCATACATTGTTGCATAGTTTTTTGTAATGTTAATGCGTTTTATAGATTGTTGTTGTTGTAACGATTCTTACATTGAAAATACTTTAGGTAGTTTTTCTTGCTGCTCTTTTATAAATTAAAAAATCTTTATTTTTCACATCCCAGCTCTTATTTGCATTTGTTTTGGGCACAGGGAGCATTTGCAGGGTCGTGGATTCCAGCTGGTCTGGGTGCCTGGGGCTGGAGGTCCCTGGGGCTGTTGGCAGGGCCACTCTGGGGCTACTTGTGCACACAGGGGTCCCACTGACAGGTCACACCATCCTTGCAGTTGCTTCGGACACACGTGATAAACGTAGAGGCAAATCCCTGCAGGCCCTGACCCATGGGATTCCATGAGGGGGCAGAGCTGAGTCTGCACGGTCCTGCAGAGCCTCATCCAGGGCTCTTCCCTGCCTGTCCCTGGTGCTACTGAGGCCGTGCTGGGCTGTGGACACCCCCTGCTCCCGGCCACCCCAAGGGGCTGGAGCCAGCCCGGAGTGAGCCTCAGCACAGGGGCCTCTGCCTTTTGCAAGGTCGCCTGTCCATTCAGCCCCATGTACATACAGAATAAGCCTGGATTTGCTTTCTGCTTTTAATTAATTTTGCCACCTTAGCTAAATGTAGTAATTAAAAAAAAAAAAAGGAAAAAAGCCATTTTCTAGAAGCTGGTCCCATCTTTCCCAGGACCCAGTTGGTATGGTACTTAAGCAGAATAAGTCAAATCACATATTAGAAAGGACTTGGAGCCTTGGAGGATAGATGGATGGATGGATGGATGGATGGATGGATGGATGGATGGATGGATGGAGCTCATCATCAGGCAGAAATCTTTGCATCACCTGGTGGGGGACTAGGGCTGCTTGGCAGGGCACACACTGTTCCTGGGGTGTTTTGTGTACCTGGGGAAGGCTGGGGGGTCAGGGGCTGCTGGTCTCCCTCCTTTCCCTTCCCAGGCAATACAGAGAGGAACTGCAGAGCCTTGCTCCGGCTGGGGAAATGCAGCATGTGCCTCAAGCACTGCACAACTGGGGCTTTGCAGGTTTGGAAGGAGGGACACAAAGTGGTTTTCATGGAGAAGACCATGAGAGGCAGGAGAGTTCCAGCTGCTCCAGGGTGTGAGTGCAGCAGCGATGGAGCAGGAGCATCCTCCTCATGCTGTTCTGATGCCACTGGGATGCCAGTAGCCCTGGGACCAGCACCAATGTGGAACAAGGCAGGGTATCTGTGAGCACACTTTAGTTCACAATAAACAACTCACATAATTTACCTAGCTTGACTCTGGTTTCACATGAATAGGGAGTCTAGAAATTGTTGTCCACATTCCTGAGCAGCTCTGGCCTTGCCCTACAGAGCTGTTGCATACAGAATCACCTCTCCCTAGGAGCCCATCATGGGCACCCTCTGCTGATCAGCCAACGTGCACTTCATTACTAGGAGGAGGAGGAAATTCAAGAGCCTCCATCCAGCAATTCTGGCACTATTTCTAGCAGAGGAACATATTTTTCTCTCAGCATTGTAGCTCATGAACCCTTCCACACCAGCCAGCCTTTGGCTCTCACACTGTGCCTTTCACCCTCACCAGGCTGTCCCTGCTCTTCTGCACCCTGATTCCCTCCCTGATCCCTCCTGATTGCAAAAAGGAGCAGCTCTCTGCTCTGACTAGCACAAACCAGCAGCAGCTCCCAGCACAGATGCATCCGGGCACCTTTTCTCCCCTAGAAAATCTGGGTGAGCTCCCTTTAACATGCTTCCAGGCTAGGAAGGACCACAGGGGATCACTGAGTCCAGTAGCCACACCATGTTCCCCTGAGGCAGTACAGTCTCATTCCCCTGCCAGAGGAGGACGAGCCATCAGCTGTGGGAGCATAGAGAGGACATGTGGCCCCCCCAGCACTTGCCCAGCCCTGCCAGGTGCTCACAGCATCAGAATCCACTCTCACTGCTCTGGCTTTGCTGATTTGGAACTACCCTCAGACTGCTGAGACAGTTCTGCAGCTGAGGAACGACCACTGCTGCTATTGGGCATCCTGGAAAACCTGCCCTTAGAATACAAAACCTGTTTTTACAGAGGGTCTGTGGTGGGAGGTACGATGCTTAAGCAGAGTAAGCCCAATCAAATTTTAGAGAGGATGTGGAGCCTGGCTCCCACTTCTAATGCACAGGGCTAGAGCAGACAAGAGGCAGCCTGGATTAAGGCACTATTTATTATTGTTTTTAGTTCAGAACACTCAAAACACCAGCATCTTCCCTCGACCTTCACAAGTTGGTGGGCAGTTTCAGCTATCAAACTGCCTGCAGCTGGACTGTCTGGAACACTGGTTATACCAGAGGTAGTAACAGCTATGTCAGAGGCTCATCAGTAAATACAACAGTGAACAGCCACCACCTTTAAAAAAGAGCCAGGCTTTGGAGGAGCTACAAACATCGGAAGAGACTCAGCTTTCAGGAATTTGTGTTTAGCAACTGGAGTTTCTGTAGAGTCTGAGCTCCCGCTTACCCACTTTGGCTTCCTTCTAAGGGGTGTCATGACCTCTATCACAAGTGCAAAATGCCCAAGCAGCAAACAGGGAGGATCAGGTGCACCTGGAGCATTTAGACCTGGCAAAGAACATGCAGGCGAGCTCTGGGTCAGGTCTCCACAGGGATGGGGTTAGAGAAGCCATCTAAGTCAGTATCAGGCAGTGGAGATCTCCAGTAGGGAAGGTGGCTGTACCAGACCAGTGCTCCCCCTCTGTCCCACAGGAGGGAAGATGACCTCCACCAGCTCCGACAGCCGCTCGTATCTGTGGGGGTAAGAAAGAAATTACACTGGGGTCATTGGGTGTTTGTTTGATGCTTTTCTGCATCAAAGCCAGGTCATCCCAAAGACCCTAAGGAATAAACACTTTGCTTACGTTGACTTTTGGTTCTTTGTGAGCTCCTGGATCAGCTCTCCCTTGGGATTTACTGTGAATATGCGGCTCTCTGGCAGCCCCACTTGTTTGTAAGCATAGACATCCTGCCCAAGGAAGGCCAGCACACCGTGAGAGCTGTAGGAAGGCTCTGCCACCCAGCCTGAACCCTCCCTGCACACTCACATTGGGCCTGTTCCCGAAGCCCGCGTAGAAGGGACACTTTGTAGCAAACAGTTTTCGGATGTCTGTCAAGCAGGTGACCTTGAACACCTCTGGCTTCTTCTCAATCACCTCCCTGCAGCACAAGAGACACAGCGGCATCAGCTGGCCAGGATTGTAGGCACCAAACCTGTCTGGGGCTCAGGAAAGTGATTTGAAGGGTAAGAGGTTTTGTGCATCAGAAGCTTCACTGTGAAGCCCCAGCAAGGTCAGGCAGCTCCCCTGCTGCCTCCCACAAAAGGCACTGTGCACCAAGGAGGGCAGAACAATTTAAGGCTGGGACATCCCTCGGAGTCAAGCTGGGGAAGGGGTTGCTGTCCCCAGGGATACAGGAAGTGCAGGGAAAGACACTACCTGTGGAAGGCAGACATGAGACTGCTGGGGGAAAGCAGCATGGGGCCCATGGGGAGGCCACAGCCTTGCTCATTGACCCATTTGAGGTAGCCTTTGGTGATGTGGGCCATGCCAATAGCCCTGGCCGAGCAGTAGAGGAACTTGTAGCCATTCCTAGAGAGAACACAGGGAGCCCCTCTGAGCTGTGGCCTGGGCAAGGCATTCTCCTGCTCTGAGGAGAAAGAGGTAGTCAAGTACCTGCCCTAAGAGCAAATCTTATTCCAGTAAGCAAGGTGGTTCCACAAAGAACAAGAATCCCTTATCTGGAAACCCAGAGTAAGCCCTGTCCCCACACTGGGAGTCCCTGCACCACCCTCTATGCTCATCCCAGCAGCCACACATCCACTCACCCAGCTGCACAGCACCCATTGCTGCTCAGCACCCTCACACAGCACTTTCATCCCACAGCACTGCCTGTCAGTTGTGGAGGGCTGTCCCCAGCCCTTGCAGACGCCCGGGCAGGGGACAGCTCGGCAGAGGTGGTACCGGCTGGCCAGAGGCAGCCGAGGTGCCGGTCCCTGCAATCCTCGGGAGTGCATCACTCCCGTGTTCCACCCCGGGACAGAACGAGCCATGCACGGGCCCACAGTGCCTCTTAGTGGCCAGAGGGACCATGGACTGAGTAAAGGCTCCTCAGGGACTCGCTGCTGGTGTCACCCTCGCAGGTGAGTCCCGTGGGCTGTGGGTGCCCAGAGAGGTACCAGCACCGCAGTGCTGGCGACCCCCGTGCCACCACTCTCAGGTATGACCTTAGGTGGTCTTGTCTCCTCCACCGCTCAGCTGTACCGCCCCAGCAAAGCCTCCACTGACACACACTCCTTCCAGGGAAGGTAATGCCAGCAGCTGCTGCCAGGGGACCCTCTGCTTTCACCCCCCAACATGATGTAGGCAGCACAGCCAGCATCAGCCACCATTGACAGAAGATAGTGCAGCTATCTGGGCCTGCATCAGCCAGTAAGAAGCCCTGACTCTGACTCCATCAGCTTCCCACTTCCCCTTGGCCTCAGCTGATCCAGTACCTACAGGTGGATTTTGTGGAAGAGTTTCACAATCCCACGGTGAGTCCAGTCTTTACCCAGCTGCGGCAAGATCTGTCCAAGAGCATCTGATCTAAAAGGAAATGACACTGGGTTAGTGCCATCCAATGTGGTGAATATCCATCCCCACCCCAATGGGGTTTGTGCTCCCTTCTGCCTGCTTATGCAAGCTTAAAGGCTTTCCCCTAACAGGGGAGAACAAGGATTTTGGTGTGGGAGGAAGGCCTTTTACTTGGTGATGGTGCCATCGATGTCTGAGATCACCACTTTTTCGTTCCAGTTCCACAGGTAGATAGTGGCCTCACAGCGACACGTGCCCTGGTACTGAGTTGTCACGCTGAATGCCACCTCGTTGGGGCCATCCCGCAGATTCAACCTGCCCTGGGGCAGAGAGGCAGCAAAAGTGTTACACCAGCAACAATTCACACCACTCCAAGGCTTGCCAGAGGTCAGACTGCCACCCTGCCAGGCCAGAGATCCCAAGACTCTACAGGGTGGCCAACAGGGCAAAATATTTGGATGTTCTATGAAAACATGAGGTCAGGAGCAGAGAAATCCCTATTTAAGGGTTGTCTCATCCCTACACACATGGACAGTGAAGATGGAGGAATAAATACATACAATTTGTTCAGAGGAGAGCCGCAGGGATTTCTTGTAGGCTGGCAGAAGTTTCTGAGCAGGGCCCTCCATTGCCAACATGTCCCCAGGGTGCAGGAGCTCACTGTCACTGGATGACTCCTTTTCCTCCTGCCTACACAAAGAAGGGAAAGGGTCAGCCATAGTCTTAACAAAGCTTTTTACCCTCTTCTGTTAGGCAAACTTGGGAATAACTCATGATGTAGGAGAAAAGACCAGGAGCATCCAGACTCCTGAAGGTGATCTGGGAGGGAGACACTCATCTCTGCTGAGCAGGGTCAGGCTGCAGCATTCCCACATTGGCTTACCCTATCTTGTAGGCTGGCAGAAGTTTCTGATCAGAGCCCTCCATTGCGAACATGTCCCCAGGGTGCTGGGGCTCATTGTCAGTGGAAGACTCCTTTTCCTCCTGCCTACACAAAAAAGGGAAGGGGTCAGCTAGAGTCCTAAAAAAGCTTTCTACCCTCTTTTATTAGGCAAACTTAGGAATAATTAGTCACATAGGAGAAAAGACCAGGAGTATCCAGACTTCTGAAGAGGGAGGCACTCACCTCTTCCGAGCTCCTCTATGCCACAGTGCTCCCATGCTGGCTTTCCCTGGCCTTGGCTGCTGCTGCAGGCAGAGAGAGGTGTGCTGGTTTTGGTTAATTTTCTTCACAATGACTGGTATGGGGCTGTGTTCTGGGTTTGGGCTCAACAGAGTGTTGGTAACAGAGATGTTTCTGTTATTGCTGAGCAGAGAGCAAGCTAAGAGCAAGAGTAGGGGCTGCTTTGCTTTTCTTCCAGTTAGAACAGCAATGCTAAAGAGATATCACTGCAGTCCCTGCCTTCACAGGGACACTGCTGGTGGAAGAGGAAGCACAGCCTGGTGCTGTAGTGGGGCAGGGAGACTAGTAAGCACACGTGGTGCCCAGGGACCTGGCATGACGGGCACATAGCAGGAGGTCTCAACACTACAAGGCCCACATTACTGCATTACCAGGTGTCACTCTGCTGCTCAGGCATTAACAGACCAAAGGGGACAGGTAGCAACCTTAAGAACTTGTCACCTTTTCAGTTCCTGGATGCCCTCATAGTCAACCTCAGGCCATCTCCAAGAACCTGCTCCCACCCCTGACAGTCAGCAGAATTGGTGCCTGTCCTCCGGAGACATGATTGTCATATCCCCTGCTGCAAACATACCCCCTCTGTTGGCAATTCTCTCCTCTTCCAGGAGAACCAATACTTTCTGTCTTTCTTAGGCATCTTCTCCTTCACCAATTCGTCAATGATGCTCTGTGAACATGGCAGAATATGGGGTGAGTCTTGTCTCCTTGAGGTCAGTCCTCAACCCAGGCCCTGCTGAGAATCATAGCCAGTAAATGTATTGTACCACTGACCTCAGGAATGTTCCTCTGGAAAGCCTGCAGAGCCAGGACTATGGGACCAGCCACAGCCCAGTTGTAATACCTGGAAAAAGCAAGAGGGATGGGCACATCATCATCCTGCAGCATGGCCAGGTCCCACAACTTTGGTACAATCATGCTCTGGGATGGAGTCTCATTCCTACAGGAGGGTTTCCACAGGGACAAAGGGGCCATGCTGTCCATTGTGGGATGAAGCAGAAGGAAGAGCAGGCCACTCACTTCTTGTTGATCATTATCACCAGGTTTGGGTCACTGATGAGCCTTGGATTCTCAGCAAACTGCTGGTAGGAAACCATGTGTTCCATGAACTTCTCTGGTGGGACAGAAGCTGTGTCATGCCATTGGAGGATAGAAAGGATTTCAGGGCTGCAGATTCCCCCTCCTCTCCTACCTACCATGAGAGATCTGCCTGTTGCCCCTGAGGCCCCCGCACAGTGACAGGGAAACTGTGGGCATTGATCCAGAGTCCATGGGGCTGTTGGCAGGCAAGGTGGATGGCAGCTGGATACACAGAGGGTTGCTAGGGTCTGTCACAGGCCTCCAACTCTGTTCTGTGTCACTGCCAGGGAAGAAACAGTGGTGACATCAGAGAATAGCTTGAAACGTACCTCCACACCTTTGTACCAGAGGAATTGCTCAAAAATGTCTGAGTTTGATCAGCTGGGGCAACTCATACCTGTCAGACAAATAGAGAGGCACTGGCTTTTTGTCCGGCTTGGAGAAATCTTCCAGGTAAATGGCACTGGGACCCAAGTGAGGACTTCTTTTGATGGATCCTCAATGCATAGACAGAAGAGAGACAACTTAGCTTAATCACCTTTCCAATCACCCCAGCATCTATTGAGAAAGCCAACAGCATTTTCCTCAATCATATCCGTATACCATACATATTCCTACTGGAAAAACGGCTATAAGTCTGCAGCAACAGAAGTGCCTCAAGACACATGCATGATCCTTATATACACTGTGAAGGGGGGAACATAAATGCTTCTCTGATTTTCCCTGACTTGGCAAGCTCAGGATGAAGACACAAGTCAGGCCAGGTGCTGTCAGACACTTGAAATTAAGGTATGGCCTGTACTGCTGAGAATCTTCTAAATATGCAAAAGCAGAGACATCAAAGGATGGACTTCAGGGAACATAAGGCAAGAAAGCCTTTCTGGGAGCTGGGTGGTCACTGAAAGGTGGACACCTAAGGGATGTCTCTTCAAAGCAAAGGAGCTGGTAGCACACAGAGAAGGCAAAGCAAACACACCACACCTGAAAGTACACTGAAGGGACAACCCAGGTGCTCATCTGAGTCAGACACATCTGCAGGCTCCAACACCACTTCAAGCAGCACCAGTCATCCTCTCACCTTGCCTCCTCTGCCTCTCCAGCTGGGACATGGGGCCTTCTGAGCCTCCCTGCCTTGAAACGGCTCCCTCAAAGGGCTCCACATCTGGCTGAACCTCTGGCACAACATTCACATCTCCCTTCTGTTTCTCTTGTGGGACTGAGTAGGCCCCCAAAAATCTCTTTGCCCTGACAGCACAGAGGAAGTCCTTCAGCCTGGAGATGCTGTTCCCAGCCTGGGGTGCAAGTATTGGCTCAGTTACAGACACAGGCAAAGAAGGGGGTATGCCCTGAGGACCTGCTGGGCTTGAATGCCCTCCTGGATGTTCAGAGGTGGCAACAAGAGGGGTTTCATCATCCACTGGGACCAGTGTCGCTGAGTTGGTGGCTGCTGCAGCAGCAATGCTCATTTTGGACTTGAATGATTTAACTCCCAGCAATTTATTCACCTCAAAGAAAGCACAAGAACAGGTTTGAGGATGGGAAGTTGCCCAAAGCATCACACAGAAGAGGACAACTTCCCTAAGGCTGACTGGCCACAGCCTCTTCTGCTTTCTGCAGGTCTTTTGGACACCCATTCCCAGCAAAAGAGCAAGAGCAGGGACTCACCTGAGGGAGCATTCCCCAGGTCCACTTCATGTGGGATTCAGCCCCTAGAGAAAAACTTTCCTGTCGTTTGATCTCCAGTTCAGAATCACTTTTGGAAAATTGATGGCTCAGCATGAAGCTGCAGGAAGAGAAGGTGATGTGAGGCCTCACCTACACTATAGCCCCATCTTCTCCTATCAGTGCAAGGACATTTAGGGTCAAGAACCCTGTAACACTGGTTTCTCATGAAGTCACTTGTACCCTAAAACACTGTCACTCCCAAAGGACCAAAGTCTATGGAAACTGAAGCCCAAGGAAGCAAAATGCTACGCCAGCAGTTGCCCAGAGCAGCTCATCAGCAGACAGCCCTGTGCACACAGGCTTCTCACGCCTGTGACCATGGCCACAAGTGTCCCTTGTGGTCTCTGAGCTTTCCTCCAGCCACACCATATCAGGCTAGGAAAATCCTCCTCTCCTGACACCTCCAAGTCACTTTTCTCTACCTCCTTCCCTGCCATGAGACATGTGCCCTGCTCTCACCAGAACTGAGCAGGACACCTTGGCTCTGCCCATTACCTGTCCTTTTCAGGCAGCTCCCCATCAGAGTATGGGTGTATCTCTTGGGGCTGCAACAATCCAGTTTCTTCAAGGAGATCAGCAAAGGATGAACATGCTGCATTACTGCAAAGGAGGGAAGAGAGGGAACTTGTGCTACTCTAAAGCAGCATCCTCCCCTCCAGAAATCTGGTAATATCCAGCTTCACCATTCCCCTGGCTTTCTACTCCAGAGGAGACTGGACTCCAATTTGCAAATACTTTCCCCCTGTTTCAGTACTGCTGGGCATCACCAAATGAACCCACAGGCTTTACCTACTGCATCACCCTGCCTGGACCAAGGAGCTCACCTTGGGGCTGGCAGCTTGCAGGGCTCTTTTATGGTCACCTCACTTTTGGTCTCATCACAGCTGTCAGAATCCAAGTCCAAGACTTCATTCTTCTTGGGCCTTCTCTTGTGTCGTCTCCTCTTGTGCAGGATCACTCCAGCACTGGAGGCCTCCAGCCCATGGGAGAGCTGAACTGCATCCTTTGGGCTCCGCTCCTTGCAGATGGGGGATGTGCGGAGGAAGAAGGGGATGCTGCCCTGGAACAGGGGTGGGGAAGAGCCCATCAGCTCCCTCCAGCACACTCCTTTTCAGCCTAGCAGCTCCTTGCTCTCTATGGAGCATACTATGGAGCAGCACAACCAACACCACCAAGCCCTCAGCTCAGGGGTGGTTTTGTGGCCTGGCCCAAAAGGAAAGGATTCGTACCTACAACACGTGAATAAAAGAACATTCGGGCAATCCAGCCACAAGCTAAAGACATTTTTAACACAGGCAATGAGAGACAGGCAGGAGATGGCACCACAAGACCAGAATTACCAAGGCTGCAAATGGGATTTCACTCCAGAGCCCTTTCCTACTTCCAAACCCAGCCCAAGCCAGCAGTGATCACAAGCATGCCTGAGAGAAGAGCTGCCAGGATTTCTGGAAGCCACAACTAGTCTCATCCCACTTCCCACTGGAGCAGGGAGCCTGACACAGCATCTGTCTCATTGTCATCCCTGTCACAAGATCCTCTGAGAGGCCAAGCTCCAAGATATCCACCTGTCTGGCCAGCAGGCATGCCCATTGATGGAGACCAGTCTGGGATGCAGATATTTGGTCTAATACTCCCTCAGGGTGCTCCATAATGTGGGTTGTAAGGTCCTTGGAGCAGGAACTTTTCCAGACACAGAAAACATAAGATAGGACAATGGAGTCACTCTAGGGAAGAGCAGCATTACAAACCTGGTCATTCCACCTCAACCCTGCACTTCCAGGTAGTCACATGCAGCACCTCCTCATAACCAACCTCATGTTCCTCTGACTCCTCAACAAAGAAGGCCTCTCCATTGTCTCCCAGCTTCATGTGCAGATCCACAGGCTCTCCATTGATTTCAATGTCAACCTAGCAAGGGACAGAAACAGCCTGTTCATCTGAACCTCCTCATCCACTGGAGCACAGGGGCATTTCCAGATGGAGGTGATGGGTTGAAATTGCTCACAGGGCAACAGCTGTGACAGCTGTGACAGCCACACAGCCTTTGAGTCAAGGGACCTCTCCCAATTTTCCTGGAGAGCACATTCCTCCCTGGAAATGGATGGGCTCCATTTGGGGGCATCCCCTCAAATCTTGGCCCCTTTCAGTGGGCTCCCGTTCCCCCCAGACAAAGTCTTTCCATAACCTGTGGGTTACAGAAAATCCTGGGTCTGGAGACACTGGAAAGGAAGTGTAGCCCCAGGGCAGGCACCACTTACCACCTTCTCCTTGGAGCGCAGCACTCCCAGCTTCCCAAAGCGCACATGAAATGGGGAGCACTTGAAGGAGTTGTCAGGCTGCCTCACCACGACCACATCGATGCAGCCTGACAGGGTGGCGGGGTTCAGCTCCTGGTACAGCCCCTTCACTGTGATGAGGAAGCTCTCAGCCAGCTGCCCCACATAGTTCATGGTTTGAGACTGCAAGTGAGAGACAGGGATAGACCCAGGTAGGGGAAGAGAACTCCAGCAACTAAAGGAAATGTGAGTTTACTTTAGGAATCATATCATGGCTGCAACACAGCCCCTCCAGGTAAGCCTCTAGAGAAACTGAGACAAACACCTGAAGGCCTTGATCAAGGTCAGCCATGGCCCCTGTGAGCACCAGAAAACAGGACAGAAGCCAGAGCATGAGTTACTGCATCCAGCTTGGAGGAGAGATACCCTTGCCATTGGGATACACCATCACATTTGCTCCTTGAGAAGGCAAATACAACCTCACAGCAACACTACACACTCAAACAAGTATTGGGCTGGCAGGATACCTCCTGTCCTGCAGTGCCCTTAGAAATTCCCAAACAACTCACGGCAGAGAGGTGGGAAGTGCAAGCTGCTCCATATACCACACACTCACTTTGAATAAAGTCCAAACCTAACATTTCCCACTCAGAGGGAAAGGCATCCCACTTAGGCATCGCAGAATTGGCCAGCCATGGCTCCTGTACAAGCCAGAACTCTTGTGCTAGGCAGTACAGCCAGGTGATGGTGTGGTGTCCCCAGGGACTCTCAGCACAGCCCCCAGTGCACACTCAACCCAAAGGGTGGCTGTGGGGATGTTGGTTCCTTACCCAAAGGGATGATGACGAGCATGTGCCACACGACAAGCCCTCTGCCCCAGCAGGTACCCAGCCTCTCCGATCCATTTTGCCTGAGCTCAGCCCTGTCCCATGCTCAGGCATCCCTCCTGGAAGGCAGTCTGAGCAGGCAGATGTGGTTCCTGCTCCATACCCCGTCCCCCACCTCACCCTGGCAGCCAGCAGTAAGCCCAAATCCCAGATCCTCTCTGGAGTATGACAGCAGGGAAGTGCTAGCCAGCTCCCGAAGCTTCGGTGGCTCCATCAGCTCTGCTGTGAGCGGGGCCTGGATCATGGGGCCTCCCACCAACCTGCTGAGCCCAGCTTTCCCAGGCACTGCTGCCAGGGCGGGCAGCCCTCCAGCTGCCATCCCTGCTGTGCTGCCATCCCTGCCGTCCTGCAGGTCCTGGCAGCAAACGGGAGACAGCTCCTCTCTGCACAAGGGGGCAGTTTTGGAGAGGAAGAATGATCAGACTGATCCTGATGAACTTCCAGTTGAGATATACACTGACACAGACCTGAAAAGTGCCTGGGCAGAGAAATCCCACAGGATTTGGGGTGGGGGGCTTGAAATTATCCCCAAGTACGATGCACTGAGTACCACCTTCACGGTGAAAGCAGAGCGCAAGAGCTAAACATAAGAAAGCAAAACAAGTGCCAGGGCCACGTCCCCTCTGCAGGGCCACTGTCCCCCCCTTGCCTCAATAGGCAGCTGCCCCCTCCCCAAGCATCTCATTGCTGCGCACTGCATGGCTGTGGTACAGTTTTCAGCTCACTGAATTTAATTCCCTGTGGGCCTCACCTGGGATGGCTGGAAGAAGGCAGGAATGGAGAGAAAGAGGCTTTACCCTGCAGGCCTTGGCCCCACCATGGATGGAGCAGGCCCCTTAGGGAGGTGAAGGGTAGGTTATGGTCTGGAGAGAGATTAATAGGCAGACAGGGCAAGAGAAATGTTCTTCAAGTCATATTCAATAAATAAACCCTCTAGAGGAATGGGGCATCTCCAGCCCTCAGTGCTCAAAGCAGCCAGGATCACAGTCAGGATCACAGCCAGGATCACAGCCTGCACCACGCAGCTCCTGTGGAGGATGAAGGGGACAGTCCTACCCTCCTGACAGCTCGCATCAACCTCCAGAGCCAAAGAGCCACCCAAAATAAACCAGGTGCTTTGCTGACACTGCTCTGCTTTGCCCCTGGGCCACCCTGCCTGCAGCACACCCACACTCACATCCATTGCATGCTGCAAACCAACAGGGCCTTCCCCGTTACCTGCTGAGCCTCAGCACCTTCTCTTTCGGGACAAAACTAAGCCCCAGGGTTTGCTCTGTGCTGGCAGCAGCACTCACCCTCAGCTTCTCCTCTCCCTGCTGCCTCCTTCCTTCCTCTCCCCTGAGCGAAGGGCTGAGGGCAGGGCCTGTCTCCAGGCTGCACACTCTGCCTCCCGCCCGGCCTCTGCGGCCCTGCAGGCCCAGGGATGGCACCTGGCACCTGCAGGCCCATCCAACAGCCCCTCTGCTGCAGCAGCCCTGGCCACTGCTGCCTTGTGCCCATGGAGAGCCTTCCTTCTCGTGGCTGCACTTCGAGTGCTGTGTCCAGTTCTGGCCACTCAGTTTAGGAAGGACATGGAGACACTTGAGCGTGTCCAGAGGAGGACAACGAGGCTGGTGAGGGGCTTGGAACACAAACCCTGTGAGGAACGGCTGAGGGAGCTGGGGTTGTTCAGCCTGGAGAAAAGGAGACTCAGGGGTGACCTTATCACTCTCTACAACTCCCTGAAAGGTGGTTATGGTCAGGTGGGGTTGGTCTCTTTCACCAGGCAGCAATTAACAGAATGAGAGGACACAGTCTCAAGTTGCATCAAGGGAAAATTAGGAAAAAGTTTTTCACGGAAAGAATAATAAAGTACTGGAATGGTCTGCCCGGGGAGGTGGTGGAGTCACCATCCCTGGATGCATTTAAAAAAAGACTTGGTGCCATGGTCTAGTTGAGGCATTAGGGCATGGGTTGGACCTGATGATCTTGAAGGTCTCTTCCAAGCTAGTCATTCTGTGAATTCTGTGAAAACTCCAACACACATCCTGCGGTGAAGTCTTAATGAGACATAAAGGGTGGCCAAACCCCAGGGGCTCCTCTGCCCTGCATCATCTCCATGGGGATGGGAAAAGAGGGCAAGGTGAAAGGAAAGCACATAAAGCAGACACTTTAAGAAAGTTGGTGCTCTCCACATCTTAGGGAGCCTGAGAGCAGTGGGGAAGTGATGTGGGAATAGCTGAGTGGACTGAGATGAGCAACTGAGGCGGCGGGGCTTTTTTGTGGCCCCCAAAAAGTGCATTTACTCCCACCATACTATAACTCCAGGGCAAAGATGTGGATGGTGTGGGCTCTGTCCTGTATTTACCTGACTTCTGTGCTGGTGATTCCCCAGCAGCCTCTCTGCTGAGCTTTGGAGTGATGGGGATTGAATGGTGGCACTTTAGGGATGGAGACTCTCCAACACATCACTCATGGAGCTGACACTGTGCTGTGAGAGCAAGGAAGCGTCAGAGCTGGAGGGTGGTTGCTTAGGACATCTTTAGTCCCTAAGAAGAAGGATCCAAAGCTTGTTGGTCCCAGCTGAGGGGTTGATCTGCAGAAATGTCACAGCTCATTCCCAGGCAAGCCCTGCTAGCACCCAGTGCCTCACTTTCCTCAGCTATGCTGACGGCAATTGCAGGCACAGACACTCCCCCTGTGCCTGTCCAGAGCCAAGCATGGCCTGGGCACAAGATCCCAGGCCCAACATGGGAACTTTCCTGAAGACTGTGACAAATCTGCTGAGGAATGAAGATTATTTTCTAGGATTTTAGTCTTCTGAGAGCTCTGCCCCTTGGTGGAATTGACTGAAAGCAGCTATTGTGGGTGGCCTGGCATGGCTGCGGTCCCTGAGGAGGGTGGGCTGGCACTGCAGGGCAGGCAGCTGCCACCAAACCCCACAGCCCATGGCCACGTCACTGGGAACTTCTGCCCAGCAGAGAGGGATCTGCTGGAACCTCCATCAAGACACCTTAGGTGTGACACTCCAGATGTGCTCACTGATGCCACTGGAGTGGGTCTCACCCAGGGCAGGGGGTTACATCCTGCAAGCCCTGAGGGTGTAACACAAACCCCAGAGCTGGAACACAAAAGCAAGGACAGATCTGGGCTGCAGATGCCTGGTAACTGGTAAAAAATGCTGCAGACGACACTCAACAAAGGACATTGGGGCACAGGACACCATTTCTTCTTCAGCCAGCTGAGTGCATCCACAGATGAACATGGAGAAGAAACAAAATGCCAGCAGGAGCAAGGAGGCAGCTCAGCCTTGCTGTGGCTCCAAGCCCCCACTCTCTTGACACAGGGATGAGCTCCTGGCACTTGGGCACCCTACAGAAGTACAGACCCCATCACTTACCTCCAAAGCTCCTTGCCCAGCTGGTTTCCTCACCAATCCATACTCCTGGTTCCTGACACATCAACCTTTGCTCGTGCCCCCATGCCCTGCAGCAGATCCTCAGCTATGCCACGGCTGTTCTGAGTGGTGACTGTTCCTCTCTGCACTCTTCCCTGCAATCCAGGCTTTTACTTCCCTCTTCTTTCCTTCTTATTCCTCCAAAAAGCTTAGAGCACTTTTAATTGCCGTGGTAATTTCTTGCAAAGCCATAAAATCATCCTTGGTTCCTTCCAGCTGCTTTTCATACTCCCTCTTACTCACATTTGCTCTTTTTTGGAAGGTGAGCCTTGCAGATCCATCCCTCCCTGTGCTTGTAACCCTGCAGCACCCAATTTCTCTGTGAATCTTATACATCCTCCCCCAGGAGCTGCTCCAGCAGGGAGAGGTTTCTTTTGGGAACTCTACAACCCACAGATGTTTGCAATGAGCCTTTGCATAATGAGACTGATTTTTTTATTAGTCAACTGAGATGCAGTATTTTCAGCTCCTTGCATTCCAAAAAGCTCATAGACACATCCAACTTGGCAGTTTTGGTCCTGCATCCCAGCACTCTCCATCCTTTCTGGATGGCAGTCTTCACCCCTAATGGGGCACTTCTGCCTTGTGGGCTCCCCATACCTCCACTGACTGTCATATTGAAAGCCCTGCATCCTCAGATCCTGGGCATCTCTAGAAAAACTCCATTGTCCATCCATCCATCCATCCATCCATCCATCCATCCATCCATCCATCCATCCATCCATCCATCCATCCACTTGGCAGTTGGAAGCACCTACAAACTGCCCAGGAGCCTCCTAAATTTTCCTCTCTCCCAAAAAACAAGTTAAGTCTTCAGTCACAGGGTGGGAGAGCGGGCAAGCTGTGTCAAAAGGACAGAGTTCTTCTTCCCCGTCTTCACATTTTGACAGCTGCTGCAGCCCAGCCAGGCCACAGCCAATCCTCCAGCTGCCTCCAAGGTGAGAGTTCATGAGGGGTTTGCCTCCTCCCTTGACCAATACATTATTTCTCTGGGATTTTCCCAGTTGTTTGATTTAATATTTGAGCTGCCTGGGATGCATCTCCTTGAATCCTGCCTTGCTCCATGCCTCTTCACAGGCCTGAACTGTCTGCAAATAATACAGCAGTGAGGCAGACTTGGGGAGCTGGCCAACCCACCTGCCTTCATGTTGGCTGAGACTTGACACAGCTCAGCTCCCCAGAGATGCTGCAGAGGACAGGAGGGGAACCAAACTGACTAAAAAAAGGTCTTAGTTCATTTTTCAGACAAGCGAAACAGTCTGGGACAGGAGAAATCCCTCCAGCTGTAGGGCTCAGCCAGTAGCTGGGCACACCAGTACTTCCTGATGGCTGGAAGCACACACTGCAAACCCCTGCAGCATCTGAATCCTCTTTACACTCCTGAGCCAGAAGCTGTGTTCTCCTTTCCCACACTGGAAGGATGCTCCAGAATCTCACTGTTCTGTGGCACAGTCCTTTGATGATCACTAACCTGGCTCCTTTCACCCTGGGTCTACTGTCTTTACCTTCACCAGTGTCCCCTTTATATAGGGGTTTCCTGAGATGCTGGCAAAATCCAGGCAGCAGCCAGATAGGCTGAGGTGTGACTGTAAACATGTAAGGATGCCTTTTCCTGAATGCTGCGCACTGAGCAGGATGCTGCACCACATGTCTGGTGAGGGATGGCCAGAGCTGTTGGGTTGGGTGACAGCAGTCAATCAAGCCATCAGGTCCGAGGTCCTTGTGCCGGGCAGCTCCCTGGAGCAGCTGCGGGCTGCTGGCAGGGCTGTCATCCCTGACTGACATTCCTCTGCTGTGAGCCTCCAGGGAATCCCTAGCAGACGCTGGGATGTGAAAGGGCTTCCTCATTATCATGGCCCCTTCTCCCAGCACGGAGAATCAGCGTTTTAAGAGAGGGAGCTTCGGGAAGGTTGGCAGAGCTTCCTGACCCTCAGCTGACTGGGCTGGGGCTCCCGTTTCCTTTCCTGGATCAACAAAGAGCTCCAGAGGCTTGTGAAAGGAGTGATTCAGCAAAACAGGATGAGAGGAGAGGCAGAAACATCAAGTCAGCACAGCTGGATAGGGTCAAATTCTCATCCTGTGAAAGACAAGGGGAGCAAGGCTCAGGTGTCCTACTCCCTCAGGCATAAGGACAACTCCTGAAAGTCCTGCGGTTCTGCATACCAGCCCTGGAGTCAGGAATCCAACAGGAAAACAGTATTGTTGGTTTTGCTTTTTCTTTCCCATTCCCAGAAAGATCAAGTCAGACTGTCCTGGCATGCGATGGAGTGGGTGGGAAAGCCATTTTGCCTGAAGAGGAGGAAATGCCATCCTCAGTCTCCAATCACAATTTGTGATTTGAAAATTTCACAATTGAAAAAGCTGAATTACAGCCGCAGGACTGGTTGAAACCATCCATTCTGGTTTAAAAACATGCTCTGCTGATTTGGCTCCTAGTTTCTGACCTGTTGGAAGTTCACAATTCTTCTGTAAACACTAAGGGTTCAAGCTTATTTAAAAAAAAAACCAGGAAGCTGCAATTCCCACGCAGTTATGTGGCCCCAAGAGCCAGGGCTTGCAGAGAAATCCAGCAATACCCTCAAACCAGGACAGCTGAGAGCCCTGAGCAAAACATGGTCCTGAAAAATGAAGTCTCTGAACTGAGAGCCCTCAGTTTTTTTGTCCTATCTCCCGACAATCCCGACAGGACGTAGTCTATAGCCAATAGCTTTAGATAAGAGATAATTTACATCAATGTAACTGTGAGCAGAGTCTGACCATCAGCTCTGAACCCAGGAAAAGTGGGATAATGGACACATTTAGGCAGCTGGAAAATATTTTACCTTTTGTCCAAAGCTTGTGTCTGATTCCAAGACATACTTTATTTAAAGGAAATAGTTGGTGCTCGGTTCGATTCCTGACCTGCTCACAGCAGGCTGGGAGTGACACTGCCAAAGCTTTAGGGTGCAGCAGTTTGGGCACCCCAAGCACCTCTCCAGTCCGGGGAGTGGCGAGGGGCACGCCCAGGTGCAGCTCACCCCGTGGCTGGACCCCTGAGCCCCCCACCTACAGCAGCCTCCCTCCCCACCGGGTGGGACGGCCCCACCTGCCCGGGGACAGCGGCTGGGGAAGGAAAGGGACTGGGGGCTTCCAGCCACTCAACCATCCATGCCGGGTCCACCGCATTGGACACCGTGCAGCGCTGCCCGTCCCGAGCCGCCCGCGGTTCTTGACAAAGCTGATGGAGATCGCGCTTCCACCGGGCTCATCGCCCTCCTCCGCTTCCACCGGAGCCCGGCGCCGCCGGCCGGTTCAGCTCCGTGCGGGGAGCAGCAGAAGCGGCGGGGACAGCGGGGGCCGGTGTGCACCGCTCCGTGCCCAGCCCCGGTGTGGCCGCACGCTCCTCATCACCTCCCCCGTGCTCGGTGCTGCTCCCCGGTACGCGCACCCCAAGGGCTCTCGGGGGACTTGCTACAGCACTCGGGGCAAAGCCCCGGGGCAGGCGCTCGCCGCACACCGCGGTGCCCCGTTCCGGTCCAGATCCCAGTCTCGGTGCCCTTTCCCGATTCCTGTCCAGATCCCAGCGCCGGTGATCAATCTCGATTCCCAGTCCAGATCCCAGATCCTAGGGCCGGTCCCGGATCCCAGCCCCAGTCCCAGATCTCAGATCCCAGTCCCAGATCCCAGGTCCCAGATCTCAGATCCCAGTTCCAGTCCTGGACCCAGTCCCAGATCCCAGTCCCGGTCTCGGTCACAGATCCCAGATCTCAGATCCCAGTCCCTGTCTCAGTTCCAGTCCCAAATCCCAGATCTCAGTCACAGTCCGCGTCCCCGTCCCCGTCCCCGTCTCACTCCCGGTCCCAGGTCCCAGTCCCAGTCTCAGATCCCAGTTCCAGTCCCGGTCCCAGGTCCCAGTCCCAGTCTCAGATCCCAGTTCCAGTCCCGGTCCCAGGTCCCAGTCCCAGTCCTAGATCCCACATCCCACTCCGAGTCCCGTTCCCAGGTCCCAGTCCCAGTCCTAGATCCCACATCCCACTCCGAGTCCCGTTCCCAGGACTGCCCCGACCCACCCGGGTGTCCCCGCGCGCACGCGCGCTCCGGCCGGCTGCGGTGACGTCATTGCCCCCCCGCCCGCGATGGAGCCCGGCTGATGCCGGTGTGTGTCGCGCCCGCCCGCCCCGCGCTCCCCCCGCCCATGCCTGGGCTCGGCGGTGCCCGCCCGCCCCGCTGCGCCGCCCGCCCCGCGCTCGGGGCCGGGGCCTCCGCCGGACCGCACCGCACCGGACCGGACCGCAGCGAGCCCCGCCGAGCCGCCACGGACCTGCCGCGGGTGAGTGCCCAGCGCCTGGCGCGGCGGGGAGGGTCCCGCGCCCCGCGCTTCGCTCCCGCCCGCACCCGCTGCCCCCGGTACCGCCGAGCCCCGGCAGGTGCGGGGCAGCGCGGCCGGGGCGGTCACACGCTCCCCGGCTCCGTGCCGGGAGCTCACCCGAGGACCGGGACACGCGTGGACCCCCCCCGTCCCGGTGCGCCCTGCCCTGCCCTGCCGCCGGCCGGGGAGCGCCGGGGCTGCGCTGCCCTGCGCTCTCCAGCGATTTAATTGGAAATAAATCCAGTTAAAATCGGGTCCCGCCGCTCTGGGAGCTTTGCGTGAGCGCACCTGGCTGCGGGCGGCGGCTCGGGACCCCGCTCCCCCGGGGTGGTCTGGGTTGTTTTTCTTTTAGTCTGGGTTTTTAGAGGAAGAAAAGTGTTTTCCACCCCTCACTGGTTGCTCGCTCCATGGACAGCGGGGCAGCAGACACCACTCGTGTCGCAGCTGAGGCTTGGAGGGTTGGTCACAGTGGGGATTTTTGGAGCTCTTGGTGTTGCGGCAGTGCCAGGTTTAAAGTGCCGATGCCTGGGACAAACCGGGATGTGAGCAGTCGGCATCTCCCCGTTCTCACAGGTAGGAAAACTCAGCGGCTGCTAAGTGAGGAGCCCGAGGCCGCACAGGAAATCTGCGGTGCAGCCGGGACTAAACCCCAGATTTCCCGTTCGCTGCTTTTCTTGCCTGGCTGGGGATAGTGGTTTAACCTCGCACTCTGGGGCTGGCGGGGTAAAGTCCTGCCTGGGCTGTGCCAGCTCCCAGCCAGAGCTCCTGCGGTGGCAGCCGGGCGTGTGGCCAGGGGCCAGCAGACCCAGGCTTCTCTGCTGCGAGAGGTGGATTTGGAGAGCAGAGATGTCCCTGTGGATGGGATGTGTGTCCAAGCTGGAGACTGGGTGTGTGCTGCTCGCATTGGCTCGGCAGGCTGGCCTATGTGAGAAGTGGCCCCATCCTGCTACTCGGGGCACACTTTGTGTGCACCCTCCAATCTCAGACAATATGGGTTTTCAAAGGAGTTCTCTGCTATTCTGATTACGTGATAGGAAACTTTTGGGGGAGAGGTAGGTGATAAGATTTGTCAGGCCACGTGATGTACCTTGAAAAACTCATATACAAGTCTTTCTTGATCTGATTTTTCCATTTCTGCCCACTAAAGGCCTGAACCCTGCCCAGCCATGGGCTTTCTCTCTGCCCGGTGCTGTTGGGTGGCTCCAGTTGCTCCCTGCTCTTCTCCCTGACCACCTACTCTGCCTGCAGTCTCCAAACAAGGACCCTAGTGTCCTGAGGAACACTTGTCCATGGATAGGAAGCCAGAAGTGTACTTCATTATCTGGAACAGCTTATTCTAAACTAATCTCTCTTTAAGAGATGAGGAGGAAGAGAAAAACACCCAGATGCTCAGATGCATTTTATTTACCATAAAAGAAAACAGCAATTTAATGATAACTTCTATTAACTAGGTTGGGTTTGTGACCTTGATGTATTTTACAACGTAGCTGAGAAGAGGGAGCAGACTGTTCCAGTCTGTTTATTGTTTCCTCTTAGTGCATCCCAGTAACTTGCAGCACACGGATGCCCACACAGTTCTGGAGTCCTGACCCACCTTTGGGGGAGGGAAGGAAGAGGCTGTTGGATCTGATTTGCTTCAGATACAGCCTAATCTGTAGCTGGTGTTAATTATATTATAGATGGGTTGGGGTTTAGCATAGGTTTTTCTGACAGGGTTCAGCCTCCGCAATTCTTGGTACTGTAGAAAAGCTGTAGTAACTTGAAGCCCTGAAGTCACTCGTGGGAGCACATCCCTATCAATAAATTCCTTGTTGTAAAGCCAAGTGAAACCAGCCCCATGGGGACTGCTGGCTTTCATGGGGAGGTGCAGGGATAGATGCAGGTGGTGCTGACAGCCTGGAGCAGGTGAGCTAGGCTGGTGCTGAAAGCCATCTGGGTTGTCAGTATGGGAGATTTTAAACAGCAGTGTGGCTCCAGTTCTCCTTTATATAGGTGTGTCTCCTTGCTCTGCAGGGTTTTCCTTCTATTTAGACCTCCTGCTCCTCCTCTCCAAAAACGCTGTCCCCCTGTGTATACGAGCTTTTCCCTCCGCTTTGGTTACTATGGTGTTACTATGTGAAAACAGCTCATCTTGCAGCTCTTGGAATTATTTGCAACTTGGGTTTGCAGTCCAGCCCTGGGACACGGGGCTGTGTCCATTCCTTGTCCAGCCTTTCCCTGTCTGTGTCATGGGACAGGTCTGGAGGCAGCGTTGTCTGCAGGGCACAGCTGTACCTTGGTCCCACGGGACTTCCTCCAGGTTTCTGGGCTCCAGGATCCATCCCACTGCTTTGTGTGAGGCTGTCACACAGGTGCATCTCTTGCTGTTCCTGAACGTGGGACAGTATCTGGGCTGTGATGAGCTCTGCAAGACCTGCTCACATTCATCCCCTCCAGGGACTGGGCTGACAGCAGACAGGGCATCAGCTCCCCCTAAAAACTGTTGGGAATGGAGACAAACAAAAGGTAGAAGGTGGGAGCAGACATCTCCCCCATCCTGCTCAGCCCCCTCAGGTTGTGCAAGTTAACCCCCATGGGCTGGCTTGTTGCTGCCCACTTTGCTGCAATGGGTCCCTTGCTTCCCATTGCCTGATATTATTATTCCTTTCTGTCTTTTCCACCTGATTTGCATGTAAAAAAAGCATGAGGGAGGTGCACCCCGTGGAGAGGTCCTTGGTTTGCTCACAGCTAATGTAAATTATTGTTGCCTTCATTCTTGCAGGGGGCTGGGTCACCCTGGAATAGAGGGATTTTGTTGGGAGAGCAGGAGCCCAGAGCTAGGTCCAGGCTACCCCCACCCTGCTCATCCTAAGGGTGATTTGCTCTATGCAGACACAGAATCATGCTGTATGGGGCAAGTCACCCTTAGGATGAGCAGGATGATTTCTCTTTGCATTATTTTTTATATCTATTTTTATCTATCTCTTTGCATTAACTATATAAGAGATCAGGAGGATTATGTTAAAGACTTGCTCCAGGTGGAATGAGTCTAGTCCTGCTATGGAGGCTATTTTGGAGAAGATCCTGCTTGCTGGTGCCTGATGGTCTTTGTGGTGAAGGTCAGCAGCCTCTCTCCCTCTGGCAGCTGTGATGGCTCCTCTGCTTTGTTAAGAAGAAGCTGGAGTGATGCTTCTAATTACAAAAGAAAAAAGTCTTGTACTTCTCCCCTCCTTTGTTTGTTTGCTTTTTCTCCTTTTTTTTTTTTCTCTCTCTCTTGACAAATGTTCTAAATAACAATGCTTAGAATGCAAATGGAGTGAGCTTGGATGAAGTGACTGTGAAGGCCTGGTTGGGGCAGACTGTGGTGGAGCTCAGGAGCTGGTGATGACACATGGCACAAGAGCAGAGCCCAGGGCTGGGTTGTCACCAGAGCAGTCACAGCCATGGCAGCCGTGGCTCATCTCCACGTGGAGGACACTCTCATGGGCTTCAAAGGCTTTGTGGTTTCTCTTTCCTCTCCCCATTCAGAGGGACACTGGAAGGATGCCCTCTCCTCATTCCACAGGCACAAATAAAGGGACATTTAACTGGACTCCCTTTTATCTGTGTGCTCTTCGCTCTTTATTCCTGCTTTTTTTAAAATTAGAATTAGAAAAATTGGAGACTGAGCCTTCTAAACTGTGTCCAGTTGCAGTCATGGCATCTGTAAGGTTCCTCCTACTGCAGGCGAGTGCTGCCCTTGCTGTTCCAGCCAGGTCCCTCATGTGTTTTAGCACTTGCTTGGGGAAAAAAAATGAAATAAAATAACATGGTGTAGAGGTTGCAAAAGTTTCCATTATAGCTCCACCCAAACACTCCTGCCCAGTAATGCTCAGAAAATTCAGTCTGAGTGATGGGGCTTCCCTGCCTGCTTTGCTGCTGGGCTGCTTGGGGGGAAGTGGAACAGCTTTTGGTTTTGTTTGTTTGTTTTTTCTTTTAATATAGAGATGCTTGAGAGCCATGTCAGGAATTGGGTGAGGAATGAGCTGTGGTGCCTGGCTCCTCAATAAAGAGTCTGGGTGGCCCAGGTTTAAAGTGCAAGCACTGAAAAATTTAAAAATTCATGGAGCAACAGGCAGATGGATCAGTAGAAAGGAGCTTCCAGGGGGGCAAGGTGGCTGTTTGCTGTTTATGTCGGTATTGTTTAACTCTTCTTCTCCTGAAGAAGTGTCTTGATGTTGTTTTCAGGCTGGTTTTGTCCTACTGGTGTCAAGGCATCAGTTTGCTCCTCTGGGAAGGATAAGAAGGGAGTTAGTTGCTCCTGGAACATGGCTTGGTGTGCAGGATGCTTGCAAATGCTCTGCTCTCATGCTCCAATAAATAAAGAAGTTTTCATGGGACTTTAAAAAAACTTCTCTTTTGGAAATAGGTCAAGCAAATATTTATTTTTCTAAGGTGTCATGCCAGTGTTGCACAAATACTTGAATGAGTAGTCATTTTATTTTTCACTGCTTTGTTTCTTTCTAAACACATTCAGTTCTTTTTTTCCAGTGGTGTAGGGACACACATTAATAATTGTATGTAATCAGTCCTGTCCCTCTCTCCATCTGGGAGTCTGTGCATTTTCTGTGTGCTTGTGTTCTACAATTGCAGTGCTGTAAATTGGAAGGTGTGACACTTTTTTCTTTACATCCAGGTGCTTCTCAGCTGTGGGGATATTTTTTGCTCTCCAAAAGCATTTCAGGTCAGTGGTGGGCCAGCTGCTTCAATGAATTTAAAAACAAAACTCCCAGAATACAGCAAAGCTCAAGAAAATGGCCATACTGGTGTCTTGCTTTCCTGTCTTAAAGCCCAGCTGTGGTATTCCTGGAGCCCTTTTGGAAAGCAAGTCCAATGTTTGGGTTATCCCACAGATGGAGTGTGCAGTTACTGCCAAAAGCTTGTACCCTGCTGTCTGTCTGGTGGAGCTCCTGTCTTCCCAAATAATCAGGGATCAGTTGGTAGCTGTCTTTAAAGAGGGATTCTTCTTGTCTGCTCTTAAAATGGTAAAAAGAAAGAGTTTAGTTAAGAGGACCAGAAATAGGCTTGGGTACTTGATCTTACAGCTCTTCATCTCCAGATTTCCTCAGTGTAGGAATAGCAAGGGTCTGTGTTGCAGTGCTCTGGAGTACTTGGAGTATACTTTGTGTGAGAGGATATTTGAAATGGGGTTGTCTTGGGTGCTTTTTTGATGTGTAGCATATTTAATGAACTGAAGTCTTGGGTCTCTGTGTGAAGGATCCAAATGTACTCCTGGCTCCTGGTGCTTGTACTCAGGGCAGGCTGCAGTGGCTGGAGACCTTTCTGGTGGCTCCAGGTCCTGCCTTGGGGCATGAGAAGCATAAGGATCATTCCAGCTTCCAGTGTTAGAAAGCACTGGGCTTTTCCTTAGAGCCTGCAGGCTCTGGTCAGCCTTGCAGAGGTGGTCACCTCTCAATCAGCACCTTGAGCAGGTGGCTTTGGAGACCTTGAAGGGTTCAATGTGATGCCATTTTTCACAGCCCTGCTAATGCAGTTTTACACTTTGCATTAAAGGTTAATTGGCTTTTACATTGTTTCCTGGCTGTGGGGTGGCCCTCAGAGACAGATCACCCTGACACCTGTGCCAGAGGTTGTGCAAGCCTGCTGTGTGTTGTGTTGTGCTTTGATTTGTTAAACAGGATGTAAAAGCAGGCTCCTCTTCTGAAATGTATCCTGCTCTTTCTTCCTTTGCTAGGAATCATTTCCATGTCAGAAAACATTTAAGAGAAGGAGAGTGTCTCTGTTTTATAGAGGCAGAGCTGACTTAAACCCAAAAATCCAGGCACAGACCCCCTCAGCTGTGCTAGCACAGGGGCGGCAGGCTGTGGTGTGGGCTGTGAGCAAGCAAATGATGTGAATATTTCATTTAGACCATGAGCCACCTGTTGGGCTTTGCTCCCCCAGCCCTGCATGCACTGGGAAGTGCAGCAGATGTTTTAAATGGCAGCCAGCACTCCCTGCTCCAGTGTCTGGCATCTCCATGCTCTTTACAGACAGGAAGACACAGTCTGAGGATGATGTAGCAACTGCTGCAGGTTTGCAGGTCCTTTGTTTTCAGTTGTTTTTCCTCTGTTGTTCTGTCTGCCTCGGTGGTGTGGTGCTGTCCTGCTCTCCCAACCTATGCTGAGCTGTGGTTGCTCTGCAGTATGCCAGCATAATTTCTGGAGGTTGGAAATTTGGCCCTGGGAACACAGTAGTGCTGATTAGAGCACTAGAAATGAAGGTGCTGTGGGGGAGGTATTTTTGGAGTTGGTGTACTGGGGGTTAATTTTACAAAACTTCTCTCCTGTGAACAGTCACTGTGTCCACCTGCTCCTAACCCTTTTCCGAGCTCCTTTTGCTACTCTATGCTCTCCTGATTTTCCTGGAGCCTTTCTCTTTCTTTGTCAGTTCTTTAGATGTATTTTTTCCATCTTACATTCTGCTGTGGGGTCACCTGTGTATTTCCCTTAAGTCTTGCAGGACATTGCTTTTCTTGTTACCTTCAGGATAGGTCTCAGAGCAGCTTGTGGGTGCAGAGCAATTTGTGGCAAGCAGGAGATTGGGGTGTTTAAAGGAATTTTAAAGCCTTTGTGCTTCTACTTTGTTCTTTTCTGGCATCTGGGATAGGTTTTGATTGGTTTTTTTTTGTTTGTTTTTTTTTTTTTTTAAGTTTTTTTTAATTTTTATTTTTTTATTGTAGTTTTCAAGGGCATGGTTGGAACGGGGAGGGTGGGGGTGAGAGCAGCCCTTACTTTGAGGTGTAACCACAAATAAACAGCGCTGCAAGGCAAACACTGCATCCCTTGTGTGCTCACAGTCCTGCTGTTGACAATATTGTTGTGTCTGTCCAGGTGAAATGAGATGGTAAATAGTATTTGAGATGCACTAGTGAAATTAGGGATCTCAGAAAAAAGAGTTTCCATAAGGAAGGCCTGATGGCAGGATAAGGTGGTCCTTGCTGCTGGGTGTTGTGGGCTGGTGCTGCTCTGTCCTTTGTGCTCTCCTGGTGTGGGGACAAAGCCACCCCAATCCCCCAGAGCTGCTCATGGGACAGGGGACATCGTTCCTGCCTCTGTGTGGGCATTTCAGCATTGCTGGAGCCTTGGCTTTGGCAATGGGGGCTCCTTTCCCACGTGGGGGGAGATTTTTCTTCTTAATTACAAATGTCAGCCAAGTGGAGAAGGGTATGGTTGGTGTAAGGCAGTGGAGGATGGGGGGAACATCAGAGGTGTTGATCAACATGGGAGGGTTGCATCCTTCCCAGAATATCTGCTCTGTGGATTTCATTTCTGCTCCAGTCCTTAATGCTGGGAAATGCTGCTCTGTGCATCTGCTCTGCTGGGGCTGAGTTTGTCAGGGCATTGTAGGCATGAGGCTGGGAACAAAATGGAAAAAAAACAAAAAAAACCATGTTGAATGTAAAATGTCATTGATTTCTTTCTCTATTTTTTTTGGTATTTTTCTTCTAATTTAATCAATTCCCTACTGTGTTGTAAATTCCAAATGTGAATGGGAAATAATCTCACCAGTACAATAATTAGCATGTAACCAGCAGATGAAGAAAACCCAGACTGCTGAGCTGATTGGTGAATGCTGACTGTTTTCCGAATTAATTTCAATAATCACATCTCCCATTAAAAAGAAGATGGGGTGGGGAGGAAGTCTTAAATTTTCGTCAAGCTCAATGTAGCGAAAAATGGTATGTGCAGTGTAGCTGTTCTGCATGTGATTAGAAAAAAGAGCTGAGGGAGGTTCTTGGAACTGAATTAGCAAGAAAGTATTGCTAATTTTGCAGCCAACTAGCTCAATTTCACCTGCTTTTTTTGGGGAGAGAAATAGAATTGTAAGTCAAATATCCATCATTGTATGTAGGTGTCTAACAGTAAATAGTATACTAGAAGAGGAAAACATTCTCTCGCAGTCATGCTTTGCTGCAAAATTCAAAAACAGGTCCAATGGAGACCATTGGTAGTGAAGTATTTTTACTGTGCATCCATCCAGCTCCCAAATATTTTATTCTTGTGCTTTGAAGGGAGAGATGGAAATTGGTGTTTGGGAAGGGGCGGTTTCAGGGCATCCAGGAGCTGCACACCCTCTTGGCACAGCAATCTGCAGCCCTGCTCTGCTCTGCCTTCCTCTCCTGCTTTTTTGGTTTTTTTTGTTTTTTTTTTTGTTTGTTTTGTTTTGTTTTGTTTTTTGTTTTGTTTTGGTTTTTTTTGTGGTTTTTTGTGGTTTTTTTTTGTTTTGGTTTTTTTTTGTTGTTGGTTTTTTTTGTTTTTGGGTTTTTTTTTTGTTGTTGTTGGTTTTTTTTGTTGATTTTTTTTTTTTGTTTTTGTTTCTGTTTTTGTTTTTGTTTTTTTTCTGGTTCTGCCCCAAAGGTAGGTGGTGTTTTGAGGAGGGAGAAATCCTCTCTCAGCCTTGATTCCTCCACGGTGTCACATCCAGACAGCACCAGGAAAGGTCACCTCTGCAGAGCTGTACCTGGCAGCTGCTCTAATTATGCACCTGAATTCACAGTCAGGATTAGCAGAGATGATTTTATCTCCTAATGATGTTTTTCCCCTCATGGCCATGGCCACCTCACCCTCAGGGCTTAATTTCCAACAGCAAAGCACAGGTGATGCTGCTGCCAGCTGTTGGAGCAGAGCATCACTTTGGAGATGCCTTTTCATTCCAGTTTGAACTCAATTTTAGGAACATTTGTGAAGTTGTGATAGAGCTTGGTGCTTGTAGGCTTAAAATCTTTTCACTTAGAAGTGCAGGGATGGTCTGCTGAAACCCCAGGCACACAGGAGGTGGGTCCGTGCTGTGCTGCAGTGGTGACAAATCCCGGAGTGTGTGATGGAGCCACCTTTTAATTAATGCAAAATGCTCACTGTGGCGTGAAGCTGGTGATGCCATGTGCTCCCTGTTTTCAATGTGGGGAATGACACCTGCCCAGAGCCACCTGTGGTGTGACAGCCAGGAGGGGCAGCAGCTCCCACAGAGCATCTCTTGTGTGTGCCACTCGGGTCCTCTCTTTCCCAAAGCCTCAGGATATGCTGGTGGATGGTATTATTGTCATATATTATTTAAAAAACAATTTGAAAAAGCCAGGCCAGCCCAAGTGCTTTGAAACAGAATTTGTTATTTTATCAATTTGTTATTTATTGGTGCACTGTGGGAAGGTCTGCAAGTGGATCACTATGGGATTTTCTTTGCATGTTTTCCTAATGTTAGAGACCATCTCAAAGAAGTATCACATTGTTTCATTTCCCCTCCACGCTTGATTTTTTTTTTTTTTTTTAAAAGCTGATGTCAACAGCCCTACAATAACCAGTGACTGAATATGCATATTCTACACTCCCTTTTTTTTGGTGAAAAACAAGATTTAGATGGCAATTGTGTTATATGTTTTAAACCACCTTACTGATGGCTTTTGCTTTTTACCTTTTTAAAATGGCATTAATCAAGTTAGAGACTGAAAAAAAAAAACAAAGCAGAGACTAAGAAAAGTCATTTGAGGTGAATAAACAAGTTGGCTTTTTTTGTTTAATGAAATCTCAAAAAATGGCCCACTGCCACTGTGTATGTTAAGGGTACCTTAAATACAGAGTGTCCTTCAGTGCTGACAGGCATCCCAAACACCTTTTATAATAAACCTCTAATTATACCTTAGGGACTTCGTAGGTTCTCTGGATTAGCTTGAGAATATTGCATTGAAATCAGGGAGAATATTTCTATTTTCTGTGTCTTCTGTGTGAAGCAGATTTAGAGCTGGACTTGGTGAGTGTGGTACAGAGTGATGTATTAATGGTGTGTCAGAGAGTTGTGCTTGCTGCTTCATGATGCAATTTTGGGGTTAAACTCTGTATTTTGGGAGCTACTTCCTGAATGCAGGAGTGTGGATTCCCAAATCCAGACCCCAGCTGAGCTGGTTGGAAAAGGTTGGGCTGGTGGCCAGTGCCTGCAGCCCATGGCTACCTCCTGATGTCTGCCTCTTGGGTCTCTTGGATTACAGCCCAGCACTCAGAACCAGAGACTTCAGTGAAAATCTCATCTTCTTAAAGGGAAACAAAACCTCCAGAGCTTTGTGGTTGTGGAGAAAAGCTGGAAAATGGGAATTCTTGGGCAGAGAGTGGTAGGGAGATGCATTAGCCTGGTTGTTTCCCAGTATCCCAGACTGGGAACAGTGCCATGGGGTCCTGGGCTTGACTTTTGGCTTTAGAAGTTGGCATGGCAGACACTGCTAGGTTGGTTCTTTTCTCCTCTGTTTATTTGTTTCTTCCCTCCTTCATTTTAATACTGTCTCCTGGGAGATTCCAGCTGAAGTCTATTAATTGCTGAGATGTTTCTTTTCCCCCCTGTCGTGGATGCTGGATCCAGTTTGGCTGCGAGTTCTTTTGGCACAAAGGGAGGAGCAGCAGGACAGAAGAGCCGTGCTTGTGTTGGGTGTGTGTTTGCATGTCCTGCAGAGGTGCCCTGAAGGTGTCACACACTGGTGGTTTTTGGGCTCAGAGGTGCCCTGAAGGTGTCACACACTGGTGGTTTTTGGGCTCAGAGGTGCCCTGAAGGTGTCACACACTGGTGGTTTTGGGCTCAGAGGTGCCCTGAAGGTGTCACACACTGGTGGTTTTTGGGCTCAGAGGTGCCCTGAAGGTGTCACACACTGGTGGTTTTTGGGCTCAGAGGTGCCCTGAAGGTGTCACACACTGGTGTGTTTGGGCTCAGAGGTGTCACACGCTCGTGGTTTTGGGCTCAGGGGTGTCACACACTGGTGTGTTTGGGCTCAGGGGTGTCACACGCTCGTGGTTTTGGGCTCAGGGGTGTCACACGCTCGTGGTTTTGGGCTCAGCCACACTCCCACAGCAGCAGCAGAGCCACTGCTCGGTGCCACCGAGCCTTGTCCCCCATTAGGAGCTCTGTGTGTGTGTCCCAGGTCTGGATGGACATTGCTGAATCACTGTGGGGTTTTACTTCAATTCATATTTCTCTTGCAAGACTAAGTTGGAGGTTTGTGAGATGGCTGATCTAATTCTTAGGGATAACTTTGGACAGCTGTCTGGTGGTCCAGAAACTCTTGGAGAGGTCTGGGAAGTTTCCTCCAAAAAGCAGTCACCAGTGGGACAGTTCCTTCTGCTTGGCCATCAGTCCTTGAAAATCTGGGTCACTTTGTCCTCCTACTTGAGAGATTTTGTCCAGAACTGTATGTAGACACTTGTCTTTTTTTTTTCCCTGATCAATCTGAGGTCCTCAGGAGATGAAGTCTCTCTTATGTTGATGGTCCCTGCGAGGGCATTTTTTCTCTCTCCAAGTATTTTGGAGCTCGTGATAAAATTGCAAGGCTTTGGCAGTGCCCATTTGGGTGCTATTTGTGTGCCAAACCCTGCTGAATACATCTTTTATCACAGATTTGTAACAGTAGCTGTTGGAGGGGAGCTTCACGGGAGAAATGCTTTCAGAAGAATGCTTTTGTAAGGGAACACTGTCCTAAAAAAAAAGAAAAAAAGGACCTTGCAGGCAAAAAAAGAAGAAAAACCCAACATTTTTCATGTGTTCATGTTGTAAAATTTGCCCATTAATTTGGGTGAATCAGGTTTTGCTTCCATTTCTAGACAATTTTGTCTGTCCTCTTTGTACAAACAAGCACTGTTATGCTCCAGGCTTTTTGGGGGGGAAGAAAAAAAAAAAGAAGACATTTAGGTTCAGCTAGGAAATGCCAGAATCTTTGTTTTGTGTAAGTCTCCCCAGGCTGAGCCCAGCCAGGTCCCTGCAGGAGCTGGGACTGGCACCCAGCTGGCATTTGCTCAGGCTGGCCCCGTGTGTGTGTGTGTGTGTGGAGAGCAAACTCAGAAGGTGGGTCTGTTCATCTGGCCCATCTTAATAGGAGCATTTAAGGAGAAAAAAAGGCAGGAGGGTTTCTGAGCAGTAGATGGGGTAGTGATGGAGGATGGATGGGCTCTGGTGTGCTCAGTTCTGGTCTCTGCTCGGGGTCCCACTGCTGGTCCCTTTGTGGCCACTGTTGAGTTGAGCTGTGTCTGGTCTCTGCAAGAGCCTATTTCTCAATGGCACAAACATAAAGCTTGTCCTCCCACATGTTTGCCTCACAATTATCTGTGCTTTTCCTTGAATAAAAGGATTTTTCATGGGAAAATTTGCTTTAAAATCACACTAGTGTCTGAAAGTGTTCTGGCTGCTGAGCATCCTGCCTCCAAGGAGGGGGAACATGGTGCTGTGTTCCATTTCCACTTTTGGTTTGGATCATCCTACATTGTTCTTGAGTAGCCATTTACTCTCCTTCCCATCTCTCTGGCACAGGAGCAAGAGAATGAAACATTAAAAGAAGAATGTGATTATAATCCTGTAAAAACTGTCAGAGGAATTTGGCAGTGGCTGCAGCTTGTAATACATAATATTATATTCATTTTTAAAAAAATGATTAGATTTCAGGCTGACAGTTTAAATGACGAGTCACCTTAGATATTATGGACAGTGTAAAGACTGTCAGTGTGCTTTTTTCTTTGCTAACTGTGGAGTTTTCAATGTCTGTGCACCCCCAAAAATAGGAACCTTTGTCTTTTGGCAAGCTGCATGTGGAAGCTGAGAGCAATGAGGTCCCTTGTATTAATAATTTGTATTATAATAGCATTGTCACTGCTGGCTCCCAGGCTTTTTTTATCCTTGAGTTAATGGCAGGGCTGCCTGTCAAAGGGAATTTTTGTTGGAAAAAACTTATTTTTGCTTTTATTGTCTCTTTGCTCCCACAAAACTCTGTGTGACTGGCACCAGTAACTGCAGCTGGGAGGGGCTGGAGATAAGGGCAGGGGAAATGTTCAGCCGTGTTATTGAATGTATTGACAGTTTAAATATGGTATTTGGTGAGGAAAGCAGATCCCGGGGGACTGACAGAGTTCCCCATCCCAGAATATCCCAGCTCACAGCAGGAGCTGAAACTAAAGATGCCAAAACCTCCAGGCAGTGCAGGAATGGAGCTGCAGCTTCCCACATCCTGCTGCAGGCCTGGGATTTTTGGATGAAAGGGAAACCAGAAATGCTCTTCTGCTTCCTCAAACTGGATAATCACATGGGTGATCAGAGCCTTGAGTAAAACATGGAAAAAAGTGATTACTGCTCTCAAATAATAGATAAATTTATGTCTTCGTGTCTCCTATGGTCCTCAGAGCATCCTTTGGGCAGTGAGATGAAAATGAGAGGAGTAGGAGTGTGTTGTTTCCTTTACTTGGATGAGAAGCTGACAATCATTTGCTGACTTTTAATGCTCCATGTTGTATATACCTATTTGGTTGTTTTTAAACACAACCTGAATAGAATTTGAAATTTTTGAAACTCTGCAAGAGGAATTTTTAGCATCATGGGAATATTCCATAATTCCTTCTCTTTGCAATGGAAAAAAAATATTCCAGTAGACATGGATTGGACCATGATCTGCTTGTAAACTCTTGGATGTTGGGCATAAAATTTAGCTGAAAATGAACATCAGCATGAGAAGTAGTAGTGTGTATAAGGACAGGGAAACCTTGTCTGGTTCTGGCAGGAGACAGGAGAAGAGTTTGGCTGGAGGAGATCCAGAGAATTGTAAGGAGATTGACTGGAAATGTAGAAATCCGTGGTCTGAACAAACCTGACCTGTTTGGCTCTGGATGGGAGAAGAGCAAGGCAGGAAATATATCTTCAGGTGCCTAAAAAGGAAGGGGTGGTTGCTCTCTATGTACACAGTGGGAAGAGTAAGAGGTCACAGTCCTAAAATTGTAGAGAAAAAAAAGTTCATATTAAATATTGGGCAAAATTAGGGCAGTACTTTCCCTGAAAGTAACAAGAGGATTTGATGGGCTGAAGAGCTTGTGGAGCATCAGTTGTTGGAGGTTAAAACAGCTTGGAAATACCTTTCTGATATTTCTTGATGGTCATTGTTGCATGAGGAAGATGCAGTTTATTCCCCTGCAGTGGGAGTTGTCTCACTGCTGTCCTGTGTTCCCTTCTCTCCTGGCCTGGAGTGGTGAGGCTGGAGAGGGTTGGTTTTGTTCTAAAATAAGCAAGAGATGAGAAATGATGTTCTGTGGCTTAAAATTCAGGCCTTTAAAAAACTGAAGTGACTAAACATGCATGCCTCCCTAGAAGAGCAGATGTTGCCTAGGAATATTTTATGCTCTTTGGTTCTGAAACTGAATGTTATGGACATTAAAATGTGCAACTTGTCTCTCTCAGTGGTGAAGCTTTTCCAGGACAATGGTTCACTTGAGTTGGAAGAGACAGAGGGAAGAGTGAATGATGTTGCCTTTAGTACAGCTATTTCTCTTTAAAGAAATATCAGTGGAGTTCCCAGCTCTGTAAATACTGGGGAAATAGAAACATTCACTTTAGAGATCCTGAATGGTAACTTGTCAGTCCTTTAATTGTACCTTGGGAATGCTAACTTTTTAAAATCCAGAAGCAGCAGAGGCTGCAGGGCCAGACAGTGTCTGCTGGGCAGTGTCAGAAGGTCTCACATGTCTGAGAAGTTTCCTCCAGGTCCATGTGGACACCTCAGGAAGGAGGAAAGCTGGAGTCTTGCAAAGTGCCTTCACAGCTCAGCTATTTCCTAGTTCTGAGAGCAGCAGGAAAAGGTGAAGCATCCCTCAAAGCACCCCCTTTGGAGACTGATGGGCAGGGGAATTGTTTTTGTCTTTTTCTGTTCTTCCTCAGCCCAAGCTCTGTCAGGATAGAGGTGGGCTTGGGGCTGCTGTGTCTGCTTGTGTGAGTCTCAGGTTGAACCAGGCTTTGCTCTGCAAGGAGGCTTTATTCTGGGACAGCCTAGTTCCCTTTTCAGCCACATTAAAAAAAATCCCAAAAGAGAGCAAGAAGATCTGTTTAGATCCCGAGAGAGCTAACAGCTGTCAAAAAAAAAAAAAAAAAAAATCTGAGGTGGGTTGTCAGGTCAAAAGAAAACAGAATAATCTCTATTTTTGAGCCTTTGCAGTGGTTTTAATTTTGAAATGTTGTGTCCCTCAGTGGATCTCACACAGGGGTGCTGCTGGGGGGCTGGAGTTTCTCTCTCCTCTTTCATGAGCCCACTGGTCCAGCTGGCTCAGACATTGCAGTGTTAAACCTCCAGGTATAGTAAGATAGCTCAGTGTGTGTGTTGAATTTGCTTTTTGGGAAATATATTCTCCATTCTGGAACTGTTTGCAGATTTCGAGCTGCTCAGTCAAGCCTTGGGGAGCCGTAAGGACAGCAGTGGGATGGGAATGATGGCTGTGGTTCTGGCAGACACTGCCAAAAGCTGAGACAGAAGGACCTCAGTGTATCTTGGCTGTTGGATGCTGGGATTTTAATATCTGAAAGAAATTAGGGAAAAAAGCATGCCTTGGTTGTCCTTGTTGCTGTTCCAGTTTCAGTGATAAGCAGCTGAGCTGTTTGCATGTTCTGCTCCGAGGAAACCCCAGTCCCTGCCCCCTCGCCCCAGCTCTCTGTGTGTTATTCTTGAAGCAGCAATTCCAGGGAATTCAGGGAGGAGCTGCCAGGGAAATCATGGCTCATGGTGCCAAATTTGCAGGGGCTTTACTCCATATTTCAGAAGGAGGTTTTGGGAGACTCAGATTTATCTCTGCCTCCAGCTTCAGTTTCTATTTAAGCCACCTTTAATTTCTAGAATCGCAAAGCTGTTCTGACTGCTGTGATCGAGGTCACTCTTTAATTTGGGTACTCCAAGGAATGCAAAATCTTGTTTGTTAAAGTCTTAGGCGTATGCTGAATCCCTAAAGGAGTGTGTGAAGGATATTAAATGTACCATGGCAGAGGGAGAGGAGCAGCACTGTTACAGGAGGAGAAATTGCAGATAAGTAGTGCTGTTATCACTCTGTTTGGGAGGTGCTGGGGTTGTGCAAGTCAATGTAGGACATTTACACAAATTGCTGGAATAAAAACCCACTCCATCAGCAGTCTAGTATTTATTTCTTATTATATGTTAAATTTTTTCTGGCATAGCAAAGTTTGTCACCTGTTATGTCAAGGTCTCGGCATTCAGTGCTGGGATCTTTCCAAGTGTGCTGAAACCTAATTGGTTAGGGGAAAGCCTTCCCTTCATTTTAGGGGAGGAAAAAAAGAAAAGCGAGGAAAAAAGAAAAAGCTGTGGCATCTAGCAGGCATTTAAAGCATTTTTTCTTGTTCTCTCAAGTCTTGTGATTTGCCAGACTTAGGCCTCCTGATTTTGTTTCTCCCTAGTTCTGGGCTTGCTTTGCTTTTCCTGTGAATTAAATTGGGAGAATAACATACAGCAAATAATGTATAACAAATAACATAGAGCAGCAGGCACTGCAGGTCTGAGGAAAGCTTTTTCCAAGCATGGTTCTGCAGCAGGGAGCGTTGGGACACCTGAGTACTTAGTGAGGGAAAGCATTTGTGTCCTTCTACCCTTGTCCAACTGCTTTGCCTTCTTTTTTATTGTTATTCTTTTTTCTCTTTAAATCCTGCTGAGTTTGGTCTGCAAAATTACAGCCACAGTGGAAATTTCTTGTCTGCAGGATGCTGGATGGGTTTGGGGAGCCCTTTCCTGAGTTGCAATGCATCTGTGCCAGTTATTTGGTGAGATCTCTCTGTGCCACTTACTTTCTTAATCCAAGAAACTCAACAGCTGTGTGCAAAGCATGTGGTCAGCAGGATCCAACCTGAGAAGCAGAGCAGTGAGGCTCTGGCAGGGAACTTTAGGGACTGGAGCTGGCTGAAGCACAGGGACACTTGACAGAATCACAGAATGGTTTGGGTTGGAAGGGTCCTTAAAGATCACATAGTTCCAGCCTTCCTGCCATTGGGCATGGGGCACTTGGGACATGCTGCTGGGAGGGGAGGACCTGCCACTACTCAGTCAGGAGCCACAAACAAGTTTAAATTTTCCTTTACTTGGGCAATCACAGCCTAATTTTCCTGGGTTTCATCATTGTTACAAGCTCTGGCTCACCTTTTTCCGGGGTGACTCTGTTTTTCAATATGCTGTTTTCTCCCCTAGTCTGAACTTAATCCCAGAAATCCACTTGACTGGTTATCTCTTTAAACAGTAAGGTTTAGAAATATGTGAAGGTGGCTCTGCTGCTTCTCCAGCAGTAAAGGAGCAGGGATTGGATGGCAGTGGGGGGAAATGAAGGGGAGAAAAGAAGGCCACAGCTATGAGCAGAGCTGCATGTTATATTTAGCTGCTGCTGTGGCAGTGGCAGTCAGGGTGCTGTGGCTGCTGCTCTAAATATATTCTGGCCAGTTGAGGTTTCCAGCCCTGTAATGGACCAAGTCCACAGGGAGCTGGGCAGCAGTGTCACTGGCTTCCAGCACACTGCAGCTGGGGGATTGCTTTCACTGGGTTGAGAGCTTGGTGATTAATTCAGCAAACTTGTTTAACTTCTCATAAATAATGTCTTTACTAATTGAGAGGGGGGGGGAAACCCCCAAGATGGGTGTTTGGGGTTTTTCAGTGGGGATTTACTGTGGAAGCATGGCAGAGTGGGCACCTCAGACTGATCAGTGTTTTATTTTTGCTTTTAGCCTTTGCTAACCAAGGGCTGCCTTCTCCTTCAGGGTGCAGCAGTAATTTTTGGTGTAATGTCTTCTCTTCCAGCCCTGAATCCTGGTCCTACTGAGGCAACTGCAGGCACTTTAAAGATGTGGGTGAGCACAGAGCGGGGGCAGGAGAACGACAGGCTCAGGACGTGGTCCCCCGTGCAGGTAGGACACTGCTGTCACCTCGGCCACTGGGTATGATGTGGATCTTTCTGTCCTGTGCAGCCTGGACAGGGAAATGTGGTGTATTCCAGCGTATGGCAGAGATCTCTGTGCAGGCTGTTGGAGCCTGATGGCTGAAGGAAGTGATCATGCAGTGATTGGCTCCATTGCCTTGAGAACAGGGGTTGCTCTGTGGTCAAATCAAGTTTGGCTTATGCTTCCAGGTGTCCCTGAGAAGGGGACAGTTTTTATTTTCTTTGCTTTTGGATATCACCCCTTGAAAAAAACCCGAGTTCAGGCAGCCTGTGTGTTTATACTCTTCTCCTGGCTGGCTCCCCTATCTGTGTGCTAGTCGCTGATTTACTTTATTTCCATATAACTTAATAAATATCCATCTGTCCCATGGTGTGGATGAGGGGTCAGGAGAGCGATGCTTTTTCCCTTTGGCTTCTGTGGATGGAAGAAGTGTGCTTGGAAATAGCACTCCAGTTTTCCATTACACCGTTCCAGGCTTTTGAAGAAGAAATTGGGTCTCATAGCAGAGCCAAGCTATTTTATTTGTACAAAAAGTAAGCTCCATGGTTGAACATTAGTGAGCAGACTGGTGGGGAATTTGTTCACCCAATTCATGGCTGTGTGATAAATGAGTATCCCCGTGGAAATGGGGATTTTCAAACCCTAGAGTGGTTTCTACCCAGCTTGTGCTGCATCTGGAGACTGCTTGTTTCTCTTTTTTATTAAATAATCAGTGTTGGGAGTACAGTGACTGGACTGATGCTGCTTGCTGCAGCTTTCCTGACACACTTCCAGTTCTGCAGCCTCTTAAACTGGTAGGAATAAACTAAGGCACCCTGCTGAAGCATGTGATGTGCTGGGATCCACGTGTACCCTCAGCCCTCTGAGAGCTGTCCTCCTTGAAATTCCCTCCGTTAATTGCATCTAGGTGGGTCCTCAATATCTTATGGCACTAATTGTGCAAATGCAGTGAACATTGGTTGTCTGGCTATTATAAACAGAGAATTTTGCAGGAGGAAGAGGGTGAAGCTTTTGTAGCTTTGCTCTGCCTTTGTAAACAGGGTTGATCTCTTAGGAGAGAAAGGAGGGAGAAGGGCATTAAATTTTATATCCCTTGATATCTGCCACAGAAAGAGAGCGATAAGGGATGTGGATGGTTCGTGTGGAAGGTGTCTGAGTAAATAAGAAGGATTACTTTGTGTTCCATCTGCAGAAAAATACATTGTTCATTACTGAAGGGCCAGCACCCAGAGGTGGGTTGTAGCAGTGTGCCATCCTCCCTGCAAGCTCATGGTCCTGTGTTGGCCCACGAAGGCTTTTCAGTATCTTTTCAGGGAGCTTTAAGAACAAATGGAGGATCTTTGCTGTAGAATCGGACCCTTTCTCTCTGTTCCTCCTTTTCCCCCACCCTCCTGTGTTGTCTTATCCCTCCCAATTCATTTGTTTTTAAAACGATTTTGCCATTGTGTGCATCAATACGTGCATGGCCTGTCTTGTTTTTCTCTTGGCCTGAAAGTGCAAAGCAAATCTGTTTATGGTTTTGGTGAGCTAATTCTTCCCCACCCTAGATTTTTAAATAGACTCTTTCTTTACCAAGCCTGCAAAGCTTGCAGGATGTATTGAAGTAATGGGAAAAATATGTTGTGTGTTAACCTTCCTTTTTTTGTAAAACTTTATTTACAAGACCCTATTCCTGGCAGTGCATCTGGGAAGTGATTATCTGGCTGCTGGAGAAATTAGAAGACTTTGAAATAGCAAAATGGGCGTTTAATGCATTCGGGGAGGAAATGTTTTGTGTTTTCCACATTCAGCGCTTGAATTGTGAAGCAAAGTCTAGTGAGTTGTGCTCAGTTGTCCCTTTAATTATTTATCTTCTCCTGCAAATCCCAGTTTCAATGCTTGGCTGTTCCCTGGGCTGTCTGTTACCTTCAAACAGGCTCCTCCAAGGCAGCTGCTGACCCAGACCTTGCAGCTGAAGGTAAGAGCAGCAAGGAATGCTCTTGGCCTGTAAATAGTGCCTTGGATTAAGGGCTTGGTATGTCACTGGTGTGTTGGAAATGTTATTTTTGCCTCTTGATTTCATCCTTCCTGCGAATCCATCTCAGACCTGTCTGTTTAGGTTAACAATCTTCTCTGCATCCTTGTGGGGGTTGCAGAGCTCTGTGTGCCGAGTTTTGGCTGCTGGAGGCAGAGCTCAGCTGGAGAAGCCCCAGGGACACTCCTGTCCATGATGCCTGGCTGCTGCCTTGCTTCCCAGCCCTTGTGCTGGCTCTCTCCTGTAGCCTGCCCTGCCACAGCACCTCCTCACCTCCAGCCTGGCTGTGAGTTAATTCTAGTGAAAACCGTGAGCTGCTTGTGGCTGGCCATGGGGCAGGAGCTCTCTATGCAGATGTGGGGCTTTGTGCAGCCTGCTGTAGGGTTGGTGTCCCTGACCATGGCAGCAGGGCTGGACGAAGATCATCTTTAAGGTCCCTTCCAATGTAAACCATTCTGTGATTCTATGACCATTACACGTGCAAATGCACTTCTGCAGCCCCAGCTCTGTAGGGCTTGGCTGAGGCCTCTGGGTGCTCCTGTAACATAAATAAGCAGGAGTAGGATTTCAAAGCAAGCAAATTTTTGACATAGTTGATGTCACGCCTCTTCAGCCCTGTGTTTAGGGCCCAAGGATCTGCAGGCCCACAGCTGCTAGTTTGATCTTGTTGCTAATAACCCACTGGAGGTGTTTCTGCTGAGCTGGTTCTTGCAGAAGGCTGAGGGGTTCACCCTGATCTGACAGCGTTGGGAAAGACAGGACCTGTGGTGGGAGAAATATGAGGTGCCTTCACAAAACTGGGTGCCCTGTGTGAAGCTGCAGCCCTGGACATTCTCCTCGCTGGGGTTTATGGTGTGGAGTGACAGCAAGGACTTGTGGTGAGTAGCCTTAAAGCAGAAAGGGATGGGGCAGGGTTATCCCACTCATACAGCCTCTCCACCTGGAGCCTCTGCTCTGCCAGTGAAGAACAGATGGGGAAAAGAGATTTCATTTCCTCACCCTGAGAGGTAGATTTTTCACAAGAGTTTCGTTCACCTGCAAATGTGCAGCAGAGCTCAAAGCAAAGAATTCTCCACACAGAGGCTTTGCAAAATAAGATTGTCCTTTATCATGTAACTTGGTAGCACATGGGGTTTCTTTCTGTAACAGAGTCTTAGAAGAGGTGAAATTCTCTCTTTTTTCCTTTTCTCGCTTTCTGTTAAGCTGGTGGTGTTGCTGCTCCCTAGGAAGGTAATGGCTGGGAGCTGGCACTGACCAGTGCCCCTCAGTCCCCAGGCAGGAGCTGTAGCCCTGAGCATGGAGCTGTGAAGCCTCTCTTACCTGCCCTTTTCCTAGCTCCCCATTCAGTATGTGTAACTGTAAAGATTCCCAACTTGCAGAGCAGATGGAGTTTTCCAGATGCCCTTGTATCCTTTTCCTTCATTCCTTCCTTCCTACTCTTACTTCTTACTGACCTAATTGCTCAGGACATGTATACAATATCAGGGTGACAAATTAAATTGCTTGTACTCAGAAAGATGAGGCCATTGGATGCCTAAATGCTGCATAAACTTTTGGCTAGCCCCACACTAACAGTTTTGACTCCTGCCCCTCACTTTGGGAAAGGCAAATTCCGTCCTGCGTGTCCCTTTCCAAACCTATTGCCCAACACTTCCACTATTTGTCATCAGCTGGAAAGGATCTGAGCACTGCAGATATCCACAGATGTGGTTTGATTGTCTGTTGTGTTACAAACCACATCTGTGATTTGCTGCTCCTCTTTGCAGGGCTTCTCCCCGTGCTGGGGTTTGGGATGTGCAGTGGTGCTGCAGTGGCTCTGCTGTTCCTCTGGAGCAGCCCCAGGAAGGCACTGGGCTCCAGGAGCAGCCAGGTTGGATGTTCTGGAGATGCCTTCAACCAGCCCTGTCTGGCAGGGGTGCCCTGAGGCTGGGGAAAGCTCCAGTGGAGGCTGTGTCCAGTCTCTCTGCATGGACTGGGGTATGCCTGAACAGGTTTTCTTTATGAAGGGAAGGAACTGTGCCTGTGGCCTGTGGAAGTTTGGATAAAGTCCATTCTGTTGTTTTGTACCAACACAAACTGGTGGCACGTCAGGTTCAAGGAGAGGCTGCTGCAAAGGGAGAGGCTTTGGCTCTGAGCTAAGGCTGCAATATTCTGTGTCATCAGAGGTATTTGTGAAAAAAGATGCAGAGCCAAGGTGAAATAGTGAATTCTTACTCACCACCTTCAAACTGTGGACTGGAGGCCACTCTTCAAAACAAAATGATTCACTGGGAAGAAAAACAGCTTCTTATTTCCCAGCTTGATCTGGAGCTTTGTAATCACTTTGGTGGTTCAACTGTCTGCAGTGCTCAGGAGTTGTCTGTTCCAGCACACTGAGCATGCTGCAAGTTCTATTTTATTTCCAAAACAGCTCTTTAAGCATGTTGGCCTGTAAGGGAAACTCATAATAATTCCCTCTGTCAGTATAATTCAGTGGCAGTGCAAAATAGGAGGGTGTCTGACTAAAGGTGAGCCATTAAAGGGTGATTTCTGATAAATAACAAGACTGGGGACTCACAAGTCCTGAGTCCAATTACTGACTTTGCTATAAGCTTCCTGTGACCTTGGGCGAGTTATTTAAAATTGCTTTGTGCCTCATTTCCCTTTCTGTAACACACTGGTGACAGCATTTCCCTTCCAGCCAGGAGCTGTGTCAGTGGGAAAGTGTCTGCACCCTTTTCCACAGCTGCTGTGTGAAGAGCCTGGATGGACTAGGAAGCATGACCATCTCAGGGACCTCTCTCCTGTAGTCCTGGGGAAAACAGAACAGGGTGATCAATTTAAAGAGAATATGTTCCATTAGGTCCTGGGGCTCCTGGCACAACTGCACTAGCAAGGTGGTTATTTTTATTTTACAGCTCTCCTTGAGCTGTAAAGTCTTCCTTAGCACTGCTCTCAGCTGTTGAGCTTTAAATTGATGACCAGTTTGGGCAGAGCAGGTTTCTGGTGCTCCTGTGCTGCCTTTCTGCTTTGAACCTGTGTGAATGCTAAGGAGAGGTGATGGCTTTGGGGATAAAGATGATGGCACAGGGTCCTGCTCCCATGGCAGTGTGTAGATAGACCTTGGGCAGATAATTTCATCTCTCCCTGCTTCTTCCCTGTCTGCTCCCTCCAGTGTGGGGTAACAGCATTGACCACCCCTTTTACTACTCCATAAATGTCAGAGAAGCTTTCCAGCATGCCTGAAATGTGCTAAAACCTCGTGGTTGGAATAGCAGACATCTGGGGGTAAGAAGGGGCTGTCTGTCTGCTGTGTGGTGCTGTGAAGGCTCCCTGCCATTCCCATGGGATAAGCTATACACATGAGGGCTGTCCAGGGGGAGCTGCCTCTGTTGCAGGTCCAGCAGAGTTGAGGAGTGATGCTGAGCCTCCTTTGTTCTGGGGGCTGCAGCTCCTCTTCCCTTTGCCATATCCAGGGGTGGCTCTGGGAGAGCCACCAGCCTGAGACCCCCATCCTGTGACAGTGAGTGAGCTCCAGCTGGTGTGGGATGCTGTGATTGGATGGAAATGATCATTTTTGGGATGTGGCAGAAAATCAGGCCTCGTGGTGGTTGTGGGTGGGAAAATGCTCTTGGGGAGTATCTGACTATCCAGACATATTAAAAATACTGTTACCTCTATTTCCCTCTGGTCACACAGCTGGTCCAGTGGCTTGTGCAGGCTGTTGAGAACCAGCAGTGTGAATTGTGGCCACTCTTTCATCTTTGGTGTGAATATATAATAGAAATTTCTATCACCATGCAAGAGGCATGGCCCAGCAGCTGGAAAAATCCATCTATTTTGGACAGAAGCTTTGCTTTCATCTCCATCCTTCTCTTCCCAAGAGCCAAAATCTCAACCCCCTTCTCCTTCAAGGTATTCTGAGTTACTGACTGTCCTGCTGGGTGGGATGCTGCAAGGCTGGCAGCATGTGGCCTCCAGGGCACAGCAACAGGCTGGGACTCCTTCTACACCAGAGACTGTAAATGTCTGGCTGTTCCCTCAGACTCTGCCTGTAACTAGGAGTAAAAATGTCTTGAACAGCACCTGACACTAGTGAAAGGGAAGAAATTGAATTTTCAATGTACAGGATGTGGTATCATTAAGCACTTCTGCTGTCTAACCCTCCTGTTTTTCCCTTTCATGGTTTGTGTGATCTTCCTGCTGGGCCAACAAACATTTAAGGCTGTGGATTTTTCCCCAAGTTGTGAGACTTTTAGTTGTTCAAGACACTTTGTGTGTGGGGGAGGGTGAGCTCCAGACTAGTGTGTGTGGAAGATCACATGGATGTATGACTTCTAAAAGTCTTTAGGGCTGTCTGTTGGGGGATCTTGGAGCTTTGGAGAAAGGCTTTGCACATGTCCCTTGGAAAATTCTAAAATGCCATGGAAATATCTAATGACCAAAGAAGGGAGGGATGTGGGGAAGATGTCAGACAACAAGGAGGAGGCTGGCAGCAATTTCCTAATGGAGCTGAACACTGATGTCCTCTGGGGTTTGGCAAGTGACTGTAACCTGAATATCCCAGAGACAGGGAGCTGCCATCCCGTGGGACCTTGAGTCATTTAAACAGTGAGGGTGTCTCCTGCACTAGCAGCTTCTCAGCACTCACCAGCACTTGCAGGTGATGGTGAGACTTGTGCCTTATTTTAGAAGGGTGGAGAGGATGAAGGATGCAGATAGGAGCAGCTGGCCATGAATTCTGTGTGTTGCCCCTGCAGTTGCTGATTGCTTTTGATGTGAAAACAGATGGTCCAGAAGAAGCCCAAAGGCAGTGGCAGTGCAGCTCTGCAGTGCTTTGGACAGTGCTGCCAGCACATCCCCAGCTGTCCCTGGAAGGTGTGTGCAGTGTTACAGCAGTGATCCATGGAGAGCTGTCTGAAGGAGCCCTGCTGCTCTCTGCTCTGCCTGTCTGGCCCTTTGGGAAGCAGCTCCATGTGATGGCTCATGGAACTATCACAAGGGTGCTGCTCTCCTGGGGTTTCTCTGCAGAGCTGCCCTGTCTCCTCCTGACAGGATCAGGGACAAGTCCTGCAGAGTGTGAGTGCTGTCCCCCAGATCCCTGATGTGGGAGGCATCTATGCCCTTAATCCTCTGCTGTGGGTGATTATGGGCTTGTGCATGGAGGGAGTTCCTGCTGTCCTGAGCCTTATCCAGCGTGACACACTGTCATTTTGGTGCAGTATCATTACAGTGCTCCCAACTCTGTTCATTCTGAGCCCAAAGAAGAGGGCAGGTGCCTGGGGGAACATGTTCCCCTACCCCGACTGTGATTTGGGCTGCTGGCCTAGAAATGAAATGCTCCATCATGGCATTACCAGTGGGTCATCCCCATTCCTGTGTTTGCAGGCTGCCTGCTGACACAGCATGGATGTTTTTACCTTACTGTCCCCCGTGCTGACTCCTGCAGTTTACTTTATCCTGCTGTTTTCTTAGTGCTGTGAAACAGAGTTAATAATGTTGCTGTGCCCTTTACCCTAATGAGGATAATGAATGTTTTAGACTGGTGTAATGAGACCATCCCTTCATTTTTTTCTGAAAAGCCAGGAGGGATTCTTGATTTCTGTCTTGCTGAAGTTATAACATAGTCTGCATTTCCTTTGGTATAAACCAGGAATATTTCTGTTATTTATGGGACAATTTGCAATGAGAACTTTTCCATGTTCATTTGAAGGGCTGAGAAATTTAAAATTTGCAACAGATGGATTTTCTCCAAGGTTAAGTCAGCTCTAAGGAAATGACAGTCTTTGTATGGCAAACTGATTTTTTTTTTCATTGAGTCGTATTTCATTTCATTCCCTCATTCCCATGAAGGATGTTGTTCCCCTCTGCTAGTCCTGTACCCAGTCTAACCTAAGCTCGTGCAATTGTTTGTGAAGGGTGGGATGGTTTCAGGAGGGCAAAATGCAGCAGTCAGCTCTCCTGTGAGCACTGTAATGATAGAAAACAGGCAAAAATCCTTTTTGTTTTCTCTTAATCACTCCCCTTTGTCACCTGTCTGCAGGTCTGATTTGGCAAATAGAGCAGCTATTAGTGAACTCCCCACCCCAGTGGGGTAACAAAGTCTCTTTGCACTTGTATGAACGTACAAAATACTTTAAAAAGTCATTTAATACAGCTATTGGAGATGTACTAGTAGGTTCACATCTGGCTGCATACACAGAAAATGAGGATTTCCTTGGGCTGTCATTTCTAGGGGTGGATTTTTGAAGCCTGTGGCCAGGACCTGAAGATAGGTTTGCTACCGGTTGGGGGTAATTGGGCTGTACTTGCATAATGATAGTTATTTCCTTCTTCTTCTATCTTAAATTTGATTTATAAGACCGTGCTGCAGTGTGACTTAAAGCTTTAAGTGTTTGTCTCTGCTGGCAGTTGGCAGTGTATTAGCTGTGATTCTTTACAGAAATAAGTGTTCAGTGTTGGAGCTAAATTGAATAATATGGTGGTGTTTGTGTCTTAATCTTCCAAATAGCTCTGTTAAGTTTGCTACATTGATGTCTGAAAGGCTTAAAAATAATAAACTCCATTGTATAGAGCTTTGAATACAGAGTGGAAGCTTAGTAATTGCTGGCAGTTCATGGGCAGACTCACTAAAACATGGCAAGGAGGCAATTCTCCCAGCACGCCTGAATTTTTTAAAAGAATCTCCTTATATCAAGGTCAAGTGATCCACAAGGTGCAAAGTACATAAATAAGAACTCAGGCTTGCAGGACTCAGTCCAAAACCCCAAACCCTTTAGTTGCACTGTCATATCAATTTAAAACACCTTTTGTCTTCCTCATCGGTCTGCTGGGAGCTGTTTACATCCCCAGCTTTAGGGCAGGATAGGGGGACTGGGCTCATCTTGGTTGTCAGCAGAGAGCTGAAGTCCTGAATCCCCATCCCAGTTCCCAATCTTTTGTTTTTCGTAGGAAGTGGAAAAAAAACCCTCAATACATGGTGGTTTGTTTCTTTTTAATGAGGTTCTCAGGGAATCGAATGTCAAAGGAAAAACTCTGAAATCAGGGATCTGGCTTTGCTGTTTTTTCTCAAAAGATGTCTGTAGTTCCCCTGCATCCTTGTGAATGAGTTTTTAAATGAGGAGTTGCAAAGAGCAGCTAAGGAAAGGCTGGTTGGACTAGCTAGCAGGCATGATTTAAAAAACTAACAAAAAACCCCCAACCAACCAATCCCCCCTCCCCCAGACAACAAAACAAAACAAACAAAAAAAAACCAAAAAAATCAACCCCAAAACAAAACAGGAGAGGGAAAGGAAGAGAATGTGATTTGTTTATCACAACTGAACTTGAAACTAATTTTAAACATCTGTCTTCTGAGAGTAAGGAAATTCCTTTAGCTTGCAGCAGTAAATAACTGGGATGCTTTCAGCTCACAGCTGATCTAGAGAATGGTGAGTTTTCAACAATAATTGACTCTCCAGTAAGGCCAATCCATTCCAAGTGTCACTAAACAGCTGGAGGAAGAGGAGAGTCCTGACTGGCACGGTTCATATCACAAATAACCCTTGAACTTTGTTCTGTTTCTCTGAGTTGTGTCCAGAATGTCTTGACAAATGGTTTTGAACAAATACAGTTTCTAACCAAGGAGGAAATGACCAGGATTGCATCTGGGTGGCAGGTGCATGATCCAGATACCCAGATTTTGCCCAGAGAGATCTAAAATCAAGTCCCAAATCCATTTTTCTCTTGCTATCAATCTGAAAACATATGGTGGGTATTTCAGAGAAAGGGAGAAGATTGTTCCCATGGGAACTCCTGGGGGTCAGTGAATGAGGGTGTGGTGGTAGGGATGGTGTTGTTCTCCATGCCAAGCTGTTCTTGGCAATTGAGTGGTGAAGGATTTAATGCTGGCTGTGGTGAGCAGGGTTTCTGAAGCTCAGCTTCTCCTCATGCTCATCTCAGCAAAGGGTTTGGCTTTGGCTTTCAGAGATACTGAGCTGTCTTATGGTCTGCCCTTCTCTATGCCAGCAGGGCCTGTCCTGTGCAGTCCACTTGGGACTTCTGGAAGTCTGTCACTTATGTAGGTGCTAAAAAGGAATTGAACTTATTTGGGAACTGGTGTTCCAGCTGAAGGAGCTGAGCCCTTGCCAGTCTGACCATATGCTTCTGAAGTCCTTGTGGTTCAGTGCTTTAGTCCAGGATATTGTCTATTTAAGGCAATGGAAGAAAACCCTGTCCCACTCTTGCAGATTAGGTATGTGAACTTTAAGCATCAGGACCAAATGGTAGTTCTAGAATTAGACGGTGTCCCTAATTTCCCTCTTCAGTTTTAAGTGGATGCAGCATTCTTCACTTACAGCCTCAACTGTTGTGTTGCATTGTTGTATGGGGTTGAACATCTGCCCCTTCCAGCCACAAAAGTGGCTGTGTTCCAGTGGTGCGTGGTTTCTTTCTATTCAGGGATCCTCTGAGGCCTGGAAAAGCTTGAGTATTAGGCATGACATACTGTCAACTGCTGCAGATCCCCCTGGCTCCCTGCTCCCAACATCTGCAAGGCCAGAGTTGTCCATCTTGCCTTGTCCATGTACAGTGCACAGAGCAGAAAGACCCAATTCCTTCAGCTGCTGCTGCTGAGCAGGGAATGGGGCCTCACCAGGAACCTGCCCATCCTATGCAAAGGACATTAGTGGTCCCAGCCTGTAGCAGAAGAGAGGGAAGAGCTATCACCAGCTCCCTCAGGAGGGCTGTGTTGCTGGGACCTCAGTGCTGGGATCTTTCCCCACTTGCAGCAGCTTGGAGGGGATGCTCACCCTCCATCCAGCAGCTCTGCTGTAGCTGTGCTGTCCTGCAGGGTGGCAGGGCATGGAGCAGGCAGAGCAGCAGGCCTGGCAGGAGCACAGTGCACCACATTAAAGATTTGGATGCTATAGCAGAGCCGTGGTGAGGGACAAGGTGCCTATCTCACACAGGTCTCTCAGCCCAGTGTTTTTTTCCCTGCAGCATTGTTTCCCTGATTGACTGGCGTTGGCTTGGCAAAAGCCTTTTGAATATTCATTTGGCTGACGAGAGATGAGAGTGCAGTAGCTCCTTGAAATCAGCTTGGGGAGGGGAAGCAAATAAGACTGCCTTTTTCTCACTCCTAGTGCTACTTGAACTCTCAAATGCATGCTTCACATGGATAAATGATTGCGGAGGCCTCAGCCTACCTAACAAGCCTGCTGTTGTACAGCAAAAATTATAGTGCTTGCATACTTGCCATCCTCATTTAAAAGCCCATTCCTCATTAATATCACTTTATACATATTACTGCAGCTCGAAGTGCCATTCCTCTTCTTCCCACCCATTTCCTTGTCTGGCTGTGACATACAGGAACTACACCCAGTGCTTGACTCGCCTCTCCTGACCTTTTGTAACTTGGCTTCAAACTCCTTTTTTTGGGTCTTTTGCAAAACACTGTCAGAAGGGAAAAATCCTTTGTTAAAACACAGCCAACTCCTGCCTCAACGTGGAACAGTTTGTTCTGCTGAAAGAATGAGCCAGTTCAGTGAGCAGAAAAACATTGCCATAAACCAGCGGGCTCAATAAGCTGCAAAAGCCATCGGCTGCGCGCAGGGTCTGAAAGGAACGACTCTGAAGCAGAATTCATGGGGATGGAAAAAAATAATCCACGATCCCAACCTGCCAAACCCTGTTTCTTTGCTTTCTGACAAAGTATTTTGTAGTTTTCTTTTTGGTTATAGCAACTGTAAGTGGAGGAATGGTAGCTGAGGCTGAGCCAGGACGTAACGCGGCTCTCGAAGCTGCATATTGCAAAAGGACACGGGGGATGAAGTAATCCAAAAATGCTCAGCTGGGAAGGGGCTGCAGCACTCGGAGTCATCAGGCTGTGCTGCAGATGATCAGCTCCAGCGCCTCTGGTACTGTTTAGTAGCTTGGTTTAGTCCTTCCCACCCACATCTTGTTTTAAAGCTCTGGGCACTCTTTACTTCCCTGGAATTGCTGCGGGTCTGTCCCTTATGCGGCTGCTCGGTAACTGGTGATCAGCCTGGAGATCAGCCTGGCTTCAGCAAGCTGTTCTTCATTCCACAGGGGACTTGGCTGCTCGGTGAGAAACCTGTGTGACAGGCTTTTGGGTTTGTGTCTGCAGTGGGATCGTTTTGGTGCTGGTATAAAAGCTGACACTGGTTTTCTTTTAACCGTAATGTTGTGCTGGCATTAGAGCTGGCATTGGAGTGGTTCCTGCACTTGGGGTGATGGCCCCTCGATTAAGGTCACCATATGGAGGTGATGTGCAAGCCTGGCAGTGGGGTTGTGAGCAGGGATACATCAGAAAGGTGGGCTCCAAGGCTTCCCCGAGATGATTCCTTGGGAAGGGACAGGCTGTAGCAGCACTGAGAGCACAGTGGGGCTGTGGCACTGTGGGTGCTCTGTTGCCATTGGGTGCTCACACCTGTGAGCTCCTCACCAGCTCAGCCAAGCGTTCCCTGCTGGTTTGGAAGTCTCAAATATCCTTGTTGGAAATTTGATGTGGACAGAGATCTACCTCTGGTGCTTATGTCATTGCTCAGAGCTCCCCAGTAGATTTTTGTCTTGGAGCCAGTTTAGCAATTTCAGATAATAAAAACACAAAGAAGTGTATTTTAGGTGTAACCTGTTCATCTTCACATACGTTCTGAAGGGCTGCATCTGCCAAAGCTGGGCTTGTCCTATGGAAACGGTGATGCTGGACAATGAGCTCTAAGAGTGGGATCACAAGGTGTGTGGCAGGACATAACTGACTTGTGAGGGGCTGTTTGAGGTGCCTGTGTTTCAGATGAAATCACAAACAAAGCCCTGACAATGCAAGCAAAGAAAACATCCTAGAGAAAGCACAAGGTGCTGAAATGGGAACTCCAGTGTGTTTACAAGCATGGTCATACTGTCCTGTTCAGGCACAAACCAACCTGCTGGCAGTCACCAGCTGAGTGTGAGGTGATGGACACCCAGATACTCATGAGCTCAGGGACTTCTTGAAGCTCCATTAATGCTATCTGCTATCCTCTGCTGGTAGTGCTAACCTCAGAGCTGGCTCTGGTGAGATGTGATTATCTGTCTGCTGGGCCTTTTGCTTTGGGGGGATGCCGGGAATGTTTTGCAGCATGGATAGAATCTGAGGATTGAAGCTCTGGAGGTGGGTCCCCTGGGATGCTGGAACTGTGAACCCTGCTAAGGTAGTGCAATGTGGAGCAAATCTGTAATGAAGCCTCTGTGCCAAAAGAGATTATTACTTTTTTGGAAGATGTTAATGGTGTGATTACATAACGTTTATTTTGTGCTCAATCAAATGGATGAAGGCAGAGGAAAAGGAGTGAATTAATGTTAGTGATGTTCAAACAGAAGCACGCAAAGCTCTGAGGGATGATCAGTGGTTTTGTTTTGATGTGTGTCGTAGTGGTTGTTTTTTATTCCTCACATTCTCCTGAAATATAGCACACAGGCTTGTCTCTAAGGGGGGCACATTGCCAATAGTCTAAAGGTTATATTATCCCAGTGACCTATTTTTATACTTTAATCGTGTTCTGTTTCAGCCGGCTCTTTCTAACCTTCCATCTTGCTCAGTTTTGCGCTTGTCTGGGGGACAAAAAAAAAAAAAAAAAAGCAGAGATAATTGCCCTTAGTCCCCGAGTGCTGAGGCAGCCTCTGCCCAGATACCAACACACAGGAGAGGTGCTGCTGTTACAGCACAAGAGCAATCCAAACACACGGCTCAGAAATGGGCGACTACTTGAGACAGGGGGACGAGGAGCACAGTGGGGCAGAGGAGGGAGAGCTTCTCTTAAAGGCAGTTTTCAGGTTTTAAATGGAGAAGTCCAGCAGTTTGGAGAAGGGTGAAATTTTAATGAATAGCTCTGTTTAACTGGTCTAAATGGAAAAGACGCTTTTCTGCTCTAGGCCTGCCAAGGAATGGAGAATGAATACGATTGTTCGGTCAACCAGCTCCCACTGCATTTAGACTGTACCCGTGGTTTCAAAGCCAGGCTTAAGCTACAAAGCACCCTGACCAGTTGGCATAAAGAGAAATTGTTCCTTAGTACAAACGTTGACTGTGATGCTGCTTGAAGCTCAAAACTGCTGAAGTTTGTGCGTGTGTTTGTACATTCGTGCTGTCTGAAATAAGATGTGAAGAGCCTTTCTTGCCTGCCTGGCCTCTCTGGGGCTGTGGTTATTGTACTCTGGTGGCTCTGCTGGTTCACGTTAAGATCACCTGAGGTTTGAGTGCCTGCTCTGGAGGGGAAAATCTCACTAACTGCTCACTGATGAACTTGCAGTCCTGAATGTGGTTAAACCCCAAAAGAATTAAGTGTGTCATGACCTTGGTCTGGACTATGAACCAGGTTTTGGGTGGCAGATGCTACCTCCAGGTGCAAGGGCATGGCATGGGGATGTGTGCCAGTAGCCAGGGTGATGCTTTGCTGCTGGCATTTTTAGGCTCCTGGAGATGTTCCCATGCAGTGACTTCCTCCCAGCTGCAGCTTTTGCAGGGTTACTCAGGGAGGATGCTGGACTCCAGCTAGCTGGGATGTACAGCCAGAGAGCAGGAACAGAGGAGCTCTGCCCTGTCAAATCTTGCCCTTTCTTCTCCTTCACAGAGCCATCCTGGTACAGGTGGCAAAGAGGTCCCACCCACACCTTGGAAGGTTTTCTGGAGAGGTTATCTGTCCATATAGAATGACGAGGATGTGGCCTGGAGAGGTCTTTGCTGAGATGTCCATCCACACAGTGTGTCCCTGGGACGGATTAGCAGTAGCCCCCACTGGGCCTGTTTTAGCAATAAATAATTCAAACTAGTGAAACTCTTTCATGACTTCTCTGCAAAAGCAGAAGGACCGTTAATGCCCATGCAAAGAGGAAGAATCCCAGGCCTGCCCTGGCTGGCAACAAGGTGGCCATGGCCTGTACCCCAAATACATGGACCAGCAGCATGGTAAATGCACCCAGTGCCAGGCTACTTGAGCTGGCTCCCAGTGCTGCCCAGGGCAAACTGGGTGCCTGTCATGCTGAGGGGACCTGCTGTCAAACACAGTGGATGTTTGTGGGGGTGAGAAGGGGAAGGGGGCTCAGCCCTCAGGTTTGGGTTGATGGTGCTGGTCACAGGGATTACTTATTTAATGGCCTGGCTAATTACAGTGTGATTGGGAAGTCATCTGGAACTCCCAAAGACAGCACTGCATCTTCTGACCCTGGCTGGAGGTAGAGCCTGAAGGGGAGAGACAAAAACTCATAAACATCAACTTTTTTCCCTCCTTTGATTTCCTCCTCTTTTTCCCCCCTCATATGATGCTATCAGCTGGGGCCTGCAGAGCTTCAACTTAAAAACAAACCGCTTTTATTTAAAGTGCCAATATTGTGTTTGGCTCCATATGAGACAGAAACATTAACTTTGTCTCTGACCTGGGGAGCGTGTCTGCCTGCCTAGCAGGCACTGAAAGTGTTGAGAAAACTGTTATTTTACTTCTATTTTGGTGCTGATTTTTAAAAATCTAATTTTTTATTAATTTCATTTTATTTTAATGGAGCATTCCCTCTTCAGCAGAGAACACAGAGCACGCAGCCATCCTTTGTGTCCCCATGGAGCTTTGTCCCTGGTGTCAGCCTTGGCACCCAGGAGCTGGCAGGGCTGGGGGCAGGGGAGGGCAGCTGTCCCTGTATTCCCATGCCTGGGCAATGGGACTGGAGCTGCTGTATCCTGGCTGCTGCTGCTGCCTGGTGGGTTTTCTGGTTGCTGTTTCTAGGCGAGGTTTGCAAAAGGTCACAAAAAATTAATCTTCTAACTGGGGACCTTGGCACTGCGTGCAGTGAATGTTTTGCATTAAGAACTAACTCATTAATTCAGTGAAACATTTAAAACCAAACCAGTTATATCCAGCCAAGCTGGAAAAAGCTGAAAGTTCATACTCAGCAGTGCAGATTTCGAAACCTCCCTTTGTTAATCTCTGCAGAAGTAAATTTTCTGCTATTGCAGAGCTCACTGTGACTGGTCTGGGCATTGTTTCCCTCAGTGGAGGCAAAGCTGCTCTGCAGAGGGTTGGTTTTGTACCTGGAACTGCCACCTTTCCCTCCAGCCTTAGTTTATGTGAGCATCACTGGGAAAACATTGGTTTTACACTGCTTTAAGTCAGTTTTCCCTCAAATTTTCAGCAGCAGGGATGATTTAGGTGCACTGGACATTTGACCTGCTTACTCTGCTACCTTACTATGAAATTAGCGGGTATAAATTAAATAGGAACCATGAATTTAAGTACAGTAACTTTGTCGTCCTGGCTCCAGGTAGCTCTTCCATTCAGCTTTGTCTCTTTGTTCCAGTTAATCATAAAATAATACATAGGAAATACATCATGGCTGTGCAGAAGAGTCTGAAGCATCTGCAGTGGTGATATATACACTGAGATCAGTTGTAAGGATCTTTTTCAATTGATTATTTTTTCTGCCATTAATTTACCCTATCCATTAGAACAGCCTCACTTAGATGAGGGAAAAATTAGTAAATTATCCATTCTCTTATATATTAGTGGTGTATTAAAGTATTAAGTGCATTCCAGAAGGTGAGCAGTGAATAAAACACTCTCCCAACATGTGGTTATGCAACTGTTCCATGGAAATGAAATGGACAAACAGTACACTTGATTAATTTTTTTTCTCCCCAGTAAATTGCCACTGTGATTCACTTCCAGCTAAAATTTGCAATCTGTGTTCTCAGGTGGCATTAATACTGGAGCCCTGCAGGAGAGCTGTGGTGGCTGGGGATGCTTTGATTGCATTTTTAAGGAAAGTTGTTGGAGAGAGCACAGAGTTTGATGCAAACGTGCTGGTAAATGAAATGCAGAGCTTTTAGGTTCTCTGTAGGTGGGTCAGGCCATTCACATTTACCCAAAATAAAAGCGATGGAGTGCTCGGGAGAGGCACTTTGTTAATGTGGCACAATGGGGGTCTTTGTGTGTCGCTGTTGCTTTGTATCAAATTTACTCTGTTGACAGATAAAAATCATTCTTTTGATATTTGGAGACTCCATAAACACTGGGTCAGATCTGTCAGGGGCTGGAGCTGTCTCAGTAATGGAGACTCTGGAGTTTGCTGGAAAGAAAAAAGCTTGCAGAGGGCCCAGCAGCTTCTCCCTGTGTTAAAGCTGCAGGATAAAATGAAATAAGTATTCTCTTTTACCATTGCTTCCCTGACATGAAACTGCTCTCAGCCTTTAAAGCTGTATTTTGTAGCCCTCAGGCTGATCTTACTGCTTTTTCCCTAATTGACTCGACTTGGAAAGGTCATCTCAGCCTGCTAGACTGTATAATATTTAACTTAGCATCAAAAATGAGGATCTCGGGATTGGTGTCAGATGGATGCTATTCCCCTCTGAATAGCACAGCCCATTCATAGTCATCCAAATATTCCACTTGCTAATGCTAATGAATAACTTTGTGGCCTTCTGCAGAGGGCAGGACTAACCACGAGAAGGTGGGATGAGAGTGGCACAAAGCAGGTATTGAGAGGTGCAATCCACACCGTCTAAATCCAGCTCATGGCTTTAATACCTATTTATAGATTTTTTTTTTTTTTAAAGTTATAACTTCTAGCTCTTCATGATGCCTTAGCATAGCAAGCAGTCTTTTCTGATGCCAAGTTCAGTGATGACTAACAGTGTTTACAGGACTGTTTTGTAATCTCAGATCAGCCCACATTAACGGGAAGTTACGTTTTCCCATCAGTCTTTCAAACGGTGCCTGAGAGTTGCTGAGGCCAGAGCCAGCCATCCAGGCTCTCCCGTTTGGAAAAAATGATGTCAGCTTTCAGAACAAGTTTTTTAAAAAATCTAATAAAGTTAGGGAGGTCATTTGAAATTGAACTTCCTCCATTTGAAATTTTTTCTTTTCTTTTTTTTTTTTATGAGGATCTTTCATTCCTCTGTTCTAAAAACTACCAACAAAACTAAGCACAGGAGGTATTGCATAAGCACCACCAAGCCATTTGCCTGATCTGCATTTCTCAGTGCATGAGATCAGCTCCAAATATCTGATCTGAGAAAGCTGCTGGTGCACAACTGCTGTAACTGATAGGAATTACCTCTGTGAGTCATCTCATAGGATGGTAAGTCCTTTTTTTTTAAAGTTCAAGTTTTTATGAGTGTTTTTATAAAGCTCAGTTGCTGTTACTGTAAATCTCAGGGAAATCTGGCACAGTGTCTTTGTAATATGAATCAGTGCGTCCATATGCTTCCAAGTGACCTTGCAGTCTGGAAAAATACCATTTTATCCCTCTGAAGAGAAAAAAAAAGCAGAGTTGCTGTAGAAGAGGTTGACAGAGGGATGTCACCAAGCAGATGACTCCTGGTGCCAGCTACAGCAGCTTTACTGCCCTGGGGTCATGATCTCAGGCACAGAGCATTTGCTGTGCAAGTGGGAAAGCTCCATCAGGCCAGGAATAAGGTTGTAGCTAATGCCTCAGCCAGCCCTGGCCTCCTACAGGCTGGAGCACTTCAGGGTCTGCTTTAGCTTCAGAGGAGGGAAAAAAAAATAGAAAAAGTTATTGTCAGTTGTTTGGTTAGGTTTTGCTTATCTTTGTTTGGCTTTGGTTTTAAATGTAACAAATTTCTGGTTAGCCCAAGCCCAGCGAGATGGGCTTGCACTGACGAGAAATGACACTTTGTTAGGGAATATCCCAGTGCATGGGGTGGTGTGACTGCCAAAAGCTGCAGAGGTGGTGGGAGGGCAAGGCTGGGAGCCAGGAACATTGTGATGCTGCTTTTGAGCTTTGGGGCCTTTACCTTGTCTTGTGGCTCCAGATGAGGACTCACACATGCTGTTGGAACAGTAATGAAGTGTACACAGGAAGGGCATCTCCCAAATGCTTTGCAGGCTTGCTGAGCAAGAAGAGATAAAATACTGCAGCCTCCTCGCTCACAGCAGCAGCTCTGAGTATCTGCAGAGACTCTTGGCATGGGCACAGTGCTCTCAGCTGCCAAGAAACTTCCCCATGGGATGGATGGAAAATGCTGATTTTTAAGAAATTGAAATGTTCTGTGGGGAATATGTGGATTTTTCATCGTTTTTTGTGATGGAAAGCAGGTGGCTTTCCCAGGTCAGCCTGCCTGGTGTCACCTCCTGTGTGAGGCTGAGCACACAAGGAGCCTAGGCACTGCTTTCCCTGCTGAAACACCAAGGGTGGGACTTAACAGGGCAGAATGAGGGGAAAATTCAGTGGTTTTCCTCCTTAAATGAGAATTTGATGTGGGCTGTAAAAGTGGCACGGTTGTGTGTTTGGTTTGAAACAGTTCACAGGTTTAGGTGTGAAAATACAGTAAATCAAGGTCAAGTTAGATTTTTCCAATGAAAGAAGAAAAATTATTTCTTGAGTGAAGCAGTTAAATACCAGAGCAGTTGTGCTTTGTCTAATTCCAAGGGAACTAACCCCTCCTTCCTCTCCTTATCCTCAGGTCCAGTGGCAAATATGAACATTTGTCAGCAACTCCTCGGGACATCATGAGTTTGCTGGAATCTGGACCACAAAGCACTTGCAATAGCGCTTTCTAAATTTGAATTTGATTTAAATGAAAGAAAAATAATCCTCTGGATCAATTGTAGCGATGGCTAGCAAAAGGAAATCCACAACACCCTGCATGATACCAGTAAAAACACTGGTGCTTCAGGAGACTGAACAGGATGCTGGAGAAGATGACCGTGAAGGAACACAACCAGAGGCTCCTGCAGAAGGACCAGCATCGAGCGATGCTGGGGCCTGCAGCACTAATAATGGAGCTTTGTCCAACGGGCACCGCGGCATCGCCGATGGTGACACTTTCATCTGCAAGCCTTGTGACTTCGGGTCTCAAGACCTTCACCAGTTCTTTGGGCACTTGGACTCTGAGCACTCAGACTTCAGCAAAGAGCCCGCATTCGCCTGTGCCGGGTGCAGCTTCCTGGCCAACAGCCACGAAGGGCTCTCGCACCACAACGCCGAGGCGCACGCCGGCGAGACCGGCTTTGTCTGGAGGCTGGTGAAGCAGGATGGTCGTACAACCGTGGAGCAAAGTCTCTGTGAGGCCACCAGCAGCCATGACCTGCCAGGAGAGGTCCCTGAGGAAGGGGCAGACGGCCAGTCTGAAATTATCATCACCAAAACCCCTATCATGAAGATAATGAAGGGTAAACCCGAGGCCAAAAAAATCCACACGCTGAAGGAGAATGTGTCCAGTCAGTTGGGCAGTGAGGCAGAGGTGAAGGATGGTGAGCATTCATTCCCAAATGGGTCCGTGCCAGTCAGCCAGGCAAGTTCAACAAAGTCATCCCACATAGTGAATGGCTCCATCATAGGAAACGTGCCTGTTCTGCAGGCGGGTGTTGCACAGCTTGTGTCGCTGCAGCAGCAGCCCCCCTTGCATCAGCAGCTCCCTACATCCAAGTCCCTTCCCAAGGTGATGATCCCACTGAGCAGCATTCCCACGTACAATGCCGCCATGGACTCCAACAGCTTCCTGAAAAACTCTTTCAACAAGTTCCCCTACCCCACCAAAGCTGAGCTCTGCTACTTGACCGTAGTGACCAAGTACCCAGAAGAGCAGCTGAAGATCTGGTTCACTGCCCAGAGGCTGAAGCAGGGCATCAGCTGGTCACCAGAGGAGATCGAAGATGCCAGGAAGAAGATGTTCAACACTGTTATTCAGTCAGTGCCACAACCCACCATTACAGTGTTGAACACGCCCCTGGTTGCAAATCCTGGGACTGTTCCCCATCTTATCCAGGCAACTCTACCAGGCCACGTGGTGGGGCAGCCAGAGGGGACAGGGGGGCTGCTGGTCACGCAGCCCATCATGGCAAATGGGTTGAAGGGCACCAGCTCCTCCTTCACCTTGGCAGTGACTTCTGTCCCCAAGCCACAGCCAGCAGGGCAGCACAGCACCGTGAGCTCCAGCAACACATCCGGGGTCAAGGTGGTCAACAGCGGCCAGTCCCTGCTCACCGCCTGCCCTGCCATCTCCTCGCAGACCTTCCTGGATCCCAATGTCTACAAAAACAAGAAATCCCACGAGCAGCTCTCAGCCCTCAAAGGCAGCTTCTGCAGAAACCAGTTCCCTGGCCAGGCTGAAGTCGAGCGGCTGACAAAGATCACGGGCTTGTCCACCAAGGAGATCCGAAAATGGTTCAGCGACAGGAGGTACCACTACAGGAACGTGAGAGGCGGCCGGGCCGTGTTCCCTGGAGACAGTGCTCTTGATTCCCTGCCCGAAATCACCTTCGACGTCCCACCCAGAGGAGCTGAGCTGAGCCCTGCAGCGGCAGCGGCCACGCCGGCCCCTCACCACCCAGCACGGCGGCAGTCCTGGCACCAGGCACCCGACTTCACCCCGACCAAGTACAAGGAGCGAGCGCCGGAGCAGCTGAAGGCCCTGGAGAGCAGTTTTGCCCAAAATCCCCTTCCTGCGGAGGAAGAGGTGAACCGCCTGCGGGGGGAAACGAAGATGACACGGAGGGAGATCGACAGCTGGTTCTCGGAGAGGAGGAAGAAGAAGGTGGCGGAGGAGAATAAGAAAGTGGGGGAGGTGGCTCAACAGGAGGAGGAGGAGGCAGAGAATGGCGGCGGGGAAGGGGAAGACTCCTCAGATGAGCAGAGGGCCACGAGTGAAAACGGCTCAGTCGACGCCTCCGGCATCAACCCCAACTCGGCGGAGCGGAAGGTGAGTCCCATCAAAATCAACCTGAAAAACCTGCGAGTGACCGAGTCCAACGGCAAAAACGAGGTACCGGGGACCGGCGCAAATGAAAAGGGGGACGGCAGCTCCAGCCGGCCGCCCACCCCTCCCAAAACCAAAATGAACTTCAAAAAAACGGCCCAGCAGCGGCATCTGCTGAAGCAAATGTTCGTGCAGACCCAGCGCCCCACGAACCAGGAGTATGACGCCATCGTGTCCCAGACGGGCCTGCCGCGGGCCGAGGTCATTCGCTGGTTCGGGGACAGCCGCTATGGCTACAAGAACGGGCAGCTGAAGTGGTATGAGAACTACCGGCGGGGGGTCTTCCCCCCGGGGCTGGTGGAGGTCGGCCCCGCCGGCCGGGAGGTGCTCGAGGACTACTACGAGAAGCACAAGGGGCTGCGGGAGGAGGACGTGCCCGGCCTCTGCGAGCGCGCCCGCCTCGGCGCCCAGCAGCTCAAGGTGTGGTTTGCGGTGAAGGCGGAGGAGGAGGGCAGGGGCTCCGGCCCCGAGGGAGCCGGCAGCCGGAAAGGGTCGAGCGAAGCCGGCGCGGAGGCGTCGGAGAGCAGCGAGGCGTGGGAGCCGGGCGGCCAGGAGGGCAGCGCCGGGAGCCCCGACGCCCCCGGGCCACCGCCCGCCACAGGGCTGGGTAAGGCCCGAGCCTCGGCGGGGGAGGGCTTGGGGTGGCACCGGGCACTGGGCCTCTCCTGCTTCGGAGGCACGTTCAGCCGAGGGGTTACGTTTGAGGTTTAACTGAGGAAGTGGTGAGGAGATCTCTCTGTGAAAGGCATGAAGGAAAGGAGGGTGAGGAGGGTCTGGCAGGATGACACGAGTGCCACTGCCTGCCCGCCCTTTCCTGCCTTGGTCATTGGGTGCTGGCACCACTCAGAAGCAAAACCCTGGCGTTACTTCAAGCTGGAGTAAAACTTTAGGAGTGTCTGATCATTTTACCTGCCCTGTGGGAAGATGGCACGTGGATTTATTTATTTATTTGGGAAGAAAGGGGCCTGGCTGCTTGTCCTGTGCCACCGGTTCCTTCCATGTCCCTGCCTGACCTCCAGCAGCAGACACACCGCTGCCTTTCTCTCTCCTGCTGCCTGCTTTCCAGATGTGAACATCTTTGTTTGGCGTGGAGAAAGGCTCGGGTGGTGAAGGTGGAGGCTGCAAAGGCAGGAGAGGACATGGAGTCTCCAGAACTCACTTTTGGAAGGCGTGTGTCTGTGTGTGTGTGTGTGATGGAGAGGAGAGGTGTTTTCCAAGCCCTTTGAGGGCTTTTCTGCAGTGCAGCTCTGGCTGTTTCCTGCCTGGTAGGGTTCCCACCAGACGGGGATGGCCGAGTGCTGGTCCTGTCCCGTGGTGTCCACGCACGCAGCTCCTTGCTGGCCAGCTGGGATCTACTCCTGTCCCACTGCCTTGTTTTGGAGCTTTCCACACACCTCTGCCATGGCTGCAGGCCTTAAAAAATTAATTATAAAAATCGAGTAAAATTCATTGCTTCTCTTCCCATCTAATTTGGACAAGATGGAGCATCGGTTTGGATGGGTCTTGCCTTTGCTGTATATCCTGTGTGCTTTGCAGAGGAATGGTGGGTTTGGGGACTGGTGGAGGGCCAGCTTTTGTGCTGGGGAGCTGGCTGTGCCCCTGCTAGTGCCCTCTGAGCATGGCTTTCTGCCAGCCAGAGCGAGGGCTCCTGTCAACCCTCGTGGCACAGAGGCAGGAGGTGCTTAGCAAAGGTGCATCCCTCCATAGGGGTGCAAAGCCAACTCCACTCCCTCAAGGATTTTGGGTTTCCCAGCCCCTCTGAATGTTGCTAGCCCTTGTTTGCAGCTGATTCTATCAAGGGTCCTGATCTTGCCTATCCTGAGGCACTCCTGCATCCCCTCCTCCCCACCCAGCACTCCACCTGGAGCAAGGCCAGGAGCATCTCTGACACCTCTGTTCTTTTTCAGAAACAGACTGAACTGAAACCACCAGCCCCAGAGGATCCGCTCTTACCCTTGAGAAGAAATCTGTGATCTTTAAGAAACCCATGGGCCGGCCTGATCCAAGCCTGAGGAGCAGGACGTGGTGATGAAGCACTGCCATCCATGAGACCTTTGAGCACAGCACACGAGACAGCACGTGCACAAACTGGGCACTCGGTGCTGAGCTGTTGGTGGCCCAGCTGAGGAGAAGGCTGGGAGCTGGCTGAGGCAGGGCTCAGCTCACACCCAGGAAATAGGATGCTCCTGTTTGCTTTCCAGTGACAGACTTTCAGATTTCATATTCATATACCGATGCCTACAGCTGCCTATACAAGCATAACAAATCTCAGACATTGTGTAAACAAGGTCATTGCTTAGATATGGACTATCATGGCATAGTACTTGTTTCTTTTTTCTTTTTTTTTTTTTTTTCATCTGTCCATTAAGGTGTTTGTTCTCTAAAGGTTGTCATGACTGCATATATCCTCTCTGCCTTTTCTGGTCCATAAGCCCTGGAAGTGAAGGGCTTTGTGGGCACACAAGTGTGAGTGTATTATGAAAAGGAAGGGATTTGAGAAGAAAACTGCCAGTCTTGAATTTGAGTGAGATTCTCATCCCTCCAGATGAGGTTAGAGTGAGCATTGCATACTCTCTGATAAGCAGCAGGTTCCCAGACCTGGGCAGCCCAGGAGATGGAGTTTGTTGTAATTTGTCCCTTGCTGGCTAGAACACTTTCCCCTGTTCTCTTGGAGACTGACTGTAACAGGCTGTTAAATCTCCAAGTCTCTCCTTAATCTCTGAGAACTAGCACATAATAATTTTTGCATCCTGACCTGGAATCCTTTTCATTGTTTGGAGAGAACAGTATGTTCTTCAGAGAACAAATGCAGAGTCAGTGTGGCTGTGAGTGGTTCAAGTCATTGTTGTCTCTAAGGCAGTGGCTCTGCTGCCATTGGGAAGTTTCCTTCTTGCAGCCCTACATGGCAGATCCTCCTGCAGCACCACTGGTGATTTCAAGTGTTTGTTCCAGTTCTTTTTGGTTTTCTTTTCTTTTTTTTCCCCAGGCCATGTGCAATAGTTCTGGCAAAAGAGCAAAATAAATTTCCCAGTTATCCTGCCTGCTGCCTGGTACCTGTACATTTTTAATGTGTGTTGTCTTGGGTGGTTGCTGTGTGATGCAACTGCTTGAACATTTTTGCTTTAAATATTATTTTCTAGTAGAAAACAAAGTCTAGAAGTCAAAAAACTCTTGAGCTGAATAGTCCAGCCAAATGTTGTGTCAGATCATTCTGTCACAAACTAATCAAATCCCAACTCCAAATTGGTTCCATGTTTTGCCTTCACTTTTGCTCTTGCAAGGCTATTCCAGAAATTGACTGCCTTTGAGTGGTTAGAAACTGTATTTAAATTTCTAGTTTGAATTAATTCATGGCTGGTTCATTCCTGGTTTGTTTTGGAGCCAACATTGTCTTTTAACTTAAATAGTTTTTGGTGTTTATCTGCTGATGTATTTATGGAGAGTAGTCATAGCTCCTTATTTTTTGCCAAGCCAACTCAGCCAAGATTTTTCAGTAGAAGGTTTTTATTTAGTGAGAGCTTTTTCATGTGGGAGACTTTATTGTTGGTGGTAAATGATATTTATTAGGAGGGTGGGTAGCAAACCCCAAAGGATCAGCTCCAGAGATTTGCAAAAAATCTGGTTTAAAAACAAAAAAGCTCTTTCAGAACCTCTTCCAAAGATGGTGTCTGATTTCTACCTTTAATTGCCCTTGCTTGTGCAATTCTTTCTTCGTTCCTCTTCAAGAGGTTGTGTTGCCCAGCTGCTGGAAGGGGCTGTGGCTGCTCAGTGCTTTGGCAGAGGCTTCCCCTCGCCTGGTGGGATGTGCTGGGTGCTTGTGCCTGAGCCCACAAGGCTTGCCTTGGCACATGGTGTGAGATTGTGGCCAAGTGTGACCATCTGCTCTGCTCTGAGGTGACCTGCACCCCACATGGATGTGGCCACTCGCTCTGTGCATCCCATAGCCAGACTGACCATCCCACCATGCTGTGAGCAGGGGTGGCACTGACCTGGAGCAGCCTGTGTGGCACCAGGCTCCCTAGATTTGCCTTTGGAAGCACTGCTGATTGTCATGACGCAGTTGGAGGCATGACCAGCAGCCACCCCACCTTGGCTAGTGATGGCTCAGCCGGTGGCATCCCCGTGGCTCTCTTTGGGGACCAGGGACAGCTGCCGTGTGGTGACAGCCCCAGGGGTTCACCCTCATGGGTGCAATCCTGTGCACCCCAAAATATCAGAGAGGGTGGGAGAATCTGAGTGGTTCTAGAGCTGAAAGCAGATCTGGGAGTCGTGCAGCCTGAGAATATGGATGTATGTACAGTGTCACCTTCAGAGAACAAATACAGGTAGGTCAATTTACTCTGTAGTGTCTATGTACATGCAGGTTTATTTAACTACACATATATACAGTTCAAATATGCCATTGATCCTTTATTGCATTAAGATGTACATTAAAAATGTACACTTTTACTAACTACTTGCTATATAAATATGTTGGAAGTGTAGTTTGCCCGTTCAAGGTGATTTTCTGTGGGATTTTTGGTGTACACTTAAGGGCCTATGGCTGATTGGAAGAGTGATCCCCGCTCCATCTACAGGAAAGTTTAAGGACTGTGATATGAACTGGTCCCTTCAAACCATGTTTTAATGCACTAGCTGAAATATTTTCACTTGGATTGTATTCAGCTGTTTTTCCAGAAAAATTGAAGTCTTGTGAGCTAGAGGGAGAATTTCCCGGTGTACACAGAAAAAGCAGCCTTGAGGGTTGGAAGCTGTTGAGGTTTTTGAGCTTTGTCTCCATGCATTCATACAAGCACAGCAGGAGTTTTCTTTCTTTTGGGTCAGAGGAATTTTCAAAAGTGGTTCCATGCAGACTCCCCTCGGATATGGCGACGGGGCTGGCAAACGCCTTTGCTTGGGGAGGGTAAGATTTAGAGACAAAAAAGAAATTAAAAAATGATCGAGTTCCCTTTCTAACTCCTACATTCCTTGTTATCTGCATTTTTTAGTTAACTTGAAATCATAAAAGTATAAGCTGAAGATTTTTGAGGGTTTAGCTCTGTGGTCTTCTGTTTCTCTGCTGAGGAGGAGAAACAGGTGCCATCTCCAAACAGACTTGGGTTTTGGTGCTGGACATTGGAAAAGTGTTTGCATCTGAAACTGAAAAGAAAAATTGAGAGGTGGCTTGACAGTCCCAACAGCAGCTCTTGTGGTGTTAAGAGGAAGTGTCACCACAATTCTTCACAGTGTGTGAATATTTATCATCATCTAATCAAAGATGACTATCTTGACTTGAAAGGGGTGTAAGATCGAGGTGATGTCGCCAGCATCAGTAAGGAAGGGAAATTAAATTCTCCACCTCCATTCTCTGTGCCTGAGCTTGGGCCTGGCAGGCACAGCAGAAACCATCAATTTTAATCCCTGTGAATCTTGTTACTTATGTCTCCGAGGCTGCTTAGATTAAGGGCACAATCCAATTGCTTAATAACCCGAAACCCTGATTTGTTCTGGCCCTGGCTTGCTCATGGAAAGGGCTGCTGGTTCTTCTGATGTAAGGAACTGAGTTTCTTTATTCATTGATGTCAGCAGCCCCTTCCATGAGATTTCTAGACATTGTTCCATGTTTCATTTGGGTACCTTATTTTTCAGCTCTGTAATTAGCATCCTTGAATTTTGTTTGTTTGGTTGGTTTTTGTTTGGGTTTTTTTAGCAGAACACTAAACAAACCATGATCTACAGCCTCCTATCTCCACTTGCCTGTGAGTGATGCTGCACATCAGGCCTGCAGCTTGGTGGGAGGATGGGCACAGGTGCTTGCAGGTACTTCGTGTGATTTAATGTCCCCTCCCTGAGTTGGTCAGCAGGAGAAGCCACCAGCAAAAAGCAGTAGCTGCTGGCAGAGAAACACTGGATTCCTTAACCTGGTTGGAGGATGCTCACACAGGAGCTGGAAGATACCTGCTGAGTTAATTGAACCCTGACAGTTCAAGAGAAGGAAGCTGTAGTAGGCTAGTTTTTCATTTAGGGTTTTGGGCATTTTGTTTTTTTTTTAATTGGAAAGCAACAGATTTTGGTCACCTGCAGAAGTGTTGTATTTTTTTCCCTGCAGCCTCTCTCTTACAGATAAAACAGAGGCAACCTGATCAGAAGCTGGCTCATTTGGAATCAGAAGAAAAAGATGATTTTCAGCACTTGGGCAAAAATGACAAAGTGAATGTGATGCTGCACATTCCCATCAGGGTGACAGTATTTAAAAATGCTTGTAAAATGCTCTTCCCCCTGTTGCCCAGATCATTTTGGCTCTGTTCTTTTCAATTCAGTCAAGGTCCTGATGTGATTGAGCTCACCTGTAAACCTCTGGTGTCACTTCTCAGCTGATCCCAAAAACAGTAGGGTATGATTAGGCAACATAACACGTGGAGGGGAAAGAGGCACTTGCAGGCTATCCTTGTTCTTCTTTTTATTGGGAAATTCAGTTTCTGCTGTATGTTTTACTGGCAGTGGTGTGTGCCAGGAATGTTGGATTGGCATCACAAAACTTTAAAGCAGAGCAAGGGAGCTCTGTTATGTAAGCAGTGAATTTTTATTTTTTTTGTTATGGCCCAAGTGCTCTGTTGGCTGATGTTTGGCATATTCTGATGGCACAATTAAAACTCCTTTTTCCCTGTACTGATGGAAGATGGTGTTAGGATTCTTGCTTACTGGTGCTAGTGAAGGTTGGGCTAGGAATCCATGGCATAGAAAATTTTCTAGCTAAAATTGCACTTTCTGCCCCATCTGGCTCGTGGTGGTGTTATGGGTACGTGGCTGTGATTCCCCTTGCACATACTAACATTGCACTAAAAGAGAGACTTTGGGAACAGTGTGTTGATCACTTTGTTTCTCAGCAGACCACAAAGTCAGCCTAATGGGGTCTCTTTTTTTTTTTTTTTTTTTTAATTATTGTTATTTAGAAATCATGCTGGTGCTGAATGACCTGGAATTTTTTGCTTGGATTTATCCAAAGGAAAATGTAATTGTAGCTGCAACGGGACCTTTCATAAGGGTGGCCGGTGCAGTGAGGGAGCAGGGTGAGAGCTCTGCTGGGTAAAGCTGTCTTTGTACCGGGGAGCTGTGGGGGGTTCCAGGGGGGTTGTTACTTTTTTTTTTTTTTTCCAAGACCACAATTTTAAATGGTCACCTTGGCAATCGTGTGAAACAGGAAATAGTTTTTACTTTTGGTAAAGGTTTTAAAGAGGAAACAAAAAAAGAAGCTGCCTGTGATTGTGGGCTGTAGCTATTATTAGGGCTAGGGTAGCTTGTACGTGCTATGGACTTTACCTGCTCTTATTCTGAGGGCAAGAACTCCCTGTAGCAACAATGCCACTTCTGAGAAGTGAACGGCAAGTTTCCCTTCCTTTTGTATATGTGGATGTGAGGGTGGGCGAGGGGAAGAGCTTGCTTGTACAGTTTGTTGAAATGAAACCAGACATTTTTGGTTGTTCCTAAATAAAGAGCGTAAAAGACAAATGTGAGTTGACTGATGCTTGCACTGGGGTTTGGGAGGGCCCGGGAATGGCTGTGCTTGCCTTCCAGATACTGGGCAGGGAGTGCTCCATCACAACCTCCTCGTTTATTTTACAAGAACTCCTTTTCCATGGGGTAAGGCCATGAGTGAGTGCCCCAGCAGGATCCTGAACCCAGACACCTCCACCCTAGGGGTGTTTCTTCATCCCAGAGTTCTGGCCCCAGGCTGCCTCAGAACAGCACAGGCAGCTGGAGCACAACTTTGCTTTACCCTTTTGAGTGAACAGCATAAAACCTGGGGCTGTTCCTGGTTATTTTCCTCCCCTAAAGCTAGGAGGAAAGAGGGAGCAATGCAACCTCCCTTCAGCTCTGCCCTGGTCTGCAGGGCACAGATCACCAGACACCTGAGCCAGCACACACATAATACTGACACTTTTATTGTCGTTTAAAGCTAGAGCGGCCCTGTAAATGTAGAGTTTCACTACTGGACCCTTCGGCAGTGGCTATACAGGTCAGATGTGTCACCAGGACAGACAGAGGTGCTGCTGTGGTCACTGCAGTGACGCCTGGCCCAGAGCTCTGGGCAGGGACACAGCACAGGATGGCTGCAAACAGGCTCCAGCAGCTGCACACCATCTCTGGAGTACAGGCAGAGCAGTGATGCAGAGGCTGGGTGGGGATTTTTAAATCTCTTCTTGTGCTCACAGTTTGGTCTCACCTCTGGCAGCCTGTCCGCACCGACGCGCTTCTTAAGGGCTTCATGGTGAAGGTTGGTGGGTGCTTGGGGTTGGTTAGGGGTGGGGTTTACTTCCAGTATTTTTTTTTTTTTTTTAGTTCTCCACTTGAACACACTTCAGCAGAGAAACTGGAAAAGCTGCCTGAAAGTAGGCCATAGCAGTGCCGTTTCCATAGAAACCAGTTCACAGCGTGCTGTGAGATTCACAAGCACTGGAGGTGCTTTGCCCGCCGCCAGGGGCTACAGCCCGGGATGGGCTACAGCCGGTTGTCCCCGTTGACCCGGGTCCTCCGCAGTACCCTGCAAAGGGGACACAGAGAGAGGACACAGCTCAGCCTCACCGTGGGATGACCAAGGACAAAGCTCTGGTGGTCTCAAGGAGGAAAGTGGGAGCTCAGCCACATCCCCCAAGACTGGGGATGCTGCCACCAGCTGTGGTGTCCCACCCTACTGCCACAGCAGCGACCCTCACAAGCACTGGCACAACTTGCAGCTCAAATTTAGGATTTCCACACAGTAAACAAGGATGCAGCTCCACTTTGGGTTAGGGGAGGCTGTATTCATCTCCCCCCAGCCAGACTAAATGCAGGGGGGCCCTTGTTGAATGAGCAGTGGCCTCACCTTCTCTCCCGGCTCTCAAAGTGGTCAGCGAGCTGCTCTGGAGACACACGGAAATCCTCGAAAGGCTGCTGGTACCGCAACTCAAAGGATCCCTCTCTGCCTCTGCTTGCCAGCAGCTGGCTGGAGCCATCCCCTGCTCGTTCCCGTAGGGATGAAGCATTGAAGAGGTTTATTTCGCCATTTTCCTGCTTGGATGAGGAAAAAAATGCTGTAGTCACAGGCTTGTGATTTCAAAGTGTACATCCTGTAGTAAAGACAGTCGTGGTGCAGGGCCCTGGCTGCCCTGCAGAGTCCAGGGCTCATGGGAGGCTTGGGGTTTGCAATGTGCAGCTGCTCTAACAGCCATCGTTGGCCCCCACCAGCACTATTTTAAATGAAGAAATAAAAGAACCATCTGTCTCAGGAGACTGCCCTCCCTTTATGTCAACAGGGACAGCCCCAGGTCAGTCAGCTCCATGATCCTGAGCTGCAATATCCCTGGAGCACAGACAGGCACTGTGACAAATCTGCCTCCTCCAGCTTTTGCTGAAGGGATTTCCAGGCAAGTGAAACAGTGCAGGCAGGACCCTGCCTGCAACACCCTGACTGCTGCAGGAGACAGAACCAGTCCTTGCTTCCCTGCTGGGCATCACTGTGGAGCAGCACTGGGAATTCAGCCATCCACAGGCACTCAGGCCAGGCACCACTGAGCCTCACTGCCCCAGCTGCAGCACGAGAGTGGGCAGGACCAGGCTCTGCTCCTCAGCCCTGCAGCACTGTCACCTTCTTGTGTGAGAGAGAGTCTCACCTTGCAAGGGAAAATATCTATCTTGACAAGCAGAGAAGCCAGCTCCAGGTTCTCACTGTAGTTGTTTTTCAGGGGAACAGCTCGGAAACCTACGGCAGAGACAGCCCTGGTGTCACTCACTGCACAGGAGGTGAGGTGTCAGTGCCCTGGCACACAACTCAAAGGGGTTCTTGTCCCACAAGACCCTTTTTCTCTTCTGCCAAGAGAAGCTGCCCCTGGCAGTGTCCAAGGTCGGGTTGGATGGGGCTTGGAACAACCTGGGATAGTGGAAAGTGTCCCTGCCCATGCTAGTGGGGCTGAAACAAGATGGCCTTTAGTATCCCTTCTAATCCAAATCAGTCTATGATTCTGTGACTCTCCAAACCCCCAAATTTCCCTCAAAGAGGCAGGTGGCCCCAAGGGCTGTTAGCAAATGGCTCTGCCTTCCTTTAACTGGTTGGGGATGTGACCTGTCACAGGGACAGGAGGGCCAGCCTGGGGCCCAACACCACCCTGCCATGAAACTCAGCATCTCCCTGGCTAACAATGTGAACTGGTGAGGACCACCATGACCCCCCTCCTCCCTGCTGTCCCAAGTGCTTCACCTGTCTTCAAGCCTTTCACCAGGAAGGTGGCCTGAGCCAAGAAGTTCTCATCGCTGAACATGTCCTCCTCATACACCACGAAGCGGAGGAAGGCAAAGTCAGGGTTGCTGACCTGAAAGTGGAACTGCTTCGGGGTCCAGAGAGGGTTCAGGCCGTTGTCAGCTGCTCAGAAAACACAGCTGTCAGTGGGCAGCCCCACTGAGCCTTCCCACTGCCCCCATGGCTGATGCTGGGCTCAGAGGCAGCATGAGGGCAGCTCCCAGCTCAGTGCCAGGCTTTGCTGCAGAGCCCACGGCTCACACCAGGATCAGGAGTGCTGCTGCATCCCTCTCCCTTCCCTTCCCCACTCACCCACAATCTCTGTTTTCTGCTTGGCGTTGTCGTACTCAGCACCAGACACCTCCACCTCCACGAAAGGACAAACTATTCCCCTTCCATTTTTGGGAAGGTGCCGGGCCCCCAGGACCTGAGCAGAGAGCAGGAGAGACTTGGTAAGAGACAGGAACAAAGGGGAAAAATGTGTTTGCATACCAAGACATTTTCTTCCCAATTAAGTCACCCTGGCCCTGCCAATTGGAGAGAGAAGCAGCACTGATAGCCAGCCTGGCCCAGCATCTCGGAGACAAATAGCTCCCACCCCTGGAAGCTGATATCCCCAGTTTGATTTGAAAGCCATAAAAAAAAAGCAGGTGAACTGCTCTAGGTTCCTGTCCGCTGCCAGCAAAGCCAGCCCTGGGCCACAGCATCCCTTCCCCAGCTAGCCAAGCTGGAGCTGGGCTCCCAGCCACGTGCTATTCCCTGCTGGGAGCACTGGACCCCCTCATCCTTGGTGAAACTTCTCAGCCCTCCTGCCTTGGTGTAAGGAGGAAAAGGAGCTGCTCTCCACCACTGCTCTGCCTCGTGTCTGCAGCACAGCCTGTGCTCCACACAAATGACAACCTGCTCCTCGCAGGAGAAAGCAATCACAGCTCCCCCTTGCCCGTGGCCATATGTCGCTCCAGTGTGCTGTCAGCACGCTGCTGCTGCAGGGGAAGGACCTGCTGCCAGCACTGCATCATGTGCTTTGAGTCATGCTGGGCTCGAGATGGCTTCTCCATCCATGAAAGCTGCCTTTGGTGGGGACAGCAGGCAGTTTTGCCAGAGAACGAGAGGCTGAGCCGTCTCTTAAAGGCGACAGTGACTGGCTATGGCACAATGACTCTTGACACTTGGTGGTGGCAGCCACATCCTGAGGTGTAGGAAGAGCTTGGAAAACAGATGAGGGAATTTTTAAGGAGACAGTGGGCAAGGGGTCAGTGGTGCAGAGGTTACATAATGGGGTGTCCTCATGGAGAAGGGCTGTGGCTTTTTTAGGTGGGATCACTCCAAAATAGAGGTGGCTGCAGAGGAAACCTGTGAGCACCTAAGGGCAGGATCTCCACTGCATCCTCCCCAAGGTCTACACGAGCTGAGGGGACTGGCAAAGGAGAGTATTGACCCATAGCTTGGTTCTGAGGCCACAGGGAATGCCTGTACAGGCTACTAGACCCCGCTGGTCCAAACATGAGAGCCAGCTGGTTTGGCACAGCCTGCCAAAAGCTTTGCCTGGTGAGCTGTCCCATGTCTGAGAGCTGACACAGGAACAATCCAGCCTCAGTTCCACCATTAGGGAAATAAAAAAAAACCTCATCAAGCATCCACAGCCCATCCTCTGGCCCCTCTCGTCTTATCATCACCAGCAGCACAACACAGAAATGGCCTGAAAAGTTTGCCCTGACCTCGAGCATCTTCCCAAGAGGGGCCATGAGCGACTGGGGAAAATGGAAACATTGAGCCTGGAGCAACTGAGTGACAAGGAGGGGACAAGGCACAGCTCTTGTGTTGTTAGCCTGTGGATTTGGTCCTGGCCAGGCTCTGGGGACAGGGATGCCACCTCTGCGGCTCGTGGATGCCACCTGCTGGCACCGGGACCTGGACAGGAGGAGTGCTGGGGGGAGCATCCAGGGATGCTCCTGCTGTTCCTCTCCAGGCACCTGTGAGTGCCCCTCTTCAGCAAGGACTCTCCCAGCCTGTGCTGCAGGACTGGGGCTGAGGGCATTTGGTGAGGAGAAGCTGCAGCCAGAGCCAGGAACCCAGAAAAACCATTCTCTCACCCCAAATCTGGTATAACCACCGGGGCATGGCCCTGCATTCCCCCACACAGGAGGAGGTACTGACCTCAATGGAGATGGAGAGCGGTTCTGTGCCCCGCAACGTGCTCTTGTCAAAGGGGTCAAAGATGTCGTCCCTCATGTTGGGTGGCTGCAGGACGTACCCACACTGGCCACTGGACATGAACAAGGCCTGGTTCATCTGCATGGGCTTGTCTGGAGAGCACAGGCAGGAGATACAGGAGATGAAGGAGACCCTGTGCACTTTTCACAAGCTGGATCATCACCCTCATCATTGATGCTTCACAGGAACCCTTGGCAAGAGGACCTGGCTCACCCCTTGGCAATGCTGAGCAGTGTGTCCCCACTGCAGCCTGTGCACATGTCAGGGCCATGAGGTAACTCTCTCATGCATGACTTGCCCAACTACTCCTGGGTCACCTCCCTCTTTTCTTCCTGCTTTTTTCAGCTGTCCTTGTGCTGACTGCAGCGTTTGCCAAACCCCCTGTGAGATGCTTGAATTCACAGAAGGAATGAAAAAGTCGGCAGGAAAAAAGAGGCAGGTCTTTTGCTGGTGTGTTGGTGAGATGAACGGGCTCACAGCAGGGTTTGGCAAAGGCCAGGGAAAGGAAGGCTGGACTGCACAGCAGGAGCAGGAATGGAAGCTGGGGAAAGGCAAGAGGAGCAGCCAGCTGGACTCAGACCATGCAACCAGCTGGTGTCCCAAGCCTGGGGCTGCACCATCCCCTTTGGCACCTTCCCTGCTTGTCACCAGGGACCTGGGAAAACTCCCTGCCTCCTCCCCATTTCATCTTGTTCTCATGGCACAATCCCCAGCCTCAGTCCGGCTCCTTGGCTCAATCCAGCCCCCCAGAGCCTATTAACCCAGGTCTCGCTGCCTGCAGAGCCCTTCCAAGACCCAGAGCCCCTCCCAGCCCCCCATTTGCCAGGAGCAGGGGCTCAGCAGGTGGCTCAGAGGAGGCACAGGGCACCCCCCGGAGCCAGCCCACCCTCACCTGGGGTCTGGAAGTTGAGTGCCACCAGCTGGCTGCCACAGATCCACATGGGCAGGGGGTCGTAGTTGGAGGAGTCGAGGCGCTGGCCCTTGGGGTAGATGCGGGACAGCTGCAGGCGGTTGTACTGCAGGAACTTCTTGCCCTTGATCTTGTTGACGTACTTTTCTGCCTTGGTCTCGGGGAAGGAGGACATGTCTCGGTAACAGGCCCTCTCTGTGCCAATCTCTGGGAGGAGACAGCACTGTGTTAGGAGTACAATCTTTTTGCTGACACAACCACCCCAGCTCCTTCCTAGCCCCTCTGGAGCAGCCACCAGTGGGTGTTTGCCAGGTGCCCAACACCAATGACTGAGAGCACCAACACAGCTCCCACTGACCAGGCATGATGCTCCCCAGTCCCACTCCCTCAGCAGCTGCTCTAGGTGCTGACAGACCCCAGTCACAGAGGGATAGGGAAGGGGACTTGTACCCTCTGGAGCTACCCAGAGTTCCAAGGTAACCTGGTGATTTGGACACCCTGGACACCTAGCCTCTGCTGAGATCTAGCCAAAGCAGCCCCTTGGGTTACCACAGGGTCTGTAATGCCACAGTGGCTGCCTGTGACGGCCACCAGCTCAGCAGATGCTCACTCTCTTCATCAAAGGGCACAGGTCGGCAATAGACCACCAGTTCTGAAAGCTCCAGGGCAATCTTCTTTCTCCTCTCCATCATCTTCCCTTCAGAGAGCTGCCAAGAGAGGGTGAGAGAGGTGTCAGGCCAGGTAGGAGCAGTGCTGATGGATGGCCCAACTCATAAGCTGACCCTCACTGCTTGGTGTGGCTCCTGCCCACACTGTGGGGACCACCAGCAGATCTGCCAGGTCTGCGTGGGACACAGGTAGGGCCTGGGTAGGTCCTGCATCCTGCCCAGAGCAGGGCTGGCACTGATACCAGCACAGGGCATCTGTGGCCTTGCCACCCTCCACGAATGGAGATCCCCCACTTCCTGAGACTGTAGCACCCACCCAGTTGTCCAATCTTCCCAAATATCCAGCCTGAACTTCTCAAGCCACCACCCTTTGCCACGTTGTCCAAGATTGCTGTGGCTTTACCATCTCTGCAACTGCTCTGCCAGCCATCACAGGCTGTCACCTCACCGCCCCCCACCAGCCTCCACCTGCTCCTCAGCTCCTGGAAAACCCAGCACTTGGCCAGGAGATGCCTCCTCCCCTGCCCTGGGTCCCCAGACCCACCCTGGCATCAGCTGTCTGAGCTGCCTCTCGGATCTTCTTCACCCAGTCCAGCAGGTCCTCGTGTGTGTCAGCTGCCACGTCCAGGGACAGGCGTGACACCGAGGACATGCTGATGGAGAACACGAACAGGCGATTGTTCTTCCCCTCGGGGCGGATGGCTGGGGAGACAGAACACACAGGGCAGGGTCACAGCAGGGGCTGAGCCAAGCCCTGCACAGGGAGGAAGGGAGAAGACAGGCACAGGGACTCATGGCTGTCTATAGCTACACGAAACTCCCATTTCTGGGCACTGGAGGCAACAGATGGAGCCCAGGAAGCAATGAGTGAGAGGCTGAGAAGCCTCAAGGGGCCTTTGCAATGGTCCCTCTCTGGCACTCACCGATCTGGCAGGAGGGCACGTCCAGGACGCCTCCGAGCAGGTCTCCCAGGGGGCTGTTCTCATCCAGCTGCTGCTGGGAAGGAAGCACAGCAGGATGGTGCTGGGCACGGGGGGCAGAGCAGGGACACAAACCCTCTGTGCTGCACTCATGGCCATACTCACCTCCCGCTCTGGCTCCAGGCTAGTGGGACTAGTGATTTCCTCTACGTAGTTGGAAGGAAACCACAGCTGCTTTTTGCCACCGTAATCTCCTCTCCACCTGGAAGGGAAGGAAGGGGTAATGTCAGCACCTGCCTCAGAGCATTCTGAGTGGGGGTGATGGGAACAGGCAGCTCTTCCATCATCTGCTTTTAGGGTTTGTGAGGCTTTGGAACTGTGCAGCTCACGGGTAATCCCCAGACAGACCCACTCCTAGAGCGGACACACCTTTGTGTGGATGGTGACAGCGAGGTTTGACCATATTCCCTAGGGAAAAGGGAGGCTCAGGAACAACTCACCAGCCTCCTTCCTGTTTTTCCACATTCTGGATGATGGCATTTTTGGTGAAGGTGAGCTCGTCCTCCCTCTGCGCCTTGTAGTCAAACAGGGCTTTGACTGCACACTGCAATGAGGAGGGGTCCCATGAGGCTGGGCAGGGAATGGACATGTGGACAACGAGCCCACAGGACGAGAGATCACCTCCCACCACAGATGTGTTTGTTGAGGGGCTGTGAGGCACATCAGCCTCTGCTGCCAGACCCTAGTGACACCTTGAAGAGCAAATCAAGGCCCCATTTATGCCAAAGCAGAGCTCACAAGTATGATATGGCCCCACACAGGCACTCCCCTCTGTCCCAAGACTCATTGATGGGCTTAGTTTGGAGAGCTCAGAACAAGAGGCAGCCCAGCCTGGGAACCTGGAGGTTCAGCCTCCACTGTCTCTCTCTCTTCATAGTCTAGAAATGAGTGTGCAAACTAATACTGCTGGAAAATTAAAACACCCTTGCTAAATTCTCCAGCTCTGCAGTTTGTTTTGTGCCAAGCAGTGAGTGTACCTTGAAGGTGGGCATGGGGTTGGCTTCCACATAGAACCCAGGATGGCGTCCCTCGTACAGGGCTCCATAGTCTGGCTCCTGTGGAAGCAAAGGGACAGTGGTTACAGCAGTGACTGCAGGAGAGAAGGTTCCCTACCTTGGGGTAGGTGGGAGAGCGCCCCAGGAAGGCACAAGACCAAAAGTCATGCTGCAGACAGCACACAGCAGCCCAGGCTCAGAGGGGCAGCACCAAACTCCACTCAAGTGTCAGGAAGCCCCAAGAGGTGGGGGCTGCAAAGCACAGAGATGGCTCACACACCACCAGCTCAAAAATGACCTGTCCATCATCCTGTGGCTCGTGCACTCACCGCTGTCCCGATCTTCTCCAGGGTCTCCTCGTTGATGGGGTAGCGCAGCTTCATCTTGCGGTACAGCGGGTGCTTCTCGTAGTAGCTGATCAAATCCACCAGGCTCTCGAACTCAGAGTTGCCCAGCAGCACAGTCTGGCCCTCCTGCTGCACCCGGCAGTGCTTGATCTTCCCTTCTGCCCTGGAGGGAGGAAACACAGGGAGAAGACACTTGGCACCTGGCAAGAGAAGGTCTCTGCCAAAATAAAGACACCAAGGAAAAGGTGCCCCTGGTGTGGTGGCCAAGCACAGGCATCTCCCACTGGAGGATGGGAGGCAGAGCAGGACCTCAAAGACTTATTCAAGGGCCATGCCAGAGCAAGAGGAGTTCTGGGAGGGCTCAAGTCTTGCTGATGGCACCTCTCCTGCTCTCTCACACCCTGCAGCATCCCAGCTCCACCTCCAGCACCCACCACCCTTGTCCCAGGGACACACCTGAAGGAGATGGCGTAGGAGCTGGGCTCGCTCCTCTTGCGCACCAGGAAGGCTCCATCACGGGGCACCCGCATCAGCATGTGCTCAGCCTGGGCCCGTGTGAGGTTGGCGTGGTACCACCTGCCAGGAGAGACACCATGGTGCACAGGTCACACACTGCCAGCCCATCCCACACCTCTGCCACAGCACGTGGCTTCCCCTCCAGCCCCTAAAAGGCTCCTTGAATCCTCCAGAGGAAGACAGGGACTGCAGTGGGGCAGGCAGGATCAGAGCCCTTTGGTGAGGTGTGGCATGGGCGAGGGCATCCCAGCCAAACCCAGCAGCTCTGTGCTCTGCACTGGTCTCCATGACATTCAGCTCCATGAACAACAAAGCTGGCCAGCATGGCTGCTGTGACAGAGCTCCATGGGGAGAAAGTGGGGCTCAGAAAGCTCCAGCAAGGGACGAATGGCTGAGGAGAGATCTGGGAGAGTTTCCTACAGTGTCCTGGCTGCCCAATGGACACACACACACGCACTCACTCTTTGCTCTCGTGTGCATTGGTCTGCGGCACTGGCTCTGTCAGCCTCATCTCAAACTCATTGCACCTCAGTGGCACCTCCTGGTAGTGGGTGATGAGGTCGTAGAGGCTGTCAAACACCAGGTTGTCCGTCAGGAAGAACTTGGGGCTGCCGGCGTCCTGCCGCGAGTGGATCCGGCAGTGCTGCACCTTCCCATTGCGCCTGTGGGATGGGGAGGGAGGGCAGGGGTGAGCCAGGGCTGTCCATGGAGACACCTCCTCAGGCACAGCTCCAGCCTGACAGGGCATTCCTGCCCCACAGGAGAGTGACTGCATAAGGATCCCATGAGACTTGGCCCTTCTGCACTGGGACAGGGAGCTGACACGATGCTGGGGCACAGAAACGGGGGAGAAACTGCTCACAGGCCACCCAGGAATGGCACACCACCACTGAAGAAAATGCCACGAGGAAACAACCCCTGTAGTGACACAGAGCAGTGGAGTGGCACAGGGCTCACCAGAAGGAGAGGGTGTAGTCTCCTACGAAGGTCTCGCTCTCTCTGACGAGGAAGGAGCCGTCAGGAGCCCCTGTCTCGATGCAATATTCCGTCAGCAGCCGCTCCGCGATGTGCCGCCCGTCACGCCCCGCTCCCAGCTTCCCGTGGAACCACTTCTCCGTGGAGTGAAGCTCCGTGCTGTTGCTCACCTGGCAGGGGGAAAAAGCCATCGTCTTGGGTTACCGAGGGCAGGCTCGTGGTGCTGGATTCTGCTTTGCTCAGTAGTCTTCCAGCTGGAACAAGGAGTTCCTGAAGCAGCTCCCATCCTTCCCACCACAGGATTTCCCCCCGAAGTCAGCTGGCAAAGGCAATGCTCAGCCTCTTGGGCAGTCAAGTCCTGTCCTTAGGGATCAACTCAGTCACACAGGAGCTCTCACCTCCTTTTGCTCTTCCTCATCCTCGTTTCCTTGGTCACTAGTTGTCTCCCCAGAGTAATAGATCTTGCTGCTGGTCAGCACAAAGTAATGTGGGTTCCACTCCTGCAAGGAAACAAACTCTGGCAAAGAGACCCCTGTGGAAGCACCAAACTGCCCACCACCCATCCATGGGATCATCCCTTCCTGACCAGCACAAGCAGGGAGGGACAATCAGGTTTGTGAAGGACAGCCACCAACATTGATTCCAGTGAGTCACGGGAGCTTCCAAGACATCCCCCAGATCTGAGCCATTCATTTATCAGTAGCAAAAAGCCCAGCATGTGACAAATCACACTGCAAACACTCCAACACTTAATAAAAGGAGACGACCAAATGAAAAGCAAATCAATGCAAAAAGAAAACAGTCTGCATGGACTCAGGATAGGGGTAATCTGAGGTGAAGATATTAGAAACGGTTATGTGGATTTACCATTGCACTTTACTGTTTTAAAAAACCCTGTTCCATTTGTATGCAGCTTTATCAGACAGACCCTCAGCAGAGTAAAGCTGCTGAAGGTGGGCTGTGAGTAAATGCACACAGTGATGAACACTCAGTGCTTTATAAAGCTAAACCCTTGCTTAGGAGTGTCAGGTATGCAGGCACTTGGCAGGGGGCAGGGCTGGAAGTGCAGCCACCTCCAGAAATTCCTGCAGCACAAATCACTGCTCTGGGCTGCAGTTCCTTGGCCCAGAGCTCCCTCTAGCTCAGCCTTCTGCCTCTAGCAAAGGCCCACAGGAGATTCCCAAGGAAGAGCACAGAGAGAGCCAGCATAAAACACCCCCAGCCTTCAGTGACACCTGAGAAACCACAGAGACCAAGAGCCTCTTCAATCATATGCACCACACCCCTTCCTTCCAGCACACACAGCACCTGACAGAGCCACCAGGTCATTGATGGAGCCCTCAGAGCAGGGACTGGGTCACCAGGGCACAGACATACGTGATTGATGGGGTCTTCCAGGTAGAGGATCCCGTTCTTGATGGAGTTGCTGATGTCATTCTCTGAGTACATCACAGATGTGGGCAGCTCCTCGTAAGCACTGCCCTCCGCCAGCTTCTTGTGCTGTGGGATCAGAGAAGGGGTCAGGCACCCAAAAAGCAGCATAGATTTCCTAGTGAACAGCCCTAAAAGCCCAGGTCTGCTGCAGTGGGGTCCTCCAGATTAGAATAAACAAGACCCATGCCACAGGAATCATCAAATAGCACTGAAGTCCCACCCCTTCTTCCCAAAATGATTCCTGAAGCAGAAATACCAACATCCCCCATGGCCTCAAAGAAAGGCAGCACCCAGCTGCTGAGCTCATTTCCCAGCAGATTCTCTGAAGCAGGAGTGCTTTCTTGTGTCCAGCTGTTCTTAGCATCAGGTCTCCACTTCCAGCCCTGCACTGCCAACCACCCCCTTCCAAAGGCAGCTGCCTTCAGTTCCACACCCTCACCCCATTCCCTCACTTAGGAGCTTTGCTGGGCAAGGGAATTCACCTTGATGAGAATCTTCCTCTTGAGCTGGTTTGGAGATGGAAGGCCATCAGCAGAAATATCCACTGGTTTGGTCAAGAGCATGTCCCCAAAGACCTTCTTGAAATTCTGAGCCATGTTCCTCTGCTGAGCAATGCTGCAGTGGTCCTCAATGGACAGAATGACGGGGAAACTGGGAGAAGGAACAGAGCAATCAAAGCCAGCATGGGACCAAGGACTTCTGAGCTCTGTCTCAAAGCCTGGCCTCTGTGCCCTCCAGGATCAACAACAGTCATCTGTGCTGCCTTGAGCACCCAGTGTAGTCACCCTTCAGGAGTGCACAGGGTGGAGAACTGGCAAACTATTTGGGTTTACCCAAAGCCCTCCCTCCCACAACATTCTTCTGGGAAAAATCTCCCTTTGGCTGAAAGATGTGACATGCTTTCTTCCCACCACATCCAGGCCTTGTGCTGCAGCTCTGGATAAAGTGAGCTCCACTTTACCACAGCCTTGGCTCCACCCTCTCTCTGCTCTGCTAGCTGAAGTCCTGCTGTACTCACTCAGAGGTGACAAAGGCATGCTCCTTGATAGTGACCAAGACATCAGAGAACTTGATCTTGGTGGTTAAGGTGTGTCCGTGGTAGATGACTGGCATGCCATCGGGACCATCCCAGCAATCCACTGAAAGAGACCCACAGGGAAAACTTAGCCCAGAGGCTGGGATGGAGGCAAGGCATGGACATGAGATGGACTGAGCCAGGTGCTGCTGGGAAATGGACTGGAAGGCAATAAAGGAGTGAGGTGATCAGTGAAAGCCCTGATCTTTCTGTGGGACCAAAACCTCGGGCACAGATCACCCAGTCTCACAAAGCCAACAACCTCAGCTCTTCCTGCACATCATGGTGTTAATGTTGCCACTGGCCACATGAGCCTTCAGCTCTGCCCTGACCACCAGAGCTGCTGTGATGACAGATTCAGAAGGGCCAGCTGGGTACTCACGTTCGATGCAGCGGCAGCCCATGCGCAGGCAGCGCGCGTACGCCTCCAGCGAGGACTCGCTCGAGAACTGATCCCCCGTCAGGTACCTTCCAGGTGAGACAACACATCAGCACAGGGACAAACCCACTGGGGCCACAGGGGTCTGCTGGACCTGCCTCTGCCACGTGGGAACGGCAGGAGTGGCGTTTCTCCACACTTGCCACTTTCCCCAGGTGAGGGGCTCAGCTCTGTCCCTCCTGCAAGGGGCTGCCAGCACTCCTGTGAGGTCCAGCCCCAGCTCCTGAGATAAACCTCAGGCAGCAACATCAGCACTGAGACCCCCCTGCAGCCTGAGAGCAGCGTTAGATGAGCTCTTGCACGCACACAGGATCTCACTGCCTGCCCTCAGGGCTGCTCAGCTGGCTTAGGCTCTCAGTCCTTTAAATTTGGGTTAGCACACACAGAGCCTGTCTGCACAGAAAGCAGTTCCTGCAAAATTATTCTAGCAGCACAGAGTGGAAAATGGCCGATTTCATCCTGACAGGATTTATCACATCTGTCCTGAGAGGCTCTGGAGAATGACATTGCTAATGGTGAGAAATTACCAGAGTGACAGCTCAGGACATGAAGGCACCTGAAGGCCTGTGCAGATGTGTGCTGCTGACAATGTCTGTGCAAAACATTTATGGCTAAATGACAGAAGGAAGGAGTGGGGCACCAAGAGGAAGGTCTCTGACATACTGGCCTTGGTTTGGAAAAGCCTACTTGACCCATCACTGGAATCAGGCAAAATCAGGATGCTCCTACCCTGGCGTGAGAAAAGGATGCTGAGAGCAGCTGGGTGGAGAGAGCCCTCCCTTCGTCCTTACGTGTTGTGTGAGGAGGAGATCCAGTAATGGGAGAGAGGGTTGTTCATGTTCTCCAGACACACCATGTCCAGCTGCGAGTTCCAGATGCTGTTCTCTTTGGAAAACAGGAAGGTGAGAAACTGCTCAGGAAGAAACAGAAAGGTGTTAATGATGCAGAGGAGTTGGTGCTGTGGTTTAGCTTCACACACATCTCCCGTTCCGTGCCAGCAGACATCCAGCACAGACTGAGCAGGGCTGCCCCACAGCACACCAGCTACCTGAGCCAGGGGCCCTGAGTGACCACAGCTTGGGCACTGCCACTCTGTCAATCTGTGTGCCAGACCCTCTGACCCAGCTAGAGACAAATTAATGGCTCTGCATTTTATTTTGCAGCTCACATGGCAGGCAATAGCTTACTAAGGCCATGTGGGTCAAGGGACCTTGGCTTAGTCCAGAGTGCCACTGACATGGTCATCGCTAGTTGTTTTTATTCATTATTCAGCTCTTCTTGCTTTGAAGAGATCCTTACAAATCCCAAGGCAGCCTTAAGCCAAAGGCAGCCCCTCTCCTCCTCCAGATGAACTGCCTGGTGAGTACTCCCAGCTGCACACACTCAGCACAAAGGGCAGCCCAGAAGCCATTCCCTGTGCCAACCACGTCCATCTCCCAGGAGCTGTGACCCTTCCAGCACCCCCACCCTGCAGCAAAGGCACAGACTGCAGAGCTGTCACACCACAGCACACATCACACCAGGGATGCCACCCCCTGCATCACCCCACTCCACACACGCCACCTTCAAGGTGTCTTACTTCGTCCAGGGAGAAATAAGGCTCATCAATCTCCCTCAAAGGGTCTCTCAGGAAGCTGAACATGAATTTCTCTACCTGAACGGTATCTGCAGCCCAGAGCTCCTGCAAAGCCCAGGGGAGACATAAAATAAACCATTCCAGAATGTATTACTGCAAACCACATGCACATCCAGTTCGAAGCTTTAACCATTAAGGAGGCGATTTTTGATGCAAGACCATCTCTGCCAGGAACTCAACTGTCAGCACAAATGCTGGATAGCACACAAGGAGGAAATGTGCTCTGCTTCTGAGTGGGCTTCATTTTCTCAATGCCATGCATTTTTCTCTCTGATAGCTCCTTTGAACACATCTGCCATCCCTTCTCCTTCAGCAGCAGAAGCCAACCCAGTTTCCTTTGGCTCTCTCTCCCTGGCTCTCTTTCATTAGCCACCAAAACATCTCCCCACTGGTTAACTCCCTACTGGCTGCAGACACAGGCAGGGAGGTGGCAGTGGGGGACAGGGCAGAGCAGGAGCCACGAGCCACAGCAGTGCTTTTGCCAGCCAGCCCTACCCTCCTGGAGGGCACCAGCAATGAGACAGGAACCTGGCAAGAGCCAAGGGGTCTGTGCTGCCACAACTGCACTGCTGGTGCCTGCATGTCAGGACATGCATGTTGTGCTTGCTGAGTGACCCAGGATTGCTTTGAAATTGAAGAATCAGCAGCTGAACCCATCAGCTACTTCTCAGGAAGTGCTGACACCACCTGAGAAACAGGACATGACTTCTTGGCTGCAGCAAAACTTTGGTAACCAGCCGAGGTCACAGGGACTGGGTTAACCTCCCCTGATCAGTTCCTGCCTCCTGGGATCCCCACTCCTCCCAGATCTCCTGGTTCCTTTTCTGGACAGGGTGCCTGGCTGAGTTCAGGTTTGCCCTTGCCAGCACTTCCCCCACAACACCTCCTGGTCCAGAAGGATGTGCTGTGCCAGGCAGAGCAGCCACAGCCAAATCATCCCAGCTCCACAGCAAGGCTACCCTCAGAGCACTGGACCCCTAATGTCACCAGTGCCTCCCCTGTTGTCTCTCCCCACCACCTGTGTTGAGCTCACCCTCTGGTATTCCAACAAAAACTTCTGCAGCTCCAGCAGCGACACCCTGAAGTGCTCAGACCTTTCTCCACCCCTGACAAGCAGAGAGAGAGAAGCTTCAGTCACAAGTACAGCACATCATGGGAGATGCCATCTGCCACCTCCCTGGCATGTGCAGCCAGATGTGCCCCGAGCATGCAGCACTGAAGGAGCAGAGTGGGATGAGCAGAGAGCTGAGGAGAGCAAACACATATCCACATCTCAGAGCCAGGGACTACTCCAGGAGCAGTACAGGGTTCACGCTGACAAGGGCATGATAACATGAAATTGTGGTGAAGGGCAGCAAAAGCCATTAGAGGAACGGATTTGTAAAAAAAAAGAGGGTCTGGCTTGTGCCTGAGTGTAAAGAACTAAATAGGTGCAGGGCAGTTAGGGGGTGACTGCAGACAGGACAGACCTACAGGTATGCAGAGAACATGGACTCATGGAGGTAAGACACAGGGAATGAAGAAGGGGACTGCTTGTAGATGATAATCTTGAAAGACTGGTCCATGACTGCTGTAAGTCACAATGGACAGCCAAGGACCATGCTGGGCACTAACACCACAAAATCCAAGGTGGAATGGGCAGTGCTGGCTGCCCTGGGCAGAGGGATGAGCCAGATGGTCTGCTGAGGATCCTGACATCTCTTTTCTGTGGTTATAGGAAAAAAAAGGAAGGAAACCATTGGGAATTACCTGGACAAATCAGTAAGTCTTTCACTCTTTAGCTCCTGTGTCTAAATTTAAGCTCTTCCTATTACAGCCAAGGTGAGCAGAGGGCAGGGAAGGGCACAGCTGGCAGTGGCACCAGAGGCACTGCCTGGGTGGGGAGGGCTCTGTAGCCACCACAAGCACAATCCCTGGGAGATGGCTCAAGGTCAGATCACTTCACATCAACCAACTGACCTGAGCTGGATCTCAGTGGGATGTCTGGGAGGGAGAGAGCCCTCCCTGCCCTGAGCTAAAATGTTACAGCAATGATGCTTGCCCAGAGCACAGAACTACAGGCAGCACAGGAGCAGGAGGAGTGCATAATGCCTAATCCCAACATGCTACTGCAGTCCCAAAGCATGCAATGGAGCAAAAGAAAGCAGCCCCTTCCCCAGAAAACACAGAGAATTATTCACCTTTCCAAAAATGGGACATCCATCTGCAGAAGAAGAAGCACAAGCATTAGGTTTGTACTCGGTAACTTCTTTACTCCCAAGAGACACGCTCACCCTTAGGGCAGCAGGGTTAAAAAGCCAATTAAGTGGGAATGCCCAGTAACAAATATGGTTTCTCCCTTCCCTTTCCTCCCCTGGAGAATTCAGCTCTTACTGTTTTCTGGGCACTGAACATCAGGCTGCGGTAGAGCTGCGCAAACTGCCCGTACGTGATGTCCCCGTTCCTCTGCTCCACATCCTGCAAGAGCAATCAAACCAGAGGATTTACAGAGGCCACAGGGAACCCTGCATGGCTTATGGAATGTCTGTTCCCACCAGTATCCCTGGGGAAAAAAAGGAGGAGAAAAAGGCCAAAACCCATCCAGACTTTGCCTCCTGCACAATGGCCTCAAGTTGTGCCAGGGGAGGATTAGATCGGATATTTTTCAAAATATCCAAAAAAATCCAAAAAGAAAACAGTGGTCAGGCATTGGAACAGACTGCCCGGGCAGTGGTGGAATCACCATCCCTAAACGTGTTCAAAAAACATGTGGATGTGGCACTTGGGGACATGGTTTAGTGGACATGGCAGTGCAGGGTAATGGTTGGACTCAATGATTTTAGAGGGTTTTTCCAATCTTAACAAATCTGCCACAGTCTCAGCTGGGGCCGGCAGGACCATGAAGTGCACAGGCACATCCTAAAATGAATTCCACTATTGCCCAAGCTCACCCACACAAAGGCATCACCACACTGAAAAAGTGTCACTACTTACTTGAACACTTACAAAAGAATAATTTGATTTTTTGTTTGCCCAGAGTATCTGAAGTGTCTGGAAACTGCAAGACCCAAGGTGTGTGCTCTCCTTTGGATACCCACTCTTTGGCCTCAGAGTTCTGTGCTGGTAGGAACAGTGGTCATCACAAGATGACCCTTCACCCTCAGGTCAGTGGTGATGCTGGCAGAGCATCCCTCGGTGGCAGGGGGCTGCAAGAGCCAGGATGCAGGACCTGGTAGCTGGTCTGCACTCTACCCCACCAACACCAGCCCATGATTGGAGCCAGGAGCAATGAGGGGAGTGTGGGAGGCAGGGCGGGGTAAGGAGAGGGTGCTGGCCACAAATGGGCCAGGGTGTGGCACCCAGTGGGAGCTGGCACCTCTTCAGTCACCACCGTGGGTGGGGGCCCTCCCAGGAAAGGCTGGGAGGCTCTGCAGTATGCAAACACTCCCTGGGAGTTTAACCACCACCAGGTTTTGCTCAAAGGCAGGCAATGGACTGCTGAGGGGGCGAGTGGAGGGGTCACACACTCACCGTGAGTCTCTCCCGCAGGAACCTCATGTTGGGGACCCGGTAGTTGACCTGAGACAGCATGTTCTTCAGATCCTTGGCGGAGATCCTGGCTCAGCAGGGGAAAGAGGGGAGACATGTTCAGGGGGTCTGGGATGGAGGGGTCTCACCCTGGGGCTGGAACAGCACGTGTACAGAGAGGCTGTGCCCAAAGGGACATCAGCTGTGACACAAGGATGGGTGCGTGACCCCAGGAACAGTGGGGAAGATGCAGGGAGCAGAGAGAGAGAGATCTGCATGTCAGTGGGGACTTCAAATACTGCTGCTACAACTTCTGACAGAGCAGGGTGAGCCCAGGAGCCCAGCATCCTCTGCCCACTCGAACTGATGCCACAGCTGAGCATGGCATCAGCACAGGCAGCACCCATTGCTTTAAATGAATGACCAAGAAGAAGCATTTTTCAAGTAGCTGTGCCCCAACATGGATGCTGGGTGACCAACTCCCTTCCAAAACCCACTCCCTGGCCTGCTGGAGGGGGACAGGCTCTCTAAGTGGTTAGGACTCAGCTAATTTTATCTTAAGGGGAGGAAAAAAGCCATTTTCAGTCCCCAGCCACAGCACTGCCACGTCGTGCCCAGCTGTGCTCTCCCAGCCACACACACTGCAGGCAGGGAGCAGCCAGCACGGCTGTGCTTCACAAAGCCCTGCACACCAAAGGTGCTGGTTCCTGGACCAGGGAAAGCTCCAGTGTCAACCCTGAGCAGGATCCCACATCCCAGCAGGCACAGACAGGCAGGAAGCAGCTCTGGGCTGCCCTTGCCTGTTCCGGAGCTGTCCCCACATGGGGCAACAGCCCTGCAGCAAGGAAAAATGAGGATGCCTCCCATCTGCAGAATTTAGAAGCTGAGGGGTCTGTGTCCAATCATTTTCTGGCAGCTGCTGCCTTAAAAGCAAGTCCTGGGAGTCCACCCCTGCAATCACATATGGTGCTTCTGTCCCCCACTGAGCACGTGGGAACACAGGATCCTACAGGATGCTCCTCCATCCCATAAAGCATGGGGCAAGTCTGGAAATCCTTATGGCTTTGGGGTGCAAATATAAAAATACCAGGGAAGATGTCCTGCATAGGAGATTTAACCCGGTTGCAAGCTGGCATTCACATGTGACCCACATCGTTTTTACACATTTCCCTGGAAGCAGGGTGATGTCAAACACCACAGGAAGGAGGAGGGATGGAGAGAGCTCCACGGAGAGGGAGAAACCGGCTGGTGTCAGGCGCTGCAGAGCAGAGGGCTCGGCAGCCAGCAGGACACAGAGAGCCCTTGTTCCTGGGCTCAGAGCCCTGGGGACTGCACACACAGCCAGAGCAGGACCTGGCCCAGCTCCTGTGCTGTGCCCAAGGCCAGCACCCAGCCCTCCAAGGACTTTGCAGTGTCCTGACACTCACTGGCAGAACAGAAAAACTAAAAAAAAAAAAGCTGGGAAATGGCCCCAGCCTCCCCTTCTGTCACAGCTGCACAGTCAGTAACACACAGCACTAGTATCTGCACCTCTACCTCCCTGGGCAGGTGAAGGAACCCTGGGGGTTCAGAGTGAGTGCTCTGGGGAGGAGATCCTGCCCTTTCCCTTCTCCAACACACCCAGCACCCACAGTCCTGTTCAGGGTGCTGTGTGACCCCCCTGGCGGGGGTCCTGGATGTCAGGGAAATGCGTGGAGTGAGCCAGGAGTACAAGGAGAGATGCCCTCACATGTCAGGAACCACAGCTTGTAACAGCTGTCATGGGACCCCCAACAGGACACAGAGAGTCCCCAAGGCTGCCCAGCAGCCATCCCTCCTTGCTGAGAGCATGAGACTGCAAAAAAGATCATGGAAAAAGAGTAGGAGGGGCTGGAAGAGCAGAACCAGCAGCAGCCATCCCTGGAGACGTGCTGGAGCCGAAACTCAGCTCTGGTGATGCTGAGCTGTTTCACAGGAGGTGCTGGACCACAGCCCTGCTCACTGATGTGACAAGAGCAAGCCTGTCAAAGCTGTGACCAGCATTTCCTTCTCAGCTACAGAAGGAAGACAGGATGCAAAAGGATTTTATTTATTGTGTGTTATTCATCGTGTTAAAGTGCTGGAGACCTTGGATAAACAACTTGGTAGTATTTTCAGACTAGAAAGTAAAAACAAAATAAACAGATTTTTTTCTACAGATCTTTTTTAAGGTGTCATGACAAACAGGCCAGAGGCCCAGCCCTCTCACAGGGGATGGAAACATTCCCCTGCCAGCCCTCAGGGCTGCAAATGCTGCTCCCAGCCATGGGCAGCTCTCCTGGCCAGAGGTGAAACAGTCTCCACAGCAGTTAGGAAAAAAAACCCAGCATCCTGTTATCCTCCTCTTTCTACCTAACCTCCCTTGGAAAAACAAATACCCAAAGGCCCAGCAGCCAGTGGAAAGAGCCACCATCTGCTGGTGTGCTGGGAGGATGCACTGGCACCCAGCCGGGGAAGGCAGACAGAAGAAAGGGCTCCAGCACAAGAGGCTGAGGCATGGGGTACACAAATGCTGAGAATGATTTCTGCAGCTGCCAAAACCCTCTCTGTTCTGGGAATGATCAAGGATGGTGTGCAAGTGGGTTTAAAAAAAAAAAAAAAATCACAACTCACTGTTCCCTTTGAAAACCCACTTCCAGGATGAGAAACAAAAGCAAAGAGCTCAGTGACATTAAATTCAATGCTGAAATTCCTCACAAGGGCCAAGATTTAATCCAGGAGATGTGTATATCCCATAACTGTAGCCTCTACCTTGCAGAAAACACAAGGATGCTTGTAAAATGGGAAGACCCCAGATCTTTCCACATCCCCTCTGTTGTTGTTTTGCTCCTCTCACTGCCTGGGCTGCAGCAGCAGCTCTCCCAGTTAAGGGTTTTGCACTGAAACCTCTCCCTGTGGTTGACAGGTAAGGAATATATCAGATTTTGCTGCCTTAATTCTAAATGCTAATAGAAAGATGATATCAATAGAAACAACAGGGATGCAACAGGTTGGCTGTCAGCTCTGCTGACCTGCCTTGGGCAGACAGATCTATACATGCAATCTCTTTTTGTACTGTTGGGATGCCATTTCATCAGTTTTCCTACACAGCCAGAGGGAAACAAGGACCAATTATTTCCACTTTTCCTATAATCCTCCTCCAAAACCTTCATACAGCTACCCCTGCACCTGCCTCAGTGCTCTCCACTGCAGAATTAGGAAATACTGTGCCCAGTCACCACTGTCTATACAACCCAAGCTTGGATTTGAAAGGTGTGTGGCTTATACAGAGCAGCTGCAACAGATTAAGGCTCCTCTTCTTCCCATTCTTCCTCTGTGAGGATTTATCCCTCCTCCACAAAACCCCCGTGCACCCAGCAGTGCTCTCGTCACGCCACAGCATAAATCACTGCAAAGGCAAAAATGTCCAGTGCAGCAGCATCTTCCCCATGCACCACACTCCTGCCCTGCTCCTGGCAGGTTGAATTTATCCCCTGGCTGGCTGTCCAGGGAGGGACACAACAAGGACAAAGCAGAAGATGCTCTGGACCCCAGTGTTCTGCAGCCAGCCCTCTCTGGACAACAGAGCATGGAGAAGGGGCAGGTGGGACCCATGTGCTCCACAGCAGCTGGGGGGCACAGGCTGATGCCCCCAGGGGAGCACATTAACATGGGAATCAATGCTGAAAGGTTAATGGGCTCAGTTAACATCACAGGGGAGAAACCCACGGATGAAAGGAGGCAAACAACATCAGCTCAGTAAGAATAGGCTGGCAGCCAGCACTGGGACTGGAAAACTGGTGATGGCAGTGGGACAGAGAGCAGAGCACCTCACCTCCCCAAGAGGAAAATGTCCCCTCTCTTATCTCATGGTGAATCATGACCCAATTCCCTTCCCTTACCCCCTCATGACAAGCGTGACATTTTACTTGCTAGGACAACACTAAGTATTCAAGAGCCCCACAAGCCAAGCAGTGGGATGATCCATGGCCTCATGGGCCTCAAAAAAGGAGAAAAGAACAAACAGGGGTGGAGAGTAATAAACACAACCCAGTTCAGCCCTGATGGGGTGCCCTGAACTGCCTCTTGGCTCTTTGATGTCTGCTTCCTTGGGTGGTGGCAGGTGGGGAGAAGGTGTTTCACAGCTGTGGGCTCTCAAGGTGTTACTGGGTCTAAACAGCTGAGAAATAGGTCAGGAAAAAAACAAGACAGCTTTTTTATGCCTTTTTTTTTAATTCAGCGAAAATCAGCCAGGGAAGTTTGGGAGTTGGCTTAAGGTTCCTTGGAAATGAGCATTACAAGCCTAAAGAACCCAACAAAAAATCCAGAGGCTGGGGTTTCAAGTCACAGGTGAACCCTTTCAGCTCAAACCCCTCCCTGAACACGAGGGCAAGTTTCTCCCTCCTTACCTGTCTTCCCGGTTGCGATCCAGGGAGTAGAATTGCTTCCGGAGCCACCTGGGTGGGAGGGCACAAACAGGCACACACTCAGCCCCAGCTCCTCAACTACCAGCCCCTGCTCCAATCCCTCTCTGGAAGATGCTCAGTGTCACACCATCCCCTCCCACACGCCTCCTTCCCAACAGAGAACCCGGCTCTGCTCCTTTTCAGAGGCAGCCTACCCTACTTTCATACAGGTGACAAGTTCTGCTATAAAAATGCCTCTGCACTGAAGTGCTACAGATAATACAGGCTGTACACACGTGGAAACATCAATTTGTGGTAAAGCTCCTTCTCCCTGATGCCTGAGATCAAACTCTGGGGTCAGCAGGATGAAGCCTCTGGAGTGCAGAGGCAGAAGTGCTGGGTCAGCACAGCTCAGAGAGGGAATGAGATGTCGCTGTGCTCACCTTTTCCTGTCAAAACAGACAGAAAGGGGGAAAACGAAAACAAGTGCAGGAAAGTTTTCCTCACCTTTCAATCTGCAGGGGGGTGGGTGCACTCAGAGTGTCTGTCACCAGCCAGTTCAGCCCCTTGATCCACATATTGACCTCATCCTCAGAAGTGGCTGCGGAAAATGCATAGGAAAAGTGGGAAGAGGGGACATACAGGCTTGATCAGCAACCCAAACCTCCTGGGACTATCCACAGCACCTTTTATCTCCAATTCCTTGCTTAATCCCCTTTCTGGTAACATTTCCACCCCACACAGATGTGCTGGCTGGCTCCTCTCCCATGGGATGGAAGGGCTGGCTTGTCCCAGCATGTCCCTCTCCCTCCTCCTTCAGTTCCCGAGAGCTGCGAGTTATCTTTGTCCCCAAGCAGCGAAGCTGTTTGGGTCCTGTGAGGACGAATTTCAGGCTCAACCCTGCCTGGCACAAGCCCAGGGCCACGAGAGCTCTACCTTGCAAGCTGAGGGTCTTCAGCCGGAATTCTGTGCCATAGAGGACCACGAAGCAGTGGGAGTGCTCTGGTCGGAAACATGGATCCTCCTGGTACCGGTCAAAATCACGGGAGTTCTTTCCTGGGCGAATCTCTTTGATTTCACGAATATCCACTAAGAGAAAGGGAAAACAAAGGGTTCAGTGAATAGCTTGGAATTCCCGTGGCATTGGAGAAGGAAGGGCACAGATGAAGTGGATTTAGTCATCTGGAGAGCTGTAAGCACAGCCCCCTCTTACTACTTCCCTAGGAGGTTTCCCAGCCAGCATCTCCCCATTTACCTCTGTGTTCCCCAAAAATGGCCAAATGTCTCCCCCAAAGGGATCCCCAGGAAGGGGCAGCTGTGAGCACGCTGGAGCATCAGTGCCAAACAAGGAGAAGGAGCTGAAGAGACACTGGTAAGGGAGCATCTCCTAGCCTCCCTCCCCAGAGGAAATTCTGGGAAAGGACTCCTACTGCCATAGAACAAAGAGAAAACAAGAGCAGCAGCAAGGCAAAAAAAAAAAAGAAAAAAAAAAGAAACCCAACCCAAACCCAAGAATTTTTTTGCTTCCTGGAAAAATAGTTTCTTAAATGCTCGTGGGAATCAAATAACAACATTTGTGAGTCACATTTCCAAAGCAGATGATGGTTCTGAGCAATGCAGGACAGAGATTACTGCAAACCTGGCATGTAATTCATCCCAATTAAACTCCACTTACTGCACTCACTGTGGATCATCTCGCCTTTCATTTCTATTTACTGCAGTTCAAAACTAGACAGAAATGTGACCTGCTCATCACCCACAGCAGCCACCAACAGCACTAAACTGCATCATCAGAGATGATGCTCTCTGCAAACCCCACAGCAAGGCAGACACAGGGATTGACTTTGGGAGGGCAGCACAAAGCACAAAGAACGTGGGATCCTCTCCTGGATCCTGTTCCCGTGCAGCACTGTGGGTGCATCTGGAGACAGTGGCTGCCTGCTCATTGCCTGGCACAGGATATATCCAGACTGACCACTCTGAGTTTTGGGGGTGTCCTGTGCAGAGCCAGGAGTTGGACTTTATGATCCTTGTGGCTCCCTCCCAACTCAGGATATTCTATGAATCTGATAACCCTCCAAAGCTCATCAAGTTGTGACAAGACATAGAAAGACCCAGTTCCTTGGGACTGCAAAGGAAGGACAGACAAGCTTCCTAAAATAAGCAAGAAGTGACTTTTTGAGGCATCACCTACTCTTTGGAAAGGAGCTGTCTGGCAGTTCAAATGTTAGCATGCCCTGCCATAACCTGACCCCTGTGCTCCTATCCTTAGTGACACAGCAGGTTATTTTAGCCCGTAAAAACCAATATCTCAATTCAGGTCTTTGCATCCAGGACAAGCACAGTGGGGTTGAAGGCTAATCCTGTCCTTGGAAGATACAGGGTTTGACCAACTCAGTGGGGGAAAACTTGTCAGATGGGTTTTCATGGTAATTTACACTACTACTTTATAATACTTCATAATAACTACCAAAGGAAGGTGCTGAGATATTCCTGGCCTGCCTTTGCACCACACTGCAAGCATATTGTCTGCACTTGGGGATGCTGCAGTGCTGGCTGTGCCCTGTGCTCACCCCTCCCTGCACAGAGCAGCAGCAGGTTGGTACCTGGTGAGGCAGAGCTGTTGTTACACAGTGCATACCTAAAATCCACGCAGTGGAGAGAGCCCTGGAGCAAGTGAGGTGCTTATCAAGGACAAAAGCACGCAGGGAATTCCTAGGGCAAAGGGCAGCCTCTGTGAGGATCAGGCAGGAACCTCCAGCCCACGCATGCTTGCAGCTGCTTGCTGCTCACTCTGGTCCTCCCAAACCTGCCTGTGTGTGCTGGGGAAGGCAGCTGGGGTTTGGTTTGTGCCTTCTTCTCACCACAGAGAGCACAGCAGCCTCTCCCACCCACTGCCTACGACACCTTCCCTGGAAGGAAGTGAGTCTGAGCATGAAGCACAGCAAGCACAAAGGCCACCGTCCCCAAGCACAAGGGCTGAAACCTCCCAGTCCTCCCTCTGGCACTGTGGGACTGGGACCCCCAGGAAAGGAGGGTGGAGGGGTTTTGCTCGATCCCAGTGTCACAGACACACTCTGGAGGCTCTGCCATGCTCAGCACCAGCGAGTTTCCAGTCACTGGTGGCACGGGCTCTGTGACACGACCCACGTGTCTCACCTTGAGTCCTTGCTGGGGAAGGTCTGCCAAGGATGTGGGCAAAGATATGGGGGTAAAGCACCTGGGCAGGTGAGCTGGGGTAAGGCCTCCGAAGACAAGTCCTCTGTCATCAAGGTGAGCCCCATCTCCTCCTCCCCAAACTGCCCTCTCCCAGGGCGTGCTGTGGGAGGCAGAATGTGCCTCCCAGACAAACTGGTCCTTATCCCATCTGGGATGTGGCAAGAGAGGAAGAACTTGGTCCTGCAGTGATGGCAGAGGCAGAGGGATGCTCTGTGATGGAATATGAACCCTGCTGCAGCCTGGCAGAGCTGGATGCCCCAGAGAAGAAGCAGCAGCAAGCAGGGACGGATGAGCAGTGGATGAGATTGGAGGCCTGGAGCAGGCTGGCTCCTCTCCAGCCCTCCCGGGTGGCTGTGCAGACAGGAGCCAGGAGAGGCTCCAGGAAGGAGGAGGCAGCAAAGCCCATCCAGCCCAGAGATGCTCTGAGCTCCCCACATGGTTCCACACTGCGACATCCCATGGCTGTACAAACAGCTGTGCCCTTCACAACCTCCCAAACTTCCCTGCAGCCCACTGCCAGAAGAAACAGCCTGGCCCTCCCTTTGCCTCCAGCACTGAAAAGAAAAAAAAAAGAAGAAGAAAAAAAAAAAGGTCACATTTCTGGGCAAAGAGCCCTCCTTTCAGCAGGAGTGGGTTGCATCAGAAAGAAAAAGCTGACCCCAGATCCACCTCCCTCATCATGTAAGAAAAAACCCACCAAATTACCCTCTGGTTACATGAAAACCAGATCCACCCTTGAAGTCATTTAAAACTGAAACTTCATCCAAGCCTCATTTACCCGCTGATGGATAGGGTGTAAGGATAGGGACAGCCTGGAACAGGCTCTGAGGGTTGCAAAATCGCCACCTCCAGAGGATTTTTGGAAAGATGGAAAACTTATTAAATTTAAAAAACATTTTTAAAAAGCTGACAGAAAGAACATTTAGCCAGATTACTTTCCGGGATGGGTTTATCAGGGACAGCCTCCAAGCAAACACCCACCCCCTCAACAGGCAAAGGTCTGTGTCTCCCTGGGGAGAAATGGTGCAGAGAGAACCACAGGGGTCACTGCCAGCCCAGCCTGACCTCGGCTGGCTGACATGGACTGATCCTGCCCAGGAGCAGCAGAAAAGCCTCCAGCTTACTCACTCTGGCAAAGAAAAAGAGGTTAAAAAAAAAAAAAAAAGAGTCTTCCTGCTATTTAACATTGTGGATCCCACTGAGCACAGCCATGTGGTCATCCCCAGGCTTCCCATCACTGCACGGGGCACCAGAGGGTCAGGTGGCCCCCAGGGAGAAAGAGGAAAAAGATGTATGTGCATGTGAGTAAAATACAAGAAAAATCTATTATGCAACAGCACGGGGAGTAAAGCAGTGCCACCTTTCAGTGGCTGTCCGGGCCAGCAGTGGCTGTTTGGGGCTGCAGCATCCTGCAGGAGCATCCTGCCTCACCTGTCCCTGCTGGTACCCACCGGCCAGGTGATCCCCCCGAGCAGCCCTGCCCCTGCCCAGCGCCTCGGCTCTGCTGCTGCAACCCAACACCGCCTGCAAGGAAAACAAAACCCCCACCACAAGTCCCCCGTGGGCTCTGAACGAGCTCTAAGTGCTCGGCTGGCCGGGGGCCAGGGCGCTCAGCACCTGCAGCCCGGAGCCCGCCCTGCCCCTCGCTGCTCATGGAGCCCAGGTTTGGCCCTGCACAGCCCATCCCTGCCGGGGGCCAGGCAGAGCCGGGCTGGGATGGATTGGGCTGGGGGAGGGATCCAGGTGGCTCTCAGGACACGCGTGTCCCTCCCGTAATGAACGCACCAAGGGCGCTCCTGCCCTTTCCGTCCCTTTCCGATTTTTTGCATCAGCCCAGCCGATTAGAAATGCATCTCACATCAGTATCGGTGTTCAGAGTGACAACAGCTCGACCTCCCAAGGCCACAAGCTTTCCTTCATGGCCGGCAGTAATGGTGAACTGAGCATCCCTGCTCCGAGACCAGGTCACCGCATCCCCCCGCGCCGCTCAGCATCGGCGATCAGGTTTCCAGAGGAAGAGCCAGAGCCATTAACAGATTCCTTATCCAGACAGCACAACAAGAAACCAGCTGAGGTCTCTCATTTGACCTTAACTGGTTTTTCAGAGGGCAGGGAGTATGGCTGAGGCATCCACGGAGGCAAACAATCACCAAACCCAGTGCCTCAGAGTATCCCTCACCCCCTATGAACTAAAAAGGTGACTCTGCCCTTTCAGTTAAGCACTTAAATCTCTGTAAAATGTCCTCTCGCTTCCCTTGTTGTCCCAGGCAGGACATCTTGGTGCCCAGGGGACCGGTGGGTCCCACTGCTCTTGTTGCTACAACATGCAGGTGATACTTCTGCCTCAGGAAAAAATACAGATAAATATATTCTATTAAATAAAATAGTAAATAGCAGGTAAAGCTATTTTCCCCTCCAGACTCATCTCAGCTGTGTCTCAGGTTACTCTAACAAGGTGCTTCATCTCACCTGTGTCAGCAAACTGGATTTTTTTGCTCCAAGCCACTGGATTTTGCTATGAAGGGCTGTCTCAGTATCACTACCCCAGAGCCAGTAACATCCATACAGAAAGCACCTTGGGAGGGGAGATGCCAGAGGGAAAAATAGCTCAGTGGGCTGGAGAAGGGACAGTGGGGAGTTCCTGATTAGCCAGGGTGACTGGGGCTAGCCTGGATCCTGACTCACCTCTCAGCAATCTCTGTCACTCAGTGTGCAGTGAGAGGATCTGGCAGAGAATTAAACACCACTTGGGAAATGGCACCTGGGCAGAAGTGGAAGCAGCATGCCCTGGGCAGCCCAGGCAGGGCACATGGGGCCACACTGGCTGCTCTGTGGGCACTGGGGCTTCCTGACACAGCCTCTGCTGTGCCCCCCAGTCTCATGTCCTGTGGCTTCTGAGCTCCTCTTCCTCCCTCCCCTGCTCCCCCCTCCAAAATCCTTATCACCTGCAGAGGAAGCTGCAGGAGATGTGCAGGGAGATTAGGAGATGCTGCACTGCCACATGGCTCTGTGGGCTGGAGGAGAGGATGTGAGGAAAAGCCCTTCCCTCCTCCACCCCGCACATATCCCACGTTAGGGGCTGGAGCAGCGAGGCACAGGTCCTGCCTAGACATTGCTTCTAGAGGGCACAGTGGCCTCTTCCCAGGCTGCCTTGCCAGCATCAGCCTCATGCAGGTGGCCTTCAAGAGCTCTCGAACATCCTCTCGATGTGAGAAGCAGAGGCAGCTGTGGGCTGGCAGCTGCCTGACCTGTTATCTTCAGCACATCTCTCCCCTCACCCTCAGCTGCAAGAAAATATGAGTAAAAAACCAGAGCTGATCCTCCAAGTGAGCAAAGCAGGATGCTGCTACCTCACAGCCCCTGCCCACAGCCAGTGGTGGGGAGATGAAGGAGACAGGCAGCAGATGGCAAATGCCAGGCAAGGGCTCCAGCAATCCTCCTCCTGGAGTACTTTGGGGCTCCCTCTTGTCCTTCATGGAAATTTTGTCTTTGTGGAGCTGTGGGGTTTTGTACCAAATCCCAAGCTGGGCATCCAGGGCTGCTGGTTGTACCCACTCCACGTGCAAGGCTGGCACCTCGGAGAGCCCTGGACTTGTTGCACTGTCACCATACAGGACACAGGAGCACATTTCCACCCCAAAGAGAGGCAAAGCTGCTCCAGCCAAGGCAAGCCCCAGTTTTTCCTTGCACGGATGCTGCTCTGAAGATGTTGGTGTCCCTGTCCCAGATGAAATCAGGCCGGTGGCAGGCAGCAGAGAGACCTTTCAGTCACTGCCCTGTCTGAGAGGCACAAAGTTCCACTGACTCATCTGGAAAAGGGAAGCTCAGCACTGATGCTCTTCCCTGTCTAGGGAAGGCTCCACAATCCACCCCCAAGGTGACCTTTCTTCTGCACGGCATCGCAGGTTCCACCCCCCACAGCCCTGCCTGCATGAGAAATACAATGACCTTAAAGGAGCAGAATAAACTGAAGGGAGGATGGGATGAAGACCTGTGAGCACAGCTCCTGCCTCTGCCACTCCTCCTCCCTGCAGGGAAGATCTTACAGCTGTAAGGAGATCCACAGGTGGGCAGGGACAGATTGGTGAGGCACCAATCCACGCTGTGTCTCAGCATGGAAGAGGGTGAGAGGCTCAAGGAAGCTGCTCCCTGGGCCCGTGTCCTTCATGGAAGGGCTGAACAGGGAACCCTTCTGTGCAGCATCTCTGCATCCCTCTCCTGGACCTTACAGGGTCACTGATGTCCCCAGGCTCTCACCTAGCCAGAGTGCTCACTGCCAGTGAGGGGAAGGGGATGGGACCAAGCAGACTGGCAGAAACCAAGCAGGACAGAAGGGCAGATGTGGCAATCCAGCAGTTCTGAATGCACAGCTCACAGCCTGACAGCCTGGCAGGGCCAGTGAGGAAGCCCTGGCAGAGGGGGATCTGGGAACCCGAGTGTCCAACAGCAGCAAGCTCTCCTTGAGCATTTTGGGGATTTCTGCACTCAACAAAGGTGCCTGCCATGCCCAGGGGTCATGCCCTGTCACAAAGCAATTGGAGACAAGAGTGACCACACACTGTGCCCAGGACGGGGCACAAAGGCAAGGAATGAGAACCAAAGGACAGAAAAGATTTGTCATGGTGGCAGCAAATGCCAGTGATGTTCAAAGGCTACGACTCAGTTTTCATCCACCCCACCAGGTGACACAATCAAGCTTCTGTGACAGCAATTTCCAGCAGAGGTGCCTCTTGGCCAGGATCCTCAGTGGGCAGCAGGGCTTGTCCCTGTCCCTACCAGGCTTGAACTCTGCAGTGTGAGACCAACACTGGGAAGAGAAGGATGGGATAAAGATCCCATCTGCTGCTGAGCTGTTCGAGGTCACCACAACAGCCTGACCTCTTCCTATCCCATGCTCAATTCAAAAGCTGCTCTGAGACTGGCAGGGCTGAGTATTTGCCAGAGCACAGATGTGACTCCCAGATGTGTGCCCTCCCCTGGCTCTCCCTCTGTGCCACTGTCTGCAGAGAGGCCAGGGGCTGCACCATCCCAACCAAGAAACGTAGGGAGGCGCCTCCTCCTGTCACCTCCTCCTGTCACCCCCTCCTCCTCGGATTCTCCACCTCTACCCACCCCAACACGAACTAGACACAAAGTTACCCGAGCAGCTGCTGGGGATATCAAACCTGGCCCAATGCAGTTAGAAATGGAAACAGTGACTCTCCTCTTCCCTTTCCACCAGATTTGCTTTATCTGCACTAACCACGATGGGACACCCCTGGGCTGGTTTCACCTTCCAATGCCAAGGCAAGATTTTGGAGGATAACCAGCAAAGATGGAGAGCAGGACAGTTGGAGCTTCCTTGAAGCACCATCCAGCTGAGGATGCCCAGGCACTGAGCAGACACCATCCAAGCCACACACCTCTGCCAGGTGACAACATTTTCAGTTCATGGGGGAGAAGCAGAAGCTCATGGTGATGGTGTGAAACCACTTGGGATTGGTTTTTTTTTTAAATTACCTCACCTGGGATTTATTTGGTCCCCAGAACTGGAGACCTCTTCCTGTTTGTACTCCAACCTGCTTCATGGTTCATATCAAATCTGATGTATTAATGCTCCAAAAATTTCATTCCCTCACCTCTAGACCTCTTCACAACATGCCCCAGAGCCTGAGCTGCTGGAGATGACAGGGACAATACTCCAGCTAGCAGCAAGACCTTGAGAACAGGCTAACACAAGGCAGTACAGGACATGTGAGACACGGATGAGGAAAAAAAACCAACAAAAAAAATCAATTTCTACTGCTTTGCTGGGACATAGAGACAAGCAGAGCCAACTCCCCAGTGTCCTGGCACTGCTTGGGGTCTGCTCTGGAACCAGGGACACAGCTTTTTTGTCTTCTGAAGCTGAGGAGGGCTGTGAGCTGGCAGGGATTAACAGGACAAGGAGTGCAAGCTCAGGAGAGAAGCAGGGTATGCGGAGTGCCCTGGAATCCTGGCAAGAGGAGCCAGAGGTGCATGAGTGATGTCTAAGGGACAAGTATCCAAGCACAGGAGCTTGGAGAGACAAAGCAGCAGGCTCTGTGCTCTGCTCTGATGAGCCCAGGGGCAGAAGAGCCTCACACCAAGGAGGATCTTGACAGGCAATGTCCAAATGCTCAGCAAACAAAGCCAGGCAGTCCCCACCCCCTGCCAGCTGGGAAGCAGATTTATGGGGTGCAGATTTCCAGGGCAGGGAGCCAAGGGGGTGAAAGTCCTCTCAGACATTCCCTGCTCCCAGCATGGCCAAGCCCCCACCTGCAGCCAGCCCCGTTATCTGACCTGGGCTGAGGATCAATTACACCACCAGAGGTGAGGAGGAGGAGGAGGGGGGGGATGAAGGATGCAAGGGCACATGCAGGGGGGTGTCCTTTAATCACCACACCATCAGCACTTCTGGGAGCAAGTAAACAGGAAAGAGACTCTCAAGCAGCTGTTCTGCCCAGGGTCCCTGTGGAGCACAGCCTTCCTTGATGTGGCCATTTCCAGCTCTGGCTGGTGTGGCCCTACCACGGGGCGATGCTCCAAGGGAGCAGGATGGGGCTCTGCACAGGGCAATCCCAGGAGGAGAGGAGCACAGGATAGCACAGAGGGAATCAGAGGAGCTCCAGCAAAGCTGGAGAGCAGGACAGCTGGAGCAGCTCACAGTCAGCAGGCAGCAGAGCATCCACAGCATGGCTGTGTGGCACCCAGAGCACAGTGGCCCTCCTGCAGCCATGCCTCCAGGCACTGGGATCCTGGCTGGGCAGGGGACACAGCACACAGCCAGCTCCTGGGGATGGAGTTTGGGGCTAGCAGAAAAGGCAACCCTTGTCCCCAAGACGATTCAGCCAGTAGGTCACTTCCCAAAGGACCACAGTGGGAAGGCAGGAGTCCTGCACACCCCTCAGCCCCGTATGGATAAAGGCTGGAGGTGAGCTGCAAACACAAGACAGCACAGCCCTGGGATTCTGTATGTCAAGGCAGGAAAAAAAGGGTCATATTCCAAGAAAAAGAAAATATATGTGCTAGTAATGGGTTGGGGAGAAAACACAACCTGTAAGTCACAGTCCTGCCCCTTCTGCTGTGGCTTTTGGCCCCTGCATCCTTAAGACCAGCGGGCAAACAGCTCAGCACAACATCCCACATCACAGCAGATTGTGTGCTGGACCATGACCTTCCCTGGGATGATTTGAAACCAGCACCATGGGTTGCCTGGCTTGGGCAGCCAGGAATGCTCTGGGGCACCCTGCTGACAGCACAAGAAGGGACTGACCAAAATCTCAGAGCCACAAATGTTTACAAACAGAAGGGAGGACCTGAGAGGAAAACAAGGGAGACATCCATCCCAGATTTTGAAAGGCTTTCCATGGCTCCCCAGCCAGCCAAATTCAGGACCCCAGATCAGGCTAAAGAGCCACCAGACCACAGGGACAGCAGAGATAGAGCTAAAAAGCAGTTTGAAAATCACAGAGTGTGATTTCAGAGTATGGGCAGGCAGCATCCTAAAGCTCTGCTGACTTGTACAGATTTAGAGTGGCCAGCTTCTGCTAGGGACATCAACCCCTGGCTGTCTGGGTGCTCAGGGTGCTCCACAATCCTGAATCCTCCTGCCACCCAGTGAATCAAGATGTTCAATAGATGATAAGGACAGATTGAGAGGCAGAAAGGTTCTCAGAGATAAGGACTCCTGGGACAGGAGGGATGAGCCTGGTAGACCAGAAGCAGACAGCCCTGGCCTAGAGTTCCAAGCACTGGGAGATCTTCAGAAAGGCTGAAAATTCTCAGAAATGAGGAAGTTTCTCAATGGAATCAACATCAAAAAGCTTTTTCCATGTAACACAGCACTTTGTGCAAAATAAGAATACTCAAAACTGAAAGATTAAAACCATTTAGAAGGACAGCTTTTTCCAGCACTACAGAGTCCCTTTAGGAATGGCTGCTGTCACCATGTCCCTTCCTAAGGGCTCTCCCTGCTCTGGGAGATGCCCTCCCAGCACTGTCTGATGTAACAGCTCCAGCAGCAAAACCACACTCAGCGGAACAGATGAGCAGGGAAAAGCCATGAGATCACCCACCCACCCACCCCCGTGCAGGCAGGGCACAGTCACTGGCAGAGGATGTGCTAGATGTGAAACTGAGCTCATATGGGGCACCAGCAGCTGCAACCCCCACAACCAAGTGAGCTGAGGAGCCTCCCAGGTTTGCTGGGGTGGTCACAGGTTTTTGTGAGCATCCCCAGATGTCAGGCACTACACAGGTCTCTCCATACAGCTGCTGCACATCTGTGCAACACCCAGAGCTGCCCTCTCCTTTTATCCTTCTCTAGACAGGTATCCCTCTAGTTGCTCTATTCCAACATCATCTTCCACCATCCACTTGCCCAGCCTGTTTGGCCAAGTGGAAGAAGGGAGGATGTGGGGGGGAACTTTTCAAAAGCGTTGTAAGAGCTTCAAAATTTTCTGATTTCTACTGCCCTTAAACCTCAGTGAACACTAGAAAAGTAAAAATTCTTTTCCACTGACTTCACCCATTTCCTTCTACTGTATGGTAAGGTGCAGCCAATGATTTTTAAACTCAGAGCTGCTCGGGTTTTCTGTGCTCAAAGGCACACACCTCCTCACCACACGCTGCAAGTTCTTCCTGGACTCCCCACACCCTCCTTCAGTGTGAGCTTTACACCGGGTCTCACAAAACCAGCAGCAGCTCAGGAGCAGGGACACAGCACGGGGGCTGGCTGCAGCCCTGCCTGGCCACACAGCTCCTAGAGCCATTGTCACACACCTCTGAGCCCAAAGCCACCAACCCAGCTCTTGGCTGACCCAGCATCAAGCACAGACTGTCACTGTTGGTCTCTCCACCCACCAGACCACAGCCACCACCAGTGTAGTGCTGGGCTATTCCTACAGCCCTGCAGGACAGCAATCACAGGCTGACCTCAGAGATCTCACAGCTCCTGCCTGCCAGTCCCATGGATGAGATGCTCAGCACAAACTGTCTGTCAAGCCAACCCAAGCAGGATCCCACTTTGGCAGAGACAGAGGAGTTGGACACACAGCCAAACATCTTCCAGCAGCTTCTGAAGTTGCCATCCACAGGCTGAGCTGCTGCAGCTCATCAATAAGCCTGCAACTGGAGCAGAAGTTTGTGTGATGTAGCCAAAACTGTAGGGCAGTCACAAGTGAGGGTCTGTTCTGAGAGCTGCTGCTCCATTCCAAGTGTTCCCAAGTTTTACCAGTCTCCCTGCCACAGCACACTCTGACATGGGCCAGTTCCAAAAGGACACAACAGCCCCCGTGCTCTCTGGAAGGGAAGATCCCAGCCAAAGAGCAGTGCCCAGGTTCCCAGAACACAGAATTTACACCAAGTCTGCACTCCTGGGCAACTCAGTGGCCAAGCCTGCTCTGCCACATGCAGCATTTGGGGACCTCAGGACTGCTCAGGGCCAGGGACTTTAGCACTGACTCCCACCAAGGCTGCAGAGCCTTTCCTCCTGTGTCTGCAATCTGTAAGATATGCAGGAGGTCACACGCCTGCTCACAGGGCACAGGGGACAGTCAGCATGTCCTGGGGATGTTCACAGGGCAGCCACTGCCATCAGATAACAGAGGGAGCAAATGCTCTGAGATAAGGGTGACCATCCCCGCTGTGCAGGCAAGGCAGCTCAAACAGCAGCAGAGACACGGCAGGCTGGATTGGGCAACTGCTGGCCCAGCTCCTCAGCTTGGAGATGGGGCACATTACAGTCCTGTATAAAATCCCACATCAGAACAGCCCCTGGGGACAGGAGGTGACGGAGCTGAGCATGGCACGCACCCTGCAAGGCCAGATGTTCACATCCAGCTCCCTCAGGTGCTCCTGCCACCACACATGGTGTCCAGCCAGCAGGCAAGGGGAAAGCCAAGCCCTGAAAAACTCAGCCCCTTGATGTTGGTGAGAAATAATCAGTCCAACACTTTGCAAAACTTCTCCAGCACATTCTAATTAGTGGGCTTGAACCCCATGAGCCAATTCCTTCCACGTGGCTGACTGGCAGAGGAAGGAACCAGATGGATGGATGACGTGGGTGCAGGTACTGGAGGAAAACACTGGCCTCCCAGCCAGCCAACTTCCAGCTGCTCTCCAGGTTGCAGAGAAGCTTTTGAGATGCCAAGGGAGGAGGTAATGTGTCTTACTGCATGGGGAGGGATTTTCTAACCTGCTCCTCCTGGAAGATGCTACCAAGAGTAAAATTGGAATGACAAAAGGATGTGAGTGAGGGGAGAGGCTGTTTCAGTTTGGAGGTGAAGGCAGAGCAGAGCTCGCTTGCTTTGTGTGTAGCACAAATGCCCTGGTAAGCAGGAAGGGGGACACAAAAACCTGCCCTCAAGAAACTCCCACAGCAGAGCTGCAGCACGGGAAGTTTCAACCACCCCGACAGTCACAAGCCACACTCTCCCCTTCCCACCCCAGCCCTTCTGCAGCCCCTGCTCCAGGCACCACCCTCCTCCCGTTCCTGCCCATGGCAGGGCATCCTGCTGCATCCTGCATCCCTGGTGGTGGAGCAGGAGGGAACCCCCAGTGCAGGAGCTATCCTGCACCCCAAGAGGAGCTCACTCTGAAGTTATTTTATCCTTGAAAACTATTTCTGGCTCACTCGCTTCTTTGGAGCTCCAAGCTCCTCAGCTTAAGCAAATGGCCCCAAAAAAAAACATAATTAAAAAAGCTATGCCCCAGTGGACTAATAAAAGAGGCTGGTGCTTGAAACGGCTGAGGCGAGTACGAGCCACATTTCAGAGCCACTTTGCATTAATATTTTACAGCTCATTTCTTTTCTTTTACACAGGCGATGGCTTTTCTCCACCTCCAAGGGACTGAGCTCATTTCACTGAAAGCAAGAATGCAACCAGGATTTTTTTTGAGGTAGTTCTTTTTTCTTCTCTCTCTCCCCTATAAAACAAACATCTGCTCCAAATTTTCAGCTCACTCTGAATTTTCTGACGTGTTTCAAGGCAAACAGTTCAATTTGAAGCTGGGTTATAATCCCCCCAGCACGAGAAGGTAAGAATGTGAGACCCCTTTTTATTAAAAATAAAGAATCAGTTAACACAGGAAGTTTAAAAGAAAATAAATGCATAAAAGACAACTGACTTAAGGGATTAGCTCCACTTTGCTCTGGGTGCTTAACAAAAAGAATAGAAAATTATTAGCACTCTTCCTATTGTAGCAGCCAGGCCCTCTGCAGAGTTGATGAGCAAGAAAGCAATGCATTGGTAATTAAACCTGGCTGGAACCCTATGAATAAAAACAAGTATTAATTGAAAGAAAATGCCTTTTTTTGTTGTTCTTTGGCACAAACCAGGATTGCATTTTGCAGAGTTTTGAAGAAGTACAGGAGGAGACAACTGCTTTGGAAAGGGAAAGGCTTCCTGCCCAGGAGACTGACTCCTCCTCAGTCCTCAGCTCGTGGAGATTCTCATCACTCTGGAGTGAGCTGAAGAGCAGGGTCCTGTCCAAGAGGAGAGGCTCTTCATGTGGCAGCCCAGCTGGCTGGGGCCCTGCTGTGCCTGCTGCCCAGCCAGAGCTGCTCAGGCAGGGGAGACGTGGGGGACACACACAGTGTCTTTATGCAGCTCTCACAAAGCACTACACAAGAGTCACAAAGCAGGCCACGAGGACAGGGCTGCCACTCCAGCAAGGGCTCCCTGCTCTCGGTCCCCCAGCACCTCCAGGCAAGGCTGGGCAGCTCCATGGTGGCCACTGAGGCCAGCTGGTTACCTGTCCATCCACAGCACATGTGGTGATGCCACCCAACCCTTCACAGAATCATCAGGGTAGGAAAAGTCCTCTAAGACCATCCAGTCCAACATTAACCCAGCACTGCCAGATCCACCACTGAACCATGTCCCCAGATGCCACATCCACACAGGCTCCTCCCCAGCCAGCATCCCCCTGGTCCAACCTCCCTGCTGTCAGGAGATGCTGAAGCAGAGAGGTCTTCATCCTTAAGTGCCAAAAATTCCTCACAGAGGCCAGTCAGACCTGCTGGCTTCAGTAAGTAACTGGAAATAAAGGGTGGCACATCACCTCTGGGGAGGGCAGCATGGCAGAGTGAAGGAACTCAGACCAGCAGCACCACACTGCTGAGGGACCAATGGCACAGAGGACAGGGGTTCCCTGGGTGGGGTGACCTTCAGCCTGCTCAGGCTCTGCTCCCCTCGCAGCTCCACATCAGTGTGCACAGAAAGCCAAGCATTACCCAAACATTGGTTTAAGGCAAAGAACTGGTTGCCTGTTGCAACCCCCCCAGAGTTCAGCAGAGACCAGAAGTATTGACAGAGCAGCCCCCACAGATCCTGGAGCAGCAGCTGCTCCACGACACCACTGACAGTGATGGCAAAGCTCTGAAACGAGCACCAGCACACCAGGGAGTGATGGCAGAGGCTGTGCCCAGACCATGTCCTCAGTGCAGCTTTAGCCCAAGGGCTTGAGGCCACCTGCAGATGAGCCAGCTGACCCTCTGTCCCTTCATGCACTGCCCACCATGCAACAGGAGCTTCCCCAGCTGCAGCCACGGGGGCTGTGCTCTTCCCAGCACTGTCAGCCATGGAGTGGCTGACACCAGATCCCTCATCCTCACCCACCCCTCCCTGGGACAAATGCACATCTTCTTTCTGCACAGCCCAGCAGGAGCAGAGAAAGGAGCACAGTGGATCCTCTATACTTGGTGTCCATGGAGACAGACCTCTCCAAGACATGGCCATCCACACAAACGTGCCCCGAGCCCAAAACCTCCATATGTGATATACTGTGGATATTCACCTGCTCTGAAATGGATAAAAACCCAGAATCATTCCTACTTAGACAACTTAACGTGTATCCAGGGTGGTCTAAAACTCCCTGGTGGTCTCCAGCTCTCAAAAAAGCACAAGAACATCCATTACTGACCCACGAACACAGCAATTTTTGACCTGTAAGTCCCCAGACACGTTTGGTGGAGATGCTGTTCCATGGGAACATCTCACCTCCTGAGAGCTGACTGCTCTCCTCCTAGTGCATGCTGAGGCCAAACCAGTATCACCACAAAAAGCAAAACCCAGTCTTCCTACCAGCCCCAGCCTACTGCTCCCTATGCTGGCATGGCTTGTCTTCATGGGGAGAACTGGGTCAGTCATTGCCCATGGTTGAAACCACCCTGCACTGAAAGTGATGAGCTCAACTCCAGATTACTTCCCCCTCTGGTTTCTACCATGGCCATGGCAACGTTGACCTCGAGGGGATGAGCCAGAAGGGGAACACACTGGTGTATTTGCCACAGGAAGGGGAGCTGTCACACACCTGGCTTTTCCCAGGCATCCTCTTTCTGCCCAGAAAGCACATCCAGATAAAAACAGGGAAGCTGGCCAAGAACCTAGTACTGCTGGCCATTGATCCCGTGGCTTTGCCTTGCCTGCCTAGAAACCCAGTCACTATTTGTGTACACAGGCTGATATTTCCACCTGGAGCCCCACAGTTCTGTCCAGGAAGTGTTAGAGCAAAGCTCTGCTCCTCAGCCCTGCAAGCTCAGGCTGCTGGGTGACACCAGAGGAGGGCAGGGCGAGATGCTCAGTGAGCGAGGACATCATGGGGAAAGCGTCTGGCACCAGAGAGATGGGGCTGAACATACAGTAACTCTTCAGCCTGATGTCCTCTGCGTCCAGCAAGGCTCACCTTGCCCCTTGGGACGGTCACACCTAGTGTGGGACACCAAGAGCATTGGGAGGCACACGTGGGGAACCCAGAGCCCAAAACCAGCAGCCAACTTGCCTGTGGCACAGTAGAGAAGCCCCAAGGAACTTTCCTCTGTGCCATTAAAATAAACACAATCACTTCGGTTCCTGGGACACTCTCTTTGCCTTCACTGCTCTGCTCTTGGATGTCTGCACAGCACAGGAATTCCTTGCAGCCATGGCTTTATCATTGTTAGGCCCACAGTTCTGGTACAGCAGCTGAAGACTTCTTCCAAGTTAGGGTGCCAGGTCACATCTAGGTCTGTCCCCAGGAACAATCACCCCTGCAGACACCTGTGGGGACCTCTGTCCACCATGGGCACATGTGGTCTGCAGGCTCTGCCCGAGACCAGAATCTCCCCAGCAAAACCAACGTTTGCTGTGCCTTAGTTTAAGAACAACTTAAGCCCGAGGTCAATAGAATGCTGCTCTCTCCTCTCTCTCACACTGCCTCATTGCTCCCAGAGGCCATTCTGGGAAAGAGATGGGGGAGCTTCATATCCTTATGATGCTAAAGGAGCCTAAGGCTCCCTCCAGATCTGCCTGGAGACACCATAGGGCAGAAGGTAGTGGACTCGAAAGGTCTTAGGGCAAACCAAAGCCCTAAAACTGGCGTTTTGTGGACCTGCTGCAGAGATGTGTAACCATCTCCATGCCCATTCCTCATCTAAGCCTCTGGTACTAACAGCATCCCACCTTTCCATCCTGGACCAGCAGCACTTGCCAGGAGAGATGACAACTCCTCCCTGGCCTTGCTGGGCCTCAGTCACACCCCTCAGCATGGGAAGGCAGTGCCATGGCCAGCACCAGCTCTCCCACCAGCTGGCCTTTGTGCATGTCCCCTCTTCCTCACACCCAGCTCACAACAGAGACCCTGTCCTCGTGCTGCTGCACATGGGGGCGGGAAGGATAATTTAACAAAACCTGGGAAACCAACACTAAGGATAAGAGTGCAGGGCATGCCAGTTCTCACCCCCTTCCCATCTATCTTTCTGGTTTTACACTCAGGTTTATTATGCATCTTTTCCTCTGTCCTCCTTGTCCCCATCCAGAACGGGAACCAGGGGCTCACCTGACCCTGTGCCATCACCCTCGGGCTGATGCGAGGGCAATGGGGAAGAGGACAGAACTACAGTACAATATTTTGGGTCGGTTTTCCTACTTTTTAACCTTTTCCGTTTGGTCTCATCTGTTGCTCCGAGGTGTAACCGCAAAAGGGCTCACACTAATCCTCCCTAAGCCTCCTTCTGAGGCTCCCTACAGCCCTTAGGTGCTGCTCGCAAGGCACCACCTGGGAAAACACCTCGTTTATCCCAGGGGAAGTTCGGTGCCGAACAGGGATAGGAAAGTTGGGAGGCGGCGCTGGGCGGGGGCAGCGGCGGCACCGACCCGCGCATCCCCCGCGCATCCCCCGCGCATCCAGCGCGCTCGGGGCCGGCCCCACGCTGCGACCCGGACCCCTCTCCGCCCCCCAGGCTGCCCGCGGGGAGATGCCGGGCACGGAGAGCCTGGAGGTTCATTATTTTTCTTTTTTTTTTTTTTCTCCTTCCTCCTCGCCAGCGAGCCCCCGGCGCTCCCCGCACGGCTCCGGCCCCGCAGCCCCGCCCGAGGCAGCGCAGCCCCCGTGCCGCCCCTTCCCTCCGGGCTCCCCCCGCCGCACTCACCGGCCCCCTCGACCTTCTCGGAGCCGCGGCTCCAGGTGACCTGCCGCGTCTCCAGCTTCACCTGGAAAGTTTTCCGCTCGGGTCGCTGCGACTTTTTGGAGTAGAAGAGGGTCATGACGGTGCCCACCTCCAGGCTGCGGCAGAGCTGCACCGCCTCCGCCTCGCTGGGCGCCCCGGGGCCGCCGCCCGGCCCGGCCGCCATCGGCGCAGCGAACAAAGGGGAGCGGGAGCGCCCGAGCCCCGCCGCGCCCCGCGCCGCCGCCGCGGGAGGGGAGCAGGGCAGCAGCAGCAGCAGGAGGAGGAGGAGGAGAAGAGGGAGAGGGAGGAGGAGCGAGGAAGGAGGAGGGAGGAGGGAAGGGAAGGGGTGGAGCGCTGCCGGCGCGGGAGGCGGGCGCGGGACGCGCAGCGCGGGGGGTCCGCGGGGGAAGCAGGGGGACACGCTCTGTCCTGCCGGCCCAGGGACCGGAGCATCCCCACCGAGCGACCCCCGGGGGGACACGCACCCGGACACGCACCCGGTCCTGCCGGCCGAGGGGCTGGGGGACCGGAGCATCCCCACCCAGGGGCCCCCGGGGCAGCAGGGCAGGTGGAGCCCTTGCTCGGTGCGGGATGCCAGTGCCACGGACCACCCGGCACGCCTGCAACCGCGCGACCCTGAGCTCGCCTGGGGGACAGGGGCACTCTGCACCCCATGGCACTCTTGGGGGACAGAGGCACTCTGCACCCCATGGCACTCCTGGGGGACAGGGGCACTCTGCACCCCATGGCACGCCTGGAGGACCATCCCGCACCCCACATGTCCCCCCTGTGCCACACACCCCACAAGACACCTTAGGACCCCGGCACCCACAGCAAGGTTTGCGTGGGACCCTGGCGTGGGACATGTAGGGTCCCAACGCTCCATCCACGGTGGCTTTCCCTGGGGACAGACCCCTCCGTACGGCTGCTGCTGGCATCATGGTGTGGCTTCTTGATGAAGCCAGGTCTGCGTTCGCTGTAGTTTCCTCCATACAGATTCCAGCTGGATCCGTGCTGGCATGGAAAGAGGGACGGGGCTTGCAGGGTGGCCTGTGGCATCCCACCCCTGGGGGACGTGCAGGGAGCCGGGGGTCACTGGACACTCTCCAGCTGCTCTCTGGCCCCGCAAAAAAACAGGGTTAGAGACCACACAAAAGCAGGGGTAGCGAGGGGATAAGTGGTTGCATTGGGAAGCGTTTCAGTGCAGTTTGCTCCATTCATGTGGTTAAAGTCTGCAATTTCCTTTTCTGTGTGCCACTGACCTTCTTCCCCGTGTCCTCCTTTCTGTTAGGGCACCCCATGGCACATTGGGTGCTCAGGCTGTCCATTTATATGTATCATGCTTGGACCTGATGATCTCAGAGGACTTTTCCAACTTTACTGATTCTGTGATTTTTTTTTTTTCTAAACTTAATGATTCTGTGACTACACACACGTACATACACACGTGTCCACAGGCTCATGTCAAGGCAGCCTGTGCTCAGCAGTCCTTATCTCATGTCCCAGCTCATGACTGGGACTGGGAGGGGCATAATTTTCGACGTGAGGGCCCCATCCCTGAGTGGATCCCCCATGGGAGCAGCTCCCTACAGCTTCCCCCGACTCCACAGGGACATTCCCCAGTGCACACACGTGCACACACAGTAGGAGCCCTATAAAGTCGTTTAGGATCCTACCTGGTGTCTCGGCATCAAACAAGCACAGACACTGAGGAGAGAGCCTAAAGCTGCCCTGATAGAAATGAGCAGTGTGTGACATCCCTGTAAGGATGCTGGGGATGTGCTCAGCTGAGCCAGAGCTGCCGGAGCCTGTGCTTGGTGCTGGCACAGCACTCTGAGCCTCATTCTCTCCGGGATGAGCCACTGTGGCCGCCGGGGAAGTTGCTCCTGGTTTGTGTAATGGCCTCGCTTGGGACTGGCAGGAAGCAGCCGGCTCCTAGTGCTCTTAAAATAGCTGAGCATTATGGGCACACCCTTGTTTTTGAGGGCAAAACCTGAGAAGGGAGTGTGGCCATCGAAGAATCAGAAAAGGTAACTCCCTTGCTCCCAAACACTGCCTGTTCCTGCTGATGGAGAGCACCCGGCAAGGTGTGCTCTCAGCTCCGGAACCCCGGGTGGCTGGGGCCAGCACGTGGAGGATGTGGTTTACAATGAGCTGTTTGTGATGGATATTTTTTATTTTCCAAGTCTGACTGATCATCTTTGAGCCTTGCATTAGCTCTCTGTGTCTAAGATGCTGCATGCCAAGGAATTCCACTGTTTAGTTTGACAGCATAGGAAATTTTACAGCCTTTGTGTGCTTGCTGCATGACAGCTCCATTTGGTGGTCCCAGCTCCTGCACCAGTCAGACTGTGCACAAAAACCCCAACCCCTTAGGGCAGCAAAAACTTCCATTATGTTCCTGTTTTGCTTTTGAAGAAATTCCCTAGATTGTGCTCATCTGTGGAAGCCTGGGGGTTCTGCAATCTCCCCTTGCAAACACGTCAAGGAAAAGGGGGATTTTCCCCTCGGAGTGGCCCCAGCACTTCCCCCCTTCACAGTTCCGCAGCACGGGATGCCATCCCCCATATCCTGCAGGATTCATGGAGCAGCTGCATCCTCCCACCAGGAACAGGACAACGGCCAGGTGACCTCTGGCTTCAGGACAGCCCCAGGCATGCTCAAGGCTTGGGGACAAACAAAATCCAGGGACACAGCACTCTGAGGCCACCCCACAGGCAGGTGCCGGGGTCCCTGCAGCCCAGCATCCCTCGGAGCTGTGTCTGGGAAGGGATGCATCCCTCTCCTGCCCTGGGGACCACGCATGGAGAAGAGGTGCCCGGCACGGATGCAAACGAGTGTGCAGACCCTGGGAGAGATGCCCCTCTCCGGGTTATTGATTCATTCCTGCCTGGGGTGGGTAAAGACATCACCAGCTGAGGAAATCGCGGCTGGGGAAGAGCTTCCCTGGCGCTGCAGGAGCAGGATGCGCTGCCCGGGCCGGCGCTGGCAGACACAGCGCAGGGCTGTGCCGTGCCGGGATGGAGAGCAGAGCCCGGGGCTGTGGAGCTGCTGCGGATGCTGGCCCCGTGCCGCACGCTCTCCGAGGAGCTGGGCAAAGCCTCTCCCACAGCCCCTGCCCCTTCCAGGCATGGCAATTTCCCTCTGGGTGACAACCAGCGCCTGGTGAGAAACCCACGGCAGCTCCGGGCCCCCCGTCCCCACTCCCCGGTGTTGCGCGGGGGGCGCATACTTTTTTAATATCGAATTCACCTGGTTTCAATTTTCAACCCTGGAATCCTTGAGACTTCAAGGGGGGTGGGGCTGCATCCTGCAGGGTTTTGCACCTCCCCTTGGCTGCCGGGCCCTGTCCATGGGCTTGGGATGCAGCAGATGCAGTTCAAACCTACACTCGTGCCCTCTGCACTGGTCATGTCACTGCTGCCTCAGTTTCCCTGGCTGCCAAACGGGCTCTGCTGTGGGACAGGAAAGCCAAAGTGGGGTGGTGGCACTGGGGCAGGCGAGCACAGGCACTGCAGTGAAGGGATGCAAGACACGTGGCACGTTTGTGGCCATTTCCCTGAACAGTGAGTCAGTGGGGTCTGGGAATTCTCCATGGAAAGCGTGGGGTGTGTGGTCCTCACCCTGCTGTGCCACTGGCAAAACCACGGATTAAATCCTCTTCAGCTCCCTGACTGGGATAGAGCCTGAGCTGGAAGGGGGCTGGGTGCATTTTCAAGGGTGGGTTTTGCACCAACATCCTTTTTCTTGCTGACAGAAAGGCACAACACGCTCCAGCCTTGGACACCAGCCTGGCCTTGCACTTCCAGCAGAGCACAGACCTCCCAGCCTGGCTGGAGCACCCCACCATGCCCAGGGAGAAGGATCTGCCAGCAGCAGTGCTGGGGTGGGGGATCCCTTCCCACTGCATTCCACAATTCCCTGTTCACTGTGTAAGATACTGGAATCTGTAAGATATGGGATAATTGAGCCAGGTCTGCAGGCGGGAAGGAGGGCTGTATAAATAGAAATGATATTTTTACAGGCTGCATTGTTCAGGCACGGGCAGGTCAGGAGTACAATGAGCCCCTTTCCCTCTCTGCTGGCATTTTTGCCGCTGCACCTTGGAAAGGCCCCAGAGAGCAAACGGCAACTCCTGCCAAACTCCGAGTTTGTGCAGCCACAACAAAGTGCCTGGAGGATTGCAGCGAGCAGCAGGAAGCCGTGCGTGGGGCTGGCTGCCCAGAGGCTCCTCAGCTGGCTGAGCCTGACCCCACAGCTCCCCTCGGGGGTCTGGGAGCCCACCCCAGCTCTGGGGTCACGGGGAGGTGCCTGCAGAGGAGCAGGGCTGTGTCTGCTCCACAGTCCCCAAGGACACCAGGCCAGGGCTGCTCCCAACGCTGGGGAGGAGAATGCATCCATCAGCCTCATCAGCCCTGCCCTTGCCCAGCCATGACGGGGAAGGAGCTGCTCTCCCTCCATCCTGCTCTGTGCAAAGGGCTGGGGCTGAATAAAAGGCAACAGAGAAACCAGGAAGACCAGCTCTGGTGTCACTGCACCCCCTGCTCCTGCTCTCTGCTGTCCTTTTCCCAGGACAAAGCCATCTGGGAGCTGTGCCTGCATGGAAACCCACAGTGGCCACCATGGTGGGTGCAGCAAGGCAGGGATGGGCCACATCCTTCAGGGAATTCCTGCTGGGGCTGGGAACAGGAATTGCACCCCACCATCTCCCCCAGCCCAGCAACCACAGGGGCCTCACGTCCAGGGCCGGAGGTGAAAGAACACAGAGACACCAACACTCAGTTAAGTTGTAGGAATTTATTTTAAATAACCTACAGTTGATTAAAAGGGAATTCATGATAAAAATAGAAGATACTTGTTGAGGAAAGGCTGCAGGAAATGGTCTTGCACACACACTACGCTAACAATGCATCTAAGACTAATGATTATAGCAAAAAAAGGTTTCACATTAAAATTCTGCTTTTTAATTTTTAAAATTTTTTTACACAATTACAAAAGAAAAAAATAAAAGCCCTAAAATCTTGATTATTTTCCTTTTTTGGACCAATGCTCATTTCCCTCGAAATTTATTGACCTGTGAAACTTCTTTTTACACAATAAAATCTTTCAAGTAAAAGAGGGGAGTGAGGCTTAGAAAAAAAGGGGGGGGGGAAGGTAAAACAGTCTGACAAACCTAAAAAGTAGATAATTCTTGGAAGTGTACAGAGCATGTTCAGAACAAAGGGTGATGGGAATGTCATTTGTTTCCAATTTCACTTGTCCTCAAATTCCACACACATCTTTCCATCACACGGCCCCCTCCCCCCACCCGCTCCCCAAACCTACACGATCTTTAAGATCATAAAGAAAGAAAACTGTTTAAATATTTTAAAATAATTAAAAAGAAATAAAAATTCACATTTAAAATAGGAACACTCAAGTCAGGAGGCCGATTTCCCATCATGATTTGCTCTGAACAAATGTGATGGATATTTGTAATTCATGTTCCAATGCCACGACTGTTCCAAGTGACAAATTGAAAAAGATTTGGGTATTTCCATGACTATAGTGACAGCTGTAACAGGTGCGTTGGGTTCCTTAAATTTTGTTTATTTGTTAAATTCTGAAATGGGGCGGGAGGGGGAGGGGAAGGGCAGGGGTTAAGGAGTCCATTTTCTATTAAAATATAGAAGTTATTGCAAAACCCTAACTGTAAAAACGCACCAATATAATTGGATTTTGTATACAGTAGCTAAAGATTCCCACGCTCTCAGTGTGATGGTGAATTTGCCTGGCGGAAGGTTGACAAATCCCCCATCCACTTGCCCTGCCTCAAGAGAAAAACCACACAAACCAGACAGCTAGAATTTGGATCTCTGAAACATTTTTAAATAAGTTGTCCATAGGACAACTGGCTCAGCTCCTTTAAGATATTTCCAGGTTATGCTTTCTGCAAGATGTTGGCTGTTTAATCTGATGCTCACTTGCCCCTTTTCTCCCCCTTCCCCAGCATCCAAGGACAAGTAAGGCTCACAGTTTATCAATCTCCCTAAAAACCAGGCTACTCCCTTTTCCCATAAAATTAATCTCAATAAAAACAGGTTAAAACTCATAGTCTTCCTCTGCCATGTCGATAGCCCAGGCAAATTTCTCTCGTTGGGTTTTGTTATAAATCTTCTCTATAGGAATTCCCCATTTCTTACACCTGCAGGAGAGGAAATGCTGTTAGAATTAGTGATAAAAAGAAGGCCAGAGACCCTGCCCTTGCTACTCTGTGGGAGGGACAAGACAGAGGTGAAGGGATGGATCACCCCAGCACACCCCAGGCAGGTGCTTACCAAGCAACAGAGATCCTGGGATCCAGATAGTTGAGTTTGGAGGTGCCCAAAGCAATCTGCTTGTTCTCCTCCCTATCTGTAGCCTGAACCTCCAGCTTCATCAGTTGCTCCTCGATCCTCTGCACTGCTTTCTTCTTGCTCTCCACTGTCCTGGAGGGGCAAAGAACAAAGCATTGAATTTCTAATGCCCTGCCAGCACTGCAGGAACCCAAAGGGACTCTGCTCAAGGTAAGCAATGCCACCAGCCACGAAGGGCAGCTGAGTCAGCACAGATGGTGACAACAACACACTCAGCACATGCAATTAAGAACTGACATTTTCCAATAGGCAGAGCAGGAATCTTAAGCAGCAGTTTTGTTTTAAAGGGTTGGATGCAACAGCCTGAACTGATCTGATGCTACACCCACTCCCCCACCAGCCCATCTATCCCTCAGTAATCATGCTGTGATCCTGCTTCCAGAGCTCCTGTAACTCAGCTCCCCCTCTGCAGAGCCCACACGGAGCCCCAGCACATGGTCTGAGCCGTGGGCTTCCAACGGGGAGTGAGGAACTCAGGGAGGTGCCTGTGCAGTTAATTAATTAATTGTGTGAGCCCTGGCTCCCCAGATGACAGCAATGCTGCACATTGGTCCTGGGCAGCAGCGGGGTGGGTGGGCTCTGCCATGAGTGACCACACCAGGAACCGCAGGGTCAGACCACCCTGCAGGCGGCCATTTCTTCATGCACAGAATGAACGGGGCAAATAAAGCCTTTCCAAATCAAAGGCCAGGAAAATGGAATACAGGGTGAAGGACCCCTTCTGGGAGCATTGCACAGCCCAGTAACACCAGCCTTACTTTTTAGACTTCTCATCCCTCCGGACCTTGGCATCAGCTTTGGCGCTTTTCAGTTCCCTCCTGGCATCAGCTAATTGTTCCTTCTTGGCATCAATCTAGGAGAGGCAAAACCAGATGGCAGCACTGAGAACAAGCTGCTGACAGCTGTGTCAGTCACCCCTGGGCAGCACGACCCAGGAAGCCAGTTTGTGACCACGTTCAGAATCTACCAGCAGTCAGATCCACTCCTGCAGAGCAATCAGGCCACTGGCCACGGCACAGCCAAGTGTGGTGAGATATGCCCCTCAGAAAACAGGGCCTCACTCATTTCCAAAGACAAGCTGGTGCTTTCTCACACAGCTACAACCATGCAGGCTGAGGAATTGGCTTGGTCTGGCCTGGCCAACAAATCCCTCCTGGAAGCTTGTCTTCCTTTACTGCATCCCACCACTACCAGCTCTCTGATGGCTACATGGAAGGATGATCCCTTCAGCAGGAATCAGCCCCAAATCCTATACACTGAAAGGTGCCAACACTTCAGGCAGCTCTTCTTCAATAAGCTTGGGATTCAGGGAGATTCAGCATTTTGCAGCCCCTGTTTAACCACTCCCCTTAAACATCCCCAAGCTCAAGGATCTAGGGTGAAGGCAGCCATGTTAGGTGTTATGGAAGCAGGGGACACTGCAGTGCCAAACCAGAACTCCTTATTGTGAAGGTTATTCTAAAGCCAGACCAGGAACAGACCTAACCCCTTTGGACCTCATGGCCTTCACCAGAAACAATCTGCAAAGGAAGAGGTCGAGTCAGAGGGGCATAAGGTACTGTGTACACACTGACAGTGGCCTGGGATTCACACAACAGGGGTGGATGCCCACTCCAGGTTCTTTAGGGGACACAGATCAGAGCCAGAGACTGCTGCTCTCAAGTTTCAAAGGGAACAAAACAAACAGTTACATGATGAAGAAAAAGAGTCTGGTCTTGTTCTTTACAGGTAAAAGGGAACTCATAGAAGCCCCTTCCAGCTCACTGTTCATCTCTGATGCACGCCACCAACTCCTGACAGGGAAAAGCAGGCTCTGCTTTCATCCCAAGGAAAAGGAATGCTGACTCCTGGGATGCAGCACTTGGAGCCCTGCTGCCCCAGAGCTGGGCAGAAGGAGGTACCTTGCTCTGCAGGTTCATCATGGACTTCTCGAAGGTTTTGGGCGGAGCTCTCTGGTGGTTACACAGAATGGCCACCGCTCTGTTGGCACGGTTGTAGGAGAGGATCTTTGCTGGGATGTTGTCATCCGCTGTGAGGGACAGGAGAGTGGTGAACAAGTGAGTTCTCCAGGCTGAGGTGCCCCAGCCAGTGTCCTATAGCCACTGCAGAACCAACCTTCCCATCCTATGTCCAGTCCCAACACTGCACTCCAACTACAGTCTCCAGCCTGGCCACTTCCATCCCAGCCCCTAACTCCTTCTGGATGTTTCCCATCACCACTGACACCATCTCAACTCAATAGAGGGGAAGCACAACCAGAGCAGGGGGGATAGCAGGACCACCTTGTCCAGGACACCATTGGGCTTCACAGGTCCAACATGCCCACTTGATAAATCTGCAAAGTGCAAGGCAGCACTGCTCACAGGGGCTGTAGATGAGCAGCCAAGAAACATGGGGCTGTTACACATGCATCTGTCTTGCCTGTCATCTACAGCACCCTACAATTTACAGAAAGCCAACACATTTGGTAAAGGATAGGCAGAGCCTGGAAAGCACACTCTGGTGTGCTCACAAGTCAGTTCTGTTCTGCCCCAGTGCTGAGCTGCTCAACTACCCCAAAAAACTGTCTGACAGCAGATTTTTGGTCAGACCTCAGCTGCTTGACATTTGCACCGGGGGAACTGTAACAAGGAAGTGGTGAACAGATACACAACTTGTGGCTCAGTCAAGGAAGCCAGATCTGTATTGCAGGGTAAGATCTATCCCCCTAACAGCTTCAAGGGGCAAGACTTACGATTGGTGAGCTCCTTGAGCTGCTGCTGTAGCGTGATGGAGGCATTGTAAGTACGGAATACCTTGGCTGTCAGTCCCTCCATAAGGTCTTGAAGGTGTTTATTTAAGATACTGGTCTAAAGAAGCAGAAAGGAGATGACAGTGAGCACTAGGAATGACCACAGTGTTTGTGAAACCTGGATCCATGGCTGACATAGACTTGCAGCTCATGGCTGAGGCCTGGTGTACTCAGACCTGACCACAACAGAATAGCCACAGCATTACTGAAACCACAGCAAAAGTGAACAAAGAACCAACAAGTACTAGATTGGTAGCAAGTACCACAAGTGGCCAAAAAGGATTTCTTTGGTGTGGAGGTTTTGGTTTCCAGCAACAATAAACATGCCTGGACCACCACAGGGCTCCCACAGAGCCAAGTGTGCAGACAGGGATGGCATGTGAAAATCTGTCACCTCACACATTCACCATGTCTGAGCTCTGAGAAACCTCCCCAGGTCAGAGCCAGGCAGGCTCACCAGGACCAAGGCCCATCACTTTGGGAACCTGTGGGCACAGTGGAGAATTCAGACACCAGTCTGAGACAGGCTCTGCTTTGAGGCTGCTCTGGAAGAAAATTTCCACTGAAACCATTTCTGGAACAGAGCAGCTGTTACTGCCTGGTGCAGAGCAAGCCTGTGCAGGGTGCTCCACCACCCTCACCATGAACTATGTGCTTACATTGAGGCGGTCAAAGAGGTCATCCTCAGGCTGCTTGTTCTCCATGAACAGCTGAAGATTCTTAAACACCTACAGGAAAAGAAAACCAGGCATGTCAGGCACACAGACCAGACAGCACTGGGCAGTACTAAGCTGTATGAAAGCAGGACTGCCAGGGAGCCATTAAAGTGCTTTCAGGGAACAGTGATGATGCTGGATGCTACTTCCCAGCAGACAAAGACCCATCTCCCAATGCAATGTTTGTGCTGCAGGCTGCAGGTTTCTCCCCAGCAACAGGAGCCTTCAATGCCCTCTCATCCTTTGGATCAAAATTACAGTCAGGAGACTTAACTGCTCTGGTATTGCTGCCTAACAGAGAAAGAGACTCCAAAGCTACTGCCTTTTCCTTACTCTCCCATTATTACTCAAGCCCAAGAGACGCCTGAGCCATTTCCCATGGATTGAAGAAACCAACCCTCCTCACTGCTGCATTGTCTCATACAATTTCATCCCAAACATGTCTCACTGGGGTAGGGAGAATAACCAAAGCATCTTTGATTATAACAGAGACCACAAATCCCAGCTCTGCGTACTACAATTCTCCAGCTTCTCAACAACACGCATTCTTCTAAAGACATCCAATACACAAAGATTTCTAGTTCCACAGTAATCAACTCCCCATTTTAAGCACTAAAATAATACCAAGAGATACCAATAAATTTAAATAGAAAAATATGTTTTCTTCTTTACACAGGGAAACAAGAATTCCAGCACACATTAATTTCTAGAGCAGCAGTACTTCTGATTTTTTTCAGTGGTTTTGCTCCTCAAGGGGCCAACATTTACTGCTGACTGTCATGACAATTACCACAATATTATACACAGGGTATCTAACTCAGACCACAGAGCTATGGGCCAGATGCAAAGCTGTTACACTCACAAAAACATTTTGGATAGTGCCCTCCAGGTTCATGCTGCTGGATAGGGATTGATTCTGAAATGAGGCCAAAATCACAGCAAATTTGAAACTGGTGGATGACAGAAATAAAAGAATTGACATGTCATAAGAAGTCTTGGCTGGCAGGCACCCAAGCTCATAGGCCAGAAGGATCAGTGCACCTTCTCCAAAGGCTCTGGAGCAGCCAAGGTCAAGATCTACCTCTGTGAGGGCTCAGCTCCAACATGACCCAAACCACTGTGACAGAGGTGTCCATTACCAAAGTCCCAATCAAACTGCTGCTCTGCAGTGTCAGCAGTATTTCAGAACCATTTATGCTGTTACTTATCACATGGGCCTGCAACTCCACCATCTAGAGGTGACAAAACCAACTCTGATGATGAGAATGAGACCCAGGAAGCTTGTCTAACACAGCTGCTGCAGTTATGTTATGTCAACTCTTCACACTGAGACCACAGGGAAGAGCTGCAAGATGTCTGAACATCTCATCTGCTGGGCTGTGTCACACCACAAGGATGTCATATTAACTGACTTATTTTCTGGTTTGGTAGCTGAGCAGTGATAAAGCAATGTGTTAATGCCATTCAGACAGTGCTGAGCACACCTCTGTGCTATTCAGTCTGTGTATGTGCTCGTGGAGGTGCCTTACCCTCTTCTCCACAGGGACTTTGTTGTAGTATCGGATGGAGTCCTTCCCCAGGAAGTCGAACTCAACCACGTATTCCTGCCCATCCAGCTCAGGATGCAGCTTGATGTGCTCTACTCTCAGAGAGCAGCAGCCCACGGTGTCAGCTGTCTCTCCTTCTTCTTTCTCATTACCAGCTCTCAGGGCAAGCTACATTTATATCAAGACAAGACGTAAGGAATTAAAACTGTCCCCAGAATAGAGATGCTGCAAACCTTCAGATACTGGCCTAGAACCAGCAGTGTCCAGAGGAGAATATCTCCTTTTTTAAAGAGTTTAAGCCAGAATGCTTTACCAAGTTTTGCTTATTAAGTAACTGTGGGACAGTTCTGACTAACAGCAATTAATTTCAAAAAGTGTGGCAGTTTTTAAAAATCAAATTGACTTCCATGTGAACTCTACTTGAAACAATTCATATGGTTCACTTGTTCATCTTCTATGATCCTACCTATTCACTGCACACTAAATACATTTCAAATAGCATACAGGTTATATAAATATTGGCTTGTATAAATTATCTAAAGGCTACATTTGGCTGCATAAAAACGTATTTTAACAGTGCTGGCTAAAACAATTTTTAACGTTTGAAATCTTCAGTGGTCATTTTCTTGAAACCACAATTATTCACATCAAAGTTCCCTGGTTTACATCAAACCATTTTGAACAAAACCTGTTAATTTAGTTAGTCAAGACACCATATGCCACTAGGAAACAGCTCTCTGGGAACTGGTTTTATGTTGCTTTAAATGCATCAACACAACTGCAGTTTTCTTTATGCCACGGTGAAAAAATTAGCATAATTACAAAATCTCACAACTGTGACCTCATACTGAAGAGGTGACAAACCAGCAGAAATTCCCAGCAGGGAAACTGAAACAGCTGGAGAGAAAAGTCCCACATGAACTTCCCAGTAATCCAATGGGGTGATTCTGGAACCAGGCTGTGAGTTTTGCCTGAACTAAACAATGCTTCCTGAAATAGCTGTGCTTAGTACAATTGTTTATTGCTCTGGATTCCAGGTAATGGGAAGGAAAAGGAGCCTGCCCACCAGGAAGTCTCAGGATACCTTAGTAACTGGGCTCAATTCTGCCTTCAAGACAAACACACAGCATTCCTAAGCATTCCCAGCAGGGCAGGGAAGGTGAGAGCAGCCAAGGAAGGAGCCTCACCTTATCAATGAAGTACAGTGCCACAGCCCTCTGCCGCACTTTCATCTCTTTGGATTTCCAGTCTTCTCGGTACTGATTCCGGATTTTATCTACACATTTCTTCAACCTCCGAGCTGTCTCGTACTTCTGCCAGTCCTTCTCACCCTGCAGGGAAGTTGGAACAGAGTCAGCACTGGAGAGCAGGCAGAGGACTAGCTCCAATCTGCATCCCAAGGCTTTGCAAGCCCATGTGTGGCAAATGGTCTCGCTGTACAAAAGCACTGAGATGCTGCTGCTGCACAGCTCAGCTTCACACTGTGCTGCCACACAGCTGCAGGTCATTCAGATTTCCATGATATTAAATACTTCCATGGAAGCAACTAGAGAGAGACACAAAAGACACATCTTCCCTGCTTCTCAAAATACAAATGGTTTCCTTTGCTTTATTCAGATGGTACTTATGTTCTTTCAGCTGTGTAATTAAATACCCATAAAAGGCAAAAGCAACATCAACAGTTCATCATCATTATTATATATTCAAGACACAGCAAAAAGAGGGCAGGAATTCACAAGGAATAGAGATCTTTTTCCTCCTGTATTTGTAGGACAAACTCCTTGTTTCCAATCCAGGAAAAAAATCTCTCAGAAAAAGACTTTATGAAAGGAGCTTAAATTCTTGCTTTTATGGACTTGATCCACAGACTGGGTATTTGCTCCCACAGCAGGAGTTTGTTTTCCTTCAGTCATGAGCTCCTTTCCAGCCTTCTCAGCCAGAAGCCTGGCTGGGTTTTTAATTTTACAAACAATTAATTAACAACCCATGGTTAGAACTTCACTACAATACCAGGCATGGGAAGTTAAGGCCAAATGTATGTGAAGTATCTACCAGAGCAAGACTGTTCTTGGATAAATTGCTTCATTTTAGGTTTATACAGGTTAAAGGATTCCTACTAGAAATAACACAATGCTGCTTTTCAGGAGACATTTTCCACATTTCACCTGCTCTCCTGGGCAGTAAGCGTATCCTCTCTTTTCAAGGGGGAACAGAAGCACAGAAGCTTCCCTATGTTCTTCAACCACTGCAGGATAAAACAGCCAGGTAGCTTTACCTCCTATCTCTTTCCTGACCAATAGCTACATTTGCTCCTTGGAAACATGACCAGGAAGATTGCTTGGGTTTGTTTTTATAACTGGATCTTTACCTTAATTCTTGAGCTAGGGTTTAACATGATGTATTTGATAGAGCCTTGGATGTTCTCAGTCCATGACACCAGCCAGGTCACCTTGTTATCATGCCGGACCTCCTTCCATTTGTGTCCTGGTGGAGGGGCAGGGATTTTGGAATCCCTACAGAGAATTAGAAAACAGATGATAAAAGCTATTTAAAGAAAATCTCCCCAGCATCAAAACAGAGAAGGTAAAAAACAGCATTACACAAACAAAGTGAAGGGAAAGGAACTGAGCAACAAAAATGCATTATCTCCACAAGCAGGAAACCAAGTAGATCAAAATGAACAAAGATCAGGAATGTAACTGCTACCAACATGTACCTGCTGAAGAATTATACTGTAGGTGAGACAAACTGTTAGGATCAGTTCTGATTTGGGAACACTGTAATAGTGTGGACACTTATGAAGACTAGAGAGAGTGAAGAGAAGCCCTCCAAACCCTTAGCCTTTAACATCGAGGAAGACAAGGGAAACCTATGTAGAAGAAAATTATTTTCTGGAAATCCTAGCAGAAAAGGCAGTTTAGACAGATGTAGGCTGTAGGCGTGAGGAAGAAAATATGTTGAAAAAGTTCAACATGAAACCCATGATTGCCTTGTTCAGTCTTTGCTCGTATGACTCAGGTTTTTATCCATATGAGAACAAGATAAGCTGCATCCCTACATGTCTGAGTATCAACTTATAGAGGGTTTTAAAAGGTGAGCTCTAGAAAGCAAGGCCAAGGTGTGAAGCATGCAGTGCTCACTTGCTGCAGTTAATGATGATGTCTTCGGGCATGATGCGTCTCTTCAACATTCCCATTTTGGGATGGTTCCCACGACCTCGGAACAGACCTGGGGGTTCAATCTTAAAGTTGGCAATCCTCTCCTTGTGGTTGTCCATCACACAGTAACCATACTCCTTCAATAGCCGCTCGTTCTCCTCTTTGATTTTCTGGGAAAAGCCACAAGCAAAGATGATACGGCACACGCAGCATCACATGTACCTTTGCATGCCAAGACTTGAAAAATTTTTATATTTGCACCACACGAATGCTGAAGACCCAACGAAAAACCAGATCTCCATCATGGCAAGCGTAGCAGAGTGGTCAGAAAAGCATTCATAAAATGCACACAGCACAAACAAACTGGAAAAAGGGAAAGAATGTGTGAAAACTCTCTCAAAAGTTGTATTTGAGGGAAACAGATCTGTTTGCCACAACAGAGGAGTGTATCTCTACACATATATCTCAGCTTCAAGGGTAGCCTTAGCACAGTACTGCTACTTTTTATTTTATACTGAGCATTTGACATCCACTGGACTTCCTATCTTGTTGTTTATGTATAAAAATTCTGTGTATAAAAGACTTCTGTGTTTGAACTCAGCATTGGAAAGCAGGCAAAGGAATGTCTCCAGGCTGCTGCATGTCAAGCCTGTGTCAGCAAATGGTTTCACAAGCAGAACACAGTCTTCTAAGAAAGAATGTGCTGAGATTTCACTGCATACTTCTGTGACTGAACTCTAATTATATAGAAGGAAAAATAAAAACACTGCAGCTCAAAATAAAACATCTGACCCACAGAGAGCACTGCTGCACCAGCTAAGAAAGAGAAAAAGCCACCTCTTTTCCATTTTAAGAGCTACCATGGACAGGACTGGAGGGTTCACCCACATTTCAAACTGAAACAACAGGAAGACAAGGGCTCTCCATTTTGATGTGACCCCTCTGATCCCAAAGGTTGTAATTCCAAGCTGCCAGGCCCTTCATTCAAAGGACAAGTACTAGAGCATTGCAGAAGATCAACTGAGAACTTGGGGAAAATTTCCACCTTCCAACATCCATTGCAGTTAATTTAATTCTTAACCTACGAGACACTGTAGCCATGCTACTGGATAATAAAGTTCATTTTTCATTCAAAAAACAGCATTACTTGATGTTTAAAACTTCTTCTCTCATTTTATTCATTAGTGGACTGCTGCATCCTTTCCACCATCCTGATCTATGCCATCCTTAACTGAGTATCCACTGCTCAGTATTTCCCAGGGTCAAATGAACCCAGAGGCAGCACCTCTGATTCTCTTTATTAACTTAAGCAGTTACTTAACTTTACTTAAGCTGTTAGTTACTTAGCTTTATTTCCCTAAGCAGGATCAGCCCTATCAATATCATTTCAAGTCAGGATGAAGACTCAGCTGTAAACACAGTGCTCTGCAGTACCTGAGCTGCACAGTGCAGACTCTTACAGTTCACATGGAAGCAATAATCTGAAAGCTGGTGAAAAACACTGACATCTGCACAGCAAGGAGAATGAGTGCACAAAGATGTTTACAACCACCAAGTCTCCTACAATTCCCACTGGTACCTGTTTCTCCTCCTTGGACATCTGTTTCCTAGCTTCCGACTGAGCTTTGAAATACTGGCTCATGTGGGTGAAGTCACACTTGCTGAGGTTGGTGATAGTGCTTTTCTCTTCAGAGGTCATTTCCTTGCAGAAAGAAAGCAGAGCTTTAAGTTTCCACACACACAAAGTTTTCATGCATAAGCGGAGCTTGCCCTGCTCCAGAGAGCCTAAACAGGAACAACAGGCAGGTTCTCACAATAACTCCACCCAGGAATCCCCAAATTCTTGCACAGGCTCACTCCAGCTGAGGTCAAAGAGGAAAGGACAAGCAGCAGATCCTATGGAGCACTGGCCTTGCAGAGTTCTGATCTCCCCAAGCACTGGGCAATTCTGCAGAACTTTCCAAAGAACTCCCAAACCCTGACTGGGACTGCTGAGGGGTGGGGAGAATAATCCAGAAACATACCCAGGCAAACTGCATCACACTCATCTAAAGGTTTGCTGTTACAGCTGATGACTGAGGTGAACATCTCCATTTTAGTTCTTTGGAAGGGGTTTCCTTCTAGTAAATCTGGCTCTTACACAAGGCATGTAACAGGCAAGTCATCTACACCCCATCGTGCTGCAACACAGACACCTGACTTTGTTGGTTTAGAAAGGCATTTGTGGTAGGGCTCTTCCTGGTGAAACTACAGGATAAATGGGAAACTTCACAGCTACACTCTGAGGCAGCTTATAATTGACAACTTTTGTGTGCACGGAACAGCAGCTCCTTTTCACTGGTAGTGCTGAGGAGACACTGGCCTTGTCCATAGTCACTGCAGCCCAGGACTGTGCATACCTTTCTCCAGTCCTTGAAGAAGTTTTTCCTGAAGATCTCCTTTGTAGTGTACTCATGATCAAGCATTTTTGCAAAGAATGTGGCAACTTCTTCTGCTTTGGTACTCAGCTTCATGACTTTACCTACAAAGAAAGGTTTTCTTCTTAAAGAAAATGGTGAACAGGAATCAAAGTCATAAAGAGAACATAGTAACTACCCTAAAGGATTATATTTTTACTACAGAGAAGTTTGTCTTAAAATGTTACATAATACAGCAACTTGAATGGACAAAGGAAACAGAGGAGCACAATTGCTCGACTTCCACCACAAACATTCTGAAAAAAAAGTTTCCTCTGGAATCTAAACATTAAAAAAAGCAACAGCAATCTGATGTGAGGCAGGTCTGGGCTGCAGGGCAGGAAGGGGAAAAGGCCTGCTGCAGGAAACCCCCGTGCTGGGTGTGCTCCTGGGGAGGCACTGCTGTTTGATGTCAGAGGCAGGGATTTTATTAAATTTCATATTCCAGCACTCAGACATATGGGAAATACAGTCCCTGTATTCCTTTTCAACGCACAGACAGACTCCACCTTGGAACACCCCTTCCAGCCTTTAGCTATTTCTAGGCAGGAAGAGCCTTTCTTCTGGATACAAATAGGCTGGAAAGAGATGCCAAACATTGAACTCTCCTTCACTGCAGGGAAACATGTCAGGGTTCTGCTAATTGTTCCCTCTGCTGTGGGAATGCACTCCTGCATCTCCAAAGCAGGCTCAAAAGCCAGTCTTTTTTAAGAAAGACTGAGCTGTCAGTGAATGGAGGGGTCACATTCCAGCTTCTCTGCATGACTGCAGCACAAAATGGAATTGCTGCAAGGGAAGACTGAAACACAAGGGAAAAGAGGCTGCTGCAGCATCGAGGCTGTGGACTCGACAGCTAACATTCCTATCGAGCATTTTTCGGTCCTGATTGCATTCCTGATGAAATGTGGGGTGCCAGTGATCCCTTTGAAGGATTCTGCATGCAGATCACATCTCCAGCTAGTTTAGTTGCAAGAAATATTTAAAGTTCCAATGGTTGGCAAGTCAATTCCTGGGATTTTTAACAACCATTTTACCGCACAAAAGTGAACACAAGAAACTGTTCAATCTATGCTCTTGGAAAAAAAAATACCACGCTTTGGATTTACTACATATTTTCAAAAGTTGCATCATCTCTAAAATTAAAGCATGGGAGTCAGCTATAAAGCCTTAAGATCTATAAACCCTCGTAAAACAGGACTTAGCAAAAGGTCCTCCCAATGATCTGAGAATATTCCACAATTAAATTAAACCAACAGTAACTCTGCCAACTTTTAAGCTGTAACCTAAAATACATCATTTGTTTGCTTATAACAGGAAATGGGGGAAGGGAGAGACAGCAAGGCAAACTGTTTTTCCAGGCTGCAATTTTAGCTTGACAGAGGCTATCGAGTTAGTAACATGTTATGAGGCTAAAATGTCTGATATTTTTCCCAGCTAGTTGAAGACTCTGTCACCTTTATCTAATCACTTTAGAATATATTTCATTGGACACAATTTCCTTTTTTTCCACAGAGGTTTGAAAAGATTCCAGTGACAGAGCTGATAAAGAAAGGATTTATTCCAGAGGCATGAATATTAGTTACCTGATATCAAAACTGAAAACCAGAGAGCAACCAGGGGACATAAGGAGCAGAAGAAACCCCATGGCCACAACTGCAACTGCCACCACCTACACTCTTACCTTGCTCCATCTACAGAAAAATGTGCAGGTTTGAGCCACCTCTGGACTATGAGCAGAGTTAACTGGTTAACCCACAGGCACTGGAAAAGGATGGCTTTGGCATTTCTAGCTCCTTCCCTGAGTCGGTAGCACAGACACTTCCAAGAGCCCCAGCAGTTGTTCCGTGAGACGAAAGCAGGCAGTGAATCCCTAGGCCAGGGACAGACACCTCTGGTGTGAGCCGGCTGCTGGCCAGCCACAGCCTCATTATTGGGCTCTACAAATCACCCTGGGATAATCTTGAAATGAGACAATGCCTTGTGAGCACAGACAGAGGCTCTCAGCAGCTGCTGTGTAAATCAGACATCTGATTTTTTGCCTAGTTTCTCAAGGAAGACTTATGGGATGTCTTTATTTGCCAGACCCGTTCCCTGCCCAGTCCACGACTGTTGAGATATTGATGAATTTCTGTGATGACAGAGGCAGAGGTTGCAAAAATCCCTGCAGAGGCTCTGTGAAATAGATGGCTGGAGAGATGAGGAGCTTATTGCTGTCTGCACCAAGGGATAGCACAGTGCAATCTGCCCCTCCCCTTCTGTAGACAACAGGAGAGATCATGCATTTTTCAATACAGGAAAACAATTTCCAAATTTGTATCAAGTTCTTATCAAACCCTAAGAAAGAAGGCTGCAGATATCCTTGATCACTGTGCTACCTGCTTGGAGATGGCCTTTAATAGGCTACAGGATATTTATTTCGCTACTTTGCTGCTGAAAATGAAATGCCACCTATTCCTCAGTATTTAAAAACACTGTGTCATGTCACATGAAAACAGCACGTTGCTCCTGGAAGAGTTGCATGTGCAGATGTCCCCATCACCAAAAATTACATTTCCATCCATTCAATTACCTCCCACTTAATTCAGTCCTGGGTTAATTTGATCCTTCATTTAACATGATCACAGGACTAAAAGGAAACACACAGGTCATGAAGTCCAGGCTCCAACAGACATCACATCATCTAATCCCTTCCACGTGAGCCTCTGCCAGCCGGCAGCCCAGGATACCTGAATCCCACACCAATTAGTTCTACCACACGCAGTGGTCAGAGAATGGGACCACGATTTACATGAGACAGCTGTGTCCTTGAGACCAGGGTCATCCCATTCATTCCTACTAGATCCTAATCATCTGTACCCAAATACAATTGCCTAGTATTTTGCTCACGCCACCATGAAATTATCATGAATTTCACCACAGATGAGGGAAGCTGCATTTCTTGAGGTTAAAGAAAACAAGAGCAAGCCTAAGGGTGACCCGTGAGGAGGCAGCTACAATTACATACTGCACTGGTCACTGCTGCTCTGAGGCATCAGACACCCTCATTCTGCTAAGGAACCTGAGAGATTCACCACCATAAGGGACTGAGAGCAAGTTCATCCCTGTGTCACTTCAGTGAGCAGAATTCAGCAGGTTCAGGTAAATTCCTTTCCTTCCTTAGACCTCACTTTGCTGCTGAGGAGCTGATTTAAGTGAACCATTAAAACACAACCACCTCCTCAGCTCTTCAGTCCCCAGAAGAACATCTCAATACCCTGAGATGTTTATTTCTCTTCCTAGCAAGTAGAAACACAGATTAACTCACCATCATAATAAAACTTGACATTTTCAGGCAGAGGTTCATATGGTGGAGCAAATACAGGACCTTTGTGCTCTAGGAACTTCCATTTAATGCCTTCAGGGTAGCGCTCTTCTTCCCACCTTCAAGAGAGAAATATGAACCAATACAATTTTAAGCTCCCAACCTTCATTTTATTACTATGTGGGTATGAGAGTATGTTAAACCAGCAAGAAGTCACTGCTTTGTCAGGTACAGACCAACAACAAATACTCAATGTACTATCACCATTTAATTCCTTTTTTTTCTCCTTCTTTTCCCAAAAGCATAGTCATATCCACGAGCAGAACACCTTGGGATATAGATTATCTGATGCCATCCTATCCCTCACCTCTCATTTGCTCTTCTTTTCACAAAATCACACAGCTGAAATTGCTTAGATCTTAAGAAAATAAGACTTGGACCTTTGTAAACCAGCTAGGATCATGCAAAATTAGTTTCAACTGTGATCTAACATCAGGTCCAGGATGCCTGCTCAGCAAAGTCAAACAATTGTGGTATATTATGCAGCTGCTTTCAGATGTGGACAATATGCCATCAAGGGCAGAGATAAAGAAACAGATGTTCATTTACGACCTAAATGAAAACAAACCTGCTTGGACAAGAAAGACTAAAACCTGCTCAGTTGTTTTAAATTCATTCCAATTCTCCGGGTAAGAAAAGAGTATTTGAAGAAAAACAGAGCAGCCCAGAAAACTGCATGTTTGCCTTAAAGACGCTCTATAAAAAACGCTCTATAAAAACGCTTTGTAAGTGATGCATTTGGTATCACAACACAGCAAGGCAGGCGCCACCAATCCCACATTCCAAGGGAACAGGGTCAGCAATTCATCTGCAGAGAAAAGGGTCCTGCCAGGCCAGGATCCTCCCCCCAGTTCCCAGTGCCCAGGCCAGTGACTTCACACTCCTCCCCTCCAAGCTCCTTTCATGATTACCACGACATTACTGCTACACGCTGCTGGCACAGGATTCCCTGCTGGGAAAGGCTATTTCACCTCAGCGATCAATCAGCTGGAAGACCATTAACCTGTCACAGCACTCAGCCTCTGAATTGCTCAACTTTGTTGAGCAGCCATGACAATAAAAAAAAAGGAGTTTAAGCTTCCGTCTGGTGTCAGCCCTGAGGAACAGCATTCCCATTCCAGGTGCCAGAGCAGCTGAGGAAAGGTGTGCATGGACTGCCTGCATCTCAGGACTTGTGATGCACTGACAAACTGCTTCATCAATACCAAGATCAAAGTGGCATGGAAGATAAACACAGAACAGAGACAAGAGTTTCTGCTAGAAGACAAAATGCTTCACTCACGTCTGTGCATCAACAATTTAGGAACAGCAGCAACACAGCAGCTGGCTGGAGTTTGAAAGGCACCATCTTTGACCACACCACTGGACCTGACTTCTTTTGATGAGAAGCAACAGCTTTAACAGCAAAGCACCTAAACCCATCTATCAGTACAGAACTGCATGTCAGACTTCAGTCCCTGGCTGGGAAGAAGGCTCAAGCAAACCATGTTGATATAAGAAACCAATATTGACACAGATTCCAAATATTTACATTCCTAATGATTGTTGTGTTTTGGGTCTTTTTTTTTTTTTTTTTTAGTTAATTAGAAGCTAGAAATAAAAATATTTTGTCCAACATATGCCTAGGTTCTTCCACCCAGAAGCTCCTTTCAGCAAAATAAATCTAAACCACTCTCAGAAGGAATAAGCTTCTTCTCTCTAACAATGTGCAATTTTATTCCAGTAAGAACAAAATAAGGGCATCATTCACAGTAGTTACTGTTCTCAGGACAGGTTTGTCGTTCTTGGCTTTTTTAATTTATTCCTCTGGTATTTACTTGGTGAGAAATTCAGTAACTCTAGCCCTTCCTGCTCTTTTACAAAGGACACATGTAAAAGCAGTAGTAGGAAGGCAGCAGTTTAAATAGCAGGACATTGTGCCTTCTGGGAAGGCTACAAGGAAACATGGGATTCATGGGGTAGTTTCTAAGCTCAAAACTACCAGAATTCATGCAACAAAAAGACCACAAACCATTCCCAATCCCCCCTCCACCTTCCTAAACATCACACCTAAGCATTAAGACAAAAGGTAAAAGTGAGTCTCCTGAGTGAAGCTCATTTTTCATCCTCATTTAGTTTCAAACAGGAAAAGCATTACAGCACCACTGCCTGTGGCAGCTTCTGGTTCTAAAGCAAGGTTCTACATGTGATTTTGTGGGAGAATGCTGCCTATTAGGAAAGCTGCCTCACTGATTCCAGCAACAACTCATCAGTCATATAGGCTTCTTAATTAAATCCCACATCGAAGTCATCTAAATATGCCAGGGTGGCTCAGGAAGGAAAAGTTGGGGAAGATCTTTCAAGTGGAATGAAAAGAGAGAACATTCTTGGGATAAAAACAGAACACACCTCAGAGATAACGTTATTTCAAGGAAATGAACTTGCTGTAACACAAGGTAGGAGAAGTGCTCCTAAGGTGCACTTCTGGATCCCGTCCTTCACACGCTGACGGGGCGTGAAAATGACCTCTGCAAGAGCTCCACACAGTGATGAATGAGGCCAGAGCCTTGGGGATGGCTGCATCAAGCATTCACACAAGGAAGGATGAAAACGCTCAAGGCAGCAAGCACTTGAGGAAGCAGCCAAAAAAAAAGGTATCAGACGCTCAGAAAATTGACTCAGATGGAACATAAAATGCCCTTAAGAGAAACAAGTGAAGTGCAGATGAAACCTCGTCCAGCACAGACACGCTATACAAAGCTGCAGATGGATGACAGGAACATCAGCAGAAGATGCAGCTACCTCATGCCAAATTCTGCAAAACATGCTTTCCAAGGCACTTTTCCTCAGCAGTAAGCACAAACTGCAGAGCTTAACACCACTCCAGGGGTGTGTGCTGCCCAGGCAGGTGAGGGGAGAACAGCACAGCTTTCCAGTAAAGGTCTGCTGCTCAAGGATACAGCCCACAATGAAAGGGACAATATTAAGTTAGACAGAACCAGTAAGGGGAGCTGAGACAAAGCCAAAAAATGGTTAAGGCTTAAAAAGACCTTCTGTAGCTCCCTATTGCTTCATGTCCCTGTAGTTTGGTAATGTTACAGTACGTTAAAAATACACTGTCAAAGGATTTGAGAAAAAAGCAGATTGCTCACGAAAAAGGCAAGTTTTGGGGAGGGGCTGGAAACCCAAGTTTCTAAAGGAGTATTCAAGTATGAAAAAGATTTGCAAGTGCTGATGTTCTGAGGAAGTTGTGACAGTCAAAGAGAAATATGTAAGACTACGAACACTACAGAAGGTTTATTTTCTTTCTAAAGATGAATCAATAATAGTGTCAAATAAAGGAGTAAAGGATTGAACCTGAAAGGACTGAAGAAGATTGCAAAGACTCCCCAGCCCTCCAGGTCTATTAAAAACAGCCAAATTATCTGAGAAAAGATCAAGGAAACATCCCTGAAAGGTCATAAAAATACAATACAGGTGGGCAGAATACACACATGCTTTTGAGAAGTACATGTGCACTAAAATGAAGGAAGTACTAAGGCCAAAACTTCAAAACACACAAATGGTAGCTCCCTCAAATCTAGAAATAACATCTTAAATTACTATGGAGGGTTAAAAAAAAATCCAGCCGGTTTCTTACACAGAGCACTACTGATGCATCACAGGTCTGTCTTCAAATGAACCACAAAGGTCAGACTTATTTAAAAAAGGTTCTAAAAAAGATTTAAGAGTGGGTGAAAGTACAACTTCAGTGATGTTACTTAAGGATCCTGGGCAAGATAGAAAGTGTTTTTCATTTAAAACTCAATTTTCAGAAATCATTTGTTGAACAGGCTGAGCTAACTGGTCACTTGATCAAGTTTCTTTTCTGTGCAAGAGGCAGGAGCAGTTTTGAGAGGCACAGCTGACACCCAGCTAGAATGAAAAGGCAGACACCCACTCATGCTGTACCTCTATGGAACACAGATAAGTTCTACTAGAATACTGCTTGACACATCTGTACACATTAATATATTCCTTAATCCACCTGCACATACCAATATATTCCTGCTGACACCCCCAAGCCTACAAGCTTTCGTACTGCTCTGAAGAATGTCAGCACACAGCAGCTTCTGGGCACAAGAATATTGGTATCTGATCATTATAGGCAGCCTCTACATGACACAGACAAGGAAAAAAAAACCAAAACCAGACAACCCCACGAAACACTTATTTCCTGTTTTAGGGATATCACTTCTACTTCAGAGGATGAACACAGTGAATGAGATTTATTTAGAGCTTACCAGAAAGTAAGCCAATTATTCAGAACAAATCCTCATGAATCAACAGAAGAGAAAGCCAGATGTGCTTATTCAGCCAGCATGGGAGGTACAGGCAAGTCCAGGTGCAGATGGGAGCCTACAGCACTGACTATATATAGTTACCATTTCCATTTTTGCTCCTCTTCTTTTTTCGGCTTCTTTCTTTTGTCCGCTTCGGGGACTTTCTTATCTTTGCTCTTGACTTTCTTTGCTTTGCTCTCCTGCAAAATGAGTAAGAATCTGCTAGAACAAGCTACTGTATTTCCCCCTCCCATGAAAAGATGTGTTAAAACTAAAAGACTCTCTCTTGGGGTATAGAAGAGCTGAATTCCTGTGGCTTCACCACATAAATGTGCTCTTAGATCATCACATTAAATTAAAGTCTGCTGATGGTCCCACTGAAGTTTTCAGCCAAATTCTTTTACTTTACACTGGGGACATGCTAAATGCATACAGCCAGTTATACCTGGTAAGGGGCAAGTCTGGGCCATGGGAAGGGAATTGGTGCATTACAGAACCTCCTCCCTGTCCTGCACTGGTGTGCCTGGTCTGGCAAATGCTACAGAGCACAACCACCATAGTCAGGTGGCCTCTGGGATTGTCCTGGTGTCTGCTCAGTGTAGAGACACTTCCTTTGAAGGGAAGAATTAACCCTACAGCCAAGAGTGCTGCAACATGTGTCTCACATGGGTGTCTTTGCTAGATGTGTAGTTTGTCAGTCTCAAATGATGGCTAACCTTTTCCGAGTCTCTCTCCAAAGAAATTTCCACCTAGGCTCCATCTAAACGCTTTAAGCTTCCTTCTAGCAGCTAATCTCTTTTCCATCTCCCCTGCCTCTGAACCCTGCCACATCATCTGTGCAATTACCACATGTGAGCAAGGCTCCCCTGCCCCCTGCCAGCTCCTTAATAGAAGGACTGTGAATTGCCTGGAACAGCCTGGAAGTTCATGTCCTGGAGGCATCTTCTCCATTCATTGTTTTAAGGGCTAAAAAGAAAGTTTCCCTGACTTTTCTAACGTTATGGTTCAGATAAGTTAATATCTGCAGCATAAGTGGGGATCTGCCACACACAGCTCTGTTTCAGACAAAGTCAGATTCCCCCTGTTCTGCATAATCCTACACCAAAAAGCCTGGCTCTTCTTTATCATAAAAATAAACTCGTCTGTCACATTACCTCTTCTTCCTCTTGTTTCCTCTTCTTTACTTTCTTGATGTCTTCTGTCTTGATTTTCTTGGGTTTGTAGTCAGCACTAAGAACAAAAAGACTTGCTGATGATCCATTTTCCAGTACAAATAAAGAGAAATCATAGACATAAAAAGTTTGTGCACATAAGCTTGCAGCATAGCTGGTATTTCCAATTTCTAAAGAATATAATTTATACTCTGCTCTCTCAGAAGACTCAATAATCCAAATCCATCACAACAGCCTACAAAACCTACAAGATGTTATTATCAATACCTCTCCACAAGTTTCACTGCTGAAGCAAACATTTTCCTTGATGAAAAATCCATTCAAAAGCATTATTAGTCATGCAGTGATTCCATGGGATGGGATAAATGGGTACAACCTTATAGGTACATTCTATCCCAACTCTCTTTCCAGTCATTAGTCTGGGACCTTGCACACAAGGCTCACTTTTTACACCTCCCTCTCGTTCAAACAGTAGTGAAACTGAGTACTGGCAAATTACATAAACATAATCTCATTTCCAGTGAGTCTGGAAAAGACCACTGAGATCATCCAGGCCAACCTAGGACTCAACATCACCTTGTCAACCACATCAGGACACTGAGTGCCACTTCCAGCCTTTCCTTAAACACCTCCAGGGACAGTGACTCCACCACCTCCCTGGGCAGCCTATTCCACTGTCTAATCACCCTTTTTGTGAAGAAATTCTGCCTTATGTCAGGCCTAAACCTCCCCTGGTGCAGCTTAAGACCGTGTCCTCTTGTCCTGTCTCTTGTTCCCTGGGAGCAGAGCCTGACCCCCACCTGGCTGTCCCCTCCTGTCAGGGAGTTCTGGAGAATGATAAGGTCACCCCTGAGCTTTCTCTTCTCCAGGCTGAGACCCCCAGCTTCTCTTCATCACACTTGTGCTCCAGACCCTTCCTGAGCTCCACTGCCTTCTTCTGGATTTGCTCCTGCACCTCCATGGCCTTCCTGAACTGAGAGGCCCCTCATCAGTGCCCAATAAAAGGGCAGAATCACCTCCTGGTCCTGCTGGCCACACTATTCCTGATACAGGCCAGGTGCCATTGGCCTTCTTGGCCACCTGGGCTCATGTTTGGCTGCTGTTGACCACCATCCCCAGGGCTTTTTCTGCTGGGCACTTCCCAGCTACTCTGCCCCCAGCCTGGAGCACTGCAGAGGGCTGTGCTCAAAGTGTCAGAACTGGCACTTGGTTTCGTTAAACATCATGCTGCTGGTCTCAGCCCACTGATCCAGCATATCCAGATCCTTCTGCAGGGCTTTCCTACCCTCCAGCAGATCAACACTCCCACCCAACTTGGTGTTATCCACAAATTTTATAATTATATTATTTGTAAAAACACTTACTATCCGTTACAGGAGTGGCCAGATTAAGTTCTAACCGAGCTTTTGCCTCTCTAATTTTCTTTCTACTTGACCTAAAGAGATCCTTAAGCACTTTTGGAGTGGCCTACCCTTTTTTCCAAAGGTGATACACTCCCTTTTTCTTTGAGTTCCTGCAAAAGCTCCCTGTTCAGCCAGGCTTCTTCCCCACTGGCTCATCCTCTGGCACATGGGGACAAGCTGCTCCTGTGCCTTCAAGATTTCTTTCTTAAAGTATGTCTTCCAAGGCCCCTTTTTAAGAGCTGTTTCCCAAGGGACACTTTGAATGAGTGTCCTGAATAGGCCAGTCTGTCTTTTGGATGTCCAGGGCAGAGGGTTTGTTGACACCCATCCTTCACCAAGTATTGAGAACTCCGTAATTTCCTGATTTGTTATGCCCACGACAGCCTCCAACCACCACATCTCCCACCTGCCCTTCTGTTTGTAAACAGCAGGTCCAGCAGGGTACTACCCCTGGAAGGCCACAGCTGTCCTTACCAACTGAGACAGAAAGTTCTTTTCCACACCCTCCAGGAACCTCCCAACCTGCCTCCTCTCTGCTGTGTTGAGTTTCCAGTAAGTATCCGGCAGCTTAAAGTCTCCCACAAGAACAAGGGCTGGCAATGGTGAAACGTCAGCCAGCCACTCATAGCACAATTCATCCACCTCTTCATCCTGGTTGGGTGGTCTGGAACAAGACTCCCAGCAGGGTATCTGCCTTACCAGCCTTCCCTTTGATGCTCATCCATAGGCACTCAACCTTACTGTCACTATTCTTGAGCTCTATACACACAGAACACTCCCTAACGTACAGAAACACCCCAATTCCTAATCTTTCCTTTGCAGACTTGAGAGGGGAAGTCATACAAACCTAGCAGAAGGCAGCAAGTGATTACACCAAAGAAAAGATGTCCCACCCATGTCTCTTGGAAACTGAGACATGTAGGGATGGAGTGCTACCATGGTGAAACCCTTCCAACCCTTTCACTCCTGACTGCTAATAAGGACAAACTACCTGAAGAGCTGGATGGGCACAGTGGCAGATCACAGCAAGATGGAACTGAACTTGTATTTTTGTATTTCAGTGGGTTCCTGTGTCAGGCAAGCATCATGGGTGTTTCTTTTTGAGACAACAACCCTCAGTGTAACTTGTGACACATTGAGACACCAGGCAAACCATGCTAGGCAGAGCAGGCAAACCTCCCCCTGCCTCCCAACAGGCTGACAGTGCATTTTCTGCCTCTTGTGCAGACATTTCCTTGCCCAACAGAAGCCACTGTAGCTACTTAGCTATGTTAATACCTCACATGCTCACATTTCTGTTTTACAGTCTTCATCAGTCTTTACCTGCCTTCTGGGGTTTTTCTTTTTTATTTACTAGTTCTGCAACATTTCACAGCACCATCTGCAGAGGCAGGTAACGGCACTTTGCCTTGCACAGCACAAATACCATCCCTGCCCTGCTCAGAGAATTTGTAACAGCATAAAGAGTCTGGTCTCAGACCTCCAGTACCCATCTCAAGAAGTCTGTGCTGATCATTTGAAATTCCACCTGCTCCCTCAACGTTCTCCTTTTAAAACTAAAGGCAAACATCCAAGTCACCAGCACCCACGTCACTTACTCATCATCCTCTCGAGGTCTCTTCAGGGGTTTGGAGTCCTCTTTAGGAGATGCATAAAACCCATCATCATCTGGTTCATCTTTAATACGTGGTGGACTACAAAAAGAAGCAAAGAAACACAGTTCTACTTTCAAAGAAGAAGTTTCTTGGAAACCAGCAGCGACTAAGTTTTAACAAATAATCATTGGCAAAATGGGCAGGTCTACTACAGAATGTGCTGCCATCACAAGACACCAAAGACTTGAGATGTGTCATTTTCTGAATATTCACAGTCTAAGGAGAATAATTTAATGTCTGTGCATTTGCTATTTCTCAAGCAACATCAACTTCAATTTCAACAGCTCAAAGTTCATTTTGCTTCTCTGAGGTTTTGAGTAAAAACAACTGTAGCTTCCAGCACTTTCAAACACACTTAAAAAAAATGAAATGCCTGTGTGGAGTCAAATGCAGGATGTTATTTAGTTTCCACTCAATATCCTTACTGAGCCTTCTAAGAGAGAAAAAGATTATCAACTAAACAAAGATTTGCAAGCTATTCCCTGGAATATTTTGCCAACTAAATACTGAGGCATGTGAAAACCAGAAAAGGAAACAAAGATTTGGCAAAGTTAAACAGATCAGTCTCTTTTCACTGTCCAAACTGCAGGAAGCAAACAATCCCGTCCCTTTCAACAGACCACAAAGTTAGGCTCAATGTTTTTAGCCATAATATCCCAAGACATTAGCAATAAGAAAAAAAATAGAGTATGAGTGCAAGAGAGACTATTCTATTAGACAAACTCATTACTTCTAGATTTCAGAGAAGCATTTCACTGATCTTCATAAAGAAAAAGATGTCTCAGAGAGTCCAAAATTACATTTTGAAGCACTTAGTGCCATCTTGGGCTTCCTTATTCATGTCCCACCAACAATTTCTATATCAAATTGACTCAGTTTCCAAGCCAACGTGTGGATTTTGCAATTAGATGAAGCAGGAGTTAAAATAAGCAGCATTCAGCTTTACAGACCACAGTCAGCAGGAGACATTAGGGAGTCTCATGTTAGCTGGCAGTGTGTCCATGAAGCAGAACAAGCAGTTTGCTCCTTCACAGCTCTAAAGCCACTGCAGTGCTGAAGATGCAGCTCAGGGGAGATACAAACAAGCTGCTCTACGAAGCCATTTCTGTTGCATTGTCTGGAATTAACTAAGACACGAGCCTGCAGCGACAGAGACAGTTGCAAAACATCTATGGAAAAAAAGGTAATTGTCCCACTTAATATATTCTCCCTTTCAGAAATGCAGAACTACTCTGTGTAAAGTCACTAGCAATTTTATCTATTTTAACACTGAAATGCTGCACAATTTTTTATAATGGAAGAAATAAAGTGTGAGTCTGTGAAAAGAAAGGAGCTGTGTGACCAAGCTGAACCTTGACTTGCATTGTTTCCAAGACTGTAATGCTGCTCATCATACCAAGTCTTAAGGAAGAAAATCAAAACCATCTGAGTGAGAACATTTTTCTCTGCAGACCTTGTAAAAGAACATTTCAGTAGGAAAAAAAGAAAATTGCAGCCAGCACTTGGCCCTGAAGAAGGCTCCTCCAGGCTTTTCTCAAACACGTGAAAAAATGCTCTTGGACCTAAGGAGGATTCAACTATCTTGATGTGAGAGCATCCAACATCCCTGGTGAGAACAGCACATCATGCAATCTAGCAGAGGCTAGAGAGAGTTATTAACTGTCTGTTGCACCATGAAACACCTGAATGTCACTGCTTTCTACTTCCAGTGTATTCCCCAAAGGGCCTGGAGATGGCGCCTCTGCCCTGAGCCAAGCCTGCCTCCTTCCTTTGCATTTTTAAATAAGAGCAGGGAAATGAAACAGATGGAACAACTCATGTCAAAAGGGCACATTCAAAACAAAGCATACCTAAAAGGCATGGGCCAGGCAGGTGCCTTCTCCTGATCTCTCTGTATTCACAGAACGTGGTGAGACTGGAAAAATTTTGTTTGTTTTGATTTTTAAGTGGACTCAAACTGAAAGAATCCATAAATTAAGTGCTGTTCTTGACCAACAGATATGGATGCATGCATCCACCATACTAAACACCTTCAGTAAGTCAGTGGACTGGATTTAGTACCTTAAAAATAACCAATGCCTGGACTGTAAACAAGTCACAAAAAATCTTGGTTGACTATTAAGAAAAAAGTACTCTTCTATCAATTGCTCACTTCAGGTTTTTAATAAGACTACTTAGGGATGACTGATACAACACTCGAATCCAGGAGGTTCTATTATAAGCAGGAATGTAGTACCAGAGTAGGACATCCATGCATTTCCTGAAGGTACTTCTGATTTTACACATCACTCCTGTCATTCCTCTGCAAAGGCTTCAGGCTGCAGTCACAGTACAGGAGAGACACAGAGGCAATAGACTGGCCTTCCTGGCTCCTGTCTCCAGCAGACTGTCTGCAGGGTTCAAGTTCCAATTTTACAACAGATATTCTTTCAAATCCAGCTACTAGTATTCCCATAGTTCAGTCTGTCCTCAGCAGAATCCAGCTCTTGAATACTTAGGCAAACCCAGCATGTGCAGCCAGACACCAGGTCCCATCTCCAGTTACTGGGTAAGCAGATCTACCCATTCTCATAATTGAGAAGAATGCATCTTCTGAAGGGCTTAAAAGTGCTCCAATTTTTTCTCAAGACCAAATGAGAGGATTCCAACACTGAACACCTAGGAAAAGTCAAACTGCAGCTTTTTCGGAATCATAGACCTGATTTCTTACCTGGAGAAACCATTTTCCTTCTCCTTCTTTATTTTTATATCACCAGAAGATGACTTCATCTGAAAAACATAAGAAGTAGGAGCTGATTAGCATTTTACAACATATAACACACAGTATTTCTGAACTTGCAGAATTGTGACTATCTCCTGTAGTCCTTAGTGACCTACATGACAGAGAGGCAACATTTTCTGCAAGTCTCAGTCAAATCAGTACTTTTTGGCCCTCCAATTTCCTCAGCAAATTGGAATTAAGTATACAGTTTGTTCTTGCATGGACTGAATGTGATATGACTGATTTTTCTCCCTTGTCTCTGAACCCGAGCTTGGCAAAGTGAAATGTAATGGGAGAAAATGTGGAGCCAGAGGACGCTGCTCCACAGTGGAACTGTTTCTATTCACCTACCTGCAGATAAAGCCCTTGTGAGTTCATACCTAGCACTCCACAAACAAAGTGTCTGGGTTAGCACTGGGATAATTCTCTCCAAGTTGATGAAAACTCGGAAGTTACAAGCTGTATCTAACCCACTGAGTTTGTACTATTCAGTATTATACGCCAGATCCATTCTCTTGTCTCTCCCACAGGGGACACCCACCTTCTCTTCCTTTCTCTTCTCCTTGTCTTTATCTTTGTGTTTGTCTTTGTGTTTCTCTGAGCTGCCATCTTTGTGTTTGGTTTTCTCCTTGTCTTTGTGTTTCTTTTCCGAGGAATCTTTGTGCTCACTGCAAGACAAGAGAGTGTGTTTGCAGAGGAGAACACAAGGAGATTTGACTAATACAATTTCCAGTGGTAAAGAGTCACAGGTTTTGATAATTACAAGCCCTAGAATATAAGGGATCACCTTAACAGGAAGATCCACCTCAGTCTCCTGTCAGCCATGACCCATTCTCCTCGGGAGGAAGAACAGGAGGGATGCCACAAAATCCCAGTTGCCAAACCTCCTCTTCAGGAAATCCGTCAGCCTGGATTGCTGAGGAAATCCACAGCTGCTACACTTAAAGCTCAACACTTTAGGATGAATTCCCACTGTCTCTGCTTTTCCTCTTTTCCTAGTCCACATAAAAGGTCACTGGAACAGAGCCGGCAGCCCCGTCAATGCCCGTGTCAGCTTTTGCTCAGACAACAGTTTGTCATTGTAGCAGCTCTCATCTCTGGAACTTAAAGAGAAAACCGCTGATCTCTATTATTCCCAAACAGATGGGAAAACCAGAGCAAACAGGATATGTGATGTCCTTGTGTTTATGCAAAGTCAAACAGAAAAGGCAGGAATAATGCTGCAGTCCTCAGCTGGAGCTATTGATGCCACCACAGCCAGGCCAGCTGTACTGAAACAGCCCCATCCTGTGGGGCAAGAACCCAGCAAAGGAGTTTCCAAGTGACAGTCTGCTCTGTAACTACTTTGGTGTTATGAATAGCACTACTGAGAGTTTAAATACCTAGAATCTTTTCGTCAGAACACAGGAGAAAATGCATACAAGGAGAAGAAAATCAACCTTTATTATTCTGCCTCTACCCACTTCTGATTTCTGAGACATTAGGATAATTTTGTATCACATTTTCAAGCTTTTCTGATCAACTAGAAAGACACATGGCTGTTTTCAAATGAAAATGAGGTTTCTCATGGAATGACAAAACCTTGAAGCCAAAAGTGAGGCAATACTCTCAGGAGACTCAGAATAGAAACATCAAGAACTGGCCACAAGGATTAGCAGCAGTGGTGTGGAAGCCAAGCAACAAGCCTGGCAGTTCTACAGACCTTCAATACACACTTATAAGGTTGTGTGGACTCTCTGAGGTCACCCAGGGCTTTAGCAGGTCAAAGGCATGGTGTAAATCAGCATGGATAGGCACAAACCAAGCTGCCTTCCTCATGCTGGCTGTTCACACTCTCCCTTCTCAGCACTTGACTCCCATCACTGCTGTTCTCTGGGACACACTGTGCTTCTCCTTAGGATTACAAAATGTACTACAAAGCTTTACTAGAAAAAGGCATTTTCCTTATTTCAGTTATTTCAACACTCAGGTGCAAGCCCAAACCAATCTGGGTCAACACAGCCCTGAAAAACAAGCCAGGAATGCTGGGCAAGAGCATGAATTTAAAAAATTACAGATTCTTTGAGACTTCTTTCTGTACAGAAACAGACTGCAAAAAGGTTGATGGCTACACAGAGCGAGCAGCACATTAACCAGTTCCCACAGTCGGTGTTGATTAGGAGCAAGGCACAATCACAGTCACAAACACACCAACCCACACCCAGCTTACAACTGCAGACTCCAGCATGGACAAATGCATGTGAACCTGCCAAAGGTCTAAATAATTCAAGCCCAGAGTGGTTTGAATGACAACACTCCAATAAATATATATTGAATAAACTGAATAAATATATATTGAATAAATATATATTGAATAAACTGAGCCATCCAAGCTCAAGCAGCTAAAGCATGAAAATCCATCTCTGAAGGAAATCGGTATATTCACATACTGTGTGACACAGAGACCAGCAGCATGAGAAACCATTCATTTTAACTCTCTAGCAACCTCTTCATACAAAGCAGTGAAGGCCTATCTGAACATCAAAAGACAACAGACACTCTAGGAATGCCTGTAGTTAGACACACAGCACCACATGTTGCCTGTGAGCAGACTCAACAACTGCAGACTATTCTTACCCAGCAGATCATGTTATGTACAGTGTGCTCAGGACATGCGAGTACAGACACAGAACATCCTGACACTGGAGCCTGGAAATCCACGACGCCTGCTGCTCCTGCTCTCAGATCTCTCATCCTAGGTGCTGTTTGTTCATCAGTATTCCAAGGTCAAGACACCTATTTAATTTTCCTTTGCTCCAATCAGATTCACTGACTCTCTAAAAGAAAAAATCCCAGACATTGCTAATAATTTTTAAACTCAGGAAGGTCTGGAAATTCTGACTTGACACCTTGCACTGGTATCTGTATGCCAAGTACCCAATTTGCCAAAGATTTAAGACTGACAATTTAGGAGGTAGCTCAACCTTCATATATTTAAACCAGTACTCATAATAACAACAACATTCAATATCAATAATCAATATTCAACCTTCCTTTATCAATCCAAGTTGTGCATGCCCCATCCCTGTGTCCAAGGCCAGGGTGGACAGGGTTTGGACAGCCTGGTCTAGTGAAAGGTGTCCCTGCCCATGGCAGGGTGTAGAATGAGATGAGCCTTAAGGTTCCTCTCAACCTAAACCATTCTGTGATTCTTCAATTCTAACATACAAAAAAATCATAACAAATACACACAAGGCTCAGACTCATCTTGTTCTTTCCAAGTCTACTTGTGTTTATTTTCTGACTCTTTCATGTTCTTATTTGATATTTAAATCCTACCTGAAATAACATGTTTTACCCAGACATTAATTTGTATCATTAAAGTGTGGTACACACTGAAATCACTGGAGTTAATGCTCTGAGGTAAAGTTCATGGCAGTGGCTGTTGCCTGGGAGCTTGGAATAGCGAAAAAACTCCAAAAAAACAAAAAAGAGAAACATTTTGGTTTTCCAAAGCACCATACTCAACCTCACTAGCAGCCAGAAGCACTAGCTTTCAGTACATGACTGAAGAGCCCTAGGATGTACACAAAGCATGATTAAAAGCAAACTAATGGATGATAATCAAGATCTGCAGAGCTAAGATTGAAACAGAAATAAAATCCCATTGGCCTAGGGAGGCAGAGACAATATTTGTGTGTACTGGATGCTTACAGAACTACAGCTGGAATAAAAAAACGTGCTAAAACCTCTGAAAACTTAGGCTTGTTTAAGCAGAAGCTCAAATGACATCCCTCTTGAAAGAGAGTAAGTGGCCAGCATTGAAAAACTGTCATGCAATCTAATCTAAATTTTTCAGCATAGTTTCTCAGATTTTTCAGCATCAGTGCCAGAATCAAGAAGTCTGGCTTCCTGACTCAGTTTCAGTTGTTAGTCCTGATTTAACTTTTTATCATAAAATTATCCTTCCCCTTTGCTCTACAATGAGCAGTAAATTTCTCACCCAAGCCATGTGGGCTCAGATAACCTAAGGAAACTCAGTCTCCAGTTTCACTCTACAGCTTCATTTTCCAAAGATCAGCACTGGTGGCTTGGCCATGAGGTCCTGCTTGGTGCTGTTCCCCGTGACTGGAAGGAATTTCCTAGATAAAAATCTGATATCGTGTACTTTTCACTCCAATGTTAAAAGAGAGCATAAATTTCTTTCCCTTATTTGTAAATAAGTGTATTTCCAGACACTGGACCACAGCTCTTCACCAGCTCAGCACAAAACTTTTGACATTGCATCAAGAAAGGTTTGTGCCCCTCTTCTCTTGGAGGGATGGAAATCTCCATCTCCCAGAAAAGATTCCTTGGAAACGAGCCGATAACAAAAGCCTCAAGCAACAATCCTTAGAAGAGGAACTTCTTTTTTCTCTCAAAGCAAAGCAAGCAGCTTGCATATTAACTGCAGTCAAGCTGAGCTGATTTGGTCTTTCATTTGGCTCAGATATACATGTGAGCCTATAGGGAACACAATTTAACCACCACAGTAATCTCAAAAGAAAAGAGAAGGCAACAGGATGCCATCCTTACCCTGAAGATGGAGTTTCAGCCTCCTATCAGAAAGCTATTTCAGACAATCCCAAAGCTATTATTAGGAGGGACTGGGAACAATTTAAAGATCAAAAGTCTATCTTCCTGGTCAATTCAAAACTGGAAGAAAAAAAATCACTTTTCTTTAAAGAAACCAAGCAAAATGGTCTCAAGATCACATGCACACCGCTAATTTTATCTTGAATTCATTGTTCAGAGCTCTGTGAATCCTTTGTTACCTTTCCTGCACATACCTCTCTGCCAACAAGCCAGCTTGGAGTCATGGAAGTAGGACAGCAAAACCCTTGTAAGATAGATAGAGGGAAGCTGCAGGGGAAGTTAGCCTGAAAACAGGACAATTGGATCATAACAACTGCTCGTACCCAGCCCTGCTGACAAAGTAAAATCCTCCTTCTCACCCAGACCACTGCAGCTGCATCACTACAACAGGACTCAGAGCTATGCCTCTTGAAGGTGTTTAATGATGCCAAAATGCACTGTTTGTGTATTTTTAAGGTAACCAAGTGCAGCAGGAGATCACACTAACACAGGCTGAACAAGAGATTACATCATCTACAGGTGTATCATGGCTTAGTTGAGACAAAGGCCAGGTGAGCACACACATCTCCTGAAGCACTCCATCCTTTGTGCCAGCTTGCTTACTGACTTCCATTTACAGTTTTAGTGTAAACAAGGACATCCAAAGGCTGTGGAGAGCCCAGGCTGAAGCACACGAAGCAGAAAATGCATCAGAAGAAGCCATTTCCCTTGACTGCACAAGAGAGGAGAGAGGAAGGGAGCCCAGACACCTGGCAGCAGCTGCTCAGGCCGAGATCACATGGGAAAGTCACAAGTGGAAAGTGTTTCCAAAGAACAGCAGATGTGCAGATCACAGCTTCCTCCTTCAAACTGCAACAGCTTCGCAGTAATTTAACACTGCATTCTTCAGGTGCCATTTATGTACGTTAATAATCCCTTCCCAGGCCCTTTCCATTCCAGCTTCAAAACCACAAGCTGGGAAGGATGCTATCTCTAAAGTGTCTCTTATTTCCTCTCTCTGCTGTAATTAGCTCGTGACAGGGAATCTGCTACTAGCGAGTGCCAGAGCCGGCTGCCATCGGAGCTGTGCCTACTCGGGAGCTGCTGCAGCACAAATGAAGCGTAAAATAACAGGGAGTTGTGATTTCAGTGCAGCCTAAAAACACGATGGGGACAGGGCACAGGTGACACAGCCCGTGTCTCGTTTGACGCAATTCAGTATTAATGGAAACCTGTGATCACATCCAGGCTAATGCACACCAAGGGAGAGCTGCCTGTGCAGGGAGCACTTCCAAAGCAGCAGTACCCCAGAGGAGGACAGGTTTTCAGCTGCCTTGCAGGATATTATGCTGTTAGAGGGTTATCATATGGAATTGCAGGGAATAAACACGTGAGCCCCAAAGGTTTTGCTGGGTTTCTGGCAATGCAATTAAACAACCTGAAACCATTCTTTCCAGTGGTGAAAGGAGTCTTTTCACAGATAACACATCAAGCCTTCAACAAGAGGAGTAAGATAAAAAGCTGGACTAATCAACAGCTGATAAAAATTTCAGGAATTAGAACAAAATCCACACGTTCAAATGAGGATCATACTTAGCACATGCTTTCTATGGACATGTGAGAATTAAGTAGACTACTAAATAAAAAAGCAAAAATGTTCACTACTGGAAAGCAGTGTCACAATAGAAAACTGCTCAAGGTGAATTGTGCACTAAAATAAGGCAGAAAAACAAACCCAGCCATACTAGCGAACAGCAGGTGTGAAGTCTTTTTTAAAATTGCCTTTACCCCCTACATTGAGTATCCCTGCCTCTTCCTGCCCCCAACACACACTGTTCCAAGCAATCAGGATCACACAATAAACCAGAGGAGGTGTACAAGAAATCTGAACTGAAATTTATCTTCATCCGTGGCTAGCAAATGCCTGGAATCTGTGTTTTTCCTAGCAAAACCATAAAATGAGACGATGCCAGTGTAGATCAGGTCTGTGAATCCCTTCTGTGTTCCATGCCTCAGTTCATCCCAAGCTGTGATCACAAGAGGTTTAGTAAATGGAGGAAATATGCAATCTGACAGAAGATTTTCTTCCTGTGGCTCCGGTGCTTGTCAGGCTGACAGCAAGCTCAGCGCTGCAGAGCAGCCTCTCTGCTCCCATCCCCTCCTCAGGCTCCTGGCAGCCCACCCTCCCTGCACAGAGCCCAGGACACCTGGCACAGACACACCTGTTACTGCCAACACTTCCAACCCGCTCCCTGACAAGGCTTGGCTCCAAAGGACCTGTTATTCCATTCTTTTCTGTGGTCTACTTGTCTGAAACACTCAACTCCCACAGATCAAAAACCTATTGCCACATGGGATTTGTTTCATTTTATTTTTATAACCACTGACAGTTATATTTAATGGATGTGTATTAGATTTTTGTTTGGAGACCAGGAAGTATAGGGCTGAGAAAATGAGCAAAAAGCCACACTTTGTTGGATTGTGATGTGGATTTATTCCTTGATACAGACTGTTCTTAAGTGGGCTTTGCCTTTTCTTTTCTTGAGGGGTGACGGGGAGGTCTGAGGCACACAAATGTTCTCTCCCAGTTTACTACAGCTGTAAATGAGTGGTTAAGACACAGAAGTGTCATCTTGTGAGTGGGAGAGGAGGAAAGCAAGAACCAAAATTAAGAAGTTCTACATACCACTCCACACACTTCTGTCATATGAAATCAAAATTGTCTATTTTAGGTATTTCAGAGACTTATCTTGGCAGTTTAGATCCCTCAAAGTCTGGATACAGGAAACATTTATTCTCCTGCATTGGAGTTGTTCTGTCTTCTTGATGCAGGTTTTATTTTAAAAGCCTTTTTTCAGTATAGGACAGGAAATGAAACTGTCAAACTATTACAGACAGACACAAAAACGATCTGCTTCAAACACAACCACACACTGCTCTTAACTGTGCCCAGTGTGCACTGTGCTTCTCAGAATGCAATCAGGGGCTCTTCACACACCAGGGATAGAATGTCACACAGGTACCAATCCAAGTCTCCCAGAAAACAATGGCTTCCATTTCTGCTAAAGCACCATTCAACCTCTCTTGCAAACTACCAAAGATACAGCAACATAGCAGCTTTTCTGAAATAGAGAATGGATTTTGTGAAGATTTACATGCAATTCGATAAATCTAAGACAAACTTTTCCACAGGATTAATTTACAGCCTTTTATCAAGTGCTTTAAAAATTCTTCATATGGGTAAAAACCATTGAAACCCCCACCCCGTTCTTGTTTCCTGGAGAATTTTTTCTTTAATTTCTACTGGATTCATGGTTATTTTTTGCTTGTTTCTCCTTGTCAAAGGAGAAACTTCAGTACAAACAGGGAGGCTTTTTTTCTTTCAAACAACGGTAATCTAAAATCTGATTCTTCCAGCAACTTACATTTATGGAATTGTACGGGTGACAGCTGAATCAAAGCGTTTAGGGAAGAAATGTTTACATTTCAATTATTTCTATGAAGTTCTGTTACAAGTCTGTTGTTTTTACACAGCAAAGAGCCAGGTACTCTGTGCATGACTAAACATGAATGGGATAGCGAAGATTCTGGAGCACTCCTTTAGAGGAGTGATCTCAAGAGGATCATAGGCATGTCCATGTATGTTTATTTCCCAGAGAAACACCTTCAAAACCAAATCTCATGATTCAGCACTATAATCCATTCGTTTTTAAGGTGGCAGCTTTGAAAGGCAGAGTGTGCACTCAGTGTGGGAGACTGAAGCCCTCCCTTGTGAAGGAACCTGAGGGGCAAAGCATTATTGTGTAATCTCTCCCCAAAAACGCTTTGAACAAACCCCTGTACATGCATGCAACTCAGTCACACCACCCACAGAGAGGGACCTTGTTTTGGGACACCTGCATGCAGGAGATACTGTGCACACAGGACACACAGGCACTTAAAAGAGACATGAAAACAACTGGGAGCATTAGGCACAGTGCCTAGAAAACACGATGCCTTTCCCAGAGGGATTTCAAGACAACATGGTAGGGAGGAAGGAAGTACTTCAAGATAAGGCATGATTAAATGTCACCTCCTGAGCTACACCTTGCAAAACATCACAGCCATTCTATCTTCTTTCCACTGTTTTGGTATTTATTGTTTGCAAAGTCAGCTTCAAGTTATGAGCCATAATTAGTTCTTCCAGTTAAAAACATGCTGACCATTTCCAACTCCTACACAAATGAAGCCAAAGCATTAATGAATTTGGGAATTTAAAGACAGTGCTTACATTACTCCTTACAAAAGAATGTGCTCTGCTAAGATTTCAGGAGAATGGTTTTTCAAGTGAAGCAATGAACATGTGAGGCAGTCAGTTTTGTGGTGCATGATGATCAGGAAAACGAAAACTAGAAATCAAGACAATGTAGATGTGTGAACAAAGGCAAAGAACATGTACAAAATCTTTGTTGTGAGAGCCAGCAAATGCAAGTTATTTGGCCTAGGGTTTTTTCTCCATCAAAGACACATTATGGAACAGTAGGCTTTTGTAACTTCTTGTAAGATCACAGAAAATTCAAATCAAGTGTAAGCCCAATAAAACAAACCCACTGCCCTGCACAGACTCCCTGTTTTTAATAGAAATCATTGTTAACACACACTTTTTTGTTTCTTTTCAAACAGTTCTATCACAGTTGGACAGCAATTACTTAATACACCTGCCTGCCCACAGCATAAACATTATCTGTCATTCACCAAGTGTCATACTAGAAACTTTCCCTCCAGGGACTAGTTTTTTCAAGTTTTGGTGGCAATTTAGGCTCCATGACACTTGTGTGTCAGGAGTTACAACAAGGAAAATTTCTCTGAGTAACGTCCTAGCTGTGACATACTTGTCCCGTGCTCCACCACACCAAATCATCACACAGACCTCCACGTCCTGGTTCCTGCAGCTCACAGCCCAGGCTAGAGAGCAACTGGACCTCAACTGGACTGCAGCTCAAGAGCTACAGGCCATCACATCAATGTGTGTGACCTGGCAGGTGACTGGCATCAAACACCATCCAGCGGCAGTGCACTGTATAAATCACATAAAATAGCACACAATCCTTTGGGATCCATCTAACCCAGCAGTTTCCCAATGCTGCCTCACACAGCTGAGATATTCAGCCACTGTGTGGCAGCCCAAGGTTCTGGGGGACCATCTTTCCTGGCACCTCTAATTAAGAGAAGGCTTAGTAGCCACATAGGGGTCTCCCTATGCTAAAGCAGTGCGGGTTTATACCAGCATGAAAAGAACTCCACATTTCTGACAAACAATTGGAACCACATGAAGGAAACACATCAATCTGCATGAAGGTGAAGCTGAGCTCATTTCCTACACCTTTAACAACACTAAGCTACAATAATCTTTTATACATTAGTATCATCTCACATTTGCAACATACACAGCTTCAGCCACCCACGTAGAAATGCAGGCAATGACAAAAATCAGGCTTAAAGCACCTACACTCATAAAAACACACTCAAAATGTAGCAATTCCATGCTCATTTATTATCAGAGTAATTCTTGTAAGACTGCACAGTCAATGGTGTTTTAGCCTACAAAGGCTTCATCCACTTTTTCCTCACCTATTACTGTGCTTGGACTTTTCCCGGTCTTTTTCCTTGTCCTTCTTGTGCTCTTTGTGCCGGTGTTCTCGGTCTTTGTGTTTATCTTTGTGTTTGTGAGAATCTGTAAGCAGAGAGGCAAAACAAAAGAAATTAAATTGGGAGAAAACTCCACACCTCCCTCGTGAACCTCTGCATTTTTCCCCACCGCACTCTAATATTTCTGTGATTCAAAATTTGTAACAAAAATCTTGGTTTCAGAGGCCCTAAATGGATTCACTGTTCATGCAGCACAAGTTAATTCATGTCGGCAACAGCTGCATTTACATGGTCTTTAGTTCAACGACCTTTAAATGTTTTATAGACCCTGAAGAAATGCAACCCTTCCATTACTAGGTACTTATTGATACAGCAAGTTCAACCTTATTTGGCAGATGGGCAGCCTGGCTTCCTATACCTCCAAGTATTCATGCTGAATACACAGAAAGAATGTAGGAGCAAAGCATAAAGCTGAGGCGTCAGGCCTATTGAATCCCAAAATTTAATACTTCTTCTTCCACAAGTATTTAATCTTGACAAAGCATCCTTCCCTTCCCCCTGCTCTGAATTAAAACCATTTTATTCTTACCCCCAACAGTACATAACATGACAGGCAGAAAGCAAGGAAAATGGGGAGCAATGCCAGAAAATGAAAAGAAAGGGTGAAAAGGGAACAAGAATTCTCTCCTCCTGCTTCTCTACTGCAGGTCACATTTACCTCCCTCTGGTAACAGCCCCACCAAGAAAATCCAACCTGACAGCTGTAATGGGCTGTGTTGGGGGTCACCCACCTACACAGGTCAGGGCTGGTCCCAGTTATGTGACAGGTCAGAAATGGGAGGTGGCACTCAAGTGAATCTATGGGAACACAGTAATTTTATTACTATCAGCTTCTACTCTGAGTGACACTTCCCATCCTCAGTGAGAACTGTGCTGTACAATGAAGTGCTTTAGAGCACCAAGAAAATGCATTCAGCAGGGAAAAAGAGCAACATGGTTGAATTGTAAATAAACATATTCACAAGCATTTTTTAACAAATATATTAAAAGGCTGAACTAGCACCTCAAAACGACCTCAAAAGGTCACTTACAGACAAGGTCAGTGTGATGTGAGGAATACATGCAATACCCAAAGACTTCTTCCAGGTTTTGTTTTGAACATGCTACTCAACCAAAATTAAGCAAGTTCTTCAGGAAACCTAAAAGATGTGCTGACTTTAGCAACTGTTTTTCAGATACCAGGGCTAGAATTTCCACCAGAGATCTTTGATGTAAGGTATTAATGCCTAAATAATTGTAAAGATGCTACCATGCCTCTAAAAAGACTCCTAGCCCTGCACTAAGAATAGGAAACTGCAACAAAAGGATTTTGTGACTTTCAGAGTCACATGGCAAATGCACTGCAGAGCCAGAACAAGCCTCATCCTCCTGACTCCAAATCTTTTGCCACATTTTTTTCCTTAACTGACACCAGCTCTTAAAACTTCAAAACATTCAAATGGATTCAGAAGAAACATATCCACAGAACATGATTTTAACCTACTGCTTTCTGTAACTTCAGGGTTTGCTTTCAGACACCTGCAGAAAGACAACATAAACAAACACAGGAATACTGACATTCAAGCCTCCAAGTTGCCTATTGCACCTTTCCTCCATTCCCCTGAACTCAAGAAATGTTTCCTAGTGCTCTGTTGTACACACGTTTAAATCACAGGGCTTAAGTTTTCCGTATTTTGATATACAGAAACATGGCAGGTTATGTGGAACATTTGGTGTTACAGCATAAAGCACCCGAGAGTTTTCAAGTACCTAAAGAGCAAAATCTCTTTTGCAGCAGGCAGAGTCTGCAGGCATCTCTAGCAAACTGTGTGGGGACTGGACACCCACACGCTCTGAACTGCAGAGAAGCAATTTCTCTGAGCCCTTCTTCCCACCAGGACAACACACATTTCACTAGCAAAAATGTTTTCGCAGTGCATTTCACACTTGTGATTCTTCAGTTCAGCCAGGAGCTGGAAGCTCTGGCTGTTTGCAAACTGCCTGGGGTTTATTCCACAGAGGGTTTACTCACCAATTCCCACAGCCCCAGCTGCAGCAAACAGCAGCTATTTACCCTTGATGAATAGGTAAATTGCGAGAGAAACCAGCAGGATGCTGTACACAGAGCTATCTAAAATCACTGCATAGCACACATACAATCAATTTTTCCTATCAACCAATCAATGGAAAACGTGTGTGACTGTACTCAGTGCTGCTCTCTTTAGAACTATGAGCCACAAGATGACTAGTCACCAATAAAAGCAGAAAACAGAACAGTTTACCTTGATCACCAGATTTCCTTGCAGCTGACTTATGCTTTACAGGTAAAATTAATATTTACTCTTAGAAAGCAGTTCCAGGGATATACCTAGAACTGCTGGAGTTGGGTATCTGTTTCCTTAACCCTTGGCTCTGCTTACAAGGATTTGATATTTTCAGACAATTAAAGCCTGGTACTCCAGGGAGGGAAAAAAAAGCTTGACCAGTTAAACTAGCTCTGCTTGCTAGGATTTGCTGCCAGACAGCTCAGCTTTCCTTTGCTCTCTACCAGAGCACTGCTAATAGGAAGGTCTTCCACAGAGCTATTCTGGCTCAAAGGCCACAGTGGCTGGGGAACAATGGGTCCTGTGCATGGTCTCAAATCAAAAGCAAAAAGATGTCAAGGCAGAGGTACCTGGTGTCTCTCACTGTGAACAATACTTTAAATGTAGTACTTCCATGGAGGTGTACTTCCCAAGCACATCACCTAAGGGTTAAATTATTCTGGAATATTTGCCTAGTATTCAAACTCCATGGTGTTGCTTTCTGACACAATGCCATGAGGTAGGTTAAGAACGAAGACTTCAAAAGAGTTTATTAAATAGTCTTGAACTGACATATGTATGTCCTCAGAAGGCATCAAAGCTCTTGGTCTTTCTTTTTTTTTGTAGAGGGTGGAGCTGGATGAAGTTCAGGAGACTGGGTCATTAAAAAGCACAGGATTCTTTTTTTTTGGCATTCTACACAAAAATGCTTTGTTCCAGACTGGCTTTATCTAGGAGTCCATGCCAATGGTTATTTGGTGGCTGACATGAAACAAGTTTAAGCCATTTCACTCTCATTTGTGTACCCACTTGCCAGGAACCAGTGCAGCATCACCTCTGATTGAACTACACAGGCAACAGATGCCTGAACTGGGAACGAGGCCACCTCACTCCAAGCCTCATCAGCACACAGGCAATCAACGGGAAGTGTGCCTGTCTGTAATGTATCTTCCTCGATATATTTAGCATATTGATTCCTAGAAGAATCTTCCAGCCTCCAGTAACTCTCTCCCAGCTTGTAGCTGATTAGTAGTTGACTAAGTCCAGCCTCACATCATCTATGGAAAGAGCTCCGACATTATCACACATTCAGCTTTGTTTCCTGCCTTTTATGTCTTCCAGTACGTATGTCTGTTCCCTCTAATACTAAGCAAGGAGATAAATACTATTCCTTCTCCAGGACCATTAGCAAAATCTACCATCTACTGTGAGCAAAGTTTAAACCCCCAAAAGCTTATGTGACATTTAAATATTTCTGAAAATGCAAAGTCTCTCTTCAGCACAAGGTTACAGCGGGGACAGGGGTTATGCTCACTGGGCAAGGATCCATTACCCCTGAGGCTTTCCCTTCAGCATCCTCTAACCCAAACAGAGCTTTTGGCATCTCTTCTGTTCTAGAAAGCTTGATGTCTCTGGCACTGGATCTCTGTCTGTTAATGCTGAGCCTGGTATGTCTCCAAAAGATTACCACAGTCCCTGTACTATTCCTGCCATTCCCCTGCACCTCCAACAAATCACGAGCAGCTCTGCATTTTTGTAGGGTTGATTCATCTTTTAACTCTGTTAGATTACAAGGATGCTGATTTAAGGATGGGAAATTCTAAGCACTTTTGGTCTGTGGCTCTGTGTTGTTCCGTGCTCCAGCGCTGAGTCCCCGGGGAAAGGCTGAGTCATAACCCTATTTGCAACACTTGTATATGTCTGCCTGGAACAGGGAAGTTTTACTCTTTATCCAGGAACAGAGCTGTAAAAGGTCAGACATCTCCAACTGCAGCACGGCAAGAACAGGGATGAAGGCAAAGGAAGCCTCTTCCAGCAGGCTCTTGTCCCTACAGATGGCAGAGGTGAGCAGTCCCCTTTCACAACAAGGACAACCCTTGGCTTAATTAGTCTGGTGACAAAACAATTATGTGGGACTGTGATGTTTTAATTCATGAGCCAAATTCATTTGCCTCAGAAACACTTCTGTACACCTGTCTCTGTGCACCTTCCAAAATACTACTTAGGTGTCACAATCAAGGGAAGTCGGGCTACTTCCTACATTAATATTTCAGTTTTGACAGCAACTTTTCTAATAAACTACTGAAATCAGAGAGGGGCGTAAGCTCTTGTATGTCCAATTAGTGCAGCTGTCAGGAGAGTAGTGTTGGCACATGATACAGGATGCTACAGATGCCATTTTATCCCACTCCCACCACCCACTTTTATTTCTCTTCCATCATTTTGCACTAGAATTTTTTTTTAAAGAACTGAGAAAAAAGGTGTGAGCACAATCTGGTTCCTTCTAATTTTTCCCCAATTAAGTGAGGTAGCCAGCAAATTAACACCTGGTAACCTCAATTTCTGGTCAACAGTAGCTTTTCCAGATAAATATTAGCCTTTCAGATTTGCTTTGTCTTTCTGTTCACCTTCTTCTAAGTTTTTGAGGGGAGACAATTTGAATAGCTCATTAACCTGCTTACACAGAGGTTCCTTTGTTCTTTAAAATGTCTTATTAGATTCTTTAGACTTTTTTGTGTTTTCCTTCTGGTTCCAGAAACATCCCAATGTCTTTTCCTTTTGCTAGAAATACTTCTAATGCTGAGTATGCTTGAGTTTAATCCGTTTGAAGCATCATCTCAATACTTCTCTACACCGATGTCCAGAAAGGTGATCTAAGCTTTCTGGATTCTTGGCATCACAATCTGCACCCAAAATCTGAGGACACAGCATGAAAAATCCATCTTGTTACCAACATTTTTAACTTTTTGTTTTTCCACTAACACTTCTGCTTCAGATGAGTGGCTGAGATTTCTGCCCTGAGTTCAATCCAATGCCTCAGTGTTAGTTGTGTGTTACAGGAGAAGCAAACAAGCTCTCAAGGCTTTCAGGATCACTGGTGTGTATGAGCACAGGGCTCTCTCTTGTACTTAACTTGAAGCATGAGCAAGAAACTCTTTGCTATTGGCAGAGATGAAACCAGCAGTGTCTTTTCAGCCTCTCTGGAAAGGAGAAGAGAGTCCTAAAAAAGATTTCTCCAGTTCCACTGCTAAATAATGCAGCTGAAAGTGAGGTAACTCTAACACTGGATTAGGTTCAAAAGCTGGTCAAGTTCAAAAACTTCCTGTACTGGAGAAATGGTCAGACCCTTCTCAGCTGGAACACAACCTTCATGTCAGGCCATGCACTCCACAGCAGTCTCTTTACTAGTCAGGCTGAATTCTTCTCACTGGCTGTGATGGAACAGTAAGGAAAGCTTAAAGTCTCTTTATTATTGCCTAAATGAAACAATTTTACTGATTTTTACCTCCCCCACAGGCTCTCCTTTTACACATTCATCCTAAAACGCAGATTATCAGAAAAAGACTTCTTATTTCCAAGGTTTTTTTTCCCATTTATTTTGTCAAATCAGAGTTTTAATTTCTTACATTTTGTATATAAAGACAACTATTAAAATCACAACAGTTTAGTTGATGAAATGATGCCAGGAAGGGTTACAAGTGCTCAAACATGTGAATGTAGTCCAAGGTGTCTAAAATATTATTCACGTTCCTGGCAAAGAACACATACTTTTGCCCTTGGCTTCACACCAAAATGGTCTAGTGTTGCACTAACTTTTACAATACACAGATACCAGCCAGTAGAAAGAGTGTAACATTCAGTCATTATCCAAGATCTTTAACACAGATAGTGACAGGGTTATAGTACATTACCTAAACAGGCAATGTAATCCCACGTGTAAAGGTCACTCTGTGAGGTGCTGGTCAATTTATAAATCTTGCCTGAGAAAGCAAACGTGGTGCAGAGTTAAAAAATCCTATTTGCAGGTCCTGTGTAACTCAGAAAAACCATAAGGTGAACACAGCATGGTCAGAGGCACAGGGACCCTCACTCTTAAACAGGTTTTAACTCTGAACAAATCATCTGACTTTATGTGTTTTATTTAACAATTTTAAACCCACATACAATTATCCCATCTGAGTAATCTGGAAGAGGTCTAAACTTTTCTAAAATATTTGTATTCCAGTTAGAGAAAGTCACATGATGGTCATGACATTCCATTAATCAATTAAACAGCATTTCTGGAATTTATTCAAATGGATTGACATTGCTGTAGCTCAGAAAAGAGAGAAGCTCCTGGGCAGAAAACAGAACTGCATCTAGGTATGGGAGACAATACCTTTCCCAATAAAGTCAGGCAGACAAAGAAAACCAAAAGTGTACATATGAAAGCTACAGAAACTGGAAAAGCTCTCTACACAGCTACACGTGTCAAGAGTAGAAAACCATACCCAGAAGGCATTGTTCAGAGAGATGATGGTATTGTGGATGATACACTGGAGCAGAAAACCATAATCTAAAATAAACTTCCCAAGTGAAACTGGATGTGTCACTTACCAGCCCTATTTACACAACTGCAGAATCCACATAAAACATTTACCCTGAGAAAGTATTGCAGGTCTGTTTGCTGCGCTGGTTTATTTCTGCAATAACTCAGTGCAAAACATTTGGAATACTGAAATGAGAGTGACTGAAACAGTGAAACCACCACTTGAGTCTCCCATAACCCAAGCCTGAAATTCAATAGCAGAAGTAGAATCTGGGTTTTCAGTCAAAAAAGGAAAGAAATTACAACGATAATGAAGCAAGACTGTCTTGCTTCTGCTTCCTCATTTCATAATGCCACACTTAATGGCAAAGACACCCATTCCAAAAGCAACTCGATACAAAACCTTTTACCAGTGTTTATAAAGATGCCTCCACAATCTACAGTGCTTCAGAAATCTAAATCCTTAAAATCCTTCTTGAAGTCAAATTTAAATGAAATAAGTTACTGTGCTATCACAAGCTTATTTCACTTCAGGTGCCTTGCTGGGTCAGGTGCAGCAGTTCAGGGATGCTGACACTTCAACACTTCACTGTTTCCCTCCACAAATCAGATAAATCAGATTAAATCTGAGTCTTATAGTTTACTGCAAAACAACTAAACTAACTGTGACTAAGCACAAGTGGAATACACAATGTGGCTCTTCACCACGAAGTTTAGATCTGCAGTCATTTATTTTCCAATCTTAGAAATAGAAGAAATAGAAGGAAAAAAAGTTGTGGAAATTCAGGGAGCCTGGAGAAGTACAGCAGAACAACTCAAGAGTTTTTCCTTTCTAGGGCAGGAACTTTATTACTAAAACTCCACCAGAGAGCATTCTTCCTTTTTCTAAGGGCTCAAATGAAGAAATGCAGCACAACTGAATAGATTTGAGCCTATTCACTTCCCAGACTACATTTACTCTGAGACAGAACCTGTTTTGGGCTGAGCCAGAATTGACTATACCACATTGTAGCCAGTTCTGCCAAAGCTTGAAAACTTAGTACTTTTGATAGAAACAGAGTAAAACCAATGACCTCACAACCCCTCTCCACACTTCAGCAGTTACTTGAGGCAAAAGATACTCCAGGGCCAGACAGATATGATGTCTTTTCCCTTAAAAGGACCGGAAAACTTGGCTTCTGGGAAACTTGGCTTCAGAACAAGACAGACCCCTTAGATACTGCATTCTTCATTAGTCTTGTCATTTGAAAGCCCAGTATTACTTCCTTATGAATAGAGGGAAAAGAAGAAACCAATGGAATGACTTGATGATGAATCTTCACAGGTGAATAGAGAACCACTCTCAGTCCTTTAGAACAGCTCCACCAACTTATCAAGAAGTTCCTCTATGCTCCAGTTTTAGTATGCAAGCAAGAATATTACATAGCTTGTTTAAAACACAAAGTTTGCAGAAGATCAACACACCATTTGTTCCACTGAAACCTCAAGGACAACTTCAGTCTAAGGGAGGTAAAACAACCTGACAGCACTGCTAACAGGGACAGCACATGGTGGCCACAGGACAGGTCAAGCTGGCATGTACTGTTGTCCATACCCCAAATATTAAAAGCTTATCAGGAACACATTAAGGATGCCAGAAAGAAAACCTGACTGATCACTCCCATCTTGTGTGACTGGAGCCTCTGGGAGATGGAGTTAACCTGAAGCAAATGTCACTGCTGGCATTTCATCAATCTCACCCAGACTGCAGAGGCTCGGGAGGCAAAGCAAGACGTGCTTTAAGAGCCTCTTCAGAAAGAGGACAGACACTCTTAGTGCACATGTTTTGAGCCCTTCTTCACGTTTTTTTTCAGCCACACTGGATTAATTGCTTATTTTCTGTGTACCTCATTTTTTCACCTGCTGGGGAAGTAGCTAATACTCTGTGGGTAATTAATACTTAAGTAATTGAAATAGCTGTGTGGCATACAGGGATGCTGACCTTAAGAAACTGCTACACTACAGGCAACTTGCAACAAAACAACTAATGCTGTAGACAGAAGCAAGTTTAATGACTTGTCAGCACCTTCTACATGGCCTCTCCTCAAGGAGGTGGCACGTTCATATATGCCCATTCCATAGCAGATCTTAGCTGTTGCAACAAATGCATAAAATCACTGCAAGTTAAATTGCAGTAGACAGTATTACACAAAGAACAAGTCCAAGGAAGCCTTATAAAGCATGAAAATACATGCTTGATCAGTACAGAAAGGCTAAATTAATAGCTGCTTCTTACACATGCCAAAGGGTTCCCAACCGAGAGAAAACAATGAAGTTTCAATCCATTATTTGCATTCAAAACCAAAAAAGTTCCACGTGAACAGAAACATGTGTTTCCAGGGATTCCCAAGATGTAAAACATTCTCCTATAATTGTATATATAAGAGTCAGAGACTGAAATCCATTAGTATGTTTCCACTAACAAAGCAGAATAAAACAGAATAGCAAATTAAAACTTCAGGGAAATGACTGGCGTCAGTGAACATCTTAAAATGCTGCTGTGCTGGCATCAAGAGAGAGAGGAGAGTCCAGAGTAGTCTCCTAAGGAACCAATAGCAAACCCATTCTTGTCCCTAGTGATATTTACTCTTATAAGGCTACACTGTTATGAGTGGAAGTACTTATTTTCCATTGCTTCCTCCATTCAGAACTAGAGTTCCTTGCCTTCCCTTACTGGGGTAGAAATGGTTTCAGCAATTTTTTCCTACTGCTTTATGAGTCTACAACCACATGAATAAACAAAGTTCTGCACTGCACAACCATCTTTTAAAAAGGACCAAAACTAAGACACACTTTTGCATCAAAATTTAACAGCTATAGCCCACACTCCTGCACATCAGGAGGCTGGGATGAGACCGAGAGTGGGATCAAAAGGGCAAGAGCAGATCTAGGAGAAACAAGTTTGATAGTAGTTACCTCTGACATTTCAAAAGCCTTACACTTATTGTAGCTCCATCTGCACCCCCATTTGCTAATACACAAATATACAGGATTGGGATCCTGAAGGACTTAAGAGTTACATGAAGTGACTGTGGCTGAGCACAAACAGCTGTTACAAATCGACTGGAGGGGGAAAAAGCTTTGATAAAGTAGTTTTAAAAGCAGGTTCCTTGTGGATTTTAGATATTCTAAAAAACTACTACTAAACTACCACTATCTACTAAAAACTTTTACTACACCATCTAATCTCAGGCTTTTCCAAATTCTCTCCCACTTGTTCCCTATTGCACAAAACACAGTTAACAAAACCGGCACCGCAGGACAGACAGACTCACCGGGAACGCCTGGACAACTGGTCACAAACCAATCTGGCATCCAGGGGTGTAAAACTAGCTTAAAATTACGAAAGAAGGTAAAATTTCAGGGCATTCAAATAGATAATGCAAGGGGGACTAATCCTATTTTCACAGTGAGAAAGAAACCAACCTTTAGCACAGATCCACACCTTAGTGCACAAACTGTCAGGCGGTGCTGTCACACAAAATCTTTTCTCAGGAGGAGACAAAGGGAGGGATGTACCCACGGCACCGAGGGATGGATGTCCGAGACAGAGACAAAAAGAACTGGCCAGGGTCACCCACGAGTCGCTGAGGAGAAAGAACCAGGGGCACTCGCCTCTGGAGAACCAGGGCAGAAAGCCAACAGGGCAATCCCAACATTTACAGCCCTGTTTAGACTTCAGATATCATGGACTGCAGGAGATAACCTATCCCTTACTTCAACATTATCTAAAGCAAACCCCTCATTTTATTAACCCTTATTTTTCTGGTTCGCAGCAATCTTTTCCTTTAGGAGCTCTCGGCAAACCATTTGGGCTGCGGAATTTTGGGGACAACACATTACATTTCATTAGCCCCTTCTCAGGAAGGATATGCAAGCCAGGTGGACTGAAACACCAAGTGCACATACATTTAACTCTTTGGTTGCTTCCAAGCTCGAAGAACCTGAACCAGTGCTCAGGTGCAGCACAAGAACCAAGCCCAGACCTCCAGCTCGGCAGGCAGTGACAGTGCTGCTGCTTCATCACACACACAGGTAGGCGAGGGCTCAATCACCTTCGGGAGATTTTTGGCAAAGAATTGCCCTGGGAACAGCCCTGAGAGTTACTTCAATAGACTGGGTCAAGAGCAAAGAGAATTTTTTGGTGCAATCTGTCACAACTTCGCACTGCAGACAAGAGAACTTCATGTTCTGTACAGCATCCGCAGACTGAGTCAGTGCCCCCAGCACAAGCTCTTTCCGCCTCCAAATGCTCTTTATACCATCATTAGACTGGAAAGGTGCAAACAGCACAATTTGTGATGCAAAGGCAACAGCTGATTGCTGCATGCAAACTTACAAGGTGAACCAGGAGAAAACAGGGATAAACAACCACAAATGCTAGTCCTTACAGATGGTAGCAGAGACTTCAGCCATATTTAAAAAGTAGGTTGATATTATTTTGGGGTGTAAGTTTAAAAACTGCAGTAGATTACAAGAAAACTGCTGTGTTGTCAGGAGTAATTACCCTGCGATGATGTCAGCTATAAAAACATTTTCTTTTGCTGGCTGTGTAAGTCACTACTGTACTTGGATTCATGGAAAATAAGTTGTTTTTAAAGAGTACCTGAAATCCTGACACCTTCTTAGCACAAGAGTGATGTCCCAAGAGCAGCTTACACAGAGCCTGTATTCACACCAACACCACACAAGGACAGGGCTGTGTGTGACTGTCCTGGGTTTAATCCAGAACAAGGGCTCCCCCCAAGGAAAAATTTAACAAATCGGGAGGGAAAAAAAGCAGTCACATTGAACTGCCTCTCCTGCAGCAGCGGATGCCCAGCCTGTGTCAGCAGCCAGGATCACACAGTTTATACACATGGGAGTGGTACATGCTCAGCGTCCTCAGGGAGAGGCTCTAATGGGATTTGCTCAAAGCCCTTTATTAACCATCCTTTGACAACTCCGTGTGGCTTTGGCCAGTGCTGGTCTCCTGCTAGCTGTAGGGAGGAAAGACTTAAGGGGCAGCACCCTTGGGAACAAGCCTCTACAGTGCTCGGTTTGAGAGTTTAAATTGAATGCACAAGACAAAAAAAAAGGGCTGGTAGAAGCTTTAAATCACCTTTACCAAGCAATACCACTGCTTTCTGCACTGGAGCCAGATTATTCGCCTACTACTTATTTAACATTATTCCTATTAAGCTGAACTGATGGGGTAGCATGGCCAAAGACTTAGAAGTATGTTTCAGAAGACTGAGAACTTATTTTTATTACACTTGAGCTGGTCCCTCACTGTAGGAACAACTCCCACACTGACCCCAGCCGGTTTTTTGGTTGGGTTTTGTTTTGGAATTTTTTTGCTCGTATCTACAATGATTCCTTTAAAGTGCAGGGCTGCACTGGATGGATACAGCCAGATTTCACTCTGTCCCTATTGTGGGTGAATTAATTGATCACTCACCCACAAGAGGCCAATTCCAAGAGTGTCTAGAAGCATTTTATTAGTCTGCCTTGCCACAAGTCCCATTCTCAAGTCAAGGGAGGGAATACAATTCCCCTGCCTTAAGGGGATTTTACCACAATTAGCATACAAGAAGAAATCTTGATTCCACTAAAACACACAAGAAAGTAAACAAAAGGTAAATGTTTAATGACAGTCGAGATTTCTGCACTTTTGTACTCCTAAGTCTTCCGAAGGAAGGGAAAGAGGATGCAGAAAGAAGGATCAGAAGAGCAGTGTAGGACTCAGTAGTTTTAAAGTAAGACTATGATTGCAATATTTTAGTAAGTGCAGCTCCTAGATACGGTGAACTAAATTCCACTGGAAGTCTTCAATTTACGAAATGTTACTTTAAGGCACTGATTTTAATCTCTTCATGCAGCTGTAATCTGTTTATTATGTTAAATCCATGCCAAATCTCACTAATTGACAACTGTTACATCACACCATTAAAAATATCTGAATATAAAACATAACCTATTGACACAGGATAAAAGGCTGTGGTTATATTATTATGCACGATGCACTCTTCTTCAATTAAAAAACTCTATGCAATATATTATCGGTTTAGTGACTTTTTGGTTGGGTTTTGTTTGCTGTTTTTTATTTTTTTTAAAACTAATAGCTGGCATCCCTTCATGGAACACACAGCCAACATTTTCAGATTCCACCCTATGAAAAACTCAAATCTGCCTTGAATAAGACATGAAGGGGAGTAAATGTAATTTATTTCCTATCTAAAAGAAAGCAAGCATAGTCCTCAAAACCAGGACTGAATCAATTCTGGTTACCCTGTGCCTCAATTTAGAAGAGCAGTCTTTTCTTTACCTATGCAGAAATAACAAGGTGTGGAAACAGCTTTTTCTTTTTAGCTTTCAAACGCCCTCCACTACCACAGTCACTAAATGAGCTGTTTAAATCAAAGGAAATAGGTTGCAGGTGCAGAGTGTCATCAAAAGTTCATTCATCACTACACTTCAAACTCCAAGTGTTTAGCTAAAGGCTCCCATCATATCAGATCTGCTTTACAGCTACTGCAACATAACCACATTGTCTACTTTTCAGTTTTCTGAATATGGAACCTGCTATTTTTAAAATGTTGACTGGTGAGAGGAGTAAAAACATGCTTGAAAAACTATGAGCACTACAGAAGTGACCATAAAGATTCAAGGCTCTGTTATTTTTCTTTCTTTAATATAACCTAAAGTGAGAAACCCAAGTTACACATCTTATTTTCAGGGGTATTAGATATTTCAGTGCATTAGGAAACATTTATTTCCATTTGATTACTTGACAGCAGAAATAGGCAAAGGAAACAAGATGAACATCTAAGACTATTTACAATCTCATAATTTATTCCTGAATGATTCAGCTGTAATGCTATGAAATATTTTTAAGTTTCTTGGCTGCCAGTTTTATATATGTTGAGACCATTTTTAAAAAGTTATTATAATTCTCACAAGAGTCAAAATTAGATCAATACATCTATTAAAATTTATTACCAATTTTACATGAAAGACTAATACCAGTGTGGAAGCTGCAGGCACTCCAGCTGATTTAGCAGTTGCTCTTACACAAAGAGCCCAGAGCAGCAGCTGCACCATTCCCTCCTATCCTGATCTCCCAAGTATTTCAAGCCTGTGCTAGACAAAAACCACATCTGGGAGTGAGAGCACTATTCAGGTATCCAGCAGAGAGCCAGGCTCACTCTCCTCTGAGCAAGTTCAGCTTTACCCAGGAGTGCACAGCAGCCCCAGCAGCTTCTGAAACTGCAATACCCGAATATATCTAATCTGTTTGAGTTTCCAAGCATTTCAGCAACGTTATTCTGCAAGTTTTAAAGTGTACCACATTATTTTTGAACTAGCAATTCTCTTATTTCCTGTACTCCACTCTCCAGGGAAAATTTGCTCTTTTTCCTGTGGTCACAACTGCGACCTGTGATCACCTTTTACTTGATCTTATCAGATGTAAAAAGGCTCCAACAGTGAAAGCCTGGAGCCTTCTGCTTTCATTAATGGTTTGTGTAATACTAAGCAGGGCCCATAAATGGGAAGAACTACTTGACAAGTAGCCCTAATACCAGAAGAAAGAATAATTGTGAATAACCGACTCTGAAAATTAGCAAACAACATGAGATACTCAATTACACATGCCAATCTGAAAACTCAGCAGCTGCTCCAACAGAGCAAGATACTCCTGAAGAAAGAGGTTTAAAATTGAGAATTAAGTAACAGCTTGTAACAGGAATACTTATTTTCTCACGATGCTGTACTAAATACCCCAAATTTGCTGGACACAATGTAAGTTCAACCTGGTTTCCTAAGGACATGATTGTGTCTCTATGAGGTAAAGCAGGGCAGTAGTCTCTGCTTAAGAAAGGATCTACGACCAGAGAAACTGTTCAGCATTAGGTTTTCACAAGAAGAGACTTTAGATTATGAGTTACTTGAGATCAAAATAAAAAACAAGACACTTTCTGTCACTGCAGACAGTCACTATGGCAAGTAGTGGAATCCTGTCACACTTCACAGTAAGACAGCAGAAACTGCAATTTTCCTTTTTAAGTGAAAGTCATAAGCACAGACAAGTAAAACAAGGAGATAATTTGCTAATACAAAGCATGATATGCTAAAAAAAATAATAAATCTACCTTTGCTACTATGAAAAGTCTACAGTTAAGGTCAAGCCCAGCATTTGTTCCATAAAAGAGAGTGCTTTATGAACTACGTGCAGATCTGATGTACAACGGTAATTCTGGGTGGATTAAGTGCAAAGGAAAACTGCAGTGACCTCCAGGGAGGAAACATCTTCTGATTTCTGGTGTACAAAGATGCCTGAAAACCTAAGTCTGCACCTTTTGATGTACCAATCTCCCCAAGTAATTTAATCTGAATCTAACTAAGCCCATTCAGATGACAAGATCTGGGAAACTGCATACCTGTAGTTAGCAAAGTGCTAACCACACCACCTAGTAGTATATACACACTGTAAGAATACCTGGCAGTGATGGGGAAGAGACAGTGAAGATTTAAGAGAGAGCCTGAGCTTATAGCATGAGGAACTGAACAAATGTCCCTGACACTTGCTGACCAAATGACACCACCTTCAGAACTAGAAATAACAGACCTAGACATGACACAAACCTGCATTCATTCTGGGGCTTTCAAACATTTCATGGATGCTTAGAAGAAAGCCCTTCTGAGCACTACATCTTTTCTGAACCTAAAACCAGTGGAAAACGTACTTGTCCGGCCTCTGAAGCTACTATGATAAAAATTACCATTATACTTGTTTGTAGTCTAGGTACTAAAATAATTTTTAAATAATTTTCTTAGTACTGGGAGAAAACAATTAAAGTCAGGGCATGTTTGACTCTGGTTACCTATGGAGCTAATTGCCAAAGACTAATTCCATAGCTCTGCTGAGATTAAAATGTTAATGCATACAAAAATATAAAAATTCATCTTAGGAAAAAAAAAAATCACACATTAAAAAATTCCCTTTGGAATTTAAGTTTCTTTACTCTGAATTAGAATCTGAGCATGAGGCTCCTGTGCTAGGGTGAATGGATCGGGTATTTACAAAAAGAGAGAAAAACCACAAAAACTTAAATTAAAACCAAACTAATTCTGCCCTTAATAAATGAGGCTCACATCTGTTTTGAACACTGTCTCATGTTATTGTGAAATACAGCTACAGGGGACTTATTTCACAAAACAATGCTCCAGAACTTCATTCCCTACAAAGGAAACCATTTAAAAATACACCCTAACTTCAGTACACAAAGACTTAGCAAAGCTCCTGATCCCTCAGGAACGTGGCCATGGTGTCAGCATGGTTTCTCATTCTCACCAAGCACTCTGAGCAGTGATGGGCACAGCCCAAGCACAGATCAGCTCCTGGCAGATCCAGTGCCCCTGCTGAACTCATAGCCCTGCTGTCAGCACCCGGGCACCCAGCCTGCCCCAGTGCACACAGACCAGATTCAGCTGGTGTGCAAAGACAACACTGGCAGCTTGGAAGAAAAATCTATCAGATTCCTGAAAGAGGCAAACGTTGCCCAGGATGAGTGTTGCAGGAATGGCCTATTCATGAACACACAGAAGGAGAATTTTAACTCAGGCTGTGGTTCAAATGTAAATTCATGTTCTGCTGTGCACAGACAAGCTCATGTTTTGACAGTGATGCGGAGCAAAACCATAAACTGACGATTATGCATCAGTGGACAGGAGTTACAACAGGGCAGGACAATAAAGAAGGGGAAAATGTGTTAGACAGAAAGCAGTGCTTCCAGAACAACAGCTTTACACCCTCACTTGTGAAACAGGAAAATTATGCACTCGCCAATCCAACTCGCCTTTTGCCCAGGATTCAATTTAAGAATTAAATTACTGGGATAGCCATCTTATTGCCAGCTGAAGCCTCCATCTACTGCAAGACAAGCTACAGAGTGGGGCAAATAAAACTACAGCACGCTGGGCCCTTCCAAGACCTCATGCTGACAACTAAAGCTGCCAAGCACAGAGCATCAAGGGCCAAGCTGTACTTTTTATATCTATACGATTACAACAGCCTAAAACCCAGAAAGCAGCTTCCTTTAGACAGAGGTGATGCTGAATAAGCCCACTTGATGATAAAAGAAAGACATTGTTTATGACAGCTACCAAAATCCAGAGAGCAGCATATTTTAAATTAGAAGACTCTATCTACTCATAAAAACAGGTATTTCAAGGACAGCCTGCTTATGCTCCCTAATGAAGTGCAGGTGACATACACAGCTATAACATGACTCAGACAAGATGACGGCTCCTCTGACAGTCTTCCAGGTTTTGCAGTAGGAAGAAGGCAGGAGGATAGAAGATTGCAAAAGTGTAAAAGGCTCTTGAAAAATGCAAATGTTCTCCACATTCACGTCCAAAGGTATCCTGGACAGCTGGAGAGATGTCCTGTCTGACAGAACAAGACAAACTAACCCAAACACCTACACACTTCTAGGATGACAACTTGTGAGTATCAGAGTTAACAGCACTGACATTCAGACTCTGATTTGTGCCAGTGCTTGCTTACTGCAAAGATGGATGGAGATGACACCTACAGAGGGATTGGGCAACCCTGCAGAAGTTAATCAAGGTCACTGTTATGAGTTCATCTCACTCAACTTGCATTTCTGTCCACATGAACCCTAGGTGTCTGGCCATTTACACTGTGCATGGGAACACAACCTGCACCTCAGTTTTTCTACTGCAGAAAGCACTCAAAGACTTTTGCTCTGTATCCCCGAGGTGCACTGTAAACCACATTGCAAGAATCTCATCTTCAGCCAAAACCCATGCTAAAACCCAAGTGTTGAGGGGAAACATGAGCAAAGAAAGCTAACTCTGATCCACACATCAAAGAGTTTGCTGTGCACATGCAGCATTACCACAGATACAGCACATTTTAACAGCCTCAATGACATTCCCGGTCCTCAAAAGAAAAGCAGACCGCCTTTTATTCCCCATCTGGTGGTCATTAACTCTAGAGAACAAACCTCAGAGTACGTCACTAGCTCTACTTCATCCCTCCATTTTGTACATGCTGCTTGTGTTGCAATGAATCATTCCCTTCACATGGATCTCCAAAGAGCTCCAGCTTCCCATTTCCCAAAAGGCTTAAATGGGATTAAACTGGAAAGTGCTCGTCTAACTTGTAAGGTGCCTTCCTAAGGCAAGTTTAAACCAGTACCTGCCCATCCCAGCTATTTTATCTTTCCAAAAACTGATCTTACACACACACTCACCAGCATTCATGAACTGGGAGAAGACATAATTTGCTCTTCCTATTGCTCCAGGCCCAGTCAGGAGACACTCATAGCAACGTGGCCTGTATGGTGCAAGAGACTGATGTACCTGATACCAGAACCCTGCACACAAACCAGGAAGACACTGTCTCCCTACTGCAAATCCAGTGATTTCACTAATTGCAGAACCCTCCACACAACACTTCTAATTTGTATTGTATCATTTGTAAAATAATATAGTACCACAGAAAAAAATGCCCACCTTAGCTCCTGAGATGAGATTTGCATATAATAATATGCTAAAACTCCAGAAGCTCCTTTTTTATTTTTTTTTTCTGCTGCCCTTTGATAAGCACCTCAGTCTTAAGATGGAGAAGGAATTAAAAGTCAGAAGGAAATGTCCAAGATGGAACCAAATCTCAATCCTAGCCAGACAGCTTTACATCTATTTCTGTGCTGGAAAAAATCACTCCCACTATGTTCTTGTTTCTCCAGCTCTGAGAAGAGCATAGTACTCCCTCTTTCCCTGCTGTGTTGCCTATTTAAACAATATGGCCTTAGGACAAGATAACAATGTAGAGCACAAAGGACCTTAAACCCAGACACAGCACTCATGAGTAACAAAATGTCCCTCCCCGGTGCTTCCTGCCTTCAGCTTCAAAAGAGTCTCCCTTCACATTCAACCCTTCACCCTCATGTCCTGAGCAGAGCACCAAGCACTCCAGACAAGCTGACAGCAGGCAAGGCAGCACTGCACCAAACCAGAAACTGGAGTAAGAATTGCCAACTTAGCAGCTACTAATCTCCCCAAGGACAGCACAAACTCCATCCACTTGCATCTGCTGCAGAGCAGATGAGGGAAGACAGCCTTCCCACCTGGTTATCAGGTCTCCAAAGAGACTTTATGTAACAGGGTGGCTGCCTCCTGCCACTACCTGTACTTTCCTCCTCCTAAAACTCTGCTTTTACAGACCACAAAAATACCAAGTTGTGCTTAAACCTTAGCTCCAGAAATCTCTGCCTTTTAGTTAGAAGATCATCACGTTTCTCGACTCTACCTCCAGCTACTGAAAAATCTCAACAGATACTGTAGTTTAAAGGGGGAAAAACACTGAAGGATCTCCTCTTCTACAAGGTCTTTTTAAGCCATCTCTGCAAAACAAGAAAGTACAACCTCAGAGGAAGAGGAGCAGCTGTTTTGACAAGTCTGGCCCTTGTTCAAATACCAGGATAAGCCTTGCATAGTAAAATATTGCCATCAATAAAAAGTTCAACTAAAGTACATTGCCCTGGCCCTAAAGTACAAGTCATCTATTCCATGTTACATACACAGGAAAAGCTGCTGCAATGTTGTTCAATTGAAAATGTGTATAGAAACGACAAATGAAAGAAAAAATGTTCTGGATAACACTCTACAAGTTCATGCTCTCGTGTGTCAGAAGCTGTGTTAGGCAACAGAGCAGAGTATGTGACAAATGCCAGAAAAAATTAAAAAGCTATCGGCACTTGGGGATTGCTCCATTCCTAGGAATTATTTTCTTGACTTTATAACTATGAAGCCACGTCTCTGGCCAATGTCTAAAAAAGTTGTTCTTAAAACTTCTTAAAATTATTCCCTTTAGACACCACCACACATCTAGCCACACCAAACTGACAAGACATTTGGATGGAAACAAGACAATTTCCAATTTCCTGCAGCATACACTGAGCAGTAGAATGAGCCCAACACTCCAGAAATTCCAAAGCATTTGGTAAAACTTATTTCAGGGCAGCCAAGCAGTAGGTTTTAAGACAGAAAAGCTGTATGCAGCTTATGCATGTTCAACACCAGACCTCCTATTTAATTTCTTCTTATCCTTTATTCTTAAACACAGTGAAATACTCAACTACTGAGGTCCTGGATGCTTGCTGCAAAAATTAGCAGCACTATGCAAATCAATGACTGAGATTACAAAATGAGCAATAAGGAATAAAAGCTGCCAGGGTCTTATTTTTAGAAAATCATTGAAAAATAGCGTTATAGAAGAAAAATGGACATCTTGAAGAAGCAGAACTATGCCTTCATTGAGAATATAAGAGTATTTCTCCCCCAAATAAAGCTGCACTATGTGCTGAATGCTGCATGTGTGAAAGAGACTGTCAGCCGTACACTGCAGCTGAAGAGACCGAGCAGGCACTTAGCTAGCTGTCCAAACAACTAAAACATCAGTGTGTTATCAACAGTATTCTCATACTAAACCCAAAAGCACAGTATTTTACCAGCTACTACGAAGAAACTTAACTCTATCCCACCCAAAACCAGGACACAAGCACATCCCCACCATGGAACATGTATTTAATGGACACAGGCAAAGATGAGTTACATAGACTGATCAAAATATTTCAGTGAAGCTACAAGTACACTCCAAGCTTTCCTGAGGCAGAAATCAATCTCTCTCCAGTGATGGAAAGATACAGGCAGCTGCAGAATTACTCTGCTGCAAAGCTGAATTCCATGAATGTCCATCTGCCTGTAACACATCAATGCTGGGCAGAATTACGAAGGAAAATCTCCATTTTTTGGTGGGCACCATGAGGCTCAGCATTCTGCAATACTGATAGGAAAGGAAGCCATTGTCTTGCTAACACTCCCTAAAAAGCTCCTTCTCTGACGAAGGTATAAGATAAAAATACATACAGGGACACCCACACAGCTCACAACTGCACAAAGCATATGGCAAGCTTGTGAATATGAACAAATACACTCACGTCAAAAATATCGATAAGGAATCCAAAAACATCTACTGATCGGAAGCTCTGTGGGAAGCAACTTTTGTCTCTTTGAGACTGACAGGAGCCTCCAATTAAAACCATTTCCCAACAGTCTGATGCTGTCCCTCTTTACCCTGCCGTCATCTTAATTTCAGAAGTCAAAACTTAGAAAGGGATTTAAGTACTCCAGGTGGAGATGCAGGACGTTTTTCTTGAGAAGACGCTGTCTGCTGATGCTGAATGACAAGCACCTACACTTAACTTTGCTGCTGTGCCTCCAGTGAGCCTGCACTGCCCCCATCCCATCAAGGTAAGCATTTCAGACATTTTGCAGCCCCCGCCTCCAAAGCCTCCCAAGACAGGAGCAAGGCACGCTCACTGCTGCCAGTCCTTGCGACGCCTTCATTTTGGGAACGGGCAGATCCCAAACCCAGAGCAGCTGCCAGTGCAAGTCATTCTTCCGAACTGAACTACTGCTGCAACCACCTTCGAGAGAAGCTGCCGAGATTCAAGCAACACCCATGAAGGAGAACTTCCCCAGGGTGAAGCACCAGTAAGGATTTTATGCCAGCAGAGAAATAGGCCTTGAGATGATGGAAAACATCACGGGAACTCTGTGACAACACTAGAAAATTTGTGAGGCAATTCTTACTTGAACCGCTGTCCCTCTCCTACTCATCTTCTCTCATTGCAGAACTCCATCTCTATCATTAGTATTAATAGAGAACTAATTGCCAAGGTCTCCCACGTCTCCAAAAGCATCAAGTCTGATCTTCATTAGTTGTGTTGGAGGATCTGGCAGATTATTGTCTGCTGCAAGGACTGGCACAAAACTCTATTTCCTGCCCCTGCTCCTGCTGACACAGACAGCGATTTTTAAAAAATCCTCATTTTACCTTAAAGGAGTCTGAGAATCATTGGTGATAAGTACATGCTACAAAAGAACAAATTTCAGGAAGACTGACTACTGCTCCATATTCTCCACTTTCATTCTCAGCTCTGGAGCTCTCACTTGTTCATCAACTGAGCAGCAACAGAAATCAAATTTAGAAACCAAATTTCCACTTGAAAATATGCAGGTATGCTCATACTTCTGAAGCCAAAGCCAATTTTTTAATCCTCCTTATACCACGCAGGTCACAAGAATCCAAAATTAACTTCACCCTTTCTTTTCACATCACCTTCCAAATGTCCTAACTCTCACTGTGACACCGCAAGATATTACAGCAGTTGACTAAGATCATTACTTTAAAATGCAAACATTCAAGATGAAAATATTTCCTACTATAAACCTCATTAAATCCACTGGAACTATTTAGCATTTATGTCAGCCAGGACATTTTGAACAAACGCTGTGCTAAAAATACTGTAGTCTCATACACACCGGGAAACCACTACTACAACGTGTTCAGCTGAGCTAGGAAATAGCAGGAGCCTGCAGCAGAAAAGGCTCTCTCTGCTCTGCCTGGAACAGCATTTCCACGCTGTAGTAATTCCAGTGTTCAACCAGTGATGGACAGTGGAAGCTACCAGAGCAGACACAGAGGAACTCCCTGAGCAGGCAGCTACTGGCAGAGTAAGGACAGCAGTAACTGGGAACACTGTTTAAAAAGAGTAATCCTACTGCAGCTGTGAACTGGTTTTAAATTTATTTTCTACTGTTTTTTTCAGAGGAGCAGAACACCAGCAAACTCACTGCTGAAACCACAGCAAGCCCACACCCTTCTCCTGTTCCCTCACCAGGAGGAACCATTCTGAAATCTAAAGATGATCCACATTTAAACACTGACCGTGCTGAACAGCTCAGAACAGAGTCCTGCAGGGAGAAGGTACAGGCAGATGTGTTATATGCTCTGTCAAAAGTGACAGTCTCAGGGCAGCAAGGTGATAAACACTCATTTCTACACTGAATATCTTCTCCCAGATTTGGAAAGCTAAGACACAGACCTTCAAAAACCTAAGTAGAAGCAGAAACCATAACACTAAATAGATTTTGCTCCCCTGTTTCGGAGCATGAGGTTTTCTATAAAATCAGGAGCAGTATCTGTAAACTGGAAGCCAAAATTCCATTAAATTTAACAAACAAATAAATATTTGTGAATGACTACACGTCCTACAAGGATATGAGAAACTATCAGCTCAAGTGGACTTGAAAGGGAATCTGTCCCACCTTGAAAAGCCACAGGAAAAAAAAAAATCTGCACTGATTTCCTAGGTTAAATTGTATTTCTCTTAAATAGTCACTGTGACATTAAAGCCCAGCCCGGCAGTCCAGTAACAAAAAACAGATACACTGTCAATGCTCCTGATTTTAGCAGAACTGCAGCAATTTACAACACCAGGAAGAATCTGACCTGGAGCCTCCCTCTAACAGGGCAGTGGCTTGTGCTATTTCAGCAGGTATTGCTTTAACAGGAATCCAGTGAAATCATTAACAGAGGAATTTGAGTCAATGAGATGTTAAGTACTTGCTATAATTACATATTATTGCATTTTCTGCTGACAGTGCAATTCAAGAGGTTGGAATTCAATGAACTATCTAACGAATATCTGAAGTCACCGTTGTAAATGAAATTAAATCTGATGTGTGCTTGATCACATTTATGAGCTGTGTGTCTAATTTACATGAAGCCATGTAAAAAAAGCACACTTTTGCATAGGTCCCCTTGTTCAAAATTTTTCATGTTTTACAAAGTAAACAAAGAAGCCCTGATAACACATTAATAACAGAGGCTGCTTAACACTGGAGTAAAAGGAAAGACATCTTAAGAAAACCTGCCAGGAGGAAGAAACACATGGGCCATTAACCCCTGAAACACATCTTCCAGCACATTTAAGTAATTCTGCTGAGTTTTAACAAAAACAGAAGTCGGCTCCAGCTCCTAGAAATGAATGCACTCAACACTCCACTCCCACCAGACACCCATTAAGTTTTAACCTAAATGCTGAATGTATCAGAACAATTAACACAACAGACCCCAAGGTCTTTTGCAAAGCCCTTCTGAGGCTTCTGCTGGGGAAAATAGATGCAACCAACTTATGTAGTAAATGACAGGGAAGAGCAGCTTACCAACAATATGTTTATTTACATTTCTGAGAAGTGTCATGAATGATAAATTTACTTCAGTGTAGTGTCACCTATCACAATCTGAAGATTCCCACAGTGAAGCTACGCTGTCATACCCTAACAAGCCCTGCAAGAGATTGCTGTGAACATATTGAAAATCAATGCAAAAACAAAATTAAGAAATTCTGCAGAGATTGGCGTCTTATTTAAAATACTTCTGAAATTAAAAAAAAACCAAAAAACCAAACAAACTAAGTGGTTGCAGACTTAAAACTACCCAAGCATTGTTCTGAGGCTGTGGGCAGCACTTCCCACAATGCAGGCTCACCACCAGCACTGCAGTCTGGAAGGAAGGCAGGGAGCCATGCAAGGAAGGAACAAGCTACATTCTTCTAGATTCTCATCTCCACGTATCACAGAAAAGGCAAAGGAAATTTTCAGCAGAGATATCAATCTGCACCTAAATACCATTAATTACCTTTTGTACTTTGGATCCCTTGCCAAACGTTTGACATTTAAAGCATTCCTGAGACATGTTCCCAGGGAACTTAAAAGACAGTTTCTCCCTGACATGTCACACACACACAGAGCACAGGCAGTGCCTTCACGCTTCCTAAATCCGTGCAGTTTGTTTAAGCACAGTGGCTCTAACAGCAGTGCTAAGGTACACACAGCCCTATGCCAGAAGTGGCCCTGCTCTCCTTCAAAAAACTCTCACCCATCCAGAAGGCGCCAGCAAAGGCAGCAGCAAGGAAGCACAAATCTGGTCTCCAACAGACTGTTTCACAACCACTGAGAAATCCTAAAGATCTCTGCTATGTTGCTCTACAGTTTGTTAGCATTTAAATCACCCACACCTCTTATTGCACAGCTCTGTCATACATGAAACATGAATTTAATGCAAAACACAAAACGTGCTGAAATTCCTTAACTTGTAAGCCATTTGGTTCAGCACTCCTGTTATTTAATTCGAATTTCCCTCTTGCTCATTCCCTCATGTTGCCAGCCTGATAAATACACAGACGCCCCATGAGCGCTTGGGCCAACATAAAAAACCTGCCAGTTCCTGATAAGATGCTGCAGCAGTAAGGGCTTCAGTTTTTTTCCCCTCAAAAAATATTCACTGTTAAAGCAAGCCTTTCCTTCAAACATGTTTGAATTCCAGAAGCCACCTCTGTGATGCTGGACAAATTCACACTTGACTCCTGTTAATGCACTGTAATGGTTACTCCAGCGATACTTGACCTCAAATTGCATCTTAACATTACTGGCCAAATCAACTGGAAGCAAAAAGCACTGCTTGGGGTGATGTACTCAGTCTCCACACTGAGCAGTTCTGGATTTTACACAAGTTCTGATCACAGGCTGCTGAGCAGCCAAGGCACTAATAGCAGTTAGTGGAATTTAGTAGTTTTGGAATGCAATTTGATTATTTTGCAAACAAAAGTAATTTTTATCTACTGCACTCTGCAAACACAATGGGAGAGCTGAAAGTCAAGATAAATTGCTTTTAGTCTCAACATTGTCCTCAGTAGTAAGAGGTTGTTAATCCAACCTGAGTAACAAAGCTCTTAAAGGCAAAACTCAATAGACTCCAAATCTGTGGAAGTGGGGACATTTTCAGCATCCAAGCTGTAGTTGGAAACAACAGTTTTGGACTCCATTTCCCTTTTGAATGCTGAAGACTGCAAGGATGTTACTTGCAGAAAAGGCTGGCTGCTCAGCACAATACTGCTCTCAGCACAGTCTGCAAACAGGCACTGCTAGGACTGAACATGGGAAATTCTTTCAAATGCGTACAGACACTAAAAATACAACTAAGGTGAAAAAAATACCCACTATGGCCAAACAGGAGGGACAACCTGGATATTGAAATGGAATGCAATTACTCAAGTTGGAATTTGCCCAGAACACTCTTGCTTAGAGTAATCTGGCTATTTAATTGCAAGAAATAGCCAGGAACACATTTACTGCTGGCACCCCGTCTCACAGCCAACACTCCCGTGCTATCAATGAAACGGGTGTGTAACCAGATCCAGGCTCCCAGCTACAACTGGGCTGCACCGTGGTGACCTGCAATGAGCAGATCCACCCAACCTATTGCAGCTGCAGCAACTTGTGTGACCACAACCCGAGGTAGTGTGTCCACTGACCCAGATAGGAACATTAATAACAACAGGAAGCTTCAAAGTGCTTAAGCTGCCCTATTACTGATACACTAGCCAAAAGTCACCCAAAACATTCTTTATTAACAAAAATGTTTACTGCTGCTACACTCAACACTTGAAATGAGTCAGTACCAGCCCCCAGAAAAACTTCCCTTCCCCCAAAAATGAGAAGTGCAGGAGGCCTAAAAGGAGAGTTTGGCTCTACTGTTTAGCGCTGCCTGATAATAATCAAAGTACAAACCAATTCTAAACATCTGGGGGAAAAAAAACCTGGCACTTGCGATTCCTACCACCCACTCCTAATCTTTGCCACTAAATAGGATCAAAACAAGAAAATAAGAGCAAGAGCCTCAGCGCTCTGCCTGAAGGAGAACCACTGTTCTCACATCTGTGCGTGACCATTCCCTATGCACGAGTGCAAAGAGTTCCTGTGCAGAGGGAACAAGGCTCAGAGCAAGCTGAGGTTTTCAGGGAGATCGGGGTGGTCACAAGGTCAGAGACTGCACTGTCCATTCAACATTATTCCCTTAGCAAGACTAACAGGGTTACACGTACCTTCCAGTGCTGCAAAGCCTTTTGGGGTTTAGGGGTCCCTGAGCAATGACAACGATGTTACATGACTGCCACAAATAACTACAAATAGGAGGGAAAGGGTGCTGATGCCTACACTGCTATGGATTTGTTGGGTGTGCTTGATTTCCTAGGAATTCAGTTTTTCCATCAAGGTGTCTTACTTTGAAATTCTGTATTGAATTCCTTCAACACATGGTAGAAATAAAAACCACAGGAGTTTTAAGAGCTGTATGACTAAAACTCTTAGAAGAATAAAACAGCACATGGTCACAATAGAGGAGAAAAATCTCTCTGAAAGGTTCGCTGGAAGATGGAGTTGAAAGGTCAAATACACATCACTTCCTCTAAGTACAACAGTACTAAATAACTAAAGCTTACCAGGGAGTATTTTTCCCTAAATAAAGATGATCCTCAGATGAAGCAAGTATTTTCCAGCAAAAGGCTACAAGCATTCCTATATAAACTTCAAGAGTTACACCCGTACTTCTTGGGAAAGCCATTGCACCCTTTTTTACTGCTAAGAATTATTCATACAGCCCCACTATAAATTCAGAATGGAAACGAAGAGTTCAAAACCTGCGTATTTGATACTGTCTGCTCCTGCTGCACACACACAATCACATTCCAACGAACTGACAGAAAGAAAGGTGCTCGAAAGCGTAGATCTGTAAATATTTACATGCAGTAGCCTACAAAGCAACCAGGCACGTGGACATCATCCAGACAAGCATTCTGAAAATTAGTGTAACTACAAGTCAAACATATTTTCAACCACCTTTATTGTCCTCTACCACCTCAGCAGCCAGAGGACAGCTCAGAGCTCCTCACACATCCCAAACGGTGACAGCAGCACACACACACACACACAAAGGTTGGTTGTATGTCCTCAGCTCCCCTTCACCCTATTTAAGCCCTCAAATTTGATACCTATCAAATGGAGCAGGCTTGTAAGGAGCTTGCTTCCTATAAAAATGAATAAATTATCAGAAAAAGCTAGCAAAGATAATATTGCAGATAATGTTGTTACGTTTCACAATATTGTTATGTTTTACAATATTGTAATATTGTAAAATATAATATTGTATGTCTGTATATATACAGGAATATAAATATACATACAGACAGATATGTTTATGTATTCATCTATAAATATATACATATACAAAAACTTATATATAAGTATATATATATTAAATTACAAAACTCCTGTAAATGTTTCTGAACAAAATGAAGTTAGCTTGCAAAGTCCCTGAAGTGATGATGCTCTCTACCTTTCTGGAATTGTCTGCACTATGGTCTGTTGGGTTTTTTAAAAGTAGGTTTTCATTTTAATTTAAAAAAACCCACCTAACAAGGTAAAGTCACATCATTTAAACAGCAAGGAAGAAAATAAGACTGATCTTAAAATGGATGCAGCAGCTTCTTTTAAAGAGCAACATGTTGCAATCACCTTTCATTTTAGGGGAAGGGAGGGATTCCCTCAAAGGAACAGAGACGGGGAGCAGTGGGGGGAGGGAGCCTGCGATCAAAAAAAAAAAAAAAAAAAAAGGCGACTTGGGATTTTAATTTTTTTTTTTTTTTTAGCTAAAAACTTTGCTTTACCCTCGGTTACAAGGGGCTGGTGCCGGGGATGGCGGCCCGGTGCCTCTGCAGAGGCGGCTCGGCGGCAGCTCGGGGAGGAGGAGAAGGAGAGAAAAGCCACAGAGAGAGAGAGAGAAAAAGAAAATGGCGCAGAGACTAAGTCCCGACCGTCGACAAGGCGACTTTCCAGGGAGGAATCGGGGCCCAAAGGCGACCCCGGCAGAGCGGCTGCGCTCGGATCGGGGGCCTGCGGTGCCCCCACTCGGGGCGGCGGGGGTCGGGGGGGGCCGATCCCGGCGGGAAAGGGGCGCTTTTGGCAGCTCGATGGGAACAATGGGGCCGGTGAGCGCGGAGCCGGGACTTAGTCTCTGGGACGCCATGTCTGTGCGAGGGGCGCGCCGGGGCCGCACTCACCGTTCGCTCGGAAATCCGCCTCGATCTGCGGGGAGAGCACACAGGGACACACCGTCAGCACGCCCGGGTCCGCGGCGCTCCGGGGGACCCCCACGCCCGCCCTCACCCTCTTTTTTTAGGGGAATTAAAACACCAAATGAGGAAAGCCCAGCGCGATGCGGAAGGTGATGGGGGAACCGGGTGAAGCGCCCCTCGGCCCCCGCACAGCTCATGAGGGGACCCCTCCCGAGCCCCCCAAAGGGGAGCGAGCCGGGGGAGCGCGGCAGCCGCCCCCCTCCCCTCCTCCGCCCAGCCAGGGGGTCACACGCGGGCCCCTGCTCCCACCGCCCCCCATCCCACCGCAGGGGGACGGCTGGGCTGACAGGGCTTGCCCAGACGCACGGGGGCGACCGCAGGGCACGGTCCCCCCGCTGGGGCTACGGGGGGTGGCGAGGCGGCCAGCCCAGGGCCGGCACGGGGGGATGCGAGCACCGCGGCGGGGGTCTCCCGGGAGCGCGCCCCGCGGGCGGGCACGGGGCGCTCACCTGGGAATCGTTGTGCAGCTGGTCCCCGCTCATGCCGGAGACGCGGGCGGCCGGGCGGAGCGGGAGGAGCGGCGGGCAGAAGAGCGCCGGGCGGAGCGGGACGCGGGGAGCGCAGCGCGGTTGTGTAACAGACTAAGTCCCGGTTTCGGCGATCTGCGCAGGCGCGGCGCCTTTTAAAGCGGCGGGGACAGGACTGACGGGCAGGGGGTGGGAAGCGGCCGCGCGCGTATTTGCATGCGAGCCACGCCCCCAGAGCCGGCATGATTTACATGTGGGCCACGCCCCGCCGGCGTGACCGCTCCGACCCGCCGGCCCCCCATCGCGCGCTACGCCGGCTCGCTGCTTTACATATCCGGTCCCGCCCCTTCCTCTCCCTCCTCCAATGGCGCGGCAAAACCCGGCCCTCATTTACATGCGAAGCCCCGCCCCCTCCCCGCTTCTGCCGGGCCCGGTGCATTGTGTAAGAAGCCGTGCTGCTCCTTGCGCGCAGCGCGCATGCGCTGCCTCCCCGCCCCTCCGGCTGTATTTGCATACGAGCCCCGCCCCTGCCCGCAGGCCCCGCCCCCAGGGCCGCATGGCGAGTGGCTGTGAGGGGAGGCGTTTCCGCTGCCTCCCCGCGATAACCCCGCAGTGACACTCCCGCACCCCGCCGGGCCCCGCGGGCTATGGGGCCCTCGGGGCTACCCCTGAAGTCCCCGAAAGGCAGCAGTTCATGGGCAATATGAGCATTTCCAAGTGAGAGGAGGCGAGCGGTGTGTGCGCCCCTGTCCCGCAGACCCCTCGTTACCCGTGCCTGTGTTATCCGTGTGTCTCACCCCTCGCCATCGGTCTCTGCACGCCCCGCGCCAGGCTGGAGTGCAGAGGCCCCAGGAACCACGGGGAGATGCTTAGGGGGGCTGCAGATCAGGCAGGTTCGGGCTCACTTGACTCGTTTAAGTCAAGGACAGCACTGGTGCATTGCACACAAGAGCATTAAAAAGAGATCAGCCCGCAAGGTTTTTCTTCTGGCATAAGCAGGCTCTTAAAATTTCTTTCTCCTGCAAGGAAATGGAGGGTAAAAGGGGGCCAAAGCTTTATTTTCTTTTAGCTAATGTGATAATGAAGCACGTGCCTGCCTAGAAAAATACCCTTCCTTCCTCAACCCAAACCTGAAGACATTTATTTCTGTTCCGCAGCAGCTCTTACAAACGGGTTTTCTTGTCGGTGTACTAAATGGCAGGTTTAGTATGCATGGCTGGTACGTGTCTCACAGGACTGCCTCCAGTCTTCTTGGAGCTTCCATCCTCTGCTGCAACACAGACTGTACCTTTCCTCAGCTTCTTTACACAACCAGAGCTTTGATTTGACACTAAAATAACCTGGCGCTGCCAGGCTATCTGAAGAGATACATCAAAATGTAAGCAGTGACAGCAGCCACCTATTTGCACTGCATATTTATATCCTGCAAAGGGAAAACTCTGTCACTTTCTTACCGTCTTCAGAAGAGGATCTGAGGACTTCCTTTTTTTTTTTTTACCGAGAGCAGGCAAATATTTCTGGCTCTGGAGCTGTTTATTATGCAAACTGCTTTAGTCACTGTTAGATTTTTTTTAAATATAAACATAATGAAAGGGCTGTTTCAGACACCGGGAAGAGGTGTGTGCCCCTGGCTCAGAAGAATGAGGTGAAAGCAGGCTTTGCCCTGCTTTGAGCCCCTCCTTGCTGCCATCCAGGGCTGCAGGGCTGTGCCTTTTGGGACAACCTGGGAGCAGGCTGGCACCTGTGCTTCCAACATTAGAGATTCCTAAAAGCTCTTCCTTTGAAGCAGCAATTTCACTTTAAACCTCATTTCTTTGTCGCCCCAAGAAGCGCTGCTCAGGTGGCTGTGCGTGCCACAAGAAGGGGACCTGTCACCAGCCCCGGCACGCTGCAGCTGCAGGCAGCCCTGTGCAGGGGAAGGCAGCACGGCCCCTTCCAGCAGCCGCCACCTTCACAGGCCTTTGCAAGCGCGTCTGGTGGCAAAGCAGAGCCCCCGAAACCGGCACACGAGAGCTTTAGCGCTCTGCTGCCGGCAGGAGCCTGCTGACAGCCGGGTGGGAGAGAGCTCCGAAGGAACACGGAGCTTCCCAGTTTGGTATCTCAGGTCCTGACAAGGACTACTCCCGCGGCAGCAGTGCCAGAGCCATTAGTGACAAGCAAAAACCTTGTGCTCTGCTGTCAAACACCTCTCACACCATGGATGGAAGCTGCAGCTGAGACAGCCGTGCTCGAACCAGAGCGAGCTGTCTCCCAGGAATCGCTTCCCATCTGCTCCTTCTCTGGAGATATTCGCAACCCACCTGGACACAAACCTGTGCAACCTGCTTTAGCAGGAGGCTGGACTAGGTGTTCTCCAGAGGCGCCTTCCAAACCCAGCCATTCCGTGTGATCCGTTTTGTCCCCAGTCTTCCATAGAGTTATCCTGGAGCCTGCAGGGAGCCCCTACTCCCCTGTTAGAACCCAAGAGGCAGGGAAATATACAGCTTGTTCAAAACACATTAAACCGGAACACCTGCGTGGCCCCATCTGTTGCAACGAGCTGTATGATAAAAAACCTTCTGATCTCCAAACCTATAACCTGCATCACCACCGTCCATGCAGCTGAACCTCCCTCACCCCCTTCCACGCTGGCATCCCCTGGGACACGGGAGGCTCTGCCAAAGAAGAGGAAGGCTCGTACAGGACACACCACTCTACAACCCAGGGAAGCAGTCATGGCCCTAAGCCTGCCAGAGTTAGAGAAGCATTTGGACAACGCTCTCAAGCACATGGGACTCTTGGGGTTGTCCTGCATGGGAGCTGGACTCGGTGATCCTTGTGCGCACCTTCCAGCTGGGGAGATTCTGATTCTAACCAGTTCTTTCCACGGTGGAGGCTGGCAGTGAAGGGGTTAACGTGCTTGGACCCGCTTCCCTGGCGAGGCTCTGTGCACCCCATCAAGATAAATGGGGGAAGTTCACTCCTCTGAGTGCTGTGGTCTCTCTCCAGGGCTCCCTGGGACCAGTACATCACCATCGGGTTAATGTAGCCTAGGTGATTGCCTGCAAAAAGAAACAGCTGGAAACTATGTGTTTAAATTAAATCATAAATCATCCAGGGCACAAAACCAGTAGAAAAGCCTTCAGTTCTTCATCCTGGTGAATTGTGAGATTTGATTTATCTGGTTCACTGGGGGCCTCATGCTGTGCTCAGGGTGCATATTTTGGGAGAGGAGGGTAGGTGCTGTTTTCCTGGCCAGCTTTGCAGTCCTGTATCAGGATGGGATCCTACACAATGCTCCAGCCTGAGTCCCCACTCTTGTGCATGGACCAACACGAGACAGGAAACCTCGACATCCAAACCCCTAAACCCTCCATACTCCTCTTTCCAAGCCTTGCTCTTAGCCTCAGGTGAAGTCATCTACATTGTGTTCCTTCAGTTAATTCGCCTTCATATTTAACTTGATTATATGATGCATTTCAAGTTTGAAAGTGAAACAAAACTGGTAATTAAATATGCTCTTATCTTGGTATTTTTGATTACAATATCGAAAGATCAGGCCTTAGAGCTTATTTTGGAGTGCAGAAGGAGGAGCACAACATTGCCAACTCATTCAATTTTATTAGCAGTCCCACAGATCCGAGTTCACTTGTTTAGTTTTCCTTTATATAATTTTGTAAAAATTTCTACTTTTGTCAGAGGCAGCAACCAGTTCCTAGTATTTATGCTTTAGAAGGAAAAAAAAGCAACAAACCTCCTCGATCTGAATAGATAACAAGTAACAAGTGCATTTTACTTGTGAAGAGATAAAAAAGAACAAGTTACAGAACACACTTAAACCCAAAAATCTAATTTTAAAGGCCTGTAATGATTTTTTCAGTCTCAGCTCATTTGTAAGAGCTATGGTTTGGATATTTCTAATCACTATTTCTATCACTGTACATTTTTTTCACAGCCAGAGACCTGCCTGATGTGCAGGATTCCCAAGTGGCATCATCCTGTAAACCTGCTGTCTCTAGAAACAAGTGACACTGGTATAAAATAGGAACAGTCAGATACACGGCTCTCCACTCATTTTTCATTAGCATGACCTGCTCAAAACACTCATACTTATTATGTACTGTCGGATGCATTGAAACAAAATGATCTCAGTGCTCTGAAAGAAATGCACTTTAATAAACTGCAGCAATTATTCACAGTTTTATATGTAAGGCAAGGGAGCAAATTAAGCAGAACCGGCAGATAGGATTGTAAGTGGGATCTTTCAAAGGTCAGTCGTAATTACTGAGTTTCACCTGGGATGGGAGAAGCTTGCAGAAGTCCTGGGAAATTAGCAGTTAGAAAACAATAGCTGATATCACTTGAACTTTATTATGTCCTCGTTTGCCTTGGTTAAGGGAGCCAGCAGTGGTAGAGAGGTTGGTGTAATGGAAAGGAGAACATTTGGATCATAAATCCAAAGAGCACGTACCTGGATTTTCAGCTAATGTTCCCAAGCACACACACACATCTGCCATGATGGTTTGTGGCTGCTGCATGGCCGGTGTGTAACACCAAACGCAGTCAGGCACATATATCCCTCTGTGCCTCATTGCCTTCCTGCTCCTAGCAAATCAAAGTGATTCTCCTGCTTGAGAAAACAACGAGAAGCCCATAAACAACACCTTGCTTCAGCCTGGCCTCCTCGTTTTGCCGTGCAGGCAGTCAGTGCCCAGAGTTTGGAGATTACCCCACCCGGGGCTCCCGGCAGCAAAGCGTGGGCGCTTTGGGAGCCCCAGAGCACGTGAGAAAAGCCACCCTTGCATAACGTGGCAGGCGTGGGAGGCAATAGGATGGCTCTTTTAGAGCATTCACATGTTGCAAATATAGCTGAGATAAGGAGCCATTTCATATAATCTGTGCCCCTGAAATGAATTTCTTGTGAATTTAGGCTAGCTGGTTTCACTTTTATCTCCTGTAGCTGATTTCAGTGGCTCGTTCTCACAATATGACATAATTCTGTGATGCAGATTCCTGACATTGCAAGGAAAGTGTCCAAACATTTCTATTCACATCAGAACTGCTATTAAAAAAATACCCAGAGTTAAATTTGGTACCCACAGTTAATAAATGGCTCTCCTTCACAGTACAATGAGATAATATTTCCCCTGTCTCTACTGTTTTGTATCCAAAGGAGAGAAGAATCCCCATTTTGGGAAAGAAACTGCTCACTTGGAGTGTTTCCATTTCTGGAGTTGCGCCACGTGGAGAATGCTGGGCCCAGCTCCAGGAGATCCAAGCAGCCTAAACCCATCCAAAATCCACGGGAGCTCTGATACTCGTCACTCCAAGTGCCAGCCCAGACGTATCCCAGAGACTGGCCCTGCTGAACTCAGGAACATTTTAGAAAAGGAGCCTTTAAAGACTTTCCTCAAGTAAGTGGCAAGCACTGAAAATTCAGCAGAGATTCTTGGCACAGCTTCCCTGTGACGTGCCAGAGTGCCATCGCCCTCCTGTCCCGTGCCAAAAATCTGCTTTTAGCTGGAGGGCTTTGAGACAGCCTAAGCTCAGCCTGGCCTGGAAAACTCAGTGGAAGAGAGCCCCCAAAATGTGAGGAACTAACCTTAAGCGGGTTCACCCTCTAAGCTGGAGGGGAGTCCGGCCAAACTGGGAGCACTCCGACTTGAAAGCTCGAATGAGGTGTGAATTGCTCACGCCTTAGACAGGAGGTGACATGTGGCCCCATTAATGGCTTTATTAGCTTTGATGCAATTGAGGCCAGCGGGAAGGAGAGCCTGTGCTCTAAGGGCTGCTCGGTTCCTGCTCTGGCACAGCTTTCTCTTGGTGTCTGTGCTCACTGAACCGCTGCTTCCTCACGGCAGGGATGGTCCCAGCAGTGCTGCGTCCTGCTTGGTGCACCCAGCTGCCTGGGGATCCCATCCTGCACCCCTTCCAGTACAGTCCTTGGACAGCCAGAACCGCACTGGCAGCTCTTCGAGGGCCTCAGCTCTCTTCTGCGGCTCTTCCCAGGCTCTGGAGAGACCTGGCCCCCTCTTGGCACAAAAAGAAAATAAACCAGAAGGTCTTTTGCAAGTTGACACTTGATAAAAACGAGATGGAGACCAGGCTGCAAACCCCCTACTCTAAGGAGGGTCTGTTGTAGGTTACCCTCCTTTTGCTTTCTATGTTTCAACTCATCATCTGGCAGATGAGGCTCATAGTTCCTCCCTGCCAGTGCAGGTGATGGGATGAGAAATGCAGGTGTGGGATCCTCTGCTGATCAAGTGAGAGCAATCCAAAGCAGTGGGGGCATTTTCAGGTCCGAGCTAATCAGCCTGATTAATGCTGCCATGACTGAGCAGCTGTAGCTCGAGGTGGGGTCTGTTAAGGTCCCTCCTCTCCCTGGAGGTGGGTTAGCTTTTAGTATCCCCTCGCAGGCATCAAACTGTGCCTGGCTCCAGCCTGGGTGCAAATCCTTGGATTAATGTCAGGATGTGGTGAACCATTGGCAGAGGCAAGTGCAGAACATGTCAGGGCTGCTCATTTAGGGCAGGACTGCCACGGCTCACCCCACAGAGGAAACCTACGAGCCAGCAGCACCTGCACCCTGGCTGCTAACCATGAATTCCATGTCACAGCTGGATATGACAGGCAGCATCACAACAGGCTGGAGAGGTTTTGGAGAGATGTTTGTGTCTAAGCCTAGGGCTGTTGGCTCTGAAAATCCAATGATCATAGCCCTGCTTAAAAATGTCCATGGCTTTAAATATATATATCACGGTTTTTGCTGGAACATAAATCTTTCCTAAAATAACTTGCAATGTTAGTATTGTAATAGAGTTACAAAAGCCAAAGCACGAACCCTTGATCAGGAAATCCACCAAAACCTCAAGTGGAAATAACTACTTTAATGTAATTTTGTCAAGGAGGAAGTAATGAAGATACTTCATAAAGAAACAATAATCAATCTCATATAATGAATGAAAATATGATGACACTGATTTTTAAAAGAACAAGGTTTTTGACATGCCTTTTTTCCTTTATTTTTAAAAGAGGGTTATTATCTTCATTGGAATTCAGATTTTTAAACTCTCTAAACCCTTCTGGAACATTAAGAAATATTTCCATGTCCTGTAGAGCTCTTGAAAAATGTGAGATGAATATTGTCAAGGCCAAGGATTTCATACCTCCTTTCAAAAATCCTTATCCTAGAAATAATGAGACTAGATTTAAAATAATAAATGTAACTTTCTGTTTAAATTCTTTGCACTGATGTTTTGAAGGTGCTTTTTATTATCATTTATTAAGATGAGGTGGAATAGAGACATAGACCTGATCTGCTCAATATAGCTGCACTGATTTAACACAGTAGCAAATCAGTTTAATTAGATCAGTGATTAGACCTTATGTGAACACTCCTCCATGCTAAGGGAAGCTTACACTGCGGGTGAATTACATCTTTGGGTCAGAGAAACAAACTACTGGCTTAATAATAATAACAACAACAACATTTTTCCTTTAATACAGATTTTTTTTCTTGATGAAGCCAGAAAGTGGGGCAGGTAAGTGGTGAGGAGGGAAGTTGCAATCATCCCTTGTGTCAAGGTGGTGGGATAAACTTCTTATGGTGGTAACCTCTAAACCCTGTTCAACAACATGTCTCCATCTGGTTTGGCGAGATGGGGCAAGGCAAAACACACAAACCATAACTAGAATAAGGATTGTCCAGTAGATCGAGTCCTTGGCCTGTACCATCTGTGTCTGACTCAACATTTGTGTCAATAGAGAGGCAAAAATCGTCACTGCTTTAGAGAGCTCAGATGCGGTGGAGACAGCCCAGAGATGTGGATAACCAGCTATCTAAAATGGTATTTAACCTAATCTAAGGCTCTGTCTGATACTGTTGAGGATGCTTATCTTTTGCTACTACTCCCAGGACAACAGGAGCTCTGGTGTCTGCTTGGGAAAGGGGTCTGGGCACACACACAGGCAGCTGACAGCAGGATCAGCCATTCTCTAGACAGGAAGCTTTTCTTAGTGTGTCTGAGGGGGTCTTGCATGCAGCCCCAAGACCTCCTGGCAGCAGGCTGTGACAGACAGCAGATGACTTCCTAAGGCTTTTATCAGGGTAGTGCACCTCTGAATTCATCATGGAGATATGTGAGTATTAACTCTAGGTAATAAAGTAAGGATGTGCAGATGCAATTATAAGGATAGGCTTAGCCAGCTCTAAGTAAGTGCTTTGAAATATAGGCTTAAATATCTTTCTGTAGGGTTGGTATAAGCGGTGTGCTTGTAGGAAAGCAGCCTGGTGGCAAAGCAAAGCATAGCTTGTATCACAACCCAGCCACGTGGATATGAAGAAGCCTTAAAAAAATAAATAAAAGTAACAAAGAGTCCATGGGAAAGTGTCACTTCAGAGCCTGGAGCTGGAGTGGGAAGACAGCAATAGTGGTTTTGTTCAGCTCTTGGTCTCGCTGAGTTCCTGCTACTCTGGACTGGGGCACATATTTCCCTCCAGGCACACAGGAGAGGCTCCAGGAGCCCATTGCAGCTGCTGCAGCCAGACTCTGTGGCTCCAAGGGCAGCAGCCAGCAGGGACATTGTGGGGAAGACAGGAGGAGGAAGAAAGGTTCTGGAGAGGATGGAGATACAACTGCTGTCTGCTTCCAGGCATGAAGTGAGAACCCACCCAGGTGGGACCAGCTCCTTTCTCACCTTCAAGCTGGGCCTCAGCTCTGGGTGCTGCTGCCCCCCTTTCCTTTTCCAAGACCTTCCAGATGTAGCAGAAGGAAGAGCTGGAGATGGGACTGTAAAGCCACGAAGTGCCACAGAGCAGCAATTTCCATTCATTCTGCCTATGAAGACCACAGCCCCTGCAGTTCTGGGAACTGTTTTTTGATGATCATACTTAGAGCAATCACGATGCAGAAGAAATAAATGCAAATACACTGGGCCAGCTGCTGGCCCAATGCTGAGCCAAAGCCACTCTGAAAGCAGCAAGCAAAATTTGTTATGATTCACAAAGCTCCAGGAAGAGTCCCAAGCCAGACATGCAGAGGGGAGGGGACATATGACACCAGACCAGCTACTCACTTCTAGTGTGGTCTGGAAGCACAGGGTGAAATCCTGGCTCCTGGGAAGCTGTGGGTGCTGAGCATAAACACCAGCAGAAAATGTTTGAGGTGTAAGAGAGCTCAGTGTCTGAGTGACAGGATCCTGATGAGCCCTGACCTGGCTCAGAGAGGTGCTGGAAGGGTTTTCCCAGGAGTATGGGCAGAGCTCTTGGGCACACAAGGTGTTGGGCAAGCGAACAAGCTGTCACTGTCAGGTTTACACGATGTGCCTTGAGCGTGTGATGCTGCCGAGTGCTTTGCCAGTTCCATGTCTTCGTTTTGCATGGAGTGTGTTGAAATCAGCCATCCTTCATCTGTGATGTGTTAGCTGATGGTAAAAACACAAAGTGCTGAGCGTGGTGATGCAGAAGGGCTGCAGGCCAGCTGCTTGAATTGCCTGCCTGCCCGAGGTCCCAGCACTGCAGTGGGGGTGCCTCTCCCCCAGGAAAGCCCTCGGATGGTTGGAGTTTCCAGCCCAGCATAGCAGAGGGAAGCAGCACCAACACAGCCTGTGCTGCTGCACCAGGACATGAGGACTCAGGAGCTGTTTCCCATGCAGTGGTGCCAGCTGGCAACCTGGCACAGGCAGCTCACGAGTTGTAATCCAAAATAGTTCCCAACAAGTGGGCATGGGGCCAGGCTGGGGCTGGGAGGGGAGCATGGCACTGTGCCCCCTGTGGGGTGCAGGCTGTGCGCCCCAAAGCTCTGCCATCCCCATCCTGTGCTGCTCCTGATATCAGCAAAATCCTGCTGTGCCTCCTCCCTGGAGTGAGACACCCCAGGCTGGCTGTCACCAGAGCAGGGCACTCATTCATAAATCCAGCACTGGCCGGGATGGGGCTTAGGGGAGGAGCTGGGAATAGAGCAGGAAACAGCGACTGCTTTGTTGGGACGGAGCTGGCATGGAGAGCATGTGTGCATGGATGGAGCCGGGGGAAGAGGATCGGTGGCTTTGTGGTTGAAAGCTCATGGTCAGCTGCTGCTTGCCCTGCTCATGGCATGGCTCAGCCCATCCGTGGCTCCCAGCAGCACCCTGAGCCCCTGCCTGGGGTCAGCACATCCCAAACTCTGCCCTGTTCCTCCCAGAGCAGGCCTGGCAGAAGGGCTCAAAGCAGGGAATGGTGTTGGGAAAACCCCCTTATGCCAGCACACAGGACAAGCCCCAGAGGCTGCAGGATCTTCTGGCTGCTTACTTGCTTGGAGGTGCTCCTCAGGACCTCAGTTTCCCCAGCTGCAAAAGGGAAAGGGTGATGCTTTCTCCTTGAAGTGCTTCAGAGGGAAAATCCTGCAGGAAAAGCTGGCAAGGGCAGGAGCTGCCATCAGCATTACTGATGGGTATCTGGGGATGGGTGCTGAGCAAGGTGAGAGGGTCCCAGCTGGTAGAAAGAGGCAGCCCTGAGCTTGGCAGCAGCTCGTGGGTGTCTATGGGAGCTGGGCACACAGTGGGGCAAGTGCAGCCAGTGCCCACGGCCATCAGCAGTGCCCAGAGTGCCTCCAGGGATCTAATCCACATAACACACCGTGCTGTGACACCTGCAAGGTGTGAGTGGAGTCACTGGGGCCTGTACCTGGCCCAGGCACTCCAGCATCATCCCCCTCCTCAATGAGATGGGCCGGGTAACTGTGATTTCATCACAGATGTTCCCAAACCCCACCACATCGCCGTTGTACTCTGCCTCTCTGCTCACCTTGCTCTGCTCACACCACTCCAGCAGCCCTGCAGTTACTCCTGATTTGCACCTCATCTGGCCTCATTTTTTTTCTCCTTCGTACCAAATTGCTGGTGCGTGTCTGAGATCCAATTATTTTCATGACCATTATAAAAACTAATAAACTTCAGCAAAGCCTCTGGAAGCTCTGTTGCTCTGTTTGTGTGCCTGTATGGTCACCAGGGCTCAGCATTAGAGCACATCCAGGCCCACACAGGCACCCCTGGGCCAGTCAGACATGGTCATAGTGCTTAGGACAGTGTACTGCAACTGCTTGATAGGTAATTTAAATATAATGAAGTTCATCAGCAGCAACCCAAATTGTTGTGAGCAGGGAAACAGAGAGAAAGGGCTCTGGGAAGTTTTCTGCTTCAGCCAGAGAAGAATTACTGCTGGCCCTTGAGCATAAATCCATATCTGTGGCTGAGAAGGTGCTTTTGCCCTTTCTGTTCACTCTGCTCCTGTTTCATGTACCAGTGCTGGTGTGAGTGTCCCCCATCACACCCTGTCCTTAGGCAGGGATGGGGACATGGCCCTGGGAGCAGCTGATGGTCACAGTCACCGACAAAGGCAGGAGATGCCCCAAATACAAGTGCAGTGGGTTGGAAATCTCCTCAGCTCTCAATTCCATGACCTTTGGGGCCTCCAGCCTCTGATTAGCATGGGCTTTGTGCTGCGAGGGGCTTTGCTGGGTCCTAGTGCTGCCTGCCCCTGCCATGGGGTGAGTGCTGCCCTTCCATCCATGCTGGAGCAGCTCCTGCCTGCCATGGATGGCACCACGAGCTGGCTCAGCCACGAGTGATGTGCACCCACAGCTCCTCCCTCCATCGTCCACCCACCCATGCATATCCCATGGTGGCACTACAGACTAGAAGGTGAATTTTCAGGGCCACATCTTGAAACGGGCAGCTCAAATTTGTTTCTGAAGTACTGTGCACGGCTTCCTCTCTTGAATTGGGGTGGGGGGCTGTGGGAGGAGGTGGTGGTTCTGGAGAGTATAAATTATTTATTACTATTTTTTTATTATACTGGTGAGGCTGTCCTCACAGCCCTGATCATTTCTCCCAGCTGCCAAGGTAAATGACAGGAAAAATCCCAGGACAAGGGAGAGGCTTTGTGGATGGGGCTGCAGGTGGGGGCACAAGGCTGAGCTGCATCCCCTTCTCTCCCTTTTCTGCTGCTCTCTGCTGCACCCTTCTGTGGCAGGGTTGCAGGTCTGATCTGCCCTGTTAGCAGCTCCATCAGCAGCCTCCAGCCTTGGGAACCAGGAATAAGGAGCAACAGCACAAAGCATTAATGTGTCTCAGTTCTCCCCTGATAATTAAAGAGCCCTGCAGACGAGCAGGTTTGAGTTGTCTCATGTGTGCCTGCTGAAATCTTCCACTACTTGCCAGCAGAGGAACCTGCCTTGGCAGTGCTTGCAGCTGACAGCACCTGCTTGGATTTTCATGTTTTCAGACTGGTCGTTTTTAGAATTCAAAAGTTGCAGCCCATTTAATTTTTTTACGTTTCATTCATCTGGGTGACTGAAAATAGCCCGAGCAGTTTCAGATCCTTTTTTTGTTCTTCTTTGTTTTTTAAATCATCAGTTTCTTTCTCAGACAATCTCTTTGCTGCAAAAAAATAATAAAATAAATGTGTCTTCAGATTAAGAGATTTGTCTTAGTTGAAAATCTGGTGGTAGAATGGCCCACACAAGTGCCACCTCTATGTGCTCTGTGACCATAAATCCCACCTGTGCTCCTTGGCTGCCAGATTCTTCCACTGATCCCGAATGATCACTGTCAAAGGGCTTATTTTTACAATTATAAAATGGATTAGATATTGTGCTTCTGAATTTCCAGAAGACTCTCCACGGGGCCAGGGTGTGGGGCTGTGCATGTTTGGGATTACCTGTGCACGGGATGAAGGCAGCCCTGAGGCTCTGGGCTCACACAAACCCAAACCACTGCACCCCAGTCCCCCTCCTCTTCCCAGGACACACACAAACTGCACGAGGTATCTAACTAAAAATGAAAACTGAGTGATACCGTGTTTTCAGATTAAAATGTAGATATCCACGTGCATTTGTGCAAAGGCCACAGAACACAGCAGCAAACACTCAGCACTGTGGCATCTGGGAAGGGAAGGGAGCTGTGTCTGTTAATGCAGGAAGAGTGAAGGGATGCCATTGCATATTTGAACATCCAAATCCAAACTGCAAGAAACCTTTCTTGCTGGGCCCACTCCACAAGCATTTCCCATCCCAGGGCTGGAGTGCATTACTCCTGGAAAGCCAAAGCCCCTGGTGCCCAGGCAGGGCAGGTTCAGGGGCTCACTGCAGGGCTCTGCTGAGCTCTCTGGGTGCTGGGTTAGTTATTAGTCACACCATACAGAGCTGCTGTCACCCTGCACTTTGCATGCCTGAGGTGGGATTAACATCTGGCAAGTGCCACAACGAGACTGTCTGGTCAGCCCCAGCTCCTCACCCTGTTCCTCAGCTTGTGGCTGAGTCCTCATACCCTTGGGCTGGGGGAATGAAAATAAACAGACTCACAGCTCTGCTGCCAGTCAGGCAGAGGGAATGACTTCAAGCCTTCATTTGGATGGTTACAGCAGCAACAAAGTTATAACAGGAACTGATATTTTTATTCTTTTCATTTGCATTTGAAATGTCACTCTGGGGACTTCACTATTATTGTTACTGCAAACGCATGCCTTGATTTTTGCAGTCCTGACTGTGCTGCACACACGGATACTGGGACTGATCTCCTGCTCTGCAGAGACCAGCCATCCAAATTTCACTGCTAGCCAGAAATTAATTGGAGTAGGAGGCAAGCAGAAATTAAATGGGGTGGGAGAGAAACATACACTCTTCACCTGAGGAGCATGTTACATTTCTGCTTCTGCACTCGTGTCCACTTTGGCAAACTGATAAAATCAGCTTGGCAACAATAAAGCTCCTCCTGAGTGTTGTGATTTATTTGTGATTAATTCCTACATAGTCCAGAGCAGAAGTTTCTATTTTAAAGATACTCTCGTTGCTGGTAATTTTGGAGTAACACCCATGGGAGGGCTGCCACGGCCGGGACCCTCTCTCTTTAGGTGCTCTATGAGCACAGGAGCTGTGTTGCAGCTGTATCCTTGAGGAGCTGAATGAGAAGCTAAATCCTGCTTTTTCTAGGAGACCTCACCAGATCCCCTGCACCCAAACCCTTATTGCAGCAGCAAGAGAGTCTCATGTGAGCAATGCGTGTGGCCAGAGTAGGTGCAGTTGTTACACATGAAAGGAGTCTGGGTCCTGGAAACAAACCCTTGGATTTTTTCCCAGTGCAATGTGCTTGTAGGAGAATAACAAACAGAAGATCACAGGGGGCTTTACCAGGTCATGCACCATCTGGTCTCTTGTTCTTGGCTCCAGCAAGACTGAAGGGCTTGTCTCAGCCCACCATCACTCCTGGAAATGGTTAGCATATGTGAGGGCTCTTGGCAGTCCCTGGGGCTGGCCAGGGAGAGCAGGGCTTTGGGAGGAAACTGAGGTGACCTGGCCTCCTCTGGCTGTCCTGGATACCCCAGAAATATTTGAGAGTTCAGATCGATGCTCAGCTCACCAAAGTGAGCTGGAGTCCATCTCTCTGTCTCAGGTGATGCTGTGATGTGAAGGAGTTCTGTTGGTGAGGCAGTGAGAAGACAAGAACCTGTTGCACGCCGTGGTTGTGACCACCAGACCAGGAGCTGCTCTGCCCACTCTCCTTGCCCAGGCCTTGCCAAGTGGCTCTGCATGCAGCTGGTGATGGCTGGTACCATCTGTGCCACCCTGCCAGCAGGGCTGTCCTCTCCTGGGCAAACCTGCTTGGCTCCCTCAGGCTTTGGCGTGGCTGGAACTCTCAGCTGTGCTGTGATGAGCAACAGAGACCCACTGCTGGGAGGGGCTGGGATCTGCAGTGGTGCTTTTATTTCAGATGTTCACATTCTTTTCTCCTAGAAAACACTCCAGCTCTTCCTCCTCAGTAGGAAAAAAAAAGGCTGCAGGAAAGGATCTGGAGCATGCTAGTGACTGCTCCTGCCTCTCGGGGCACATATCAGTCTTCCCACGATGTTCCCATGGAGATGACCCAATCCTCCTTCTCTTCCAGAGCTCTTGAACCTGCTGCACAGGCAGAGAAAGTTTGTTAAAACCAGATCTCTGAACATCCAGCTTGCAAAAATTCTTTTGGGAAGGGAGATGTAGAGACTCAGGGCCACCCTCTGCTTCACCCCAGGGTGTTAAATCAGTGCCCAGCAGGGAGTTCAGCCCTTGGGAGGAAGGGAAAGACCAAAGGAGAGGGAACACCCGTCTGATGCCTGAGGTGACCCAGGGAAGTCAGGGGTGACCCACATCCATGGGTTTACCCCAGCAGGATATTGCTGCCTGCCCAGCTGCTTCCCTGCAGGCTCTGGAGTGAAAGGGAGTGATCCAACCTTGGGAGAAAATATAATGCAAAAGTCATGACGACATCTGCTGAGGGGCTGATAACTAATGACCCGCTCTGCTCATGTCTGGTATAGGCCATGTGCTAGTTCATAAGGACAAAACATGAGAGGAATGACAGAAAAATATAGCTGCTGGATCATTATTCAATGAATTCCTCACTTTTACAAGTCACCTTGGAAACTCTGGGGAAAAAAGAAGGCTTGGAATACACTAGCACAAATTCCCAGTGACCACAATGTGCAGCTGGAATTGCAGTGTAAGAGGACTCTCATTTTTAAACATGACCAACCAGCTTATTGTTTCCCAATTTCTGATAGATGCACCTGTCATTGAAAAAAGGAAGAACCCCATACCCACATAAGCTGCAGCTCTTACACAACCCAGGGACACTGAGAGTCACTACAGAAATGGACCAAATTCCTGGATAAGCCAGGTCAGATTTGAGCAATTCACAGTGACAAATTTAATGATCATACCCTGCATCAAGGCAGAAGCTGTCAGTGCCACTGTGACAATCTCATGGAGCTGATACTGCCATGGGCACCCAAATGAACTCTGTAACACTTTCAAGTGCAGCTGGGTGAGGGGGTGGGCAGGGAGCAGAGGGGAGTGTAGACACCATGGCAAGGGCTCTTTGGGTCTGTTTGTGAGACCTGACATCTCTAAGGGCCAGATCCACCATGGCTTTCCCATGGGAGCCTCTTCCCACACATTTTGTGCACTGTGCCCCCCGCTTTGATCTTTGCCTCCTCCCCTAAATCTGCCAGCTGGTGACCCTGCCATAACTCCCCTGCACAGGCTGAAACCTTTCTGGGCTTAAAAAAAAAGAAAAAAAAGGTGCAAAAATACCCTCTCTATCACCCCAAGCCCCTGACAGCACCATCATTCTCCTTAAGTGTGTGCTAAATATGCTATATAAAAATAAAATGTATCTTTTCTGATGACATAGAATCCTAGTCTTAAAATGTAATTTATGAGGGAGCCAGAAATCACTGATAGCCAGCATTGCTTCTGCTAACTCATGAGAAAAAGGCTTTGTTCTGAAATGCCTATGGTGTTATTGGCAGTGGTTATTCCTATGAAAACCTCACCAAGTTTACCCAAAGTCCTTTGCAGACATCCTTGGAGTTACTATTTCACAGGGGGCACTGCCAGCTTCCCCACAGTGTTTGGTAAATTGGGGTTTGAGCCACAAGTGGACTGAATGGGGCTGTTTCTTCTTTTTTTTTCCAGCAGAGATTACACAGGACTGCAGTTTTATTCCCTGAAGAAACTCACCTGCAGTTCAGGTGTTGGGATCAAAAGTCAACATGGACACAGCACATTTAGCTGGATTTTTTTTGCATGCTTCTACACCCACCCCAGCAAAGAGCTGAGTGCTGAATATTAAGAGAGGGTGAGATTTAGGTTTAAAAAGAATGAATTTTTGTCACTTAAGAGGATATTTGCAGAGTTTAATGAAACAGATGTTGAAATCTGATAGGAGGGCCTCTGAACACCTGACACTTGTTTTTTCCTTTGAAAACCACGACCTTGCTCAGTCCCAGCACTAACCAAATCCCCCCCACTCTGCAGCCATGAGCCCCATCATGTATATTTGTCCAAAGTGCCCAGCTGGGATGTACTGGCTGGCTGTCATTACGGAGTGGGTTACAGCAGAGGCCATTGCCCGATGTGCCAGGACACTCCTGTGCCACAGGCATTGCCACTCGGCAGGTTCCACCCTTCCCTGGGCCACGCTGAAAGCCAGCAGCAGGGAGAACCAGACTGAGAGCAATGCCACGGCCAGGGCTCTCCACTTGCTGGTCTCTGTGCTGGCCCAGGAAGGCACCGGAGAAGTCTCTGAGCACACGGAGAGAGACCCAGCAGCGCTGGCTTGTGGGGAAAGCAGGAGTGAGAGCTCCGAGCACCATCGTGTGGCACGGACTGTGCTGGCATGAGCTCTGCACAGCACTGCTGTACTTCCCACTGCTGCACATCTGTCACTGCTGCACATCTGTCACTGCTGCACATCCCACACTGCACATCTGTCACTGCTGTATATCACACACTGCACATCTGTCACTGCTGCACATCTGTCACTGCTGCACATCCCACACTGCACATCTGTCACTGCTGTATATCACACACTGCACATCTGTGACTGCTGCACATCTGTGACTGCTGCACATCACACACTGCACATCTGTCACTACTGCACATCTGTCACTGCTGAAAATCCACACTGCACATCTGTCACTGCTGCACATCCCACACTGCTGCACATCCCACACTGCACATCTGTGACTGCTGAACATCTGTGTCTGCTGCACATCACACACTGCACATCTGTCACTGCTGAACATCTGTGACTGCTGCACATCTGTGGCTGCTGCACATCACACACTGCACATCTGTCACTGCTGAACGTCTGTGACTGCTGAACATCACACACTCCACATCTGTCACTGCTGAATATCCCACACCGCACATCCCACTCTGCATATCTGTCACTGCTGAACAACACACACTGCATATCTGTCACTGCTGCACATCCCACACCGCACATCTGTCACTGCTGCACATCTGTGACTGCTGCACATCTGTCACTGCTGCACATCCCACACTGCACATCTGTGACTGCTGAACATCCCACACTGCACATCTGTCACTGCTGCACATCCCACACTGCACATCTGTTGCTGCTGCACATCCTACACTGCTGAACATCCCACACTGCGCATCCTCTCACTGTGACACACACACTGCTGTTCGTTCCACTGCTGCTGGACTGCACACACCAAGCTGCTGTGATGGCTGCAGGCTGCCACACAGGCTGACCTGTGCCCTGCTCTAGGGATTCAATGACCAGCAGCAGTTTGTTTTGACATCCTATCACCCACACACCCACTCGTCCACTTGTGCCAGGCACCAGAGGAGTGCTTGCCCCACCTTTAACCGTGGGAATTGCTGTACGAGAGTCAAATAGATCCACACTCACTCAAAAGGTCAGTTCTTTGGCTTCTCAGGGGCATGGTTGCTCTGGGCCAGTCTGGCAGCCCCTTCTGTGTCACCACCATTACTGGCTGATGTGCCTGATCACTTCCATTGCCATAAATCAGACCTGAGCAAAATGCTCTGGTGAGTTTTACAGAAAAAGAAGCTAAAGCCTTTGTAAACCTCTGCCAGTGGGGCACTGTTCCCATATTATGGCCTCTGTCTCCTTTCCTGGGGTGCTTTGACCACCCTCTCTCTGCAGCCTCACAGCTTTGTGCTCCAGCACAGGCAATTCCTTCATTTTAAGCAAAAAGATTAATTCCAATGTTGCCCTTCATTTGGATTTGGCTAGGTGCAGGTGATAGACCAAGAATATCTTACAGTGCTCAGTTCTGGAGTTAAATCTTGGTGCACAAAGGAAATGATCACTCCTTAATAGAATATTAACAGAGAAAAGAGAAGGGAGTTTTCGGTTTGTTACTTAATGCTAGAGAAGAACCCCAAATTGAGAGTGACCGTGGGGCACAAGAGCCCCTGCTGATCCTGAGCCTTTTGGTTGTGCCAGAGGCCACGGAACATCCCAGACCCCTCTGTGCCTCTGAGGGCATGCACAACAGCAGCATCGCTGCCTCAGTTTCCCCACAGGACAGTGAGGAGCCCCTTGCTGCCCTGCAGCTGGCCATGCCTTGGTACTCAGAGGTGGAAAAAGCCCCAAGCGTGAGGCTCAGTGCAGAAAAACTTTGCTCTGGAATGGAGATTTATGGCACAGCTCGGGGAGGCTGCGGGGACGGAGAGCGGGATGCAGGCTCCCAGAAGATGGCACTCGTGGTCTGCGGATGGAGCCGCACTCGCTGAAGATGGCTATGGCAAGGGAACCCATAAATAGCCCTGGACAGGCTGTCAGGGAGCCTGATTTAAGCACCAGAAATAGTGAAACTGTGGAGGTTTCTCAAAAATTAATTTTTCTAAAATGGGAGAAAGATGAAGCCAGGCCATTTTTTACCTGCTTTCCTGCAAGCTTCTTCCCCGTGAGGAAATCAAATTGAACTTCTTTGCTGCTGCCCCAGCAGCATCCAGGTGGGGCTGGATCCTTTCTGAACTGTCACTGCATGTGGTGGCTGTCACACTGCTGGGGCACCCGCGCCTTTCCCCTCCCCACTGATGTTCACAGGGCAGAGCCGGCTGATGCTGCACCCATGGGATGGGACAGGCAGCGAACTTTCTATCCCTTATCAGCATTTACTTGAGGAATTTGGAAAAAATTCTGCACTGCAAGGGTGGTCAGCACTGGGACAGGCTGCCCAGAGCAGTGGTGGAATTGCTGTCCCTGGCAATGCTCCAAAAGGGTGTGGATGTGGTGCCTGGGGACTGATGGGCTTGGCAGGGCTGGGTTAATGCCTCGACTCCAAGATCTTGGAGGTCTTTTCCAACCTTAATGATTTAGTGATCAGGGCAGGGCTAATTTAGGAAGGAAGAGGTGATTACCATCCCCCTCCCTCTCAAATTTAGATCTGCAGGTCCTTAGTCTCGTTTACACATCAGCTCTAGAAACACACTTTAGCTTTAAGTTTAAGCATAAATACTGGGCTTCTGTTATTCCTCACACTGACAGCTTGGGCACAGGTTTACTGAGAAGTCTGCAGGGCGATCTCCCTCCTCACACACACCAGGAAGCAACTATCCCAAAACTCCCAGGACTTCTTTAACTTCTCCTGTGTTACATTAAGAATTTTTCCACCTGAGATCTCTCTCGAGTCCTGCAGAGCTGAGTCCCTCAGTGGGAGTGGATTAGCTTTGCTCTGAGCAGTCATGCCCTGGCAGGGAAAGTGTCCCCGAGGACCAGATGTACCTGCAAACAGGCAAAGATGGCTCATCCTAAACCCTGCCAGCCCTGGCAGGGCAGGGGAGGAGGGCAGCCCTGAGGACAGGGGCAAGGCAGCTCCGTGGCCAAAAGGCTGAACAAACATTGCATTGCATTTCCCACTGCTCCAGGCCTTGAGGATGATGATGGGTTCGAGGTACCAAGCCCCTCACAGGGGCTCAAGCCACTGGGACAGGCAGTTCCAATGCATGAGCTGAGGTACAGGCTTGTGGGGATGTGGGAGGGATGATGTGGATTAAACACCAAGGGGGGAAGAGCTGTGCCAAGGATCAGAGCAGAAAAATTTGACCTCTCCATCTGAAAAAAAGCAACAAAATGGTCATTGTTAGCTCCCACCCCGATGGAGAGATGGGAGGGATGTACCTGGCTGATGGGCCAGGCCAGCTCTGCCTGCAGGAGCATCCTCCCAGGAAAGGAACAGGAGAACAAACAAAACTCCTCTCTCCTCCCTGCACCCAAACCCACTGAGGGTAAATTATGCCCTAATTATTGAGCACTGACTGTCCCCTATAAATTATGATCTGTCACAGTGTGTTGTTCCCCCAGGAGGTGCTGGGTAATTTTTTCAGTGCCTCTGCAGCTGCAAACCTGCCTGGGCCCATCAGCTCTGCAAAAGAATTCTCAAAAAGGTTTTGTTTTTTTTTTTTTTTTTTGTTTTGCATATTTTCCTGATTTTCTTTTAAACAACTATTAATTGTGCAATATTTTAACAATTATTTGCTGCTGGTTTGAGTGGTCCCTCTTGGTTATGGATCCTGTTGTTAATGTACCTCTCTCACCTCCCGCCCCTGAATTCTCTCTACTCCTGTAATCTGGGATGCTGTTATTGTTTGGCTTCCTGTACTCCAGGATGGTGCTCAGCCACTGCTGCTCTGTGCCAGAAGTGCAAGCTGTAGTCAAAAAGCAGAGGCATATTATTGGGGTGGAAAAAGAGAGGTTTAATTTGAGATTTTACAGACCATGCCCAAACTGAGAATAATATATTCTCCCAAAGAACATTTGTGCTTCACCTAATATTTTCAGAGTAGCAGAGCAATGAGATCTGGACACGTCAGCAAAATGAATAACAGGACTGGGAGCAAAGTACCAGCATGATGGGAAAATAGCCATTATATACTGCATTTACATGGGGTTCTTAATTACAGATATCAGTCGATAAAAAAATAAAATTCATATGATCTATAGCTATGTAAAACCAAGAGACAAGGGAATCCAAACCCAGAATATTCACAATGGACTTAGGCCAGTGATGGATAAAGAAGATCAAAAAAGCTTCTTTAAGGTAATAGGACATTACTCTTGCTAAGATAAATCATATTTTTAGCAAAAGATCATGAGAAAGAATGGACTCTAAATGCATTTGTGGGCAGACATCAATGTGAAAAAGTTGGGGATGGTTTCAGTCCAAGCTCAGAAGTTTGGAAACTGGGTTGAGTACATTTGAATTTACTGCACAATGACAGGGTGAGGGACACCCCTGCACCCAGAGCCACCCTGGCTTTGCTACTGGCACTTCACCCCATCCTCAGATACTAAAGGAAAAAGCTGGGACTGGCTCTGCCTGGACTGAGGCTGAATAGAGCTGCAGTCTTCCAGAGCAGACTTGATGCCCCAGCACCTGCACCCCAGCAGGAGAATAAGGATGTGTAAGAGAAAAAAAGGGAAAATAAGGATTCCTGCTGCACTTGTGATCCAGAACAGGAAGCATCAGGCCCAGTCATGGGGTTTAGAGAATCTCTGCCTCTTTTGTAGTTGCTTTCCAAGCAGAAAAGAGCCTTAGAAGTTTTAGGCTGGGATTTGCAGAGTACTTTCCAGCTGATTTTAGGAAGAGAAAAATGACATTGAAGCTGAGCAGCCCTGGGGTGTCTTGCATTGCTCTTTAATGCAAGTGTGAAAATGCTGGTTGGTTCTGTAGGATTACTTAGGGAAAAATCCCAATAGACACAGCCAGCCCAGTCACTGCACAGCTGCTTTGGCAGTGCCATCAGCTCAGTGACACTTTCATAGCCTCTCTTCTCTGCAGAGAGGATTGTACAGACCTGCACAGCCTGGCAAGGCAGCACCGAGCTGTCTGCTGTGTCATTTGAGACTCTGCTTTCTCCTTGAGATTACACAATTACTGGGTGTAATTGTTTAATAGAGTCACATCATTGTCCTCTTGTGAGAGGCAAGGGAACTGACCACATCTCTTTGTCAAGGCAGAAATCCTAGGAGTCTAGATTAGCCAATTACCATAACCTACAAGTGTTGTGCAAGGTACTTTTGATGGATGAAACTGATTTAGGGGCCTGATAACTTGTCAATTCAAAATAAACAAACAAAAAATTTCCCTTGTATGATGGCTGGAGAAGTTCTGGTTTTTTCCAGCTCCTTACCTCAGTTTTAAAATCACAGTGGAGCCCCTTTTTCTTGTCTTTGCAGCTGCTTCTTACTCTGCAGAGCTCAACCCTGAACACCACACTGCTGCTCAGTCTCAGGGTGCTGTGAGGTCTGGAGGCCTGTGGAAAAACAGCCAATCTGGGAATGTTTCTCCTGATCTGGATTACATGGTTGAGACATTTATGTGATGTCCAGTGCTGAAAACATGAGAAATGGACTTGTTTCCTCGATGTGCAATTTCAGGACCATTCCTGACAAACGAAGCCATCTGCTTACCTTAATCAAGGCATCTTGTTATGGGCTAGTCCTAGGAGTGAGTATTAAATATACTGTTCTGTAGCATTATTTATGACTTGCACTGACACTGCATCACTCTGTTATCCATACTTATAGAAAAAGACCCACTGTAAGTATAATTAGTTAATAAATCACCATGAGTGATAAACAGAATGATGGATGCAGGTTTCAGTTGATCACTTTTTTATTAAGGAGAGATAAATCAGCATCATATTGTTGCTGTAAACCTTTCAAATTGGTCAAAAATCTTGCAATGCTGAAATGCAGCAGGGAGGTGATTAACGTGTCAATTGTGCAGCAACAAATTGCACCTGATAATTGATATCAATCAATCCTTTTAATTTCTCTCTGATGTAATGGGTGTTATACATCATCCTGCTCTCCTGCCTCTTCACCGTGGCTTTTGCAACCTTTCCTGCACAACCAGGCACCTCTCCAGGCATCTCCTCCAGCCTCAGGCCATCTCCTGTGCCTGGCAGCTGCAGCTCCTGCAAAGCCTTTCAGCCTTCAACTAACCCTGCATTGCTCTTGGCTTTTTGGGTTCTGACCCCACCTGATATGAGCAAAGGCCAACATAGCCCCCACAAAACCTTCTGGTTTTATTTTTGCTAATAACATCACTCTGTCAGAGCTACAAGCCTCACTGATAAAAGTTGGGTAAAACTTTAAGAGGCAGAGGCTGTGGAGAAGTGATGGTAACAGGTTAAGTTGGGCCCTGCCACCCATCCAGGTGTTCACCCCAGGGTGAATCAAAGTCTAGCAGCTTTGACCTGTTTTATGTAATATGAGAAATTGGTAAAAAGGGAGCAACAGCCCTTCATCCCAAGGAACAGACAGGTCAGGCATAGGGGAGAAGCACTGCAGCTCTCAGAGGAAGGGGGTGAGCCAGATATGCAGTGAAACCTTTGTCTTTGCACAAGTTTTTTGGTCCCTTGGTGGTTAGGCACCGCGTTAAAAAGTAAATAGTTATTTTCTTAAGGCAGGGCTCACAGGTCTTTTTTGATTTCTTCAGTATACCAAAGGAGAAAACTCAGAATTTACCCCCTTTTCCTGCACATAATGGCCAGGGAGGATTATCTACAGAGATCAGGAGCCATCTGCAGTGGTTGCATCCCTGGCTTCAGGGAAAGGGCCTTCTCCTGCATCATTTACTGTAGGATTTGGCCACATCAGTGTCTCTTGTTGCTACAGCTTGTGCTCATACACAGTAAGGGGGGACCAGGAGGTGGCCTAAGCCCTTCCCTGGATGCCTGGGGTCAGACACCACAGGGACAGGGCTTGCACCAAGGATGCTGTTTTAACCTACAGCTCCAGTTAGACAGTGGTTTGATGCCCTTTACCGAGTCAAACACTTCCTAGTGCAAAATTCTACTTGTAGCTCAATGCAGAGGTGGTAGCAAAGTGCTTAGGAATTACTTTCAGCTACAGTTTTGCCAGACTAAAACAGGGAAGCTTACTTGGAGCAGGCTGAGAGCTTGGCCCGCACTGCACATTCTGAGGAGTCAGATGTGCAGCAGACAGGAGCTGTGTGCTTTGCCAGCTGGAGAGAGCTCTGCGAGCACCCACCTATATTTATCCAGCAGTGAAATATGTGCCCTGCACCCAAAGGACTCTGCTACTTCCTCCATAAGATCCCACCACCTTTTATAGCCCATATGCTTGCATGGTAGAGTCCAGCTAATAGACAGGATATTTTTGGATATTATTGGAAGCAATCAGTTTTCTCTTTGCAACATGGCCATACATTCACAGCTTGCTCCTGGTGGTCGAAGCCCTTGATGCCACATGTACAATTCCACTGGAATTACCAGGTACCTTCATGCCCTGGATTTCACTTGTCCACTGAACAAAAACCAAAGCTGAGCAGCTCTTACAATGGAGTTGGTGGGGAGTGGGGCTTGACCTTGAGTCACAAGTGGATCTTCAGGGCTGTGAGCACCTGATCATGTCCCCAAACTGGTGGGTATCCACATGACTCCATGGGACTGATGGAGCTTCCACAAGTGGAAGAGAGGGGTGGCATCTCCCACTCTCACAAAATCCTCTTTCCTGCCCTATCCACATTCAGTCTGGCTCTGGCTCTTCCTGCCTTTTTCTGTTTCATCATAGTTTCCCCTCTGTCATATCTGTCAGGTCTCATATCCCCATGACATAGCATCCTCTCATATTATACTTGCCATAATACAGGGAAGATGAATATTGCCCCATAAATGCCTCTTAAGTTAATGTGAAACTACATCTTGCTACATCATGTATTCAACAAGCCATCATTTTCCTCATAAATTTTGAGGAGCATTTTACCTTCTTGAAACGATTGGCTTGTGTGTCCAGCTGGGAAATAATCACAGCCCGTGGCCTGGGCTGGCTGCAGGGCTGTAAATCACCCCAGGGCTGAGCAGCCATCCTGCCCTCCCCTCCCGAGCCCCTGAGTGCTGCTGATTGGCTTTATGGCACCAGCTCAGCACGGGTGACCCTGCTGCACTGCCAGCCCTTAAATCAGCACCAGACAGGTGTCAGTCTGTGTGGAGAGGTGCCTCACTTCTTCCTTGGGATGGAAAGAGAAGATTTCTGATGCTGCAGCATTGATCCACTGACAGCAAGCAGCACTCAGGCACGCATTAGACACTAACAGCCTATCACTTTTTATTTTACTGGGTTGTTACTGACACTTCCCCTTCTGCAGTGGTGAGTACACAGCACTGGAAACACTCAGTTTCTGAATGCTCACCAGATTTTCCATTTTGTCTCGGGCCCATGGAGTCCAGAGACCTTCCTGCACCCAAGAGTCACACTCCAAGCTGCTGTCCCTTTTCAGTGGGCAGGGACCAAAAGGGAGGCTGCTTCTTACTTGGGATGCTCAGCTTGAAGGAGATGTGAATTTACTCACAGAACAAGGACCACTGGCCATTTTAATTGCTCTGTGTAGGAAGCACCACAAGCTATAGAGATGCCCAGCCACATGAATAGACTTGTCTTATTAAAATTAAGCAGGTGATCTGCTCACTCTGGTATTGTTTAAGACAGAAGAGAGACCAGGGAAGAAAAGCAGCCAATCCTCCCTCCCAAACCACACTAGACCCCGTTTTTCTGGTAGCCACTGTGACCTTTAAACCACAATTGTGGGCTGAACGCTGCAGCAAATGAGTTTCCAGGCCTCTCTTGGCAGTCATTCCCCTTGACAAAATCCATCATGCACTTTGGCCTGAGCAGCTAGTTCCAGGATTTGCTTTTGGGGAGGCTTGTCAGGAATGACACTGGATAATGCACACTGTACATGTCTGGAGTGCACTTAGATACATCTTGGTATTAAACCCCTGATTTTTCCATACACAGCTTTTGCTGCCAGAGGCAGGGGCAGCCCAGCTGAAACCAAGTGATAGTTTAAATGCTGCTTTCATCACATTTTTCCCACTTGACAAAAGATTCCCCTTTCCACGAGCAGGGTCAGACTCTCCCTGGAGCTGGACATGCCTGTGGCCTTCAGCAGCTCCTCCCAGTGAATCCCAGCCTGCCCTGGCTGCTGTGTTCATGCCATGTTTTCCCTGGACAGATGAACTGCCCGGAGCCTTCCTTGGAAAAGGAAATGAATTTCCTCCTGGCTGCCACTTCTCTGCAGAATTGCCTTTTGGGAAGCTTCAATAACACCAATTCCCTCCTGCATTCAAGTACCCCTGAACGAATGACCCTGCTAGTGGTGCAGTTTTTCCCTGAGCCCGCCTTCCCCCGTCTCCCTCTCCCCCAACTTTGATTTGATCAGGCCAAATCTGAAATGATGTGTGAAAGTAATGATATTTTGTAATTAAATCTCTGGTGATGGCGCCTCTAATTTGTGGTACATGCATTGTTCATAAGGAAAAAGGCATCAATTCATTTTCTGACTGGCTACTCCAGGGACTCGTAATTAGACCCAGTTCATCTCTTGCTGCCTTGCATATTAAAGAGCTACTGAAACGCAAAGGGAATTTGGGAAAGGGCTTTTTTTTTTTTTTAAGAACCTTCTAATAATGTTAGCTCAATTAGAAACACTCAGGAATTAAAAAAAAAAAAAAAAAAAAAAAGGAGGGGGAAAGGAAAAAAAGAAAGTTCTGGATCATCCAGAAAATAGAGGCAAAATTTTGAACCAGTGAACCAGGGCAGGGCCTTCACTGACCTGCTGCAAAGGCCAAGGACCAGCTTTACCTATTCCCTGAGAAACTGTGATGTTCTCAGAATGATTTGTAAAAGAAAAACATGTGGCAATACATGTCACAGAATCCTGTCTTCAGATGTTGCTCTTCTGCTCTGCCTCCAGAATAAAAGGGAGAAAACTTTGATTTTCTACAATTCGAAGAGAAACATCAAGGAAACACATGAAGCAGCACAGCATTGTGGAAAGGGAAACAAGGCAGCAGAGACAAAGGTTATTTTGTAGGGTCAATGCTATAACTGTGTATTCACATACCACATTATTGTACATTCACAGAGTTTGCTGGGAATATTTTAAACAAGTCTCAGATGGAAAATGCTTGGTTCTGTCATAGTTACCAAATGACATAATGAAAGCAAATTCAGTAGGTACTGTCTGTAATGAGCAACAGCCCCCAAAGATTCCCTGAGCTTCCCACTTGCAGCAGCATGAGAAACTACATTCCCATCCCACAAGGATTTTAAGAGAACAAATTCCCTCCCTCAACTAGTACAAAGTTGAAGTCTCAAAAGCACTTATGTCCTGGTTACCCAGCAAAAAAAGTCACTAGGGTCATAAGATTTTGGGTTTGACCTTTTTTACATTTTAAATGAACCAATTTTGTCAGTGTTTGCTTCCTAATGAGAAGTTGCTTTGATATGGGAGTCAAACACTAACAAAGATGCTGAAACCAAACACTGACATTTTCAAAACTTTTTCCTGCCTTTGCATTCACTCCTCAGGAAAAAAAAATAAAATTCCAGGAAAAGATGCACATCTTGGGAATCTGTGTTTCCTGACAAAGCAGCAGCTTTTGAGATCCCTTCCCAGTGCTCTGGGTGCTGGAGCAATGTATGGATGGTGGTTGTTCTGGCAGCACCAACTGCAGCAGGTCCCTTATGCTGGTGGCCATTCAATCCATGCAAATGAGGCATTATAACAATTATTTCAGGCCCCAAACATCCTCACCACCCCAACAGGCACCCTTTGGGTCTCCTGGTACACCCAGACAGGCTCTTAATCAGAGCAGCCCTCCCAGCCCAGCACAGGGGGTTAAGAAGAGCTCCAGCTCAAAGTGGGGGTTTTGTGCTCATCCCCAGTTTCACAGGAGGAACATTTATTGTTCCAACACCAACAAATCTTTAGGTGGAGGGATGGGAAGCTGCAGAAACATCTAAGGGAGGGTTTCACAGCACAGCCAGCTCTGCCAAAACAAGCCCAAGGAAAGGAGAAAGTGATGTTGAAGCAGGTGAAGAACCTGCAGGAATTAGGATCATCTCTGTCAGGGGCAGGCAGGCTGGCACACACACAGCACAGACACCATCCAGGAACACTGACTGTGGGTATTTACTGTGGTACCTTTCCGGGTGCAGTTAAAATGCTGCAGTTTCTGCTCACAGAAAAAGGAGCAGAAGAGCAGCGAGCAGGTTTCACCTGGGAATGCACCCTGACCCATCAGTTAACTGGGTGCTGCAGAGATGAGCAAATATCTTAACAAAATCCACACACTTTTAAAGAGAGCTATTTTCTTTTAATTCCTCTGTTTTATGGGGAGTCCCAACATCTGGCAGAGCCTCCCAGCCCTGTGCCATGCTGAGTTCAGCTCCTCTGGCTGGGCAATCCTGCTTTTTCAAAGGAGGCTGCAAAGACCCTGCTTCATGGCAGGGTAAGGCAGCCCCAGGGTGGGAATCCTCCTCCCCTGCCCACCCCAACCCCACGCTCCTCTCCAGCCAGGGCCACGCTCAGGGTTCACTCTGTGCCAGGCCATGGCTATAATTTTGAACAGGGAAAGGTATCAACATCTCAAAACAGTTTAATTATTCTGAGAATGCTTAGCTATTAGCAAAGACAAGAGAGCTCAGGGCTATTTTTCAGCATTAATTTTCCATTTGAAATGAATTCCTTTTGGTTACACTTTTTAAATGTTTCTTTTAATTAGACGCAATTACTTCAGAAGAATTGCTTTTATTTCTAAGCCTGAGATCTCAATGATAAAGCTGTTAACTGGCTGAGCTGAATGCTGTGTATGGCTCATTTAGCTGGTACACTAAAGTATATTGAACTAGGAAATTATACAGTGAATCAGCTATTAATTCATTTTATGATCCTTTCACTCTAACATCCTGAATGAGATCTTTGGGGGAAATTTAGTCACAATACATATAATTGTTCAACTATATATATGCCACTGGTTTACTGCTCTGAGGGCACAGGCACTGCAGAGATAATCAGAGTGAGCTGTGCAAACAGCATTGACTCCTGACTCTGGTGCTGCAGGGAGCATCCTCAGAGCAGGGAGAAGCAAAGCACGAGCCATGGACACATCCCCTGCCCAGAGCTGGGAAAAAGAAACTTGAAATTCTGCTGTTTGACAGTCCACACACCAGTGCTGTCAAAGGAAAACCTTCCCCTTCTGGGCCCAGGAGCTTGGTGCTGGCTGAACATCAAACCTCTGCACACCACCTGAGAACTGTGAGTGAGGTTGTCTCCAAGGGTTCTGTCCCTTGGAGAAAATCAGTATATTCCCTCACACCATGTAGTACTTGAATCACAATTTGTACTTTTTAAATTGAGGGTTGGTTAAGCAGCTTCTACAGCACCAGCTGCTCCTATGAAAAAAAATCAATGCAGCCCTGGACCCCTTCCTGTGTGCCTGTGGCAGCACCGCACCCTGCAGCTTTGCCCCTCCTTGGGGTGTCTGTGTGCCTGATCCTGTTGTGTGGAGCAAAAGTTGTCCCAGTGGCAGCACACACATCCCAGCAGGGAGCAGGAGATGGGCTCTGACCTTCACCAGCTCCTCAGACCTGCCTGGAACATCCGTGCTTGGGCTGAGCCCTTTTGGCTCAGTTTAAAACTTGCTCATGTCACTGCTGGATTTCAGGCCACTGGTGGTCTGTAATACTGATTTAAACTCATCTTTACAGCTCAAGAGGTTTTTAAAAAAGCCTGGTGGCCTAAAAAAAACAACAAGGATTTGTGTTTCAATTTCCAGGAATTTTCCTGTGGGGCACACCTAAATGCCACTCCCATCCCACAATCAGTGTGGGAACCCAGCAAGAGCCCCATGTCCCAAAAGGGATTTTCCAGCAGATCACAAGCCCTTCTATCATTGCAGCAGGGCTTGGATGCATGTTAAGCAGTTGTACATACTGCAGAGTCACCATATGGATGTCTCTGTAATTGAAAATGTAATGTAAACCTTGGCATCCAGGGTTGTCTTCTGGAGAAATCATTGTGGAAATGTCATATAATTAATGAATTGCATCAGCTATCAGGGAAAAAGACATTTTAACCATGGGATCATGGGACTTTATTACTGTAGATGGACTAAATCTCTATCTTCCAGCATAGATCAGTCCTGACAAAAGTCTGAGGTTGCCAGCTGGCCAGGTTTGTTTTTACTAACTTAGCTCTCTTATTATTTTAATGAAGTTCAACTGATGCTTCATTGAAGCCAATTTCTCTAAATGCTGCCAATAAATTAAAATAAAGATGTTGTGTGTGAAGATTGGCAGGTGTCTCCCTGCAGATTTTATCAAGCTTCCAAGCAGAGCCCTCACTTCAGCAAAAGCTGTGGCCAAACGTTGCCTGTGGAAAGCAGCAAGGCAATGGAGCTTGGAGCAATTAGCAGAATTGTAATTAGTGCCAGCTCAGCACCTATCAGTGAGGGTGTGCACAGAGAGGGTCCCTTTGGAGCGTTGGGATGCAGGTCTGGGTTTGTAGCAGGGCTACAGTCCCTGGCCTGGGACTTCAGCCACATCAGTGTGGATGTGACCATATCCACACCTGCACTGTGCCTATGGCCTGCTCCCTATAAAATGCAGGATTCAGCAGAATTCCACACTCTGAGGGAGTGATCCCCTGGTGACTACAAGCCCACAAGTGCCTGTGAGCCAGGGCAGAGGAGGGCTCTGGAGCTGGAGCTGAGCCAGCCTGCAGGAGGAAGCAATGCAGCTCGTGTTTCCTCTGGCAGGAGGGAAACCAGCCCAGATCTGCTTGGTTTGGGAATTCAGTGGCAAAATGCCACTGCCACAGCCTGCAGGGGAGGAAGTTGTTGGGTGAGCACTCGCTGCAATCTGGGCTTTCCCAAGCACACGGCTCTTGTTGTTCAAAGCATCTGCAAGAGGTCAGAGCACTCACACATCCTCCTGGATTAGGCTGCTGGACTGGGAGAAGAACAGCCATCCATCCTCCCCCCCAGCAGGGGAACAGCCCAGATCCTCAGATGGGAGCCACACTGTCCTCCCTACACAGCTGTGACACCCAAATGTCCCCAAATCATCTCTGCTGTCCTGTCTTGCAGTTCCAAGAGACTTGGTACTTTAGGTCCTCAGAAGGGTTTGCTTAATCCACACAGGGTTAGTATCCAAAAATGTACTGTTCAGGAAGCAGAGCTACCCAGGGTTATAACAAAACTATGCATTAGTATAAATTGCTTCAGTTAATTAGCCATATAAATTCATACTAATATGGTACTCTTAATTATATTTATCAATTAACAAAGCAGCTTTCTAATACTGCCATTTTCTGTGTTTTCATACGTTTAGTGACAAGTTTCAGTGAAATTCTGTGAAAATTCAGAAAGGCACCTGTGCTCAAGCACTCCTGCCTCTTCCAGGAATCCATCCCAGGCTGGGTAGCCAACTCTATGCCTTTTGCTTTGCACTTTTGTTACATTTGCACTAATAAATTCAAGCTTCTTTTAGCAACTAAAGCTACTTGAGAAGTACTTCCCTATTTAAAGAAAAAAAATGAAATTACTAGAATTTTGCATAACTTTGCAGCTGAGCAGGCCCTATCCACCTCTGGTGTGACAAAGTCTTTGGCTGCTGTACCCCATAATTGTCACCAAAGGCTTGTCCATCTTATCACCCTTTTCATAAGACAGAGGAGGTGGGAAAGGCTTCACAGCTTCAGCTGGAAGCTCAGCCTGCACTGTGCCCTCCCTGCATCTGCCAAGGACACACTCATGGGGATGCTCAGACCATTCAGACAAAACACCTTTTCTCCTTAGACCAGAGCTGCAAGCTGAGTCAGCCTAGACCAACTCTTTAGAGTCTGCTCCAGCATCCCAGCTGCACACAGACACCTGTGCAGTTTATTTGCAATGTCCCATTTTCCCTCCTCTGCCTCCAGCAGTCCAGTCTTCATCTCCATTGGCGCCTTCCTCCTGATTCATGGTGTTGCTTGACTTCATATCAAGCAGAGGATGGATATCTCTTTATCAGGAGAAATAAACCTCTCTCCAACGGGGAAGGTGAACAGCCTATTGAAACACACAGCCTCGCTCTCCCTTCTTGCAATCCTGCTGCCCAGAAACATACAGTAACAAACAATATGATTCAGTAAAGTTATTGAGTGCCAGGCCTTCACATTTGTCTTCCAGTGACTCTTAAGTCTTCCTTTTCTCTATTGAGTTCCATCTCATTGACTTCCTATAAACACTAATACAGAGCCACAGACCTGCAGACATGCCTGGAATACAACCCACACCTCTCAGACACTGCCAGGGGCTGGGCTGGGCTCACAAAGTCCAGACTAATGCAATACAACTACTACAGCGTTCAAAACCATGAGTCTCCTCCATACCTCAAACAAAGGCAAGCTTATTTTCTATTCATCCCCTTTTCATCTGTGAAATTCAGGAACTTGTTCTGCTTTCTGGGATTTTTCTTTTCCTTATTTTTTTTGCCTCCAATGGAAGCTGATATTTGCATTTATTCTCTCAATTCCCAACGTTTTTTTTGGAGAAAACCACTCCCTGCCCCACATGGGCCCAGACAATGAAACCACCAAGCAAGACAACTCACTGCATGACACGGAAATGCTGTTAATGCTAAACCAGGCTCAGAATTCAAAGCGTGCCTCTAATTAATCACCAGTTACCCGGCGTCGTTGGGTGGCATCTTCCATCTTGTTTCCCACACAATGGGCTTCCTCCCCTTTTGTAGTCACACACGTTCCTCTTCCTCCTGGGCTTGATGACTTCCAGCCTCCTCACCCACCCTCCTGCCATCCCACCCTCCCATCCATCCCCTCTGTTGAAATATTAACCTGAGCTGGTGAATGGCTTTGCTGACTGATACATAAACAAGTGTTGTGCAGCTCCGGCTCTGCCACAGCTTCAGCCCTGTTTACATCTGAATGTTATCCCCCCTCAGAGACTGCTGGGACAGCAGGGAAATGGAGACAGAACTGCTAGCAAAGAGGAGCAAAATTGAGAACGGGAGCTGGAGCAAAGCTGAGGGGAAGAAATGGCCATGGGTAGCAGGTCTTCATCAGCCCACCCTGCCACTCCACTTGCTGCCCTGTCATTTTTGCTGGATCAAACATCATTATTGACTCCTTTTCCTGTGTTCCTTGCAAACTACTGCCCCCCATGCCCAGCTGTGCTCCCTTGAGTACAGCAGTTAGGGGTTACTGTATTTTAGTATTTATTCTACTCCCAAGTGCTGCTGCTGGGCTCTGGTGCAGGTCTTTTACAGAAAGGACATTAAAAGCTGCTCTGTTGGACTAGTTTGCTCCTTGGGTTTGTGCAGTGCACGTACCAAGAGAATAAATCCTCTGCCTCCTGCAGACCCAAGACCCAGCCCTTGTGTTGCTCACAGGTTGGGCTTTTTACCAAATACAATCATAAGTCTCAGCTTTCTTTGAGATCTGATTAGAAAGCAGTATCCAGGCTGGTCATGGCAGAGGTGAATCTACAAATCTGCCTGTGATCCAAACCTGCCTGGAGCTTTACTTTGGATCCTGATTCCTGGCTGGCAGCAGGGGTAGCCAGCTTGCTCCAGAGCCTTGTGCTTCCCAGATGCAGCCTTGCAGCCTCCAGCACAGGTGGGCACAGACCTTCTCATAAGCACAAGCACTTTCTGAACCCAGCACTGAGGGAAGCAGCAGCCTGGCAGGGAAGCAGTGCAGCTACCTGTGATTCTTCACACCTTCACAACCTACACCAGCTCCCACGCTCTCCTCTGCTTTCCAGCCACTCTTTGTGGGATAAAACAGAGAATGTGATAAAACATCTGATGATGCAGGTGGCACCATCTGCTCCCTCAGCAGCTGCTGCTATCACTTAACCATGTTTCTCTATGAAATATTAGAAAACCAAGGTGACCACATAAGAAGCAGCTTTCAGGATGGTTGCAGCACAGGAAAGAGCACTTGTCTTGTTAGGAAGTCCTGAACCTACAGCCACCAATTGTTGCTCTCTTCCTACAAGCCAGGTAAGATTCTGGTGTGTTATAAAACTTAACAACAGTGGAATCTAACCAGTTCCCAGAATGTCCAGTGTGTCTATACTGACAAATTTATTGCAGAGCTGAACACCAGGCCTCCAGTATAAGTCTGTGCAATGCACAGGCTGGAGTGACCACACTGAGGAGCACTTCAGCTTCTGTTCCATGAGTACTTTGAGGAGAGAGTTTAGGTCTATTCTCCATGCAGGGTCTGTCAGATTGGTGTTTGGTGTCTGGGCACAGAGCCTGCTCGGAGTGATGCTCTCACCAGCCAGCTCTGCTCCCTCTGCAGCCACCAGCCAAACCTAGGAGAGTGCATGCAAGGAGAAGTGCCTGCAGTGCTTTAGTTTGCAGACCATAGCTGTGATTATATTCCTGGAGAAGAGGATCCAACCCCATTCTCTAAACCATGCTCTTTTCCTGTCTTTCCTGTCTGCATCCAGGGAGTTGCTCAGAGTAACCCAGGTAGCACCTAAATGGAAGTGCCAACATAGCCCATGGTCCCCTTCAGGAGTGTTAAAGACACCTTTTTATTTTATTAAGGGTCACATCCAGCTGAAATGTATCCTTTACTCTTGTTTGAGAAATAGTTCCAAGCAGGTCACTGCAGAAAGCGCCCTTAGGTGTTGCAGTGACAGTTCCACATGAAGCTCTGGTGATGTTGTCCTACTACAAAAGTGTGAAGCAAAGGAGTCATATTTTACCCATCACCTGAATTTGTTGCTCCTGTGGAATCAGATTCTACTGCTAAAGACCAAGAAACTGAAAACTGGAACAAAGTACCGAAAGCTGCTAAAATGAACTAAAGTCTTAAAAACCAAAGTCTTAAAATTTAGGGGTCCAGTGACATAACTGCACAGTTTCTAAGCATAAACAAGATGGTGGTACTATGGTACCCTCAAGTGCAGAAACTGTAATGGGTCTTGGGCTTTTCCTGCTGCCTGCATATCCAAGATATTTCATATCAAGGCAGGAACGGTTGAAATAGTGATCAACCATTATTCACAGAAGACACTGATGTTATCATGCATCGTTTGGTGGTTATTTCAAATATGTCTAGTCTTAAGGGCAGATACAATAATTTCTCAATACAACAGCAGTGGCTGTTGAACAGTCATGTGCTTTCCTCTGTTAAAAGGAAGTTGGTGTGTAGCTTCCCTTCCTTATTTGCAATTTTTTTTCCTTTAAAACAGCCTGGCTTTGATCCCACCTCTGCCAGTATCTCTGTATTGCTGACTCCTCTCCAGGTGTGCTGGAAAGGAAGCCTAAACTTCAAAGAGCACTCACAGTTAAGTTTGAGCAAACTTGTCAACCAGATTTCAACCACACAAGCATCTACCAAAACCAAATTACACTCTGTTACTGCAGCTCACTCAAAATTAGAATAAAAATATTTCTTTGAGTCTATCAGAGTAAAGCTGGTTAATGACAATTTACAGAGATTTGTAACTTCTGATTGTTGGTTACAAACACTAGTGCACCAAGTAAGGACACAAAGACAAATTCAAGCCCATTACCAATTACCATCACCAATAAGCCTTCCACTACTGTGGCAAGCAGAAGTTGCTTATAGAATACAAAGTTAGCAATCCTTCCAGCCTCCAGCTCTGCAGCTCAGGGACTCCTCCCTGAGCCAGAAAGGATCATTTTGTTTAATGGACATGGCTGGCTATTTCTCCCATGCATTTGTCTAATTGCATTTGGAAGCTTCCTAAGTGGCCACCGTGGTTAGGGAGCTGAGCTGGGCTGAGCTCCACCAGCCCCAGCTCAGTCTCTGGAGGAAGGCAGCACCCCACAAGCCATCTCCCCAACATGCAGGGCTGGGGACATGGCTGGGACCTTCAGCTCGCTTACTGCAGGCTAAGAAGGTGCCAGAGCTGCCAGGTCTAGCACAGGAATTGCTTTGCAAGAGCAGTGTGGTGCCTGGAAAAAAAACAGTCCATGCACTGGGATTGGAAATGCTGCTCTCCAACAGTTAATCCTGCCCTCCTCACTAACTCTGCAATCCAGGGCCAGGACGGATCAGTGGACAGCCTGTTTTGTCTTCCCTTTAACAAACAGCCCAACCAAAGGTAAAAGATCAGTCGCATCCCTAGGCAAAAAAAAAATTGCCTCAGTTTTAAAAGAAAGGCATAAAACTGTGAGTATCTGTCGAATTTTTATGTTGAAAGGCTTTTCTTTGATAGGTGAAGTGTAACTAGATAAGAGGGAATAACCAGACAAATGCCTTTCCTCCCTCCTCACTGCCAGACTGTCCCCTGGCAGACTAACAGCAGCTCTGCCTGTCTGGATACCACTACTCCCACTTTTAAGGGGACAACTTGAAATGGTAGTTTTTAAAAACTCCTATTCCACTCAGATAGGAGGCAGAGGATGTAGTAGAGTCCATGTGCTCAGGGAGATGAAGGTCTCAGCCCACACTTTGGTAGATCCAAAAGCCCCAGCTCTGAGCACAGAGCACAGCACTGGGACAAGCAGGGGCTGAGCTGCTGCAGCCACAAACCCCATCCTGCTCCTCCACACCAGCCTTCCATGCCCTGGAGCTCTGTTCCAGCCCCCTTGCTTTCTCAGGCAGGGGCTTTTTGCTCCCCAGGATCCAGCTGAGCCCCTCCAGAGCAGGGCTGATGAGGAGGCACCAAGCACCCTACAGACACAGCCCTTCAGGATGAGATAAGAAAATGCTGTCTGCCTGATTAGTGCCTTCCTGCAGACCAGCATGACCCCAAGGCTCAGCCACATTTGAAAGATGTGCCTTTGGCAACAAAACACCCTTAGGGTCTGCCTAACAACCATTTTCCATGAGGAAGGAGACTCATTCCACAGGGAATCTCCTCCCCAGGAGGAAAGCAGAGGCTGGAGAGCACCTGGGTTTACCACCTGCTGCAAACAGCTGCCAAATTCATCACTCAGGAGTTTGCTTGTGATGTATTATTTAAAAATATCTAGAAAATACATTATGGATGCAGGGTCTTTTCTTTGCCAGTTCATTTTAATGTTATTGATTATTCTTTAAATCACTTATTTTGATCTTGCTCTGAAGCATTTAGTCTTTGGGCAAAGGTACCAAAAGCAGCTTCTCAATTTATGGCTGCAATTTTTGCTTCAGCAATTCATAGTCTGAACAGCCCCTGCCTTTTTTCTACACCAGTAAAAGCAATTTTTAAATGCAAAAATTCCAGGAAATTTGAATTGCTTTTAGAAATTGTCCCTTACATGTCCCATACATTGATTAATCCTTCCCTTTTTTGGAATTTGATTGTTTGATTCACCTTATGTGCAAAGCGGATGGAGGAACCTTGTCAAGCACGGGCTTTCCTTCTCTTTTGAAACATTAGAAAGTTATTTAATGGCTTATTGTATTTTCCCTTTTATTCACTAGAACACTATTGAATTTTCTAATGCTAGCACCCAAGCACTTAGAGCTGTGCACAGAAGAGCCCGTGTCCTAACCACAACTTATTTCTCCTCCTAGAAGAGAGTTTTGGCAGGTTACCCTAAAATAACAAGCTGCTTTCACCAAAGGGCCAGGTGACAAAGCAAATTAGTACCTCTGAAAGGCTGGGGCAAAACAAATGGTTATGAAAGCCAACAAAAACTTAATATACAATGCATCCAGGTTGTGCAGTTGCCCATTATAGGACTGCAGAGTGAATAGTTTAAAATAAATGATCCCTCTCTTCACATCTTTTTGGCTCTTCCAATATGTGAGGTGTTTGCAATCTTTTTCTCTCAGTCCTAAGAGTTTTAGCTCTACAAGGGCTGAAGGAAAAGGAGCTTTAAACTGAAAAGCACTCCAAGTTCACACTCCAAGAACAAGATCTGTGTTCCAAGTGCCTCTGCATTCATTTCCCATGCTGGAGAAGGCAGATATGCTCCTGCTGTGCTACTGCGAGGGTACCCTGGAGCATCTTTGCTATGCACTGAAGTTTCTCTGAAACCATTTGGAGATCTGTGCCCCAAAACTCAGCACTGAAAACACCACCTTGGGGTGCCCAAGTCACACCACCAGCTCTGGAGGCTCTGGCATTACCAGCAGCCTCTCAGCTGCTTTGCTTTGTCTGCAGCTCCTTCCCTTCCCCTGGCAGCAGGATGCTCCGGGATCAGCCTGTGCACAGCCCTGCTTTGCTGACAGCTGCACTGGGAATTTCCTCGGTTGCAGCTTTGGGCAGCTCTTTGCAGAGGTTGACAACACCAGCCAGCAGCCTCCTGCATTGCCTTCCTCAGAGCATCTCTCCCCCATCCCTGTCTTCTGCATGTCAGGGCTCAGGGTGAGCTGCCCGAACAAGCTCTGGGTTCCTTGCCGTGGTCCCACCAGGCAGTGCTGCACATCCCTGTGCACACCAGCTTCCCCCAGCTTCCCCACAGCGAGCAGCAGCAGGGCAGGAGGGTTTCCTGCATGGCAGGGGAAGGGAACTGGGGGGGTCTGAGCACAGGGAGGTGGGGCCAGCCCCTGCTCTTTCCAGCTGTAGCTCTTTGAATACCAGGCTAATAAGTAATTCCAGCAATGCTCCCTCCAAGAAATGCACCCCATCCTTGAGGTGTTCTCAGGGGGAAGGGGGCTTTATTCCTGGGAGTGCCTTTCCCCTACAGTTTTTGCTGTGTCAAGCTGAGCTGGCATAACCTAACCCAAGCAGGTAACACCACTGCACACCATGTACCATAACACACAGCTCAGAATGGTCTCTGCTAGACTGAGCCTTGATGATCCCTGCTCTGATATCCCCTCCTAGCATCCTCTCCTGACTGAGCACAAAGCTCCATGGCTCATCTGTTTTGACTGGGGAGCCAAACTGCAAGGCCAGCACTGATGCAACAGTCCTGCCATTGTCCAGACACCCATGCTCTCTCTTCCCTCTCTCCCCAAATAGCTCCTCCTTCCCACTCCCCTGCCCACACGGGGCTCTGGCCCTGCTGTTCTTTACATGTGCACCCCATCCTGCCTGTTCAATGGTTAACTCCTGGAGCTGCAGTTCTTAGAGCTGGGAGTTACCCCTGTCCTGTAGTAAATAACCAGGAGATGAGCAAAACGCTTTTAGCCATCAGCTTAAGAGAAATGCTCCTCTCTCAAGGCTGGATAAAATGTTGTCCATTTAAAAATAAAACATCAATGGATATTGTTCTAAGATTAAGAAGGTCCAGGAATCAAACTCAGCACCGGAAAAAACCCCCTATTATAGTCATTCGAAATTCCAGTTTTTGGGGCTAACACCATCTACACTGAGCATCACAGCTTTGGAACATGCCCTCATGGTCTGAAAATCAACTCCCAGCACAGGGAAGCTAAGTGGCAATTTCTACTGGTGTTGTTTTGCCAAATTTCTGACAAGAGCAGGCTCTTGCCACTGCCAAGTGTATTGCACTGCCAGCAAAATTTATTCATAGTGGTGGGGCTGAAAGGGGGCTTGAGCACCCCCCCAGCATCCCTGTGCCATGGGGTCCCTGCAGCTCCCTCAGCAGTAACCTCAGACAGCTTCTCCCAGGTACAAATCATCCCCTGACAATTCATGACCTCTCCCCAACCCCAGGATTTTGTTCCAGACCTGGGAAACAGTGAAAAGCAATCAAACAAACATTTCAGAGTCAGAAAAGGTGTCTGCAGTGGATGTAAATTTGCAGAGTTGCTGGAGCTCTTGCTTCATAAGAAGCAAGCTCACTCATCTTAAGCTGATTCACTCTCCCACTCCTATCCCTGATAATCTATAGCTCTTGCCTCTCCAAGCCTCCAGAGAAAAGAATTAGACAAGACTTCAGATTTGTCCCTAGAGATAATCTCCAGGAACGTTTTTTTAATCCCTAGAGCACTTTGCAAAACAGCATGAGTGTTGTACTGCAATTACATTGGAGGCACTGGAATGAGAGGGTGAGGAGGTTTGGGTTCTTGGGAAAGTTCAAATATCATTTCAGGATTGTGCATAGGGTATTAGGGCAGCTCTGGTGAAGCCAGTGCACTCCCAGAGCACTGCCACAACACAACACAGGAACACTTTCAGTCCCAGGGCAGAACAGACTGCAGCCAGGGCTCTGCTGCAGTGAGTTCAACATCTCTCTGCCAGGGGGAAGTGTTGTTGTCTACTACAGGCTGTTCCTGGAGATACACCAACCCCTTTCCACAGCACCATGCAGTGGGGACACACTTCTACCAGCCCACAGAGTGTCCCTGGCTTCTGTGCAAGAGGCAAAACCTGACCTGAGTGACAGGGAAGAGCCACCCCCACCCCAGTAAAAATCTTTGCCAGCTAAATTGTTGTGTGTTCATCTCCTTTGTATCCCAGTGCCTGCTTCCCAACAGCAGCTGCCCTGGGAAGCCTCCCAGCAGTGGGGCAGTGCAGGCACTGTGTTCCACTGGCATGCCTGTGCACAGGCCAGGGCACTGCTTGAATCATGGGTCAGTGGGAGCTGCAGGGATCCTCTGCCTCTGGGAAAATATATCCAGGCTAAAAGCAACTTCAAAAAACCACATGTTTAACCTGAACTCTTATCTTTTATCCCTTTAAATATCCAAGCGGCCACTTTAGCAAGCCTGAAGCCTGGACTCCAGCTACATTTATTTCCCTCTTTCATCCCAGCTGCAGCTCCTCAGAATTTATCTCTATGGTTAACTTCCCCTTTCATAATATTAGCACAGTTGAAGCACTTGCTTTCCTGTTGCAGGCAGTGATTATATAGCAAATTAACCACAAGCTGTTCAGTCCAAGTCCAGCAGTTGGAAAGATGCTGCTCTGAGTAATGGTTTGTGTAGTTGATGCTTTCATCTGTAATTTGCATTTGTAATAAATGCAGGAATAAAAAATGGGGGCCATATTTTAAAGAATAGCCTGGTATGGCAGGGGCAGGCAGGCGAGCTAATGGGGAGGGAGAACTCTCAGGGGTTTGAGGGCTGCATCCCAGGGCACCACATCCTCCTGCACAGGGAGGGGAAACACACACAGGCTTCCCCTGCACGCATCACGGGCTGCCTGCCCAGGCAGATTTTACACAAGGAGAAGGGGCACAAGAAATGACAGCAGAAGTGCTTGCACTAACCCTGGCACTCGGCACCCCCAGTGTGTGGGACTGGGAGCCCAGCTGACATCTTGCATGGCCTGTGGCCTCCCTGCTCATGGTGGGGGTCCAAAATCCCCTCTGCAAGAGCCGTGCAGGCTGTGTCTGTCCTGCTGAGCAGCAGGGGAACACCTGAGCCAGCTTTGCCAAGCTCCAGCCTGTGGAAAGAGGATGAAGCTTAGCTGGGACGAGCTGACCCCGCCAAGGAACAAAACCCCCAAGCTGCAGGTTAGTCTCTGCATTGCCCTGACAAGGTTGCCCAGCAGAGCTGCCACCTCAGCACACACCCAGGGACTTTTAACCAGAGACCAAGCTGAGTATAAAGCTAAAACACTGTGGGTAGGTGGTGATGCCTGGAAACAGGAATGCAGCACCAGTGTCCTGGCAAAGGGGCAGTCCTGGGAGGAGGAGAGAATCTCCAGAGTGCCTTGCTGAGCCACCAAGGTGCCACATCACTTGTGATGCCCTGGGAAGGCGTTTGGAGGAGGAAGGCTCTTCTGTGACAGCACTGATCCTGTCTTTGCCCCCTGCCTGCCTCCTCAGTTACAGTTTATTATTCCTTTAATCCAAATTTCTCAAGTGTAAACCAGGTCACAGTTCCTGTCCAGCCCTGAGAAGCTCACCAGGACATGAATAAACACCTGTGCTAGTGATTCCTGCCATCACAGCAGCCACACAGCCTCAGGCAGCCCCATCCCCCGCATCTCTCCCTCCCAGAGCTCTAGAGAACCTCTGTCCTCTCCCGGGTTACCCCAAACATCGGGGCTCCGCCTGCACCCCTGGCTTGGTGCTCTCTGTCTGTATTTACCTGCCCCAGGGAACTGTGCTCTGCCAGCTGGGAAGGGGTCCCTGTGAGGTGACAGTGGTCACAGCATCACACCTACACCTCCTGGGAGATGCTCCTGTTTCTCTCACTCCTAAATCCCAGGTTTTGTGACACAGACCCACGGTCCCTGGAGACAGAGAGAGCAGCAGGCAGCAGATTGCATCCTCCTCCTCCTCCCCATGGACAGCAGCAGACAGGCAGCCACAAGCAGCTTCCCCAGGCTGCAGGTGTGCCCAGCCCACGCAGGTGAACCCACACAGCCCTGGGGCTGCTGCAGGGGACTCTTCCCACTGCTCAGGACATGCCACTCCTGCTCATTTGCTGAGGTGGCCCAAGGGAAGCAGCTCTGCTTCCTAGAGAGGACACCAGAGTGCAGGCAAGGTGGCTGCCTGAGACTTGTTCCACAAAGAAGCTCTATGTTTAATTAAATAAGAAAGACAGACCAGAAGAGCCAGTTCCTTAAAAGGATTTGGTAATATAATTGTTTGCTACAATTAGGAACCAACTGAAAAGGCTCCTTGCTAGCACTTTGGAGAAGCCCATCATTTGAAAGTTCATTTGTCTAATGCCAGGGATCAGTGTTATCTTTGCTTCTGTGCAGCAAGGAGCACATTTTTCAGCACTGTACTGTAGTTACTACATAAAAATCACACACACATGCTGTGGAGCTACTGGAAACATATATCAGCCTTCCCAGATGGGCAACCCCAGAGCCAGGACTTCAGCCTCCCTTGTATAACAAAATTCTCTTCTTACAGTGATGCTGAAGTCCAGCCAGCACTGGCACATGCTCTGCCCTGTCCACACACCCAGCTGCAACAGGGCACTTTGCAATGCTGAAATAGCTCATCTTTCTGACCCCCTCCATAGCCAAACACACTAATCCCCAGGTTCAAAGGGTCCTACAGCTTTTAAAGACTTTAATCTGAGTTGATATGAACTGAGTTGGGACAGGCAGAGCCCTCCAGCTGCAAGAAATCAAAAGCAAAGCAGGGATTTGTGAGCAGGTAGGAGCCACAGCCTCCTGTGCTGGGAAACAAGGGCTCTTCACTTTTCAGTTCTCCAGAAAACTATCCCAGATAACAACACTCCTTCCTCCTGCTCTGCAGCTTTGAGAGGCCTCGTGCTGGGGAGCTCCTGCTTTGCCTGTGGCCTCAACAAGTCAGAGGGCCCTAACTAGCAAGGACAGGAGGGACATGGGAAGGGAAATGTCCTGAGAGGCCTCTGGGAGCACCCCTAAAAGAATAAAGGTAAGAGATAGATGAACAGCATATGCACAGGAGGGAAGTTACACACATTGCACAGAGGGGAGAGGGGGAAAAAGAAGATTGAATCTTCCTGGAGACCAGCGAGATTCTATAAACATAATCAAAATGTAATAGAAACTTTTTGGCAATGCTGTTAGAAGGAGAAAGCATCAATCTTCATGGAACTCCACTCAACAGGCTTTCTCCAGCTAATCAATCACGGTCAAGACATGGGCCGTCCCATCTGTCTGTGCAAGGGACCAGGAGGAGATTGCTAAGTGCCTGGGCTGGAGCTACCAGCTCAGTACCAGGCAATTCATCATGCAGGAAGGGAGGGGGGAGAAGGCAGAGAAGGAAAATAATGTATAACACTAATAAAGTTTCTCCCCCCTCCTTCATTCCCAACCAATTTTTAGTGAAGGAGCCCAATCCGGAGGGGTTGGCAGTGGGGAGGTGGGAAGGGAGAGATGCACTGGGGAGGACTCTGGGTACAGGATGCACTCCAGTGAACAGAGACAAAGCCATCATCGGCACAGCAGCCCCTGGGCACAGCCCACACTGCCACCCTGGCTGCTGGCACCTGCACAGGAGCTGCTCTGCACCCAGCAGGGCTGGTATCCCCTGCCCCGGGACACAGGGACAACAGGGCTGGGGACATGCACAGGAGAGCCCAGGACAGCCTGACCAGGTGCTGCTGGGAGAAGATGCCAAGGCTCTGCATGCAGACAGTGTTTATTTTCCCTTAAATGCTGCCAGAGCATTTGTGGGGGGACCTGAAAACAGAATAAAGAGGAGTTGAAGGACTTGCAGCCTGTCCCACCTGCAGCAGGGAGGTTTTCATGCCATAACTCATCAGGTACACAGGGTGGGCAATGACACTGCCCACAAGAGTCCTGCACTTCCCTCAGATCCTGCTGGCTTGGAGCTGTTGTCCCAGTCCTCCTGTGCCCCAGTTCCTTCTTCCCCAGCTGCTCACGCCCCTGTCCAGGGGATGCTGGCAGCCAGGAGCCCATGCCTTACAGCAAGGACCCCAATCCACGTGTGCATGAACAGCTACCACCTCCTCTGCTGCACCTCCCCTTCCTATCCACCCCCCTCCTTTCAAACCTTGAAGGTTTCTCCCTTCCACCAGATTTTTTGAAGACAAAAAGCATGTGGCAGCATCCTTTGCCAGAGCCAGTGCTTTAATGTACCACTGAGAGATCCATATACAACCCAGGTTTGAAATATTCTGGGCTATTCTTCTCATCAGACCTCGAAGGACTTGACAAAACTCCCCTCACATTTACAAACAAGCAGAAGACCACCACAGGCTTTCCTTCAAAGACTCCTTTGACGTCACTGCAGACTCAAGCTCAGCTCTCTGCCATTTCCAGTCCTTACTCTAACACTTGAATTGCCCTGGTATGCACCTAAACACAATACTGATTTCTGTATAAAGGACTTTTTCTTCCTCATTTTTATTGCACAAATATTCTTACCGCTAACATTTTGGCCAACTTTTGCAGAAATTCTTCCATATTCAGCACCAGGTGAATGAGGAACCAGCAAAATGTGCTCCCATCAACTTCTTAGAATAAAAGGTAATTTGAAATAGAAAACCAATATAAATTTATGTCCTAAACATCTTTTTTCCTTGCTCTAAATTTAATCTAGTGAATTGCCTGGGCTCTACAGGTGAAATTCAAAGAGTAACAATAAGTAGATGAGAGATAATTTTTTCAGGATATTTATTCTTCCAGAGCTGTGATGACCCCACACCAAAATTCTTCCCTTCCTTCATGGATAAAAATAAATGCCACATAAGCATGGAACAACACAAGATTTTAACCTCTACTGTAAGTGTAAATATAGTAACAAATTACGTATAACTACCTATTAATAATGTTGACACTCTGAAAGTGAAGTTCCTTCATGTTTAACTCTTACAGGCTGCTCTCTGACTAGTGGCAGGAAGACTTAGTTTAACCGTCATAATGGATTTCCTTCTGGTGACATTCCCAGCAAGTGACACTATTTGTCCTCTTCTGCCAAAGGTCACTTCTCCCCTTTTCAGTCCCCTACAATAAAAATGCCAGGCGAAACATTTCTTAGGGTTTACTACCATGAGAAGACAGTGCAAAACTCTGCTCAGGCTACAGACACAGTAACAGAGAAATTATAAACAGCTCAAAAACTTGAAGTTGCTTAAAATTTACCGATCCATCAGGTATTGGGAGCTTAAAGCACTAACACATGGTTTGTAGCCACCTCACCTACTCCTAGGTGTGCTTTTAAGCACAGATAATCACTTATTCCCTAAGTCTTAAGGTGTTTGTAACCAGAGGTAGTAATTTATTAACCCTGTATTACCACAGCTTGAGCACAAGGCACAGCTCAGCAAAAGCCAAGCTGGGGAGCCACCAGCCCATGAAGGAGGTCCACTACTCTTGACTGAATTCAGGTCACATTCCCCCCAGGTTCTTACAGGAAATTTTAGAAGAGCTGCCACCATCAAGTTCAGCACAAACACAAGGCAGGGATCATTGCCTGAGCCCTCTCAGAGGGTACACAAGCTCAGAGACTTCCTTCCCTCACTCCAAAACCCAGGCACAAGTCTCTGGGAAAGCAATCAGCCAGCACGGCCATAGCTCTGCTAAATATCCTCGCCTTTTCCTGCTCTCAGACAAGAGGAGGCACCTCATTCCAAAGAAACCAGAGGGGACACACAGCCCTCAGACCCCCTCAGCCTTGCAGAGAGCAGCATCCCCCAAACACTTGGCTCTCCTGAAGATCTGTCCTTCCTCCAGCTGCTTCTCGAGACAAACCAGCTCCTCCTGCTCCATGAACTCCTTTAACACCATCCCTGTCCTCTGTTCACCTGGAAGGGGCGGGAAACCTCCTGGGAGAACTGGGAGCAGCTGATGGGGGGTGTTGGGGTGTCTGCAGGAGCTCTGCCCACCCCAGGTGAGCACAATTCCAGCCTGGCATGGCCAGTTTAGGTGGCAGCATTAAGGACAGGTTTCCTGCACAAAAACTCTTCTTTAGTTGATATGCCCTTATTCTCAAACCATAACCTCCCTCCCTAATTGCCATGAATGTAAATGACCTCTGGTGTAAGGTTTATTGTAATGATAATTGAGCTGTGGGTTTTTAATAACAACCTCCTGGATTTTCCACTTGATTTCCTGATTTGCTTTATATTTCCAGGAGCACTTATAAGGGTCTGAGACTTCACCAGGCTATTTAGATGAAGTCTGACCATGACCTTCTCTGGTTCTTCAGGCCAGAGTGTTTTAAATTGTTAGATGCATCCAAGCTTTTGGGTTTTCAAGGGGTCTTAGAGATTTTGGCTATGTAACATGACTTCCACATACTTGCTGTGGGATGGGGATAGCTGAATCCCATTGTCAAACGCTTTTTTGGCATTTTACTTTTCATCTCAACCTGGGCAGCTAAAGTGCAGATCTCATCCTGGTGGGAGGAGGGAATGCATCCAAACAGTGACGTGAAGTACCAGGGAAGGAGCTCAGGATTGAGAGTCAGGCAACTTCTTGCCTCAAAGAAAGCTGGGAGAAGAAAATACATTCTGTAAACTGCTGGAAGAACTTAAGCAGTCAAAGCAGTGGAGAGAGAGTGGATCTCCAGGCAGTGTGGACTTGGGTTCAGAAGGAAATTTCAAGGCAAGAGAGGGAGATTCACTGTTCAGCCCTGCCCAAGCCATACCCATGCAGAGACATGAAGGTGAAAATTTGTCTTCTTCTTCAAGAACATAAACCTCAAACAAAATCCCATCTTGTTTAAAGATTATTCAGTTTAAGTGGGAGGTTGTGTTTTTACGTTATTGCTAATAAAGCACACCAATAATTAATAAATGTTAACTAGTCCACACGGTTTTCCTCTTTTCACATGTTTATTTTTGTGTTATAAATGACATCCATTTCCCCCAACTCACTAAACTGGTGGATGAGGAAAAGAATCCAAAAGAAGAGCCATAATCCTCAAGGGGAAGAGCAAGCTGTTGTTCCAATCAAGATGTATCCTGACAAGTCAAGTTGTTGAAACCCATTAATTAGCACTTTTGGAAACAGTTGCAAAGTTAATTATTCTTCTCTGAGATGAAAGAAAGCTAATTTCTGGCATTTGCTTTGACAGTGACACGTGCTAACATTTTTAGAGCTGACATCCCTCAAGATAAATGATGCTCTGAAGTGTGCGTGCAAACATTTTGACTGGGAGCTACCGTGGTGAGCTGACGGCACTGGCACCTCTTACTGCAAATATTTTGCATCTGTTGGGATTGTGATCAAAGTTTGGAGGCTGAGAGGAGGGTGGGAAAACTTTTTCAGCTTCAGGGAGGGTGTGGGTGACTGGCTTTGGATGGGAGGCAGTAACATTGTGCAGGCAACACAATCTATTCTATTTAGATAACTCCAGTAGGGAATGTAAACCTTACTAGCTAATTACTGACAAAAAGAAATCCATTTTTATACCATTGGAATTGCCCTGCTGAAGGATCATCTTCTTTTCATGGGCTGGCAGCAGCAGGTGAAACAGAAGGTCTCAAAAATGAAGTTCTCTCTTGGTGTCAGTATCAGCACATGTGTATTTGAAAAGGCAAGATTTGGGATGAGAAAACTCAGTAAAACTCTTCTGCCAAACCCCAATGTCTTCACTGGGAAGAACGTTGGTGTGGTTTGGGATTTAGTCTCAAAATTTTGCAATTTTGGAAGCTGCCTTGATCACATCCTACATGTACAAGGGCAGTGAGGGGAAGGGTTTATCAGTAAATACAAGTTATTTAGGCCTCCTACTTATAATGCATGTCGATCCAGGATTGCACCACTCCAATAAAATTCAAGTATATGCCTGAAACCTTGCCTTCCTCTTGCAATGTTTAGGGTGTTTCAGATCCTCCTTTTTTCACTTCAGGCCTTTGCATCACTGGCATGACTCCATGATGGATCCAGGTTGAATTCTAGGACCCTGGTTCATCAGTTTCTGTCCTCATCTCTGAGAGTCTGAAGGGTCAGTGGCAGATGAGTGTCTGAAACACAGGGGCTGCTTTACACAGAAGCTGCACTGCCAGGAGAACAAATCACCACAGCTGCTCTTTGGAGAATCCCAGGCTGACAAGCAGGACAGCTGAGTGTCTGATCTGAGAAGACCAAAATCTTGCTGGTGGGTTCCAGAAGACCCTGCTCCTCTGAGCCATGCCTGGGTTGGGCTGGCAGGGGAGGATGCTCTCTGTTCCATCCCCTCTAGTGTGCCCAGCTCAAAGCACTTCAGAGCAATTTTCCTCTAGCAGACAACCCTTAATAAATTGTCAGCCACTGGTATCATCTGGGGGCCAAACCACCACTTCAGCAACCTGTTGCTCCTTTGATAAAATTCTTCAGAAATAAGAAGTGCAGGCAGGTACATGAAGAGAGGAAACTGGTGGTTGAAGAAAAAAACTCATTTGCTTTTCAGTCAGCATGTGGGGGTAAAAAAACCGAGCTCAGAAGGTGATCTAAAGGACTCCTCTAAAGTCGGTATGAGATTCACACACAGCAGGGCAATCAGGAATGTGGAAACACTGGGTTCAGAGGGCTCCATCCAACGTGGGAGTCAAACACCACCTTTTCCTTCAGGGAGCCAAAAAATGACATGTGCTAGCGAGTCCTTGCAGACAGGCTCGCCGTGCTGAGGCTGTTCCGTAAGGACAGGTTGGAACAAAATATAAAATAAAGAAATGAAATGAAGAGTTTTCCTGGGAGCAGCTCTGTGCGTTGTGAGGAGCAGGGAGGTGGCAGTCCTGAGCTGAGGCTCGTCCTCTGGCACATCCACACGCTGCTCTTTGCATATTCCTCTGTCGTACAGAACACTGACTGCTGCACAAATTGCAGGGATTATTTTCTCTGAACTGCTAATGGATTTAGAGACTGTAACCGGGGTGGTGATTCAGTGCCCGAGGGGAAGGGACCTGCATGGGAGATGAACTTTTTTTCTGTGGGCACACAGAGTTATGGCAGGAATACAGGTAAAAGGGGAGATCACTTAGCAGTTCCACACTTTTCTGTGCTGTGGAAGGTTTAAGAGCTTTGGAGCATTTTTCAGTCAATGTAAGCAAGGAGAATTTTTTAAATTTATCAATTAATCAACCATATTCTGTCTCCTTTTGCAACATTTGTGATAATACCAGGGTTCACTCAACAGCTGTAGAAAAGATTTCACTCTATACAGCACAGAAAAATCAAAGATTAAAACAATTTGCTAATTATGGCTGGTGCTGTGCTGAGTTATGCCCTGAAATTATAATTTTTAAACCCCCTGTTTGATAATTTGCCCCATTTATTTAAGTATGGTTTCAATCAGGATATTTATCAGCCTTGCATTAAGACATTAGTGGTTGATTTATTTAGCAATGCATATATATATTTACATTTTAGCTTCCAAGTGAGTCATTCTTCTGACTTTGCTGTCAAAGGTTAAACTGTTTGATCCGTCCTGGGGCAGACACAAAATGTGGAATAAACATGTACAGGGAAAGTGCAGGCCATGAAAGGCAGGATTAACTCTGTGTTTACACCCCTAGCAGGCAATACTCATTCCGTGTTGCAAAACCAGTCTGTACAGTAACACAATTTTTGTACCCCCAGATAAGCAAATTACGTATTGTAATTCTTGTAGCAGAGTGAGGAAAGAAAATACATGTGAAATTTGAGTGGAAAACCAAAGGTAGGAGAAGGAAATAGTGATTGGAAACCCTTGGGAATGTGGAGTCAGGTCCAGAATATAGAAAGAAAATAAACCCACTTTCAGATATATTATGACTATTTATTTTCTCAGGCCTCTGAAGTCCATGTCCCAGTGTGTGGAGAGCATTCTTGGGATTTCTTCACACGTTTTGGGCTGTGAGGAGCTGTGCTGGGCCAGCAGCAGCGAGTGCTGACAGGCAGCACGTGTTCAGCTGCCTCCATCCCCACCAGGATGCTGCAGCACCTGGGAACTGCCAGCATGGAGATGTCTCCTGCCCACACCAGCACATTCCAACCTGCTCTGCAGCTCCTTGTCCACTCCCCAGGTAAGATGCAACAGGAACTTTGTTTCAAAGAGGACAGAGCCCATTTAAGATTCCCTATTGAAGAGGGGCAGCTGGAGGGGGACAAATACCTGAGGGCAATGTGGGGAGGTGGCTCCATGGATCCCTGCTCACTCAGGGATCTTCCTCTCTCCTCGACTGACAAAACAGTGAGGGCAGGCACCCAAGGACCACATGGACATTGCAACACCGTGTTCCCATCATTTTCTCCTCCCTTTGGTGCTGTCCTGGATGTGTCTGTGTGTTTCTGGGGGGATATCAGAGGGCAAAGGCAGGAGTCAAAGTGCTGAGGGTCAGCTCTGCTGAACAGCTTGAAGCCAGCCCAGATGAACTTGATGATCTTAGAGTTCTTTTCCAACCTTCATGATTCTGTGATAGCTCTACTGTCCCCAAATCTTAGCTTGGTGACAAACTGGCTCCTACAGATTTTGGCTGCAAACTAGAGGTTTGGGGAAGTGGAAATTGAACTGGAGCTCTGCAGGCAGGAACAGAGACTCCCGAGCTCCTGCCTGGCACTGCTGTACCATGATGATAATGGTTCCCCTTGGGAATACATCAAGGTCTATTTATCAGTGTTTGCTGAGCACTTTGGGATCCTTGAACAAGGTGTTCTGAGGCTTGTGATTAATGGCCTTCCTCACACTGGGATGTGGTCTCCAGCACATTGCTATTCTGAAGTTCTAGAAATAAACCTCAATATTCTGTTAATTTGGAATATAGTTTTTACTTTATATATGCATGTAATTCTCAATATACTTGCAGTAATTAACTATTAGCTAACGTGTATATCTTTTTTCTCTCCAATTTATTTCTAATTAACATAGATAAAGGATTGTATTCCTTATTAGTGCAGCTGGTTACTTATTTCTACTTGTATAATTACAGTCATGTCCTGGCTTTGATCTGGATCCTGCTCTGCTGGATAAAAGGTAAAGAGGTAAAGCACAGAGAAACACAAGTCCCTCTCGTTGATCTGTGACAGAACTCAGCTCTTTGGAGTGATAGTTTTTCTGTTAAAATCACCTTAAAATCACCTTATTGGGGTGTGTGTGACTGAGCAGAACCTTACTGCAGAATCCCAGAATGGTTTGGGTTGGGAGGGACCTTAAAGCTCATCTGGTTCTAATTCCTTGCCATGGACAGGGACACCCTCCACCAGCCCAGACATGGTGAGTGCAGCCCATCCTCTCTGGTTGCTGGGGATGTTGAAACCAGCCTATATGTGCCAAGAAAATGAGGATTCCTTGGGCCTGGCCCCTCCAGGTGTTTATCAGCCCATCTGGGCAGGTACAAGGATCAACTCTTGCCCAGAAGGGATTGCAAATTATTTTCTTTGGAAGGCTCTTTCAATCCCTTGAGGAGCCCAGTCACTCCTCCATGTTGGGGCATGACCCAGCTGCAGGGATGAGCTCTAGGTGCTGATGGGGCAGCCAGGCATGGAGGATAAATTTTTTCCACATCCTGCTCCCTCCCTCAGATCCACAGGGAGGAGTGAGGGGCGAGCAGCCACAATTGGCAGCGGATGGAAAAATTACCCAAGAAATCTAGAGGGGCTGCATGCATGGTACTGGGCTGGCAACCTGATAGTAGCATCAACAGGGACTGATTTCATCAGACACAATGGATACACCGAGGTGTAAATCAGGAATAACCTCACCAGCATGAAGGGGAAATCAGTACTGGCCAACACTGGGATTGATCACTGAGTGATGGGCATCCCTGGCTTTTGGCCCTCTCTTTAAAGATCATTTTGCATTATATTGCAACTCCTTTCACAAGGGAAAAAAGAAAAGGCCTCCCTGATTTTCTTGAAGGGGCTCAGAGATAAAGACTGATCACATTACGCAGTAATTGGACCTTCATATCTGTAATTGCATTGATTTCTCCTAAGTTTCAGGCATTGACTCTGGTGAGTGAGAGAGCATTGCAGCAGGGCACGGCTGCCAAGAATCCTCCTGCATTTGGGAGGTGTCAGGCTGGGAGGCTCACCACAGTTTGGTAACTGGCATTGCAAATTGCTTTATGAACAGTTTAATGCATTTAAGAAGGTAATAATTTCAGATCCTACCACACAATTTGTTGCAGTGGTGCAGAAACATATCTAAAAACTTCAAGGGTGAAGTGAGGCAGGGGAAGGAAGGGAAAGAAAAAAGGAAAGCAGGGGGAGGGAGGCATTGCAAGGGGGTGGAAAACCTAATTGTTTTAATCATGCTTGATATTACACTGTGAAATTATAATTAACTTAAGAAGTCAGTCAAAACCAGTTAGTAACTGTAGTGCAACGTGGCTGATTTGAAGTGCTACATGGAGGGGAGAAGAGCTGGCTGCAGCAAAGCTGCTGGGCTTGACCCTTGCCAGCTGCAGCAGTGCAAGGGCCCCCCAGGCAGCTCTGCAGAGGCTCTGTGCAAGCAGGGACCAGCACACACAGCATCAGCAAGGCTGGTAGCACCAGTGCTTAGTCCCTCCAACACTGCTGGTGGTGCATTGGGAAGTCCTCTGCAAAGGAGGATCAACAGCGAGCTTCCCAGCACATGGATAGGAGAAACTGAGGCAGTGAGAGAGAAAATGATCGATGACATGTCAGCAGACCACTTCCAGAGCCAGGGAGAGAGAGGGCAGCTGGCAGGAGGAAGGATCAGGCCTGACTTTCAGCCTGTGCTGATATGGTACTTAAGCAGGAGCCTCTGGAGAGTACTCAGTTTGTTCTTTAAACATCCCTTTTCTTTTGCTCAATGGAGGATAAATCTTTTCCAGTGACTGTTGCAGCCAGAAGAAATGCAGCCCTTAAAATTATTTGCACATATGGGAAAATCTCAATCTTCTTCAGCCACAGAGCTTTATTAAAATATCTGTAAGTACAGGTAAGTGGAAACAGAGTCAGAGCTGTGCAGCCTCCCTTGCCTGTGTACTATGTATGTATAGGTGTAACAAGGGTTAATGAGTGGGATAACAAGGTATTAATATCCCAAAATACATATATAGATGTGGACAGTGCTGAACCCTAAGGGAGGCTGATAGTGATAAGGGCAGTGACACTGCAACCAGCTACAAGGACTGTAGCAGAAATATTTGTCACTGGGAAGATGCACCCCAGGCAGATCAGTGTGTGTGTGCCAGACACTGCTGTCACTGCCTGCTGTACATTGTGACATTTACAGTCTGCAGGATATATTGGGAGCACTGGGTGGTGGCTGGATATCAGCATGGACAGAAAAACAGGAGAGAGAGTGGAGTGTGGGAACAGGTCTGAAACCTCTTCTTGGGAGATGTGCATTGAATGCCTGCCTTGATTTGTGGGGAGCTTTTACCACGTAGTGCTGTGGAGGAGGAGAGATGTTCTGAAATGGGAGCAGCACTGCAAGTTTTGGGTATTTCCTGCAGCCAGGCTGGGTGAAGCACAGGGAGCTGGGTGTGCTGAGTGTCCCCATCCCCTCAGACTCTGGGCTTTGGTCAGGGACAGGCATCAGAGCAGCACAGCTGGGGACAGGACAGGGTCCTGCCAGCAAACTTCCAGGGAGGGGATGAGGAGCTTGTGACCATAACATGTGCAAATATGGCACCAACACCAGCTCATGGTGCCCTGGGTGGGTGTTCAGATCAATTTTCTGCATGTTGGACTTCAATGCCTCTCCTGGAGGTGCAGCTCTGAGGGTCTTACTGACCGGCCAGGCTGGGCTTAGCTGGCCTGGTCCTCACCAGGCACCCTAAACCATTTCGAATTTAAACTTTCCACTCATCTCAAACCCTAGAATAGACAATTTCTTCACAGGATTTTCTTGGTACCAGCTCTGCTCCCATCCCATCCTTTATGATCAGTGTACATGGTTTAGGGCTCCATGACCACTGCAGTCATGGGACCAGCCCCAGCAGACAAGTCCTGCAGCAGGGCTGGGAGACTGACAAAACCAGGCAATTTTGGATGAAGCAGGGGCAATTCCATGGCCAAAGCACCTGGCCCTGATTTTACCAGCCATGGCTCCTTCTCTGTGGCACCCATGGGGTAAAAGCCCTCGCTGACAGGTGAGGAAGGGTCTTCAGTCTTCAAACTGTGTTAAGAGCTGGGAAAGTTCTATTTCCCTAGAGCATCTACAGCACATTTTGGCCTTGCTGCTCAACTGCTGGAGAGGGGTGGAGTGGATTGTTTTATGTTAAGTGTTAATTTTCGCCTTTGAAAAATATTACAAATTTTAGCTAATCTCTTAATTTAGGAAATATAAACAATTGGAAACTTCCTTGAAAGACATCTGTCTGTCCACCTCCATCCTACAATTGCTTTGGTTAGGAGCTGCTGGTAGAACGACCTGGCTGAAATCAAAAGCCCTAAAAACACTAAAAGGGTTTCTTCCTCACCCTGTCTTTTTTTTTTTTTTTTTTTTTAATTTTATTCACCATCAGTATTTCTGTGACAACTCAGCCCCAGCAGCCCCAGGGGACAGGACAGAGAGACGAGGAGTGGAAGTGCCCTTTGACTAAGCGGGCATTAAATGTTGGCTAACAACCGAGAGACACCGTGAGACTGGAGAGGGGGGAAAGTTAAAAAGAAAGAAAGAAGAGCTTTTCAATATGAGCATTCATGTAGTTTTGACAGGAGCAATTTATCATGGCTATGAAAGGCGGCTCTGCCTCCAGCGCTGAAAGACAGCCTGGTTAAACTTTTACCTGCCCCTCTGAAAAGGGAGCAGCGCACAGCCGGGAGGGGACTGCTCCCTGCTCCGGTGATGCATCTTTCCATGGGGCTGGGGGAGGGAAGGGACGTGGTTCCCAAACAGCTTGTGCCCATCTGTTCTGCACAGAAAGAAGGCCTGACAAGGCAGGGGGAGGGAGCGTGTGAGCCAGCAGGCTGGGGGCTCCCGGATTGATAACAGCGATGGGGCGGTGGGATGGGAGCAGGGCTGGGAGCTGCCCCCCAGGAGAGGCTGGAAATTAGCACTGGGGATCTCACCACCCACCCTTAGCTGCTGCTTTCACGCTGGAAGTGTGAAAGTCCGTGGAGCAATGCTCCTGAGCTGGACACAGAGGTGACTTGACATTCTGGGGTGTGCACGGAGGGTGGGCAGCAGTGGATATGGAAAGAAGTGGAAAATGCAGTGCTGGGGTGCAGGACACAGCAAGAGCTGGTGTTGGCATCCCTATAAGTTGTTTGGGAGAAACAGAAGAGATTATGATAAGGGAAAAAAAACCCATGAAAATATCCCCAGCAACATTCAGCTGAGATATTACTCTTTTGTCCCAATTTGTTATGGGGAAAGGTGCTGGTTCTGCACCAGCTCATGGCAGGCAGGAGCCAGGCTGGCCAGGACCCTGTGTACAGGTTGTTTTTTGCCATACTCCTGAGTGGATTGACAATTCCCTGAAGAAATAATTTTCTGCTGAGAATAATGATCTATCTAAATTAAAGCATTTCACCACAAAGAGTGGATTTCATTGAAATTTTCAATGGAGTAGTTAACAGCTTCGACAGCTATGCTTTTTCCCCAATAACTAGCTGGTATTAGGCTAAATTGTACTGTATTTTCAATATTTTGCAAGATAAAATTATGCTATTTAAGTGGCTGTATTTTACATTGTGTGAAAGAACCAAACCAATATCATAATAAAACCTTTTCTTCCCATCAAAAACTTCAGAATTTCCCATTTCTCCCCTCCCTTGATGAAGATAGGATGATATTTTGAAATCTCAGATGAGCAACCACATCTGACATTCCCTGCCTGTGCATCCATCAGCACTTGTCCCTGTTGAAGCACGAGTGGGACAATTTGTATTATTAAAAAGAGGAATGTGCTAAAATATTTCCCACGTTTCAGAACAAAATCCAGCAGTGCTGTTTCACCCGAACAAAATCCAGCCACCCTTGTTTGACAGCTAAACAATTCCCTGAGTGTGACACGGCACACTGAGCTGCAAGGGATGTGCAGTCACATGCCAAAGGGCTGAACTCACCTATCTCCAACCATTTCAAATTTGAGCTTCTTTTTTAAGCCAACAATCTGATTTCTCTCTGGACATAAGAGAGGGAAAGAGGGAGATACAACTGCAAGAGAGACTTTCTTCCCCTCTGCTACACCAGGTGTAAGTCATGGCTGAAGTTAGCTGAGAATTAAATTAATTTTATTTCTTACCCTCTCTATGTTTAAGTCCTGTCCAAAAGCTGTTGATCACTTTGGGACAGCTCAGAGAAGCAAAGGTTGTACTGAGGACTATTCTGAGAGCCCTCACACCACGCACAGTGACCGTGCAGAACGGGAAGCAGAAGGGGCATTAAATGTACAAATATTCCCACCAGGCCTCTCATGTCATTAATTGGTGATCTTCCGACTCTGAAATAACATTTTTTCCCCCCTCACATTTCTTATTTCATTATCCCCAGTTCAATACACATCAGTGCAGGATGAGGCAAACTAGTTAGATAGATCAGGAATTATTTAAATTAGGGAGAGATGTATGGGTAGTTAAATACTCGGTCTTCTATTCTACCCTAATTACGTATCAAATTACACTCAAATTATACCCAAAAATAGATGTAGGGAGGTAGTCCTGAAATCTCCAGGAGATATCAATGGGAGAAAGGTGAAATGAAACAGGTGTTGCAAGTAGATCTGAACTAATGCAATATGAAAACCGTGCAGGACCATCATTTTCCATTGTGTCGTGTTATTACCAACATTTGCTTAAAATTTCTTTGCAAACAAGACCTGGTAACGAATGAGTGTTCTCTGGGCCTGGAGGAAGCAGTTTATTTTACTAATGCAAGAGAATTTTGCTCTTGATTTTAATGCTGTTGTGATTCTCATTTGTCTTTGTGACAACAAGAGTGTTCCGGTAATGGAGCAGGTTTGTCACACTGTCCAGCCACTGGGGAGGTGCTGGGGTGGTGCCTCTTGAACTGGAAAGAGCTCAGGCTACTTCCATGGAAGTTAATGTTGCTTTCATGGCAATGCTGTAAATCTGCACTCTCCCTGGCACATTACATTGCTTAAGCTAAGCTGTTGCTATGCCCATGTCCTGATTCACTTGGTAAAATGATTTTCATACACTTAAACTGCTTCCTAGAGGATTGCAAAACTAACTGAGCTCTGAAAAGTATTGCCAGCCTGGAATTTCTTCTCTGAAATGCTCTTTAGGTGGTGGACAAAAGCAGGAGGTCTGCACAGCAGCACAGTGCCAGTTTGGTTTGGGGAGTTTCCAGAGCCCATGGCCATACCCCTGCTCCCCAGAAGGGCTGAGTGTCCTCAGTTCTCTGGGAAAGGACAGGACTGTGCTCCTGCACACCAGCCAAAGATGTCACTGCAGCCAGCAGTTGTACCTGGCCCATGTCCTGGCTCTTTACCTGCAGGCTGACTTCAGGCACCCACCCACTTCTCAGCTGGAGAGATATTTCTGGCATCAGCTTTGGAGAAAGCAGCAGATGGTCGCTGGAACCAGGTGTCCATCCAGGAGGAATGAGCAGCAAACTGTACAGCTGAGGGGAACATCATCGTTCTGTTACTTCTGTAAGAAGTTCTGCAACCTGAAATAAAAACCCAAACAACTCGCCAAACCTGCCAGCATATTTATGGCCTTTGCAGAGCTCAGCATCCACCATCCCCACTGCTATACTGTCAAGAATATCTCAGTGCTGGGGAGCAGTAACAGCAGGGCTGTGAGTGAGATGAGCAGATTCTCACTTCTCGTCTGAGGTGTCCCTCCCCATCAGCTGCTGCTGGAGAGACACATGAAAATATATCATAAACAGGGGGATGGTCCCTACCTCTTCATTGCTTCTGGATCCAACATCAGGAGGAAATGGAGAGTGGCCTATAAATAACAGCTGCTCTTCACTTGGCTGAGGTTGCAGCAAGCCAGAGCTCAGCTCACAGTGGAACGTGTCACACACCCTTGTTTGCCACCCTGACAGAAGCACAAACTGGCTTCTGAGTAGAGCCCACATCTGTGGACTGCAGGGCATTCCTCTGGAGCATTAACAGATGCAGCACTGATTTTAGACTGGACAAGTGTCTGCTGAGAGCAGCAGGGGCAGAATTGACAGTGTGGCAAGGAGGAAAGGACTGCAGGACCTTTGGTGATGCCTTCCAGGTTATTTTCTGTAACTCTGGGAATCTGCTCAACTTGCACCTATGAATTAGGTTCAGTGCCAAACTCTGAAGAATTGGTGGTGGGGGAGCAGCCCAGGATGCAGAGCTGCACTCTGCAGTGAGGGCAGGGAAGCTGCCTAGGGAGCATCTCCAGCACACCACTCACCATGGTGGATTTGAAAAGACTTTTCTTTCCATGAAGAAGCCAAAATCCCATTTCTGAAGCTATGTAGATAACAAGGCTCAAATCCTCTAGGGTATCTGACTACCTGTGAGAATGATACCCAAAATAAAGGCAGTTGATTACTTAGATCTCAGAAATATTCAGGAAGCAGAGCTGATGTTATTATTACTGAGGCTGATTCAGAGCTGGAAGCTCATCTGGGCACTCTGGATCTTCCTGAATCTGTTTTTCCATCATTTGTGTAAGCCCTCAGAGGGATCAGCCCATTTGGTGATTTTGGACCATGACCTGACTTCCCTGGAAGCTCCACAGGGAAGGCAGAGAGGAGACCCCAGTGAGCTGAAGTCCGCTGCCCCACATTGCCTCTGTAAAGAGAGCAGCAGAAAGGACACAGATACTTAAAGCAATCTAGAAAACTCATGCTCTATTTCCAGCATCTCTTGCATAGGATAATTGCCACTAATCAGAAGTAAACATGCATACATATATTTATACATTCCTGTGCAAATTATATATTTACATGGAGCTGACAGACTTGGACATCACCATTTTTCATGTCATTATGGAGCAACTCAGTTAGCAAATGCTAATAAATATTTGGCTTTTGCAAATGAAACATTTTTTATGTGTGCACCATCAGGCAGGGTAAGAAATGCCTGCTGGCAGGAACATGCCCCGTTTGGCTTTTAAATCTGCCTCCCATTGGGCTGCATGGCTGGTGGGATGTGCTGTGTGGGTGTAGGACGAGCAGCAGTGGTGTGGTATAAATATTCCCAACAAAGCCAGGTTTATTGGTGGTTCCAGTCTGCACTAACATGAAAAAGATCACAGTGGCATGAACTTATTGATGGGCAGAGCAGTAGACTTGGACAGTCTGGTATATAGAAATATGACCCTGAAATTGGACTGATCAGCTGTGTCACTCTTCTCTTGGTGGGGAGCTCTGAAATGAGCACAGTGAGCTCGTGTTTCTCTCTGTGTTGTAGAGCCTTTTTGTTTGTTTATTTTGCACATGGCTCCTGGTCCATCTGCAGCAGCCTGTGGCTTGACATTTGAAATTCAACCTCTAAGTGCCTATGGCTGGGTTGATTGGATACTTAGGTCACATATGACAGCCTTATTTTCTTGTTGGACACAGTTGGCTCCTAGAATTAGAGGCTTGCTTCGTCCACATAGTTCCCTTTTTATTTTTAGCATTTGCCAGTAAAATTTTGGGATGGGAGCTCCAGCTTTTGTTGTGTTGGTACAGTGCTCAGCCAGGTGTCCTAACATGGCTTGGACTAATTTTTTGTGCTATAATTCTAAAAGGAAAGAGCTAATATACTGGTCCCTTGTATATTATTTTAAAATACCTGATTAAGAAGAAAAGGGATCTGAATTCAAGTTTGAGCAAATTTGTTTAAAATATAAATTTTTAATAAAACCCCATTTTCTTTCCTAATAGAGTATTTTTCTAGCCCCTGCTATTTGTCCTTCTCTGTGCCTGTGTCTCTCATGCTAAGCAGCAGCAGGCCCTGGACATGTACACCATGTCCTGACATGCAGACCTGACTTTTCACACTCATGTCCCTTTGCACACCACAGAGGCAGTGCTCCAGAGGGGAAGAAAAAAAAATCTATTTGCATCCAATCGACTGAGCTCTTTAAGTGCTGAAACTAGTAGACCAAATGAGTTTATTAGATTATCATTGCGGAAGTTAATAAAGAATTAATTTCTCTTCATGTGACATCCAAAGGCAGTTATTTCAGTGGCCTGTCCATTTACACAAAGCCAAGTATTTGTCAAGTGTCAAACTCAATTCCCATGACCCAGGCCTCCTCAATAATTCTGGATTAGGAATACCCTTAAATGACATTACAAAAATTTTATTCCAAGATGCATTGAGCTCCTGGGACTACTCAGGAATTTCAGGTTAGTGAAGGTTATGTAGTCAGCAAAAGCTTGTTGGATATAAGATCTGGAATGGAAGGATAGGGTGTGCAATGTTTTTGTGACGGTGGAAAGCAGCATGAAAGAAGAGAAAAAGCTGATTTCCAAAAGGGGATCTTCTATTCTCTTTCTCTCCCCTGGAAATAATGCAGGGAAGGTTTATCTGCATTGCAAAGTAAGTGGCCAGTGTGATCTCCAGCACAGGAAATGCTGCAGTGCTGCTGTAGAAAGAACAGCGTGGGTGCCATGAGGGGGAGAAGGAGGGGGCAGAATTGAGCCATCAGTTGCTGCTCTGGGAATTCAGGGCTATAAAACATCTTCATTCAGAGAAGGAGTCGAGAGTTTTGCACATTCCCGGCTACCAAGTCAGACATAACATCAAAGAAAGAGGAATCTCTTTTATGTTTTCCTGTTCTCATTAGATTTAGACTAGAGATAAACTAGATGGAGACTAGGAATAGGGATAGTCTGGATATAAGGATAATCAGAAGGTGGGGTGGAAGATATCCCAATAGATAGACTAGACACAAGGAAGTAATTTTTTACAGTGAGCTCGGAGGAACAGCAGAACAGATTTCCCAGAGCACTGTGAATGCCCTGTCCCTGGGAACATTCAAAGTCAAGTTGAATGGGGCTCTGAGCAGCCTGGTCTGGTGGAAGAAGTTGCTGCTCACTGCAGGTGGGTTGGACTGGCTGACCCTTAAATGTCCCTTGCAACCCAAACTGTTCTATAATTCTGTGATTTACCTCTGATGACCAGATACACGAAACACACAGGGTGGACACACAGCCTCCTGTCTTCCTCTGAAAGGGAAATGGTGCAGGGTGGGACTTAGATTATAGGTAAAGAATGGTAAAGAGAAAAAAAATCCATTTGCATCACTTGAGCCATCAGAAAAAGAGAATCCCTGTGCATACATTGACTTTACTTTATTTCAAGGTTATATGAAAATAGAAAGCTAGATGGTAATCAGTAGGAAGAGGTGCCGAGCACTGAACCCCTCTGGTTGGGATAATGCACCTTTAAAATGTAAACAGACAGTCTCAAGCATTGTTTTAATCATTAGTAATTTTTTGTTTGAAGGAGTCACTCCATCATCCCTACAAATGAATTTCCTTCCCTCCTCTCCATCTCCTCCACTTCTCCTTATTGCCTTATTGTGAATGCTTCTACCCAACCTTCTGATTAATGCTGGAATAAATCTGCCTGAGAGTTGGGGTACAGGACCTTCAGCTGGAAATCTGTCCCTGTAAGTTTCTGCCTGTGGGGGAAACAAGGACCTGACCGTGTATTTCTTCTAATTCCACAGCTGTGTCTTTAGTGATGTATGGATGGCTGTGAGCAGAGCTTGGCTACAAGGGTGGGCACTTCCCATCCTTGTTCTTGGGAAATAACTGCCCAATAACTCACTGCAAAGCTTGTGTGGCTCTGAGAGTGAGAGCTGGATTCATCTCACCCACCCTTATGGTCTGAAAAATGTCGAGAGTGCAATGTTTTTTGCTGCTGAGAAGTTAAGTGACTAATCCAAGCTTACAGTCTAGACTTCCTCAGCTGCCCTGGGAAAAAGGCAAGATTCTCCACAAACTGATTCATCTGCCCTAAAATGCTTGCCCCAGACAGAAAGGATGAATCCTCCCTCAGAGGTGGCCATTTCTGATCCTGATTACAGAAGAAACTGGAGCTGCCAACTTAGACAAGGTGTCCAGCCTGGACATGTTATGTGAGGTGAGTTGAACCTGCTCAAAGGAGTTTGGCCATGTGAGTAAGACTGACCTAAATCTTCCTTGTCAAAAACTCATGGTTTTTGTCACACAATGGTGTTAAGAAAAACAAAAAAAGAGAAAACACAGACACAGCATTCGTAAACATGTGAAATATAGGTTTAAATGACCACTCAAGTCTCACTTATTCATGAGTGTTGGGCTTAACCAGGTGCATGTTTGTGATGAAAACTAAGCATGTGTTCGATTGCTTTGATGAACTGTGACACTTTATAAATCCTATTGTTGGAGTCATTGCACCTTCAACATTTAACCTGTTTATATGACACACACCTCAAACTTCCCTCCCCAGGGGAAATCCCAGCCCATGAACCTTTTGGCAGCCCCTGAGCTCCCCCAGTTCATCCTCAGTGCTTGTGACCCATGCATGGCAGGGGGAGGGACATGGGTGCCCTGGGGGTTCTGCCATGCCTGCTGTCCTTGGCAGCATCCCCTGGGCTGGGTGAGGAAAAGTTTGCACTTTCAAAGCTGGATTGAGTTTAATCAGCTCAGCTCTGTGTCCCAAGCGCTGTGACATCACCGTGACACAAAGGGCAGGGTGGGGACACACATTTGATATGAAAACAAGGGTTGTGCATCAGGAAAAGGGTTTGGAATGGCAATGCTTTCTTTCCTGTGGCTGGTTGTCTCTGGAAATGGGACTATTCTGGAGGCACATTTCCAAGACAGAAGTAGGGATCTGAGGTATAACCTTTTCCTTTTCTCAGAAGAGTCTCAAGAGGTGATTTTGATTTAGAGTTTGGCCAGCTTCCTCATACTGAAAGCTCTTTAGTAATCTACTTTTCCTTCTTTTCTTAGCAGAAAATCTTCTTGTCTTTTAATAGCCAATGAAGATGTTCAGGCAGAACAAATTCAGAAATTCCTCTCAGCCAGGAGCCTCCAGGAGTCTTGGGGCTGGAATTAGCCTCAGGGTTTGCTTTGTTGCTTTGGGCTACCAAAGCCCAGAGGCTGGGCAATAATTCTGGGCACTGTTTGCAAGGACATTTGCATTGTCCACTAATGGTCACTGTGAGGTTCAGGAACAGGATTCTGTTGTTGGAGCATCTAAAACACCTATCTGGATAACCAGAGACAACACCAATTCCACAGGACTTCATTTTTTGCTTCATTTTCCTTCCTTTTCATGCTGCTTCCTGCTGGATTTGAGCACTGTGTCCCTTGTCACCCTTCTCCAGCCTGGCAGAGCAGCAGGGAGGGGATGAGCTGGGAGCTGTCAGGACAGTGATGCACATGGGAGAAGGAGGGGCAGCTCGTGTTCCCAAGCCACAGAGCTGCCTGACACAGCTGGGCAGATGTTAAACTTTAACCAGCTGGGCTCAAACCCGCCCCAGGGCCAGCGAGTGCCTGCAGCACCAAAGCGGAGTCGAGCAAGGAAGATGCTGAGCTGCTGATGGTGGTGGGTGAGAACAAGAAGGAGATGCTTTTCCATATCTCTCCCCCTATCCTGCTGTGATGTTGCCTGGTGGGACAGCAGGAGCCCCTGGAAGGGTTTCTGCCCCATCCTCCCTGCTTGGGTGTGGTGCAGAGCTTCCCTGGAGAATGGCTTTGTCCCCGGGTTGTTTCTCTCCCTCCTGTCTCTGGAAGCTACAGGACCCTGATGAATGACTCCCATATCCTGATCAAAAAGTCTCCCTAACAGTTTTAGTGTGTTTGTGTCCCCCTAGTTAAGATAAATTAGACAGGCTAATGAGACTGATTAGTCTTTAGCTGCGACCCTTGGCCTTTAGGATGTACTTTGAGCTAATAGAGAGAATGGGGATTATAGGCTGTGATAATGTGCTTGTGTTGGCCTTTTAAAGGAAAACACATTTATTGCTGCTTAGAGGAAATTGATCTAACTGTGCTAGAAGCATTTCTATGGACTGAATATGGAATTTTTATTAAGTAGGTGACTCAGGTTCAGCCAAGATTGCCAGATTGGAAATGAGCAGGAGATATTTTAGGGAGATTCCACCTGCTGGCTGCCTCTCCGACTGATAGCAAGTTTCACTCATCCCAACTGTGATCTGCTGCTCTGCATGTCAGCTGTGGAGCTCTAGGAACTTGGACTGCAATCCCCAGGTCTACTGGCTCAGGTCCAAGCTAACAAATCATCAAAGACAACCAGTTGTGTTTTCATGTTTACTAAGAGTTCAACTCTTTGATTCCCTTCTCAGTCTGCAAAGCCAAATGGTTCCCTGAGTTATACTGGGATGCCGAGGCAAACAATGAACCATCACACAGCCAGTTCAGAGCACAGCAGGGTGCTCAGGGGCCCAATCCTGCCCTAAGGATAAGGTTTGATTCCATTGCCTAAAGCCTCACATTTTCTGCTTTGTGCACAATAGAAGCAGTTGTGCTCCTGAAAGTTTTCTCTGATAATATCAGCTGGGCTTAAAATAATTACTTGTTCGTCCTGCAAGCCCTTATGGGCTCATGCTCTGGGTGGGTTTGTTCCTCCCTTCCAATATATTTGGAGAGTTTAACTGGTTTTCAGCAAGCTCTGACCAAGTACTGCTCCCACATCCCCTCTGACAAGTCCCCAGGTTTGGGTTTGGGTGGGTGAAACTGTAAAACACTTTGTGCATCCTCGCAAAGGATGATGCAAAATGCTGCTGCACCACCCCGGTGGTGTCCTGCCTCCACTTGCTCCAGGTACAAATGGCAGTGGAAACAGCAGGAAAAACAAGGCAAGGTCAACTCAAACATCACATCTCACTGGGGCTGGGGAGAGCAGGTCTGCAAGTCTTCTTACAGACAAGGTGTCCAGCTGAGCTGCACTGTAGCCAGTGCCAGCCTGGGCTCCCAGCAGAAATGCCATGCTTTGCATCTGGACCACAGCTGGTTTTTGTAAAAGCTGTTTGACCTTACTTACAGCTCATCTCCACACTCCATTTGCTGACCCAGGCTGAGCTGGTTGCCTGGTATTCCAAAGCTTCATCTCTCAGTCACTGGAAGGCATTCTCTGTCCATCTGACTCTACAAGGAGCCAAAGGGAATTGGGTGTGCAGACCCCTGGGCAGTCTCCTGCCACATCTTATGTCCCAATATGTTTTTCTCCAATTCAGTGGACTAAGCACCTGTTCTATAAAGCTCAGCAGCTCAAAGTGCACTTCCTGTCACGTAAAATCACAAAAGGGCTCTGGCAAGTTGCAGCTTGTAACCCAAGTGAACCCATGCAAGAAAATCAGATTTATTATATGCAGTGATATCCCCTCTGACATCACCCTGTAATTAATCAACGTGATCCTTGACACTTCCCATACACAAGCACCTCGCAGTAAATACTCTTATCAGTCTTTTACAGCCATCACAACTGAGGTCTGACTCAGACAAGGTCAATGTGGAGCCATGGGACTGGGAGCACTGGAGCTGCCACCGTCCCCACCTCTGCACCAGTCCCTCTTTTCTGAGAAGTGATACAGCTGATCAAAGGTTTCAGCCACAGCCCTGAGGTCCTGGAAGGGCTCCCCAGAAGTCACAAATCATTTTATGATGCTCTGTCACATGTTCTGTACTTGGCCACCTTTCCATGCAATGCTTTAGGATGCTGAGAAACCAGAGAGCAGATGTAGGAGAGGATCCTCAGCCAGCACCACACCAGCTGAGGTTTGGAGTGGAGCTCTGACCATTAACACCAGCTGACCTGGTGCTGTCCAAATGAAACAGAAAGAGAAACCAGCTTCCAAATGCAACTGTTTCAGTGAGGACAATACTGAGATTCCTCAAACAGGATGAAAATCCAAGCATCACAGCCCCTGGTTGTTGTCTCTGTTACAGACACCCAAGGAAAATGAGCCCTGCAAAGTGTTTTGCAGGTTTATGTGGGGGAAAAAAGCAGGAAGAATATTTAGTAACAAATCTGTGTTTCTTCAGCACTGATCCTGCCAGAAACCATTGGCAAATGGTATGAACATAGAGCTGGGAAGGGCTGATCAAGAATAAGGTTAATTGTGAAAGGGAGTTTCAAGGAGCAAGCCTGTTAGCAGGTAAGCCAGAGTCTTTTAGGTGGAAACATTCTTGTCTTTAATCAAAGATTGTTCATTTTCTCCCTTAAATGTGGACTTTTATATTTGGGTCAAAATTTATGCCAAGTTTTAATAACTTTTACTAAACGAGTGCTGTTATTTACTAAAATACAGCCCATGGTAAATGTCCCTAATGTTTAAATTCAAAAGGATCTTTCTAGGTTCTTCCTTCCTGTTGACTTGCTCTTGTGTCTAAAGGTCTCTACCACCTTTATTTTAACCTGAGATTTGTCAAGGCAGGAACAGAACCTTCATAACATCTGCCATTCAGATGATGGCAGGAAAGAATAGCCTCCAGCTGCCAGTAAATCAAATGGAGTTGCATCAGGGTTGATGTTGCTTGAAATTCTTGCATCAGTGCTCAAGAGCCAGAAAGAAAAAGAAAAAAGCAAAAAAGGGGTTGGGGAAAAAGAGGAGAAAAGATGTGCTGCTGATCTGTATGAGAACAGGTCACTTCCCTGCCCCTCCTTGGCAGGACTGATCTAGAAGCTATTTTGGGGTGAAATGAAGAATACTTACTTGTTATAGAATCATAAAGTGGTTGGAAAAGACCTCAAAACTCATCTTGTTCCACCCCCTGCCCTGGGCAGGGACACCTTCCACTGTCCCAGGCTGCTCCCAGCCCCAGTGTCCAGCCTGGCCCTGGACACTGCCAGGGATCCAGGGGCAGCCACAGCTGCTCTGGGCACCCTGTGCCAGGGCCTGCCCACCCTCCCAGGGAACAATTCCTGCCCAATATCCCATCCAGCCCTGCCCTCTGGCAGCTTAAAGTCACTGCCCCATCCTGTCACTCCCTGTCTTTGTCCAAAGTCCCTCTCCAGCTCTCTTGGAGCCCCTTTAGGCCCTGGGAGGGGCTCTGAGCTCTCCCTGGAGCCTTCTCTTCTGCAGGCTGAACAACCCCTACTCTCTCATCCTGTCTCCATAGGATAAGAAGCCTTTTCACTACTCTTTCACTCTAAGCATTGAGTGAAAGGCAAGGGAAGCCCAGCAGCCTCTTCACCAGCAGAAGGTTCCCTTTAGGAGCCATTTTCAGTTGCACACATTCAAATTCACTGCACTTTATTAATGACTGGAGAAAGAAATGGCCAAATCCACATAAATAAATAAAACTGAATAGCTGCCATGATGTGCACTAATTTGGGTGGTTCTGTGTTGCTGTCTCTCTGTGTACAGTCACTGGAGTGAAAAGGAGATATTTTAAGTCAGAAACTGAATATCTATGGCAGACAATTTGGGTACAGGGAAGAGCAAAGCTCTCTGCTAAGGGGCTGGGGGAGGAAAAGCCATCATCTGAAAAGATGAATATTTGAAAATGCCAACTGCTACAGCCACTGCAGGCTTATTTACCAGCACTCTGAGCCTGGCTGGAATCGATCTGTGGGGATAGGTTTGCTGAAAAGGAAACAAAAACAAATGGGGCTTCTGCTTCTGGGATGACACTGCTCAGTTGTCAGGAACAGCTGGTTATGTTTCCCTTGGCAGGGGCAGCAGGAGATGCTTTAAACACAGACCCAGAGCCTGTGGCTTTAAGAAGTGAAATACCTGTGTGGCATTTCACTTGGATTCCTGGTGCAGGAACTAAAACAATGTTAATTGTGGAGAACTGGTTTATTCAGCACAAAGTCACACAAGGAATTCGAGTTTTGGAGAGCAGAAAGCACTTACAAGAAAGTTCAGAAATAAACTTTCTAAATTTACTTTGCTCTCTATGAACTTGTCATTTGTGCCTTCAGGTTCCAAGTTCTACTTTCCTCTCATCACTGTTCCTAGTCCATTGGTGGGGAAGAGCAATATCTCTGCAGAACGACTGTGCACTTGTTCAAGCTTCCTTCAGCACGTGGAGGCAGAACAAGAGCAGCCTAGAAGTGGTTTTACTGACATACCTGTTCCTGTCCAAGTTTGTTTTACTCCTTTAAATAGTCCCAGTTTTAAGGCAGAATGGTCAGAAGCCAGGCCTAAGGCACTTCTGTAATTGGAAGTTTGTTGTATTAGGATGCTGCTACCAATGCACAGTGTAGCTTTTCCTATGGGATTAATCCCTGAGGTGAGGGATGTACAGGGTTATACTGGTGTAACTGTGCTCATACTGGGCAGAGCAACAGTAAAAAAAAATTTAAAAAAATTTAAAATTACACATCTGAAAGCTCATTAGCAAAGAGCCCCAACCTGAACCCAGGATCTGAGCCTGGAATGAAGACTGGGGTGACAAGGAAAGGTCACTGTGGAGAGGCCTGGCTGTGAGCTGAGCTGAGCTTTGGCTTTGAGCAAGGATGTAGCCTTGAGTAATTCTGCGATCCTAAGACCTCAAGTAATTCCCACTTCTGTTTGCTTGTATTTCTACTGCCTGTCTTTTACACTTCTGCCTCTCAGATTACTAAGGCTGGTGACAAGGAAATATGGGAATAGCCACCCAATCAAATTAAAAAACATTAGAAAGGTCAAGCACATACAGGTTGCTTTCACACCATGAGTGGGAATCAGATTTCCTGGTATCTCAGTAAAAGTGCCAGATAGTGTTAACCAGATAAGGAAATGGGAGCTTGGAAGTCTAAAACCAGGAGTAATTTGCTAGGGGATCTCTTTTCAAGGAAAAGTGTGTGGTGGTTGGATTTCTTTGACATTTCTACCCTATGGATGAAAACAGCCTGACTGTGCTTTGGTGTCTTTCCCTGCCCAGTGTGGTCCTGGTACCACAGGCATGAGAGTTTCTACAGACCTGCTGATGGTGTAGGAAGTTGGAAGGGGAGCAGTAAATAAATGCAATATTTGTCCTGGAAAAATATTACCTGTAAATGGCTTTATCTGGGAGGGAATCGAGGTGCTGGAGCCTCATCTCACAGCTGAAGCCCTGACAGAGGGCACCTTGATGGTCCCTTCCACACATAACTGAATCTCCAGCAGCCTGTAGACATGATGTCCATATAGTTTTATACTTAGACTTTCCCTTTTGGGAAAAGGGCTGGTAAAGAGTTCTGGGTGTTGTAACTCCCAGAGCCATCTAATGAAAACTGCACAGAGCAGCATGTCCTCAGTAGACAGAGACCTTCTCCTCTTGATGCACCACCTAAGGAAACTTTCAAACATGGATTTTTGGAGACACAACTGGAAGTTTAGACATTTTAAGGTATAGACATCCTGGGAGAGTTCTGCTATCAGGCAAGACCAACTTTGTCTTTGTTTGACCAGATGGGCAGCAACCACCATACACTGGGAAACATGCTGCTCTGCTTTTCTGGCTGATCTGTTTTAGATTTGCAATGACCATGGGCTGTTTCTCAAAGCTCTTGCTTCCACTTTATCCCAGGGTCAGTGGCTCATTCAGGATTTTGAAGACTGTTGCACAGGAGCAGCCTTCATTTTTGAAGATAGTGTCTCCTGAAATAATGAGTAAATAAACCCTGTCACCTTGACAGGCTAACATTTCCATCTCCCCCTTCATTATTTATTTATGTATGGTTCCTGAAACCTATTTCCCAAATTCTCCACCCTCACCCTCCTTCCCCTACTTTGTCTTAATGAATTGAGGATTGAATTCTGGAGCACACACTTGAGTCAGAGATGATAAAGCACCCAGTCTTTTGGCAGTCCTGTAAATGCTACAGTGGCTTCCAAAGAGTTAATTCATTATGGTCCATTGTCCAGTCAACTTTATAGCTAGCAGCAGATTGGAGCCAACTTGAAATGCTGAAGTGGGAATGAAAAATGAGCAGAGCCTTGGTGTGCATTAAATATTTAATATTCTCTCAGTGGGAGGTGTCAGGAAAAGGACCATATAATAAATACTACAAGAGACAATTCCATCACTGAACTCGTCTGTTAATGACCTCATTTGCTTTGACAGAAACATTACAGATGCAGACTTTTCGCTTCTGTGGCCCTAATAAGCAACCACATTCCAGTTGGAAAGCAAATTCCTGCTTCTGCAATGCAGAGGAGTGGGCTGGAGCTATGATTGTCTCCTTCTCCCTCTCTCTGTCTCCCCCCACTACACAGATCTGGGGCATTTAGGAAGAATTTTGTGTGGCATGAAAGGTATTTGTGGCAGCTGTGGGATTTTGGCAGGAAAAGCAACAATTTTACCAAACTACCTGGAAAACGTGAACTCAAAAAAACCTTTCCCTTCCCTTAGAGGAGAAAAATGCCTCCCATCTCCTGTCTTACAATCACCAGCTTGTAAATTGTGGGAGCTTGATGTTGGTGTTTGAGGATGTGGTGGTGACCAGCTCCAGTTTAACTCCTTAAAGAATTCTCATGCCAGGAGTGAAGGGATGCTCAGGTGGATCTATCCAGGTGCCTCCTGTGAGTGTTTCCCTCTTCAGCAGGCATGGAGATCTTGGATCCCATTGCATTCCTGGACCACATGTTGGCCAGATCACAGGGTTCTCTGTGCAGTGCTGTGACCTGCAGCCCTGCTGGTCCCACAGAGGGATGTTATGCCTGAGCCCCAGTATTACAGAGGCTTTGGCTTCAAACTAAGTGTGAGCAGCATGTTTTCTCTCTTCTACTATTTATGTTTGAAAGGTCTTCAAAAGCATCCCTGTTCTGATGGCTGGAAGCCAGCTCTACATGTATTCATATCCAGTTCCTGTGGAGATGATCTTTGCCAGGTTTCCCCTTCAATTTAATTAATTCTTTTCCTGCCTGGGCAGATAGATCCTGGGATACTTGTATCACTTCTCAGTCTCTCTTTTAAAATCCTGGTTGAGCAAATCAACCTCTTTGTGTTTGTCTAGAAAGGTTCCTGATGGCTCTCAGCATCCCAGTAAACTTTTCTTCTTCTGTCTCTGCTTCAGTTTCTCTTCTTGAATAGCAGTAACTGATGAGATTTGAAATGCTGTGTAAATTTATGTACATTCCAGCTTTTTTCTAGTGGGAATTCCCTCCATTCAGTCTTTGCATTGCCCTGTAGGGCCAGCTCGAGAGCCCAGTTCTCCCCTCCAGGGACAACTGCTGGGTTAAATTTGAAGCTCTCTCTATTAGTAGTCCTGGAATCCATCCGGTTTCTAACACATTTCCTTTCCTTTTTACTGCAGCATAAAATCATGTTGAATTTGTCTGAACTTCTAATTTACCTCCAGTATTAACTTATTCTCTCCTCCAAACTTACTTCTAAGGCCTTGCACAACTGCAAAATTTCAATAAATCTCCTATATTTGTCTAGGTTCTTGTATTCCTTCTCCCTTTTAAAAAAATACTCTGTTTCCTCAGTGAACTACAGTAGTTTTTGTGGGACAGTATGGATAGTAAACAAAACTCAGATTGTAAAAATAAAGAGTAAAAATAGCTATTTGTCTTCTGCTCAGGTAAAGTGCACACAGGGAGGCTCAGACTCTACTTTGGACATCTGGGGTTGACAAAACTCTTCCCCTCTGTTTTAAGCTAGTAGTTTTCTGCCTCAAAGTGAAACTTGAATATAAGCACATTAAAAATTGTAAAGATGGTGAGGTGGTGACAGGGGCTTTAGAGACACCTTATAATTCAGTGCTAGAGGCCTGGACAGCTGAGCTGCTAGGGTAGGACTCCAGAGTCCAAGCTCAAATGTCAACACCTTTGATTAGAATCCGCTTTTTGGGATGGATTGTAACCTTGTCATCCCCCTCCTTCCCTAGCACTGCCTGAACTGAGGCCAGTGATGTGGGAAGAGATGTGCATTCTGCTCCCTGCTGGGATCAGGGTGGAAGGGGCTGTTTGCTGTGCCTGGCATGGGACAAGAGCAGGTTTGGCAGAGTGGAAGATGAGGCTCCTTCCACTGCTGCTGCCTACACACACCGTGGGGCTGTGCTTCAGCAGGGTGCAGGGGGAGGATGCTGAACACAAACCAGCTCACTGCAGGCTCCAGGAGGAAGAGGAAGCAGGAATGAAAATAAAAAGCTGGTCAGAAATGGGACGGGAATGTGGCTGGCTCTGTGTAGGCTGCCTCAGATGCCACACATTCTGTGCATTACAACGAGGCAGTTGTTTGTAGCGCTGGATCCGTGCAGCAGCGAGATAAGGTTCTGCCTTTGTATCAGAAGCAGCTGCAAAGGGGAAAAAAGGTCTTAGAACAAGAAATTAGTTCATTTGAATTCTCCCTCTCTCTCTCTTTTCCTTCTTTAAGCCAGGCAGCAACAGCTCTCCCTCCTCTGGTACCGTGCAGGTGATTTCACACCGGCTTGTGGCACCAGCAGGAATTTGTGTCTCTGCCCCTGGAGACTGCAGGGTGGGTGCCCGGCCAGGGTCCTCTGCCAGGGGACTTGCCCCAGGCCTGGGCTCACAGGGCAGGCAGTGGAGTTGCTTACAGGGGAGAGCTCCTGGCTCCTGTGGAGGTGTGGAGGTGGCACAGACATTCACTCCAGCCAGGGCTGCAGCTGCTGCTGGGCTGTGGTTGAACGAGTCCATGGCTACAGCAATAAGACAATAACAGGCTAGAGAAAGCTCTAAGATGGAACAAGTCATCCATTCCATGTCCAGCATGGGGAGAAGGAGAAAATACCTGGACAATATACTATCAGTCTGTGCCATGACACATTCATAGGCTGGAGGGATTCAAATGAACCTGGGCAGGCAGCCTTGAGCATGACATAGCTACTGTCTGAGTGCTTGGCTCTGCAGCCTTAATGATGTTCTTTTAATGTAGCTTTTAAAAGTGAGTAATATAATATACATTGTCTATCCTGTCTGTCTTTTATAGCTTTAAAAAATGGATCAGGTGTATGCTCTGACATATGGATCCATTCCACCCCAACACACAGACAGACACTCTGCCACCTTCCTGCACTTGCTGAAACACCCTGTAAGGTTTACGTTTGCTCTTAAATAATTATCACCCATGCAATAAAGAAATAACCCTTTTTGCCTTCAAAACCTTGCACTAGTAATTTCTTAGTCTTTGTTTCTCAGGAGCTGGGCAGTTCCCTGCCTGTTTCTCTGCAGTTCATTTCTGGCCACGCAGGCTGGAAGCCTGTGAGTAAATCTGGACAGGGCTGCAGAAACTGCTCCGTGTGAGGGGTGTAAAAGGATGAAACTCACAGTCCAGGTGGAAAAAGAAGGAGGATAGAAGGCAGAGAGGAGATGAAATAGCCCTCAGAGCCCTACCTGGAACTCCAGAGGTGTGTCCCCTGCTCCCCAGGCTGGTCTGCCCATGAGTTACAGTCTTTTTGCTGGCAGTGCTGCTGCTGCAGAGCTCGTGGATGCTCCAGCCCTCCTGGCAATCTCAAGTCTCCCCAGGGCTGATTTAGAGAGGTCACCTGTCACTTGTGTAAAGGTCACCAGAGGTCTGTGCCGTGGACAGTCCCCACGTTCTGGGGATGTCACATAATCATTTTATTTTACATCGCCTCGGCCCTGCCAGGGGAGGGGAGGAGGAGGGATGAGACTGCGAGGTCAGCAGCATCTTTATGGATGGCAGAGTGAATGTGAGGTGAAAGGGATCGTTGCTTTTGCCTCCCCAATAAACCCCTTTTCTCTGCCTGAACGGAAGCAGTGAGGAGCTGTTCGGCTAATTTATATTAATTCAACTCCATTAATGATGAGATATCATCTCTTCTCTCAGCAGGAGAACCATCAAAAGGATTTAATACTGAGCTGCTCTTCTGACAGCCCCACGTTACAGCCTGCAGCCACTCCATGGCTGGACTGAAGCTTTCCCCAGCCACCAGCTTTTCCCAGGATCTCATTAAGAAGGGCAGTCTCAAGCCATTATGGTTATTTTTGGGTGAGTTCTCACATGTCTTAGCACTGCTCAGGCATGGAGGAACAGGAAAGTTCTGTGGGGAGGAAAGGACATGGCACCTATGCTGTGTCTTTCCCAGGCTGCTGATGAACGTGGGACATTTCAAGTGCTATGCAGCCACAACCAGCATGAGTTGCTGTCTGCTCTTCTTGGCTGCTGTACGGGAGAAAATTCCCATTTTTTGGAGCCAGAAGTGGCTGTGGGAACCTCCTGCCCTGCTCCTGGACAGCAACGGCAGCAGTGTTTTGTGATGCAGAACAGCTCCCCTGCCAGCTCCCCTTGGATGTAGAGAATTCATTGTTCTCACCAGGGACATGCCAGAGGAATAAGCACCTGGACCATCAGAAATGTTTCATGAAGTCAGGGGTTTCTTGTTCATTTGCCATGGGGATTCTGAGGGATGGGCAGTCTGGCTGGTGGAAATCAGGTTGTGGTGTTAGGGGGGACAAAAATTCCCAGTGGGATCAGAGGGTCTGGGGTATTGCACAGTAGAGAGCAGCAGCTTGGGTTCCCTGCAGAGAGGGGGAAACTGAGGCACAGGTGGGGGAGGCTTAAATCCTGTCAGTGTGGGCAGCTTTGGGATTCAGGCACTGGCAGAGCCAAAGGAGCAGCTGCCAGCTCTTGCCATGGAGCCTGGACAGTGCCCCACTGGTGGCAGGTCACAGTGGCCAGGGTGGTTTTCCAGTGGCCACAGGGCCTGGATCCGGCAGGGCTGCAGAGGAGTCTCTTGTTCCTTCATCCATGTCCTGGCAGCAGCACACAAGACTTTGTGCTACTCATGTAATTTAATTTCTCTCTTTGCTTCTGGCTGATAATATTAAACTCCTGGCCTCTGAAACACACACAAAAATATATTTTTTTTCCCCTTAAAAAAAATATATTTTTATATTAACATATTTCCTTTTGAAACTGTGTGAGGCTTTTCTCAAAACTAATGGATTTTTTTTTTTCTCTCCTTGTCTGGGCCAAATGTATTCAAATCTTAACTGAGTTAAGTCAGAAGATTCCTATCGTCTCAGCAGGGAATCCCACCCTTTATTCCACAAATCAGCATCCTTTTTTATTTGACTTTCTGATCTCCAAAGGAAAAGGGATGCTTTTTTTTTAGAGGTTCTTTTTTTTTTTTAGTTTAACTCTGACGTTGATGTTGCAATGCTCTTTGATAGCCGAGAACACAAGGACTGACTTCAGGAGCAGCTGAAACTTCATCAGGAACCAAAATATAAGAAGAAGGGATTCAGAGTGGGAAATGGTAGAAAGTGATACTGTTGAAACAACCCTTTGAAATTTCCCAAATGATGTTTGATCTGTGAGTCCCTTAAAGCTGCTGCAATACCTTTAGTATCAAAGTGATCTCTTTTTTATTAAGGGCGGGGGGGGGGCAGGAAGGAGAGGTAATTTTTTTTTTAGTGACACTCAGAAGAAATAAGTTTAATTTTAACCTGTAATGGCTCCACCTGGAATTATTTTTTTTACATATGTTTATCCGGGATTTAGCAGGATTCTTTAATAATTTTTTTCTTCTCTTCTGCTTGAATAATACTTTATTTCAAAGGACCAGCAGAAGAGACACGAGGGACTGAATGCTGAGGAATAGGAAACATGCTGTAGTCCTCCCTTGTCCTCCCCCAAAATACCAAGCCACTGGAAATGAAAATATGAAATAGAAACTCTTTGAGGTGAAGGAAGGAAGGGCCCAAGAGCAAAGTCAGTGCTGTGGCAGTGAGCTGCTGGCAGGATTCTGTGAGCCCTGCCATTGCAGCTGCAGTGGTGCCCTTTGGAGAACACCTGGGCTGGTGCCTCAGCTGGGGCACAGGAAAAGGAAGGGGAGCTGGTGGAAATCCCTCGGGAGAAATATGTCTTGAGGGAATGACATGGGGCATGGCCAGGCTGTAGAGAAAACAAGTCTGGGGGGAAAAGTGGCTGTCTTGGTTGGTGGGATAAACCTGGGAGATATTTACCTTGTAGTTTTTTCTGTGTGAAGGGCCCAGCTATAGGTATGGGTGGTCAGAAAAAAAATGAAATATCTCATTAATGTCAATCCTCTACATAGCAAGGGCATAGCAGGACTTTTGTCAGATCCATCCAGGTCAGCAGGCCAAGTATCTCTGCCATGATGTTCCCTGGGTTATAATTTCCCCACATTAATTTTGGGCACGTACTTAGGAGCTGTTCAACCAAGTATCTGCATAACTCCAGGTCATGCTGACAAAAAGACACACATTTTTCTGATGCAGTAGAAAAACCTGCTGTTTAAAGTGAGCCAAAAAGCGGGGCACTGGGTGCAATTAGCACATTTTGTTTCAGAAAGCAACAATTTGAGCAGGTCACCTCCTTTGCAGATTGCTCAGGGAATGGGCTGCACCCACACTATTCATCCCAGCTCCTCACTCTTGTAGAAAAACAGCACATAAAAAACTGTGTGGATTAGATGGGAAGGAGCATGCCTGTTTCTCCTGCAATTAATATCATATGCAAATGAAATGTTTCCACTGGAAGTTTGCAGAAAGGGAAATGCTCCCACTTACTACCATCTCTGCTGAGCTAAAAGGTTTCTTGCAGATAGCATTTTTCATGCAATGCTGGTGTGCTTTACAGTTATTGAGCCCTGGCAAAATGTCTGTAAATCAACCCTGTATGGATTCGGCATACATCCAGTTTGCAGGAACTAGCAAGTCACAGGGATTAATGGAATAGTTTGGGACCTGTTTGACTGACAGCATGGGGGAGATGGATGCAGGTTCTGCTCTCCCTGCAGCTCCCACTCAGTGCAATGGGTTTTTCTCCCTCCACTTGGTGTCTCCAAAAATACCGAGCTGCTGCTCTGAGGTGCTGAAGGGCTGCTGTGCTCCTGCAGAGAAGGGCACATTTCATGGGAGGAGGAGAACTGCGTTTTCACAGCAAGTGCAGTGAGTGCAGAGTGGCCAGAGCATCCCTGAAAACCACACCAGTTCTCTTTCTAATGTGGAATGCTGCTAAAATTTGGTGAGGACCCCGCAGACCAGTTCTCCTCACAGTGTTTTCACCTCCAGAGGGACACTGAACCCCAGGACTGACACCCTCAGTGCAGCTGAAGGTCTGTGACCCTTGGGTTCTTCTCCAGAAGCTGGCAGCTTGCCCGGGATATTAACAATGTGCTAAAAGAGCCCGAGGAGGAAGGGGCAAAGCTGCTCTCTGCCCGTCTCCTGAGAGCTGTCACCCTCCAACACCACACACACACTGCAGGCAACTTTTCGTGGCACTTGAGAAGAATAAAAATGATTGAAACCATCTGCCCTCTCCAGCAATGGGGTCTTGCACCCAGGTTACTTTCTATTAGACTTTGCCAGGAAAGAGTTTAGCCAGGGCACTAAAAATTAATATTAAAATGGAAATCTGCATTTCTAAACTAGGACCTCATGTCCTCTTTTGGAGAAGATGCATTTTCCCTGCTCCTGTCTCCAGCAGTAATGTACTCTTTGAGGTTCCCATTTCTAAACTGTGTCTTTACTAATTTTGGTTCTTCTAGTGAATACCAGACATTTAAGAAAACCTGCTTGTTGTGAACAGCACACTGAGAGTGCAGCAGGGGAGATGGGTAACTCTCCTAAGCACAGTTATGTACAAGAAGCAGAAAACTGTTCAAGAACTCATCCAAGCTGAGAATGAAAATGCATGGCATCCACAGATGTTATAAAGTAGGATGGGAGTTGCTGGGGTCAGCCTGAAGCTACAACATTAGGAAGATGATTTAATACCTTAAATCAGTACCAGGGAAGGCAGATATTGAAACTGAGCATTTCCTACAAAAGTTCCACAGTTAAGAGCCATTGCACAACCCCTCCCAGTGTCAGAATGGGGCTTGTTTCTCAATCCTCAGTGGCTGTGAAAAGACTCTCATGCAGTTATGGCAGTCCTGGGGCAGTCAGATGGACCTTCTTGAATGGGTGGGAATGAGCCTTGCTGGAAGTTTGAACAGAGATCCTTTTGTTCAGGATTTGAAAATCAGTGCTGTGGCAAGTTTACTTACAGCTGCTCTGGTTTTGCCCATGGTGGCCATGGGAGTTGTCTGTAATACCAATAAACCAGGCCTGGATATGACATCCTTAGTTCATACCCATCCATCCTCTCATAACAAGGACTCACCCCGGGTCCCTCTTGCCTACCAAAACCGTGGGCAATAGTATCAGAGAGAGAGATTATGATAAAGAAATAAATAAAGAAGTCTAATTTATGAAGCAAACCTTTCAAAGCGTTAAACCATTCATAGCTTTATGACTACATATTAATCTGCTCTCATTTATTGCTTTGTAAGGCTATTTTGACAAAAGTTCATTATCAAGACTGCTAAATGCTTTTAAAGCATTGATTGGGGGAATTATTACATCATGGTGATAGACACAGTGTGTTAAGATGGATTGTAAGGCTTGGACCATCTGAAATTTCCCCCCTTTTAATTGGATCGATCCCCAGAATAAACGAAGTTTAATTGAATTTTCAGGAAAATTGAGCAGTTGTTTTCAAGTCTCTGTCAATACATGTTATTTCAATTACATGATGATAAGCATAGAGAGAGTTTGCAAACAGCCTGAACGGAGGCAGAGGCTGCACACCAGAGAGGCTCCCTGCACATGCTGGGCTTTTGCTTTCTCTTTCCAGGATGAGCTACATTTCCCAAAAGCACATCAGCAAGGCCAGGGGCCCTACTCCTGCTATTTGGACTTCAGAGGATGATTACTGCTTGTCCCTGCTTTTCCCAGCTCTGCTTGTCTCCTGTCTAGAACTCATTCCCCACGGTTCCAATAGTTTCTTCCTTACAATCCAAACAATTTTTCATACAAAACCCAGGCTTTTTGTTCCAAGACCTCAAAATTACTTGGGAGCATTGTCCAAGATGTGCTGGCTCAGGAAGCTTTGCTGTAGTCAGGTTAGGAAGCAGTTGCCCCTTGCTGTCTGTCCTGCTCCACTTCCAAGCAACAGACACTTGTCTCCCAATCCCTGCAGCTTCCCTGCAAATGGGAAGTGGAAAGTGCTGGTGAAGGTATTTTGGAGTTCATGTCAGAAAATTGTTCCCTTTTGAGGACAGGAGCCATTGTTTAGGGAGTGGGGCAGAAAGCTGGAGGCAATGGGACAAGTTCACCTGCCAGCTTTCATCACCTCCACCTGTAAGGCTGCCCTGAGCCCAGAGGGGCAGGGAGGCTGAGCACCTTTCTACTTACACTGGAACACTTTTTTTGAAAGAAATAAATGCCCTTAGCTTGAGACCTTTGGCAAATTTCTGGGCTCCTTGGAGATCTTTCCTCAACTCAGAAATATTCCTTCCTCCTCACAACCACCGAGTCTCTGCAAAAATATATGGGAACCCTGACCAGAGGAAGAGGAATTCAGCATCCCTTGGGGACAAACAGCATTGATGTAGCAATGTAGAACAAAGCTTTCCCCTGGTTCTCCGTGTGATTCTTTGAGCATCCAATTAGCAGAAATTCTTTGGTACAGTGTTTTCATCTTCCTTGTTGATAGAAACCTGGTGATGGTTTGGTATCATCTGCAGTGTCCTGAGATGCTCCCTGGCAGGGTGGTCTTCATGCCTTCCTGCTCCAAGGCTCTCTTCCCTGACACAGCTGCAGTGGTTTGAGAGGCCACTTAGCTGAGTCATTGTCTTTTGTATTTTCTTTCATCGAATAGCCACCCAAAAAATTAACATCCTCTGCTAAGGAAGACAATGCCATATAAAACCTCTCCACAGTAATAAAAGCCCCTTTTCCCCACTTCTTTCACAATCCCAACTCACTGAATCTTGTATGAGTTATAGCGAGTCCCACCAGTGAAACACAAGGTGCAAACTCCTTGCAGATGAAAGTGCTTCTCTTCTTTTTTTCCCTCCTTCAACAGCACCTTTCTGTGTTCACCAGGGACACACTGCCCCAGAGCACAGACAGGAACAGTCCAAACCATCATGGGACACTGTAGCCGTGGAAAGGGGTTTTAACCCTTTAAGTGCAGCAGAAATAAGATGCACAGCTGCATGGTCGTCTGTCATGACAGGAAGAAAGAGACAAGTTTATTCAGAAACACACTTGGTTTTATAACATGACTCACAACTCCAAGAGTAGAGAAAAGGTGACTGGTTCAGAGAGAAGACACCCCATTGCCAGGGCCTGGGCACACACCACAACAGGTGTTCTATCTTTGTTATTAATTCCTTTTTATTTTAACCAAATTATCACCCTGGGAGAAACTCTCCCTAACCTTGAGCTGGACCAGCTCATGGGCTGGGAACAGAGCTGAAAAGCTCCAGCCTGGAATATTTTTCAGGCTGTAATTTTCTTACTTTCTCAATACGTGTCCCACAGGACACTAGCATCCTCTGGGGTGGATCAGAGTGCATGTGCTGAGCTCGATGCAGCAGTTATGGGTGATAATAGATGGGTTTCACTCTGCTAATACCATCAGACAGGCTGGACTCAATAGCAGCAATGCTGGGATACCCTGGAACAAGTGGCAGGATGTGACTCAAGCTGCATTTTGGCCCTGTGGAGTCCAGACAGGATGTTCTGAAGCTCAGGGGCTGGTGGCTGTGCCCTGCCCCTGCAATTCCCCTGCAAAGTCCTGTTTGTTCCTCTTTTCCATCCACCTGCACTGCTCCCCTAACCCCGAGCAGCCCAGGTGACACCAGCGTCCCTTAGAGCTGCAATTAGAGGCTGGCATGGGGCACAGTGTGCTGGCCTCAGGGTCAGGATGGCTCCCTCCAGGGCTGCCTGCTGCAGCCCAGCCGAGGTGTAAAGGATGTAGCTGTTGTTATAGATTCGTTAGTTATTCATTGTAACAGCCTTGATCCTAATGAATTCATTTGGTATTCATTGGCTGTCACGCACAGTTTTGTAAGTCTTCAGCTCTAATTTAGGACAATTAAAATGAAATGTTAGCAAGCAATGTTTCCCCTGCATTGCACAATCTATAATATTTTCTTTTCAGGGGAGGGATGCAGACTAACCCTGCTCACGCTGCTGATGTTATCAGGGAGTGAGATCTTGCAGCTTGATCCTGCAATGCTTAATGAATTAATACAGCAGATATAATTTTCATGGGTCACTGTGTTGTGCTGGCCTGCAGATCTGTCTAGATTAGGCCTAGGGAAAGACTAATTGAAAAATACATGTCTTGGTTTGCTTAAAAACAATAAGCAGATATCTACCAGGGAGAAATGTACAAACAAGATGCATAAAAGCAAGCCAGTGATTTGTCATATGCTTCATAGTTCATGTTGTAAATTAGACAATCTTTCATAATCACAGAGCTGGGGGAGGGGGAGAACCGAATCAATTTGCCTGTAAAATTCTAAGTCCTTTTGAAAACACAATTGAAATATAATTCCTCTGTGTTTCCCCGTTAATTATCATTTACAATATTTCTGGCATCAAAGCTTTACTAGCATGGAGGGATCATTTCTTCATCACAATACCACTTTCAGGATTCATTTATCTTGTCTTTTAGACTAATTATCTCCAAATTCACCAATAGACTGTCACACTTACATGCTCCAATAAATGTAGTTTTAAATCAGCAGCTTACTTTGCTGCAGTGGTACAAGCTTTCCTGAATTGTGTCTAACTAGAGTCATTCATCTGTGATCACAACACTAAAGGGAGAACAACAACATTAAGGTTTGTATGAATGATCATGCTTATTTATATGCAAATACGTCTGACAAATCAATAATGTATGATTTAGCTGTTCACTGTGCATTAGTAGAAGTGCCGCCAGTCCCAGGTGGCGGCCTCAAAAGGATCCTCAGCTCTTCCCCCTCCCCGGCTCGGATTCAACCAACATCTCTGGTCAAGTGGCTGCAAAATCAGCTGCTGCCTCCTCCCTGTGTGCTGGTGGCACTGGCAGGCATCGCTGGAGCCGAGGGGATGGGGATGGGAGAGGTGCTGGGATGGGCAGGGGATGGGGATGGGGATGGGGATGGGGATGGGGATGGGGATGGGGATGGGGATGGGCAGGGGATGGGGATGGGGATGGGGATGGGGATGGGGGATGGGGTGGGGGATGGGGATGGGGATGGGCAGGGGATGGGAGAGGTGCTGGAGGATGGGGATGGGGATGGGGATGGGGATGGGGATGGGGATGGGGATGGGGATGGGGATGGGGATGGGATGGGGATGGGGATGGGATGGGGATGGGGATGGGGATGGGGATGGGGATGGGGAGGGGGATGGGGATGGGGATGGGGATGGGGATGGGGGGGATGGGGATGGGGATGGGGTGGGGATGGGGATGGGGATGGGGATGGGGATGGGGATGGGGATGGGAGAGTTGCTGGGGAGGGCAGGGAGCCCCATGGGGACCCTGGGATGGGAGGCAGTGGGAGTGGGGATGGCAACATCTGACCATCCCGGGGGGGCTGTGATAACCTCGTTCCTCCAGATTTCAAGCTGATATGGAGCATAACAACACCCCAAGTGGAGCCAGTCCTGCCTGTCAGCCTTTCAGTACTCTGTGCTACTCTCTTTCCCATCCAGAGAGCAGCTGTCCATATGATCCACCTCCATTTGCTGCAGAGGGTCTGTCACCCTCTCCAGGCTGTCCCTGTGGTCCAGCCTTTCTGCACAGCCCTGCCTGGGCCTGCTTCACAGAGAGGGCTCCTCACTCACCCCTACCTCATCCCCTTTGCTGTCCCTGCCTTTCCTTTCTGCCCTGCCACCCCCAACAGTGAGCAACACCAAGCCATGGGGTTTTCTGCACCATCATTCCTCTCAGAGAGGTGCTTTTCCTCCTTTCCCAAGGTCTCAAAAACTCTCTTTTCTTGGAAGAAAAAGGGGCAGGAACACTAGTGAGTGTATGGAGCTGTGTTGTCCATGTCCTACACTGCTTGTCCACACCATGATGTACCTGAACCTGCCTTGGGGACCAGCTGTCAGGGTCTAAGTGATAATCAAAATAAGTAAATATTAAATATCTCTATCTTGTACCTGTGTAAATGTGGATACTGGGCTAAATGTTAACGTGGTGTGAACTCCTGCACTTCTTCTGAGTTGTGCTTATGGCTGTGGTGAGTTGGGCTTTCAGCTAGGGCCAGAACTGGGTTATAAGTAAAAAATCCCCAACCCTGTGCTCAGTTATTGTTATTCTTGCTATACATTTCAGGCAAAAATGTAATCACGTCCTCCTGACCAAGTTAGACTGAGATCTCTCTTATTCAGCTGGCCAGAAACATCTCGGTAAGGTGGAGAAATAGAAATAGTTCTTGTTCCCCCTACAGACCTCCCACAACACCTCCAGAAAAGAGTGAGACTGGGTGGAGAAGGCTGTGTGTGTGTTCCTATGCAAAGGGAAAGGGCAGCACCACCTGCACCTGGCAATCCTCTGGGATGGGGGGATTATTTATATCTGCTTTACAGGGCTCCCTGTCTCATCCTGGCATCACTTGATGCCCATCTCCATTTTCTCTCTGCCCTGGGTAAGGATACCCACATGTGATACAGGCGAGTGCAGTGTCCTGGAGCTCTCATTAGCCATGACAGGTGAAGAGAAGCGCAGCTTGAACAAATGCTGTGCCGTACACTCTGTCCTAGGGATAAATTGCTCAGTTGTTGCCAGCTTTGGAAGAGCTGCTCAGAAAGCTGTGAAAGCAAGCAAGAAATCCCAGCACACACAATGCTGGGTGGACAAGGGGAGGAGTAAGTTTAATGGCCTGCATGAATTGTCAAGCAAACCCTCTGCAGACTTCAGCATCTTCAGTGGCACATTCTCATTCTGACACAGAAGCGACATTTATAGGTCGTAACTCTTAGGAGCAGTTGGTCTCTCTGGCACTATTACACTTAAATGTGAAGGGCTTCATCTGCTGACTATCACAGTGGAAAAGGCAAGTTGAGCAGTTAAAGTAACAGTTCAGGAAGATCCCCCAGGGATGGAGTGAGCAAGAGAGAATAATCAGGCATTTCCACAACTTGCCCCAGTAGTGTATTAGTTTCTGGCGACTAAGCTGCTTTTAGCTTTCCCAGTTTATTTTTAATCGTGTCTATACAATATACTGCTGGTATTCCCATTGCATTTATAATTATAATTGGCTATCTAACTAAATAGCCTGTGGATCTGTGTGCTGGGAAACACGCTGTGCAGATGTGTTGGGCTGTGTGCACACACACACAAGCCTGCACATCCTCACTCCCCTGCCCTCACACATCCCGCCTGAAAAAAAACAGTCAGAGATTGAATTAGCTTAGAAATGGAGCATCTGCACAACCAATAATTTCATTACTGGGGAAAGCAGGAAACTGTGTTTCTCAATGAAGCCCAGATTATGAATCCGGTCATTTGCATTGGAATTTTAATAGGTTTGTACAAAAAAGGGCTGGTACACATCAGTTCCTCTTTGAATGAGGCATAATGTGAGGAAGATGCTGCACGCTGTCACCAGATGCTGGGCAGAGAAGGAAGTTGTGGTGGGCAGACACATCCCCACCAGTCCTGCAGAAAAGCAGATGAAGAATTGGTACCTGTGCTCTGCTGGGCCATTCTTTCCATGGAGTGTGCAGATTGCTGCTTTAAAGAATTTAATATCCTTGCCATCACTGGAACTTTTTCTATGAGGGGATAAAAGTGATGGCCAACATCCCCGGGCTTGGACCAGCCAACCAGTCCCATAGGCAGGGCCTTTTTGGGATCTGAAGGGCTTTCATGAAGGACAAAGGATTTCATGTGGGGTTCAAGTGTGAATGCTTGGGTAATCTGCTTCAGAAAGAAGACCATACCCTGAGACACAGTCCCATACAGACTGTGATGTACAAACCACACAATTCATAGAGAAGAAGCAATTCTTGCTTCCATATAGTATTTTCCCCTTCCATCAGCCCAGACTTGTTGACATAGGAAGTATCATCAGCTCTTGCAATAGTCTGCATTTTGGATGATGATTTTTCTATGAGGCCTGAGCCTTCTTGCAGTCCTAGCAGGATGGTGAGGCTCTATGGGTCTATTCTCTATGGCTCTATTTCTGCTCCCTATGAGCAGAAATACCGTGCAGCTCTCTCCAGAGTGACAGAGAGGAAGACTACATCTCCCAGCAGCCCCAGGAAGGAACAGGATGAGATTTTAACGGCAGGTTTGATTCTCTTCCCAAACAAATGGCACTTGGAAAGTCAATCTCTGATTAGTAGTCTGCACATTTTGTTTTCAATATGCTGAAGAAGTTCACAAGAATGGGAAAAGACATTTATTGCATCAGTTTTGCAAGAGATTTTCTCAGAGAGAGACATGCACACACAGAAACCAGGCAGATAAGCTCTCATCTCAGCCTGCCGAGGCTCTTCCTGCAGGGTGCTTGGTAATATGAAATATTAAAAGTGCCATGTTCTTTCCTTCACATATTTCTTCATATTCAGCCTGGCCACTCGGTTGATATGTAAATAAAGTGTACCACCACTCTATAAAATGCAGATACTCTGCATTATTTAAGCTGCGAAGGTGATGCATCATCCGTTATGTGGCTCACTGGGGGAGCCCCGCTGTGTATTTGGCAATAAAGCCTCAGAGCGCCTCATCAGAAACAGCAGTTGGTCCAGGGGAAGTTCATTTATGCATGAAATATTCACAGAGCAACAATGCAAACCTTAAACATCAGTAATTGTTAGATTTCTATTGCCGCTAACTAGTGTCTCTAAATTATTGCAAAAGACCAGCCAATTTGCAAATTACATATATTTGTCATGCTCTTGTACCTTTAGTGAAGAGCCCATAATGGTGATAGCATTTTTAATGTACACAGTCACTGAGCCTCCTTTGGAGAGCTAGCCAAAGACTAGCTCTGTAATGGGAAGGGCTGGCCAGGTTTCTGGAGAAAGGCCCTGCTATATTAACTGACTCATTGTGTGCAGTTTTTTTTCCCAAATGTTTATCTACAGCTTGCAGACTAAGAAGAAACTCCACCCAAGATGGTCCTTCCACTCTCTGTGCACCTTGGAGAAATTCTGTCTGGTCAAGACACCAGTAACACGTAGGGCCATGACATGAACAAGCCCAGCTCAGAGTTTTTCAGGGTTTCTGCCACTCAGTGCCTGCCACAGGACAATGACTTTGTCCATGGCCTAAGTGATCTCACAATTAGAGAGCAGGACCTCCGGAAAACACAGCCTGAGTTGAAATCAAGGCAAAACAAACGCCTGGTGTAACATCTCAAAGGGTACAGAGCTGCTCCAGGGATACAGATACCTGGAGAAACGTGACCAGGTCTGTTTGTACCACCCTCCTGATGGGCTCTGAAAGGAGGAAGGTGAGAACCAGATCCCCTGGCTTTGAGCTGTGCTGGAATTAGGAGTAACACTGCTCCAACAGTTTGAAGTGAAACGCTCTCAATTTCAAGCTGGGAAGTTTTCAGCTCCCCTTAGTCATGTAGAGCATAAAGACTGTCTGGAGACCACAGCTGTGTGCCCTCCTCCTGCCTGTCATGCAATACCTGTCTCTCTGTCTCCACCCCTTCAAGAGCTCCAGCCAGAGCAGGGCCAGCCCAAAGGGATCCTCTCTGCTGGGATGCTGTCACAGCAGGCGAGGAATTCATTTAATAACTTCGAATTCATTAATATCCCTCCCTGCGAGACCCAAAATAACAACTGGGAGATCAAAGGGTCAATTAACACTCACAGTCTCTAATCTATCAGAAGATTAATTTCTGAGTTGCTTTATGACTGTGTGCTCCCTACAAAAGTTGGAGGAGGAAAACGCTCTGTCCCCATCTTTCCTCTTCCTGGTTAATATTTAACAGAAGTCTTTTAATGTGGTCTTCCATTCAATACAGTAATAAAATACAGCATCACCTTTGACAAATCTCTTCCTTCCCACAGAGGAAAGGGTGTATTTCCCCAGCTGGCACCGTGCTGCTTTGTCTTTTACACTGTGTGTCTCTCTGGGAACAGAGGCTGCTCCATCAGGTTGATAAAACACAAACTCCTTTCCCCAGGCATATTGGTCCCTCGGGAGGAGTCATTAGCTCTGCAGAGGATGGGGGCCAAGGGCATCATTTCCTGGCTGTGAGTAGTGGGCAGTGCTGAGGTGGCACCTCCTCCTCCCCCATGGATCTCAGAGTACTCTCCAGGAAGGATCTGATCCCTTCTACATACAAATTATTGTTTGCTGACAACGGGGGGAAGGAGGTAAGGAGAGATTTTTGCACCTTTAAATATCCTACAGTCATCCCAGACACGAAGGGCAGAGGGGGATGAAGCTCTTGATGTTCTTTCAGAGAAACGACAAGGCCCTCTCTGGGAAGTTCACTTTGGCTTTAGAGATGTGACCTCTGTGCCAATTTTGCAGGTGACAGTTTTAGGTTTGCCTTGTCCCTATGCCTTGTCTTTGTGAGAGGGCAAAGACGAGTGTGGCAAGCAGATGTGAGCTCAGAGAGCAGCACTTTCTCCATCTGCTCTATTTGCTCCATCTCAGACCCTCAGTGCTGCCCTTGCAAGAGCAGGGCTTGGGATATCAGCTGTGTGCTGGGCTGGAGACTCTGGAATGCAAGAGTGAGACCTTCACCTCACAGCGAGGTCCTCAGCATCCTCACTGCTCCAGAGCCTGGGCTGAGGAGCAGCTCCAAAAGTGGAGTTAGTTCAAATGCATGTGTTGAACAAGCAATTTAAAGTGTCTCAGCCCCTCAGCTATAAGCTGGGGCAGCAGCATGTCTGTGCTTCCTGGGGAGGAAAGAAAGATATCCCAGAAATTTTGCAGCACACAAATACTACAGGAAAAGGTTCATAGGTAGGTGAGGTGACTGGGCTTCATCCTGGCTCTGCTTGGAGGAAGGAATTACATCCTCATCAATCTTGTGCAAGGAGACAGCTCAAAACTAGAACCTGAGCAGCAAAATGGCACCTTTTGGGCACCCAGCAGGAGGTGACAGTAAAAGCTAATTAAAAAAAAAAAAAAAAAAAAAAGAAAAAAAAGGAGAAAAAAAGGAAAAAAAGTACACTGGAGTTTTCAGTCACTTAATGAAATGAATTTCTGTGCAAGTTCTGAAGCTGAACTCTCTCAAAGGCGATCACTCCTGACTTCAGGTTTCTCTTTGACTTGTTTTATGATGTTTGCTGAAAGTTCAGAAAATTAAATCTTTTGCAGTTTCAGAAATGCACATGATGGATGTGTTTTGGGATTCAAATCAAGGGAGGGAGAATGCTTCTTTAAATTATTAGTTTGGCTTTCCTCCACCATGCTGCCGCTCTGTTAATTAAACAGCGGACATATGTTAAGGCTGTTTTACAAGCATCTGGAAAGAAAAATTAACATTTTTTATCACTGTCACTGTAATTTCTTAACTGTATGTATATGTGGGCAATATGAAAATTAGTTTCATTTAAAAGTTGGAGTGGTTTCCTTTGATTAGAAGACAAGCAGGGGAGTGAAGGGGAAGTCTGATAACTGAAGAGGAATCTGGCCTTGAAAATGCAAGGCAAAACGTGATGCTCAATGACTCTGGTCAGCCTAGGTGGAAATTTAATAGTGTGTTTTTGTATTAAAGCAACTCTGCTGTGCATTTCTGTTGGTGTATTCACTGTAATTTACAAACAAACCAAATGTCCTTCTGTGGAGCAGGTTTTGGATGTCATTTTGGACTTTGTGCTGCACTCCAGGCTGGTTGACTTCTCTCATCCTGCAGCTCAGGACTCCCAGAGCCTGGCTGCACCAGCACAGAGGCTTGAGTGCTGAGCCTGGCACTTCAGGACAAAGATTATGGCTCCAAGCTGACAGAGGGCAGGCTTAGATTGGATATTAGGAAGAAATTCTTCCCTGTGAAGGTGGTCAGACACCAGCACAGGTTGACCAGAGAATGCTTCAATGACCAGAGAAGCTGTGGCTGCCACATCCCTGGAAGTGTCCAAGGCTGGGCTGGATGGGCTTGGAGCACCCTGGGACAGTGGAAGGTGCCCCTTCCACTCCCAGGGATTGTTGGAACTAAGATGGTCTTTAGGGTCCCTTCCAACCCAAACCATTCTATGATTCTATGAGTCCATGGTTGTATGATTGATTCTGTGATTCTGTTCTATGATTTGGACTGTACTGTCCCTCTCACAACACTCCTTGCACAAAGTCTTCCAGAAGGGGAGACTTTTCTTCTGGAAAATGGGGATCCTCAGGGTTTAGCTGTAAAAACAGCTTGGCAATGGTTGTACAGCAACTGTGCATGGCCTTTTTCAGTCTTTTCAGCCTCTTTCACTTTCAACCTGGATGAGGAGGCCAAGAGGAAGAAGAAGAGTGTCAAAGTTGCTGTCTGGAGCTGAAAACTGCTTTCCAAAGTTGGAGGCAGCAGAAAGCCTGCTCTGGCCCAGGCTGGGGGAGCCTTCTCAGGTTGCACAATGTGCTGCACTGTGTAAATTAAACAATATGTTCCTTAATTGACAGATTGGACAGACTCCATTTCCAGGATTCCCAGTCTACACTTGCTAATTATAGCAATATGTTGTTTATCAGTGAAGAATTGTCCAAATCCAAATTTCCCTGAGTAATGAGGTACACTTAACTCCAGCTGGATGGGATAGACTGTACAGCAGAGCAGGACAGGGATTTCTGCCTGTTCCCAGGGCTAGGGAAGTCACAGACTTGGGGCCAAACTAGGGCCAATATCCTCACATAAACAGGCCATATGAAATTAATGGGGCTATCCCTAAGTGCAAGGATCTGATCCAGCAGCCATTAAAATCAATGGCCCCTTCAGGGGGTTTCAGAGGCCCTTAGATGGTGCACGAGGTGAGCAGGATTTGGTCATAAGCCTGCAAGAAAAATGAGCAGTGAGATATCTGTATAGAAAATAGAGAGTGCAGAAGGTTATTTGGGGTTTCCAGCACCTGAATGACTTACATTAACTCTACTGCTTTTTCTTGCAAACCAAAAAATTTGTCTTTTAAAACTTTTATTTTCAGCCAGAGAAAATTCAAAGGCAGAAACCACTGAGAGAGCAGGCTGGGAGCAGAGTGTTGTCCATTTATCCATGCTGCCATTTACCCACCTATCACGTTCCCCTTGAAATCCCAATGAAATCATTAACACAGCTTCATCAAGGCTCTGAGCCTTGCAAGAATGGCAGAGCCAGGTCCTTGCTGGGTGTGTGACCAGCAGTGGGGCTAATCCAAAACTACCAATTTACTCCATCTCTCCATAACCCCCCTCTCTGTCAGTTTTCTCACAGCAGTAAAAAGGATAATCTGGTCACATATCCTACTGACAAATCACTTGGGATTTTTGCTGTACCCTGGTGCTTGTAGGGGATCTGAGTGAGGGTGTGTTGGCTGCCTGGTTGACGTGTGCATTGTGGTCCTGTTGCTAAAATAATGAATGCAGGAGACTGGACTGTCAAACAAATTAATCTCAGGCTCCTGGTGATATCACAAACCACCAGGGCTTCACTCTCACAGGTTGCAGTTTCATCAACCCCCCTTGCTTATTGATTTATACCTACAGAATCCATCCTTCTCCTTATCCATTATCCTAAATGCAATGTTAACGTACCAGAGAAAATCTATTTGAGTTCATTTGAGTTTTTTTTTTTAGCTCCTGAATTAATGTTTTCTAAAAGGCTATTTTAATCAGGCATATTTTTATTAAAAGAAATATTATGAAAGTAAAACACCAACCCCCGAGGTTCAGTCAGTTATGGCAAAATAGCAGATTTGGCTCCTGCTATCCCACTGTGCTTTTTCCCCCCTTTGCAAAATTAGCAGTGTGAATTGCATCCAAGAATTTTAACCCTATTTGACCAGTGAGAGTTAACTGATGAACACAGTTAATTTATTTGATGAATCAGTGTCAGGGGGATTGGTGAGGGTTTTTTTTTTTCATTCCTTCTAATAATATAAAATTGCAAAATTGCAGATTATGTTATTAGCTTGAGTTATCCTGCTACAGTGATTAGTGAGATTTGCCTTTTTTTCCTGCTTTTATTGACAAGATGTTTCCAAAATTAAGCCTTTGTGTATCTGCATGAGATAAAATGTTATATTTTGGATGTGGTGCCTGGCATCATTGTCAAAGCAAGTGAACAAAAACCAGCTCAAGGTTATGAGTTTTGCCTGTTCACTGCTCCATATAAACTTTTAAATCCTGTCTTGTTTGCAAGATTCTTGCTTCCATTTAAATCTCATTTTCAGATTTCCCATACATAGAAATTTTACCAACCTGTTTCATTTTGTTTTGAAGTGTAAGGTTTCTAGGCAGTCATTTGTTTCCAGAAATTAGAGCTTAAAGGAAATCATTATCTATCCATCTCTCACAGTCTGCAGCAGCCTCGTGGGACACAACAACAAGAATTACCCTGAAATGTTTGCAATATATATACAACAACCCAAAACATACAAATCTGAAGTTTCAAATACAGCTTTTCCCAAATGGCAAAGACACACCCAGAGTGCAATCCCTTGCCTTTGTAAATAAAAACATACAACTGATTTTATCTTATTCATCTTTCTGGTGCCTTTAGAAAGATGAAGCTCACCAGCAGCTCTACATACTGAGATGTGAATATGATAGGTGCCACACAACACACACACACACGTGTACTGGCATTTTTGGGGGATTCACCTTCAATGCAGGCTCAGAGAGAGTGTGGGGAACCACGTTGCTCACAAAAAAAACCCCCCAAAACCAAAACAACAACAACCAAAGAAAAAACCCAAACAAAAAGAAATTGAAAAAAAAAATAGCTTAAAGCAAGTGGACAGCAAAGAGGGGGGGAAATGAAGGTCCCTGGATGCCCCAAACCAGCTCTGTCACTTCCCAGCTGTAGTAAAAGGCCTTTTGGAAAAGGAGTAGGGATATGTTCCTCTCTCTATATCTGGTGTCAGTTCTCTGGGAGCTTCTGCACAGGAATCCTAGAATCCTGGGAAATGGAAAACCAGTAAGAATTTATTGCATTTGACTATTTTTGGAAGGTTGATAGACAAGAAGGTTTGTCCCTACTCAGGCTGGAACTACACGTGCATACAGACCAAACCTAAAACCTAAGCATCCAAAAATTCCCGTTTGGCTCCAAACTTTGCCCTAGCATTTGTAGGTGCAAAGTCCTGCCTGCAGGTGACTTAGAGATGAGAGGTTGGAAGGAGAAAGAATTTGAGAACTAAAACCAGCAGTGGGGACTAGTTAATGAATTTGTGTTTAATTTATGAATGACTTAAAAGAAAATTTTGTGATGATTTTTATTAAAACAGATTCCCATTTTCCTTAAACTTATTTGTAAAGCACAATCTGGCTACAGTTTACTACAAACCCTCCTACTTGCAGGAATTTCTGCTGTTGGAGATCAGTTCATCATGGATTTGTACAATGGTTTGGGTTGGAGGGGACCTTAAAGCTCATCTCATTCCAACTCCCACTGTCCCAGGCTGTTCCAAGCCCTGTCCAACCTGGCCTTGGACACTTCCAGGGATTCAGGGGCATCCACAGCTGCTCTGGGAAGCCTGAACCAGGGCCCCACCACTCTCACAGGGAAGAATTTCTCCCTAATATCCAATCCGAGCCTCCTCTCTTTCCATTCCTCCTTCTGCTGTTGGAGATGCCATATCACCTGTGGTACTTGTTTTATTTATTTTGGCCAGAGCTATTTGGGGGGAATATGTCCATCCTGAGATGTGTAACAAATTTTCCAAGTGTCCAGTCCCTGCCACAACCCCAGGCTGGGAAAAGTAAGGAGCAGACTTGTAAGGTTCTCAGGATACTTTCTCCCTGTGTAAGAGTCCTTTGCTGTCACAGTCTTTGCCTGTGTGGGTTAATAAAATCATCTATCACACTTCCTGATGACAGATGTCTACATGTCCAAATAATACCCAGCATGGAGAGCTATGTGCTCTGACAGCCAGAATCAGGTTTCAGAAGAGATTGAGACAACTCCAGAAGTGAATGGAATGCACAGATGTTAGCAAGCCTGTCCTTCTGATTAAGTTTGCTGCAATGCAGAAGGTATAAATATGTTCAGATGCTCAGAAGGCCATGGGAAATGAGAGACTGCATTTTAGCACCCAGCACTTTTGAGTCCTGGGGTAATCCTCATTTTAAGTACACCTTTTATAGACCAATCTGGCTGAATTGTTCTACAAGTTAAATGAAGCAAAGACTTTGTAGAAGTATTCTGGCAAACAATATAATGTATCACTTAAAGAGCTATAACCAAGCAAGTGGAAAATGCAGCTTTTGTTGCAATTTAAGGCAGAGTAACCATAGTTCATATTTAGCTTTTTATTATGGAAAATGAAAACAAATATTAGCAAGTAAATAGGCATTGTACCCCAGTGCACTCTGCTACCCAGAGATCCATGGTTGGTGTTGGGTAACCATCCTCCAGGCAGATTCTAACTCTTAGAAGCTGCAATCCCAGCACTTTCTTCCCTGAGGAAGGAGACCCTTATTCCCATAGGATGGTACTTCAGTTTTTGGTACAAAGCAGGCACATGTTTGTGAGTCTCCTCCAGCCCAGAGGTAACACTGAGGCTTGGGAAGAGCTTGATAAGAGCAGGGATACATTTCAGACTCACACTGCAGCACCTGGCCTGGCTGTGAGCATCTCAGGTCATGCCTGAGGGTTGTGGGTTTCACACCTTTCCCACCTCTGTGACTTCACCAAGCACAGCTCTCCAAGGAGAAGTGGCTTTGGAGAAGTTTGTCAGGCTGAACTTCGATAGACTGGGTACAATTTGTGTTAATTGCATTGTCAGCCTCTGGGAGCAGGTGTCCATGAAACACAAGGAAGTCCTACACTAAGGAATCCTATCCCAGTGAGGAATAAAATCAGCCTTGAGAAACTTCTTCCCTAACAAAGAAATCCCAGCAGAGGAGGAGCAGATGACAAAGCAGAGATAAGGGATATTCTCTTCAAAACTTTGTGCTTCTCTCTCTGTTCCAGGGCTGCACCAGCACATCCTCATTGGTTGCTTCCCAGAGTTTCAAAAATTCCCAGGGGCTGGTCCCAGCTGCCATGTGTCTCTCAGCAGTTCTGGGGCAGGGAAAGCTGACACTCCACAGACACAATGTGCTAAACTCCAGAGTGTCCCTGTATGGTGCAGGAATCCTGCAGAGCCCAGCCAACACTTCACAAAGTGCTGCCTCAGAGTGACTCTGAGGAGGGGAAGTATCACATTGATTATTCGAGAATCTATGGCCAATTACTTTATTTTATTCAAAATTATACCAGTAAGGCATAACGTTTATGGGACTGGAAATGTCTTCTGAGTGACTGCTCCGGATGTTGGAAGTACTTACTGCCCCGGGTGGCTCAGGGGTCTCTGCCAGGCTGCTAAATCTGAAATCCCTCATTCATTCGGGGCTGGAAAGTGCTTTAGTCCTGAATGAAGCATCAGAAGAGATTTTTACACCTGGGTTTTTATAGCCTGATCCTAGCAGAGGAAAGGAATAACTCTGGGTTTCCATTTGAAATGACCTCGGGAACAGCTTGTCACAGCTAAGCTGTTTGGTTTAGTTATTCCTTTGGCTGCTCACTTTGGCTTTGTTTGATTTAAAAAATCACAACTGGTGGTAGCCACTATCCCTTCTTTCCCTGAGTCCACTGAGAGATGTAACTCTGAACTCTGCTCTCCTCATTTCCTTTCCCTTTCCTGTGAGGGCTCTGCCTCTCCTCTGCTGTTCTCCCAGAACTGCCTGACACTGGTGATTGTCCTCCAGCCCTGCCAGCACGTGTGTTCCTGTGTTTGTGTGTGTTCCTGTGTGTATTCATGTGTGTTTGTGTGTGTTCCTGTGTGTATTCATGTGTTTGTGTGTGTTCCCGTGTGTATTCATGTGTTTGTGTGTGTTCCCGTGTGTATTCATGTGTGTTTGTGTGTGTTCCCGTGTGTATTCATGTGTGTTTGTGTGTGTTCCTGTGTTTGTGTTCCTGTGTCTTTGTGTTCCTGTCTGTATTCATGTTTGTGTGTGTTCCTGTGAATTCCTGTGTTTTCCTGTGTGTATTTATGTGTGTTTGTTTGTGTTCCTGTGTGTATTCATGAGTATTCATGTGTGTTTGTATGTGTTCCTGTGTTTTCCTGTGTGTATTCATGTGTGTTCGTGTGTGTTCCTTCGTGTTTATGTGTGTTTGTGTGTGCTCATGTGTGTTTCTATGAGTTCCTGTGAGTTCCTGTGTGTATTCATGTGTTTGTGTGTGTTCCTGTGTGTTCCTGTGTGTATTCATGTGTGTTTGTGTGTGTTCCTGTGTGTATTCACGTGTGTTTGTGTGTGCTCACACATCCCAGGGAGCTGCATGGCCACATCCTGCAGCCCTTGGCACAAGGGACACACAGCCGACCTTGCCACGCAGGGAATGGAAACACATCTCCAGCACACAGAGGGTTAATAGCTCTAAATCTAAAGTACTCATCTGCAATCTCAATTTGCTCAGAGTCCAGCAGCTGCATTAGTTGAGATAATTCTGTCAGTGAGTGCTGTTTGTACCCAGAACATGCCTGCTAAATTTGTTAAAGAATACCCCAGACTAACGCATCATTACACTCACAAAGTCATCTATCTTTTACTTCAGATTAATTCTTTTTTTTCTCTCTCTCTTCACCTCCTCCATAAATCCTGGTGCACTTAATTAATTTCAGTTCCAGTGTAAGGTCCATAATACAGAATTGTTCAAGCAAACACAAAATTAATTATTCTATTTACAGCCTTCTCATTGAAAGGAGCATTTCATCTTTCATAATTACATTTTGGAACGTCCAATTATGAATTCAGACTTCTGCTGTTTTGCATACTGTGATTGTGTGCAAGTGTCTCCATGCCAATGAGAACCAGGATTTGGGTATCACATCTCCTTCCAATTAGACTAAATTCAAGTACAGTTCCAGTCTGAAAAACCTTTTCAAGAGGTGACAGAAGGAGAGGGTGGGAGATGGTTAAAGAATCAGGTTAAAAAATGCCTCTATGAATGCACATTATCATTTCTTCTCAGCCACAGAGATGTCTTTATAACACAGCACAAGGCTGCTGTAGCTGGTTCAGTAACTCTACCAGCTGCTACAGGCTTAATTCTACAACCAAAAGACTTTATCAAGCTCTTTTTCAGATAATGGAAAAAGTCTTTGGCTTTTATGGCTTTAAAAAGAGCTTTTGAACTCGTGCACAAGTTGATGTATATTATACCCTTGATTTGTGTTAATTATATCAATTTTTAATGCCTTCCATCACAGTAGCTGTTTTCCTCAGAGCTGATTTGTAAGTGAAATCTGAAACTGCAAAGGTTTCCTGCTTGCTGCAAACCTGGGGCAGGTTCAAGGAAGGTGCCTTGTATTTTTTGGGAATTCTGGCCTCGACCCATGAAGCAGGGGAAGAAAACCTGGGCTCTGCAGTTCTGGGTTTTGCCTGTCCACAATTCCTCCTGGAACTGAGGTCCGTGATGGGTGTTTGGTTCCTTTCAGAGCTGCAATGCCATGGCAGGTGGGGGGCTGTAGGAAAGTCCTGACCTGAGTCCTCACCCTCCAGCAGCTGGGGGGGCTCAGGAGACCTGGGCTGGAGTCCCAGCTTTGTCACAGGTGCTGTGGGTGACCCTGAGCTGGGCTTTCAGGCCTGACCTGTGGGCTGCAGGTGGGAGCTGTGAGCTGGGCAAGGCTGTTGGAGGTTGCTGGATGGACAAGGGGACACAGCTGCTCCTGTCATCCCAGCACAAAATCCTACTGTGACAGTCAGCTTGGCTGCACAGGGGCATGGCTGCAGCTCTTCTTTCTCTAATGCCTGGAGCTCCTGACCTCCAAAAAGCACCCAGAGCTGCCTTTGCACTCAGGAGGGAGCAGGAGCTGGATTGACATCTGGCTGAAGAGGTGACCCAGGCAATCCAAGGCTTTTTATGTGTTCCCTCTTGTCATACTTGAGAAACAGCCACAGTTGATCCGATCTTTTAGGATATCTGGTTTGAAAATTCCTACCCAGTACAGGTTGAAATGAGCTGATATAAGAGCTGTAAAATAGCTCTAGAGTCCGCCTGTCAAGTTTGATCATGCCCTGAAAAGCCAAAATGTGCCCATCTCCTTTAGAAACACAAATAAATTGCTTTAGCCTTATCTAGAGTTTTCCAGTGACTGCTGTTCTAATGGGATGAAGCACGGTAATCAACTTTATAGAGCATATTTCCATGGCACACCCGTTATGTCATGCCTTGTTTACACAATTGGAATTATGGATTAAGAGGTACACATACTGGGCAGGGGGCCAAAAATACTTTTACAGCCCTGATTTACTGGTGAGCCCATGCAGGACTTGGGAACTGTGCGTGCATTGGCTGCAGTGGGAGTGTGACTGGGGTTGGAGTGCAGGACTTAGCCCAGTGCAGGGTCACATCACAGGGGCTGAAAAGAAACCTGAGGGCCAGGCAGGTGGGCACTGAGTGTCACCACAGGAGCCCTGGCAGGGTGGGTGGCTGGGACTGCTGCTGCACTGGTGTCTGCCCCCTTCCAAACACGTCTTCAGGTGCTGACCTGGTACTTGGGAGTTAAAATCCCCTGGCACAGAGCCTGGTAGTTGGTGGGAAATACATGAATAGTAATTCAGGAAAAACAGAGTTTAACCTGTCATGGTGTGCAGCTGACAGCAGGGCTGGGGAAACTGTGTCCGTGGGCACTGCCAAGTCCTGGCAGTTTCCAACAGAAACACAACACCTGCAAAGAAAACTCAGACTTGAGAGCAAAGTAGATTTTTCATAGTTATCTTTTTTATTATCCCAGAATCAGAGTCACAGAATTATTTGTGTTGGAAGGAACCTTAAAGATCATCTTGTTCCAATCCCTTGCCATGGCAGGGACACCTTCTGGAACAGGTTGCTCCATGTCCTGTCCAACCTGGCCTTGAACACTTCTAGGAATGGGGCAAGGAACATCACTGTACTAATAAGAATGATGTTCCTTGCCTAACAATGTACAGTCCTAGAAACAGAAAAAGTTCATATTCTTAAATATAATTAATGTGTCATTTATGGCCAGAGAGCAGGACAGGTTGGCCCTGCTCTTTGCCCACTTGCAGAACTCTCCCTGCAGAGGAGCCATCCCTGCCCTGCTGGGCTGAGCCAGGGCTGGTGCTCTTTACACTCACATGGCCAAACCCAGGGAGGGGGCTGAGAGCAGAAGCACACTGACAGCTCTGAGGCCAGGGCCATCCAGCAGACAAAGTGCTTCAGATTCACAGCAAATGGGACAAGGAGAGGCAGGGGGATGGATGTGGACGCTTCCCCAGTGCCCATCTCAGAGGAGGATGCAGAGGGAAGAGGGGGACTGAGTCCTGTTGCAGAGCCAGCCTGCTTCTCTGGGCTCCAGTGATGGCATAGGCACTGATTTACCCTGCAAGGACACCCCTGTGCACCCAGCTCGTGTCTCAGGCAGCCAAACCCCATGAGCTGAACCTCAGCTGGAGCTCAAGCATGTCTTCACTCGAGTTGGGAACAGTGGAGATATTTTTTTCCCCTCCACAGATGCTGTTGTTAATTTGTTAGCCATGTACAAGTGTGAGGTTTGCTGGAGGAAACCAATTTGTGCAGTTTTTAGCTCGTTCAGTGGTGAGGTCTGCTTTATCTCTCGTGGGAGCAATTTCACGGCTTACAAAAAGACATAAATAATCTGTTTTAAAAGTTGTTGGAAGGACAGTGGATTTATGGTCTTATTGTCAGAAGGGAATTATAATGACCCTCTGGTCCAGCCCCTGGCCTACCATAAGCAATTCCTGACTCAGAGCCCACATCTTGCACTTGAACTGGTTTATTTTATTTTTATAAACAAATCCAACCCTGGCAGGAGGGCTTTATTCAAAACCAAAATATTTTTCTCACTGTCCTTAGCTGGCAGGAGTTAATTGTTCCCTTTGTGAGCTGTGAATGGGATTGTGCTGTTCCACCTGGCATCTCTGCTTTTGTTTGTTAATTAGGTATTAATTGCAGAGGCTGTTGGGGATTTGTAGGTGAAAAGAGCATGTGTTTATTGGTCCTGCATGGAAGGGGCTGAAATGAATTGAGTTTGGTAACAACAGACCTTGTAACATCCCTAATATATATTTTCCAGGGGGTGTTATGGTCTGATGTTCAGTGAGGCACGGAGAGGTGAGGGAAAGTTTTTGGTTATTGATTCTCTGAATGTTGCAGCTCAGATCGTGCATTGCTGGTTAATGAAATACAGTGGTGAGGAAAGGAGAGAGGCAGAGGGCTGGTTTTTGAAATTTCAAAGTTGCTATAAAATATAAAGTGAAATTGTGGAAGGTGGGTTAACAATGAACCAGCTCCTCATTTTACAAGTTTCATGACAAAGCTAGGAAAAACCATGTAAAACTGATCCTTGGAGAAACTGGCATTGTTATAGGCTGCTAAGAGCTGTTGGAGAATTGAGATGGATTGCCAGAGATTTTATACCTTTTGAAATAGAAATTACAGAATAAAATTTTCTATATGGAAAAAAAGAACAAGAAAACTGGAACTGAGGAAACAATACTGAGGAGGGCAAGACACTTTAGGTATATAAAGGATTATTTTGATGTTCTTTCCCAAAACCTTTCAGGAAATCAAAATATTGAGGTATAATTATTTCAATACCTTCTGATTGAAGAATATATTAAAAACATAAAAAGAGAAAGCTGCAGTAAATGGATATACCTGAGGTAACTGCTTGACCTACAGGCTACAAGGCAAAGGTTGTTACTGAGAAACTCCTTAGGGGAACGAGAAAATAAAAATATTCACTTTTCCACAGCAGACTCATCACAATCTCCAAGGTGTCAGCTGTGGCAGGAAGGGATGGTGTGGGGCTGCAGACCCCTTCATCTGCCTTTCTCCTTGAGAGCTGGGTTTGCCAACACTGTCTGCTGTGGCCATTCTGAGAGTGCCTAAAAATTCAATTTCCAGAATGATGAAGAGTGCAAAAGAATGTGGAAAATGAGGTGGGGAAAGAGATTTTCAGTGGAGAGCTGCACAATTTCCTGTTTAATACAGTATTTTAAAGCCTCTGTTCTTTTGTTGTGCTGCCAATGATGTCTCAGAATCCAAAAACCTTACATGTATTTTTAAAATGATTTTAAGTCAGTGAAATAAATGTATAACTCCTGATAAGGCAGCTCATGCAGAATCATGCTGTATTTCTTCAGCAATCTTGTTGAACCAATATTTTTCTCTACAAAACTCAGGCTCTAACCTCCCTTGCTGACCCTTGTGCTTACCTGTGCTGTCCTATCAACCTTCTGGATCAGGACAATGTGCTTTTCCTACCCTCAGTACCTCTATTTACCCTGTTTTTCCGAGGTTATCAGGGGATTACTCGGTATCTATCATCTATACAAACGTCACAAAGTCATCAGGACAAACGAAAACGATGGATTCTCTGCGAAAGGAGAAGTATTTTGTAACTTGTATGGGAATTGTGGGTTTTCCACCCTTTGCCATCTACCCCAATGCATAAATCCTGGGCAACAGGCATGTGAGCCCGTGATTTGGAAAACAAAATCAGGGATTGTGGACTGTCATTTGTTCGCTATTTTAAATTAATCCTATGTGATAATTTTTGTGTTTCTTCCACTTCACATCACATGGGCCTGCTCTGCTCATCATCAGCAGCAGCTGGACAAAGCAGTGCATTCCTCTGCTTTGTTTAATGTGTTGCCTTCCCACCCTTCTCTCTGTCTTTCACCTCTGCCTTCAATAGAAAGTTTTACTGTCCTTGAGAGTTTGCTTGTCCTGCCCCCTCCTTCCACACACCCCACAGATTTCTCTGATTACATGCATGAAGAGGGAACGTTCCCATGTTTGTGTGAGCAATGGCATATTCTCTAGACATGCCAGTGGATCAGAGACAGTGACAGTTTTAGAAATGTAGATTTTTTTCTTTTAATAATGAAAACCAGTTTTTTCTTCTAGAGCAGCGTATTCAAACTGATGGTGTTACAATGGCAATGTGAGTCTAGAAGACTCTGCTCCCTTACCTCATGTCAGCCCTTGTGAGACAGCACCAAGGGGTGGTTTGGCCAGCTGAGGATGTGCAGAGTGTCCAGAGAGGTGTTAGACAGGGTGATGATGGTGTGGCCTCCCAGGTGAGGCTGGATCCCAGCAGGCAAATAATCACAGGGCTGTTTTCAAAGTCCTTCGCCCTGCCTTGTTGCTCGTTTTAACCCCTGACAAAGGGTCAGGGCACTGCCCAATGGGTTCTCATTTGTGCCCTGGCTTTCACAGAGAGTTTAATGACCAGCAGGTGATGGTTGTACCTGGGCTGGGAAGGTGCTGCCTTGGACTGTGACGCTCCTGTTGAGATGCATCCACTGATTATGGTGACTATTTTCAGTAGCTTTATTGCATTGATGATAAAAACAGACATCCTTCTTATAAACAACAAGAAACTTTGAACCTTTTAAACACTCCCTGAACTGTGGAGGACTTGTTAAGCTGGATAACCCTCAGTGAGGAAGCAAAGTGCAAAGTGCTGGTAGCCTTGCATTACTCACAGGTCCTTGCAGGTGGCCTCAGAGAATTTTCCTGGTTCACCAGTGACCAGTGAGGGGTGCTCTGAAGGTAGGGGCGCCTTCTTCTTCGGCCACAGTGGGAATTTGTTCCTGTTAGCCCCAGGAAAACAGGACCTTTGAGTGTGACAAATGTTTCTTGCTGATTGTGTGATACTCTTTTGCTTCCTGACTCACTTCTCCTTCCCTCTCCTTTCCTCCAAGGCTGGAAGTTGATTTAATTCAGCCTTTTCTCTTCTAATGAGAAGTTTTGAGGTCTGTAAGAGTTTTGAGAATATTTCCTCCCTTGTCTGCTCTGTCTTTTGCTTACTCAGTCATTTGGTGGGGATAGAAAGACAGAGAAGCTCTCAAGAAGATGGTGAAAAAGAAAGCTGTGACTGGATTTTTAGTGCAAGCTGGAAGCAGAAACTCTTGCTCACTCCTCTCTCTTACTCTTCCTCTCCCCAAGATGCTTTTAAAAATGGGAAAGATCTCAAATTGATGTCAGAACAGTTTGTTCTTGAACTACTCTGCAGACTACAGCAGCTGAGCATCACATTTACCACCCAAAAAGGGACAAGAAGCCCACAAACACTTTTTGGGTTTGTGATTTGTCTCATTACTCTTGGGACATGATTGAAAAATTCTAGCTCTGAGCTGTGTACTGAGTGTGCTGGGCCATGGTTACAGGAATGGGGCGGGAGGTTGTGCTAAAATTATCAGACACAGCAGAGCCCATGGTATCATCTGCCTCCTACAAACACCCCAGAGTTAATTCAGACTGTCTTAGTATCACAATAGGCTCTAAATTCTAATGACAGTGACCAAAGGAACTTGCTGCAGGAATATGAGAAGGTCTTCAATTTCCATAGACATAAGCAAGGCTATATTTCCTAGTGAAATAATTATTAAATGGATAATTAAGGTATATTTAATAGAAAATGTAAATTATATATTTATTCCAGAATATGTTTTGCTCTGGGAAACAGAAAGGACAAACAAGGAACACTTGTTACTTGTTACCAGAATATCCTTGAGAAGAGGAAGTGTTTCACCAGCCAAGGAGAAAAAGATCTCCATGAAACAACATTTCTTTCCTTTCTCTTCCCTCCAGCCCTATCCAAATCCCGTGTGAAAGGCATTTGTCTTGGACTTGGGAGGTTTGCTTGCAAACAACTGCACTTCTTTTTCTGCAGAGCTTAACTACAAGTTTGCTCCTTGAAACCAGACAAAGTCACTGGCTAGTCAATGCCTGGCTTGAACAGATTAGTTTGAATTCCTGTGTATGTAGTATTTTAAGCTCAGGTATTGGTTTCACGATATTTCTGTTTGTGATAGCAATGAATTGATTTTTTTACTCTGCTAGTATTTTAAAAGACCCAAAACTCTCCCTTGCTGCCAAACCAGGATGGTTATTAAAGGATTCTAATATTCTTTCTTTTTATTGCCAGAACTGCTTTTAGAATAAACTGACTATGTGAAAAGTAATTCCTTTATGTCCTTAGTCTACACTTCAAGAAATGAAGGAAGAGGCGATCATAAGGTCTTGGACACCCAAAAGGAAGAAAAATTTTAGCAATCTTGTTCTGGAGAAAAACTCTGTTGTCTTATCCAGATGTAGTCTCAGGCTTTTGGGATGTCAGAGAGCACCTGGTTCCTTGCAGGCTCTCTGTCCATTCTTAGTGTATTTACTGAGAATAAATATAAATATAATGTACTGAGTATAAATAATATTGTTTTTCTGATTCCTAACAGGTATTTTCTGTTGCCATCAAGTTGGTGAAGTCCAACCTGCCAAAGTAGCAAGGAGCTTCTTGTCAGAGGCAAGGCTGACCTTTGGGAGTTGTAAAGGAAGGGAGGACACACTCCTTGGGCTTGTCCTCAGGGCTCAGGGATGGGGCTCTTCTGACCAGGGTTGGTGGCCAGCCTTTGACAGGCAGTGAAGCTCTTGGCTGTACAGGCAGGGAAGCCCTGAGTCAAAGGAATATTGAATAAAATAAACGTCAAAAGTACCATGGGTAAATGCTTTCAGGGCAGTTTATTTCCCTGCCCTGGGGAGCAGAGTGTGGGTCAGGTAAGTGTCTGCAGCCTGGGCAGGAACAGTGTCAGCCAGAGCTGGATCCAGGAAAGCCTCAGTGAAATAATGAGCAGACCTGATCAGTGTGAGCATGTAGCTTTAGTAGGTTGCTTGCTGCTTCTCTTTTCCTTATGTGCAAGTTTTTAATTACAAACTGGACTTTTCTTTCACCAATTTAAGTGAGGCCACTGTACTCAGCAAGACATAGCAAGTCAGTCTCTTCATGAATGGAGATTTTTATGCCTAAAAGTAAACTCATAAGATTGTATGTGTGAGATGAGAAAGCAGTGCCACTCTTGGATTCTGGAGCTTGGTTTTTGAAAAGACAGCTGGCCAGTATTTTGTCATCTCTAAATTCTTCCCATCCAGATAACAGGGACAAAAAAGGCAGAGGCAAAGATACAGTGCTCACAACTCACAGGCTGCTCCCACCGTGCATTTTTCTCCTGTCTTTCCCAGAGGGCTTGAATTTTCTCAGTGACAGCCAGAGCAAGAAGTGCCAAGGAGAGTGAGCAGGACTGGGAGTGCAGCAGGGTCTACTGGTCACTCCTGAGATAGACTCATTTCAGGGAGCAGGCTGAGAAAGTTTTGCCTGATTTAGGTGGTCAAGAGGGATCTGGCTTAGCTTTGCAAGGCAGAAAAAGGGGATGCATTTCCCAGCATCAGGTTATGCAAACCACTGAGGTGGAGGTGGGAGGGGCAGGCTGCCTTCGAGTCATTCTGTATCTGCATGAAAATGGAATTCAAAACATTCCCTCTAGAGTGGTATCCAATACCAAAATTGGATTTGGGAACTCAGAGTACATGAATATTTGTGCTGTCAATAAGAGTTATCTGTATACAGAACCCTTTCCTTGTCTGCTTTCTCTACCATGCTTCCTTCTTAATTCATTTTCAGTCTTTAATGTACTGTTGTGTAGCATCCTCTCCCATTAGGCCCTGTAATGTGCTCCGATTGCCTTCAGCTTGACTGCACTTAATAGCCAGCGTAAATAGAACTTAGTGTAGCATGCACTAACATCTCTATCCATTGTCCAGAGATTAAATACATGCCACAAATGGTTTACGCATCATCAGCCTCGAGCCCTCGTTTCATAGCTCCCAACCAAAAGAGGATATTAAATTAATTTGCAGGTTGCTTTAGCAAGGCCTAACAAAAAGAGGGGGGGGGGGAATCCTGAGGGTCACTCTGCATGTAATATCCATCAATCAAAAAAGAGGGGTGGAAAATGATAATAGCAGGTCATTATAAGGGGACAGGTGCACACATATTTAGCTCTATGTCTAGTTCAGGTCAAAGCTTAATGGTGTTAACGGGGAGGAATGCAGGCTATGTGAGCAGTGTGGATGTGTGAGGAAGAGGCAAAAGGGCAGCTCTGTGACAGGACAGCACTGCCTCTTCCAGATCTTCATGCTTAACCCTTTACTCTGCCTGGGCAAGAGCTGCTGAGTAACACTGAGCTTCTGCGAGGAAGGAAAGGAGCAAAGCAGACATCTCCAACTCTTGTCCTGCAGCAGCTTGTAGCACTCAAAGTCAGCAAGGAGGCAGGACTGGGGTAGGGCAGTGAAAATGAAATTGCACAGTGCCAGACCTGGGTGTACTGTTATCATGGACAGGGGTTCAGTCAAGCAGCAGGAAATGCAAATGCTGCTCATGGAAAGGCAGGAAGGGGATCTGTGTTCAGCAGGGAACATGGGCTAACAGAGATGAACAGTGATCTTCACAAGGGCCAGTGCTGAGAGAACTGGAAAAACAATGGCAAGGCCACATCTCATCTACTAAAACAAGTGCTGTGACTAAAGTATGTAGAGATGTATTTAAAGTGAAAAGGTTGAGAGGATAGGATGGAGTCCTTGACTAATTATTAAGAAGGAAGGTGCTACATGAATGTGGGCTGCACACAGACACTGTGTGCCAGTCCTACTTGTCCGTCTGTACTTTTAGCTCAGTGATTGGGACAGACATGGAAAGTGAGAAAGCTTCAGTCACATTCGTGGTTTCCAATAAACAACTGGGAAGACACACTCTAGGTTTAAAGGACCAAGCTGAAAATTAGGCTACTTGCTTTGTGGCTGTGGCAACTAAGGTCACCTACTAAGCAAATCTTTTCTCTTTATTTTAAGTTTGATAGCAGTCCACAGAGGTGAAGGAAGATATCAGTGATTATCACCGTGTTTTAGATGCCAGCATCAGGGTTTTGCAAGGTCTTGTTGATGAATAATAAATCACTGCATCACTTCTGGAGTGACGTGGCTCGGTGCCACGTTCCCTTGCTTTCTGTGTTTTCAGGTGCTGCATTCTGTAGTCTTCATGAGGAAATGATCCCAATCCTCCCCCAAGCCCACAGTAACACACTTTGACTGACATGGATCATTTTTCTGAGGCTCACATTAAGTACCATCCATACCCTGAGAAATGATATACTGGGAACTAGAATAATTAAGTAAGCAAATACCCTTTACCACAAGAGTTTAAATGCCCAAGGACTGCTGTCATAGAAATCATGAACTTACAGTCTGTCAGCTGATATTTTAAATGCTGTTATTCCATGCCAATTTTCCCAGGCTGGAGCCATGAAAATGAAGAAAGGCAAAGCAACACTGCATCTTAGCAAGGGTTCAGCAGAAGTTGTAAGAAAGAAATTTGCTAGTTAAAGTATAAATAAGAAGCCAATTTCAAGCTGTGTTTAAGGGTAGAAGATTGGTTTGAGTGCATTTAGGAAGGAAAAAAATACACTAAATAAATGACTTAAAAAAAAGATTAATTTTGAGAGCAGGAGGATCTATTCTGGAAAGTGTTTATTCTTGATGGAGTGGTCCACACAAAAGCAGAGGTGCAATTTCCCCAAAGTCTTGGTGAGTTCTTGCTGCCCCATGGTCAGCCCAAGAACTGCTTTCAGATGTGGTTGTCTGTATAGTCTCATGCTCCATTTTCCCCCCATTTTTTCCCCATCTTGCCAGTAAACAGCAGAAGCTGCTTGTCTTAGGGCTGAATGGATGGGGAAAGATACGAATTTAATCCTGACCTGCTACAGAGCAACTTCAGCTCCTGCTGCAGTTTTCCCTCCAAGCAGATGCTCAATCCACGTGTTCATGGGAGCGAGGGCAGGGAAGGGAGAGGGAAGAGCCTGGCGGGGCTGGGCTGTGCCGTGTGCTCCAGAACAATAGATGATCACTCTTAATTATGGCAGCCTGAATGAGCATCGCTCTGCCGGCCCCTTTCCTCCTGCTATCCGATCAATACAGTCTTAATTGCCGAAGAAAGGCAGTATCCTACACAATCACAGCACAATGGTTTAATCACTTGGACGCTTAAAGTTAATTTCAGGCAGTTCATTTCTCATTGCCTCCCGCTCTGTCAGGCATGGCTTGTCTCCTTGCACGCACAGGTGCACGTGTGCTCGCAGCTAAAGGTGGGTTATCAATAGCTTTTAGCGAGATTATTTCAGCTAATTGAAAATGTGGGAAATGTTTTTATCATGCATAAGCTTAGAAGGGATTTTCTTTTTGAAGGGGGGTATGCTAAATGCGTTTGTTTAGACACTTCTTGAGGGAAAAATAAAAAGCTCTTATTTTCTGGGCCATCTCCTCTGCTGCTTGCATGCTGACCTGTCCAGACACTCTGGGCATTCTTAGGTTCGTGGTCCGGTGGTGCAGCAGGATTGGAACCTTATGAACAGCTGGAGTGGGAGTTCACCTGTCCTTTCCATAACACTCAACCCTTTCCAGCTTTTGGGGATCTTTGGGCTCACGGGCTGTGTCTCTGCAGGATTGTTTTCGTGGCTGGCACAGTGTGGCCACTGGAGAAGGTGTTGAGATCCAGTGTGATCCTTGGCTTAAAATAAGGGCATATTTGGCCCACCATCTGCAGAATTTCTGCTGTTTCAGATGTGCAGATTCTGCTTGGATCACATTTTATAGACGAGAGTCTGCTGCAGCTCCTTCATCCAGTTTTGAATATTGTCCAATAGATCCAGCTGGAAGCCTCAGGTTTAGGGGGTGTGAGATGCTGGCCACAAGAGGGAAATTTGGGTGTTCCTTCCTCCTCAACAGAGCTGAACATCACCACAGCAAAAACGCAGGCTTTTCAAAAGCCTCTTGTGATGCTGAGTGCAGTTTCTGACCTTCACTTTGAGACCCCTGCATCAAATCCTCTCCTTTTCTTCTTTACCCCACTCCAGCCAGAAATTAAGGCACCAAAGCCGACTGCTACTTTTGTAGCTTCTTTGAATGCTGCTGACATGTGGCTGCTTTAGAGAACCTAGACCAAGAAAACTCGGGTAGAAGTGAGTTCTGACACAGAGAAACCCGGTCCAGTGGAGCTCTCAGGCATCACTTGGGCTTGTGAGTGAGCCCAGGCATCTTTTATCCTGGATGACAATGAATCTGTCACAGAGAGGGGCTGCCCCTTGCTGGGTGCCTGTGCTGCATTGAGGAGAATTCTCACCCCTCCCTGGGCACTGAGTGCTGGGAAATCTGATCTCACAGGATCCAGGACACCAAGGAATATCTGGGAAAACACTTGCCCTGTTTGTAGGATAAGGCAGCATGGGAGCCAGTGCCATATGAGTAAAGGGCCTGATGAAAGGTGAACAGAGCTTTTCAGAGCTGTAAGAAAGTCATCCTTGAGCAACAAAAATATTCTGTGACACATATTGCTGATGATGGGATGGAAGGAAAACTTGCTTGAAAATTTATCTCACAGCCATTTCAGTCACCTCTAACTTTGTTCTATATTGGACTATTGCCTTCTGGGACAAAGCTTCTGGCTGGAAGCAGCCAGAAGTTTCTTCTGAATGCTGGCCTGATAAGGATGAAGTTCACAGGCTACACTTATGCTTTTTTTCCCTTCAGAAAATAATTTCCAGGATAAAAATGGTATCCTGTGTTTTTGTTATTATTTTCTGGCTACTACATATCTGAAATACCAGGCTTGGTTGCAGCTCTCTCTATGTCCTGCAGATCATTTTTCCATGAAGAATAGCAGGCAATGTTAGAAATTTGATAAGAGTGGCTTTCTCCTTTGATGAGTTCCTGCCCAAAATCTTCGGCAGAAGATGAGGAATTCAGCACGAAGGATACAGACCAAGAGAAAGGACCTGACAGAAGCACAGTCACTCCCTTTGTTGCAATGCTTTAGGCTAACCATTATTCACAGCCCTTTCTTCATATTGCATCTTTCATGATTTGCTTAAGCGATTTTAAATTGCTTTTGTGATTTCATTTAGCAGAGACCACAATAAAAGTGACCCTTGAGTTTATGAAATGAAACAGCCTGCACAAAGGGACCGAGGGCCTCAGCAGTGTGTGGGGTGACTGTTTCTGTGCTGCACGGGGTGTGTTTGCCTGGGACAAAGGGATGATAAAGGGCTTGCAGTGAAATGGTGCAAGCGAGGAGCATTCCTACCAGAGCAGCTGGTGTGAAACCAGTGCTGGCCAGCCCTCTGCCTGTGCAAATGAGCAGATGAACTTTGCCAGACAGTCCAGAGCATGCTCACCACCCAGATTTTTTTGTTAAAAATAAGGTCTTGGAGTTTTTTTTGTCCCCCCCCCTCAATATTTTCCTTGACAAGGGAGGCAGCAGGCAAATCACTGAAGGTCTTTTTCAGCAGACCTCTCCAACAAGGGAGTTCATTTAGCAAAATGTCCAGAGCTCTGAGCTTATGGCCAGGAGGAAAGCTGATCTCACTTTCCAGGTGTCCAAGGTGTGTCTCTTGTACCTCAGCCTGCCCCGACGTGGTTTGGAGCAGTGCTGGGATCAGGTGTTTGATGGAACAAGTCAGTAGAAATCCTTGGGTATGAGAAAGGTCGTGGAAAGAGTTAGCATTGCTGCAAAATAAATTTTCCTTTGTCCCTGCAAAATCTTCTGAGAAAAAAGCAAAAACTGTCTTTGGAGCTCATTTTCCAGTCTCTCTATTTTTTTTTTTTTAATCCAGTGCCCAGCTATTTGGGAAGTGGGTTCTAGCCCCTATACCCCAATACCCTGCCTGTGCATCCCCAAACCTGTTAGCCTGCTGCAGTGATGCCTCTTGATAACACTGTGATGTTTTTGACTGCCCAGAAATACAGCTGAGCCTCTCCAGAGCTGAACGAGGCACAAATGAAACAAGCATCAGCAAACTTGGTGCATTTTTACACAGCTGCTTTGCTGGGCTGCTCTCTGCTGTGCCTGGGAGCACTGCAAGGGAGGAATCCCAAATCTGACCTCTGATTTTCCTCTGGGATTCGCTTCCACTATCTGAGACAAGAAGCAGAACATATAGAGGAAATTATCAAAAAGTGACCTATTTTCATGCTGTTTGGCTGCTCTTTACTGTAAATGACAAGTGGCCTGGTGATCTCAGATGACTCTCAGGGGGATGAAGGGCAGGATTTGAAGCACTTTATTGGTGACACCTCATTTAAGGTATTAGGCCTACTTCCCTCCACCTTGCAGGGGAGTCATTTCTGGAAAGCCCTTGGGAAGGGGCTGCCTGCAACCCTCCCTGCTTGGTTCCCTGTGGAAAACACCACAGCCAGGGAAAGGCAGGATAGATTTTATCCCAGCTACAGTGCACCTTGTGTTTCAGCAGGAGCCACAGGCTGTGCTGTCGTGCTGCAGCCTGGCTTGTTTCTGCTCTGAGCTTCTCGGGAGGTATATTGTATATTTGCAAAAAGAACAGCCGCCCTTCCTCTCTGCTCCCCAAGAAAACCAGTAAAAAAACCCCAATAACCCCAGAGCAAACTTTTTTTAGAGGAAGGAAGGAGAAGGCAATGGGAAGTTGAGGCACTGGGGGAAATCTGATTTTGAGATTTTTGTCGCTGTGGTGGCACATTTTCCTCTGATGCAGCTGTGTAATGAGTTCACATCTGTTAATGCCACATGTTGCTCTGCCTTGCACAGATGCAAAGTCTCAATTTTTCTAATTAGCAACAACATGAAGTATATCTTAATTTTCTGTCCCCCTTCCCTCTAATAAACGTGATATTAACAAGGTTACATGCCTGCTTTCACGGGGTTTAATCGAATGAGAAGCGAGATTGGGTTAGATCACACTGTTCTTTTTAGGTGGGGTCTGCTGCAGAGACATCGATCCATTACAATGAGCAGAAAGCTCAGGACAGGGGTGGGGGCACACACCCCTCCCTTTTTGCAGCAGCTCCATCAGTCACAACCACTGTGTATGGGATCCTTCAACCCTCCCTGGGCCACACTGCATGTTTGTCTTGTACATATATCTTTGTTTTGTACAGTGTGAGTGCCCAGGAAGGCCTTTAACAGCAGCTCTGCCCAGAGATCCAGCTGCATTTGTGGTCTGAGGGGATATGGGACACAGCCCAGGTCCAGGCAGGACAGGAGCAGGAGATGCTGGAGGCTCCCAAAGCTGTGAGAAGCTGCAAACCAGCTGAAACTGCAGAGAACAAAAAGGGGCAGCCCTGTGCCTCTTCATGTCCTGAAGTGCTCAGTGGCATCTCCATGTGAGGCTGAGTGAATTCCCCCACTCCTGGCTGCAAAAAATGCTCAGCTGGGGCTGTTGGGGTCGCTGAGAGCACAAGCTGGGGGGCTTTGCCTGTGGTCCCCATGACAATGCACAGAGCAGGACAGGGACTAGTGTGGATGGAGCTCTCCCTGAGCAGGATCCAGCCCTCCTTGGACAGCTTACATTCATATTCCACCTGACTCTGCTGGGAGAAATCCATGGGGACCCCAACAGCAATTACTAGTGTGATTTAATTGGCATTATCATTTTAGTGGCTTGACAGAGATAAATCGCCCTATTGGGTAAGGCTGCTACTGTGACAGCAAAAGCAGAAGGAAAGACTTTCTTCTTCTCTCTGGAATAGGAGATGACTACCAGTGTATCTTAATAATTAGTGCTGTTATAATTAATCGGGCTATTTGAGAGTCAATCTAACAAACAAATGGAGGGCTTGATTGTTCAGTAATTGACAATTTGTTTTCAATATGGTATCACTTGCTTCTGCTTGTGCAAAGAAGGAAAAGGACACAAAACTGAGATTACTGGAGAGCTGGGGCTTGGCTGCAGCGAGGACAAGTGACTGTGTGAGAGAGCATAGAGGAAAAGAGTGTTCCCAGAATGTCCCAGGGACCCATTTGTCTTGGAAATACACAAACACACAGTTATGATTCTTTCTGTTTCCCTGGTTTTCAAACAGTTGCAGCCAGCTGTCACTGCCTGTATGGGTAGTTTTATGGAAAAGCAGAGTTTTCAGACCTTGGCCTTTCCATACAATTTTCACCCTGGCTATATTCCTGGATCTGCTCTGTCCAGGCTGCATTTCTTTCCTTGCCTTGTCTCAGTTTCTCCTTTCTCTCTGTCTTACCCTCTGCTCTGCAGAGGGGTGCTCTGGAACCTGCAATAAGTTGTTTGCTGATGCTTTGGATGGAAGAAAAATGTGTGGCCATGGCAAGGAGTGTGTGGATGTACCAGGCACTGCAGGACTGGGGTGCTGCTCTCTGGATTTGGACCAGACTGTGTGTGGTGCTCCCATTCCTGCCTCCAAAGGAAACAAATACAACAAGAGAGAGGGCAAACAATTTTTAAATATTATTATTTCCATTGTTTAAGTGAGGGAAGCAAGATACAGATATTTTGCTGGTAACATGTCTCTATGATATCAGGTTTTGAAATATGGTTAAGAGTCTGCTGTTCTCCAGGAGATTCCCTCCTGCTATCTGCATGAGAGCTTTTTGCTTTCTTTCACATAAGACCAAATACATATGAGTCCTCTATGTCTCACTGCTCCTACAGCACATGCTTGACTCCCATGGGCTTCTGAACTCCTGTTGGTACTGGCCTGGAGAATGCTTTGTATCACATTAAAAGGTAGCAAGAATCATGGCTGAGGAGACACTGCAGGGAATTCCAAACTCTCGCAGCTCTCTGGAATTGGCCTTGGCCACCAGATGTATATGGATGGATATCCATATGGTCTGGGGAATATGATTTTGAGCACGGCTTTTGCTCCCAATACAATTCCTCCCTGTTGCAGCAGAATTGTTGCTGCACCCAGAGAGGCTGTGAACAGCTCTGTCAAGTGGCAACGCTTCTCCCGCAACCCAGTTTAAATGAGATATGAATAATTGATTTGCCTCCTGAATAATTAATTGGATATTCAATAATGAAAGTAATTGTTTGGCTCATTCCCCCATTGATAATCAAGCTAATCTTCCCTTTCAATATGTGGGCCATACAGATATGTAAAGCAGTGAGACAGTTTACAGGCCGATAATGCAGCTAATGTGCTCGGTGCGGGGTCACCTTGTCCAAATATTCCAGCAGCTCCCAGGGCTGCTCTCTGCTGGGTTATCCACTGCACAGCCAAGCTGTGTGCAGCAAAGGTTTGTTTTTTTCCTGCTCATTCTGATTGCTGAACATCTCCCACCAGGGAGGAGTCTTCTTGTACAGTTTAAACAAAAATCGTCAGACGCCACTTGCTCCAATTAAGGCTTCCAAGGAGGTTTGTTCTTCCTCCAGTCAATAGTGCACGGATTAAAGGGAGCAAGCAGTGCTCTGAACTCACGGGGCTGCTCTCTTCTGCAGGAATTAGAGCTCAACTCCACAGAGAGGCTCCAGAGCTTTTCTTTGCCACCAGCCCTTTAGAAATCAAAATCAAACTGAAACACGTTGATGCTGATTTTGCAGCTGCTGCATTTGGGTTTGAGTTTCTAATGTTGCAAGTCCCAGGAAGCCTGAAAGTCCGAGGTGGCACTGCTGTGGCACACAGTAGAAGTGCTCTCTGGAGAGGAGCTCAGCACTGCCAGGGGAGTGTGAGTGGATGACAATCTCAGGTTATCCCAGAAGCACTTTGGGGATGTCCATCTGAGGTTCCCCCCTGCACTGGACAGAGTTACCAGATCCTGCTTTGGGGATCTGGGGTTGAGCCACAACAGAGCACTGCAAAATCAAGTGATGTGAGGAAATCCTGTGCCTGAGTCAGATACTGAAGGGTTTCAATACTGGCACTTAAAAATTGTAACCCCAGAAAACCTTGCCTGCATCCTCTCATGTTCCACCAGACCTCTGATTCCTGCACATTCCTACTGGGTGTCAGAAGGGCTTGAGGCCCTGGCAAGTAATGCAAGTCACAGAGCGTGGAACACAGGGAGTGCTGTCCCAGAGATGTCCATACTAAAAGGTAAATAAATCTTCTGCCTTTGTTGTAGGCTTGTCCTGGCAGAAAAGGGCATTCAAAAATCTATGAGCTCCATGGGCTTCATCTTGGGCTTGTTTCTCATGAAATTAAGGGCTGAGAGAAGCCTGTTCTCACCATATTGTGTGTTCAAAGTTCTGTACTAATGACAGAACTTATCAACATCACTGAGACAGAAAAGCATAAAAAGCATCTTGAGACACCATGCACAGGGAAGGTGAAGGTTGGGACAGTCTAGAGTGAGGGGGAGAGGGAGTTGTGCTGCTTTTGCTCCTGAGAATCCTCCTGGGTGACCAATCTCCCACCCTCCCTGGGCTCTGTGACTGATCTGTGCCCTGCAGAGGTCAGACCCTCAAATGGTCTCAGACTCTGCCCTGGGTCTCTGCGGGGTCTCCAGATGCTCTGAGTGGAAGTTTCCTACAAGAGGCTTCTGCAGTAGCTGGGACATGGCTGGGAGCTTTCAGACATCTTCCATTGTGTCCTGAGCCCATGCTCTGAAGGCAGAGTTCCACCGGGGTGGGCATTCTCAGCAAGAATTCCTTAAGCCTGGAACACAGGGGATGTATCTCACTGCACAAACACACACTTCCTGAGGTTGCACTGAGGAGGCAGGTCCTGAGGTGTCTCTCTGGAGGGCAGGAGATGAAGATGTCATTTGGGAATATCAAAGCAGTGCAGCTCCATAATATCCTATATTGCCATTAGTCTCAAACCTCCAGGACAGTGAGCAGCCCTTGGGGCAGGGAGAGCTACATGTGGCTGGTACATCTGACACTTCAGCCTCTGGGTCCCTCCTTCTCCTGGCAGCAGCAGTGAGCAGAAGCAGTTACCTGGAGATTGATGCTCCATTATAAATGTGCATGTGGGAACCATTTAAAACAAGCAAGGAAAGCAGCAGAGTGCTCCTGGAGAAGGATCTACGTGAGATGACAGTGCAATCTGGGAAACCCTCCCCTGCAAAAGCTACTTGAATTTAGATACTTTTTCATTTTAACCAGTTTAATTTCTTTATGAGGGCTTTCATTTGAAAAAGTGGCAGCACCGACAGGACTTGGAAAGATTCGTCTTCAGCCAATTTACTCTGCAGCAGATTTATCATTTCATCAGTAATTTAAGCAGAGACACGTGATTTTGCATTCATTTATACAGCTCAGAGCTGCTTGGTTGTGTTACTTGTGGAAAGTGTGAGGACAGATCAACAGGGAAGGGGCAATGCCAGGAGTGTTCCTAAGAAACCTCTGCAAAGGTCTGTGGAGAGGGGAAAATGGCAGGAGCCCATCAGCTGGGTAAAACCAATAAAACCCAATTTCATTTAAAGCTTTTTCTCATCACAGGCTAATTTAGTGTGAAGATGGCAGCACCACCCTTCCCTTCCCCTCCCTTCTCCAGGCTATTAAGGGGTTTGTGAGGGGCTCCCAAGATCAAAGCTCCCTTGGTGATTTAATTGATGTGCAGCTGCTGCCTGTGAGTGGAGGGAGACAGAGCTCTGGGGAGGGAAGGGGAGCACGGGGACACACCACAGCCCAGCCAGAAGAAATACTGCAGAAAGCCCCCTGCAATCCTGGTGTTATTTATGCACACACATAAAGGGTTCCATGCATCCCACTGAAATCTCTGTTATTTGTCAGAGAGATCTCCCTCCCTCTGCCTTAGCCAACATTTACAGTAAATCTGTTACACTGACCATTAAATCTGCAGCTGCCCTGAGCGATAGTTTCAATGGGTGTGTTGACAGCCCGAGTGTTAATAATGATGCAAACACTAACCTGTTTATTGATTTGCTTTTTGTACCCTTCATTCCAGCTCACTCCTTCTCACTCTCGGAGGAGAAATCCTAGAATTAGTAATCAGGTGACAGCTCAGAGCCCCCGTCTGTTCCCAGCAGTGTCATCCAACCCAAACTCCAGGAGATAAATCACAGGTGCCGTATTCTGCCTCTGCCAGCCATTCAATATACTGTTACTCAATGCAAGATGTAGTATTTGTCATTGGTGCCAGCAGACAGGAGGGGAAAAAAAAGAAAGAAACATTAACACAGACGTGAAAAGCTTTTAACTTTGACAAGAGAAGCTTAGGGAAGTTTTACATTTAGCCCCTCCACTGAAGGCCAGTGGCCATCCATTAAAGCAGCTTGTCAGACAGTGGGTGTGGTAGAATGGAGCTGGGATCAGGATGCTGAGAGGAAAAACCTGATGTGCTTATGGTGCTTCCTCCTGCTGCTGCTAGGTGGATGCCTGCCTACAGCACTCAGGAGCATGGAATTGGTGAAAGACAAATAATGGTCTATTCTTGAGCCTCCTTGAAGCTGAGACTTAGGTGAGTTTGTAGAGGGGGTGCAAACAGCAGTTTTGATTTATGCCCTGAGGCATAATGCTGTTCAGACCGTGGGGGACACAAGGTGAGCAGTGACACAGCCCCAAGGGCTGGCCCTGCTTGTCCTCTCCCGAGAAGCAGCTCAGCCAACTTATGTTCTTCTAAAACACTGGCCCCAAAACACTCCTATCTGAGCTACCTGGCAAGGTCCTCCAGGTTGTGAAGTGTGGAGAGCTTCGCAGGCAGAGCCTGAGCAGGAGCCAGGAGCTCACATCTCAGGGGATCAGTCCTACCTCAAGCGAGGAGCTGCAGACGATTTCCCCACGACAGGCTCAGTGTGACATCCAGCACCAGGCACCACAGCTCTGCTGCTGAGCTGCACAGACTTGTGAAAGAAGAAGCTGGAGCTGGCTGAAATCTAAGCTTCGTGTTCCCCATCTAGCAGTGCTTTTTGACCTATGGTTTTTATGGTCAGGAGAGAAATCTGCCCGTAAATAGGCAGAATTTATAAACCCTGCAGGGGCTCTGATATATTCTCCAGGAGCTGGGGCCCCAAAGGCTTTCAGTGGCATTTATAAGCTTCACTCAGTTGTCAGACCCCTTAGTTCCTTTTATTTCTGCTAAGTTTATAAGCTCTGAAAGAGCAGTCTGCAGTGTTTATTAACTGCACTGCAGAGCTGAAGAAAAGCAGCTGATCCAGAAGAAACACAATTCTACCTGTACCACTTAAACGTGGTTCAAATCAAAGCTCCACATTCTGTGTGGTTTGTCCTGTGTTCTAATATGCACCCATCATCACACAGATGGATGTATGTTACTATAGAAAACAAAATTACACCAGTGGTAAAATCCTCATTGATGCCTTAATTCATTAGGAGGAGCCTGAATGGAGTGTAACAACCAACCACTAAAAGTGGGAATTTGTCAAGTCTTGAATATTAGTATGTGAATATATAACTGTGTCCATGAGAAGAAGTTAAAATCCTATGAAAATATGGTTCACAAAATTATATCATGCATGTTTCAATTTTTTAATTAGGGTGCCTCAGCTCTGTGAAACATTGAGTTTTCCAGGGAACCTGTGGTGGTAGGCACCAGTTTGGAAAAAAATGTTTAGTGCTATAGTACCTGGGAGTAGCCTCAGGACAGCAGCGTCAGCCATTGATTTTGACATATATAAAATAACTGTGCTCAAATTATAAATCCCAGGGTATTTTAGACTGCATGGTATGTCTGCAATGATTCTGAGGAGAACAGAGCTCTTCCCACAGAGGAATGGACATGCAGGTGTGCTCCAGCTATTGGTGCAGAACAAAGCAGTGACAGATTCCTTGCCTTGATTTCAATAAATCTAAAGGATGAAAAAAGCTGCCTACAAGATTAAGCAAAGTTTTAGCATTAAGGATTCCCATGTAAGATTTCAGGACTCCTTTTTTAAACTTTTCAATATTTTGTTTTCAGTTTCCTTTTACTTTTCCTCCTAATAAGGACAATATGCTAAATTTTGTTCATTGTATTTTTGAAACTGTAGAGTTGATCATACTTGGGCTGGGCAATTGTGAAGGATTTAACATTTCCTAATTTAATTAAACGTGTAGATGTGCTTGGACCCCACCTTTTGAATGTGGATGAGAGTTAAAGTTGTTGACTTGGCAGAGCAGTGTTTTCCCTGTAGGAACTCAGGTCTGGAGTTCTCAAGTTGGTAACAAAAATCATGTGATTTTAACAGAAGAGAGGCAAAGGAAGAAGAAAGAGTCCAGAAGCTGGGGACTGGGAGGGATGATGAAATAACAGGGGTATTTGTAGACAGAACTACTAGAAGTGGGAAAAGCACAGAAATAAAAGCAAAGCCCAAGAGGAACAGAAAACACATGAAATTAGTGGAAAGGAGAACAAAGCCTCATCCTGTGAGACACAGGAGAAGGCCAATCTTAAATAATTATAGCAACAGTTTGACTTTAAAATCAGGATGTATATTTGTCGTGGCTCCTCCAACAGTGCAAATCTCTCCTCCTCCCTTTCTTTGCACAGATTTCCCCAGACAATTCACAGTCCTTTCCTTCCCTTATTTATGTGGTTTCATATTTCATGGCTTTTGGTTACTGTATTCCCATCATTCCCATGATTTATGACCAAAGGGAAGAATTGCATCCAGGTGATGATCCAGTCCATTATCTCTAGGGAGATGCTGACCACTGTAGTGGAGCACAGAGACCTGTTGTACCACGTGATGGAGAACAAGCAGAAAAAGAAGGCTTCCAGGTTATGAGGGAAAAGCACAATTTTTGTAATTTGGACAGTTGGATACAAAGAAAAAAGAATCCTTTTCCCTATTTTTCATCTTCCTGAATGGGATGTATTATTTAAAAAAATATAGGAAACCAAATTTATTCAATGTGCTAACACACAGCTGCCTTATCTGAAACGACCCATTTTAAATGCATGATACAAAAGGGTAAATCTGTCTTGATACCACCCTTGGCTGGGCTGGAATTTTTTTCTTCTACTTTTTCCTTCCAGTTTTCTGCTTTGCCATTAATAAATCAAGATTTCTTTGCCCTGCTCTGCACCTTCACAGCTTTTGCAGGTCATTAATACCAAGACAGGGCTGTTAATCTCTTGGCCCCAAGGTGCATCGACCCATTTGCAGAGAGAGAGGCTGGGACACTGGTGGGACCATGCCCTTGGTCACAGAGCAGGGGGATGCACCCCAGGGCCACATTAACTCCAGAAATGTCACCATGGGGCTGGCCTGCCCATCCTGCTCTGACAGCCATTGCTTTTGGGTGTGGACCTTGGGATAAATCTCAGTGTGAGATGTCTCTCTGCTCTGAGCCCCAGCACTTTTACTGCCTGTGCCCTACTTTAGCAGTGGCTTTGCCAAGGAATATCTCCTTCTCTGCTGTTATTGAGGTCTTATTCCCACAGCCTGGGTTTCTTATCCAGTTCAGCCCTTCAATCACTAGTGGCATGTAGAAGAGGCTAACGCCATTGCTTTATTTTTCTGGTCTCTTCCCATCAGTGAAGGGCAGGACCAAAGCTTGGCAATGAAAGGCAATTTCTCCTAACCCAGTGGGCCAGCACGGTGGTAAGAGTGGTTTTATACAAAACAAAACAAAAAAAAATCCAATAACTTCCATATAAATTGTCCAGGAGAGAAAACTTTGTGTTTTTGACATTTGTAGCTGTTTCAGCATTTTTCCGTGCAAGATGAAAAACTTTTGCATTGAGCAAAACACAGATTTATGATCAATAAAGAGAAGTTTAACAGTTTATAGGGGCCATACATTCTTTTTTAAAAAATCTGATATTAAAAACTATTTTTCCCTCCCAGCCATGTGAGAAAGCCTCTCTGGTAGCAGAGTTTCAGCATAGTAAAGCTGTTGGCTGAGCACTGAGGATAATCACTGGATGGGCTTTCCTGCAGGGTGAGTTGCCACCCAAGCCATCCCCCTCTTGCCTTCATGGAGTCATGGACAATAAGACCCAGAAGCCCATGAACAACTGGCTGAGGACCTCGAGCTCTGGGGCTGGGCTAGCCCTGTGCTTCAGAGAGTTTAGGAGCACAAAGCTTTTGCAGGTGCCTTTCTGGACCATAAAATAAACCCATTCCTAATAACTCTCCCACAAGGCTCTGCAAATCCTCCACAGCAGGCAGGGGACAGGCAGCTGGTGCCAGACAAAGAGTGTCACAAGTGGTTTGGGAGCTCCCTGGGAGGACGGGGTGTGTGTGAGATTTCATTGGCACTGCCTCGTGTCAGGCTGCAAGTGCTCAGGGAGTGCTGGGCTGGCTGCTCCCCATCTCTGCTCTGGTCCACTGGAGCATGGGGCAGGTAAACCTCCTGGAATTGCCCACTTACCTTTACCTCTCACCAAAAACATTGATGAAAACATTAATGTCATAGAGTAGCAGAATGGTTTGGGTTGGAAGGGACCTTAAAGGTCACCCACCTTCCACCCCCTGCCATGGGCAGGGACACCTTCCACCACACCAAGCCCTGTCCACCCTGGCCTTGGACATTCCCAGGGTTGGGACAGTCACAGCTTCCCTGGGAAGCCTGAACCAGGGCCTCCCCACCCTCATGGGGAAGAATTTATCCCTTTTATCTAATCTAAATCTACTCTCTTTGTCCTTTGTGCTTTCCATGATAGCAAATGACAAGTGTGCCAGGTTCTGTTGTTTAACATACTAGAAAACAGAAAAGACTCTTATTCTCCAAAGAACAGACCACTGAAATCGATTGTTTTATATATTCTACCAGAAAATCACATCCATAGGCTGCCTGACAAAAACTATTTGAACTTAGTTTTTTACATAAAATTTAAGGTAATTTGGAGTATAAAATTAGGGAATATAGGGCAAATTCTGTTGCTATCAAAACCAACAAGGATGATTAGATTTATTACAGAGCTATAGAGAGGTGAGATAGTTCTTGTTTTATGCTCCTGATTCCCTGATTATGCAGTCTCAGGGCTTCCTAAACCTGAACAAATGTGGAAGTGCTCGTGTTGCCCTTATCTCTTCTACATGTTCCTCTCTGTAAAGGACTATCTCAACACAAGATCTACAGTGGGAAAATAGGAATGTATCCATTACCTGAAGAAGGCAGGGATTTAGCTCTTTTTTTTTTTTCCTTCCTTTTTCTACAGAGCGTCTGACTAAGCCAATAAATTTGTTGAGGAGGCAAATTCCCAGGTTCTGCATGAAGGATGGTGTTGTAGCACAACCACACTGACCATGTCCCCTTCTTCCCATGATATGCCTTGAAATTTATCACCCCGTTGTGAGCTTTAACTGTGTAAATCCCCAGTGAATTGATGGGAAAAGGGAATCTGGCTGAGGTTTATACGGTGGGTCTCAAACCCTTAAATGCTAGTGGCAGCACAGTCCTCATAAAGCTGGGCCTTGGGGAATTTATTTACACATGGGGAGCTGGGACATGTGGAAAATTGGACTGAAGCAAGTGGGAGCTCAGAGCTGAGCAGTGGAATTTGAATGTGATTTCTGTGGAGTGCACAGCCATTTTCACTTGATTAAATAAATTCAGTTCTTGGAAGATCTGAAAAGTGACTGTTAGAGGTTTCTGTCTAAGAGCTTGCAAGTTTTTGCATTTCTTCTGAAGAGAAATTTACACTCAGAAAATTAAAGGATCTACAAAGTGATGTTTTCTGAAGCAAAATCTGCCATTATGAGTATTTTAAGCACTTGCACTGAGTATCTGAGCTAAACAGCATCTCCTGACTGACAGAGCCGTCACCCGCTAAAAGCAACTGTTATAAAATTATGACTAGAGCATATATAATGTTAGTGTTTAACAAGATGACAGAAATGCCACCTTAGTAAAAACTGATTATGGTTACAGCTGAACAATTCACATCATGCAAGATTTATAATATTAAGGTTATGCAATCATCTAATCGGAGAGACAAGCCTTGAGTAATAATATGAAATGCATGTACTTCAATCTGCAGTAGTGGATTCATTGCTGTTTTCTTATTAGCTCATGCCAGCATTAGGGCTGCATTATCCATTTCACCATAGTCTAATTCAGCATTTCCATCTGAAAACATATGCACAATAAGTGATCTATGCCAAACAGGGAAATGGAGACAAAGCCATTTGAGTGACTTCACAGCTATAAAAACATACATAATCTGTATGTCTTTCAGCAATTCTCAATACTTTTTGCTACATTTCTTTGCATGAAAAGTTTTCCCAAAATAAAGGAAAAAATAGAAATTGCTTCTTCTCTTCCCTAGAGAACAATACTTTGGGGGTGGAACCAGAGTGGGAATCCAATCTGTGCATTTCTCATCTTGGAAGTGGGAATATCAGATCATCTTATTAGTGCTGTGCCAGCTCGTTGGGAAGTGGGTCAGGATAGGAGAGAATTACTTGAAATATGCATCTTCCAGCCCACATAAAATTGGTAATATTTTTATGGAAAAGGAATCTCTACTTTTTTCTTAGAAGTGAGATACTTTCTAAACATCAGATACTTTCATCCAACAAATAGCAGCACAAACGCACACACACACACACACACACACACACACACACACACACACACACATCTGTGACAATATATGTATATATAAACTCTAACTGGTAAATTCCTGTGCAGGGAAGTCATAGTGTACTTCAGGTTACAAATATTCTATTGTGGGGCTGCCAAGTTTGGGCATCATATTTCAAAAGCACATATTATAAAAGCTGACAAGTGTTTATAATGCAATAATGAGACTAATTGTCTGAGATCCCTGATTAAAATGAGACTTTTCATGCAAAGCTCAGTCTGAGATTTCCTCTGAGCTGAGCTAATTTTCCAGAGCCTGTACAGACTTTGGTCCTGTGAGGTCCTGGGCTCCTGGGACATCAGGCAGTCCTGGGAGGATGGGGGATTTCACTGAACCAAAAGTTTCTTGTAATTTGTTGTTCAGATGCCTGTACATGTAGGTGGATTCATCAGACTCTTGCAACAATCACAATTCTCAGGAAAAAAAAAAAAAAGGGAGTTTCAAAGGTAAACAGAAGGCATTTGTGTGCTGCAGTCTGATTTATTATACACACTATATATAGCTGTCATTAAATGAGCAGGCTAACGTGCAACTATTCATCATGGGGGGAAATGAACAGGCTATTCTCTGCTTGCCTGGAATTGTTCATATTTCTGGAAACTAAAAGCAATGTCTAGGAAAGGGAAGAATGCCTAAAATGCTGCAAGATATTTGATTTATTCTCTTCAGGCATTGCTTGTCTCTCTTCTCTGTGTCCCAGAGTATCATTCAAGTCAATTGATCTTAGAAACTATTTCTAGCAGTCCCAAACTCCCTGCTAAAGTCCTCCTTTTATTGTTATTGTCATTAAAATAGGCTCAGATCAGTCCACAGTTTTTGTCTTTACTTTGAAGGTGCATTTTGATCTAAGGAAAACAATTCATCTCCTCATTTGTGTTACTAGCAATTCACTTATGAGTCTGCATCCAGTAAACTGCAATATCCTTTTGTGTGCCAGCTAAAGCAATTCTCAGCTTGCTGTTTAGTTACACAAGAAACAGAAAGTAAGTGATGTTGCCTGACCAAAACAGCTCTCTGAGTGTAGATTCAGGGACATGACTAGAAATATTCAGAGTCTTCTTAGCAACAAATAATTGCTGAAGAAAACCAGGAATAATTTTAATTAATTAATAAATATGATTTGGAAATATTTGTGGCTACAGTGACACATGGTTTAATGAGCTAGGAGAAATGGCTAATGCAACCTAAAAATTGCAATCAAAATGGCTGTTTCAACAGAAATTGGAATTTAGTTAGGTTATGCCTTTCATGACAAGGCTCCCTTGCCACATATGCATGGTTTTCCTCACCAAAATATGCAATGCTTCTGGCTGAAATGAAATGAATTATTTTGGTTTTCAGGAGAAAAAAATGTTCAGGATGTTAGGCTGAAAACTCAAGATTTTCCAGGACTTTTTGTAACTCCTGGTTCCCAGTTCTGGCTGTCAATTCACTTATCATTCAGTTGTGCCATTTAAATGAGATTCTCTCTGGAATGAGGCTGGGATCTGTGGAAACACTGCGTGTTTTACATGGATTGGGATGAGGAACCCCCACTCCTGGGCAGGGTCGTGTGCCCACAGGCATCTCCATGGGCCTCACCCTGTGCCAGCTTCTGCAGCAGATCCCTGGAGCAGCCAGCCCAGCCCAGCTCAGCGTGCACAGCTGTGCTGATGGCAAGAACTTCTGGTGTCACCCAGCCAGCAAGAGTTGGGGGACATTTCACTCCAAGCACTGGCAACCCCATGAATGATCAACTCTGATTTTTCCTGCCAGCCCTGCCCTACACCCACCCTCAGCTTCAAGGCTCTGGGGTTGTTTTTGTCTTTTCCAGCTTGGGGAAGCTAAGAGAGGAAGGGGGACAAGGAAACCCTCTCAAAGACATCCCCCCCAGGGATGTCCATGCTGGGCAGGGAGATGAAAGGGGGTGTTGTTTGACAATGGGGGTGTGTGGGTGTCTCTCCCCAAACCTGCTGACACCCAGTGCTGAGCTGCAAACATCCCCGAGGGCTGGCTGGGATTAAAGCAGCCATGGCCCTCAGGGCTCTGCTTCCTGCCCTGTGTCCTGCTGGATGAGTTAAAGGCAGGTGAGGCACAGGCAGGAATAGCTTCCCCCACCCTTTCTCAGAGTTCTGCTGCTATTTTCTCCTTCTGTAGGTGGGGAAGGGTCTCAGGCACTATTTGGCATCAGCTCTGGCTCCTCCACCCAGACCTTTCCAGCCCCCCAGGGTACCCTTCAAAGAGAAATGTCTGCTGTGCCTTTTCTATAATAGAGAAATCTTTAATTGCTTGTTCCTGAGAGTGCAACTTCTTGGTTTCATTCTGATTTCACCTGGTGACTTTAAGCACACACCTGAACACCTCAGCCTACTCGGGCAAGGATACATGTGGAGGAAGGGAAGGCACCCAGATTTAATTGCAGTTAGGGCCTTTCCTGCAGCTTCACAGACCTTTCCTGGCTGTACATGCACACACACACAAACACATCCCACAAACGGCTCCAGAGGTTGAGACCACAGTGGAATTGTTTATTAGCAACAAAAATCCAGACAAAAAAAAATCAAGGTGTTTTGTTCAGGGCTTGGGTTGGAAAAAGAAAAGGTCAGGATGCTGACTAACAGACTATTTTAGGACAGAACTGATGCCATTAGAAGTGTGTTTCACCCTTTCCTATTCTATTCTCTCACCCACCCCCACCTAAATACAAAACAACCTGCAATCCAATTAGTGCTGAGTGTGTACGAAGCAATCACATTTAATAAACAGAGCTGGTAGGTTTTGAAAAATAAAGCCTTGTCCATGACCTTTTCTTAATTTTGTTGGATGTAATCTGAAATTCTGCTCTATCTATTTACACTTGCAGTTTAATTAGAGCTGGTTGTGTTACCCCAGCTCCCTGCTCGCAGGCACGTAGGGGAGCTCACACACTCCTGGTGCTCCTGCACAGCTCCTCTGTTATCCCCAGGAGCTGCTGGGCTGAACTCCTGTCACACACGCCCTCAGCAGACTAATAATGACAGGGGCAGTGCGAGTGAGTGTGAATAACATGCCTTGGTAGCAAGTCAGGAGCATAGAGGGGATTTGTGTCTTTTAAATGGATTTGGGACAGCAGAGTGTAGTTTTCTCTCTCTTTTTTTTTTCCCCCTCCCCCATTTTCAGTTCTCATTTGCTCTTCTTCCACAGCCATCACTTCATTCCATGGAGAGGTGCCACAGAACGCTCTCTGCTCTCTGTACAAAGAGGAGTGATCCCCTCTGAGCCCTCTTTTTAATTCTTTGAGATTAGACAAAGCAGAAAAAACTGACAGAAGCAGCATGAACAATAAGCTGTGTTTTCCAGAATTGATAGTGAAAACCAGGAAATTTTTTGACTGAGGCAAGGGGTAGAAGAAGAAGGTGGCTTTGAAGAGGGGCTAGAGAAAGGATTTTGTCTGGAGTCTTTGGGAGGAGGAAGACAGAATTAAATATCATCTTGTGACACGCTGGATCCAGTGGTTAAATCCATCATGTTTCATCATGGAATCATGAATCATACAATGGTTTGGTTTGGGCTGGGAGGCACCTTACAGGTCATCCTGTTCCAGTCCTTGTCACATGGGCAGGGACACCTTCCACGAAACCTGTTTGCTCCAAGCCCTGTCCAGCCTGGCCTTGGGCATTTCCAGGGATCCAGGGGCAGCCACAGCTGCTCTGGGCACCCTGATGGCAGGAGGCACAAACACACACCAGGTGCTGGACACAAGGACAGGCAGGTCAGGAAGGGCCCAAGTGAGTGTCCAGGTGCTTTGGCTGCTCCATCCCCTCATCACACCAGTACTCTATTCCACCTTTGGGAAAAGTGCTTGATGTTCAGGGAAGCTTGCAGGTGAAAATTGAGGATTATCTCTGAGCAAATTAATTCTTAGTGGAGCACCAAATAAAACCGATGCCCCAAATGTCCTGCTGGCTTTCCCACAGTGTAGTTCCAGGTTATCCTGGTGTAAGAAATGCTGACTTTCTGTTTATTCACGTGTCTCAGATTGCCTCCCCTTTCATCTGTCAGCAGTAAAACTCTCCCTCCCATCCACAAGAAACCACCAGGCACAGGTTGGCAAGGCTTGCTGAAACTGGCTCCTCTACCAGAGGCAGCAGAGCACAGAGCTGCCAGCTCCTCACCTCACACTGCCCAAATGCCAGACTTCCCATTTCACTCAAAAATGCACCTGAAAGGGTTTGGAGTTTGCCTGCTGCTGCCTGACTGCAGCACTGGATTAACAAGTGAGGGGAGAATGTGGAACCAAGTTCAAGAGTTGGCAGATTCATTTGCATATGAGAGGCCAAAATAAGCAAATAAAAACTGCCACACAAAACGAACCAGAATTGGAATTGGCTAAACACTTCCCCGTGAAATGGATTTTCGAAGTGACTCTTGAACTCTTCAGTGGAAAGACAGATTCATTTTCAATGGAGTTTGATCTTGCTCTTCAGCTTCATTTGTAAGACCAATTACAGAGCATTTTGTACAACAATTACGGGCATTAAAACCACTCTGTTCCATTTGATGAATTTTAATAGTAATTGAACAGAAGAACCCATCAACTGAAAGATTGTCCAATCAAGTATGCCCACACATTGAACTGTAATTTCCACTCCACAAATGTGTAATGCCATTCGAAACTACCAAAATGTCCTCTCCCCACCAACACCCCAGCAGATTTGAGGATTTGTTCCAAAACAACTTTATTCCCTGAGGCTCCAAGTACACAGAAAACACACTGACCACAGTCCTGTGATAATTCCTGTGTGCAACTTTGTCCTGCAAATCTCCCTGGAGCTCATTCTTGGACGGGCATCTGTAGAGTGCTGGTGACCATAAATGTTTGTGGGAAGCACCCTACAAACCACTGTACAAAGTCCCCTCTTTGTGAAGAAAGGCATTTTTGGAGGACGTGCTCTGAGGAATTTTGTAACATATCGTAAGAGCTGGAGGGTTGCTTTGTGTGAGTGTAGGGAATGGAATCCATCCCCTGGACACTGGATCTGGTATTTACATTTGAGTTGGGTTCAGCTTCTTCCCTTGAAAAGAAAGAATGTGCAGAATGGTGGGCTGAAGAAATATAGGCCTGCAACAGATAATTTTCTTATGAAGAGAGGCCCCTCACAGCCACTGAAGAATAGATATTTGGGCTAGAAGAGTCCAGATGGTTTCCACGAGACCCAACAGACTTTGACTTATGTTACAAGTCCAAAAGCCACAAAAGCAATGCAGTATGGCACAGCAGAGGAGATCAAAGGCCTCACCAGTGTCCTGGGTCTCAGAAGAATGCTAATGCATTTCTTATTCTTTGTTGTGAACATTTTGTTATTTTTTTTCCTTCTAAACCTGCCCTTTCTGTCTGAGGTTGGCCTGTGCCGTACTGAAAATTCCTTGAGGGAAGTTGTGTTCTTCGTTGGATTTGCTGTAAATTAGAAGAACAAAAGAACTATTTTGATGAACTTGCTCTCAATGGGATTTCCAGGCTCACTTGGGAAACAAAAAGAGATTGCAATAGTTTAGATCAGTGGGAGATAAGTGTCCGACTGTCAGAGCCTTCCTTTGAAGTGGATTTTCCCTTGCCAGTGCTCACTACAACTGTAAGTTCAATTTAAAGACAAAAGATGAAGTCTTGGCCTCTCTGAAGTCAGTAAGAGTTTTATCACTGACGACTCAGAGGCCAGGATTTCACCCACGATGTTTGTACAGGCACTAACTTTAGCATCTTGTTGAGAGCCACATGAAATATTTATGTTGAAGAGTGAAACTGTATTGTTTTCTTGCATCTCATTCTGAACACAAAAATGACCCCATCTCACTGGAAAATCACCACTTTTTAATGAAAAGCATGCAGTTTCTGTTGTGAGATGCCTTATCCTGGCGTGGTCAAATTGAGAGTTGCAGTGCATTATTTAAAAGCAGTTACTATATTTCTTCGTGCAATAGATCTGATTTTTCCCTGTTAATTTTCCTTTTGGTTTAGAACAGGTTAATAATGAACAGTAGAAGTTTTCATGTGAATGGGAAGATCTATTTTCTCCCCAACTAAAATTTCCATCGTGGTTTCTTCTATTTAAAAAATATTTGTCAAATCCTGCCTTTAAAAGCCCAGAACACAGCTTCTCCTGAAGGTGCTGGAGGTTCCATATTTGTGTAAGTGGTGCCAGTCAATCAGTCAGTGGGTGCAAAGTTTTACAGACAAAGCTCAGCTTTACTAAATGAACTGCAGAAAACCTCTGCTTAGTAACAAACCTATCCAAGCTTCTGAAATGCAGGAAACACAAACCTGGCATAAATAATTTTTTTTTTCAGGACTTCTTCCCTCTTTCCTCCCAGATAGACACAAGATCCAAACAAGTGAAATTTGGGAAAAATAGAAAGGAAATGGGGGCAGATAAATTCAGAGATACACACAGGGATCTGTTTGAAAATAAACTGTGCAAACAAAAGACCAGAGAATTTTCCCCTGCTTGGTCCCCTCCCCCTTTCAAACATCATCTTTTATTTGTTTCATTTTATGCATTTTGGTATTTCAGTCCCCGGCTGCTGCACTGAGTTTTTTCACCCTTCACACACCATCACATACTGCCTGCCTTTCTTTGACCACACTCTGTGTTGTAATAATAATAATAAAAAACTGGTCCTGATTTTAATTTGTGTAATGTTTTTGTTAAAAAAAATAAAAACTCTACAGCCTAATTAGGAAACCCGTTAAATGGCTGCAATTCAAATATAATTCTATTAAATTCTCCCTGTAAAGTTAATGTTACAGACTTTTTAACAGATGTTTTAATTAGACATTGTTATTAAAGGGAATACTGTAGAAATTAAAAGCAGGCCCTAAATGTGTTAACAAAGACACTTTTCTTGCATGGCATTGATGGTGGCAGAAACATTAGCAGAGAGATTTTGGCAGCAGGTCATGAAAAGGAAGAAAAAAAACCCGAGATGTGTTAAAGGGAAGATGCACTGAGAGATATGCAGTGCTCAGCTACTCTGTGAGAGGGGCTCATTTCACATCCTGCACCACCTCGAGCCATTGCCTGAGCTGCAGTGAGGTGGGAAGATGCTTCAGCCCAGGGCTGAGGGCAGCAGGAGAGGAGCTCTGACCTGCACAGGCACTGACTGGGCACAGGGAACAGGAACAGCCTGGAGAAACATGCAGCCCCAAGGATTTCCAAGGAAGCATCAGTCTGGCCAGTTTCTGAGGTTTCACCTGCTGTCTCTGTGGATTGGGGTGTTTTCTGATGGTGACACTTGGAACTGAGCAACACCACAATGACTGTGGTTTTTGTAAGGTGGGTTTGCTCTGAGCCCCTCGTGCTGCAGAGCCTGGCTGGGGTGAAGTGTGTTGCAGGCTTGGAAATGAGGGGATAAAATAACCCTACCACTGTATTTTTTTGGGGAAGAATGTTTAAGCACACTAAAGAAGGACCCTGATTTTCTGAGGATTATGATACTAGGATTGAATTGCAGGTGAAAAAAGTGTCAAACTGGTCAGGTTTCACAAGTCCTTTTTGCTGGAGACTGTGAGGTGTGCAAGCCCACAGTTCTCCAGTTCTGAAGTCAGGAGCAGCCCCTTTCTTCACCCAATGCTGATGGCTGCAGCAAGGCAGTGTCATTTCATGGGACTGCTGGCCTAACCCAGCCATGAGTGCTCCCTCAGTGCCACCACCGACTGCTCAGAGCCCTTCCAGAGAGTGATTCAAAGCAGACATCAAAGTAGATTTGATCAGCAAGTGAACGTAGAGAATGAGGAGCCAGTTGATGCTTCTGTTCCAAAGCAGGATCAGCTCCACCTAAAACATTCAGGGAAACATGCACCATCCAGTTCTGGTTTTTTATTTCATCTACCGACAGAAGAGCTATGATTTTTTTCCCTCAATGAGAGGAACAACTTCTTCCCAAAACAGTAGGAGTAAAACTGATAATCACAGCTCTGAGTGTTTTATCCCTGTCACAGAAATCTCTGTTCACTCTGGGAAGAAGAATACGAGCCTGGGGAAAAAGGACGCCTGGAAAATCATGTTAAAGTGATGCTATCATTGATATTAGTGGAAAGTGTCAACTCTTGTTCCTTCTTCTATCTACAGATTTCATTCTTTCAGCCACATTACTCATTTATAGACTGGAGACAGGCCAGACCCAGAGCAGAACTTCCTCAGAGCTCAGAGGTATTGAACCTGGCTGTGATACCTGGCAGTGACTCTGATGAGCCTCTCTCTCAGAATCTGCACAGCTTTGCACATTCTCACTCTCATGTATTTTCAAGCTTTGTTTACAATTTTTTTTTTCTTTGTTATCCCTTCCCTTTAGAGGCCTTTCCCTTAAAAGCAGTGCAGGAACCAAATTAATCAGGTAATCAAATTTTAATGATCACCTGAATCAAAAAAACTGGAAAATCTTGCCTCTACAGCCATAAGGGTAGAAGAGAGGGGTGCAAAACCCCACCAGCAGAGACAACTGGCTAATTAACTGAAGTGAAACCAGTGTAAAAAACCAGAAACTAGAAAACAAACGGAAATCTGTACAGCAATTACTTCCAGAAAGGTAACATTTCACAATTAAAGCCATTCTAAGAACTTTAGTTAATTATGTAGGTTTTCTTCTCTCTCTCTTCCCCCTCCCTCTCTCTCTCTCTCTCTAGCTCTCCCCCCTTTATTAAAGTCCATCAGGGCTCATGATGTGTGGGGAAAAGTGCTAACATTTGCAAATTGCTGGTTTATGATAAATGAATTGTGGAAACTCAGCCCCTTGGTTGGGGCCTGGCTAGATAGCAAAGCACCAGCATCTCCGGCTGCTGCAGCCCTGACCCTGACTTTGCAGCCATTGATCACAAGTGGTGCATAGCCATGACCACCAAATGCATACACTGGAGCTGGGGGACCTGCTTTTCCCAGAGTATTTCATCATTGTTCCACATCACGGGCGCCACAGTAACCTTTGGCACGCCGTCCTGTAAAACTAATACCTGCAGGAGATTTCCTCCTGCCCCAGTAACCGCTGCTTCCACTGCTCCATCTTTTAAAAACCCTTCGTCATTAACCCAGATTTGATTTTCAGAAAATACCCATTGATTTCAATAGTATTGGGGAGGGAGGGAAGGGCTGAACAGGCTGGATAATCAAGCCCTAAATAATTCCAACAGATTTCCAGCTATAACTGTATGGCTTTCCCTGCACTTTCATTTTAGGCAGGAATTTACAGCAGCCTATCTGGATGTTCATCCCAGTGGTCCTTGAAGATGCAGCAGGAAAGAGAGAGAAGTAAAGGATACACAAGTTAAGGATATCAAGAGTGACAGGTTGCTGTTGATTGTGACTGCACACCTGGAGTGCAGGAGAGCTCCAACATGCCTGGGATTGCACAAATGGAGGAGGGAAACCCTGTGCCCCAGGTGAGGGAGATGTGCAAAATCAGCCGAGGATGCTGGAGGCACCTTGCAGGTAAAGCACAGGAGGGGCTGGTGGCCCCCTCAGCTGTGCTCTCAATGGGATGTTACCTCTGTGCAACTTTTCCTTGGCAGTTTTATGTTGACTTTAGGGACTATTTATGGTTTCAGGGAAAACATAACTGAAGGGAACTCAGAGCTTGGCAGCTGCACATCAGCGGAGATTCCTGCACAGGGAAATTATTTCCATTCACACTTCTGGGTCTGCAGGCAGCTCCTGGTCCTCCTTTAATGCAAACAATTCCTCGAAAGTCAAGTGCATTTTTTGGAGTGGCACATGGATGTGCTGTTTTCTTGGCAGAATCTGGCAGATAATGCTGAGCACATGTAAGGGAGTGTGCACATGTGTGTCAGCTCACACACACAGGCACATACAGAGGGAAAAGGGAGAAGCTCTCAGAATCCCAGAAAAAAACTCCATGAAAGAGTCTGGATAGGAGACGAAAGTGTCTCAAAGAGACACAGAGTAATGAAGTTATGGAGAGCTGGGAAATGTTGGTATTACTTTATTATAGTGTACTGAAGAGAGCTTGTGAGCCAATGCTCTAAGGGTTGTATTCAATAAAAAAATAATACATCTGGTTCCCACACATGGCCACTGAAGTACCAAAAATCAATTTTAGTCATTGAATTGGGCCCTAAGGTGCAGAAAAATAGGTAAGATTCACAATAGAGCAGCAAGGAAATGATGTACAGTGCCTGGATGAGGAACATTTCCCTGCTTCATGTGTAGTTCTGGTCTGTGCTGAGCAGGACTGACAGAGCAACTCTCAGCTGCCCCATGGATTGCCCAGAGATCCTGACAAGTTCCAGCCTCCTGGGGAAAGCCTTCTGCCACCTCCTCTGTGCTAAAACTCTCTCAAAACTGCTGAATCAGATGCAAAACCACCAGTGTTTGTGCAATGGGCAAGCTATGGTGCTGTGGTGGCACTTTGGGAGGCTGCAGAGGCAGCGTGGCACGAGCACCTGTGGTTGCAGCAGAAGTTTTAACTCAGTTTGGGAAGGAAACACCTTGAACACCTCCTTGACCAGCACAGAAAGGGATGTGGGGAGTCATACACACCTACAGAGAGACCATCCCTGCACAGCTCAGATGTGACTAATGCAGGGGGATTGGAAATTGGTTTCAAAAGCAAATTTGAAGAGAAAGGAGAAAAGTGTCCAAAGAGAGAAAGGCTGGGGAATGCTGCCAGATCCAGTTGGCATTTTCCAGGCAGCTTGGTCGTGAATTCAGTGTCTGCATCAGTTCTCTCTTGTCCTTGTTAGTGCTCTGAAGCACAGTGTCTGAAGCAAAAGTTATTGAATTTTCACTAAACCCTTCCTACATGCAAAGGCTTTTTCTACTTTAATGTTCAAAAAAGTCCCAGTTGCAGCCACCGTCTCTAGCATGTGCCCATATCTTTTCTCATTATAGGCTGAGGTCCAAAACCAATACGAATTAAATAAATATCCCACTGAGAGCTGTACTTTTGAAAATGGCCTTATTGCAGTACAGATGTGTGCTATCTAAAACCAGCTTAAACATTTTATTTATATATATATATATTTAAATTAAGAAAATAAAATAAAATCTAAATATTATCCTGGAAGGAAGTGTATGCACTGGTGGATGTTTGATTTTCATTTTTCTCCCAGCATGCTCTGTCCTTTCATCCTATAATGGTTCTTCTCTATTAATCCTTCTCAAACCCCACAGGTAGAGATGCTTATTGATAGAAGGCCAACATGTATCTCAGTTTACAAAGGCATATTAAAGGATACAAGTAACATTTTTCTCTTGATGTCTTCTTATTAATGCAATTCCACTCAGAACATTTTGGCATAAGAGGCATTGCCAGATGGAAGATAAAACTTCACTTTCATGGGTATTTTAAGGAAGAAAACATTTGGTTTGCATCAGCTCTAAATGAATAATATTTATTGCCCTATGATTTGTATTTTATAAGCAGGATAACAAAAAGCACTGTCAATTACTTAGTATTTTAAAAAGGGTTGTTTTTTTTTTTTAAGAAAAGAAAGATTTTATAACACCAAGTCATTTTAAATGATCAAATGCCTTTCAAGCTAAACTGTAGTAACCCAAAGTGATGGGTTGTTTACATAATAAAAATAAATAAACAGTGACCACAGCTTGGCTGTGTTTGAGGATTCTGTCATTTGTTGCCACAGCTCTCAGCAGGGTTTGGGAGCCCAGCGTGGGAGCATCACACACATCAAACAGGGGCTGGAGCACGCCGGGCAGGAGGGACGGGATTTTGGGGATTTTGGGGATTTTGGGGATTTTGGGGATTTTGGGGCAGCTTCTGGGTGGGTTTGGGGGCAGCACAGTAAATCCTGCAAGCCTCATTTCTCCCAGGACACCAGCATGCCTCCTGAGGTTGGTAAGGCTGATCCTGCTGTTGCAAAGGATGGTCACCCTCTGATCTCTCCCCGTCAATAATTTGATTATTCATCCATCCGTGTTCATCCATCTCCTTTCGTGAAGATAATAAAATTCCGTGCTTTTCCGTTACTTTTCTTGCTTGCCTTGTGCTGCTGATTATTTTTGCTGTTTATTGCCTTTGCAGCCATTAGGTTTGCAGAAAGTGTTCAGTGGATCCAAATGTGTGACCTTTCTCACTCCAACACCAGGACCTGCCTGGAGCTTGTGGGTCCCAGAGGCAGCACCAGGCTCTTCTCTCTTGGATTTGGCACAGTGGTGTTTGCTTTGCAACACTAGACTTGTCCTGCAACAACACACAGTGGAAATATTCTCAAAATTAAGGCTGAGGAAATAAAAATGTTATTAACCTTTCAAAGGAAGGGGAAAAAGAAATAAATTAGGTTGATTTCAGATTAACTCCTCCTTTAGCACGAGAAGATTTGAAATTAAGCTCTTCAGAGCTGATGCCCAGGTTGATTGTGCCCTGTCCTGGGTCACACAGGATGTGCTGAAGGGTCTGCAGTGACACCAGTGACAGCAGCACTGTGCAGGACATCATTTCTGAGAGCAGGTCTGCACTCCAAAGCATGGTCTAGTCTCCCAAGAGACTTTGGAAGGAGAAGGGGCTGCATTATCATTCTTTCTTCTCTTTTCTCACATAACCTGAGCCCTCTGTAGCCCTTTGTAATCATACTCATTTTCTGTAATAAACAGATTTACAAATTTTTGGTACTTGGGACCATACTGAGAATGGTGAAAACCCCATCCCTGTGAAGGTCTCTGTGTGCTCTGAGATACCTTGAGACACCTGCTTTGACCTGGATTTGGAGCAAGACTTTGGCAAGATAATGAGGGAAAACCTCCTCCTCCTCTGGCCTGTGATGACAGAAGTACTTGCAATCCTGCTCACCTCCATGACAATCCCTTGCCACTTGCAGCCTGGCCTTGTGGAATCCCTGGGCTAAGGAAAAGCCTCTCCTGTCTCCTTGGTGTCACACCAGCAGATGGGGTATGAGGAGGCTCCAAATTTTGGAATATTTTACACGTAAGCACATAAATAATTGTCATGCTCCTCGAGTGAGGTGCACTGGTTCTGTTGGAAGTTTTGTCTGTCTGACCAGGCAGGTGGATACTTGGCTTCCCAGTGAGAATTTGGATTTTTCCATTCTCTTCTGATCCAACATCAAGGGCTGGGTGATGGTTCCCATTTTGGAGACTGGAGGGAAAGCAAAAGGAGACCTTGAACACAGGCTGTGTTGAGGTCCTGTTGAAATAACATGAGATTTACTCTGACATATTCCATGGGACTTAATATTGATTTTCAAATAATCCAGAATGCTGTTTTTAAAAACAATTATTGGCAAGGGGAGGCGTTGTTTTTGGAAGCTCTTGTATGTACAGTAAGGCTTTATTTCTGCTTGTTTTGAAGTGCGGCACGTCTTTTAAAAAACGCTGTTCAGGAAACATCTGCTGTCAATTAAGGAGTAACACATTAAGGCATATTAAAGTGCACTCTTATTAGTGTTTCAGCAATAAAAAGAAAGGTTTTCTATTTGAATCATATGTTCTTTAACACATCTGCCAGCCATCTGAAACTTGCAAATATTCCTCAGTAAAAACATCTTCATAACTTTCTAAAAACTTAGCAATACAAAGCACTAATGTTAAAAAGATTCCCTTTATGCACTGAGTTCAGGTGATTCTCAAACAGGTTATGGGGCTGATGCTGATATTTTTAGGTAAGGATGCACTGCAGATGCTCAATCCAGACAGTCCCTTGGAACCAATGGGAAAAATAAACTTTTGTTTTTCATTTTTATAGAAATGGAACAGCAGAAAATTCTTCAATAGAAAAATCAGACTTTTCACTAAAAAAACTCCCAAAATGCATTGGGTTGGAAAAGAAGCATTTTATTTGGAAAGAAGTGGTTGTGTATTAAGCAAACAGTAATTTCAGTGTGTTAAGCTCCCCTGCTCTGTTCAGAATACATTTCCCACGACACACTGTGGGCTCTTGTTGTTCAGCAAAGTTGTTGCATTGTGTGAAACCTTGGTCAGATGCATAATGGATATATAGGTCATGAGGGATCATCCTTAATCTGCTGTGATTTCTGAGTGTAAACTATCCCAGGCTCCAGAAAGGTGTATGAGACTTGGAAGCTGAAGCCACTCAGTAAAAATGTCTGAAAGTATCAATACACTGACACAGAAACGTATTTTTTTAGCAGTTAGGACCATGGAGATGACTCCATTACCTGTGAGCATGGCTGAGCATGGTACCAGATTGGGTTTAGAGACCCAATGCTCTCTGAATCAGTTTATTTTAAAATGAGGTGACAGGGCAGACCAAGAGCACATCATCTCCACCAGCCCTGCTGGATAAAATCGTTCCCTAGGAAGCTCCAAGTGTTATTCTCGACATTGGGACATGATATAAAAAGTGGGATTCTGATACAGGGACGTGATGTGAATGATGCAACACAGGATTTTCTACACTCTTGGCCATTTCTTGGTGAAAAGCAGGTACCAATGAGGTTTGGCTGCAGCATGGCTTGAGGAAGATTCTGGGCATGGTGATTTCAGGCAGAAATCTGTCTCCTTATGGTACTGAAGTTATTCCTGTTGGCTCCTCCAAGCAGGACTGAGTGCAGGGACCAATGAGCCCCAGAGCAGCATGGTTTGAAGAGACTCCTTGTTCCATCAAATACAGCTTATACCTGATCACCTTTTAAACTCCTGAGAAAAATTTCACCTGACCTTAGAGAGGGTGGGAGAGAATGAAAACCTGCCTGGGGAAAGAATCAAATGTTTTTATTGCTTTCCTTTTGTTAGGAAATGCTTTAAACACAGATCCCAAATCTGGGAAACCACTGAGCTCATTGCCAGCTACTTGATTAATTTTCTTACTGATACCTTGGAGGTGATTGCTACTGCATGGGTCAAAGCACCAGCCAAGAAGCAAAGGAGATTTCCTTTTTCTTCATTTTTAAGGAGCTGGAAGCTGTTATAAGTGGATGATGCAGCATCTAACGTGCAGTGATGGATACATCTGCTTGGTTAAACAACAGAAATCTGCCTAATTAAATGTTATTTGAGACTGACCTGCTTCTGCCACTCCAACACACAGATCTTCTCATTGAGAGATGACACAGTTCTTCCCTAGAAAATCACAAATTGAAGCTTGGTCATGTCTGCTTTCTAACAGCAAAAGGATTGTTTATATTTTCCTGAGCTGCAGGGGAAAGTTTGCTGGATGTTCAAACTACAGAGGGCAAAAAAGGGAAATGTAACTTTCATTCAGAGCTCACATATTAAATGCCATTTGAACGTACAGCTGCTGAGCAGAAAGCAAACCTAGGAACAAATGCAAAAAATCTCCTGGGCTTCTGAGCTGCTGAGAGCTACTGAGGCATGGGTAGACAGTGTGGAGCTGACTTATGGCAAGGGTGACACAGCTCCAAAGCCTTCTGATCTTTCCAGTGCTCCTTGTGGGATTTGGACTCCCGGGTCCTGTTCAGTGCTGGATTTCTTTCAAAAGTGCTAAGGAAGAGCAGTCAGACCTGAAACAGAGGTAATGGATACAGAGTGGTTGACTAGGGATCAGATTCAGAAAAACGTGTAACAGTAAGATATTGAGCTCTCCTGGGAAAAAGACCCCTGGACATACCTTGGGTGATTATTTCTACTCTTCTGTAGAGAAATGGATGCTGTTATCAGAGGCTCCTTTTCTGATGGGCTCACAAAAAGCTTCACACACCCCTACAAAAAACCCCCACAATGTCAAGTTCTTACACTGGAAGCTGTGATGATGCTCTTAATTTTCCAAGTTTGCAGCCACCACTGTCACTTAACAAACCTTGAAGTCCCTGCTTAGAAGGCTCTGCCAGGAGTCAGCAGGCACTGCATTATTTCAGCTCTCCTTCAGCTGCCCTGCCAGTGATGAATACAGTTTAATTACAAAAGCAGAATTTCTGTCATTTCTCTCAGCATGGCTTCTATTGGGGAAGATTAAACATCAGCCAAACATTACTGAATTACCTTTTTAAACCTATTATTTCAACGTGATTAACTTCTCTTCTTTTCATTTAGCTGTAAGCAAAATCTTGTTTACAAGGCAAAAAAATGCATTTGCTATAATATCGGCAATAATAATAAAAATGAACATCACAGGGAAATAATTTATGTGTAAACCAGCATAAAAATGTCATTGATGCATGAGTTTCCTCTTCAATTAATAAAAAGGAGGAAATATTTAAAAACAATTTATCAAGGTAATACATACAGTTCATATATCATGCACTCACAAAGACTGTACAGTATCCATTCCACAAATAGCTCTGTGACCTGGACTCTTGCACAGATGCTGGATTCCTTTAGGTGACCTAATTTGGAGCAGCACAAGACTTTGACTTTGTGCCAAACCAAGATCCTGGGTCAAAATACCAATAAAACCATATCCTATTAAAACAGGTAACAGTTATTGCTGATTGGGTAACACAAAATAAATGAAAATACAGCTGTCAATCATTCTGGCTTCATTTGCTGCTTTCTATTGAGGTTGTTGTCACCATCCATAAACTCAGATGATCTGTTCAGAAAGGCTAAAACATTATCTCTGCTATGTAAGAAGGAGTTAGTTTGAAAGTGGTCATATGGATAACATAAATTGTAGAATCAGGGAATGGTTTGGGTTGGAAGGGACCTTGACCTTAAAGCTCATCCAGTCCCACCCCCTGCCATGGCAGGGACAGCTCCCACTTTCCCAGGTTGCTCCAAACCCCAATGTCCAACCTGGCCTTGGGCACTGCCAGGGATCCAGGGGCAGCCACAGCTGCTCTGGGCACCCTGTGCCCTCACAGAGAAGGATTTTTTTCTGAATATCCAATCTAATCTTCTCTCTTGCAGTTCAAAAGGTCCCCATGTCTTATTGGTGAGGGACCATTTCAAGGACATGTAGTGACAGACTGGACAAGGGGGAATGGCTTCAAACTGAAACCTTGTCCTTTGTGCAGAGTTGGCACTGGAAAACCATATGGCTTTGTAATCACATATGGAAGTGAATTCATGTTTAGGAGTTTCAATATTGAATAAAAATGATAGAATACCTATGCTGAACAGAAATATTGACTTTGTCAACTATATATTGAGCTCTCTCCATTGGTTTGTGGCAATCTGAGTAAGCCTTTTCCATTAATTACATCCTACAAAGAAATGGGGGACTTTCCTGCACTTGGCACTCTTTAATTTACCTTTACATCAGCATCTGAAATAGTATCTCCTTTTGAAGAGATACATTCTTATTTAAAATAGTTTTCCTGCTTTTTAATGTATTTGCTATCTGAAAAGCATCTACAATACTTTTCAAGGAAAGGCAGCAATATCATTTGTTTACTTGTCACTTTTCTTGTTTTTCAGAAATGTCCTTAGGTAAATGTGTGTGAAATTATAATTGCTAGAAAATGACAGTCTGTAAAAGCGACTGTATCCTTCCAGATGATGTGTTTGGCCCTAGGACTCAACAGAAAAAACTTCTCTGCATCCTCTCAGGTGTTGTACAGAGGTATCCTCTCCTCTCCCCTGCCCTGGAAGAAAAGAAGGATTTAGAGCTAATTGATCAGGTTGGTTTTTTTTTTTCCCTGATGTTGTAAAGAGGAAGAACAAGGTGTGAATGATTTGGCACAAAGCATATGGAAACCATGCAAGACATTATAATTCCTGCTTGCTCTCCCAGACCCACGAACCAGCATTCCCTGCACTACCAACAGTGGGTGAGGGGCTTGGGAACAGCTGAACCCTGAAAATCCAGCTGGATTTGGCACCTGGAAGGAGCAGAGGACACTTGTGTCAAGAACGAGGAGCAAATGGGTTATTGGAGATGAGGCTGCTCCCATGGAGCTGGGTCATTCCCTTGCTTTCTCCCACAGCCTGGCAATGCAGGCTCCTGGAGCTGCAGGTGGAGGGAAGAGCTGCCTCTCATAGCTGGGATGTCTCTGGGAGCTGTGAGAAACCTGAGCGTTTCTGTTTGCTGAAGCTGCCTGCTCACTCCCCCACGGGCTTGAAAGTTTCTGGGGGTACTCATTCCTACCACCTGGGAAGGCTTCTCATCCCACTGGGGGAAAAAAAAAAAAGCCGAAAACCAATGTGATATTAAGTAGAACTTTGTATTTAGAGAGGAAGGAAAGAAATCATGTCTGTGATTCCCTGACACCTCCGTAGCAGCTGTGGGTTTTGCAGGCTCACTTGCACCCCAAGAGCAACCCTGCAAGCCCAGCTCTGCTCTGCAGGGATGCTGCTGCCTGCTCCAGCTGAGCTGTTGGGTGTAAACATCCCAGGAAACAGAAACTCTTGGCTAGCCGTGGCCAGCCCTCAGTTCCCCTCTTCCCTGGCTTGCTGGGACCTGCCAAGGCAGTTAAACACCATTTTTTATGTATTGCCAACTCTATTGCTAAAACATTGAGTGCATTTAACTGAGTGAATCCCTACTGCAGATGGATTGCACAGACAGTGCCCTGTCCATCTGCCAAGTCTGCATAGAAAAAACACTTGCAGGTATTTCCCAATTGCTCACAAACTTCTTCTCTTACATTTCTCTTTTCATTTCTTCCTTGCTCCCCGAAGGTGCAGGTCTCACTCTGCCCCAGGTCTGTGGGTTTGCCTGGTGAATTTGGGTGCTGATCAATTGGTACTTGGTTAAGAGAACATCGGGAGCACAACTTGAGTAGGGGTAGATGTTTTCCATCTGGAGGAGCTTGAAATATTTTCTGTGTAAAGAAAGAAACATGGCACGAAGCATTTTTCCTACTTCTTCCTTTATTCTGAGTCCCACCTGCCTATCACTGAGCTGAGTTTTGGAGCTACAGATGGACTTCCTTTTACTGTACAGAAAACAACAGCATTAGCAGATTGGAAATTACTCAGCCTGACGTTTCTGAACCTAAACTATGACAAGGGTGAGAAGGCAAAGTGCTCTGAGCCTCTGCTGTTTTCTTTATGTCCAGCCAGTTTGTCTGTCAGTACTTCAAATAAGCAGCTTTCAGTCCCTGGTCTGGGAATACCAGTCCTTCCCTCCCCAAATGCTAAAGGGTTTCTTCCCTTCCAAGGCTTCTGCTAGCCAGGATTTTAAAAGTGGCATTAAATTTTGCTGTCCAGGGAAGGCACCTGTCCCAGGGTAGTTATTTTTAGCAGCAGAGCTGACATCCAATACGGTAGCCCCAGTTATAATGTTGGCCATCATCCTCTCCCTGTGAGTTATGTTTTGCTTCAGTGTGATTAACTGTAGTTAAAAAATGAGCTTGGAGGGCACATAAACAGGAGAGCAGAAGGGTTGCTTGGAAGCATAAATCACGTAAATATTAAATGGAAAAGTACATCCAAATTGGTACTTGTTTGCTCAAAGCTGTTTAAATTAAGGGAAATATCATCCCTTCTCAAGAAAGAGAGTTCATGATTTCCTCAAATGAGACTTAAAAAAGCAAAGACCTAAAGTAACACTCTACAGCCCAAAACATCACCAGCACAGTAAAAGGAGAGCAGGACATTTCCTGGCTCCCTCTTTGCTCTCCTTATGGTGACACCAGGAAGGACTGTGGCCAGGAGACAAATGAATTTAGGAGTCTACCTCAGCAAAAGGTCACAGCTGGACACCTCTGTCTCCCCATTTTCTGCATCCCAGCCTCACGGCAGCAACAAAAAGAAGAATTTTCTTTCTTGTCTTGAACACGAATTGGATTTTTAATACCTTTGCTCTTGCTGACAACTAACAATAGAGCAAGAGACCTCAACCTCAAACTGAAATTTTTGAGATTTGCAGTATCCCACTGAGTTGATGAGAAAAAGAAGCTTCATTTTTCTTTTCTCAAATTCCACTGAAAATACAGAGGAAATATCAGTAGAAAGAAAAACTTCTCCAAGCTGTTTTTCCTGCAATCCATGTGTTCTAGAAATTCATGTTGTGTGCCCATCTCCCTTTGTCCATGAGGAAGCTACAGCTGGGGTATTCAGGACCATGTGTGCATTTTGCTGTGGCCACACAGGGAGGTTTCTATCCTGAAGCAAGCTCCCACTGGAAGAGGTGCTGCACAAAGACAACCCCTGCCCAAGGCTGTGATAGCCCAAGTTTCTGGGAGCAGCATGGACTTGAATTATATGTAGCCATGAATTTTTCTCATTAGTGGGAACAGGCACCATTTTTTGCTGGTGATGAAAGCCTCTGTGATAGCACTGCATGCTGCTGGATGGCTGGGTTTGCTCAAGGAAATGCTTATTTATTCACCTGTGAAACAAATGACTGTTTTCTCTGCCTTGAAGTATATGCTAGTAACATGCCTCTCTGCATCTCCCTAAAGCAATATCTCATCTCCCAGCTATGATTCAATGCTTCCCTAAGTGTGCTGGCAGCACTCAGTCTGAAAGGTGATACTGCCCCAGGTTTTCCAGTTCTTCACCTGACCAGCGTCATTCACATCTCTCCACCACCATCAGGGCTCTGAATAATGTTCACTGCTGAATGCTCACATAATTTTTCATTAGCCACTTCTGTTGGCTTCGTGTCCTTTTTGTACACATAACCAAAATGCATTAACAGTTTCCAGTAGGTCCATTAGGATTTTCTCCCCAGTCTCCCTGGCAAACACGAGAGCATTATCACAGGCTCAGATTTAGTTAACCCCTCCATATGCTGAGCATTTCTCCTCCTCCACTGCCTTCCATGTTTCCTCCTGCTTACCCTGCTGAGTTTCCTTTTTAGTAATTATTAGTAGGGCTGGGTTTTTTTTCCTTCTTGAATGCCACAAAATGAAAATGCATAGTTTGGGGGCTTGCTTTAATTAGGCATTTTATATAAAATCTGGTACTGCATCTTTGTATAGAACCTCCTTCAAAGAAAACAAGAAAGAATGTTGGATTGCTCTTTTTAAGTTCTAAGTTTTTCACTAGCTTTACTCTTTGGTAGATTAATTGATGTTAAACTGGGCATGAACTTGGTCTGTAATATTTTTAAATATTAAAAATGAATCAAATTATTCCAAGAAAGCAACTCAGCAAAATCTGCTCAGGAAGACATCAGGCAGGGATAGGCAGGGTGTGTTTCTCTATTTCTTCAGTCCATTCAGGATTTAACACTGACTCAGGTATGGATTGAATTGTCCAGCACATCTGGCTAAAGCAGTCCAAGCTCCCCCAGCAGCTGGTTGTGAGACATGTTTACAAGGGTGGTAGTTGGGATCTTGCACTGTGCTGTTCCAGGCATGGCAGTGTCACAGCCCCACTCAGTGACAGCCACACCAAACCTGCCCCAGTAAAACCCTCCCGTGTTTGCCTTGAAAATGCTTCAATCCTCCATCCGTGCTCCCTCCTGTTTCAAGGCTGGGGAAGATGCATTCCAACTGCTGAGCCTCAGGCTTGTGAAATATTAGATGGTGAAGCTAAATGTGTGTTTATTTTAACAATAACAGCTTTCCATGAGGGGAACCCCTGAAGGACTCGTTCAGCAGGGCTGTGAGTGACTGTAGCTGCAGAGCAAGCCAAGAGCAGAGCCCAGCCCAGGCTCAGAGCCCAGCCCAGGCTCAGCTGTGCTCTTGGGGGAGGCATTGGCATTGCCCAGTCAGTGCAGCCAGCCCATGTCCTGCTTTCTGATCCTCTCCAGCTCCTTGTCAGTGCCAGTGGCATTGATGCCAGCGTTTCTCTTTTTTTGTTCAGCTTAACAAATTACAAACTCAGCCCTGGGTTGCTTGCTACCATCAGCCCAAGTGTGCAGAGAGATATTCGTGCAGCTCCACATCTCAGCTTGGGATTCCAAACTCACCCAGCAGCCCATGGCTTTCAGAGCTTTGATTGAGTTTGGACTCCTCTCTTATTTTCATTACTTAAAGAGTATTACAGACAAACCTCAGAGCCAGCTTCACAAGCCTCCCCAGGTTATTTTTGATCTACCCAACCTATGAGAGGAGTTGTAAAATTTTACTCAGAGAAGGAAAAAGTTCCAAAAGAAGTGGAGGTCAGATTTGCTGTGCAGAAACTTCCAAAAAACATGGACATCTCTCTGGAGCTCTTCTAGCCCAAACAAACTGTCCTCTAACCTGGAAAGCAAGTGATCCCAAAGGCCAGCTGGATTAGGAGCAAGAATACTCTCTTGGGTGGTGTAGTTTTGGCCTAAATCAGCAGCCACGTGCCCAAAGGTGATCATTTTATCACCTCGTAAAAATATTGGTGTGAGCCAAGGCTCTGAACAGAGTCGATATTTCATCATTTCCTCAAATTGGAAAAGCTGGAGGGACACAGTTGCTCTCCTGAGCCAAGCTTTGGGCACCATGTGCCACCAGTGACATGGGACACAGGTGTGACTGCAAAGGGGAATGGATGCAGGGCTGCAAAACTGATGCTGAAGAAAGGGCAAAGGTTTGGATTTGGGCAAGGTGGGAAGAGGAAAGGAGAGCTGCAGGGGACAGTGAGGTGCACAGGGTGGTGGCATCCCTGATAACTGTCCTCTAGGCTGTTGGGGGGTTGCATAAAGAGAGAGATAATTATTTCTTTTCTACGTTCCTAGGGAAAGAAAGAGAAGTCACTGACCTAAGTTGTGGCAGATGGATATTGGGTAACTGCTGCCAGTTAAAGGTTTGGAATAATCTGCCTGTGGAGCTCTATGCTCTTTTTCAACGAGACTTTAAAGAAAGCCCTTCCAGAAAGGATCCAGCTTTGTCCTGCAGTCAGGGCAATGCTGAGCCTTCTGCTGCTCAGCCCAGACAAGACAGAAGGAAACGGGGATATTTCATCCTCCCAGAGGCCAAGGTGGAAAGAGACCACCATGATTACCCAGGTGGGACTGAGCCCTTTCGCCCCACCATCTCATTCATCTTGTTTGTTTTTACATTTTAGCACACAGGCAAGATCTTTGGCCTCTGTTCTTCCAAGAAACAGAGTAGATATTTTACTGAGCTGAATTTGCAACTTTTACCAATCCTTTCTATTTGCATCCTTTCCTCTTTGGAGACACTAAAGTTGGAGTGTGGGACCACCAACTGCAAATCATTATTTTATTAGATGGGCTGTAAATGTATATATTTTTTGCTAGAAACCTGCAGCTTCTTATTGATCTCAGCTCACCTTGCCCCCACCCAAGAGGACTGAGTGCTACATGAATAATACAGCACTACAAACAGAACAGGATCAGAGACTGCAATAAGAGTGTAATCTAAGTGAAAACACTGGATCTGTCTGTTTATGGATCTAATAAATTATGTTGGATTTGTGAGGTTATAAATCCAAGCTGTCCAGTAAACCCAACAACTAATTTGTCAGTCGCTCATCTAGCAATCTGACTCTCCCTTGCAATTGCTCACCATGCAGATAACAAGGTGCCTTACAAATCTCTTGGTTAAATGTCATTTGTTTCAGTGCCATAACATGCTATGGATCATTGCTCACACACAGTAGCCCAATTATATTAACCTGTGCAGCAATATGGAGTAATGACATGACATTAATGCGAACATTTCAGAGCTTTCCAACAATTTGGTCTTTCCTCCAGAGGGGTTTTTCTCCTTGAGCATCTTTCTCCTTCCTTCCTCCCTTCCCAGTGTTTAGAGACAGAACAACATATCTACCAAACACATCTAAAATCATCATAATTTCCCAAATAGCTGGAGCTCATTCACAGCTTGGAACATGAGGCTGAGCTGTGTTACTTGTTGGAAATTCTCCAAATCAGAAGTGTCACTAGTCCTCAGGCTCTCACTTTGGCATTTTTATAAGAATACCTTTGAAACACAACCCTTTACACTTTGTCTATGCTGATAACGTGTTCCCACAGCAGTGGAGGAAAACATCACTTTTAAAATACATGAAAAAACACAAGCCTGTGGAAAGATGAAGCTGTTGTTATTTTCCAGTGTCAGAGGCAAGGCTGGCTAAACCAGCCAGCAAGTGCCTTGGCTGATCTGCCTTCTGTTTGCACTGCTGCAAGACACCCTGAGTAACAACACCAAGACAACAAGATAAATTTGATAAAATCATGTTGTTCAGACACCCTGGCTTCTGCATGAGGGTATAAAATTAGGGCAGGAGGGTATTTTATGATAATAAACAGAATTCTATTTGTTTTTGAGAAAAGGCAAATGAATGTTGAAGTGTCCTGAAAATTTCCTTCATTCTTATAGCTGAGAGAAAAAGCCTACTGCCTCGTTTTCCTGGCTGTCACTGAAAAAATCTCCAGAGTGCTGTAGAGAGGGTGCAGGAGGGTAACCAGCATGTTTGGAGAGGGATGGAGGTCCCATGGAAAGACATGAAGGATTTATAGCTCTGTCTCATGGTTGTAGCTGTTTTCCATCATTGCAGTGCAGGGGGGGAGGAGAGGGGACAGATGCTGATCCTTTGGTGACCCTTTACTCTCCAGCTGGTGTCACCACAAGTGGAGTAATGTGCCCACAACAGCCTGGGCTCAGAACCTGTCCCTGTGTTTCTGTGTATTTATGGCTTTTTTCAGCTTCTGCAGGGAAGGCGAGTAACCCCTTCATAAGCACTGGGCTAAACTTGCTGATATCAGCTAAACCCAGCTTCTTCCTGTAGGAAGAGTTTCAGTAAGTAAAGAAATAAAGAGGCTCATCTGTGGCAAATCTTACCTGACACAAACATATTTTGATCAGCCCAACACAATCCGTAACAGGCGCATCTAAATATTTTGAAGAAATATGTAGTGATCAGCTCCAAATCCAGGGCCTGAAATGTATACTGGCTAAATTCTTTCCATTGTGCTGTTAAATGCATCCAGCTGTCCATACGTTAAAGTTAAATATACTGTACTATAAAGCTGAACTGAGAGTGGAAACTATTAAAATAAACCCAGCTATTTCCCCATTCCCCCTCTCCCTCCCAATCAAGTATATTTTAGTTGGGGAAGGAGGAGAGTTATAACAACAATTATTTGATGTGGTCCATGGCAATGTTGGGGAGAGAAGAGAGAATGTGGCAGAGAGTGGGAGCAGCCCCAATCTGATGGGCAAGGAAAAATGGGAATGAATATTCTGGTTGACTTTAGAGGGGGCAAAGGATTCTCCTTATGGAGAGCAAGCAAAAACCTGCCTGGCTGAGTTTTCTATGCATAAAAGGATAAATGGGAAAAGACAGAGAGAGAGAGTGATGTGGTTGGTCATGGATGAAGGGGGAGGTTCTAGAGCCATGATCATCTGTCTCATAAAGGAACAAAATGGTTTTTATTTTTCAAAAGAGCTTTGTGGCCTGTGGGTTGCAAAGTGTGTCCTAACAACTGATTTTGTTTGGCTCCTTATTTATCATTATTTTGTCACTAACTGCTAAGGAAAAAGCAGAGCAAGAATGTAAACAGGAATGATCTTCAGTTCTTATGGACAGTGCAGGTTCCTGTCTCATGTCCCAGGCTTAGAATTCCAAACTGAAAACTCTCTTATCCAGAGCCTTGAGCAAGAGGAAGATGGTAGAAAAGCAATAGCCTATGAAAAATTAGCTTTTTTCAAACTAACTTTCACCCCATTTTTCTAAGGAAGTGAGGCTTGTCTCGTCTGTCTGACATGCAATTTCCATAAATTTTTCCTATTTTGGTTTTTCAGTCAGCAGAAGACAGATACCAAACACAGTGCTCCTGCTGAGGGAAAGGCAATTACAGCTCAGTCCTATCTGTTTGGAGAGGTTGCAGCCAGGTGATCTGTTGGGTCACTTCCCATCCCAAGAGCCCAGGGATGCAGGAGGGATGGCTGCAAGGCAGATCAAGCCAAACCCTAAATATTACATCTACTTTTAGCACTGCTTTGCTTAAAGCACACAGAGCAGGGGATCTCCTGGTCACTCTGTCACGGCAGGGGCACAGAGATCCCCAGCCTGTGCAGGTCCCTGGCAGCCAGAGAGTGATTTTTGTTCTACAAACCACAAACCCGTTCCTGAGCACTCCACAGGATGCTCCACTGGACACTGTTTGTTCATTTCGTGGTAGGTTTGACAGATATTGAGTTATGTGCGATCGTGTTGGCTAACATGCTTGTTTGGATATACAAAAGAAAACAAATCTGGACAGCAGAGAAGGGAAATGTGGCTGTGAGCAGCAGTGTGGACTGGTGACAATGACCTTAAAGTGATTTTCCCCTTCTTGTATGTGAGGGTGTGTTTGCTCTAAATTATTGCCTGGATGAGGTTAAGGTTCAGGTTTAAACACCCTGGCCAAGCAAGAGCAAATCAGTTTTGTCCTTCAGTCCCTCTCAGTGAGCAAAAAATGTTAAACTAAAAAAGAAAGAAAAAGGAAACTGCTTCAGCATCACTTTTCCAACACTCCAGATGCTGCTCTGTGATGGGTTTGAGATTTATGCCACTGTAGTGCAAACACTGACTGCATCATTCCTGTTTGCTCTGTTGGATGCAGTGTGGACATCAGGACCCCATCAGCCAGACCATTTACACTTTGTTAGGGCTGGGAACCACATGCCTTCATATGCCTCATCTTACTGAACTCTGTGGATCCAAAAAACATGAAATTCAGAGGTGCAAGTGTAGCTTTGCTCATTCTTATGGAATCACTTGGAATTTTTCTTTGTTTCCTTTTGTTCTGGTCAGAAAATTCCAAAGCTGTTTCTCTCAATATGAACTTTTGCCAGAAAAAATTCCTATCTATAAACAGCTTTATGCATCGTGAGAACATCAATTTCAACAGCTATTTTCAGATTATAAACAGACCTTGGTTGAAGGCAATGGTCTTCACTTTGAAGGAGGATAAAAATAATGTCTGGGTTGGCTGTCAGTAGGACAAGAAGGGGTAGGTTTAATATTCAGCAAGAAAGAATTAGATGAAACCCTAAGAGCAAGAACTGGGTGCTTCATACAGTGCAGTTGGGTTCAAATCTTCGTTGGTTCTTCCTGCACAAAGTACACGTGATTCTGTTTCCTGCTCTGCTGGTATCTGTTAACAAGGTGATTTTCCTGTACCATTAAGTAATCCACTTAGTCCCCAGATATTTAATGCTGTGCAGCTATCTTGTTGCTGTTTGTCCCCTTGGCAGCTCAGGCAGCAGCAGCACATATCTGAACCCTTGAGCATGCCTGTGTGGGGACTCACTCACAGTGCTGTGAAGGTCAGGGCCTCCCAAGGTGTCAGTGACAAAGAGGGGCTGTGGAGAAACCTTCTGGGGTGAGGAGAGGGGTGGATGAGTGAGCTGCCTGTAGGAATGCACATGTTGGCACTGAGAGCACCTCGGCTGTTGAGATTTTGCCAAAAAAGAAAGGAAGGTGGAGGGAGATGTTTCTGATAAGAGATGTCCAGCTTATCTCATGGACACTTTGCTTTGGCATTTTTTAAAATAGCTGTTCCTCTGTCACACGTGTTTGGGGTGCACAGGAATAGCAAAATCAAGTCATGTTAAAATGTCCTAGGATCATACCAGCAACAGCTTTTGTAGCTCTGATGGCCTCAAAGCCTTCTCTCATGTCATGCACTTGAGATGGGAGTGCAATGTGCTGTTTGCCAAGTGTCAGCTTTCAGGAGTGTTTGGTATCAGCCTACAACTATCAAAAGGCAAATTAAAGGTGAACTAGAGCAATCTGTGCAGTGGAGAGTGTAAATGTGGGAGATAAGAGGGTTTTGATGCCAATCCAAGTTGCTTCCACTCTCTCTCCTGACTCCCTGGATTTTATATATGTATAAAAGCTTTTCAAAAGCCATTTCTATTGCTCTCTTGTTATCAGCTCTACATTTCCCCCCACTTGCCCACTGACTCCCCTGCACACTTTATGTGATTCTTTCCATAGGAAAGGTCTTTGTTTCAAAATAAATGAATGCACTTTGCACTTCCACAGCTGGTTTTGATCCAATGATTTCCAACAGCTTCATGGAGGGGCTTTCAGCACCTTAGAGAGATGAGAAATTCTCTCTTTTACAGCCCAGGGCCGCAGTGTCCCAGGGGAGTCATCACAACCTTCCACACTAAAGGCACTTACACCTGTGAACACAGAATTTTACTCTGGCTTTGAAGCATTTTGCTCCCTCCTTGCAGAGCTGGGCTGGGGATTGGGGAACCAGGTCTTTAGCAGCTCAGGGACATGAAAAGATGTGCCTTGATGTGCAGCAGCTCAGAGGCAGCCTGGAGGAGTCCCCAGCTCCTCCAGCACTCTGTTCTGTCCCTGCCAGGAAACCTCCCCTTTTCATTTCAGGTGTAGGAAAAACAAAGCAGTGCCCATGCCATCCATGCTAGGCTGGCTTTTTAAGTGTATGAAGAGATTGGTGACTGATTCCCATGGAAAACATCTTGCAAATGGACATTTAATGCTCCCTGGCTCTGCTGACAGCCTCATCCCTGGGTGGGTTAATGGCCTTAGATTATTTCCCTTCCCAAGCTTGATGCAATTGTTTTATAAAAGCTTCATGGCCCACCCCGTGACAATCTTTCACCAGCTTTAACATTCTTTTTGGTTCAGGTCTTGCAGCATTTGCTAGACTTAAGTAACTTGACAGAGTGAGGACTGTTGGCCTTTGCTCAGGCAGTAGGTAAATAAAAGCCTGGCTCCCTTTTGCTCTGCTGAGAGTAAAATGATGCATTGACAGAGGGCATGATACATATTCACCTCCATTCATCCCTCTTGTTACTCATTTCCTTCCACACGTGAGGATGCCCCTGTTCATTGTTCATTCCCTGCTGAGGACACGACCTGTTGAGAGCTGTGCAGGTAAATGGTGTCAGGAGGGGCAGGTGAGCCACGGGCCACTGCCAGCACTCACACCAGTGCTTTAGAAAGGCACAGAATGTGGAAACCACTGGCTTTTCCCAGACCTGCTGCTGCCCTTCAGATCACCTTGGGACAAATAGGAACAAAATCCTTCTTCTTCCTCCTCCTATTCCTATTCCCATTCCCATTCCCATTCCCATTCCCATTCCCATTCCCATTCCTATTCCTATTCCTATTCCTATTCCTATTCCTATTCCTATTCCTATTCCTATTCCTATTCCTATTCCTATTCCCACACAAATACCTGCATGCCCTGTTCCCTTCCTATTCCCACATTGCCTAATTGCTAATTTACGTGGCGAATTTCCACAATTTAAAAAGCAGCCTGAGGGCAGATAGCCACGGGGTGATATTTGGAGGTGGATGTAGCAAAGCCCTGCAGACTTTGTGCCCATGTGAAACCAAACACTTGCAGACTGGATGTCGGGGGACTCCATGTGATGGCTATAAGCAGTCTGAGATACCCCACATCAACCCTGGTGAACTCTTCAGCTGACAGAGACAGGCTGCTGGCAAAAAGATTTTTTTTTTGTCAGTGTAACTTCTGATGCCTCGCTGGAGGTCAACATTTGTAAGGAGTTGAAATCTCTGATGTACTTAACTCTGCAGGCAGACCACTGCTGCCTACTGACAAAGCATTTCTAGGAAAGATTAGGGTTTTGGTACTCTTTAATTAGGGAACCAGGGAGAATTAGAGGCGTGACTGCATCCAGGAGCTGCAAGAGAGCCCTCTCTTGTCTCTAATGTGGGAACAATTTCAGAGGATTTTGTCCTGAATGTGGATTCAGAAGTTAGTCCCAAAACAGCACTTATAGATCTGTTCATGGCAACAGATAAACTGGGAGATAAAGAGATTTGTAAGAGCTGTTTTTACCTGCAGTGGCACTATCTAGGGAGAAGTTTCTCTGTCCATAAACATTTGTCTTGCAGTCCAGACCCAGCAGCAGCTCCCCAGCCGGATTTGTTGCCCTGACTCCAGCACAGCTCCTCTGGCTGCCCCAGTGCCAGGCACAGTGAGCACAGCACACTCAGCAGCTCTTTAGCTCCTGGGGGTTCAAATGCTCTGAGCAACTATCAAACCCTCTGGTTTAGCACTGGTTTGTGGCTGAATTGCAAACCCATTTTTATCCCATTTAAAGTCATTCTTGTGTCTTTTAAATGTAAGTCACCCCTGCAAAGCTGTTGCAAAGACTATTCTGGCTCCATCTGAGGGGATCAAGAGAGAAAGAAGGAAGGTGCTGCCACTTCAGGGCAAAAAAATCCTAAAATAAATCCAAGACTGATCCAATTGGCTAGGGCGCAGATTCCTGCTGTCCACCTACACAAGCCTCCTGCCCTTGACGGATTGATTTTGCCTATCTACTGATTCTGTGGATGTTTTTGCAAAAAACCAAAGGGAAGCAATCTACAAAAAGAGCTGCTGTCACTGGGAAGTTAGTCATTAACAGCCAAAAGTCTCCCAGATAAGACAGAGATGCTGCAGCCTCTCCAAAGTTTGCATGTCATTAGAGAAGGATGTTGTGATGTGACAGACACAGGGATTTAAGACAGATCTTTTCCTTGCCCAGGGTTCCCCGTGCTCCTGTGGTGTTTATATGGGATCACTGAGCTCTATCAAGCATTCAGTATGAAATGCATGAAGCACTATCCACATGCATCACCCGTCAAGAAAGATTAACTTTTCACTGCACAGCAGCACAGCAATACTCCCAGGGCAGAGAAGGACTGCCCAGACTGAAATCTTTCTTTTTCTCCCTCATTCCTCTCATTAAAACTGTGGCTGGCTGATGGAAAAGGCTTACCTAGAACAGAGATGAATGGCCAGGAGCTAATTTGCTTCAGGAATCAACTCTGTTGCAGTTCTAGACAGAACAGTGGTTTGATGGCACCTTAAAAGTTTTTAAACCACTTTGCTGAATCAAGTCTGAGTCCAGAATTAGATTAAAAAACATAACTGACCTGGAATCTAATGTCACTGATTTTATACTCTAGCAGCCCCTGAATGGATAAGCAAAATGTCCCATGACTTTGCCCCTTAACAGGGTGTCAGAGCCAGTCACAACCTCATGGTTTAATCATCAAGGAGGTCAGGATTTCCCTTGGCCCCAAATTTCAGCCATAAACATTTTGCCACTGTTGTCCTTGAGGATATAAGTTGGTCCACAGCTGGGTTTGGTGTCCATCCCTGTGTTCACAGTGAGAGAGGTCCAGCTCCTAATCCTGCTGTGAGATGGGGATGGACAGCACACCCTGCTGTGGGGCTGGAGCTCCCAAACTCCCCAAAAACACGGGGATGGACAGCACACCCTACTGTGAGGCTGGAGCTCCCAAACTCCCCAAAAACACGGGGATGGACAGCACACCCTGCTGTGGGGCTGGAGCTCCCAAACTCCCCAAAAACACGGGGATGGACAGCACACCCTACTGTGGGGCTGGAGCTCCCAAACTCCCCAAAAACACGGGGATGGACAGCACACCCTGCTGTGGGGCTGCAGTTCTCCCCCAGATCACCTGAGGAAGAGCTGAACCTCTTGATCTCTCTGCATTGCACAGCAGAGTTTCCTGCCCATCCTGCCATCCCTGCCATCCCCTACTGACCCCACTGGGGGTGTTTACTGGGGTAGTTCAGGCAGGGTTAGTCTGAAGAAGTTGCCACATTCCTTCTCCCGGGCCATCACCCCTGAGCAAGTGTTAAGTCCCTACTCAAGAGCAGTTTTTTCCTCTCTGTGTTTTAGCACGGGAGGATGGTCAGTGAGCATTGCTGCTCTGCTCAGCATTGCACATCACCTTCTTGTTTTAAAGCAGTCAGGCAGTACCCATGAAATGAGAGTGCTTTGAGAGGCCTGGGGAGGAGGGACTCACATGGCTGGTTGGTGAGAGTGCTCCAGGAGAGATCAGCAGCATCCTCTTTAGAAACACAGGCAAGGCTGGCCAGCAGCAGCCAGGAGCTGGTTGCCATTCTGGCTGAGAACTGATCTGACTTCAGCAATTCTGGTGTAAAAAGAAGTGGCTGCTGAGTCTACACGGCTGCAGTGGACACAAACAAGGAGAAACCTCTCACAGCAAAAAGTTGTTTTGCTCTCTCTGGGGCCAGATTTCTCAAAGGAGCCCAAGAAGAGGCTTAGAGATGTTTTTCTCAGTGCAGGAGCTGTGGTTATACCTCTTGTGTATCTCAACTAATCTAACCACACCATGTTAATGAAACTAGACCTAAGAGTGTACCCAGCAATCAATACCAGAGTGCACCAACATTATGCACCACAGACCTCACACTCCTATTTTATATGCTTGTTTCCATTTTGCAGTACCATTTTCTTATGCAGAACACCCAAGTGGAATGATCAACTTCAGTTTAAAAAATCTAACAACACATAAAAGTCCCCTTTTGGGGGATATTTTAGTGATGATTTGCTGCAAGTAGCCATTAAAGCAATTTAACGTGTGGCATTTCAGAGCAGAGCTAAAAGATGGGAGCCTCGAGTTCAAAGACTGAGCTGGTGCTGAGCTGCTGCTTCCAGAATTAATATGGAATTGTGAAGCATTGCTTCTTTCCTCAAGCAATGCAGGATGGAAGCAACTTTCTGAAGAGAGGGAAGAGCAGTTTGCAGTGACAGGAGTTGCAGAGGGAGGGGAGAAGGCAGGGGAAGTTTGCTGTTTGATGCTCTTAATCCTTTTATCTGTAGAAGCATCACAAAGTGGCTGCAGAACAGCTCCTGAAACAGGCATGGAAGAAAAGGTTGTGTTCTCCTCACACCCTTCCTCAAAAGTTAAACCCACCTTTTTCCTGTGTTATTGTGCAGGAGCTGCTTCCACAGAGAACAGAAACTGCCTGACACTGATGACAGGCTTAGACACCTCACTCACTGCACACATTACACTTTGCTCCCATTCTCACAAGGGAATGATGATCCTCAGGAACCAGGACAGCTATGCAGAGCAGGGGTCTAGATCATGCTTTTCTGTGCTTTGCACCTGGAATTTATTTATTCAGAGTAATTTTATACTCAACACAAGGTCTAGTGTTCAGCCTGAGAAACATGGGGCACCTTGGCTCTAAATACCATTTTTCCACTTTATTAGAGGAGAGAGCTCTTGTTTTGTTCACCCTTTTGTCGTTCACCTAAAACAGAGTAAGTTCCTCAGACATTACTGCAATGTATTTGTACAAATATAATGCTAAAAATTAAAATGCACTTAGAAGGACAGAGGAAGCTTATTTTTTACATTTATAATTCCAGTCCAACACTTCAAGTACAAATTCTCCAGCCTGCAGTATGTGGGCTCAATATAAGACACCAACCACCAATATGAGTGTACTTAGCTTGATCTGCCAGGCTCTGGAGGCAAACATAGAAATAATGCAATAAACTTCCTTGCTTCAGCCACACAAAAACATCCCCAACCAAAAAAAAAAAAAAAAAAAAAAAGGTTACCACCAAAACTTGACTAATTTTTTTAAAGAAAAAGGCAATTTTTCACATTTTAATAGCTTTCATTCCATGTCTTAATAAATGCATGTTTGTTGATTTGTGTAAGCATGATGTAGGATTCTGCAAATGAATGTAATCTGCAACAAGGGGATAGCTAACCACTAGCTAACACTTTTGAATAATGAATCCCTACTGTATCAGATGGACGCTATTCATAATAATTCCTTGCTTTTCTCATTTTGTCGTGTACAGTAGCGATTAATCAATTTGCAGTGTTATGTCACCCGCAACAAATTGCTAGCACCAAGACAAATTTATTGCTTTATGATAAAAGAACTTGTTTAGATAGAAATAAATTAAATTTGGGGGTTGTTATTTGAGCTTGATGTTTACATATATGACCCATGCAGCACAGGCCAGCAGAGGTAAGGGTATCCAATTATAGCAGTGGTGTTTTGAGGATAGTTCAAAGAGATGCAAAAGCAAATGGTGTGTTTGTACAGCCAACTGGTCCTTGAAGAGTGTGAGTCCTCCTGGGAACTCTCTGTGCCATGGCTGAGGCTGTTCAGGAGAATTTGGGAGGATGACCAGGGAACAGAACTGTGTGCTCAGTGCTCCTTCCATGTGAAGATGGTTTGAAGTGCTCTGGGGTCTGGAGGAGAAGCAGCTCCAGGGCCCCAGCATCTTCACAGCCCCTCTGAGGACGGTGCTGCTTTGTGGGAAGGGGCTGGGCAGGGAGAGCTCTGCAGGGAACAGCCAGGGAGCTCTGCTTGCCTTTTTCTGCAGCCCATGAACCGCCCAGCCACGGGCAGCAGGCAGGGGTTTGGTGCTGGATGCCAAGTGCTCCTTGTCTGCTTCCACTCCTGCAGCTGGATGCAGCTTTGGGAGCCCTTCCTGAGGCACTGGGAGGACATGGACAGCCTGGAGGCAGCAAAATGGGCTAATTAACTTCTAGCACTCAAAACGCCCAATTTGCTGCCTTTTTAAAATATTTATTTCCTTTTCATTTCCTTCAGCCTTTGACAGACTCCAATCTCATATTAGCTGCTCCTCCATAAATCTTACTTTTGCTCTTGCTTTCTCCTTCCCTCTGCTACAGAAATCACTTTGACTCTTTCCTCTGTGTTAAATGTTGCTGTTCCTTCTCTTTCTTTGCTTATTTCTTCCACTCTTCACTTTTTCTCATTTCTTGTACTCCTGACCAGGCATTTTCTGTAGCTCTGGATAATACCTCTCCCTTCCCTGCTACTCCCTACTAATGTCCTTGTCAGGCTTCTCCTGAATCATTGCTGCACCATCCCAAAAGATGTTTAACTGAGATTACTCCTGGCTGGAACTGCAAGAACGAGAAAACCCAATGTGTCAAATGGTTCCTCCACACTCACTGTGGGCAAGGTGACCCTGAAATCTTGGGAAAACAAAAGGAGAGGAGAGGAGAGGAGAGGAGAGGAGAGGAGAGGAGAGGAGAGGAGAGGAGAGGAGAGGAGAGGAGAGGAGAGGAGAGGAGAGGAGAGGAGAGGAGAGGAGAGGAGAGGAGAGGAGAGGAGAGGAGAGGAGAGGAGAGGAGAGGAGAGGAGAGGGATCAGTGTCTGGGTGCACAGCCCTTCCTCTGGACATGCAGGCAAACCTCACAAAGGGCTGTGGTGAGTAGGGAATAAACTTCATCAAGTGCTTGTAGAGCTGTGAGGGCATCAGAGCTCATTCACTGAAATTCCCTCCATTTTTCCCTTTATCTGAGGTGCATAACCCTGTGTGAGCATTGATCTCATAGAGAGTATCCACACAATTTAAACATGAGTGTGGACAACACCTGAAAAAAACAATCACATACCCCTATAATTCGGGCCAAATCCAAGTTTCACCAGGCTCTGAGTGCTCCTCCGGATTTTTGCCAGCATAACTGGTCTCAGAAGGTTCTAATGTTAGTCAACGACAGCACAGTAATGGTCTATTAATTAGCCAGTTTCTATCAACACCCGCAGAGCAGTTTTATTACCCATGACGGCAGCCAGCAATCTGCCCTTGGAATCAGGTGAGGGAGTGTTCTGCTTGCTGAATAGTCCTCATCTCTGACAATATCTGATGAAATCAAACCTATTCCATACAGCTTTCTCACCACAAATATTCCTGAACCCGGGATTAAAAATATAAAAGGAAACATCCCAAATAATTTGTTTTATTACATGACCTCCAGGTAGTTCAAAGCCTCCCACAGCCATATAAGAAAACATACTGCAAGCAAGAGCTAGAGGGTCTTCTAAATTAATAAAATTTTGTCTGTAAAAGAAGCTCAAGGACTACTATTAGTTTTTAAAATTGCATTATGGAAGTTTTGCTGTCACAGCCCAACTACAGCAACATCACCCCAGTTACTGTGAGATGTATGTGGTACATTCTTATTTGTGTTCCAGTGAAAGGTGTAATTGGGGCATGTGGATAAATATACTCAAACTGATTTTAAATACCTGGCAATTTAGCACAGTGCTATAAACACCTCACTGCTCCTCTCCTGCTCCCCCACCTCAGAGCTGCCCCAGCTCCCAGGATTGAGCTGGATCTGCCCCAGGGACGACGAGAGCTCCAAACATCTCCCTCTGACATAAAGCACCCTTTATCCTGCCTAAAATTCCCTTTACCAACGCAAAGTGGAACATGAGGTTCTGGATCTCTCTTTATGTTTAAAAGGTTACATATTTAAAGAGTTAACACCTACAATTTTGACGGATTTCTTTTTTTAAAGAAGAAGGTGACAATAACTTTTAGACTGCAAAAGCAGGGAGAGATTAGTGAAGTATGAAGTTAGAAAATCTCAGTTTATTCAGTCAATTAATTGTCAATATTAAGTCCTATAAAATAAGTAAAAACTATGTAAAGTAGGTTTATCCTTATGAAGATAAGTGCAAAGGGGAGAGTGCTGTGTTATTCTTCAAGTGAATCAATATTTTGACAAAGCTGATATTTACATGCACACATTTCAAACCCTTTGATGCCCACATGGGACTTGGCCTCACAAACATGGGTTGCCAAATGCATATTCATTAACCTCAGAACTGGCTAATCCAATAAATGAAAGAAGGAAAGAAAGAGAAAGAAAGGAAAAAAAACAACACCCAATGCTCTGGTATTATGCTTATGGAGTCATTTACTGTAAACATGATACAAGTGGCTCATTCCAGGCGTGCTACTAAAAGCATAAAAACCACTGGCATTGCTTAGCCCCAAGTCAAATCCTGCACAAAGAAAGGGCCTTCAGGCCAAGCCAAATGGAAAAAGGGAATTAGAAGGATGTTACTCATTCATTACTGCCACTTTAATCACTTAGAGGTCCAATTAAGTATAAATCATTAGTATTAAGTTACTTTATCCAGGACTCTTTATAACACACATGACTGGATCTGGAGGGCTCTCGGTGGCTAGATGGAGCGTGAGCTGAAAAAGGCAGTCAGATGTTGGGTTCCCCCCTCCCTTTCCTTTCCCCCCTCGCTATGAAATTGATAAATGAAGGCTGCATTCTAGGTGCAGCAGTAATTTCTGTGGTGCAGTCAAGTGCTAGGTCCCTTGTCTCCTCCGAGCAATGAGGCCACCGTCCCCTTTAATGCCTGAGCCTTCCCCTGGGCTGCTGAAGGGCTGCACCAGAACCGGCCACGGTTTCATTTCCATGCACAAATCCCCAGGGCGGGAGCCCTTTATTCATTAACAGATCCATCCTTTCCCGAGGAAGGAGGTGGAGGGAATAGAAAAGTCAGGAGAGAAAGTGGTTTTCATCCTTTTCCTGGTCTCTGCCCACTGTTACTGCCTGGGTCTCTCCTGAGGAGAAAAGTGACTTTGGGGCATGTGAAAAAAATAATGCAATAGCATCTTTGAAGGTCCTTTCCTCTTCTTTTGCTTTTGCCCCCCATCTTCTCAGGGATAAAATTTCCCCAGCGGCCTGGATCACTGTCTGGGAAGCATATTTCCTTCTAATCGGTTTTACAGCTCTTTTAAAGTAATATGTCAGATCATTTTCTCCATATACATAGTTAATGAAAGTAACCCTACAAATTCATTTTAAATAGATGGAAGTTGTTATAACCCTGATCTGGAATTTATTACATTCATTACAATCTTGCTGAAGTAGGTAATGTAATGGACTATTACTTTTATTATCTTTTTAATCCCTCAAAATTATTAGGAACTGACTAATATTTGGCATCACCCTGTTAATGTTTAAACAGAAATTGATATCTTCATTCATCTAATAAATGATGGGATCTTTTTTCTGCAAAAGAACTAAAGCTTGTGACTCTTTTTTTAAACTGAACTAGGCCAAAAGATTTCTAAGTAAAATCATAAACTGACAATGTGATAATTTTATTAAATCAGCTCTTTTATCGGGTTATGAGAACATTTTCCAGAACATTTTTATGGCTCCTGACTACCCAGAGCACGATCAGGGCCCCATCAGTTTCTGTGAGGGATGGACTGAGATTTTACTTCAGCAGTCAGCCCTTTGATACAGCTGACCAACAGAAGCAAAGTACTTCATAAACGCCCTCCCAGTCAAGATAAACTTTTTTACACTCAAGAGCAGTGTTTTTCAAGGTGATACTCCCCAGGGTATCACCTCCCTGTACATGTTCTGTAACACAGTGTTCAGTCCCACCTCCCTGATATCCAGCAGGATGTGATGTGCAATTCACAGCACAAAGGTACAAGTGCTTCCTCCTCCTCTGTGCTTCCTCCTCCTCTCCCTGGCTCCCTGCAGGGCTCTTGCAGGTTCAGAGGGCATTTCCTTTGGCACCGGAGTGAGAGCTGGGCATTGCATCACCCTTTGCTGGCATCAGGAGCTCTGGGGGTTGTTCCAGGTGACAGATGTAGGACAGACATGTGGTGGGAGGTGTCCAGGGCCCACGTGTGCTCACCGGAGTGTGCACAGCCCGGCCAGGGGGAAAGCTCAGTCCGGAAGGGCTGGGGCAGTGCCTGGTGCCGTGCACGATCTCCCTGGGGGCCCTGGACTTTCCACCACAAGTGATAGGGGCTGCATTAAAGCCCTCCCCTGCCCCAGCTGATATCCTGATGGGAATCTGTGCACACTGATCTCCCTGGAGAAGTTTCCTGCTCTACGGGGAGGTTACTGGAGTTCAGCTGCAATGCCAGAAGGACAAGAGCAGGGGGTTGCCATTTTCCAGGAGTGCCAGTAAACTGGGACCAGTGTCACTGATCATCAGCTGCAGTTGTGTCACTGGCTCTGCCAGGAGTATATTCAATTCTATTTGAACACCGTTTTTGCTTTTCCATACAAAATCTATCACCTGGACATTACCTCTGGCTAAAGCTTTCCAAAGATGTCTAAACAGCAAAGTCTCAATTTTGGGAATTATTTAGATAGAGACAGTAACAGTGCAAACTAGTTTCTGATGGGATTAGCAAAAGCACCTCAATTTTATTTTACATTGGTGATGATGAAGGTGCTGTTGAACCTCACATAAAACACCTATTTATACTGTTGGAAAGCTTTAGACACCTTGAAAATGAGGAGTAGAAGTCACTTCTAAAATTGCACAAATAAATCTGGCCCTTTGGCACCGCCACAAATGTTACCCAGCATGCAACCTTTGAAAACATCCAATATATTTTAATATTTTTAATCTGTATCTCACCTTACAAGTGCTATTAATATTCATTATAGATTAAGGCCAGAATGAAGATGACAAAGAGTTCTTTACATTTTCTTTGGAGTAAAACCCATGCTTTGCAGCACTGTGCAAATGAAAGACAAGAAAATTTTTTTGGACAGTAGCCCTAAAAGCCAGTTACGGGGATATATGTTTTCATACACTTTAGAAAGACCTGTTTATTAGTATATAGGTGACAAAATGCACAGAGTTGGTGGCACGATAAAAGAAACCAAAGAGGGAACTCACAGCATGGTTTATTTTTAATTGAGATGAAAAATGAAAAAAAAAAATTTAGATGCAAACCTGAAAGAGAAACATTTTCTGCAAATTGAACCAGTTCAAATGAATGTTAGATAATAGATATATTCACATAAGTAAAGAACTCTGGGACAAAACATGAGAGGTAAGTAGACAAGTGCCAGCTTTCAGTGAAAATGATGAAAATGTTAGCAGGAAGAGCCTGCTTGAACTGTGATTATGGGAGTTTTGGGAAGTAAAAACAACCAACCTGCAAACTTTTACCTGCAAATATTCACATGTTCAAATATCACAGAGTGCCCAGGACTGGAGAGCAGCTGGGGTTACAGATGCAGATGGGCTCTCTCTGCTGGTTATGGTGGCCCTGTGCCAGCTTGTACCAGCTAAGGATTTGACACCAACATAATCATGTTGTGTCCTCAAATGTCCTCTCAAAGTTCAATCATCATTTTTATCGGGTAGAATTGAACATGCTGTAGGTGCTGACCAGAAAAATCTCTGAATCATATTGGTGGCCTTAGCTCCTAGACCTGACAGCCACAAAAGATGTTGCAGAAAGATGCTATTTCCTGGGACTTCTGTACTCCTAAATGCATTTTAAAAATATGTGCCTTTTATGTCTGCCTACAAATTGTAAAGAAAATAAAGAAATTACTAGATTTTGGTGGCTGGTTCAAAGAAAATCAAATCTTTTCGATGCACATTAGAACCAATATTTTCTTGTCTCACATTAATACTGTCTCTGCTTTATGATCTGCTGCTGAGATGGAGTAAAAGGAGCAGAGGGAAACAATTTTTTAATTTTCTTTTTCGTATTCCAAATACTGCATTAATAAGACTGAAAGTCTCTCTTTTTCTCTCCTTATAGCCCTACAGCAAATAAATGGAGGTGTCAGCCCAACACCCTTGTAGGTTTAAACTGAATGGAAGTATCCTTTTGAAAAGCTTGTTCTGTCTGACAGTTCTGAATGTGCTCCTATTGCAGTTCCTTTGAACACCCATCTTTTCTGTGTTGGTACTCTGCTGACATGGCTTTTCGTTGAGTTAAAGATTAACAGAGTGCTGCAGAATGACAGGACTTTGTGATAACTTAATTGCATGAAACATAGTTGCTCCTATGCAAATTAGAGTGTAATTGGTCACTAAGAAATTACTCTGCCTGTATAAAGATGGCAAAATGGATTTTGGACACACGTGGGGAATAATCTGTTACCTTTTATCATACTTGAAAAACATTGTTCGTAGATTTTATGATGAGTGTTAGACATGCATTTCATGCCATGAAAGTATTTGATTATGTACATTAAATATCAAGTCTGAGAGCTCTAAAGCCTCCTTCATTTTAAGTGTATTTTAACTGCTGACACTGGAATTAACATAACAATGTGGGAGCTCTGCAATAGATTTATGAATTGTGAATCCTAATGGACATACCTTGCAGAGGTCCCAGGGTATTTACCAGTCAGAGAGGACATGGCAGAAACTCTTTTAAATGAGAAAACACTGAAGAAGCTGTCTGAAATGGTTTCTTTATTACAGTTAGGTTTGGGTAATAGTAAGTACGGGATTATAGCATCATCTAAAAGAAAATCATAAACCAGACAGGAAAATTATATTATAATCACAGAAAGGAGACCACTCCAGGGCAATTGCTGCAGCTCTGCCTGAAGGTCTGTGCTAAAGAGGAAATGAAAAAACAAGTTTAAGAGTTACAGAGGTGTGTGATGACCACCGAACCCTCACCAAACTATTCAGCACTTCACCTTAAACAATAGCAGGGTATCATAAACTGAATTACGTGAGCTAAGCCCTGTCTCATGCTGAAAGAGTGCAATTACAGCACATCCCATCCTTCTCCCCGGTGTTTGGCTGCAGAGGTTCAACACTTTAGGAATGCTAAAGCACAACGGAATGGAAATGGTATTGGAACAGAAAGAGCCTCCCGAAATGAACTGTGCGCAGCCCGTTGTGTTGGCATGATTGATACTGGAGCATGTAGGTGTAATGAAACTGATGCTGTCTCTTCTGCACCTGTGATTTATTGAGTACAAATTTAAGATGAGAAAAGGCCCCATACCAGGAGCTGCATCTTCCCCCTCAAAGAGGGTATGGTCATCCATCACCAGCCATTGCAAAAGGCCCAATAGTGAGCGGCTCATCAGATGAGCCAATAGTCTCTTTGTTGGGATTCCTAACAAGTGTTGGATCAGCAAAAGTCTATTTAGGCTGGTGGACCTTTCAAGACCAATTTGTAGTGGGTCACTGATTCTGCTAGTGTATTATCTTCTTTACTACTAGTACCAGTTGGGCAAGCAGCAAAGATTAATGATTTTAGCTGCCGACTGTTTGTGGCAATCTACTGCTTCTGGACCAAAGATTAAGATTTTTTTGTGCTTTACTAGAAAGGACACACCTTTTATCTGGGACCCATTTTTATTTGCTGAGTTCTGTACAAATACTAAAAAGAAAAAATAAAATAATGGGCACCTCAGTTGCCTTTTTAATGGCAATGAAAAGGATTTTTGCTGGTACATAGAACAAGAGAAGAGGGTTTTGAAAAGGAATGATAAGACTCCAAGCTGAGAGTAAGTTTTGTGCTTATTGGGATACAGAATATGGGAGAGCACAACTCTCTGCCTCATCTGTCAATACACAGTGCTGGAGAAATCCCAAGATCTCCCTACTTCTTAAAAGAAGGGGAATGGGGGAAATGAGACTCTATATAGCAAAAGCTCGTTTTTCAGGTTCACATTACATTATTTTTCTTAGCAGAAATTCCCATTACATTAGACTTTACCATGGTGCAAAATAACTCAAATTCATCCCAGGAAACTGAATCTGTGCTGGGATCCCTTGGCTTGTGGGGAGTTCCTGGGATGCTGAGTGGCTTTGGCCACTTTTGGAGCCACTTTCCCTGTAAGAGAATTCCAAAATGAGGATATTGTGACTCTACTATCATGGTAGAACTAAAAGAGATACACACTGACTGACAAGCTCCAAGAAAGCAAACAAGGTGTGGGAGAGATTTTGATTAAACATATCTTTTCAGATATGTTATCTAATGGGATGTTATCTCACTAGCTCAGTAGTAAACTCATGTTCCAAGCTCAAGAAGTTGCACAGCAGGACTCTGGGCAATTCTAGAGAAACACCACTGGGTCTTTAGAAAAAGATGAGACCTGGTACTGCTCAGCTCCCTGGGCAAATCACTGCTGAAGAAATTAGAAGTGAAAATATAATGACAGCTAAATAACTCTGCTGTTGGAAAGGAGAAGGGTAAAAGAACCCTAAAAATGGTAAAAGAAGCCCTTACCACAGCACTTCTAAAAATTTTGGTCCAAGTTTCTTTATCGATATTATTTGCCTATTCCAGTGTGATTTGCCAGAAGCTTCCAACCAGCTGTAGAGGAGACAAAGAATAGGTCAGCAGAAAGATGTGAGCAACCAGGAATAAAAGAATGGTACTGAAATCAGTGCAATTCCTGCAGGAATTATTCTTCACAGAGGGCTTGGCTGCAGATGGACCAGGACTTGTGGGTGAGCTCAGGGATGTTCTGTGCACCTCTGGGAAGTTAAAGACATGGCTCAGGAGTGTTTCCAAAGGAAAACCCAGGATTTTCCCTCAACTGAAAAACAGGACAAAGCACCCAAGTGCATGAAAAATGCACTCATCAAGGATCTAATTTTTAAAAGGAAGAGTTGTATAAATGACCTAATAAAAAAATGATCTAATTGTTTCCACGACTGCTGCTGAAATTGCCAGGGCCTTTTCTCCTTGCTTGTCATTGTTGGTGGAGTCATAAATCACAACCCAGGAGATCACTCAGCTCCTGACAATCTGCAGCCATGCTACCAGGTCTTGTTTTCAGCTGGGCCACGAGCACTGACAAGCTGTTACTTAAGCAGCTGACAGGTTCAAAGTAGCACAAACTACAAGGATTTTGCCAAGTAAAAGGATTTTAATTTATTTTTTACATGTTTATCTTCTGCCCCTATTCTAAGCACTGTCAGAAAACATGGTACTCCCCTGTAGGAGCTGCAAATTCCCATTATGACATCTAACACGAATATGAATTTTCTACTGTGCTATTTCTTCAAATATTGATGAAATTTCATAAGGCAGGTAAAGTTCTCTGGTTTTGAAGAGAGTTTATTTTAAAAAGTCTTCCATATGTTAGATGGAGGGTATTTTCCTCCTTCAACTGCTGAAATAGGCTTTCATCAGAAAAGAAAGCCACAGAAAGCTGAAATTTGGCAACTCACACCTCAAAAGTTTTTGGCATCCGTGGCACTGGATGCTAGCAGGGATCCCTGGGGACAAGGTGCTGCAGCCAGGGCTGCCCAGGCTGGGATCAGCAGGGACAGCCACTCACCTCACCCAGCACAGCCATGGAGCAAAGCAAACAGCACTGCTGGCCACAAAGACAGGGTGATGAAAGACATATTTTCAGTCCCAGCTACTCAAACAGCAGTAGGTGTTTCACAAATGGGATCCTTTTTTGGCTGACAAATGCTCTTCTCTCTTTTGTACCCCCAACAAAATTGAGCTTGCCCACTTTGCAGCTGTATCCCATTCCCTGGTCTGTGGTCACTGCACTAAAAAGAGAGAGAAAGGACAGTAACAGACACGGACCTCTCTGGGGAAAACAGGCCAACTTTATTGTACAGACAGCCCGGATTTAAAGTGTGTTAGTGCAGCCAGGACAGGACAGGAGTTCATTGGACAATTGAGAAAAACATCTTTGGGACAGCACCTCAAGATGTATCCCACGGGAAAGACACCAGGTGTTAATCTTTATTATGAATTCCACTCTGTTTGTCACCATGTTATCACCCTGGGAGACTCCTCCCTAACTGAAGCTGCAGTCAGCTTGTCAGCCTGGGAATGGAGCTGAGAGTCAGGAGAAATCCAGGCCTGACAAGAATTTCCAAGCTGTAACTCCCCAGCTCTGTGGATGTTTGTGTCCACACTGGTCAGCCTTGCCAACGTGTTCTGACATTGCTCAGTGAACCTGGGCCATGTTCTAAACACACAGTTATGGAAACTGGAGTGAATTTGGCACAGCAAAACACTACACTGGAATTTCTTCTCTCATATCGACAGCAGAAAATTCCTTTCCTAAACAACTTCAAAAATAATCACACAATTCATAAAGTTTGTTCTCATCCCTCTAGGAACTCTCTTGGATTTAAAGGCATTAAACAACCAATTTGATGGTAGTTACTAAGCTGAACTCCTAACCAAACCCCTTTGGCAGTCATTCTTTTTGGGATGGTCATCCCATAGGCTGCAGCTTCTTTCTTTGAAGACACTCTCCCATGCCCAGGGAAAGTAATAAAACCAGTTTTTTCAATGAATCATCGGAAGGTGACCTAACCTTTGCTCAGAAGGAACAAGCACCTGACAGAAAGTTGGGGCCAAGGAATCAACCTTGCTGACCCATGCAAGAGATACCAAGAATTGAATTAATAACTGAGCATTGGCAAGGGCTGAGCTGGTGTTGTGGTGAACTTCTTACTCAGCTGTGTTGGAAATTAAACGGGGAGTTACCTGTGGGAGAGTAAAAGTTGGACAAATTTCTTCATAGTGGGAAAAGCGAAGAAAAGGAAAGGGAAAAAGTGGATTGTAGTAATCTTGTAGTGCAATGTTTTGGTGTTTCTTTGGGTTTTCCTTTACTCCAAACCCAATTTTGGCCTGCTTTCATGAAGCCTTGGTGCACAAGCAGAGGACACTGGTGGACAGTGTGCTAGGCAGGGGCCAAGGACTGAGCTTAGACTTTTCCAAAACCATGGCTGGAGAGCAAAGCCAACTAAATCCCCATGGCCAGGAATGGGCAGAATATACTTATGGGAGAGCTACATATTGCAAGACCCTTTTCTGTGCCCTCACGACTCAGGTACAGAAGAAACAAGTGTTCCTTACAGATAAACCTACTGAAAATCAAATCCTCCTGCTTAGTGTAGGCTTCACAAAACAAACAAACAAATAGACAATAAAGGCAAGGATTGTCTGCAAACACAGAACAGTAGTATCCGTGAGACTTTGCTTCCTTTCCACTTTGGGCAGATCATTATTTCATCCAAGTTCAGACTTGGATACAGTTTTTTCCCTACTGAATTCAAAGGCAAAGTGCACAGCTGGCCCAGACTCCATCTGCTCTATCCAGAATCGACCTGCCTAAGAGGAAAATCAGATCTCAGCTCCTGAGGCTCAGTAGCCAGAGGAAAACACGAGGGCAGCTGGTCAGGAGCTGCTCTGTGACAGAGCTGGGCAGAGACACCGTGCCCTGGGCTCTGTGGGCAGGGACCTGGGGAGCACTGAGGGACCCCTGACACAGAGCAAGGTGTCACCCTTACACCTGAACAGAGACTGAGCCCCTGGGTGAGGTGTGAGGCAGCCCAGGACAAAGGCTGGATGCACACAAAGCATCTCCAAAAACCTGCTGTCAAAATCACCTTCCTGCAAAGGAGCAAAGCTCTGCAGGACAAAGTAGAAGCCCTGGATATTCACCTTTATTTAGATGTCTGGTGATTGAACAGTAACATCCCTGCTCTTCCATAGGAGGTTTTTAGCTTCTTTCATAGGATAGTTCTAGCCAATAACTCTCCTTGACTAAAGAGTTAAAGTGGCATGACCAAGGTCAGAGAGGAAATTAGTGGCAGAGCAAGAAAACCTGATTCTTCTCCCCCACCTTCCTTCAGTTCCATTAACTGCTCAAACTTGTGGAGGGCTGAGCTTAAAGAAACCAACAGGAGTTTCAGTGGTTTGAAGGTCAGGCTCAAGCACAGCAAAACCCTGGGGCAAAAGTGTGTTTCTCCTCTCCCTTCCCTGCAGCAAGTGTGTATTCCAACACCCTCAGCAGAGGAGGTTACTCCTTCACTAGAGACCCTTGAATAAAGAGATGCTTCTGGGAGCACACTGAGCAAATGGGTTATTTTGAAAGGACAAGTTAGCTCTATAATTTGCCTTCACAATGTGTTTTGCACTCTAATTACAAATGCAAACACAGTAATTGAGAACAGCATCATAAAACTCTTAAGGAAGCCATAAGTGATATAATACATGGACATGTTTACCATTTGGTGCAGCAGGATGCCTCTGTGATGTGTTCCCAATGTTTAAACAGGGGTGGGGATTTGCTTTTCTTTCATAAAGCTAATTCCATGACAGCAATTCTTTCCTCAGCCTCCCCTCTCCTGAGCCTGGCTCAATTAAAATACAGCTTTCAGAAAACATCTCTTCTTTTTTCTCAAGTGAGAAAAAACTCCCTTCCTTTTGAAAGATATAAAGTTATTAATTCAAGCTATTCCAAAGGGAAGAAAAAAGAGAAAATATTACTGTGTTCTCTGCCTATGATGTCCCACTCTTGCCTGCAACAGGAAATAATTCATCAGGGTGAAGTGTAGAATGGACTGGGGGGGCTGCACTGCTACTCTCCCTGCTTAACAATTCTTGGGGAGCCTTCAGCCCTTCCCATGGTTCACAGGAGAGGGGTCCCCTCAGAGTTTTCCTTCAGGTACCCCCTGCCTGGATAGTGAAGGCAAGCAGTGGCTCTTGGTGCTCTCCAGCCTGTGCTGGGCTGGGGAGAAGAGTTCAGAGCTCCAGTTTTCCCCAGTTCAATGAGGGTGAGTGCTTTAAAGCAGCAAGTGGCCAATGAAGCCAGGCAAGCTGCTTGCAAGGCTGGCTGAGAGACTTCTGCCTGGACGGACAGCAGGAGGGTCTACAACACCCAGCACAGGTGCACTCCCACATTCCTGTCTTCACCTGCTTGGCCCTTCTACACCTCCTCTTTTGTCCTCTCTCGGGTCACCCTTCCCATGTCAGCCTGGGGTCCTGCTCCAAACAAGGCTTCAAATCAAGGCAAAGTCCAAGGGCCTCAAAAGCCTTCCCAGATAAGACACAGAGAAGTGGAAAATCCAACATATCTGCCCCGCCCTCTGGAAAGCACCTTTGGGATGCTGGGTGGTGGGAAGGAGTGACCGGGAGGGTGCACAGCACCCCAGGGACTCCTGCACGGGGAACTCTCACAGAGCATGCAGGTAGCAGCACTGACAAATAAACTGAGAGAGGATCAGGGCCGAGTGTGCACAGACAGGATCCTACAAGCTCACCTAGGCTTAACAGCTGCTAAATAACATGACAAATCATGTGATTCAAACCAGAACAATTCAAGCTGCCTTTCGAGATCGATGAAGACGTGTGTCCTCTCTGCAGCTCACACGTGCACACCCCGTCTCTTTAGATTTGCTGAAAGCTGCTATGGCCTGATTTTCAGAGGTGCTGAGTGCCTGCAACTCATCATGACAGGCTATACATCAAATCCATCACCTCTTGGGAAACTTGATTACCCTAGTGGATACCCTCATTTCAAGCATTTAACTGGTTCCTACTGGTTTCAGCCGGTCAGCTTGGTTTTGGAATGGATCACTCAGTTTGGGCTGTACTAGTCCTTCAGGAGAAATAAATCCAAATCCATGTAGACCAGTGAAGGAATCCACTAGAAAGGTATCAGTTAAAAGAAAAAAAAAAATCTATTTTTAAAACATTGAACCAATAAAAATAACTCACACTTGGCTGGTTAGAGTGTTCATCAGGTGACTTGCTGAACAGATGTCTCCAGCTGGGAATTCTTGGATGAAATTCTCCATCTTCTCCTTTTTTTATAAAAGTCAGTTATTAAAGAAGTACATTAGAGGCTTGAAACATGTGTTAATTCAAGCCAGGAAAACAACACAAAACAGAAACCACACATATATTGCCAAGAGAGAGGTTGCTAAGGTGTAATCACAGCTTTAAGGGGTGAAGCTCTTTATCTGGGTGTGTGAAGGATGAAAGCACACTTATTAAAGCCCCTGCAGATACAGAGTTAATGCTGAAGATAAACAGGGCACTCACACTGAAAGCCTGGAAAATCCTAGAGAAAGCTGTCCAGGACACTCTAATCTCTTTTTTACAATGCTCAGAAAATATATAAAGCAGTGATTAAATCTGTGTGTGGAGATTAGTTCACAGATATTAGGGAATACTTTTTCCCTAAATTTTCAGCCTTGTTGGGTATTAATGTATGTATTTTAAAAACCTAATGAATGTCCCTGTTACTGTTTTGCCAAAGAGGGATAACTGAACCTGCTGTAGCAGGGGCATTTACTGGTTGCTACAAGAGCAGGGTATAGGCTGGAAATTTTGGTGTGTTTTTCTCTCCACTAACATAGAGGAAAACCAGTAGAAATTATCTCCCTTGGTACAGCAAAGCTGAAATGCCCCTTCGGATTGTGATTAACATTAAAATAGACACAGAAGTGAAGGAACCTTCCTTGACCAGCCTCATTCCTGCAGCAGCCTGTGCTCACCTCGCACTGCCCCTCTCCTTGCTGCCCTCTCCTGAATCCCTCTCCCAGCCCAGGGCATGCGGTCTCTGCTTGTGGGATCCCAGGATGATCCATGGCTAACTTGGCTGCAGAGCATCCAGCCTGGGAAGCAGAGGGTGAGAATCTGCAGCACTGCTGTGCTGTCAGCACTCCTGCACAAACTCATTTAACCATTCTGCAGAGGAGCTCTGGAAGCAAAGAGGCAGTCACAGAGCAGCTGTAGCTTGTCCCAGGGGCAGCAGTCAGCTCCACAAACCCTCCCCATGTCCTGGCCCAGTCGTGCCAGATCCACCCCCTCGGAATCCTCCTTAGGATCCTGCTATGGCCAGTGATGGGCAACATCTCCAGCTTTTCTAGGGCCTGGAGATCCAGCGAGATTTAAGCTGGGAGGTGTTTGTGACACACAGCAACCACAAACACACAAGCTAAAACTCAGTTTTATTTCCTAAAGACAAAGAGACAAGTTGCACCATGAGCCAAATATCTTGTTTGGGCAAATGGAGCAGAATTTACACTCCGAGTCTGATTTTAAATCATCAGTCTGGTGCTATTCAAGGCAGTGGATCTGGTTATATGTAAAAGAAACAAAGATCAGGAGCCTTTGATTTTCTCCTGTCTTTGTAACAGCTGAATAAGTGTTGCTCAGACTAACAGGGAAAGCAAACAGAAGCATTTCCCCAGAATTGTTCCCTTTCTTTGTCTCTCTTCTTTTCCCTTCACATATGTAGGACTTAAAAATATTTGGGGAGGAAGGGGGAGGCTTGCAGAAGCCACCTTGTTTCCAGTTTGGCTCATCTTGACTTCTCAGAAACGCACAAAAGGACTTTAATTAAACTGTATAACAGGCTTCTCTTAAATACTTCCTCACTTTTCTCCTTCACCTGGATCTATATGGAGGGGCTAGAGAAGGAAGATAGCTGAATTCCTTAGGTGAATAGAGAGCTCCATTCCCAAAGGGCACAACAAACCCGTTCCTTCCTCTTCTGATCAACAAGAGCACAGAAGCTGCAAACCTGACCAGTACATCAAAAAGGAGCTTGAAAAATACTTTGAGCAAAAAATGCTAACGGTGCATCCTTCTCCTGTAACTGCACTGATATTAAATCAGGAAGCAGTACGGAACAACCACAAATACATATATACAGGGGCTGTCAAAACAGAAGCAAAACCAAATCCCTAATGGGCGCTAAAGGTGAAAAGAGCAAAAAGAATATACAGTATAGACTTTATGATTATATTTAAATCCTTATGCAGCAAATGCTGGAAAGGGAATTCCAGAAATTTTCTCTATATAAGCAGTTTTTTGATCCAGGACTTTGTGCAATGAAAAGGAATTACAAATCAGTCTGAATGAAAGGGTGAAGGTCTGAGTGGGTGTCAGAACATGCCTGTGGACTCCTGGGCTGTAGTAGCATCCCCCTGATCCTGCAAGGGCCCAGGGATGCACCCAGACCTGCTGGGAGCAGCCTTTCTGCTGCCATGGACATTGAACCTGCAGCAACACTGTCTTTCTGAAAAGATGCTTCCACGGTCTTGGGTTTCCCAAAGCACAGCTGAGGCCAGAAACTTCCTGGCTGCTAAAGATCCAATCATCAAAAAACTCTCCCACTGAGCTCCTTGAAAAAACAGGCAACAGACTGTGGCCAGAAAGGGATGTCAACCTTTTCTGGAAGATTTCCTGGCTTCTCATAACTTTGTGACATGGGGGTCCAGGGCACCTTCCCTGCCTCTCTGACATCTCCCTTTTCTTTATCTCTTCCAAGGGAACGAAAAACCCTTGGAAAGATCACCTTTTCCACCCATCCATCTGTGCACCCCGACATCTGAAATCCTAGGAGAAGCAGATAAGCAGGAGAGAGTTTTTCCTGTAGTAAGAAGTGGTCCAAGTTCTGAAGTGTCTGAAAAGCCTTTGAATGACACAAAATGGTATTGCAAGATACAGCTGCAGCAATTACAGTTCTTCAGCTTCTGCTGGCTACTTCAGCCCCCCAAAATGACTTCTGATCACTCAGAAATGTTTTGGTGCTGGTTATTGGCTACAAGCTCCTAAAAGGGCTCAGATAATGAGTTCAAGATGCCATAGTTCAAATAGGAAGCACGACTCAGCCAAGCACAAGAGGAAAGCTGGTCCTAGCAAGGCTCAAACGGGGAATTTTGTGCTTCTGGATCAGGTGTATCTGCTAGAAACAATTTTCACCATGATGGAAAGGGGAATAATAACAAGAACATGCATTGGAGAAGGAGGCTAGGATGAGACTGCAGAGTATGGAAATGGTGAGAGAGACAAATTCTCTTGAAAACAAGTTTGGACCGATGCACTCGGGGTGTGATGGGACTAAGGCTGAAAGAAATAACGAGAAACAGAATATTTCTGCTCTCTGCTTACCTCCCTGCCGAAGGCAGCCTTGTAAGAGAGGGTAAAATGATGCAATTTGGTTTGGAAGTCACCCTCTTTCCCACCCCCCCTCCCAACCCCGGAGTGCAGCGAGACCCTGAGTCAACTGCAGAGGGTGCCACGGAGGGCTTGTGCTTCTTTTCCCGCACAAGAAGGCAGGACTCGGGCACAGCAGCAGCGACAGCCGCTCCCCTCCAGTCCCCCCGGGCCGCGCCGCTGTCCCGGGCTAACCCCGAGCACCGGGGGGCACCGGGGGGCACCGGGGGGCACCGGGGGGCCGTTCTCCCCTCAGAAAAGAAAATAATCTCCATTGCCTGGGTCCAGCATCCTCCGAACCTCTCCGGGACGGGAGCCTCGCCTGGGCATCACCCCAGCGTGCGCTGGTGCGGTGCCCACCGGGATTCTCTCCCCAGGAGCCGTCGCTCCCCCTCCCGTCCCCATCAGTGCCCCCAAGCCGCGCTGCAGTTTTGGGGTGTTGGTGTTTGTGTGCCAGGCTCGGAGGGACTCGCCGGGCAGTTCCACGGCCCCCGCAGCCGGGACAGCCCCGCTCAGGGGCCCCGAAAACATCCCTGTCCCCTACAGCCACCCCTGTCCGGGAGTGCCCGCGACCCCCGCGACCGAGCGAACCCCAAAGCCGCCGCCCGCACGCCCTGACCCCCCTGCTCAGCGGGGATGTAACGCTGGACACTGCCAAACCTCGGGAAAGAAAAATACTCCCCTAAAAACCTACCCTTCTGAAGTGTTGGTCCGCTCCCTTCTCCCAGATCCACCTGTGAAAACGTGTCTAGAGCTAGCACTGGGATTTGCCCCGCTCTTAACCGGTTCGGGCTAAAATCTGAAGAGGTCCCAGTTAACCCAGAGGGTTCAATCGCTTCTTTTATACAAGCAAAGCCGCTCTCCAGACTTTGTCCAAATAATGTTGCCAGCTTTACTTTGACAATCCCCGCAGAAAAGGGTGAGCGAGAGGGAAACAAAGCCTTATGATTACCAGTAGTAATTTAATCCTAAATTCGTGGGCCATTCCCATCAGCCCCAACAAGCAAACATCAACACTTTTCTTTCTCATGCACATGTATCTGCGATAGATGATTAACCAGGTCCCTCGCTGCTTACACAGGGGAAAAAATCCTGACAACCAGCACCGTGTCTGCCTGCGGTTTGGGAAATTAAAAATCAAGCGAGGGAAGGTAGGAATTAGGAAAGTGATGCTCTTTTCCTCCATCAGTGCCGGCTGCCAGCCACGGGCAATTTAGATTTGAGTCTATGTTTGTTAACAAAACTCCCATTTCAGTCAACATATCCCGCTGATGTTACAGGATTAAAAAAAGCTAATTATGGGGCAAAAGTAATAGTCAGCTCCCAAAACCGAGGAGCGCTTCTCAGAGAACCGAGCATGAAAACTACGTACATAACAGTCGTCTTAATTTTCATCTGAATACCTATACCCGCTGTTTCTAAGAACTGGGGATTGGGATTCCAACATAATACAATTCCCTTTCTAAATGTCACTGACTCGATTTAGGCAGAGCCCTACCTGAACAGACATGGGTAGTTATCTTGTATGCTGCAGTTTTAAGGGAGAGATTTCAAATTTCAGTGGCTCCGGGACCCCTACTGCCCTGCCCTGCGCGGACATGCCGCCGGCGCTGATCAGAAATGACATTATCATTTTCTCTGAACTCGTCCCGATTTTGGCCGGGACTTTGCGGAAAGCAGAGGGAAGTAAAGGGAGAGCGGGAAGAAGTAATTTTTTCCTCGAAACGAACCTTGAAAAAAACGGATCTTAAAATATAGAAAGAAAAAAAAAAAATTAAAGCAGCTCAATTAGCGGTTTTCGGATGCGAGAAGAAAGTGGCAATTAAAAAAAAATTGCCCGGAGTGCTCGGCCGGGGAGGCGAGCTTCGGGGCCGGGCAGGTGGGCGCTTCTTTTCCCCTGGCAAGGGTGCGGAGGGGACGGGAAATTCTTCCCGCAGGAGCCGGCAGCCGCCGCTTTGCTCTGCCGTGGCTTTTAGGGTGCGGGGCCGGGGTGAGAGGAGCTCCCTCCCTCCCTTTGCGCGGAACACCGCGGCCACGCGAATGGGAAACACTTCTGAGCTGCCTCGTTGGAATATTCAGCCCAGAAATCCTTCTTCAGCAACATTATTTCTTCCCCAATCCCTGCAAAAAAAAAAAAATTAAAATATTTATAGATATAATTTAAAAGGCACGTAGGAGCAACGCCCTTAACATATAATTCCCATCGAGAATACCTTTGGTGGTGAATTAAAAACTACAATGAACAACTGAGGACTGGGGGCACGAAGCGGTTCTGACTTTAGTCAGCCGCTTCACTCCGCAAGTTTTGTGGGGTGTATTTTTGAAAGGAGAGCGAGGCACGGAAGAGCAAAGAAACGGACCCAGGAAGCGCCCCGAAATTTTATGACTGTGAGGACGAATGCTGAAAACCGATCTGTAGTTCACAGCTTCAAAGATTAAGGAAAGGGACAGAGTGTGTATGGACAGGGAGATAAATGCTTTCCTCCGCCTTTCAGTAGCTCCACCTTGTGAATATACCTCAGTAATTATGAGAGGAAAAAGTATTATCCATCTAATGGCACATTTTGCAGGGCTACAGCCAGGCTTCCCAAGCTCTCGCCAGGGTCCCCTTTCTCTCAGTCGCTACGATAACGTTTAACGTGCAGGTAAAAATAAAGCTCTCCCCAGGCAGCTTCCAGGACCTCAGAAATAACTAGCGGACCCGCACGGGGGACTCTGGGCAGCCCCCAGCCCCCGGGGAGGCGGCACGGGGACCGCCGAGCTCCCTGCCCGCTCCGCTCTGCCCCGCTGCCCTGTTCCCCCACCCGGTACCGCGGACCCCTCCGCAGAGGGGCACGGCGGGGCTCCCCGCCTCGCTGCGCCTCGGGGCCGCTCGTTAACAGCGAAAAGACGGCGATTCCCCAAATCTCGGACTGATGGGAAAGCAGCAGCGCGGTGGCCGTGCGGAGCTCTGGCCTCCCCGCGCCGCCGGGGCTGCGCTGCCCGTGGGGGATGCGGGGCAAGGGGAGCACCCCGGGGCTGTGGGTACGTTCCACTCGTGTTCTCCCGCACACGCGTTCGGAGCAGCGCGACCTGCGGAGAGAGCTCTGCGCGCTGCCGGGAGCGCAGCCCCGCTTCGGGCGGCATCGGGATGCGGAGGCATCGCTCACTGCCGGGACGGCAGCGTGGGGAGCGCCGGAGCCCGAGCTCTCCGGGACTGTTGGGAGTTCTGTTCCCCCAAATGTCCTGGGGAAACACGCACACAAGGCATCGCCACACGAAATCAAACCCCGGCACGCTTGTACTGCGAAAGAGGATTTGGATGAAATCTCCCTGCCTGGTTTCCTCCTCTTTCCTCCAACAGTCTGCCAGAGGGACCCCCTGGATTTTTTTTTTTTGGGGTAGAGGGAAGACTTTGAGGGACTTTTGCCTGTCTGGTTCCCTGCGCGGCTGCGGCCAGTCCGCGGAGATGCGGAGGAGCGGGACCAGCGGCTCCGGGCTGCGCGTATCGCCGCGGAGCTGGCGGGGGTCCCGCAGGGACGGACCCACACCGGGAGGTCTCCGCTGGGGACTCCTCAGTGCTGTCCCGGCTCCTGAAAGGCAGTTCCCTCCTCATAATTTTCGGGAAAGCAGACAGCTCCTGAACTTTTTGGTTCTTTTGGCTGAATAAATACGGAGGTGGGAGAGTGGTACAGGGGATTGTGAAGTGCAGAGAAGGAGCGGGTCCAGAGCGGCGCGGCCAGACGGGACCGAGGCAGCCCCGCTCCCGCATCGCTCCGGTCCCGCACGTCTGTCCCTTTTTCCGGGCGTTTTCTCCCGGTGAAATGTAGCTGTTATTCTGAAAATGAACACTTGGGGTCGTACTTTCTGTCTGTTTGAGCATGAGAGCGGTGTAAAAAGAAGCCCTAATCTCCCTTAATCGTTACAAAATGTTAAAAAAAAAAATCCTGTTACCGGACCAAAAAAAAAAAAAAAAAAAGGAAAAAAAAAAGAAACTAAAAAAAACCCTTAAAAACCTTACAATCCGAATACTCCTTTGCATGCAGTCACTCTCTCAGGAAACAGCAGAGGAAAGCAAACACGGTCCCCTCAGAAGCGAAATGTAATTATATTTTCTCCCTTCTCTCCCTAATATTTGCAATTGTCTGTGTCAATGCTTTTGCTTTACTTTAGGGAGAGATTTGCTTCCTGTAACCGGGAGGATTTCCCCGGTTGTACACGGAGCGCTGACAGCCCTATCGAGCCGGCGCTTCCCTCGCTCCCGGCTCCCCGCTTGTCCCCCCGGCGCACTCGCTCCCGGCCGGACCCGCTGCGCGTTCGCGGCCGCTTTTCCCTCGGTACCTTCGCACCGGGGCCGCTTACATAAAGTTGAAAGGGTGGATGCGTGTGCGTGGCATGACTGGGGGGGGGGGGCGCTCCCTGCCTTGAGATCCGCTACGGGACGGCAGCGGGCAAAAAGGGGCACTTCGTTATATTTAGAACAAAGAGACGGGCAGGATGTCCCCGAGTCCCCCTCCTCTGAGGGCGGCAGAGGCCGAAAAGACTGGGAGGAAGGGAGCAGGGAAATAAATAAATAAATAAATAAATAAATAAACATCTAAATAAATAAATAACTAAATAACTGGGAAGGCGCGGGCGCTGGAGGGGGAGCCGGGGAGAGCCCGGAGGTGCGGGCTGGGAGCGGCGGGCGCTCAGCTGGCGCTGCGGAGCTGTCACGGCTCGGCCCGGCCCCGCCCGGCCCCGCCGCCGCGCTGCCATTGGCGCGGCCGCCGCCGGCCCCGGCCCCCGCCGCGCTCTCGGCGGGCACGGCCGTATAAGAAGCCAAGGGGGGCTGCACTGTGATCACAGCTGCACAACGAGCGCTGGCGGCGGCAGCTACAGCAGAGACCTGGGCTGTGCTCGTCCCCCTTCTCCTCCTTTTTTTTTTTTTTTTTTTTTTTCCTCCCTCCCTTCCTCCCCCTTTTCCCTCCCCTTCGCCTGCGCTGCCAGAGCCACCGAAACTCCCGTGCAGAGCCGCGCCGCCGCCGGTAGCCCGTGCGCTGCCCCGGCGCTCGCTCGGACTGGAAAGTTGCGGCAGGCTCCGGGCTCGGCTGCCGCGGGGAGGGGGCTCCGGACTTACAAAACCCGGCCAGGGCCACGGGCTGGGCGTTTGCACCGACCTTCTTCTTCCTGCACAGACCCGAAGGCAGCATCTTTGTTTTGTTTTGCTTTTGCCCTTCCTGCTACCGCTCCTTTCTCCTTGCGACCGGGCGCCTCGGAGCCGGGAGCTGCCGCAGCCCGCGGTGCGGGGCGAGCGCTGACACCGAGAGCCAGGAGCCAGCCAGGCGGCCCCGGGGGCCGGCTCGTCCTTGGCTTTGTTGCTCCGGACTGAAGAATCCCCAGAAGCCGGGAGAAGGAGGAGGCGGAGGAGTGGGAGCAGAGGAAAGGAAGCGAGAGCTGAAAGCTAAAGTTGGTTTGGAATAGGGGAGCGCGGCCAGCCCTCTACCAGACTGCGCGCTGGGGTGAAGTCTCCAGCCCCCTCCGCCGGGAGAGGTGCCTGCAAGACAGCGATGGCCGGAGAGCTCAGCATCGGAGCCGAGCTGCCCACTAGCCCGCTGGCCATGGAGTACGTGAACGACTTCGACTTGATGAAGTTCGACGTGAAGAAGGAGCCCCTGGGCAGGAACGACCGCTCGGGCAGGCACTGCACCCGCCTGCAGCCGGCCGGCTCCGTCTCCTCCACCCCCATCAGCACCCCCTGCAGCTCCGTGCCCTCCTCGCCCAGCTTCAGCCCCACCGAGCAGAAGACCCACTTGGAGGACCTGTACTGGATGGCCAACAGCTACCAGCAGATGAACCCCGAGGCGCTGAACCTCACCCCAGAGGACGCTGTCGAAGCCCTCATTGGGTCCCACCAGGTGTCCCAGCAGCTGCAGGGCTTCGAGGGTTTCCGGGCCCACCACCACCACCATCATCACCATCACCAACACCACCACCAATATCCCGCAGTCACTCACGAAGACCTGGCCGGCAGCGGGCACCCTCACCATCACCACCATCATCACCACCAGGCCTCTCCCACTCCCTCCACCTCCTCCAGCTCCTCCCAGCAGCTCCAGAACTCGCACCAGCAGCATCCCCCCTCCAGCAGCGTGGAGGACCGGTTCTCAGATGACCAGCTGGTCTCCATGTCTGTGAGGGAGCTCAACAGGCACCTCCGAGGCTTCACCAAAGATGAGGTGATCCGCCTCAAGCAGAAGAGGAGGACCTTGAAGAACAGGGGCTATGCCCAGTCCTGCAGGTATAAACGTGTCCAGCAGAAACACCACCTGGAGAACGAAAAGACGCAGCTCATTCAGCAGGTGGAACAGCTCAAGCAAGAAGTGACCCGGCTCGCCAGAGAGAGAGACGCCTACAAGCTCAAGTGTGAGAAACTTGCCAGCAATGGCTTCAGAGAGGCCGGCTCCACCAGTGACAACCCATCTTCCCCTGAGTTCTTCATGTGAGTGCTTAACAAAAATAATTAAAAAACAAACAAAAACCCCCCACCCCCCAAACCTGACCCCTGTCACCTTCCCCCCCCGCTCCCATCCTCCTCTGACATCTCCATCCATCCGTCTGCTTGACTAGAGAGAAAGGAGGAGAGAAAAATAGAGACTTGATTTTTTTTTTTTTTTTTTTTTTAAGCATCCAGTCTTCTAGAGTAGCTGTGGGAAAAGTAGGCTGGGGGTGGGGATGGGAGAGGTAAAGTGCAACTTTTTGACTTTCGTGTGCAAGTTAGAGAGAGAGAGACAGAGGCAAAGGAGAAAAGGACAAGTGAAGCGTTTTATAGATCGCTTGCTTGCAGAGCGAGATGGACTTTAAAAGAATAATAATAAAAAAGGACAATGAACAAGCCATCTATAACATACTGCCTGCTTGGAAAGAGAGAGGACATATACAGCACCATCTCATGCACAATTTACCTGCTTGGAAAAAAGAGAATAAATAAAAAGGACAATATATGCAAACTCTTCATATATTGCCTGCTTTGAGAAATAAGTTACAGGACTCAGATGGGACATTCAATCTAAGAAAAGAAAGAATGAAAGAAAAAAACTCATCAGTTTTATTGCCTGCTTGATTATATAGAAAAATACGAAAATCTGCATTAAAAATATTAATCCTGCATGCTGGACATGTATGGTAATAATTTCTATTTTGTACCATTTTCTTGTTTAACTATAGCATGTTGATCATCGATCATAGATTTGTTGTTTTGTTTCATCAATAAGAAAAACATCACAAGTTATCGAACTTTTTACTGCTTGTGCAGTTTTGTTCGTTGGTTTTGCTCTTGTTTTCTTTTATGGTTGTTAGCTTGTAAATATCTGCTACTTCAAACCGTACAGGAGAAAAATACACAAAAAACAAAATAACATTTCAGCAGGCTGGTTATACGGTTTGTTTGGTGTTAAAAGAGATACTTAAAGAAAAAAGTTATGGGCATTTTGCATTAGAAAAAAACCAACTTTGTATATCTGGTGCACTTTTAAGTTGTATTTTTTTTTTGTTAGTTTTCATTTTGGTTTTTGTTTGTTGGGGCAGAAGCAAAAACGCCTGAATGGCATTGACAAACCTAAACTTAACAGGGAAAAACCCTCCTCGGTCACTAGAACCTACTCCATGCCTTAAAGTGGCAGCGAAGCTCTTTCCTCCAGGACAATTCCCAGCCTGAGTGGTTTAGGCTTGGCCAGATAATTTCCCTTCTGACTGTACGCTCAGGAAAAGAAGGACGGACGAGATACCAGTTCCATTTAAAAAACAACGGCCCCTAGATTTTCGGTAAATCAAGAGAAAAAACAACCCCAAGCCCTCCTCGTTACGAGTCAGGTTGCGATAGCAGCGAGGGCTCCGTGTCGCCACTGAAGTTGGGTTTCTCAATGGCAGCAGCTGATGAGTGGGCTGGGAAAGCATTTAAATCTAAAACTTCTTTTAAGAAGATATACTGCAACTTTTAAATGTATTCTTTTGCAATGATTTGTAATCTGCTTCTCTGCTTCCCTATGCAGCGAGTGAAAGTTTTAGCCAAAATTTATTTGCAGTTGTATAGTAGTAGTAGTAGTTTGGAGTCTTATGGGTGTTTTTATTACTTTTTTTTTCCTCCTGCAGGTCAGTAAAAGGATTTACGTTGCACTGACAAAAATACCAAAATGAAAACTTATTTTTTAGTTTCCTTTTAGGATAGCTGGCACTGCTGGCCGGATGCATTTTAAGTTTGTATTAGTTTATAAATTAACAGTAATAACAAGATTGTAATGAACAGCATGGTGCTTGCAGTTTTAAATATTGTGGATATTAGTCATGCATCAGAAAACGATCTTTGGTTTTTACTGATTCAACTGTGTTGAAATCAAAACATTGCAGCAGCGAAAAAAATTGTTTTTATTTCATGTAAAGTTCTGAAGGGATCAATTTCAAATCCTGCTTATGATATGAAAAATATTAAAAAACCTGGTCTATTGTAGTTTTATTCAGACTGGTTTCTGTTTTTTGGTTATTAAAATTGTTTCCTATTTTGCTTATTAAAATCATTGAAATGGCATTTCTTGGAGGGACCTGCTTCTCTGACGTCTTGTGTTCCGAAAAAAAAAAAAAAAAAAGGAAAAGTTTTGGCCCCGTCCCTGCTGCCGGCGGTTATGGGGGTCTGTGGTCCGGGGGGGGCGCGGGGCTGCTCTGCCCTCTCGGGAACGCTGCTGCTCGCAGGGTAGGAGCGCTCAGCCTTCCCCCTGCTCTGCTCGGCTCGGAGCTCGCCCGTGGCAGGGGGAGCATCACCGCAGCCTCCCCCGAACCCCTCCGGGGCGAGCGGAGCGGCGGGAGCCCCGCGCCGGGCGGCTCTGCCGGGGTGTGCCCCGGGAGCGGGACTGTCCGGCCCCGCCACCCCCGGGCTGCGAGAGCGGGGGAGCGCTGGCGGCAGGCACTTTCCTTTTTTTTTTTTTTTAATACATTAGAAAAGGAGAGGACTTGGACAAGTCTGTCCTTTCCCCCTTTCCTCAGCTCCTTTGGGCTCCAGGCTGCCCATTCACTTTCCTTCTCTCCATCTACACACTATTTATTCCGTTTTGGGGTTGTTTTTATTTATTTTTTTTTTCTCCCCCCGAAAGACTCGTTAGATGCCTGTGGAGAAGGGGACAAATCTCTTGCCACCCCCAAGTGCCCAGCACCTCACAATTCCGCCGCCATCCATCAGCTGCTCTCACTGCAGAATAACCACACAGCTCCCCAAGTTGGAGGAGGTTAAAAATCACCCCCGGTCCTTGCCTGGGTCCTCGGCTCGGTCGCAGCGTGTCTGAATGCTGCTGTAAAAGCGGTGTGGAACTTCAAACCCCTTCTAAAAACAAAATCCAAGGGATCCCACAAACAGAAAAAAATAGGTTCTCTCTGCCCTGCCTCTCGTCCCAGCAGCAATGAGCAGTGAGGGATGGCACAAGGTGCCTTTGAAGAGCAAACAGTTTAAGAACAGAATGTGGAAAAAAATAATTTAAAAGCACATGCAGTAATCCCCCCTCTTAAATCCCATCCACATCCCTGCCTTGCCAGAGCCAGCTGGGCCAGCCACTGAGCTGGGGGAGTTTGGAAGGGGCCGGGGCCCGTCCCAGCCCCCCGGCTACATGAGTCAGGCCCGGAGAACAAGCCCGTACCCTGCTGCCCTGCCAAGGGGGGACAGGAGTTTGCAGAGGAAAAGGCTGGGAGAGCCTGGCTTTCCCTGTATAGCCTCCCCCCTTGCCAGTAAATGCTATGGCTGCAGAAAGCCTGAGAGGAATATTGTTTGTGGGAACTGCCACCGCATATTAATGTCCCCTCATGCATGCATTGAATAAATCACTAGGGCTAATTGAACAACAACAACAACAACAACCAAAAAAAAAAAAAAAGTATGAAAAACAGGCCTTAGAAAAGCCCTCCAGATTCCCACCACAGAACGGTGTCAGCGGCGGGGCAGCCCCGCGGCACGGCCCGGGCGGCCGGGGCTCTGCTCCTGGGCTCTAATTTACTCCTTTTAAAAGAAAAGAAAAACGCAGCCGAGTCTCACCGGGGCACAACCCGAGTCGGTGGGACCAGCACCGGCCGGGCTCGGCCCCGCGGCTCTGCCAGGAGCGGGGTCCGGGCTGCGGCTCCGTCCGTCCCTCTCGGCCGGGGTCGGGCCGGCTCCTCTGTCCGCACCGGCGGCTCCAGGGGCCCGTGGCACACCGAGGGGCCAAAGCCCACCCGCACTTGTGCTGGCCCCGGCCTGTGGCTGGGCAGGCTCTGCCTTGAGGGCAGCGGCCCCGGAGCCGGGCAGCCCCGCGGGTACCGGGATGGGAGCGCTGCCTGTGCCCCGCTGTCTGCAGCCCCGGGAGAGCCCCAGCAGCGAGGGGGGACCCCCTCCCCTCCCTCCGCTCCGCTCGCCTATTGCCATCCGCGGGTATCGGCTTTGATCTCTCGCCGTTCATCACCGATCGGCGAGGGGCTGACACATGAGACAGGGGCACCACGGAGAGCAGCTACTTGAAGCCAAGGGAAAACTCTTCTTTTCCCTCTTTTTCCTCCCGGGACCAGCCTGCCCGCTGGCACCTGGGGGCTGCGCGGGTCAGCTCGGGGCCGCCCGCCCGGGGCTCCCCGCTCGTCCCGGAGCGCGGAGAAGTTGCTGTCAGCAGCGGGGCACAGAGCGTGCATCCTGCCCGAGCCCCTCTTCTCCCCCAGCTCCGGACGTGCTGCTTTGCCGGTGGCTCCTCTGCCCGTCCTTTAGGCCACTTGTCCCCAAGCAGCCCCTGGCCGGGGCCGGGTCCAGCTCCGCGCCCGGGAGCGCCTGCAGCTCCAGCCGGCCTGGGCATCCCCTGGCTCGGAGGGGCCGAGCGGTGACCACCTTCCGCTCCGGGAACCGGACAGGCCACCCGGCACTCGATCTCGGCGCTCTCCGGAGCCAAGATGCTGCAAATTTTCTCCCCAAAAGCCGAGTGCAGAGGCCCTCAACCCGAATCTCGCTTGGAAACCTTGGAGAGGATGGGGTCGGCGTGGCAGCGAGACAGGACTGGACCCGGACTGGGACCATAACAGGGACTCGGACGGGCCCGTGCAGCGCCGGCCGGAGCAGGGGTTCGGGGGCTCTCGGATGCGCTGGGAGCAGAAGCGGCGGAGCCTTTGCGGCGATGGGAGACCCCCGAGAGCGGCCCGGCGAGGACCGGCGGCTGCCCCGCACCCCGGGGATGGTGGGGCGTGTGACGGGGAAGGGCCCAAGGTTTGCACCGCTAAATTTGGCTGCCGGACGACGGTTCACTATGTGATCTCATGTAGTGCAGGAGGACGATTCTTTTCAGTGAAAATCATATTATTTTGTTTGATTTCGTAGCTTTGTAAGAACTATTGCTAACAGCCGGAGCGAGCTCCGCACCCCGCGCCGGGACAGAGGTGACGACCGGCTACGGCTGCTCCCAGAACTGAACGAGACGCTCAGACAGGAAACACAATTGGCAAAGCCCCCCCTCTTCCCCTCATTTACTGACACAGAGCTCACAGACTATCGCTGCCAACCGTTTAATAGACTCCTCTCAATATTCCCTTCCCTCCTCCCCTCCAGGGGAGTGTATAAAGCTGATTGTCTTTAATTCCAAAACAGAGACATCTAAGACTAAAAAGACGTTTTGAACTAAAGATAGAAACATCACTCTAAGACTTTCCAGAGATGCTGAGCGCTGCTGCCGGCCGGCAGATGAGTTGCTCCGTATTGAGGTGGGCAGGCGAGATGTGTTATAAGGATGAGCCAGGGCTTGCGAGATAACTGTTCCCAGCTGGTTTAGGGTTTAATTTTTTTTTTTTTTTTCTCCCCCGCGCCCCCCTTCCCCATTCTCCCTCGGGCTGGCGCAGTGCCCGCCTGGCTCTAGCAAGGCTGCTCGCTGCCGGTGATTGACAGACCAAGGTCAGGGAAGCTCTTCGGGGCTGGGGGTGTCGGGTTTCGGGGAGGACAGCTCAAACTTCCCCAGCACTCTCAGAGCCCTCTCTGGCTCCGCTGTCGCGCAGCGCCGTGCGCAGGTTTCGCGGGGAGCTCGCTGCGTTCCGCGGGGCTGCCGAGCGCCCGGCTCCGCTGCCAGCATCCTCCCCTGCCTCGGCTCCTGGGGTCTCTTTTGTCCTTTATTTTTGTAAATCTGTGTTTGGACAAGTTTCAGTTACTTTCTCCTCTTTTTCTTTTCTTTTCTTTTCTTTTCTTTTCTTTTCTTTTCTTTTCTTTTCTTTTCTTTTCTTTTCTTTTCTTTTCTTTTCTTTTCTTTTCTTTTCTTTTCTTTTCTTTTCTTTTCTTTTCTTTTCTTTTCTTTTTTCTCTCGCTTTTTTTCCCTTTTAAATCATGATGTTTCACCCCATTAAGGTTGCATTATATCTGAAGTTATGTGGGTACACACACAGAGTAAATAGCTTATTGCATAATCCTGCATGGTGTGTTCAGTAATGTTACATGCAGCGGTCTGATGGGATCCCACACTAGATTTCTGTTTCATGGAAGAAGAAGAACAAGTAGAAGGGGGTTAAAAAACCATACAAGCTCTGTCTTTTCTTGTTTTTTAAATGGTGGCTTTCAGTAGTAAATTCTGAATGCAGCATGAAGTGCTGCAAAACGTTTTCTTGCTAATGCATCCAGGACAGGGAAGAGCCAATTTATATTTGTGAGCTGGTCCTGTGCATCACAGTGTGTGGAAGTGTTAGCAAATGGACTGTGCTATACTCGAGACTTAAGGTGCTGCAAATCCTTTGCCTTAAACAGAATCACTGTAATGGGGGCTTATTGTATTTACAGTTTTGCCACAATGTGGTTAGAATAAACACTGCAGTAAAGAGGGGAAAAAATTACTCCACATAGAGAAAGTGACATTTTTTCTGTCCCAAGGAGCCTGCTGGTAGGTTTTAGAGATAGTTGTCCTCTGCCGTTTTTTATTTCCCCTTTTAAAGTTTCACTGTTTGTCTTAAGGCACAGATTCAAAACACTGCATTTCCACTTTATACATGTGTTCTCTTAAAAGATTTGTTTAGACAAGGAAACCAATGCTAAGTGTTCTCACTTGAAAGAAATTAAATATATAGAATGATAAGCTGCTGCTAAAATATATAAAAAACACTTAAATTAATAATAAGAACTTGTTCTGAGGCAAAATTCAATTTTACTTCCTATTATGCAATCTTTGCATGTAAAGTTGCTTTAATGCAAAATAGCAGCTCATCAAAAATTCTGTTTTATTGGTATCAAAAATTTATGATATCCTGAGGCATGAGGGGCAGAGAGCAAGGTAGCAAAGCTGTGTCCTTTTGCCAAGTTTAGTGCTTTCTTTAAAGAAACATCTCAAACTTATTTCTTCTGCCTTTTTCCTCGTTGTTGGAGGCAGTGGGTGAAGGTTTATACCAGAGAAAACTCCACTGCCAATATCACTGTGCTGCTCTGATACACCATTTTAATTGTACCCTCTCTGCAGACTTGGGCTTTTACTGCAATGCTAGGAGATACTAGGACGTGTCCACACAAATACAGAGCTGGGATTATTTCTAAACTGGGAGGTTTTCATCCAGTATTGCAATAACACACGTGGATTGTAAATACATGGGCATTGCTTGTGCCTGTATTTGTCTATCAAAGCCTGCAACCTCCCTCTGATAAAATGTAAAGATCTGATTCTGCTTTAGCCTCGAGTTCCTACTAATGAGACTTCATTTGTTTCCAGAAAGGTGCTCCTGGCTTTATAAAGGATATTAAGCACTTGGTGACAAGGGCACTGTGGTCAACACGATTTTTTTCTGAAATAAGTGTGGCAAGAAATCTGTGCCAAGCACCTGAAATATGCATTAATAAAAATAAACAGTACTTACTCCTTCTCCAGTAGAAATTCAGGTAATTTATTAAAAGAAGCCACTGACCTTTCACAGGGTTGTGGTGACCTGGCCAAGGTGAGCTGCAGACTGAGAGCAGGGCTCAGCCTGACAAGCTCCTCTGGGCTGTGCTGCCTGTCCTCCCATCACACAGCTGGAGCACAGCTGGATCACTGGTCACCAGGGAATAAATAGCAAGGTGGGAAGGCAGCACAAGCCCCTCTAATACTATGTGTCCATGGATCCTGTTTTATTTCCTATGGAATGGAGAAGAAACTTTCCTGTTGGTTCAGAGAGCCCATTCACAAAAGAAATTACTGAGGGCAGTAAACCTGCCCCTTGCTCTTCAGCTAACTGCTTCTTCCTTGCTCCTGTGCTATGCTGCACTTATTACCTAAAGCCTCTGCAAACATGAGAAAGGGAACATATAATTATAAACAGGTCTCTGAGCTAACACAGGCCCTCACAGCTTCCAGGTCTGCATTTCCCCCCTATTTAAGGCAGCCAACAATTACAGGAAAAAAGGGGTTTGAGTCTGAAATCTCTGCTCATGCAATCCTGAAGGAAAGCTTTTACATTTCTCCTCAGTCTGGTCTCCCTCTGGCTCGTTGTCCAATGACATCCAGATCCACATCTGTGTTTGTGCAACTGCAGTGGTAACATCAGCTCTAGCCTGCACAGTGGCTGAGGCTGATAAACTGAGTGCATCCAGGACATCAGAAAGAGAGGACTGCTAAACTCCTCCTGACACAGGCCATCCTTATTTTTATGTCAGCCTTGACCCTTGGAACAAGTGTTTTATTCTGGGTATTGCAGTGGCTGCTCTGCACTGCTCTGTGAGCACGTGTGGATCTCAAGGGCTGAAGACACAAATTCATCAGGGCCAGCACAGTGACAGGTTAACCCACAGCACAGAGGGATGGAAGGAGCAGCAAGGGTGTTTGTTAGAAGAAAATGGTTTTGGAAGGGTATTTCCAGAGGCTCACTCCTCTCAAGTCAGGCACCCAAAAGAGCAGGGCACTAAGGAAATACCTGAGAGCCTCTGGGGCTACATAATAAGTGACTGATACTCAAATCAGATAGACAGACAGGAATCATGATAATAACAATAATAATAAACTCCATGGCTTTCTGATTTGCAGTGTTACCAGAACACTCTCTTGCAGTGATTTCTGTCCTGTAGCATGGAGACTAAAGCCATGGGGTGACACAAAAGGAAAAGAATCCTTAAATAGCAGAGAAGTTTAAATTTGAAATAAACAGACCATATAGTCATGTTACTTAGCTCAATAATTAATGAAATAGCTTGGGTAAAATTTAAAACAAAGCAGAGGCATCAGCTGATGTCTGCTTCAGAATCTAAACCCAATGTGCCTACTAAAAGTCATGTATCTTTTAAAAGAAACCCTTTGCCATAATCTGTTTTCAATTGAAGTCTACAGTAAATATATAAAGATTACTGAATCACAATGTTTACAGATGAAGCAGTTTAAAGGTGAAGTTATTTTTGGTTTAAATCTTCTGTGCTTTAAAATGAAAGACATTTTTGGAGTAGCTGCTGAAAAACAAAAATACTGGAAAAAAAGAAAAAAAGAAGATGAAACGTGGCACTGTGAGGGTTAAGCAAGGTCCTAGGATCCAAGTAAATATTTATATGAGTGCTCAAAGAGGGGGGAAAAAATCTCAATATAACCAAAATATAAATCATGGTGCTTTATGTTAGCTGTCAAATTATTCTAGCCCCTGCATTCCAGTACTCGCTCTACTGGTAATGTCACATACAAGATGTGGGCTTATGCCCTGGTGCAGGTTTGGCAGGTAATTAAAGTCAGTTGCATGGAGGTTTACACAGACTCCCTCCATCCACTGAAAGACAAACAACCTGTTAACTGGGAGAGCTGCAAATGTGCAGAGCTGGATGGGAACAGGGATTCTCACAAGCAGGGGGGAAAAGCCTGGCTCTAGGGTGCTGTTTTGCTTCTTGTCTTCAGTCTGAATTAACTCTTTGGGGCCTCTGTAGCTCGTTGCGCTTTGCAGAGGCAGTGAAAACTGGGAAGCAGTGGAATCAGCGGCCAGGCGTTTGTCAGAGGAAAAAAATAATAATAAAAGCAAGCCTTGAGGGCAGCTAGCCCTCGGGTCAGGTTTGCCTGCATTCCTGACCTGGGGGAGACTATTCTTGCTAGAAGTCATCTCCATGATTTAGTCTTTCTGCTTTGTCCAGCCTCTCTAAATTGGAGAGTGCAGTCACAACAGTGAATTATTCCCAGAGCTCCACGGCACAGCCTGTTCCCCAAGCTGAGAAGGTCCCGGGGGGGACTGCAAATGATGCTCAGAGTGTGCAGCTCATGGCTTTTGAAGAAACTCCTTCAAAAGACACAACCAGAACCAAACTCTGTGGCTCGGCCCCCTGCTCACACTCATCTTCTCATCTGAGAGAGAGGGTTTCAAGCCTTCAAAGCTTTCGTTTAGCTCTGGCTGCCAGAGGTTCTGGTGTCTCCGTGGGGAGGATTTTGCCCCGCAGGTCTGCAGGGGCCGGGCACAGGGGCTGCAGGCTCTGCTCGGGAGCTGCAGGGCTGCGAGGCCACACCGGTGTGCATGCAACCCGGCTGTCGGGGAGCCGTGCCAGCCCCGGCCCCAGCCGTGCGACACCCTTGTGACTCAGGCAGGGCATCAGCATGGCACCGAGATGACGGGTGCCCGCCCCGCGGCTCCCTCGGCACGCCGTGTGTCACCTCCGCCTCCGGCAGCGCACACCGGCCGGGGCGAAGGGTCAGTGCTGCCCCGCACGGGCTGGGCTTCACCGCCCCTCTCCGGAGGCTTGCGGGACAGAAGCCAAGCTGCAACGGGGACACCCGTGTGCAAGGATAACGCCAGCAGCAGCACCATTGCACAGGGGCCAGAGAGCTGCCACCAACTGCTGAGCTGCCCGAGCACCCATTCATATTCATTTAACCAGTCTCTTATGCTAATCTCTGTCTACATCCTTTCTTATCTTCTAGTCATATACAAAATCAGAGAGCAAGGGCCTTCCTGAATTAGCCCAGATTCCTGTTACTCAGCTTGGGAAGTGCTGGGTTGAATCCTGACAGTAAGGAAAAAAAAAAAACTCTCCAAACCCCCAAAGCATGCAGAGATCAGCTTTTGGAATTGCTTAGGACCATTTGTCTGCCTTAATCAAATGGTGATTTGTCTGTCTGATAGGAGTTTAGATAAAGTTTTCAGCAATTTGCAGTAATTAAATGTGAAAGGGGAAGAAGCAGAGGGTTTCCAGGCAACATGCTGCAGAAGGGGAGTTTTGGAGGAAGGCAGAGAACCCCTTGTTAAACATCTGCCAGTTTGCATGGAAGGTAGTGGTGATTTCCCTGCTCTTGTGGAGTTCTCTGCTTCCTCTTCACTCCCTGCAAAGATGTTCTCCTCCTGTTGTTAAATTCAACTGGGGGAGAAAGAGAATCTCTGGAGAGCAGGAAAATATTTTCCAAATCAAGATATTGCCTTTGATTACAAGTGACAGATATAAAAAGAGAAAAATGTCCCAGGGAATGACACTGTCACCTCCTCCACAAGGACTTTGCTCCCATGTCAGAATTATGCAAGGTACAGTGCAATGCTCGGTATATTCAAGAGAGTTGTCAAGAGCAAAGTATAAACATTTCCAGCAAATGCACTTAATAGAAATTTGTTTGCCAAGTGCTGCAGCCTCCTTTCTCGGTTATGGCAAGGAAAAGACCTTTTTCATTAAGTGGGAGGATACCCCCCCTCCCCCCAGTTAAAATCAAAACAAACCAGCTTTGAACATAAAGCTTTTTCTGGTGTTTGGCTTTGTTACCCATCAGCTCCAGCAGCAGTGGACCCAAAATCTACTCAAATCTTCCTATGATGTATTCCCTTTCACAAATGTTATCTGTTATCTGTGGGAGAGCAGCCCCACTCGGAGATGGTTCAGAGCTGACCAGCAAATGGATGTGGAGAGTGAACCTGCCACTGTGATCCAAAGGGGAAATGCAGTGAGGGCTCTGTTGTGCATAAAACACAACCACATTCCTGGAAGAACAGAGTCTGTGGGAATTTGGACATTGGACTTTGCTGGGGCTAGAGGCTGACCCCAGCCTCCAAGGGGGGTCAGGTACTTCTGCCAGGGGATGGCTGAACTCAGGGAAGAGATAAATCAGCAGCAATTAAGCCGTAACCAGTATCTGCCTTTGCTTGAATCACTTGCTCCACCCTGAACACGCAGTACAGCAGGGCTGGAATCTCCTCCAGCCAAGAACTTGGGACTCCAGGGAAGGGGTGTGTTCCTCTTCTGAACTAACAACTTCATTCCAAAAGCAACCACAGTTGTCTTGAGCTACTGCTGCCAGTTCAATATGCCTTTAGCAAGAAACAGAAGCTTTCTGTGAATGAAAGGGGCCTGGAGATGATGCTTCTGTTTTAATTAACTAATATACCCTATAGATTTATGCTTTTTCCTTGAAATCTCAATTGGCTTCTTTAATTGCTGTTCTCAGTGACACAGTTTAATTCCCCCTCCCTGGCCTGCACTTGCCTTTTCCCAGGGCACTCTCACTGAGAACACCCACGAGAGCCCTCTCTCGTAGCCTGAGTGCAGGAGGAGCTGCTTTCCATTAGGGAACCTGCTGATGACTCCAAGATGAGGTTGGAAAACCCTCCCTGAGTGTGTCTCTCCATGCTCCCACTTGACAGAAGTGTTGGTGGGAGGTCTCTCACCTAACCTCCCACTCAAAGCAGGACTGTAGCCAACACCAGTTCGGGTCAGCCATGGCTTTGCCTCACTAAGTCCTGAAAACCTCCAGGGGTGGAGATCCCACCACCTCTCTGAGTATCTGTTCCGCCCACGTTCTCCTATTTCTATTTCTAGGAACTTGCCTGTCTACAAAGGAACTCTTTTCTACCAGCAGGACAGTAACTCCAAGACATACTGCAATATTCCCCATCCCCTGTCCTTCAAAGATCTGACCCAGAAACACCCAAGAACCTGAAAACCTATTATGGAAACTAGGAAAATTAAACCTTCTGTTTAGATTAATAAAAGCCCCAGCAGGCTGGAGATACCAGTAGCATTAGAACTGAAGTTCTGCAGGCCCTGGAGTTCTGCCCCTGGGATGGCCAGGAGCAGGTTGCTGCCTCTCTCAAGCTTAAGTCTACTTCACATTCATGAAAATCAGGTATTATTGTGCCTCTCTTGGCTTTAAGGTCAATTTGCCAAGGTGCTCTCAGGGCATAGCCATCAGATCTACCAGAGGTGGCAGCGGGATTAATGTACTGAGTGCAGAGGTAACATCCTGCCCATTCACCTGGGGATGCAGCTTTGCAGCTTCTCTCCTTCTGTCTGGCTCAGGCTCCTCTGTGTAAAGCAGAACAGCCTTGACGGAGCACAGCAGAGATGTAACAGTGCCAGGAACCTCTGGGAATGGCTGTACCTCTGGAATGGCTGTTTGTACCTCTGGGAATGGCTTGGTCACCTCTGGGTGCTGGAACAAACCCAGCCCTTGCCTTCTGCCCCCCAGGCCCCAGAGCTGGGGCCTATGATTGAAAGGAGAGCTTTGGATGCCCAGCCCTGGGAGAAAATTCTGCAATTTTGGCAAGGAGGCAGATGCCAATAGAGGACAGAATGGGGTGGATAATCCCTATGAAGACAAGATTTAAATTGTTGCTTCATCTCTTACTGGCTAGCATGGGTGGCATGGTTTTTTAGCTGGTGATGGGGTCTGAGAAATATTGTGAGGATTACAGAGAAAATGTCAGTGTCCTGATATTTTCATCAGTAATTAGAAGCTTCAAAATCAAATTAGTGATTTGATTGTCATCCAGTCCACACAGAGAAGAAAAAATCCCATGGAGGAATAACCCAATATCTACAGATTAGAGGAAGACGAAATGCATGCCTCAAAACACTGAACTTTTTGTCTTAATAAAGCTAAAATAATGGGTGGTTTGAACAACTCACGAGGAGTTACAAAGGTCTAATCTTTTACTTGGAATCTGTAGGGAAAGGACTGGATATTTTTCCAAAAGTTGTTTTAATCAAATTAGGAATTAATCCTGACATGTCCTAGGGTCTCTTATACATGTGAAATCAGATTAAATGGTCACAGTGGCTTCTTCTGCTCTTACAATCAATGAAAAAAATGTAATTGCAGTTCTAGTGAAACAGTGAAGAAATATACTGCTGAACTAGAGGGGAGGCTAAAGGACGGATAAAAATATTATGAATTCTAGAACTTATATAATAGATTGCATTCACTTCAGCAAGAATTCCACCATTGTTATTTTTTTCCACATTTAATTTAAAGAGGCAATATCCTTTTAAGCTTTCATTCTGCAGCAGGGTAGATTAAATTTAAAATAGAAAAGTGCTGCAGAATAGATCTGGGGATGCTCAGGGCTGGAGGACAACTTAATGAAGCAGAAACTGAAATACCATACGTCTCCAATAGCTTTAATTTATACAAATATTATCTTTGTGTCTTTTATAACATGATGCAGAGGAGCTCAGAGTACAGTGTAATTCCTTTGCTTTTCAAGATAATTTTATACATTTTAGTACCTGGGTTTGAAACTGGCCCAATTCAAACCAAAAGAGCTATAAAGGTTTTTTGCTTTAATTGCTGAAACAGGGCTGTACATATAAAATCAATTTAATGGCTGGAAAAGGCTGTGTGGTGTATAAATAGGGATAAGTGCCAGACTGCCAAGAGTCCAGTCCTGTCCTGGGAATTCTGAATGGTCAGTGCTGCTGGGTGGGGAGAGGGCAGGGCAGGGGCAGAGCTGTCAGGGTCACTCTGTGATGGAAACTGGGAGCTAACACTGGAACTCTGCAGATCCAGCACATCCTGTTCAAACTGCTGGATTTTGTAGGACCAGAGGGGGTGCACCTTTAAAATTTTTGGACCTTTTTTCACGCCAAATTCAGAGGCAGGTAAATGAGGCAGCGGCCCCAAACCTTTTGATGCAATAAAGCCAAGAGCAGCAGCAGCAGCAGAAGGGAGCTGGGGTTGAGCACCACTTGGTCAGGATTTCTTTCCTGCTGGTGAAGGACTCTGTGCTGGCACAGGCTCACAGAAAGGTCTGGGTGCAGTAAAACCAAAAACCCCAGCACAGGGATGGTCACAGACAGTCCCCCTGCGGTGGCTCTTCCCGGCCAGGGGTGAAGGAGAGTGTCACCAAAGCAGGGGATTTGCTGGGCTGTGGTCCCTGGAGCTTTCCTTGTGCTGCACAGCCCTCCTGGCTGTGTGCAAAAGTGGACGACACTTTTAGGTCCAAGGCAGTATTTTTTGGTGTACTTGACCTTCCAGGTATTTTGGGACATTGCTGTATTACTTCATATACTCTGCTTCCAACTTTGTGCTTTTTGTTAAGGCAGCTTTATATAACTTAGTTTTCATTTCTGTGGCATGAAACAATATCTTTTACTGATCTCTGAAAAGGACTTTAAAACTTAAAGAGAAGGTATCTAATTTCTAGCACCTTATTTATTCACAGATGTCTGAATCTGCTCAGGACATATAAAACTGGGCTTTTTTTCACTCAGTGTGTTAGAAGTGGGGAGAAAGAGAGAAAAAGAAAAAACATGTTGCTGGAAGACATCTTCCTTCTGAATAAAAGTAGAGTTCATTAGTGAAGAAGGTTCATCTTTTTTTTATTCTTCATGACATGCATTTTCATGGTTGGTTACAAGTCTGGCATTGCTGCTTCCTTCATATGCTGCCAACAGTTTTCTGTGATCTTAATTTTCCCCCCTCTATGAAAACCTCAGGAAAAAAGATTCCACATATTAACCTGCAAGCATTTGATTGACATACAGATTAATGTTACACAATTAAGGAGTGTTATCAGGTGAGTGCTTCAAAAATCACAATATTTCACAGGCAGGCAGGTTTCCTGACACCACTGTAAGTAGAAATACTTTATAAAAATTATTTAGAATCACCATCCATCATCATGAGAAACCTTGTGTTGTGCTAAAATAATTGACAGCTTGATAGCTGCAAAATGTTCCCAATCCAATAAAATACATAGCATTTCCCATAACAACACTGGTGCACGTGGATTTACAGTAGTTACCGATTTATTATGAAAAATGATGGAGTTCTAATTTGCGAGCAACTTGAGTATATTTCAACTGTGTGGTCAGTGTCCTTCAAACCATCTCTGATCCAGTCATTTCTCTCCTGAACAAACGAGGCATGAATATGCATATGAGACACAGCACAGCATGGGCTGCTCTGCCACCTTACAGCCAGAAGGTCACAGGCATAAATCTCCCTGGATGCTGAATATTCCCTCCACCTCAGGTAGGTGTGGAGCAGCTCCCCAGATTCCTGCACCATTAAGGAGAGGAGTAATTGGGTAGAAACCCTCACGTATTCACTCCCCCGTGGCTCACAGGGATGGAAGAGAGGCTGGAATTAAAGGATGGGGTGGGAAATGAACCCACCAGGCTCTGGCAGGCAGGTCAGCAGCTCCTTGATGTGCACCTCGTGGCTCTGCCTCTTCCAGAGCATGGTGCCACGGCCACTTCAGCTGCCCTTGCCCCCCTGAGCCCTTCAGCTGGGCTGGAAATGGATCATCTACTCCATACCCCATGCAGGAAACACTTCTGGGCATCAGCAAAAGCCCGGGTTGCTGCCCCATTCAGGCCCCAGGTGCTGGTGGACAACAGGCAGGCAGTGGGCTGGAGGTCATGGACCACCCCAAGCCCCAGCCACTCTCTGCCCCCTGCTCTCTCTCCTTCAACCTGCCGTGTTTCCTGCTCTTCCCATCCAGCCTGAGAAGTCTGCAGACAGAATGAGCAGAATGGGCTTCTCCTCTGCTCAGGAAAATAAAAAAAAATTGGAATACGCCTCTTTTGCCCAAGCACCGTGCTGGTATCCTTGGAGTTATTTGTAGTGATTCTGACCTTGTTAAACAGGAGTTTAAGCTATAGAGAAGCTATACATTGATGGAGGCAAAGAAATAAAGCTTCTGATAATACTAAAAAACCCCCAACAAAAAAAAAGTAATGGACCTATTCTCTCAGCTACAAGCACACCAAAAGCACTAGGTAATAAATTTGGATTTTTAATCTAAAATTTTATAAAGGAGAAGTACTTTTGGAGTGGTTTTGTTTGCTTGTATGTTTGTTTGTGGTTTTGGTATTTTTGTTATTTTTGTTTTGTGGTGGTTTTTTGTTTGGTTTTTTGTTTGTTTTCCTTTTAGTTTTGCTTTTTGTTTTCTTTTAGGACAAACATTTGTTTTAAGCAGCCATCGAAATATTTGCAGCAAGGTTCAAGTATGAGGGATTTTCTTTCCCCACCCCGTTCCCAGAATTAACAAGAGAGAGAAGGAACATAATATCCTAGAGTAACAATTAACCTTCAGCCACTTACCTGTCACACAGTATATGCAGATGCAGGAGGGGGAAAAGTCAGTCCAATGCACACTGGAGCACTGTCCTTTCAAACTCTTGCCAGAGGACACAGGTTTATAAAAGACTCCATGGAAAATCTGGACCAAATTCTGCAAGAGGCTCCTGAGACGCAGAGGTAAATGTGGTCACCCTTCTTCAAGGTCTCACTGCAATATGAGAACTTTCAACAGGAATTTTCCTAACACCTGGACCATTGAAAAAATAGCTGTAATTATATATATAACTCATTATGTAATTACGTATTTTACTATATATGTATATAGCTATATATATAGTTGTACATAAAATAGTAATGAAAATTGTTATCACTCGCTTTGCAGCTACCTGACTTTTTTCTTTAGATAAGCTCAGCAAACTTCAAGAACTTCTACTTGGCCCCCAGAAAAGTTCAGGTTTTCCAGCAGTAACCTAAGAAGGGCTCTGGATAGCCCTTTGACATTAAATTTCTGCACAGTTCAGCAGAGAAATCAGGAAACTTAAGGACCAGTGTGGATTCCCTGTCTCCTGCTCCATGTGGTATTGTTGCTCTGTTCTCCAACAGTGGAAAAACTCCCACTGTCCAAATTGTAGCAATTCTTGTCAGAAGGACATTTTTGTTTTCAGAGACATGCTTTGTTTTTCCCAGTGTTGTACACAATTGTTCCAAGAAAAGAGATATTACAGTAGGTTGTTGCATTATTTAGATGGTATGCAGAATCCTATTATAATTTGCAGGGGGAAGAAGTCCAACACCCATCAGGAATTATTCAAGAAGACTAAATATATCCACTGGTCTTAAATCCAGGCAGTGGGCTGGTTTCACCACTGCATGAAATAAACCTGGGCAGGTCAGGTTGGCTTTTTAAACCCCATTTTCTTTACCCAATCTGGCTTAGACAACTTCACTCAAATATTTTCTTTCACACATTGCTGGCAAAAGCATCAAAACCCTCCCTGGGTTTATATTACTGCTGACAAATCACAGTAATTCATGATCAGAGCTACTGTAGTTATTCAGAGCAACTAGTGCAGCCACGGGGGCTGAGACTGACTGACAGCACTGCAAAAATTACCTGCTAGAATTTCTTAGAGCTGCCAAGTAATTTGGGTTAACAGCTCTTTCTCTTGAAGAAGAACATTGCTATGAGGGTTGGGTCGTGGTAGCTCAGCTCTAGATCAGCCCCAGCAATCAGAGGAGCAGGATGACCAGGATTAAATTGGCCACAGGCATCTGTGGTGCTAAAAAAGTTATTGTCAATGGGAAAAAACCCACCAAAACCAAAAGACAGTTTAACAGCTGTCCAATCATCCCTGGTTAATGGAGGAGTTTATTCCTGGCAGTGATAACAAACAATATCCCCACCTTTCCCAAAGCCACCTGCAATATTCCATGGATGGGGATGAACCATGGCAGGCCCCTGTGAGGGAGAATCCTCGCAGACTTTGCTGCCACAAACATTTCACAGCTTACAGAACGACACCATTCTTCATAAGAGTGGTTTAAATTCCATGACAAACCAGTGCTGAGAAAACATTAATAATCTGCTTGTAATGAAAAGTCAAACATCCAGCATCATAATTTGAAATTATGAACACCAGTTCTGTCCAGGAGAAATTTCAGGGCCTCTCAAAGTTTAACCAGGTTTCAGAATTACTGGAGGACAACCAGCCACAGTCTGGATTCTTTGTTCAATTTTACCTTCCTTTTTCAAGGGTTTAATGTTGCTGTATTTTGATCCTTCACATTTTAAACCCTTGGTTTTCAACTGGCAGCTTCTGGCTTTTCCAATAAGTGTTTCCAATACCTTTACAAACTGGTGTATTGTCTGATAGACTGCACCTTCAGAGCCTACCTCTTTTTAGAGGAACAGAGCCGAGACTTTTATTCCAGGACTTGCTTCATGACACAAGGATCTTTTGTGGGCACTGTTCTCTTTTTCTTTCTAGGATTCCTTACACTAAAATAGAAGTAACTTTAGAGGAAAAAAAAAAGGTACAAGACTTCTTTGTGTATTCAGCTTGTTAACTGTCATGATTTTATGAGGAGTCTCCTGACACCTGGCATTTTTCTTAAAACCCTAGACCTTGGAGTCATATGGATATACCAGAGTTCCAGCATTAATTAAGAGAAGAAGGTTTCCAGCCAACATGGATGTGGCAAAAACCTGAAAATGGTGAAGCCTGAGAGTAGAAAAGAAGAGTCCTTAAACTGTTTGTAAAAAGGCTCATGTTTTAGGAGGTAAAATCCTAATTTCTGGAGGGAAGGGAGGCATGGAGGTTAGAAAAGCCTTGCACAACATTGAGTTATGATACCCCTGCCCCTGCAAATCATCCTCTGAAACTCATCCCTCTGTTTTTATTGTGTAAGGCTAATTGGAGTTAGAAGCCATCCAAACCTACAATAGGAAATGAGATTTGGGGAAAACCCACACCCAGCAGACAGGATTAAAAGCAGTTTCCTTGAATCCCAGCCCATCTCCTGCAGACAGACTGTCAAAGTATCAGGTGTGCTGATTCCATTCTAAAATTTCAAATTATAAAGTGAAAACAAGCAGAAACACAGTACTGTCCCTTACTCAGCTGACAAATTAAGAAAGGAATTAGAGAGATACTAACAGCCTTTAGGCTGGCACTCAGGCCTATCCTACCTGAATCCTGAAGCACTAACAATATCTTTCATACTGCTCCAGGTGACTGAGAAACTCTCTTTAAAGGCAGTTGCTGCCAGTCTCTTCTTCTACAGATAGGCTTTTCAGGATGAGGGTTTTTTTGGTTAGTACAGAAAACTCTTTCCATGAAGCTCCCGTGGGGAGGCAGAGAGTGGATAATCCAGATCACAGAACAGGCCTGGCTTAGTTAAGTATTTTTTCCCGTGTCATAACAAACATTTGATAACAGTGCAAACCTGCATAAGCAAGTCAGCCCATGGCAAAAAGAGCAATCCACTGCAGCTGGGTGGTTTCTGTGGTGCAATCCTGTGTAACCCTGCTTCCCCTCTGGCAGTCCTTGCTCCAATCTAAGACACCTTATAAGTAAAACAAGTTTGTGAGGCCCAGACAAGAGACCACTTTGTAAAATAACTTGTGTGTGCATGACTTGAAAGAGCAAGAAAGTGCTCTTAGGACACGTTATTACAGGAGCTGGCAGCAGGTAAAGGCTCCTTTCCTGTTTTAGCTGGTCTATTAGTAATGTGATTGCAGCACCTTAGATGTCAGCTGTGAATTAGGACTCCCCTCGACCTAGAGGTGTTCCGGATCCTAAAAGGACCATGTGTGTGGGGAGTCTTCTGAGCTGTGCAGATAAAGCAGCTTGGCTCCCCAAATGCCTGGCACCCAGTCAGGAGTCACTGGAGAGCCCAGTGGCTGTTCCTGCAGTCAGGGAGGTACCTGTGTGAGCAGTCACTGCTGAACAGGGCTGGGAGGCACCTGCGTGTGGCTGCAGCTGAATACAGGGGGAGCACAGCCTCTAAAACCTTGCAAGGTCCAAGTTATGCATCAATCCCCGAATAAAAACCCTTTTGGTTTTGTTCTTTTGTTTTGTTCTGCTTATTTTGCAAGCGAGTTCAGGGTAGGTTTGTACCAGACATGATACAGACATGTGGCAATGTCTCAGTCCTTTCACAGCTCTCAGCCTGGGCTGCCAGAGCTGTGCCCATGGGCTGAGCCATTGGAGCTGCTCTGCCTCACACCCCACCTGCCCCAGCATTTTGGGCAGCTCCTCACCCTGCACGGTGCCTGCCACCACGGCAGCAGTGACATGGTGCTGCTCCTTTGGAGGAGCTTGACCTACTTTGGAGCAGGGATCCAGAGTTTGCATTCTTCCTCCCCACTTTTACCAGCTGTGGTTTGTGTAGGGCCTCCAACACCACTCATTAGAGGGGTGGCAGCAGCTCGGCTGGAATATGCTTCCCTGAGATCAAAGCACCATGCAAAAATCCCATATTCAGTGTATTTAGTCGAGATCAAATAACATCTATAAAGCACATGATTTTTTTCAACTCTACCGCTCCTACATTGAGCAGCTGCTTATCTCTTATATTGTGAAGACCTGCCTTGCAACTACAGGGAGCTGGGGAAGAAAGAAAAGGCATATTTCACAGTTTTTCCTTTTCCTGACTTTCTCTCCCATCCTTCTTTTAGCCCCAGCAAGCAGGAAACTAAAGGAACACGAAGACTCTCTGCACCTGCTACTACTTCCATCACCTCATAGCAACCAGCCAGCTTGTGCTTATGGAAACCCCACATGTGAAATATAATAATCACCTGCTCAGGAAAAAAAAAACAACAAACCAAAACTAGGGCACTGTATCTGCAAAATAAGAGTTTTCTGGCCAGAAGATTCTTGCTAAGGAAACCCACCCAGATTTCCCAAGCATCCCACTGTGAGAAGAACTCATGGGCTGTTTATATTGTTACAGCAGCCACAATTTCTTGCCCTTTACTCCAGCCCTGCTCCATGGACATTGGCTGTTTTCCCTCATCAGCTCATCACACTGATTAAATGAGAGACTTTATTTCCTTCCACTTTCCTGGAAGGTTTGCTGTAGTGTCTGCAGGCAGTAATTTGGGGTCCAGACAGGCTGGGAGGGCTCTCTGAACGGCTTTTCAAGGCTGTGCTCGGCATATTAAGCAGTCACTGGTGGAGGTTTATGGCAGGATTTTCCAGGTAGGAAAGGATAATATCATATGCTATGGGAAATTTAAGAAGGGGAAGGATAATTTGGTAAATAATTTATACAGGCATCCACTGGGGAGAAAGAATAGTTATACAGTTAAAATACTGGCTTTGTACACAGTTCTTGGCCTTTGGCTTTTCCAGAGGCTTCCTCTACAACCTCTGACAAAAATCACTCGGAGAAAATTGTTTTTGAAGCTCTTTAGGCAAGACAAAATAATGAAGAAATTGCTTTGGAGACCTGTCTTGCATTCGTACCTAGTTCCCCATATGTAAAAAATGAAAGCAATAAAGTCACTTCTCCTCCATCCCTGCCGGTGTCTCCCAGATCCAAGGGGCAGGGTGGGAATGCTGCTGAGGACAGGCTGCACTCTGCAATAGCTGCTCTTGTCAGGAGGGGCCATGCCAGCCTTGGAGGGTGTCTGGGAAAGGACCAGCCTGGTGGCACTTGACCCCTGCCAGGCACAGCCTGAGGTGGGGAGAGCACAACCTGCAGCTCTGGAAGGGCTCCACGCTTCCCAGGTCCTGCAGCTCCTTGTGCAGGGAAAGGAGCAACTCAACAGGTTTGGGAGGAGTTTGTGCAATTGTTTTTTCTTGATTCCACCTGGTCTGAAATCACTCAACAGTATTCTTTGATGGCTGGGAGGGAATAGCTGAAGCCTTGTGAAAAATCTTTATTAAAATATTCCAGGTTGCTCATTTTTGCATATCAATTAATTGAGACATTTGGCATAAATTCTGTAGCAATTCTCCCCAAAGACTTCAGCAATTCGATCTCTTATTTTTTCTAAAGCACTGTATACTTTAATTAATAGTTTTTATATTTTAGAATAGCCAAAGGCAAGCTTCTTTAACCAGAAAAATGTATATATTGACACACCTTTGAGGCAGTAAACTTTTCTGCATATTAATATTGAACAGAAACTCATTAATTAGGCAGTCTCTCTCACACACACACAAATCTTCTGATAGAATAAGTGCATTGAAAGTTTTATATCACTTGGGACAAGTTCTGCCTGGAGCAAAGCTGCAAAGTTAATGCTCTGTATTAACTGCAGCAATCAACCCCCAAAATGGCTGCATCCCTCAAGGCCAGTCATTCCATTTGATCAGGTTGCAAAGCAAATTAGCATTCTCTTTGCCCTGGCTATGATGTTTCCTATTCTTTTCATGAATGATTTATTAGTGCCCCCTGTCCAGGATGTGCTTGTTTTACCATCCACCTTTCCAGGGATGTTTGTCCCAGCAAAAGGTGTCCCCTGGGGTTTTGGTGCTGCCTGGAACCTGCATTGGGTGCTCTTCCCTGTCTTGCCCTGAAAAGCAGCACCTGCTGTATGGTGACAGGAGTTTGCCTCTTGATTTCTTTCCCACTCACCTTCCTTCAAATTCTGGCTCCTTTATTTGGATAAAAGCCCCTTTTGCAGAAAAGCTCAAAGAAAAGGGAAAAGGGAGAATTTCAGGGAAAGCTGTGCCTCTGCAAGGAGGTGACAGCCAAGGGCTGCAGAGGTGACTGAGGTGATCATCTTGGATGGTATCTTGCAAAAACACTTGGGAGGGAAGCAAGAAGTCCCATCTGGGGTGTTTGTGTGTCCCCTGAGCTGTCACATAGGAGCTGCAGGGCAGAGTGGCTCCAGGAATGTCCTGTGGGGCTGGCCCCATCTCCTCATGGCACAGCAGAGTGGGATGCAGCAGGACTCCCTCAATCCCAGGGGTGCTTGTGGGGGGAAGTGTCCAGCCCTGGAGTCACTGGAAATTGCCCTCCATTCTGCACTTTAGGAGAAAACAAGGAGCATCTGCTGGAACAATCCTTGTCTTGGGAGTTCTTCAGCAGCTTCCATTCTTTAGTTTGTTTTGAAGATAGCTGTAAAAGCCAGTGTTGGAAGGATGCTTTCATCCTCTTCTCTCCCAAACCTCTGCACTGGCTTGAAAAGGTTCTAGAAAGACAAAGTCCTCCCCACTTCTCTTTTCTTACTTTCTACTTCATGAAAATCTGGTATCAGTAAAACCCTGCCTGATTTCCAAGAAAACTCTCCTACAAGGTATGGAGGAGACAGTCACTGGCTAACATCTGAGTCATCTTTCCCACACATCAGTGAGCTGATTCACTCTGGTAACCTCAACGTAGATTTGTTTTTATTCTTTTTTTTTTTCTTTTTTCTTCTCCTGGAATTTTTGACAAATATATGGAGAATCGATTCTAATGAGATCTACTCACCTACTGTACAGACCAGATGCCTCATGTGTTTTAAGACGACTGAACTTCAGGAGGGTTCTCAGCACGAACGTGAACTTCATCAGCTATATTTTGACTGCCATGTAAACCTACACTGATTTTCATAAGTTATTGCTTATTTTCATCTGTGCAATCAAGCCTAAAATCAAATCTGTGTCTTCTGATGTCCAGAGAATGGTGACATGAGAACTGGCCTCATTAGCACTCATGGGAGATGCTGGTACAGCCTGGGAAGAGAATGTGCAGCTTCTGACTTCTTAAAATTTAATGACACAGTTTATAGGGCTTTGATCCTCTAAGTTATCTTTACTTACAAGTAGACTCATGAAAGTCAATGGGACCTATTTAGAATATAGGAAGTTAAACAGAGGAGTCAGCCTGTGCAAGATCTATAGCAGCCAAACCAATATTGCCTTGTACAAATGCCACAAAATTTTCTAAAATTTAATAAATGAACAAATTGCTTCCTTATTAACAAATATTGAAGGCTGTTGGATTCTCTGTGGCCATTACAAGTGTCCCTCATGGGCAGGGGGGAGCTTTCAGCAATGGAGTTGAATACATTTATTTTGTATTTTGAGCTGCTCTATACATCTCTCCTGGTGGCTTAGTTTCTCGTTAAGATTCTTGAGGATGGGTCAATAATCCTATAGAATTGCTATAGCTGTCAATGAAGTGCCTCCAGCCATTTTCATAGGTTTTAGGCATAGCTTAACAACAATTTATTTGAGTGAAAACAGTGCAGGAATGGAAAAATATTCCATGCCAGCTGGAGTTATGCCATGGGCCTCTCCTCTCCTCTCCTCTCCTCTCCTCTCCTCTCCTCTCCTCTCCTCTCCTCTCCTCTCCTCTCCTCTCCTCTCCTCTCCTCTCCTCTCCTCTCCTCTCCTCTCCTCTCCTCTCCTCTCCTCTCCTCTCCTCTCCTCTCCTCTCCTCTCCTCTCCTCTCCTCTCCTCTCCTCTCCTCTATTTTTCATTCTATTCCCATGCTCATCACCAAAGTATTTGTGGCTCTTTGCTCAGACAAGCAGTTAATTTATTGAATTTTCTATCCTGGGGATAATCCTCTGAAACCAAAGGGTGCTGTAGCTCCTGGGTCCCAAAGCCCAGGGATTTCACTCCTTCAGTTGGAGACCAAACCCTGCCTCTGCACAAATGACAACACCAAATCCACCATTTAAAAGGGGCTGCTTGGAAAGGTGACAACACTACAGTGGCTCTCATGGCACTTTTATTTCGTTCATTACTGAGGAGAAACGCTTCCCTGGGTCTGACAAGACAAAAAAGTGAAACATTGTCTGACAGTTGGGTGGTTCTCCAGATTTTGTATTTAGCTACTACAAACACCAAGGTGATGATAAATACATCAGCTCTGCTTTTTTGGGTATCTGCTTGTCTGTGCCCCTGCTTGTTCCAAGCCTGTCTTTGCCTGCCCTCGTGTCTGCTGCACAGACACAGGTACAGGGCCAGCCCTTGCACACACGTGAGGGTGCAAAGACACACACACTGTCTTTCCCCAGTGCACCTGCAGAAAGAAAAGAGGCTTTTCTTGATCTAGGCAAGGCAGGTGGCTGACCACAGTTAGATGAAAAGTAGAAAATTAAAATTATTCTACTCCTTTGTTCGAAACTTGGCATGGAATGGCAAAGTGAGTTTTAAGCACAGGACAATGCACTGAGTTGGAGTTTCCAGTGGCTAATGAACAGTGCAGACCTGGACACAGCCAGAAAGGAGCTCCCAGGCTCTGACAGCTCCATTCCAAAGTATGGTGAGCAGTCAATCACAAGCATTTTCCCACAAAATATTTTGCAAGCAAGCAAACAAACAAAAAGGAGTAATTTTTACTTTTTCTGTTCCTTTGGAAGGAGCTCTTCAGTTACTTAAAAACAAACAAACCCAAAGCAGAAAACATTCAGCTTCTGGCTATTTCCAGTGTTTTCAAATTTTTCTTTCAGTTTGGGGAATAAATTTTGATATTGCTGAAAACCAAACTGTTTGGCTATTTGCTTTATTTTAATAGTTTCAGCAAAACACATTGAAAAGATTTGGCTTCCTCTGCATGCAGGTTGGAAACATTTTAAAATTCTTGAATGTTTTGAGGGAACAGAAATCCCTTTCTACCCAACACAGCCATCTGCCTGCTACAGTAATACTCATTTCCTTGCCTATTTTACCCCTGTCTTCCATCTGATATTTGCACTGATTCACAGTATCTCTGGACAGGGACTTTACTGTCCTTTACAATCATTCAGCACTCTCTGTTTAGGGTATTACTTTCATGTAGATGAGAAGTAATTATAATGGATCTGAAAATGTATATTTAAGTTTAACGGCTATTTAAGATTCCCCATTCAATTTCATAGAATAATTAGCAAATCTATAGAGAGCTCTAATTTTCAGGCTTTTCTGAGGTTAATTTCTTCAGGGTTCAATCACAGTGCTAAGTGTATTTTCTAGAAGCTTCTAGAAACATTTTTCTTGGTCATCCCTCAGGACAGAAGATTTTCCTGGCCTTGATTATTAGACTTGTTGAAGCTGAATGTAAAAGCCCTTGGAAAAAATTGGCTAAAATGTCCAGATATTCCTTTTAGACACACATTTTGGTCAAAGTATTCAAGCCTAGAAATATGAATTTTTCTCCCAAAGGAAAATGGAATTTTTAGCAGGAGTTCCTGACTGCTGCTGGTGGGAAGGTTACAGGGACAGTCACCACTGTGGCAGTCCTTTGATGCCTCTCACAGCCTTTGCTGAAAAGTAGGAAGTAGTAAAATGCCTGAAAACATAATTAATATCTGTGAAGTTTTGATCAGTACTTTAAAACATTTGCAATTTTTTTCAACTATTCCAGCTAATAAAATCTTCCAGAGTCTTTTGATTGCCTTTGTCATAGAGATGGAGCTGGTTGTACCATCACCAATTACAGCAGGATGAATATTCACCTGGCATGTGGTGAGGATAACCCAGCTCTCCAAGACCATGAGCCCGTGGAACTGGGAGCAAGCTCCATCAGCTTCAACTTGCTCACAGTAATGTACTAGATAAATGCAATTAAAAAAAAAAAACAACAAAACTATGGTTTAAAACAATAAAATTATAGAATGTTATCTATTTCTCCCTAATATCCCTTGGACTTGTTACCCAATTTCAACCCATTTGTCAGTGCATTGAAAGATATTAAGTGCTTATAAGTCTTAGGAAAAGAGGTGCCTGGGTTCAGGAAAATGATTTTGTCAGTGCTCCCACTGAACCTGCTGTATGAGCTCATCCCCTGTGAGACATCAATAAATGCAGTCAGTCCTGAGCTTTATGTCCAAGGGCTACGTTGGTTCTGCTGCTCACGGGACTCTCCTCCTGAAAGTGATTCATCTCATTCATGCACTCCTACACACACAGGCACTTTCCCTGCTCTCACCACAAGCACTGCTCTGCAGGATGATTTTCTGCACTGCCTGGATACCCTCATGATCTCTTCATTTTCTGTGTCCCCTTTATCTCCAGGTAACAGGCATCACCTCTTCCTTCCATCCTCCCCTGCTCTGATTTTATGTCATCCAGCTCTTCCTAATCCAATATTCAATTCCCAATCCCCTTCATTAAGTAGTGGTATTAAGGTGATTGACTGTGCATTTGCTTCCTTTTTTTGTGGTCATATTTAAGTTTTCCTAGCAAATGTCCCCAGAATACTGTCACTGTTGCTTTAGTGCTTTTTCAACATTATATATTATTGCTTGATCCATTTTTAATTCCACTTAGGGCCCAGTTCTGCAACTTTGCCTCTGTGCATGTAAAATTTTTCTGAAAAAATTAGAGTTTCTCTCTTCAGGGTCTATTGATTTGGAAATCACCTTCTGTACAACAGCAGGTACAAGTGAAAAATTATGTCAGCCCTCTACTTCTGCTTGGATGACTTATAGAACCTTCTTCCTACTAGTCCATTTTTTTTCCCAGAAAAATAAAGGATAAAACTTTTTATCCTTCAGAAGAAATGGGGCAGAGGGCAAAGGTGCAAGCTGGCTCATGGTTGAACTTCCCCAAAATTCAGTGGTGTGGGTATTCCTGTTAGGGACACAGGGGTTAAATCTCTTAGAGGGATCTCTGGTTTATTTTTCCCTAGAGCTTGTGTAATGTTTCCTCTTATATTTCCTCTCATGTTTTCATCCTGCAGTTTGAGGTAAAATCACCCTGAAGTCTCCCACACCCTCCTCGTCATCTCTGCTTGCTGTCATCTCAGCTCTTCTGAACTTTTCGTTTATTGGAAACCCACTTCCACCTGCTTTAGTGTCTCTCACCTCTTTTGTACAAGCCTGTGACCTTCTGCCCTCCTGGTTTTCATTACTCACCAGGCTTTGGCTATTCCAGATGTTGAAATCTCCTCTGTGTGCAGAAGCTGTGAGTTCCCCTTTCCAGGTTGTCATGGTTCTTGTAGGAAAACAACCCATCCTATTCCTACTGCAAATTGCTGTGGGACCATTTGGGGCAACTCTGCCTGCTTATCTGACGCCAGATTAAGGCTAGAACTAAAAAAATTGGGCCTCAGACTCTGGGGATCCTGAATCCAAATCTGTGTATTATGGCAAGATGCAGTTTTGTTCTACCACTATCTCCAGTCTTAGTCACGCCCAGCAACTTCTCAATACCCTGTACTGAGATCTTCACTGAGAGCCATCAGTGTGCCACAGGAAGGGACCAGCAAAAAGTGAGAGTCCTCATTGACATCTTTTGAATGGCCAACAATTTTTGGGTTACATTACTAAAACAGGCTTTCCTAGGAAAGCAGCTGGCAGCTGCCCGAGCAGCAGAAGAAGGCAAAGGACAGCACATGGTACCCACAGGGACCTCGAAGAAAACCTCATCTCGACTCCAAAAAAAGGAAACAGATTAACCTTACAAATAAAAAAGGTTTGTGTATCTCAAGTGAGACACACAAAGAGAGGGAAGCTGACGGGGTTTTTTTGTAATATTCTTTATTGGACAGGAAGTGCTCTCTAGGATTTTCAGAAACTCTCAAGAGGAGCTGGGGTTGTAACATCCTGAGCAAATGAGTGAAAATTCATGTTTCTCCTTGTAGCCTTCTCCAAGGACAGCCTGTTTGCTTTTTCATGAAGCCTTTTTTCCCCTGCTCCCTCTGCTCTGGGCTCTTCAGGGCTGCTCCCTTCCCGTGCAGCCAGTTCTGCTGTCCACATTCTCAGCAGCTCCCAGCCCATGGCTCCTCATGACCTCCTGCCAAAGCAGTGATTTGCTTGCAGTGGTGTTCCCATTGCAGCACCACATTGCAATCCCCAGTAGTGTCTCCAAAGAGCTGTACAATTTTAATACAAATGTTTGAAGAGTGGCTGTGCATCTGAAGGAGCAGTGCTGGGCTGGGTTTGGCAGATTTGCAGGTAACAAGCTTGGGTGGGTATGGATTTATGCCTGAATAATTAATCCATCCCAGAAGCACTATTTGAAGCTTGGGTGTCAGAGCAGATTTTGTTGAATTTTAATATTTCCTGTAACTCACACATCTCATCCTTGCCCAGTTATGGTTTCCTCTGCTCTCTGGAATGATACCACCTTCCTCTCGCTGGCAAGTTGTGGCTCTGTGAACATGTTAAATCTCTCATCTCATTCCAGAGTATTTTCAGCCCTCCAGCAAAGTGTTGGTAATCTTGTCACCCCATGTGGTTTGATCTTCCAACACCCAGCAAGGGTGAAAAAACTTGCCTTGTAACAGCTCCTCGTTAAGGGAAAATGGCATATGACACACCCAGTGAAACAAAGCACTGAGTAACACACACGTTACAGGCACATTTAAAGTGTAGGTCTCAAACTCCAGTGATTGTGGGTTCTGCAAAACTGTTTCTATCCCAACAAACCATCCCAGAGCTAAAGTCATTGAAGCAAGGTGGGAATTGTGAAGATACCCTGGGTAAATGAGGCAGCCCCAGAGGCTGCCCTACACTTTCAACTTTGTGTGATGAGCTAAGAAAGAAAGAAAGAAAGAAAATAAAGCCAGCAAAGTGTATGGGAAGCACATTCCTTGTGGCAGTGACACGGTGGTGTTCAGGAAAACTCGTGCACTTGTGGCTTCATGAGGGAACGTGGTCCTTTACTGCAACTGTGCATGCAGTCACAATTAGTAGGGGGAAAGTGTGGGCCTGAAGTTTCCAAGTACAAAAATGCCATTTATACCTCTGTTTAAGGAGAGAAAAAAAGGACATTAAACTGCAGTGGTTCCTGTTTCTTGGCAGGAATGGTAGAATTTTGTCACAGCACAAATCGGTGAATCCCCTTAAGGTGTTACTGCTCATGCACCAACAGCCGTGAGGTGATTCTGCCTTCTTTGGCAAAGTGACCACTTTCTGTAGACTCTGCTCTGTAAAAATAAACTGAATGGAGTAGTTCTTTCCCTTCAGATTTTTCTCACTCAGGAAACACCTATGCCCAAATCCTCAGCTGGTGTAAATCTGCAAAGCTCCTCCAATTTCAGTAATGCAATGCCAAGTTCCTCCACCAGAGAATGTGACCTGTTATTTTGGCTGAGCCTGTAAATCACCAATTCTGTGTTTTTGGACCAATTGTTAGGTAGCTAATCCTCCAATTTGCACATGTGGACAGTCTGAACGCTCCCATGTGAATTTTTTGCCTGAGCAAAACTTCAGCCAACACAAAGTGAGTGGGCAAGACCTAGGTGTGTAATCCAAAGCGTGCAAACGTGGAGGCTGAGTTTAGCTTTTCCCCAAACACAGCCCTTTAAATCCCTGCAATCTCCTCACACACCAAACCCACACGCAGAGTCCCTCAAAAGCCACGCTCACAAAAACAGCTGTAAGAGAAGAAAAGACAATGAGGTGCATTGTGGAGGCACAGTCAGTCACATCTCCCCCTCTGCTCCCCACCCTGAGCTGGCACATGCTGGGAGTCAGCTCTTAGGGGAGCACAGGGAAAACATACACCCACTGGAATGACTCAAATAATCCCACTCCCTTAAATCCCATAGGATTTTGGTGGTTTCAGTGTGGGACTTCCTTTCTATTCTGGCTTCTCCATTCCAAAAGAATATTTCAAACTGAAGTTTTAAGGAATAAAGGAAATTTATTTTTCTGGGTATTTTTTTCAACTTTTTTTTCAAACCTTATTCTGACCTGTCCTAGAGTGCTGTGGGTTCTTATCTCCCTTGCCTTGGTGGCTTCTGCTTTGCTCTGATTTAACTCCCAGCTAGTCTGCTACTTCTGAGCAAACCCACTGCAATCAATGCAACAGAAATTCTGCCTGCAACTTGTAGCCTGGTCTGCCAAAACAAAAAGGGTGAAGCGATCATACCTTTCTTAGAAAGGTTACCCTCAAGTCTTCTTCTCTCCTTTCTGCCTGCCAGCCAGAATATATCTTTTGCCAGTGTTGTTCCTTCCTTTTAAAAGATCTAGAAGCACAATACATTACTTAAAAGAAATTATCTGGTTTAATCTTCCTCTGCATTTTCTTCCTTTGTCCATTTTGTAAATGTACCCTTAAATAATCAATTTCATCTTTAAAACTGTCTTAATGTCAAGCTAGAGCAAGGATGTCAATCAGAGCCTATCAGGTCACCAAAGACTCAAAGGAACCTCCGTGAGCTCTGCTCAGCCAAACACCTCCTGCAGTGAAGATTGAGTGGAGGGACACTGGGGAAGGTTACAGGGAAAGGAAAATGCTGTAGGCAGTCTTAGAGGGAAGTTTCCTTCTGGGACACCTCAAACAGCTGCTTAGCACGAGTATCAATAACCTACAAAAAGAATAGAAGGGATGGGCAAAGCAAAACAAGAGGCCCTGCCTGAATTCCCAGTCGTGTTTTGCACACACGAGTGGGGATGATTCACTGTCTGGTTTTCACTGGGTTCCCTTCCTTCAGCACTCGGCAGTTTCCTACCTCTGCTAAAGCTCTGCCTGTTCTTTCACTTTATGTGAACTTTAAGGTTTTTAATCTGGCTACATTATTAGCAATGACCCAAACTCCAGAGAACTTGACCCACAATTTCTCTCTGTATATTTAATTCAATTTCATGGACTTATGATAGAAATTATTTGAGTGCTTTAAGAGAATAAATGAAAAAACTACTATTACAGTTTTGTCAGATCTTGCCTCACCACTAATAGGACATTAACATTAGAAAGCTGATCAAAAATATCCTCTTGGAAAGAGATACATAGTAAAATGAAATCAGCCTCCTTCATTCTTTTCCTGTTTTTGCAGACATCTTCCCAAATTAAAACGGTCACCAAATATGCCTATTAAACTATGGCAGGTCTTCCAGGGATGCTGCTCCCTGAGCAAACCATTCCTGCTGCAAACCCCCTTATCCCTCTGTCTCTACAGGAGTGTGGCACCAGAGTGACACAGGGCTCCCCACAGCTTCGCTGGGGTCAGGATCTGCTCCTTTTTTACTGGCCTGATACCCCTGACAGGGGAAAGAAGAGGCAGGGTAAGAGCTGCACGCATTTCTTAGGCTGTTTTTCACCCTTTGTGACTCCAAACCAAGCCACAAGGCAGACAGGGGAGAGGGCAGGGCGCTGCCTGCATCTGCTGCTGCCAGCAAAGGACGAGGGAGCAGGTTATCCCTGGGGAAATCACTGCTGGACTGTCAAAACCCACAGCTAACTTCCTGATAAGCCACATTTTTCCTGTAATGGTTTAGTTTTAGTCAGAAGCAAAACATTGCCTTGTGTTTGGCTACAAGGAGGGAGAGGAGTTGCTCCTTTTGTCTCACTCGCTGGGAATTATTTTTTTTATTTTTTAAACTTAGAACAGCAACATCTTCACAAAATATCTATATACTTTTCACAGCAGACCACTTATTTGATCCCCAAACTTTCAAGCTGAGTATTTTAATCGTTTTGGATGTTCTGACCTGCATTTAGAGGTTCTCATGCACGTCTGAATAGCGACCACCATGCGAAAACTGTCCATGGCAGGTCCTGTGTTCAGGTCCAGGTAATCTCTTTGGACTGCTCCTCCTGCACATTTCAGAGGTGATGCTGTCACCTCAGGAGGGCACCCACTGTGAGGTGTTGTGTCCTCTCCCCTCAACACCCAGAAAACAGCCCTGACTCACAGAGAGCAATGCTCAGCCTCAAAGAGATGATTTTAATAAGAGTTTCAGTTTAAAGGGGAATAAAATTGCATTTTCTTCTCATCTCAGCCTCTGTTTCCTTCAGCTCTCAGCAGGCAATGGCTTGGGATACTTACTGCTCTCAGTAATTTCTTTCAGGACCCCCTTATTTTTATTTTATGCATTTCCTAATGCAAGTGTCTCCTAATTTCAAAGGAGGAAAATTAATTTGTTTCCTCTTGGTAGCAAAGTGCCATCAAACTGAGCTCTAGATAGTACACACCTGGGCAGTGGTCTGGGCCTGCAGCCCTGCAGGGCTTCTTCTGGAAGAAGCCTTGGTGAATAATTTATTTTTCAGTTTGGCTGCTGGGAGTCAAGGGGAAAATCAGTTTAATTCAAACCCAATGTCCCTCCTTCCCTGCACACATACATGTGTTTTTGCTGCACTTAACCAGGCTGCACAATGGGTAGTTCTGCTGCTCTAAGCCATATTGTATGCCATTTTTCTTGTAAGTTTTTATATTTCTGCCCTCAGTGCTGAGCTCTAGGACATCAGCTCTGCAGAAGCCACTCTCTGCATCCTGCCAAGATGCCACACACGTGTAGGATCCTGGGGACAAAAATGTGCTTGGGCTGCTATTCCAGTTTGCTGCTGCAGGCAGAGCTGGGGCTGGGGTGGGTGGCCAGGGCAGTGGCCAGGAGGTGCAGGGTCACTCTGTGGCAGAGGGAAGTGCCCACCTCAAGGGGACAGGAAAGTTCTTGGAGTTCCTGTGCAAAGAGGAATCAGGAGTATCAGAGCCCAGCAAAGTGTTTCACTTCCTCCGAAATGGGAGCTGGAGGCTCTGAGGGGCAGTGACCTGTGCAGCCACTGCAGCTCAGCTCCGTGTTTGACCCCCTTCTGAAAGGTGAGGAGGGATCTCTTTGACCCTGCTCATGTTCCTGTCACCAGTGCTACAGCTCTGAGCTCACCGAGTAAGTACATTGCAAAAGGAAGTTTCTTGCCATTGCTAACGTGGCCTGATGGGGCTCCTGGAGTACAGGCACCAGCTTGCTGCTGTTCTGTACAGAAAAACTGTTGGAATTTTTAGCCCAACATCCTCCATGACCACTTTATTCCTCTGCAGTGCTGAGTTGTGGTTATTTTTCAGCCTACATGTGCTACACTGTACCATTAATGGATTTTTGGGTTTTGCTGGGCAAGGCAGGCACCAAGCCCTCCAGGTCTGTCCCTGTGGAGGAGGCTCCCAGGTGATCCCAGGCTCTGTGCCATGCCTCTCCTCATGGCAGAGACACAGCGTGTGCTGCAGCGTCTGACCCATGCTCTGTGTAATGGCATTTACATTTCCTCAGCAACAAGCAGTGGCTCAGAACTGATATTTTGGAGGGACAGTTATTATTTGCTGGTAACAGAGGAATTCCTGATAGAGGAAGTGCTCCTTGCACCCCAGTTCATGTCACTCTTCACTGGGCCATGTCTCAGAGTAACCCAAGGTAAGAGGATGGAAAACCACGTGCATCCTGTTTCATGGAGCCCCATATTTCAGCAGAGCCTGGGAAAGTTCAGCACCCTCCTGTCCTCCAGTGCAGCAGAAAGTTTCCAGGGGCCTTCCCAGTTCAGCTTCTCCAGAAGGAATAGGATGTGACCAGGGGAAAAAAATGCAGGTTTAGTCATGTACTTCAGAGGTAAAATATACTAAAAATGAGTTTTCCCTTAACAAAATTAAACTGAACTGAAGCTTCCCCAGCTGGGTTGGCCGAGCACTGAACTTCTCTCTGGTGAAATAGGGCTACATGTGTCACTGAACCAGTAGGACGCTATTTTGAAATGCAATCTACTAAAACAGGCTTTGTAAGAGTTTTCAAAAACAGAGGGGCTGATTTCTTGTTACTTTGTGAAGTTATTTACAGTTAAAGTGCCTGTTCTGGGTTACCCAGGGTCACTGAGTGTCTGAATACCAGACAGGTGAGATATGCATGTATTTTTTTTACCATGCCTCCCATAAAAGGAATATTTTGTGTATAACCTCTTCTTGCATCACACTGGGGGAATTCACCACTCTGTGAATCAAAGCCCAGGTGAGCACCAGAGAAGATCACCAAGGCAGGGAGTGGTTTTTTATCACCAAATGGTTTTGAGAACAGGGTAGACAAAAAAGGATCCCCATAAGAAGACCTGATCCTACCTTTGGGAACTGAGGTGAACTACATGCCTCCCCAGACCATTTCCCACAGCTCCAAGCCTGGAATTGCAGCAGGAAGGAGAATTTGGCTGTCTGAGTGTTTAGTTACTTGGTGAGTTCTGAATGTAGCAGATCACGTACTCAGGAAAGCACCTGAGCACTGAGGATGCTGCCGTGAAGGAGGCTTTTCCCTGGAATACAGAAATGCCACTCTGCAGCTCCTGTGGAATTCTCCTGCTGAGGACAGGGCAGCATCCCCAAAGCCCAGAATCAGCCTGAAAAGAGGTTGGGCAGCACCAACAGCCTGGAGGGGCTCTGCTGTAACTATGGACTGTAACTATGGGGTTACAGCCCCAGAAAGGAGCTTTTCCTTTTTTTTTCCAAACCCAGATTTGTTCCCCTCCTGTCAGCACCCGAATCCTGGCTCTCAGGCACACCCTGGGGCTGACATGAACTGATTGACTCCTGGGCAGTGATCAGGAGGGGCCGATGCTCACCTTGCCTGCTCCCCTGGGAGCCTGGAGAGCCTCACCCAGGCATGGCTGCATTCAGTCATTAACTCCTCTGTGATCGAGGGCACAGCCCTCACCCGACCTGCAGACAGGAAAGGTGACACAGCAGGACCAAGGGCATGGCTGTCCTGTGTCCTATGGCCAGGGGTGTGCAGGCTGCACAAGGTGGCTCAAGGGCACTCACACACCATTTCTTCCCCATGAATTGGACCTGACTGCTCCATGACTCCTAGAGAGTGACAAAGTGACCAAGCCACCAACTGCCATCACTCCAGTAGTCAAATATTTTTTTGTACACTTACATCTACTTTGTAGTTTTACTTTTTCCTGTTTTAGCCAAAAAAACTATTTGAACAGAAAGCTGTCTTAATTTTTATCCCTGGTAATACTGCTTAGCTTTTATCCAACACTTTTTATTGTCAGAGATGAAAGTGATTTGCCAAGAGGGTTAGTATTTCCTCCCTGCCCACCCCCCCGGGAAAACTGGGACACAAAATAATTTAGTAGAAGTTGTATTATTATGGGTTCACATTTCCAAAAATTAAAGGCCCACAAAAGTGCTTTTCTCCTGATTGCACACACACTGGCAATAATGGCATATGCAAAGTTATCTTCCAAAAAAATTATGATTTCTTGTCATCAATAGCACTGTAAAAGTGACTCTTTGGAAGATAGTGCTCCATGAATCTGAACCATTCTCTCCTGCATCTGCATTTTCTTTTTCTTTGAAAAGTTTCGTGGTAATGGAGAAAAAAAGCCTACAAATTGAAATTAAACTGGTCTATAGCTAGCCCTCAATAAATGTGGCTGAATCAATAGGAAGCATACAATCAAAAAGTAGAAAGAGGCAATGAAACCCCACACCAGAGGCATGACAGAGGCAACTGCAGACCCTCGAGCTGTAGAGCTGCTTGGTGGATTAGTCAGAAGGAGGCACAAGATGCTAAACACAGCAGCCCCCACTTTCCTTCAGTGTACTAATTAATCAGGCATAAAAAGCTCATCAAGGAGCAGTCCAGCATTGAGAACCAGACTGAAACAAGGTTATCCTGAAGGTTAAAGACACAGAATCTTCTTTAATCCTTAAAAAAATGAAACAAAATCCCTCTTGCCTTCCTTTCCTGACACACCACTTAAGCCAACTCCCTCTTGCAGGGGAGCTGAGACTGACATCTGTCACTGAGACCTTAAATCTTCTCAGGAGGTGAAAGTGAACTGCAAGTGCTAATACTGAGGATGGCTCATCAGCTTTGCTTTTCATTTCCCTGTCCTTTGTTTTTCAGCCTGGAGCTGCTTGCATTTACATTGGTGGCCCTTGGTAGTTGGCTGGCTGTTGCCTTTTCATTTACCTCACAAAAGCTCAGCACTCCAGGCAGAGCCCGAAATGAGTCCCTGCATCCAGGAGTGCTCATGTGGGAGCAGGAGCATTCAATTGTGGAGGTTTTATCCACTCTTGTGATTGCTGATGTACACCCAAAAGCTCAGTCATCACCAGAGGTGCTCAGCACTGGGGAACAGGGTCTTGCCTCCAGTTTTGTGAAATGTTGAGGGCTGTGTGGAAAAAATAATTGCATCAAATGGCAGAGTGGTTCTGGGGCCTCTGGAGGATGATTATGGTAGATCTTGTACCTTGATTGATTTTGTTCCTTGGGAAATGGCCATGGTCCAGCAGGACCACCTTGGTTCCATGAGCATTAGGGGTGATGTGCACTGCTGCCATCTGCTGCCATGACCACCCAGGATGGACCCTGGGTCATGCATGCCTTGGACTCCTGCCTGAGCCTTGAGCTCAAAGGGAATCTCTTCTTAAACGGGGCTGTCAGTGGTGGGTCCTTGCAACCTGTGTGAAGCTCCCAGTGGCCACAGCAGAGAGGCAGCCGTGAGATGGCAGCTAACAAGATACAACAGCTTCTGGAAAACAATCTTCATGTATCCCAAACCAGTCATTCAAATCCAGTTTTTCATCTGAATAGCAGTCAGCAGACTGCAGAATTCCTTCTACAATTCCATGTAAAAGGTTTTATATTGAGCCTTTGGAACTTCACCTTGTGAAGCTGAGGTAAGGTCTCTCTGGGACGGTATTAGCCAGATCTCTAAGTTATGAATTTCCTTAATCACCTACCAACTAGGTAGAGTTCTGCCTTCTAAGTAGTTAGTTAGTTAGAATAATGACGCCTGTTGGTTAGTAAATGATTTAATCGGTGTTGTCACCTAAGTGCTTCAAGGAAAAACTGCTGGTTCCATTTTTTTTGGTATTACCCCAGCTCATTACAGCTGCAGTGGGCAGGTCCAGAAGTGTAGCTATGAGCTGGGTTAGACAGGGCAGTCCCCTCACTGCCTGGGTTATTTGGAAACCCAGATATCATGCTGGACTGCGGGCTGGACTGGAGTTAGGCACTTCCAGCCAGGAGCGTGGGAGCAGTGGGATTGGATAACCCAGGTTTCCTGAATCTGGACTTCTGTACCTGTCTGTCCTCAAAAGTAAGAACATTTCTTTCTCTTGGTCTTAGTCTCTTGTGATTCTGCCGTCATTTTTTGGGAATAATGACTTATTAAATGTGATAATGCCCCCAGCCTGAAGAGATGTTAGCTCAGATAGGAACAGAAGGAATTGTGGCCCTAATGGAAGCAGTACTGGAGAAATGCCCCTGCTTGCAGCCCTGAGTTGTTGGAGAGCTGCCTGTTCTGCAAAGCTGCACTCTGTGTGTTTCTGCTGCTTTGTTTGCCCAAACCCAAGCATCTTTTCTTGGGAAAAGGGAAAAGGACTCTGAGCACAAATTCCATTTGATGGCCCCTGGCATCTGTCAGGGGATGAAGGGACCCAAAAGTCAGAATGGAAAAAGGCAGAAGAGAGAAGAGAGTCAGGGAAGAGAGATGAGTGAGGAAGTGCTAACCAAAGAAAATACAAATTGAATTGGAAGTATATAGAAAGGTGACGTGGCTCTTACTGAGACACAAAAATGAGGAATGACAGAGACATGAAGAGCTCAAAAGTGTTTGTAGAGGGTTGAAGTACCAGGATTTTCATACTCTGTTCAGCCTCTGTGTGAAGTAAAACGCTTGAACAACACTGAGATTTTTCTATTGACTACAAACTTCTTTGGAAGAGGTGTCCTTACATCTTGTTCTTCCACTCCTTACTGGACTCTTTGCAGTGAAGATGAGATATTATTGGTCCTAAAAGCTCTTATATTTTGGCTGCAGGAGAAATAAAGGCAAACTGAGACATGCTGGAATTATTGGAGAAGGATGGTGTTTTTTCCAAGCTTTATGTTCTTGAAGAAGCTTTTTAAAACCAGTACATTTTACTGGTGGGCATGAGAGGTGAGCAGCTGTATTTTTCTCCAGCATGTTTCTGTCTCCTGTGAATCTCTCCAGACTATCCAAGGGAAGCAAATCCGGCTCCACCATGGGCCAAAGGCTTTCTCTACGTCTAGCTGAGATAAGACTCCACAAGGACAGCCTGAAGCCAAGCACCTCATGTTGGTACCTTCTTTAAAGGCAGCCAGAACTCAACCCAGGCTGTGTGAGCTGGCAAATCCCATCTGGTCCCTTGCCATTGTGTCCACCCTCCCTTGGTCATATGGGGGGCTGCAAGGCAGGGCATGGAGTGGCAGAGATAAACAGGCTGGGGACACAGCCAGGATCACTCCCTGTGTCAGCAGGGTCACCCACAGCCAGCCCCAAGGGAGCTGCCACAGGTAAGGGAAGTGTAAGGGAAGCAAACACTGCCTCAGGTGCCACTCTGAGTTTGTGTTCACAGAGAGGAGTAGCTGCAGTCTGTTGATCCTTGCTGAAACAGTTGGAAAATCTTGAGTTTCAACAAGTGCATCTGAGAAAGAGCATCACCTCCAATGCCCTAAGAGAAAATTCACTGCTTGTGTATAACTTCAGCCTTGACTGGTGTTTTCAAAGTGTGGAGACCCACCAACATGTTAGGCAGAAATGTAATCAGTTGCAAAGAAGTAAAAGATCCTGTACATTGAACAGAAAGATTTTATCACCAATAACTGGCTGTACAAGCAAGATTCCAAAAGATGTTAATGCACTTGGTGCATGCCCTTAGGGTACCAAACATACATCCACACATTAAGGCATCACTGGCAAGGAGGAAGAAGAGTGTCTGAGAAAAAGAACCATGAAGGGACAACTGTTCCAGCATCAAAGCTGCAACAAATTAAGAAGTGTCAAGGTACAGTTTTCATCCTGTGCCTTTGTCTTGACATTAAAATGATGGTGAGTGAAGGGAGTGAATGGATATACACTTGGTAAACAACTCCTGATAAACAACTTCATGCTGACTGACATGTAGGCTCAGCCCAAAAGTTGTAAGAGCCAGTCAGCAAAAAAGTGATCAGCTAAGGCTGATCATCAGCTGTGCTTGAATTTGTATAGGTGTTAATGTTATTTTTCACTATTAATAATAGCACTGACAGATAATATAGTTTGCTATCTCTGGTCTTCAAAGACTAAAATTTCTTTCCTTTTTAAAGCTGTTAAATATTACCTTGCTTTAAAGACATCACAGGTCACCGGTTTTTCTGTCTCTTCTGATACTCAGCTACATAAGCAGTTTTATTTCCACTGAACACAGCAGACCCTTCCCTCTGGACCCAAAGCAAAACCTTGGAAAGAATGGAAATGTGTATTCCTTCCTTGCCAAACGACCGGGTGAATTGATTTTTTCCTTTCCTCGTTGCCATTGTTTCTCTGTCATTAGCTCTCTGTAAATAAGCTTGGCAAGGTCGTGTTCTGAAGCTGCCTTTGCCCATTGGACTGCAGAGCTCATGGAAAAGGGGGTGAACTAAAGGTGCACTTTCCTAATGGAGATGCTGGGAATGATGGGTGGTCTTTGAGGACACAGCCTGCCAAAACACAGGCTGTGCTGTAGGAGTGACTGGCAGTGTGACATGTGGAGAGGGAGGAAGAACAGGGCCAGGACAGTCACAGTATTACAAAACGGCAAAGGATCACAAATTGCCACTTTTGCACAACATCCTGTACTAAAGCATTTCCAAAGACAGGTTAATTCAGATTCTGCAACAGAAATAATTTTATTTTAAGGAATGCAGTCAGCGAACAGGGAAGAAAAATCCAGCTTTAAGCACATTTTAAATGCCACAGGTACAAACTGCAGTTTGTTTGATTTAAATCCATATCACAATGATATTTAAGTGGGCTGTACAAGTGTCTGGGATACATTCCTCCATATGGCTGGAAGCAGCAGGTCCCTTGCAGCTGCTGCTTGGTGGGGATGCAAATTTAAATGGCTGTTCTTGTGCTCTTGCTTCCACATCCATCCATCCATCCATCCATCCATCCATCCATCCATCCATCCATCCATCCATCCATCCACACCTATTTTTGCTCTGAGTTTTTAAATGATCACAACATACAGAATTGTGGATTAAAGCCTGTACAGGAGAAGAATTCCTTAGTCCAGCATCGATCCTGGCAATAGCTGTGAAGTTAGTAACTAGTAGGGCCAGTCAGCATTGCTTTAGGAGAAATTACAGATATGGGAATGAACTATTTATGATGAACAGTTGCTCTGCAAGGGGTCTGCTTCACTTTCTCAGCAGGGTGACCTTAGTGCTATGAAGCTTAGGGTTTTTCATCATGAGAACAGAAACTATATTTTGAATCAGGTCTAAAACTATGATCTGAGTTAATAGCAAAATAGCTTTTGCTGTTGTTGACATGGACACAACTGGTTAATTTTCTTTTTATTTTCCTGTGAAAATACAGACAAGTGGTGAGGCTTGTAAGGGACTTGAAAGGCAATTTTGAAAGTGGACAGATCAAGAAGCACTGCAGGTTTGCAGGTAAAAGACAATTTGAACTGCTGAAATGATGATAATTGATGGTCTGTGCTCCTTGTATTAGTAGAGTCACAAGTTAGGTCTGAGATGAACCAAATATCTTCTGGTGTCCTTTGCCTGCAGAGGAAGCCTTGAGAAAGTGAGGTTTTAGTTTAGATACATAAAGCTAGGTAGGTTGAACCCATATCAGAGGGGCTGTTCTCTTCACTTGAGGCAAATCCATTCTGAGCTTTGATTTTTACTTTAACCTTGGAGGTGAAAAGAGAGCTTTTTTTTTTTTTCCCCAGAGTGAAATTATACTGCTTATGAATTCATGCTTTTCTGAATGAGTTCTTGGAGGGACTGAAGGAGGTGCAAACATCAACTTGTTGCTGTTTATCAGACGGACCAGGGATGTGCTAGCTCACATCAAGAAGGAAGGGTGGGAACAAAGGAGGCCCCTTACCATGTTCCTCTCTGCTGTAACCTAATGGAACTGATTGGAAAGGTTGCATTTAAGAGCAGCTCCTGCCTGTGTGTAGGAAAGCTGTGGTTCATAAAGTCAGCCAGCAGATAAAGTCCTGAGCTGTCCTTTCACACAGCTCTGATGTGATGTGCTCAGGGTAGAGCACTCCTATGGTGTATCCAGATTAAGTTCAGAGCTGATGTAGGCTAAGACGAGGCAACAGCTGTGATTAAAAAATTAGTGTTAGGGCTGTTCTCTGGCAGTGAGGCCCACTGACCTGGAACGAGCCATGTCCATAATATCAAATCCTCTTGTCACCACACACGATGACTGAAGTCACGGCGTCTCTTGGGAATGGTCTCTGCTGTGCTAACTCCTAAATTCCTGGGACATGTGTGGGAGAACGCTAATTGATTCAGGTCAAAAATGCGCCAGGGCAGGTTCTAGGAATTTAACAATGTAGACTATCAAATTCCAATGCCTGGGAATATTACCTGCCACTGTTTAATTTACTAGCAGCATAGGTGTAGCCCTAAGGGCTTGTGCACACACACAGACACCTATGGTGCATTAGAGGTGTTTCGAAAGGTGCCTGCCAGATAATGTAATGATCAAGAGACTGACTTCAGAACAACATCACTGCTGCCTTTTTGGGCCCACAGTAGAGCTGTTTTCATTGTGCTTCCAATGAATAGAGAGCATTCCTTTACGTATGGTCAGCACCAAAAGTACTGCTGAGAATACCGGAGATAAATATATACATATATAAAAATAAAATATATCTCCTCTGCCCCATGCTGTATTCTACTTCAGAAGCCAGACTTTAAAGGTGCATTTCATGTGATCTGTGTTGAAAATTAAACCCCAGTAACTGCATTTTTCTTCTAACTGTGTGTGCCAGAGAGACCGTGAGCCACCGGGGAAAGGAAAACATAGATGGCTTATTTGTCCAGATTTCAAGGAAATTCACTTCTCCCTGTGGATTAACTTTGATTGTTCAGCAGCAGGTTTTAAATGTTTGATTCTTGTTTGTGTCTGTTTTTTAACCCGTATCTCAAGAGGATTTAATTAGATTTGATGTTCATGATATGCTATTTACCAGATTATGATGAGATCAGCTGATAAAGCTTGACATAAACTTGGCAACTCGATTGGTGCTTTCTCAGTCTTTAGAATTTAATTATGGCAATTTCAAAACAGGAAGCTTGGAAACAACACAGAGATTAAGGACTTGCTGTTGCCCCACTGGGATCAGCAAGACTTATGGCACTGGTTGTCACTGTTGTCACCAGCTCTCAGCATGCTCAGCCGTCTGGGACGTGAGTGCACATGTTCCTGTTCTGCCTAAAATGGACCAAATGCCAATGCCATTTCTCCCTGGAAATGATTCTCCCGAGGATTCCCACCAACTGCAGTGGTGTTTCATGGCTGAGGTGAGAATGGAGTTAAGTGACATGCCAAGGATTTGTATAGACACACAAAAGCCTGGGACTTCTGTTTTTAAGCAATTTCCCAGAGAATCTGCATGCTCCAGTACAACATAAAATAAGTTCAAATGCACAGGGCCAGAGCAGATGGAGTTTTTCACTGTAAAGATTATTTGCATGAAAGTGCTATTTTCCCACACTTGCACTCATTTTAAGCTTTCTTTCTTTTCTATCACAGCTACTGCTGTTCTGCTCCTTCTGTGACCCACCTGATGCCAAGAGCTAACACACTGCAGTGTACACAAGCAAGCTTCTTCCCAAACCTACCTCTGGTTAAGGATCAAAAGATAGCGGTTGAAGTGCAGAATTGTTTCTTTTTATGGCTTTGCACAAGCGTAGAGATCACATTTCTCTGCTGTATCTGTATTTTAAGCACCCCTTAAATAATCTTGAGATCAAACATCTGAGCACCCACAGCTCTCGTTGAAAGGGGCTGTAAGTTACTCTCACAAGCAGCTCACAGCTCCATTTTTTGAGTACTTTGTTACTGACCAATGGTGACAGGGAGGTGAAGAGCCTTTCTCTGTTTTCCAGTGTAAGGATGTGAAGGAGGAATTTCTGGTATTTTATCCCCCAGGTATTTAAAAATTGATTCTGGCACTATTTTTATAATGGCAAAAATGTAGATGCCTATGTGGGGACAATCAAGCAGATGAAGGAGCAAAAAAGTATTCAAAAAGCAGATGTGACACTTGGGGCCGTGTTTTAGTGGTGGAGCTAGCAGTGCTGGGTTAACAGCTGGACTCAATAATCTTAGAGGTCTTTTCCAAGATAAATGATTCTAGGATTCTATAATTGCATTTGGATCTGAGAACTTCTGACACTTAATGTTTTTGACAATCCTGTTTCTCACCTTCTTTAGAGGAAGCATCTGCTACAGCTGCTGGATTCACTGCTGCAGAGAAACATCCCAAACCTAAGTATGGATCTAGCCTAAGTTCTGACAAAAGTACTTCCAAAAAAACTTTTTGAATTAATTTTCCTTCCATAAAGCTCTGTGTTGTCCTTCCATTTTTAGAAGTGGTGGGAACCAGAAAAAAAAAAAAGTCCTCTACAAAAGTAAGTACAGTTGATTAGGAGGTTTGATTCTGTTTCTGCAGGCTTGCAGATGATCTGTAGATCTGCTCTTCCAGACAAGTTCCACTGTGCCCACTATCACCTGGCACAGTACCTGAGCTACTCTGCTCTGGGGGGCTCTACCCACAGTCTACGTCCTTTCCTTGAGGCTGATAATTGCTTGTCAAACTGATTGACATTTGTAGAACTGTCTTTTCCATGAGACATTACTCCCTCCACACACACCCACCAAAAAAAGAATAGACAATTTGATTTTGCACTGTTTTTCCCCTTTTAAGCACAGTAACTTTTTCTGCCTAAAAGTAGTAATTATTTAATGAATAGTCCCCCATGTTTCCCTGTCAGTCACTCACTGTAATGAACAACTCGTTTTGTCTGCTTTGTTAACATTTAAAAAAGTATTAAACTAATAATAATAAAGATTTTCTAGGACTTTTACACACAGGGTGCCCTGCAGAATGTAGGATTGGCATAACAAGGAGGGGGAGGGTGAATTTTCACTCTAGACATCAAGCAGCATTTTGTAGTTTTTTGTGAGCTGTTGGACTATTTTCCCCTTGGTACTTCTCCTGTATCTTATCTTCAACCACCCTGAATAATTGGAGCATATTTAGGGGACCAAGTCCAGCTATTATTTGTTCCCTCTCTGTGAAAGTTTTTTTTTTTTTTTTTTTTAAAGCCAGATCTGTGAACCTCTGTTGAGCACTCAGTATTGAGGTCAAGGCTTTTTACAAGCTAGAATTTTTATCATGAACTGGAGCCCAGAGTTAATTGTACACAAAGACACATTGTTGTTTCCATTAGGATTTACAGTACCACTGAATTTTAATTATTGGGTAACATTTCTTCCATTATAGCTCTCACTCCTCCTCCCCTTTTCGTGCCAACCCATGTTTCTTTCAGTTGCAGCAGCTTGCAATGCAAAGTGCAAAATGCCCCCAATAAATAAACAATTTGTGACCTCAGCTTTGATGCAACATTTTATTTGTCCCTGCCTAAAACATAAAAACAACAAAAAAAACGCCAAGAGAACAATTTAATGCGAGCTAAACTGTAATCTGGTGTTTCCTGTTTACCAGCACTGGTTAATTTTAAAGTTCAAAGCGCAGTCCTAGACAAGAGCTATACAGGAGGTCTTTATCATTGCTGGAACAAAACACTCACTTCTTATGGACAAAGGCTCTAGTGGGCAGTAAAATGTTCTTGGATTCTTTCTGTGTGATGATAAAATAGACATGCTGAAATGCTTCATCAATTGCCATGAAGCGAATGTTTTACAGAGTTTTCATGCAAGAAAAACTAATAATTCACTCCTAGACTGTGAGGATTTCACGGACTTTCAGTAACTGAGCTTCAATTCTTTTTGTAAAGGCAACAAGCAGTCATTTCAAAAGGCATCTAATAAACACAGAACTGGATGTATTAATTAGTTTGGCTCTTAATTTTCCTTCTGGTCTCTATGCTTGAGTTCTGTGCAATATGTGGAGCCTCAATCTATGCAGCAGAGTTGACATAAGTAGCCCCAACAGTATAATGGGAAAAAATGATGTATTCAATCAATAAAAATCCCTTTTCGGAACCAATTGTGTAAATGCTTGGCCTCAGTTTATCACTCAGTCTCCAGCCACTTCAGTCCTGTGTGGTGTTTTACGAACCATAGATATACCTCATACATATAAAAATAATGTTTCTTGTGCTGGGCCAGTCAACTTGAAATGAATTCAAGCCCCAGTGGGGGATGATATCAGAGGTGTGGTGGGTTTCCAAGCTGAAATAAACCCAGAGAGAGCCCTGGGGAGGTTTAGTGGGTGGGAGGACTGCAGTGTGTGCAGTGCAGGGGTAGGTCCCTGTTGTGTGTGTCCCAGGGACTGAGCCTTGCCAAGTGCCTGTGTCCAGCCTGCACTGCCAATAGTCAGCAAGGAGGGAGTAAGAAGGATCTTTTAAAATGATTTTATGAACCTTTCATCCTCTCTTATTCTCCCTGCTGTGTTCTTCTCCCACTCTCCTCTGACTTTTTTTACATCTCCCACCCACAGCGTGGCTCTGATTCTGCCTCAGGATAAGGTGGTCTCCATGAAGTTGTCCCAAGTGCCCATAAATTGTCTTTTACTCACCAGGTCAGAGTGTGGTCTCTAAGTGTGTAGGAGGAATTATTCCCTTTCTTATTTCCAGCTAACCATGGCTGCTGCCTCCCTGGACAAGCCAAGCCTTAATCAGCTGCAGGGGTGGGCAAAACGTCCTGATAATGACAAGAACTTATGAACTGGACCCTGGGGAACCCCAGCAGGTGCTGAAGAATCACAGAGGGGCTGGGCTTCCCTTCTCTGCTCCTTTATCTCTGAACTGAGGAAAAAGGTTTGATGAATTGGGCAAAAAATATCAAAATCAAGGGGAAGTGTAAAGGGGTCTGTAGATCTGTGCAGGCTTGGATTGCTTAATGAAAACACATCCACCCACAGCCTCCCTGCAGAGATGGAGACCAGTCTCCTGGGCTGTTCTCTTGAGTTTGACTGTTGTGAGAAATGCTTAAATAGATTGAGTTTCAGCTCTTCCTGTGGATGCTGTTTCTTGTGCATGTTTAGGGTGAATATGTAGAAATTACAGATCTTTAAGGACTTAATTTAGTTACATGCTTAAAGACCAAAAGTGGTTGGGAGGAGGGGACTCAGGCAACCTGGGGGAATTTTTTTTCCTGTTGGCTTACTGACAACAATGTGGGTGTGCTGAGGACAAGCAGCACCATAATCATGACAAGCAATATTGTCCTGTCTCTCAGCCTCTGCAAGACCTGGATCCTCATTCCTGTAGGGTGCAGGACCAGTCTTGGGTTCCCCATTGCTTTAACTCTTCTGCTGTGAGAATAGAGGAGTTCTGGGGGCTACAATCTGAGAGGGGAAAACACCAGAAATCCCATGCCCCACAGGAAAATCTTCAGCAAGATACCAGCAGTCCCCTGTTCCCCAGGGATGTCACAGCTCACCAGTACATTGCATCTTTTCAGTCCAATCCCCACCAGCCTTGTGATGGTTGATGCCTTAATAACGTCTACCAACCATCCTGGGAAGGCACAGATTGGCTCTGGAGATGAATCAATGCCTGTCAACATCTCTATAAACACACCAGCTCCTCTTAAAAACACCAGGAACAGCTCGGGCATTTGGTTGAGATTTCAGAAACTGCTCTGCAAAGGGAGAAGCCAACACAGGAGAGGTGCTGTGCTGGAGGCTGCCCACCCTTGCTCTTACCGACAATCTGTGAGGCAATTCTCTGTCAGGGTGGCCAGGGGACTTGCCAGGGACTCAAGTGGGGCTTAGTTAATGTAACCACAGAGACAAGTAACAAAAAAAAAAAAAAAAATTGGGGAAGAGGTAGCGACTGGTCACTGTGTGTCCGTGGCTGGGAGAAGTGAGATTTCCTGTGCCCCACTATGGGTCAACAAATAGAGCACAACAGATGGCTGCTAAACCGAGTCTCAGGAAAGAAATCCCAAATGGGACTGTGCCTCTGAAAGAGCCCTCTGTGCCTCAGAACAGCAAATATGAGAGGATGGGTCATAGCTCTGTCCTGCTGTGGCACGTTGGGAAGTGATGAGAGAAGGGTTCCTGCTGTAAAAACGGCAAAAGATCAAGTCTTTCATCGATGACGCCAGGGCAGGACTTTAACGGAGAGGTGACTAAGAATTCCAGCCACTCTCGTGCTTGCAACAGCCCAGGAAAGGATTTGCTTCTCCGAGGGGCAGAGCACGCTGCTGGTGGCTGGTGAGCAGGGGGTGACTCAGATATTTGGAGTGACTTTCCTCTGCTACTTTGGAGCCCTGCATTGGAACTCCCAGCCTTGCAAATACCACTTGTGCTGGTGGTGTGTGACTTGCTGTGCTTGGACAGAGAGGAAACAGAAGTGCAGTGAGGGCTGTTCCAGCATCCAGTGACTGCTCAGAGAGAAAACCATGGGCTGTGCCACCAAGGTGTCTTTCATATCTGCTCGGCAGAATTGTACATTTTGTCACACAGCATGACCATTGTCTGTCTGTCTGTCTCTGGGAAGCCTCATGGCCAGGCAGCACTCCCATGTCTAAAGTAAACCTGTTTTAGCACTTCCAGAAGAAACTTGGCTGAAAAGTTAGATCCTAGCAGTGTTTTGGGAGGTGCTGTTAGCACCACTGATAGTGGCAAAGCAAGCGATTCCCTGTGTAATAAAGATATTTTCCCCATCAGTAAATTTCTTGCCAGAGCTCAATGAAACAGAATACATTGAATTGACAGTAATTCCCAAATTTACAGAGTGGAACTGAGGGGTATTTTTCAACTTTCATTTTTTCCATCACAATCTGAAATTTTTTTGATTTTAAAAAAAGGAAAAAAGAAAGGGAATTTCCTCTTTGCTCTCCCTCCCTCTAATTTTAACTGGTTTTCCTGGAATCTTTGTAACTTTGGGGATTAAACTGAGCTCTGCATGTGCATTTTCTGTACATACAATTAACAAATGCTTGTCTTTCAAGCTCTTTTAGTAAGCAAAAGAAAACAGAACAGGATTAACTTTGCTATCCTCCATTGAAAATGAGTTCCCCTACTGAGCAGTAAGCACAACCATGGAGTATATGGTACTTACTTAATACACTGGAAAAATGTTCTTTGTTGGACTTAGGCTCTCTTTCCTAAATGATTTTGCTTGTTGTTTTTGGGGTTTTGTTGGGGTTACTTTTTGTTACAGCCAGAAGGGACAATCAGCATAATTTCCATATATAAGCTGGACACATATTTTTTCCAGTAACTTTAATGAGAGTCGGGTTTGTGTGAGGAATTTAAGGGTGAGTTTTTTGCTGCTCCCTCTCACATCAAAAGAAAAGTTTTCATTGACTTCATTACTGCTGGGTCAGGATGGAGTAAGATATTGGGAAATAACACTCCGAGAAGAAAAGTGGCATCAGCAAGATGCTGTGGTATCATTCTCTTATCACAGGTCACTATCAAATTGATATAAATGTAGATCACTAATTGCACTAATGCTTTGCAGAGTGCCTAATGCAGCAGCTATTTAATAAAGCAGAGGAGTAGTAGCAATGAATCCTCCCAGTGTTTTTATGCAAGTTTTATCAAGTCTGGAGAACCCACCGAGTTGGAAAGACTACTGCCCTTCATTAATGCAGTCATGAACAAAGAATAAATCAGCGTGTCCTTCAAAGTCCCGGGAGTCCTCCAGGCCTCCACACTGGGCGATTGTAAGAAGAGGGGAAGGAAGGCAGGGAAGTCCTAAAGATTAATCAGATAATAAGGGAAATTCCTTAGTCCTGAGCACAAGGTCTTTCCCCTCCCCAGCCTCCCCAAGAAGCCACACAAGCCGTGTTGCCCCCGATTTGCAGGAGAGATAAGGATGCCCTGGGCAGTGTGAGATGTACGACAAACACGGCGTTATCTCCCCTGCCACACGCCCGCTCGGGATCCGTGGGCAGCCACCCCTCCAGCATCTCACAGGAAGGATCTGTGAGCTGAGACACCCCCTCCTGTCCCTTCTTTCCCAGCTTTAGAAGTCCCCAGGTCACAGAAGCGTGGCCTTGGAAGAAACAGGAAAAACTCTTACCCCAGGTATGAGCCTGGGTCTCAGCGGCAGCCGAACAAACGACAAAGGAGGAAAACGCTTGGGTTTGACTGTGTTTGTTTTTTCTTGTTTGTAGAGTTTGCACCTCAAAGCTACCATTGGAGAGTGGCTTCATTCTGTGTCTGCTTTCCTGTGGGCCTGGCAGGAAAACAGAGACCAAAAGAAAGGAAAATAAAAAAAACCCCTAACCCTGATGCTGGAAACATCTGGATTTTTATATGTGCTTAACATCTCAGGAGAGTTTGTTTTTGTTTGTCCTTCTTGCCAATAAAGTCAATGCTTTCCCCTGAAATATATGGGAACCGGAAAGATATATTAAAGAGAAGTATTCCTGGTTAAAGTCAAGTTTGGGTAATTAATGACAGTGTGCTTGTGATGAGAAGCAGTGAGATGATAACCTCCATGAGCAATATTGTGCTATCTCAGCCTCTGCAGAGTTAGCTGTAATCATTGTGCAACCAGACCATCAAAGGAATGATAAGATCAGATAAGCAAATACTGCTGTCATTTTGCATCAATGCTATTTAAGTTATAATTATTACTTTTCCTATCTTTGGTTAAAATGAGGGTGAAACCCAATTAAAAAAAAAATCACACACTTACCTATAAAAATATATATCTTTGCCCAATTAGACCCCTAAAATGGTGCATGTCCATGTACTATACTGTCTCTGTCTATACAGAACCCTGGTTATATCCTGGTGGCTCAATCAGACAGTTTAGCACACGAGCAGCCAAGATCCACCTTGACTCTACAGGGGAAGCCACCTGCAGAAAAAAAATGAGGGAAAGTCTCCTCCAATAAATAGTCAAGAAACACAATATGAACAACATGAGCAACTCTCCTCAGTAGATGAGCACTGACCTGGAGCTTATGTTCATGTTGGCTGGGCTGTCCTCATTCCCCAAGAGAATTATGATTTCTGAGACCCAGAATAATCGTGACATGACAAAGTGAATGGGACACATGGCTCACACATGGGATTGCCTCCTTTGCTGTATCTTGAATGCCCATCCCAACCTCCACATCCAAATAGGCAGAAGAAGTCCCAAAAATTACTCACTATGACATGCACTTCTACAGGTTTCAAATAGTTCAAGTTCTGTAAAAAAATTTGGGCGCCTCCCTAATCTTTTTTGAGCTAGATAGGAACTGTTCACTTGCCAAACCATGGGGTGATCCCCTGCCCAGTGAGGTAACAGAGTGCTTTATCACTGATTTTGCCTGAAAGAAGCTCTCACCCTCACCCTGTAACTTCCTTTAGGTCAAGTTTGTTTCCTACATTTCCAGCACTTCTGCTTCTGGTCCTGAGTGGAACAGACATTCTTGTGGGTATGTTTGTACTTCCCAGTCATTTGCATGTAATTTTATGCAAACATTTTTATCACAGATCAGTTCACACAACCACAAGCTGTGTTTTTATTTTCTCTGTCAGCTGAAAGCTTCATCTACATTGGGTTTTTTTCTCTCCTCGCTCCAGCATGACTACATCAAAGTAATTGCACAGGTGTAAACCTGTAATGCTCTAGATGTTCTGCATTTGTGCAGCAAAATGTTCAGTTTTCCATGCACCTTATGTTGGTCTGAGCCCAGGTATCTCACATTTTGCCAGCGAGCACTTTTGGAGTCTCAGTGAAACATGTGCATTAAGGTCATTGCAGCAACCCAAAACTTGGGCAGGCAAGCAGATGTTTGAGACAATTGCTTGGCATGAGACAGAAGTTAATTCCTTACAAAACATGCAATACTTATAGTAAAATAATTTAACTGGTGAATTGGGCAAGAAATATTAAAGTGGATCATGTTGGTGGACCATTTCTTTAAAAGATTCGCATCAAAAAATCAAATTATGCCGTGAAATCCTCCATTTGTCAGTCAATGCTACACATCCACTTAGAATGCCTCTGTAAGTTCTCCAAACAGCTGGGAGGGCGAGAGGCAGCACGGTGGGAGCAGAGGCTGGAGGAGCAGGAGCAAAGGCACACAGGAGCCAGAGTGGGGAGGGAGAGGCCAGTTTGTGCAGAGTGTGACTGAAACCCTCTCTTTGCCTCTCCAGAGAGCAGGAGCCCCATGATTACACAGGTGACAGGCAATAGTGAGCCAGAGCACAAAGCTCAGAGCTCAGAGCAGATCAGAGTGATGAAAACCAAGCAAGCTTCAATTTAAAATTGTTGGGTTGGAGCTGGCACCCCCACAAGAATAACGCTTATTATGTAGTATCCATTTCATCTCGTTCTCTTGGCTGATTAAATGATAACTCTTATCTTCCAGAACATTGGAAGTTGTTGCTACATCACATCGTGGATTTATCAATAACTAATTCCCTGTTGGGGAAATAAGTATTTCATGACTGTATACGCAAGGTGCTTATTGCTCAATTTAATACATGCCTGATCTGAAATTAATACTGAGATTTTTTCACTCTTTCTTTAGGTGACTCTTACCAGTCTCAGTTGCAAGGAAATAGAAATTCACCCAGTGAAGATAACAGAATCTGGAGCAGTATGAGAAAATCACTCGTCGGATGAGCCTTCAAATGCCAGGTCTCAGCCCACTGAATTTTTTTTTCCTCTGCAAAATTTCAAATCCTGGAAAACAGATATTTCTGTCGGATCTGCTGAGGAAGCTTTCAGTGAATTGGAAAAGCACAGGCTGCACCATGATGCCATGAAGGGCCAGGAACTGCTCATGGAAAAGCTCCATGTTTTCACATACAAAATGAAGTGAAAGGTCTTTGTTAGTATAGCCCTGAGTATTTCACATTATGGCTCCAGGAAGAGCAGCACATTTAACACAGTGCTGTGATCATGGACAATGCAGCTACACTCGCCCAGTGGTGGATGGCCATAGGAAAAGGGATCACGATTAACTCCATCAGTGCTGAATTATACCTATCCTGTGCCCCAGCTAATGCTTCTTTCTTCATAAGATTAAAAAAAAAAAAAAAATCAAACTGAAACCTCATGTCAGGAGCTTGGCTTTTTATAGTTATTAATGTAATTTTTGTTTTGCTGAAAAAGGAGCAGAGCCAAGGCATGAGCAGGTGCTGCAGGATCGGAGCTGCACTGTCAGCCTCTTTAATGTGACCTTGAACTCCCAGCCACAAGTCCAGACCAGAATACACTGGAGTGTGCTCCACAAAGGAATATTCATAGAAGACTCAGATCAGTCCTAAGATTGTACTCACCATCATTCCTTTAACTCACATTTCTGCAAGTAAAACCACACCAGAGAAAGAAAACTCCACCTTATTCTTATTCAACTAATTTCTTTTTAGTCCTCCTTTTTTTCTTCTTACCATGATTTCAGTAGGGAAAAGTTTCCTGAGTTGTTGGAGCAAAACTGGGAAGCTCTTTGATCCAGGAGCAAACGGGTTAAAACAGCTTCAGAGTTTAAAGCTCCGTTTTGCTCATCCTTAATGGAAACTAAGGGACTGAATTTAGAATTGTGTTTGTGGAGAACAAGGAAAAAGCGTCAGAGAGGAGGCTGGCAAAGAGGGATGGTATGCACAGGAATTAAATGCGGTTGGTGTCACTGCGCAGGGCGAGTCTGAACTATGTATGTGCGTGTAAGAATTTGTAGTAGTCTGTGTGCTGGCAAAAGAACTGGCAACCTGCCCTAAAACATTTAATAGGCTCCTCCTGAGTTTTTGAATCCCTCTCGGTGCTCAGTGACAGAAGAGAACTTGATCCCCATTTTAAAGCATCCCTAAGTGAGGGGTAGATGGGCTATATATGAGGTGGTATTCAGACAAAAAAAAAAATCAGTTTGGACCTTAATAGAACTGGGGACTATGTGTACTATTCAGAACCAGCTCTTCCCACATCAGAATTTGGGGATGCCTGGAGATTTGTCACATGCCCACTTTAGAGCCAGGATCCAATGTCAGATTCCTTCTCAGAACCCATCACTGTTTGCAGCCTGCATGTCATGATTTGAATTTACAATGATTTTGCTGAGGAATCAAATGAGCTATGCAAGTTCCTCTGAAATCTGCTCCCTCAATATGTAATATGCAAGAGAGCTTGAAGTTCCTTCCTAAGAAATAAGTGAACCTGGATGGTTTTCTTGCAGTAACTAATTGACTAGTCCAGCTCTTGCCTTGGCTAATTTAGTTACTAGTTTCAGGGACTAAAGATTCAACAGAAGAGCTGCAGCAGCCTGATCCAAGCTCTCTGTCTTGACCATGGCACTGCTGAGGTGATGACTGATGGTTGCCCAAGCTGCAAAGCTGAAAGTAAGGCAAGATCTGAGGAGGACTTCAACAGAGGACACCTGTGGGCAGACCAACATACCCAATCTGGCCCACATGGATACCCTGAGGTCTCCTTCCTGCCACAGGGCTCCAGAGCAGCCTTCATCTTCCCATGGGTTTGCACGACTGAACATTGTGCCTGTCTGGGGAAAGGGCTCTGACCTGCAGAGAGTACTCAAAACCTAAAGACATCTTGGGTAAGAGGAAGAGGGGATATCTCAAAATAGCATTTCTCGTGTCATATGGACTGATGGAAAGTCCCTGATTGCCTGCACCAGGGGTTTGTGATACCAGGACAGCTTTGCACATGTCTCTAGTGAAATCCATTGGACTTCTGCAGAATCTCTGTAAGGAGGAACCAACCCAGCCACCAAATACAAAACCAGCTGTGCTGAGAACTCTCCATCTGCCTCTGATGGCCTCATATGGCACTCGCAGAAAGGCATTCATCCTCCTATTTACTGCAAGTGACTAAAAGAATCTTTATATGAAAGCCTGGAATAGCTTCAAAAGCCTCTATCTTAGGAAAACAGCGTTTAATAGCCTTCCAGAAAAGTATCACATACAAACTGAACAAAACCATTTAGCCAAGGAGCACTTAATTACAGTCAGCAGAGCAACATCCAAACTCTGTGAAGCTCTTACATGTAGGGGATCTTCCTTGGACAGAGACTGTAAAACCCAGAGGGACTGTGTAAATTCATCAGGCTCCCTCCAAAATGTAGGTGCAGTTGAAGGCTCCTGTATTTTTCAGCTCTTCATCACTCCTACTCAGTTTTCCCTGCACCCAGGAGAGCTGCTCTGATGACTGTGCAGAAGCAGTGGGCCCCAGAGGTGGTATTAACTGCCTGAGACAGTCACAGAATACAGCAATCAAGGTGTTTCCCTCTACTAATTAAGGTCCTGAGAGGCATCACCTATGCTTTAATCCATCCCTTACCTACAAGATCTTCCCAGAAGGCCACAGTGAAAAAACAGCTGCCTTCCAGCAAGCTTCAAACTTTCTATCCACCTTCACTAGAGCAGATCAAAGCAGCTGCCGCCTCCTTAAAGTGGAATATTTGAGTGGTTAAACTGAGGGCCAAAGAAGGTAAATTAGTATTATTTTTAGACAAATTTGCTACTACTCAGCAGAAAACTGCCAATGCAGCAGCATATGGCTGCATACAGAAACACTGGTACTCTGTGGGGCAAAGGAGGCCAGAAGAGCAGTAAGAAGTGTAGTGCATGTCCAGGAGGCAATGCATGGGTGGCACATGGGAAAGGTCTGGAGGGAACTGCTCTCCCAGACAAATGGCAGGACCTGTCCTCAGTGACCAGGGCACCAAAGTGGCAGAGCAAGCCCCCTGGTGCTGGGGACAAAGTGCTCCTTGGGACAGCAACTGGGGCAGCTGGGCACTGCTTGAGGGGCTGACCCAGAGCAGCATCCCAGGAGAGGGCTCAGGGATGGGAAGGACTGGCAGCCTCTGTCACAGGCACCTGCCTTGGGGCCTGAGTCACCTGGGCTGGCACCAACTCTCACTGCTCAGAGCTGGGAGGCTCCTGAGTCACCTGCCTCCCTCCTCCCCCTGCTCCAGCCCTGGGGCTGGCACCAGCCAAAATCTGCCTCTGATGGCGCTCATCAATATCCCCTTGGGGAACAGGGGGACTGGGCATCCCAGGGGAGCAGCTGAGATTTCTCTGCTGTTTGCAGCCCTGGCTGGTGTGAGGCGAGGATGAGAAACCCCAGATTCAGATTTTTGAAGACATTTCTAGTGTTGATTAGTTTCAGTGATACTCAATGTTAACATTTGTGTCCCCTGAGTTCTTTGCCTTTCAGAACAGGACGCCTACTCGTTAATTAGTTCAGGCTTTTACCCAAAGGGTTATTTTGGGGATAGGCAGAACATTACAAAGTGCTCAGTCTGTGCTCTGACCAAGTACTTTGCTGTGAATATGGAGTTGACATCACGTCATTTAGTTCATTTATTTAAGTGTTGATTTGTGGCTGATGCACCCACGGGTAATGCTGACAGCAGCTCCAGTTTCTTCATTAAAATACAGTGAAATAAACACAGCCCTCACACCTCGTCTTTCCTTAGCTGTAACCTGCTCACACAAGGAACAGTCATCGCATCACTGATGACAGCTGAGGCCACTCAGCAGCAGGATCACTCTGATCCTTGATGTTTCTGGATGGCACCTGAGACAAGAGAATACCTGGGACCCCACCCAGCCAGCCAAATGATGCTGTCACTATCTCTGCAGACACAGGAAATCTCCTGCGTAATTTAGGGCATGAATGAGATCGCTGGTATGGACACAAAGCCTCCCAGCAGAGATCTGTGCTCAAAGGATGGCACGGCCCTGGGAAGGCTGAGGTTCTGGTTCCTGGCCCTGCTGTTGTCCTGTGTTGTGGCTCCAGCAAGCTGGATCACCACCCCATGGTCTCAGCTTTCCCTCCACTCCTTTGCCCAGTTTTTTATTTCTTGCAGATATCATTTTGCCCTGTGTGAGTACTTCTGGCCATGGTAAGTAGAAGATCCCATGAAATAACCTACATGAGAAAACTGTTAACTCCTGAATATCTCAAAGATGTCATTTCTGAGAGGGGAAATTGAGGCCTGACAATGGCGAGTATTTGCGAAATATCTGTGGTAGGATAGAGAACTATCCAGAGTATCATTTTGGGTCAGATACTGACACTGAGAAAGCTAAAAGCTGGTGAAAGCAGTTCTACCAGCTCCTAGGACAGTGGGGCAGTGGGGTGAAGGTGTTGGGGTGTTTTTCTGGGCTATTGCACCTCCTCTAACTTGTGCAGAAGGATAACACAGCTGCAGATTTCTGTGCAGGACCTTCCCATGATGAGTTTGAAGGGCATAAATGAGGCTGGCACAGATTTCTGAGATGCCAGCAGGGGACTGGACTGGCTGACTGCAGGAGTGTGAGGTGCAGGCTTTTTTGCACAGAGGTGCAGCTTGTCTCACTGCCGGATCAACATCATTTTCACTTTCCCTCCTTATGGGCACTGTGCTGCCACACTGCTGCTCCTGGCTTATGAGAGAATTAACTCCCTATAGTACCAGTGGGGTATAGGACAGCTTATGATATGTACTGGGTTCCTTCCAACATGCTGCAGAGCAGATCCTCACTCTGGTAACAGCAGTAACTGTGTTTAACACTGTGACTTTGTGAACAGCACCCTGATTCATGCTGTTCTCTCTCACTGATTGTTACTACAACTCACACTAGAGAACTGAATCGAGGAATTGCCCCTAAATACTTGTGGGATGGCTGCTTCTCTATACATCAGAGTTATCTGGTTTGGGTTGCTCTCACTATCAAGATCATAGATAAAAGGCATGAGAAGTCTAATCATACCTACCAGTTCCTATCCTCCCTTGGATTTTCAGCTAGTATCTCTTCATAGATCCTAAACTGGCCCATCTCCAGCTGGAACTGAATCCTCAATTAGAAGGAACACTGGGTCCCCTTAAACCTGGAACAATTTAAAAGTTCTTTCCCATCACAACAGCTTTGACCTGGAGTGCCTTCCTTAAACTGCCTCCAGAGTATTCTGTTTCATAACCAAATTGTTCATAATTGTTGCTCTTTCCAAACTACCTTTGATGGGACTCCTCTCTGACTTGTGCCTTGTTTAGAAGCAGTTTTGATGTCTCTTTTGGCCTTTCTGTGCCTGAGTGACCTCTGTATGGGAAAGTTGGTGACAGCAGAGCTGCACCTCTTGTGATAAAACTCTCCATATTCATTCTGAGTTTGTAAGTGCCCAGTAACATCACGCTACTTTAATTATATGTTTTCCTGCACCTTCTCTTTCATCTTTCTGTAACTTTGTCAAGGTTGTAAACACACCTAGGCCTTAAGGCTCCTTCAGCAAGGGTTGCTTTCAAATCCATCTACGCATTTTCCTTCTATGGATCTCCATGTTCTTCCTCAAATTGCAGGGCTGCAGTAAATGCCTGGGAATAATGCATGTGTACAAAGCATAGACTATAAAAGCAGAACGGTGTGATGGTGTTAGCAAGCACCTCTGATGAAAGATGAACACAGAAGCTGCAAGAGCCTTTCTCACATGTAGTTCTGTAGCTGGCAGACTTTCCATTTTTGTGATGCTGTGGATTGTTAAAACCTCACTGAAATATCAGCTTGTTTCAGAATGGGTTCCCATTTTTCACAGATCCGTTTTTTGTGTATTTGGCTGACAACTCCTATGAAGGTTTCCTGTCCCATACTGGATTTCTTTTGAAATTGTTGTTTTAATTTGCCTTGTATTTTTCTTTTCTTGTTTTCTTGGTTAAATGAATGTAGAATTGATTTGCTGGGAAGACATGGGATTTTTCTGCAATATAACTATTATCCTTTAAGAAATACAGGCTTCTCAAAGATGCTGCCCCTTTAAACAAGACAAAAAGAAATCAACCATCGCCTGGATAATGCCGTTCTCATCAACATGCAAGGAGCTTTCTTGTCTGTCACATCGCCCACATCTTCTCAATCACTCCCTTTCATTTATCCTATTTTGTCCCTATTTTAACTCATGCTGTGACTGATACTCAATGACAGACAGGAGAAATCCAGCTGAGCATCATCCCTCCTTTGCTTCCTCCCAGGAGATGCAGTGTAGGACCTTACCTGCCAGAGATCAGTACTCAGGCACCTGATGGAACCTGAGTGGGGGGAGTTTTTTACAGCTAGAGGAAAACCCTGTCAACCCAGAAGGATCTGGGTGATGAGATCTGTTGTAGACAACTGTTCTTCTGACTTCTTCCCCCTTTTCCATGTGTGAAGAGACAGTAGGTGTTTTGCAAGCAGTTGCAGTTTGGAAGACACGACAAACCCTGACTAATGTTTGTGGCTGGTGGGTCCGTGACAACTAGTCAAAGCAAGTGCTAATTACTATGGCTATTGCTGCTAATTTATTATTTAATTTCATTGTATTAGTGTGGGATTGCAGGGCCCTAACCTGGAGCCACAGCCCCACGGGGAGGGCACTATCCAAACACAGAACAAAGCAACGGTCCCTGGTGCCACGAACTTGCAGCCTAAATATCCTGGTGTGCTGACTCCTGACCTGTAACCTAGAGGTGTTTGAGCCTCCTGGCTGCAGGGATCCCAGAGCTCATTCTGGTCTATGCCAGAGTGCAGTGGAGCTCTGTGGTTGAGCAATGGTGCTACTGACCCAATTGCCCAACCAGGAGGAGGTACCAGCCTGGGCACTTGCACATGCAGGTGGGGAGACGGATCTGTGGGACAACAGTGGGGCTCAGAGATAATGAGAAGAATACATATTTCTGGTCTTCTGAACCCGAGTCTTAAATCTGAGCCTGGAGCAGTTTGCTCCTGTTTAGAAGACACAAGCCCTCTCACAGGGCTGATTCATGGCAGTCTCCTCCTCAAGCTGTCTAGCACATGTCTACAAGCTGATGCATTGACACACAGCAGCTCAGGATGGAGTTATCCCTCCCTGGCATGTGTGTTCCTGAACAGCAGCCAAATGGAGCAGCCAGCTCTGAGGCTGCTCTCTGATTGATCCAGTTCATGAAGACCTGCTCAGCGATTTCCTTGCATATCCTGGGAAGATTAACACACCATCCTGTCAAGCAGTGTCCCACAGCACTGCAGGAGAAAGCCTTCAGTTAACCCTGCGTGCTGCCAACAGCTGGAAACCAGCTTTAATGAATCTGCTGGGTTTTCTGTTATAAATGATCCAACTGCATTCTGCTAATTGTGTTTCCTGGGTATTTCTTCAAGACACAAAATAATGCTGAAATCCCATGAGTCTTTCTTTTATTTATGTCAACTTAAGGTACTCTGAGCTTCCCATTCTAGTGAGAACCGTACAACTGTCAGTGATAATATTAATAATAAAAATACTTCGTGTTACCATTTCTGTCTCTCCTTTAATTCAACAGTAATATAATTACCTAGAAAAATTTCTAATATATGAAATAATATAGGCCACGATTCTGGAGGGCCTGGATGGGAACTTGGCTGTTGTTTTCCAAAGGAAAAGAGCTTCCACTCCTTCTGTACATGAAGACTCATGCCTATTACCAACAGTTTAGAATTTGCTGTTGAAACAAATTTAATCTCTCTTTAATTCTATGTTTTATCTTGGATTAGTCTGTCCTTGCTGGGAATTCAGAGTCTCAGGGTGGGAGGATACAGTGACCCTAAAAGGCACGGATCAGGTTCTGTTCAGACTTGCAGGAGCTGGGGCAGTCCAGCCTCCCAGCTGGCTCTGGAACTCCATCCTCAAGATTTCTTCCCTGCTTGGGCCATTGCTGTGCCATAGTCAGTGGGAACTGAGTCCATGGGGATAACAAAGAGAGAAAGAGGGCAGGGGAAATCAGTGTAAGTGTGCTTCAAAGCAGCCCCTGCCTCTGAACAGCCTCACAGCTTGGAAATGCAGCCCCTGCTTGGCATCTTCCAGAACTAATATGGGTAATGTGGCACCGGGAAATTTGCTGGGTTACCTGAGGTCAGCAGAGCCCGACCTCTGGAAGGGAGGAAGAAGGAAAGCAAGCAAAAGACCTTGCCAGGCAATGCACTGTCACAGCTTGTTCCTCAAGCCCCAGAAAACTCCACACCCATTTTATTCTTCACTGTTTCCTCATCAGCCTTGCGTGAGATGCTCCTGGGCAATGGATTTAGGAAAACCCTGTCATTTACACCTTATGGGGAAGCAGCAGCAATCTCCATGGGAACAGGGCTCCCCCAGCCCAGCCACACCCAGCAGGTGAGGATGGATGACCTGCCAGCTCATGGCACAGGAGCACAGTGGATGCAGGAGGATGGACAGACGGGTGGAAGGCACACCTGTGGGGAGGTTGCTGCTGCTGGCTCCTGTTTGCTCGCCATGGAGAAGGTTTCTCTCTGGCTGACTTTTAAGACAACATCTGGCACATGCATAAAGAGAACATGATGGCTGATCACTCCAAGGGCATTTATCTTCATGAATGACGAGGAGAGGGTCATAGTGGTGGAGCCCCAAGGAGCTGGCCTGTCTCTCCTCACCGGTGAAGATTAATATGTTGTGGGATGTTGGCTAACATGTATTGTGTGCACACACAATGTACCTCCCCCTCCACCCCTTCTCCTTCCCCCAGCTCTCCTCTCATGGACTAATGGACTAATACAGCTTTGAATGATGACAGGTTACATGGAATACACTCCCTCTCCCCACAAAATGCAGGGGAAATCTGTAGCAAACAAAGTGTTTAAAATGGTTAAAAACTGGAGGGAAAAATAGCCTATGGATTTTCACATTTTTATCTCTGTAGTATAACCCGGACTTAGAGTATCTTTTCTTTTCAAATAAATGGCCCATACACTAAATTCTTGCATTCTTTTTTATGCCATCCAATTTAAAGGCAGTACCATGGCTCACATTTGTATTTAAAAGAGCAGGCTGCTTTATTTTAGTAGTTCAAGACTAGAGGAGACTTTTCACCCCAAACCAAATATTTTTGAAGATGAGTGGGTACATCAAGGCCAATAAGAAACTGTATTAGATATTGGTCTTGCACATATCTTTGCATTGTTGCAATAATCATTCAGGAGCAGGTTTACTGCAAAACTGCTGCATGTAAAGGACAGAAATTAGCAAGTGGGAAAAATTATAAGAAAAGACAATGAAATGGCAAATCTAAGCAGAGAGGTGCCTAATTTATCCTTGTTGTATATTTTGCCTCAAAACCATGGGTTCAAATTGTGTAGAGACTGATCTGTGCAAATTTCCACTTAGAAGCATTTATTTTACAGGTTAAATGAATGCTCTTTGTAGTCAGTGCAGCCCCAAGCTTTTGGACAGCTGTGGTTTTTGGGTTTGGGAAAAGCCAAGGAGCGTGTCTCTCTCCAGGCCCTGATCCTGGCCACTGTGGCAATGGCAGGACTCACATCTGACTGGTCCACACAGGTCTAGAAAGGAGAAATTAAAATAGCTATGGAGATATGGGAACAAGGGAAAAAGCCTTTATTTTGGGGATGAATACCATAAACATGACAGCAGGCATGAGATGGGAAATTAGAAGGATTGGAATGACAGGAGTTTGTGGCTGAACTGGGAAGAGAAGTACTTGCATTTTAAAGTGTCTTGAGGCAGAGGGAGCTGACAAGGACAGGCAGAAGTATTTGTAAGCATTAAGGTGAAAGATGACTGGCCTTCCTCCAGAGAGAAAGGCATCCTTTGAGGAGCACACCCTGTCCTGCTGCAATCTGCTGCCACAAAGTACCAGATTTACAAACCCTCCTGAGCATTTACAGGAAACAATTATTCTGGAAAAGGGCTACTCCTCATCAAATCCATTTTCTCATCTAGTCTATCACTTACAAAGTCTCGTGTAGGAAACTGGTAATCTACATAAAAGTGAAAGGAATGTCATGCAGAATAGCTTAAAATATGGATCCCCCATCACAGAGCCTGTCATGTCTTCCTACTGTATTTCCATCACTGCAGACAACATAATGCCACTGCACCAGTCATGTTTCAACTAACACCTCAAGTCAGGTAGACACATAACAGGTTAATTAGGGGCTTTGGCAAATTGAGTCCACGGGCTGTAATTACCAGCACTCAAGACCTACAATTTCTGTTTTAATTAAAATAAACAGTGTGGAGAAGCTGACATCACACCAGAGTAACCAGCGTGTAAGTCACAGTTAATTATATTAAGCTGTGGCCTCCATCATAAAAAATACTCGGTTTGGATCAGGATTTATAGAGACTGACTACCATTCCAGCAAAGTTTAATTGCTGTACAGAGGCCACCGACTGGTCTGGACAAGTCAGTGTTGGGGTGATGGGATGTGCTGTGTGTGGAAGAGCTCCTTCTCCTCTTGGGGTGGAAGCAGGCAGAGCCAGCCCCTGAATCCTTCCTTCATTGCCCCCTGTCAACATCTCACACCCTGACAGGTCCCAGTCGTGCCCCATCCACACTCAGGCTGCCTCTGTCACATCACAAAGCATGGAGAGCTGCTGCCTTTCCCAAAGAGCATGGCCAGGGAAATTGAGCCTGGGGAAAAAAGCTGGAAAATGAGCTTTTGGGGAGAGTCTGGGAGATGAGAAGTGTAGGGCTCTGATGTGCTTTGGGCACCTCTAAGCTCAGGGAATCCCCCAGTGATGGAGAGTCAAGCTCTGGGTGTCTGAGCACAGCCAGGGCACTTTCATCCCCTGCGTGCAATAAACGCTGCTGCTCTGGCTCAGCCCTTGCCTTTCCTCCTCCTGCACTCCCAGGTAATTCCCTCGGCGGTGTTGCAGCGCAGCCACGACCCACACTGCAGCCTCTCATCCGCCACCTCTCCCGCTTCTCCTCCTCCACCCAAGCTTCCCTCCCAGCCCTGCCTTTTGTCTCCTTCACCCACGTTCAACCCTGTGCCTCCTTTGATGCCACCCGACGTGCGAGGTGCAGCCAGACCCACCCTGCCCAGCCAAAAACACACCTGTTTTGCAAACCAGTCCAGGTGTATCGGACACACGCTGTTCTGGGATGGCTTTTACTGAGTTACACAACCCTGCTGCCTGGGAGTCTGCAGCTGGAGCAGCCATGGACAAGCAGACATCCTGCAGGCTTGCCAGGGCTCCCAGCAGGGCCCTGCAATACCTGGGCAGATAATTAGACACTCAGCAGGGTAGAGGTGATAGATCTCAGGTTTGTACTGTTCCAGTCTGGTCATGGTGTCCCCACAAGCTTTCAGTCAGCCCACAGATGGCAAAGCCCTCCACAGGCTCCTTGCAGGACCTGGGGGGACTCACCTGAGCTCCTTGTTGCTACTTGGAACTGCCAAGGATCAGCAATAATATACTGGAGAAATTGTCTAAGCATTTATTGGGGACGTGATGGTAACTCCAGCAGAAACTGCAGGACAATTCCATGTGTCCCAGCAGTGCCATTGGGGATACAGTGAGACCCCCTGCAAGTCACAGATTCAACTTCTGCAGCGGAGCCTGGGGAGTGAAACTCTGAATTTCCCTATGTCCCTATCAATGCACTTTACCTCTAGGATCAACCTGCCTGTGGAATCCCTGGAAAACAACATTTCAGTGGAGCTTTGATGATATGATCTTCCTGGGGAGGGAGAAAGGGAGTGTAGGGCAGGGAATGCTGCTGTTTTCTGTTGTGAAAGGTGTGGATCTGGTTAATCACCCCAGGATGTTGGATGGACAGCTCAGACACAGAACAGACAGCATTTTTCTTTTGCTTTTTCTGACAAGACAACATTTTAAAAATCTTTCTTTATTTCAGTCTGTTTTCTTTTACATGTAAATTGCCTTATTTTTTTTTAGGTTTTGCATTAACGTAACCCATTTTTTTTTTTCCTGAAAACAAATAATATGCTCAGGCAGTATAAGTGGAAACAGTTGCTTTTCATTCATTCAGTCACTTTAGGATTTGTTTCTGACTTCCACTAACAGTGGTTGATACTTATTTGCTTAAGTATGGTTTCCCTGCTACCTCTCCATATGAAATTTTGACTTTCTGTGATGTTTTGATTAGCATATAATTAACCAGTAATTTTTTCAATGCCATAGGCCTCATACTGAAATTCTTCTTTTCAACATATCTTTCACTGCCCTGCCACTATTTCCTAACAGCTGCTGCAACCTTCAGCCCAATTATTTTCATTTCCACGATATTTTGAGTCCAACCTAATAGAAGCAGCTTGGTGAGCCTTAAATTCAGCAGTTAATATTTAAAGTAAAACTAATTAAACACTGCTGTCCAGCTGGCCATGGGTATTGCTGTTGGCTTGTAGCTCACCTCCAATGCCCCACAGAAAGGTGGTGTTTGTTTGTTTGGGGTGTTTAAATGCAGGATTGCTCTCCTCTTTTGGTAACCAGGTGAGACAGCCCATGCAAGCTCAGACAGCGATGTTTGGTGCAGACCTGTGCATTGCCCAAGCAAGAAGATTGCCCTGTGCTCCCTGCCATAGGTTACTAATACTTTTGGCTTCTGCAGGTGAAAGCAAAGGGACAAAGCAAAGTCACCGGTGCCCAGCCCTGAGCAGGGTGAGCTGTGGCACTGCAGGGACTGGCAGAGCTGCTGTGATGTGGGCACTGCCTGACCAGAGTGACCTGGAAAGCTGAGGGTGCTCCTTCCTCCCAGGTGAGGAGGAGGAGAAGGAGGAGGCAGAGTGGTGGCTCAGAGGAGCAGCAGAGCCTTTGGGGATGTCCCCTACACCCTGGCTGTGCCCACTGCTCTGCCAGCCCCTCGCTGCCTTCAAAGCACCCAGAAGCAGAAGCAGTGACCTCTCTGCAGGAATGGAATTCTCCATTCCCAGCCCTCTGCTCCTCCAGAGCCATGCACACCAATTTTGGGAAGTATCTGAGCCCTCCTGCTCCCAACCCGTGGCTCCTGAGCCACCACTCCAGCTCTGAGTGGCAGTGCCAGGGCACAGGGTGGCTGCCCCAGGCAATGCACTGACCCAGGGCAGGGCCACTTTCTCTCCTGGAAACCAGCAGCCAGGACAGAGGCTTCTGACAGCCAGGACACCAAAATTACTATTGGTTGTGCTGCCAGGATACCACAGTGTTATTCAGGGTTTTATCCCACTGGAGGGATGGGCCATTCCACAGCACTTGGGCTTTCACTGGCACTGAGGATGTGTGGTTTTAAATCCTTTTACCTAATTGTAATGAGCCATTTGGGTTCTTTCCACCTCTTTTTAGAGCTGTTGCCAGAGGGTTTGTCCTGAAAATGCTAGTTATGGTGTTGTGTTCTGCTTTTTTATTTTCCTCCTGTTATCAAAGCAGGATGCCAGGAGACAAATTTATTGTCCTGTGTAACATCCTCTCTCGTATCCTCCCTTGCACACTCCAGGAAAAGAAAAGTGCCTGCACACCAGGCCCTTGACAGGTCAGATCAGGGAGCAGGCAGGAACCAGCCCCAGTCTGTGCTCATGAGAGGCTTTTACAAACCCTATTGGAGGGATGGGATGAGTTTTCCCTCACTTCATCCAGCTTGGGAAAGGGGCTAATATCCTTCTGGAACCCTCTATCCCTACATAAACCATACACCTTTAATTTGGCGTCCACGGCTGGTGATGTGAGCAGCTGGGGGGACTCTGAGCAGTGTGTCTGGGATTTTAATAAGGAGCCCCATCACTTGGAGAGGGACTGGGGAGGCTGGAGGGAAGAGGAGAAGAAGAAAAGCACAGAAGCAACACAGTCCAACCATGTCCTGCTGCTGGGACAGGGACAGAAAATCCTTTTCATGCTACTGGAATTTTGGTGTCCCTGAGCCATAATCCATTTAAATTCAGGTAATAATGAAGTGACACCTAAATACTCATCACTGAGTGAAGACATACCATGTGTGTTCTCTTGTGTTTTCCTTCAGTGAAAGGTGTGTGATGGGATTCCAGGTGCTGGTACTGACCAGCTGCAGAGCCCATTGTTTTCTGGTTTGTATTTACCACATCCTTGGTCTCAAGGGGCTTTATTAAGCCTGATCAGAACTGCACACTTCTGAGGAAAAATGAAGTACATTTACATCTACTGAAACTTCTATAAAAACTCCCTCTCCTGCTTTTTCTTCCTTCTGATCATTTAGCTCTGGATGCACCCTCAGGCCTTCAGCTTCTAGGACAGAAAGCAGCTCCCAGTAATTGGAGGGCTGAAGCCTCCCTTCCCTCAAATGCTGCCACAAACATTTCCAACAGTGCAATAGAACAAGGAGGCACCTGAATTTCTAGAGTCCAGCATTGCAGACAAATATCACCTCTGCCCTGCAATCATGCTTTTGAAGTGACCTGGCTGTGAATATGAAAATGGGTGAGCTGCTAAACCTCATGAAAGCCAGCAGAGCACATCCCTTGGCTTTTGGGGGCACAGGCTTCAGGCTGCATGTGTGTTGAGGCTGGAGCAGACCACTTGGAAATGTCTAAACAAAAGGAAAAAAACCCAAACCAAATAAACTTGCTAAAAAAAGGGGGCTGGCATCTCTGTGGTCAGAGAAGGCTGCAGGCCATGGGTGCTCATACACAGCCAGGATGTGCCCCATGCAGCTGCCCCGGGGTGTTCCCAGTGCTGGCAGTGTTTTGGGGGACTGTCCTGGCTTTTTCTCAGCTGTCTCAGCAGGTGCCCTGTGTGGCATTTCTCCCATAATTATAATGACATCATCTGGATTGCCCTGGGAATTAAAAATACCTTCAGGCTGGAGTGGTTGGGCCATGGTGGGTCAGCTGGTGGGAAAGGAAAAGCCCCCGTTCTCCACACACTGGATATTTTGGAGACCTTGTGCAGGCAAACAGCCAAGGTGTGTGAGTGAGGAGCTTTATCTTGGCAGCGCTTGGGTGAAGCCAGCTGAGAAAAAACAACTACTTTTTCATAAAACTTTCTTCCTTCCTAGTACCAACATGTTTCAGCATACTGGGGAACTCCCTGCAATGAGTGACATAGATGCTGCTGAGAGACCTCCTAATAAAAATGTATTTTCCACATTTACCCCAATTAAGAGAACAGGAGTCAAAGTAGGTTGAAGATTTCAGAAGATTTCAAAGGAGGTTGAGGTGTTTTGGGGTAGAGGCAAAGGAGGGTTTGGGAGAAATCTGACTTTTCTGTGAAATAAAGTGGATGTGAAATGAACGAGATGAATATCCACACATTTTTTTTTGTTATTGATTTCTGCAGATGTTGAAAGTTTTGATTTCAAGAGAAGCTTTTCTTATTACCATTTGTATTCTTCTAGTGCTGTTCAGCCACAATTCCAGCCCACGCCAGCAGCAGTGGCTGGGGTGACAGGTCAGGTGTCACATCATGCTGAAGATTTTCCCCTCCTTTCTAGTAAATCACTTTTGCTCTGCTGGGGAGGGGCAGGACATGACCTGCTAAAGCCACCCTGATGTGAAAAATTAATTCCTAAATGAGCAAAATACTGGATATTGACACAAGTGCAACATCAGGACGCCTGGAAAGCCTCAGGAAAGGGGAATGGAGGTCTCCAGAGCTGTGAGTGCCCCCAGCACGGTGCCAGACCCACAGAGAGGCTGCTTCCCCCTCCAAGCCCACCAGGGTGTCATGTGCATCCCTTGTGCTGAGAGATTAATGCTGCCTTTCCCCTGGGCAAGCAGCTTCCCCTGAAATGACCATCGTGCTGCCATCAGGTTTTGTGGCTGGTCCTTCCAGCTCCTCTCCTCACATCCAGAAAAGAGGAGCTAAAGGAAACACCTTTGGCTGCAGTGAATAGGTAGTGGCTTTTGTCCTTTCCTCTGCTGCCCTTCCCAGCCCGGTGATGTGGGGGTTTCTGGTATTTCCTGAGCAGCTGCTGGATGCTACACACCTTTAGGAGCTCCAGCTCTGACTCCTCCACACCCTTTCCCCTTCAGCAGAATTCACACAAAAGCAGGGGATAAAAAAGCCCCAACAGCTATAAAAGCCAGCCTGGTGCTCACTTGGATGGAGTGGCTCTGCTCTCAGTTGCCTTTGAAAAGCTGGTGCAACCCCAGTGTCCTGGAGGCACTTTTGGGGTGAGATGGGAATTGGAGTATTCAGACAATACATCCCCCAGCCCCTCCTGAGTTTAATGGCATGGCTTCCTAAATACAGTGTGGATGATTTTATTAATTTGGGGCCCCTTCTAAAAATAGCTTCTTTTTTTTTTTTAAAGAACCTATGAGCTATACTCCTTGTTTTCTTTCTTTCTTTTCCTTTTTTTTTTTTTTTTAATAGGTTTTTTTCTAAACAAATGTTAGGATCCAGGTGCTTTCTGCCATCTGCATATGGAGCCAGGTTGAATCAGCCCTGGCTTGTTCTGTTCTTGGTAGCTGCTGCTCCTCTGACACCTCTCAGATCACACTGACAAGGAAAACTTTTATTCCTCAGCCTGTAATTCCTGTCTCTGTGTGTGGGACAAGCTCACACACCTTGTAACTATTTCACTTCGGCTCAGAACTCATCTCCTCATTACCCAGATATAATTACATCTGACAAAAGTATTGAATGCACCAAAGCACAAAGAAAAAAGACAGAGGGATTAAACTGATTCAGGTCTCTCACCCCTGAACATTATGCCCCATAAAGAGCTCATAGAGGAAGAGGATGAATAATTGTTGAAGGATGAGTGCCATGATTCCAGGGTATGGTCTCTCATATGGCACAAGAAGATCCAGACAATTATGGAAACTGTAAAGAAAAATCAATCTCAGTACTAAGACGGGAGCACAGGGATTTTTTTGTTTGTTTGTTTGTTCTTCTTTTCTAACAGGAAAGCAGAGAGCCTGATACATGACTTAACATTTAACTTTGCATTACAGGTGGGTTTTCACAGGCACTGAGGGACAGCCTGGCAGCTGCCACGGAGCCTATTGCTAAAAGAATAAATAAGCAGGAAATCATTTGAGAAGAACTGATAACAAAAACAACAGCACTTCTGGAAATGGGGTCAGGTGAGGGGTGCATGGCAGATGCCCTTGCTGGAGTGATGAGCTGCTGTGCTCAGGGCTGCAGGTGGGGCTGGTTTTGGCAGCCACAGTGGCTGTGGGGTCACCCAGGTGCTGCTGGTCCCTGGGGATGCTGCTGTGGTTACTGAGCTGAAAAGAGAGAGAAAGGACAGCAACACACATGGACCTTTTTTGGGGAAAAAAGGCCAACTTTATTGTACAGACAGCCCGTATTTAAAGTGTGTTAGTGCAGCCAGGACAGGACAGGAGCTCATTGGACAACTGGGAAAAACATCCTTGGGACAGCACCTCAGGATGTGTCCCACGGAAAAGACACCAGGTGTTAATCTTTATTGTGAATTTCACTCTGTTTTTCACCATGTTCTCACCCTGGGAGACTCCTCCCTAACTGAAGCTGCAGTCAGCTTGTCAGCCTGGGAATGGAGCTGAGAGTCAGGAGAAATCCAGGCCTGACAAGAATTTCCAAGCTGTGATTCCCCGGCTCTCTGAATGTGTGTGCTCACATGCTGCCTGCGTCCCTTTGGAGCCCCTGCATGCCCTGCCTGCCTCTGCTCCTGGGCAGCAGCAGCCTGCAACAGCCTTCCATGAACTGAGCAGCAGGGTTATGTGCTGCTGAAAACTCGCAAAGAGGTCGTGGGGAGAGGACAGCGCAATTTTCTCGTAAAAGCTTTGCTGACGCACGCCAGGGAAAACGTCAGGAGGGCAGGAGAGGCCGTGCATCACCGGCTGAAAGTTGCTTTCCTTGTCGTCCCCTTGTTTTCTTTTAATTACAGAAAGGGGAGGAAGAAACAACCGGGGTCTCTTCTTGTAACAAACGGAGGAAAAGAGAAAGTAAACACGTAGAGGAGTGCCAAAAAAAAATTACCTGGGAAATTCCAAAAGGAAAGTATTTTGTTTAAAAATTTCAATTAAGGTTGCTAAGTAACAGCAGTGTATCTACTTATCAGCTCATTTACAAAATCCAAGCACTGAAAAACCAAGACATTAATAGTGGTGGAGATCATAAATCTTATGCTGCTGACATAATAAGCGTACATGCATTATTCTTATCAAGTACAAAGAAAGTAAATACATATTTCATCACAACAAGCTTAATGCTGACCTCTAAATAAATAGCTGTCTTTCATTAGCAATCTCAAAATAAAACATAAAGCAAACCCTATTAAAAAGAGCCATAAAAATTATGTATGTAGACACTAATGACACATATTGATCAGCTTCACGTGCAAAGCCATACGCATGCATAATTCTGCCACAAATCAACATGGTTATGTGATTTTTTTTCCTCAAACCAGACATTCCATAATATTCTCAAGGAAGCATAATTATCAAGGATTAACTAAAAGTCAGCTGTCACTTTGATAGATATATATGTTTTATACAAACACTCTTGTAAGCCTCAGTACTCACTGTATCTCTTAAGAGCACTTTGCCATTGTAACTGAGCTTACCAAAGGAATATGATTTAAAGGTCAGAGTTAGGGCTGCTGAGTTCTGAGGACCTTCTGCAGTGTTGTGTTTTATGCTTCATAAAGCTCTGTCTCTCTGCTGGGCGCTAATTAGGAGAGTCCCTTGTAATCAGTGGCACCATTCCAATTTCCATTAGCTAAGTTTTGAACTCCAGGGGCTGTTCCTTCCATGGTTGCCCCATTTCAGTCGAGCACTTTGCCACATGCCAGCCCTTCTGCAGGTGCTTAAGCTCAGAGAAGTGTTATGTTTGAGTGTTGGGATGGATCACACAGGGGATGTGGGAACACGGAGGAATGTGCTCACCACACCTCAAAACCCCAACTCTAAGGTGCTTTGTTTAAGCACTCTTTGCATTTTTCAGGCATTTTGGCTGTTTCCAGGGGACAGACCCATGTCAGCAGGTGTTGAATCCTCTGTGGAGCTGTGGCCAAAGCGAGCTGAAGGAGTTCAGATGGAATGGTGGGGACAAGGGCTGAAGGGCACCTGCATGGCCTCCATGGACCAGGGTGGTCCCCAGAGCAATCTGTGGTTTGAGCAGATGACATAAATTTGTCACAGGTTTTAATCAGCATTGTCAGGGCTCCAGGCCCCAGCCTGCCACGAGCCAACATTCCTGGCTGTGCCGAGATCTCCCAGCCAAGCCTTCCCACAGCACATCCATGGACTGAGACTTTCTGCTGGATGAACAACTGATTTTGACTCCTTGTAGGTAGCATTTGCTCTACAGTTATTGCCACAATATACCAAATCCTTTTTTAAAAAAAAAAAAATCACACTAAGTGCACAGAGGATCATATTGTCACTGAAAGAAACTTCTGAAAACTCGTGGATAATAGTTAAATCCATTCAGCTTTGAACGCTTTAAAAACTGATCAGACCTCTTTCTTAAAGCCCTGAAGTGCTTTTAACTCCCACTGAAGCCAATCAGGGCTCTTTGAAAGCAGTGAATGGCAGAACTAGCCCCTGAAACATGTGAGCCCAGCTACCGAGAGTGGAAGCAGAAAATAGGTTACCCCTCCCAGCACAAAAATGCAGATGTGAATTAACGCCACATATGTAATGACATTTAAAAGCTACATTCAGTAAATCTTATTCAGAGTGAGGAAGAAATATGAAAGAAATCCATCAACATTAATTTAACTTAGACAAATAACTATTACTCAATGTAAGCCAAATTGCAAACTGCAAGGACTCATGTATCAGTATATTTTAATGATCACTCCACCCCCAAAAATGTTTAGACAAAAAATGGATAAAGTAGTCCTTTCATTCAATGGCTCATTTACAAAAAGAAAAAAAAAAGAAAAAGAGCAAAACTGTGCTGAAATTTGAATTAAAGTGTTCATTTTGAAGTAATGAAGAACTATAAAAAATCTCTCAGGTTCTTAACTCCCCTTCTCCTGGGAGAAAGAGAAGGGAAGTTTGTGTAGCTGTTCGTGTTGTGCAGAAAGCAAGGCTTTTTCAAAGCCTTTCAGCTCTGCTGATGAGGGAAAAAAGTTTTTCTTTCAAACTAGTTACATTGCTCCCCTTCCCTGTTTTCCTCTCCCATATTTCTTGGATGGAGCACTGTGGAGCAAGGGGTGGTGAGAGGAAGAATATGTGTGTGTGGACAGAGAACCACCAGGAAGGGACTTCCCTTTAAAATTCTGCTTCTCGTACCTTATGAGTAAGATCAGAAGGGATAGAAAATTGGGAGAAAGTGGGGAAACCCCCCAGGCTTCTTGCCCAGTAGCACTGATTCACATTTTGGCTGCCTCCTCTTCCCAATAATCCACTTCATTTTCCCCCCTGCAAAAAAGGAAAGCCAGGGCTCAGACCTGGAGCAATGATGATGATGGGAGCAACGTTGGTTTCAGATCAATGTTGAGCAAGGAATTAGCAATTAAAATGCTGATTGCCACCGTGGCCTGTCCTTTCCCTTAACCAGCACTGAGAGCACATGGCTGTTGGACAGTGATGTGCAGCGACGGGAGAAAAAGTATTTTAAGGCAGAGGTAGGGGAAAAAGTGTGTGTTTAAGATTTCTGTATTAAAAGTGGGGGGAATACCCTGTGTAGGCAAAGAGTAACATACACTGAGTGCTATGCACATGTCAAAGATATTTTTTTAATAAAAAAATCAGCAAAATAAAGGTATCTCAAACTTAATAATTTTATAGACTATAATCAGTTTGTATTAATCTGTCTAAACATGTCAGTGATGACAGCACTTCCCTGTAGCCAGATAATAAATCAGGGTCTAAGAAGCAAAGAAATTCAGAGGGTTTTTATTCTGTATGCTTTGTATGCTGGAAGAAGTAATTTATGTCCATTTAGATTCACTTGGATATATTTAGTCTTGAGTCTGAATTTAAATCTTTGAAATCTATATGTATGGGATACAGAGGAAGAAAATGCTTTACACCTGCTGATACCTGCCTGTGTGTCTGTGCCACTTGCACTGTTTATTTTAGGGAAACAAGAGTTGTTTTTTTTTTTTTCCTCGTTTTTGATCCCTTCAGGAGGGTGCAGAACTAATTTTTAGCTCATTATGGAGGTAATCTTGCCTTGCTTATTTGACTTGGGCTGTTTCCATAACATCTGCTTTCGTGCAGAGGCGCTGGGCGCTCCATGGATGGAAGCAGCTCTCTATGTGGTTACATTCACATGTTGTTCACTTAATGAAAGCCTGGCAATTGGCCCGTGTTTGAAACACATCTGAACCACAGAGAGCTGCTCCACGCTGCTGCTATCCAGGAACCTCCAGAGGAGGGACATGGCATTGTCTGTGCTTCCTTGAGGGAGCTCAGCTAAAAATATCAGGGAAAAAAAGACGTGCTTTCCTAAAACAACCAAGAATGCACAAGGAAGTTCTGGATCAGGTGTTAAGAGGTGTTCTTAAACAGAGATGGAGGAAAGAATCTTGCCAATGCTTTTAAATTGTTTTATGCTGAGTATTCTCATCCTTTGGCTCTCGGTGCTCTGCACAGAAACCCAGCTTTTGCCAGGCAGAAGTGGATGGACTTGTTTCCAATCCTTTGAGTCTAAACCTGAATCCCCAACTCACCTGTGTGGTGAGTCCCCAGATCACCTCCTTCCCTCAGTGACCAGCACTGGCACCCAGTGGGCAGCACAGGAGCTTCTCCTTCCACAGAACAGGTCACCTGGAACAAGCTTTGGTGCTTTTCTCTCTCTCTTTATAAACATTTTCAAATGTATATGATTTCAGCTGGCAGATAAAAAAATAAACTTGCAAACAGAATTTTTTTCCTGTGAAAACAGAAAAAAAATCCAAATTTTAAATATTGTTGCCCAAAAGCAAAGATGTCATTTTGTTCACTGTATTTTTCAAAATTATTTCCATAATTTCAATTAATCTGTTTAGTCAGTGAAGTGTGGAAGGAGGCAAGAAGGTTCTGATGTGGAACAAGAGCTGTCAAAGTTAACTATTAAACTCTTATGATAATTTTCTGGTTAGTGTGACCATGTGTGAACAGGACTGTTCTTCCCCCCATGGGCAGTGCCAAGGTAGGATCTGCCCTTTCCCAAACCCACACACATTCTTGCTGGGATATAAACCCCATCGTGTGCTGTTTGCTAATGTAAAGATATTTGTACTCCCCAAATCACAGCAGAAATAAACTGATCTATTCTGAAGCCAACCCAGACCCAAAGGCTTCTTTATGTATTTATTCACAAGCTGCTGTTTTATTGCAGGGCATGTGTCAGCCAGCAATTCATTCCTTTCTGTTCCAGGGATTTCATGCTATGGGAAGTGATGGGGCTTTTTGAATAAGGCAGCAGAGAAAGCCAAATGCTTGGGGCTCTCAGGAGAGGCAGAGGGACATGGCAGGGACAGGAGCATGCCAAGGGGGATGAAGAGGCACAAAGCATCTCAGGGCTCACGCTGTTTGCATCACTGCTCGGAGTGCCACCTCATCAGGAGGTAATGCAATCCACTGAGGATTGCTTCACCAGCTGCATCACCACCAGGAACTGCTGAGGTCAGTGGGCGTTCAGGTGGAGATGCCCTGAGTCAGACAAGACATCAGCTGATGGAGCAGATCAAGGGGCTAGTTGTGATTTTATTTCTTTTTTTCCCAAGATAATAGAGGTTAATCTCCTGAACTCCAGCTTGGTGAGATGAAAGTGCTCTTGTGGCACACTGCTCCCAGCCTGTGAATCGAAACCAGACACAGACACACACACAGAGAAAAAGTGCTGTCACTTTGTGCTCATCTAACACATTAGAATTTCTTTTTTTGTCACTTTGAGCCCAGCTCTGCTAGCAGCTACATTTCCAGGAGGATTTGATTGCACAGAGTTATAAGAGCAGGTTTTGGTCTTCAGCAAGGCCCAGGTAGTGGCAGCTGGGGCTGCTTTCCTTGGGAACATCTGGGATGTGCCAGGGCTCTGCAAATCAGTGTCAGCACTCACATAACTGACCTTGAGATCTTCCAAAATCTAAACCAGGAGAGACTGTGGCTGCACAAGACTGTGTGTGGGTAGGTGTGTTTGAGAGAGATAATTATTGGGTAAGGCAAGAAAACATTTACCTACTGCTGTAAAGTGTTCTCTGAAGACAAGAAGAATCCCTATCCTTTAGCCTTTTAATTGATTTTAATTATTCAAAGCTCTTTCTCTCCTTGCTCAAATAGCAGTTGTGATACAATATTGTTGCAAGTGTCTTGGTGCCTTTTGAGATACTTAAATATGAATAGCTGGGAAGCTGGTGCCTGCTCTCCCTCTCAAGCACACAGCCAAATCTTGCTGTGCAAGGCAGAGCCCACCACACAAGAGCCAGATTATTCTAACAGCACTCTTCATTTCATGGGGATTCGTTTAAGTGGATTCCACACAATACTCTAAAAATGTGATGAGAGATGATTCTAATAAGGCAGAAGCCACTACGGCATTTAAGGGGAATTTAATCTTATTCTCCTACCACATAAAAAGGAGAGAAGTGCTGACATTTCAGCCCCACTACTGGCCTGCTTCACAAACATTTTAAACTGTGCTTTTCCATTATACAGCTGTGTATTCCACTTATACACATGTGTAGATTGCATCAACCCCCTTTTTCTCCCTTGTGATCCCCGGTTCACCTTCCTGCTCTTTGGCAAAGACAGACACAGAGAGCAGTCTGGTTGCAGTTTTCACAAGCAGAAATGACTCTGGTTGGAGGAGCTGGGGTGTGCTGAGGCCTGGCAGTGGTGTCACAGCATGAAGGGGCAGCACATTGCACTGCTCTCATGCGATCCCAGCAGTCAGGAGCGTTTAAAGTGTGTGCTGGCACATGGGGAGCAATGCTCCAGCATGCCGTGGGTTATGGCTGTGATTCACTGCTGGCCAGGCATGGCTGTCCCATCCACCAGAGTGAGAGAAACACACCGAGTTCGTGCTGGTGCTCCTCTCGGATGCTCTGGTTTTGGCTCTCCTGTCCTCTGTGGAACCTGGCCTGGTTCCTGAGACACACTGGGGCACTCGTGTGTCACAGACTGGTTTGTGATACCATGAGCACAGAGGTGAATGGAGGAGAGTCATCGAGCCTTTGGCAGCTAAGGGATGCTGCTGAAACGTTTAGGCGTGTTCACACACAAGTTGCCTGGAAGAGTTTACAAAAGAGAGAGGCCCCATTCACCCCAAGCAGCACTGGAAGTAGGCTGGCTGGAAGTGCAGGGCTGCCCAGGTGCATGGGGTGTGGCTGTGCTGAGCCTTCTCCCTCTCCTAAGGCTGGACAATCCCTCCACACAGGCTGCTTTTCTACAGAGGATTTCCCACCCCAGCCTTCCACACCGTGCTGGGACCTCCTGCATCACACCACTGCTCTGAGCCACACAGCCCCAGGGCAAGGCTTGGGGTGCCTGAAGCATCAGAGGGCTCCACTGGGTTTGCTCTTCCCGTTGCCTCTCCCACTCTCTGTTGCACAACCAGCTCTCCTCCTTCCTGAGGCATATTGCTGCCATTATGCTTCCCGGGAGTTGGCTTCCTGGGGTAGCCTTCATCCCTGTGATTGAGCTGATTTACCCAACCCTGTTCTTACTCCTCCCTCTGATAATATTAGCCTATCTATTGCATATGCCAGGTATAAAGTTACAGAGGTAATTATCCTTCCAGCCATCCTCTGGAGGGGCTGTTTTTCCAGTGCTGGTTTAATGGTGGGCTTGGCAGTGCCTGGTTAGTGCCTGGACTCAATGAGCTTAGAGGGCTTTTCCACCCTAAATGATTAAGTGATTCTACAGTAGATCTCTAACTGGTTGGGGGTTCACTATTCATCCAGAAGGTGCATATACCAGGAGTTTGTGGGATGTTGAATATAGGGACCATTTTTTACAGATGTTTGCATAGTGTCCACCAGAAAATGCCTTGTTTTCATTTGTATCTTTAGGCACTACTGTTGGTGCCAAAAAGATCAGTCCTACAAGTGTTAGCTTTTATTCTTTGTGTGGTGATGATGCTGTGAGTGAGATGGAACACTCTGTGTTTGGCCTGGGGATGCCCCAAATGCCTGTACCAAGTGACAAGGAGCTCAGGGAAGGGGGTACAACCGCCTCGTCTGCCATTCCTGCTTAATCTGATCCAACAACCAGTTGTAAAGTAGTCCCAGTATAAAAGGTAAGGGAAAAATCCCAGCTAGGAGCCTCAGATTTGAGTCTTGGCTCAGACAACTTTCTTTTCATCCTTATGCAAATCAGACAACTCCTGCTTATTTCATCATGAAGTGGGAGGCAGGGTAAGGCTGACGTAGTCTGCAGTACCTCCCAGGAGTATTAGGAAGGTTAATTAGTTAATGTTTCCAAAGTGTGATTATACAAGTGCCAAACAAAACTAACAACAAGAGGAAAAAATGACACGACAAAGAAAATAAACAAACATAAAGCCAAATTAAACATAGTTAAGGGAGGTAACTCTATGATATTAAATATGAAATTGTAGAATAAAAATACAGACGGATGTAACTTATATGAGCTACAGAATACTGAGTGCAAAACTTTTTTGCTGGCTGCACTGTATGACCAGACAGAGTGATTCTTAAAAGAGAGATTTTAGTTAAGTTTTAGGCTTCTGTGACAGTGATTTATTTTAATGATACACAACACTTCACATTTGTGATTTCAAGACCTCTCTAAGTTTATGCAAATTCTAGCTTCTAGGGCACAAGATAAAATCATGGCTCTTACTTACTTTTATAGTGTCACATAAATGTGAAAAATTGAAGAGTTGCTCCAGGCCAGCATGCTACATTTTGACACTGTGAGAATCTGTATCCTACATCCCCTGCTCTGATCAGGGAATATCTCTGCGAGCGTGTACAGAGGAAGAAACAGAAAGCAAAGGACAAAGCAGCTCTCATTGCTGGGGATCCAGAAGCAGTGCTCCCTCATTCCCAAGCTGTTTCACTATGTGGAGCAGCAGGTAAACAGAAGAAAAAAAACCAAAACAACTTAGCAGGCCTTTAAACATATGAAATATTCTCAGTGGGATCCAAACAAGATCAGAATATTTCTCATGAGTCTGACAGTTGGCAAACTCAGAATCGATCCTCTCTCCATGCAATCCTCAGGCTGAGATGGGGCTAGCTTGGAGTGAAATTGCATGGTGGAAACATGCCTTGCTCTGCGATTTTGCCTGGTTCTGTAATCAAATTTCACAATAATGAAAACTGTAAGGCAAGAAATTGAGGAAATATCATTGAGGAAAAAGAAACCCACGAAATAAATATGTGCTGAATAAATCCATCCACATTAACTCGGGAGAAACAGGAATAGTGGCTAGCACAGCACGTCTGCCTTCTCAGCTGATCACTGAATCATGGGCTGACTTTGAGCACATCACTAAAATCTTGCTTAGGTTTGGTTTTCTCCTCCAGGAAAGAGAGAGAACAAAGGATGTGTGTGCCAGGCTTGCTCCAAGCACTCGGTGCCTGGCTGCCCTGGGCTGAGGTGAGGGAGGTGCATTCCCGAGGGGGCTCTTTCAGCACATCCAAGGCAGCACCACACTCTGGCTGACTGCTCCTCGGGCCTGGTGATGAAGAATGGCAGCGAGGACAACCCCTGTGTGCACCCTGGGGTGCCTCTGGGCACTGCTGGCCCCTTGCTCCTGCCATCCTGGGCTGTTCCTGCTGAGGAGCCCCAGGCCAGCCCTGCCCCTGCAGAGGAGCTGGGAAGGTTCTGCATGGCAGGGACTCGGTGTTTCTGCTCTTACAATCACTGCAAGGCACTGCTGCTGGCTGGAAACACGAGCTGGCTGTGTGGCACCATGTGTGCACTGGGACCAGTGCCACTGCAGAGCTGAGACCACTGAGGCTCCCGTGGGCTCCATCCAAAATCCTTCCAACCGTGGCTGCAAACTCCAAGGAATGTGTCGAGCTGTGTCAGTCACACCAAGCCTCACCCATGCAATCTGGTTGAGGGTACGGGTGCATTTTTCATGCTGGCAGGAGTTTCTCCCCTGAAATGGGGATGTGGCAGCCCCTGTGTGAGTGTCTCTGCCTTTGCTTAGGGTCAGGTTATCACTGGTTATGTGTGAGAAGTGTGTGCTACACAAACTAAAAGTTAGTATGACATAAAATGAGAACTCTGGACCGGATGAGGCCAATCTTTCAGACATTCCTGCTCAGATTTATTCCACATGCACTGAAATCTAGTGCCCCTGCTCTATGATGTCCACTGTCCCCCAAAGGGAAATTTTCTCCAGTTGTTTTTTATTGACTGAAGTGATATTTATACCAACACACATTTACTCTTTTCGTGCTGTACTTAAATTCACATGCTTTTCCTCTTCCAATCCATGAGCTTTCAGTGCAGCAAGCTGAAGGCATTTAGTTCATTCTACATCCCATAAAAGTCCTTCTTAATGGCTTTTTTTAACCTGAGCAGTCCTGTAGATGCCATTCCAAGGGCCTCTATGTGATAGCAGCCAAAGAAATTGCAGGGAGGCCAGGTTAAAGTAGGTTCTACTGAGTTAATTTTGATTAAGCACACTTCTGAATTTGGCCAATCTCTTTTCTTCAACATACATATCTTCTGTACCTGGTAGCAACACTCAAAGCATCCTGCAAAGGAGGAGAGAGGAAGGGGAAAGAAAATGTGATTATGAAACATCAGAGTAGATCTGATCATGTCAAATTCCTCTGGAGAAAAAGACAGAGAAAAAAATTACCAGCGCACAGTGCTTGAAGTCAATAAATGAAATTTACCCAATTCAGCAGAGGCATCAGGGAAATCACTCTTGATTTGTCTTTGATAGGTTGACAAAATCTCTGTTAAAGTTGTTTTAATGCGTTTGTAACTAGGCTTCCAAATACATTGAACCCAGGCCAGATCTCAGCTTAATAGGACCAGCCCTCCACGTCAATCAAATTTGTAGCTGGTGAGAAAAATGAACCTTTTTTTGTGCCCCTTGTTCTCAAGTTGGGCAAAGAGCCCAAAAGTGTCTGAGGTTTTACTTTGCCAAGCTTCTGAAGGAAAATTTACTTACAGGAATGAAAATGCCTCATGGCTGTCTGTAGCACAATGAAACAAGTCAGGCCAAAAACTGCCCCCAGACATTTCCTTGTGGCATCTGTTGGAGTCAGCAGTGCCATCGTGTAGGTGAGCTGAGGGCAGAATTTAGCTTGTTGATAATGGAATTAGGCATTATGAAATGAAGGTATGTTCTGCTCTCCGTGTCGGCAACATTAATGAATTAATTCGCTGCTTAATTAATATACAAAGCCACAGAGTGCTGTTGGCAAATTAACTGTCAGCAAGACACGTTGCTCCAAGGGTGATTGGGTATTTCTTTTTTCTTCACCCTGCTTGTGTCAGGGGCAGAGATCACATCAGGTGCTGAGTCATGGAGTTATAATGGGACCTACTGGGACCTGAGCACTTTGGAAAAAGCTGCTCGTGTCCTCTCCATCTCTGGATGCAGGAGACAAAGGTCAGAACTCCATCCAATGTGAGGCACTGCAGAAACATTTCTCCCTCTTTTTAATTCTGCAGTGACAGTCACCACCCCCTCACCCACACTTGCATTATAGTTGAGAAACAAGATTATTTATATTAAAAAAGGCTAAATATATTAGAACTCAGTGCCATAGCTGTTAAGAAGAGCTGAAAATCTAGCTGCAATGGTATTATGTGAATCTGTGTTTGACTTTGCCCCAAATCCAGACAAAATTTTTAAAAGGGATCTCAAAGCAGAATCTTGACTGCTTGCTGTTTTAAGATAATTGATATTTCTCTTCTCAGTAAAAGTGAAATGCATGCTTGGACTTTCTTGAATTGCTTGACCTTCTGAACAGACTGACAATAGGTAGAAAACACCAGAAAATCAGGGAGTTGTGCCATTCAAATTCACCTCAGCAGTGAGCTGAGGACTGAGCTTTCCCTCTGATCACACTTTTAGTTGTGAGCTCAGAGTACACCACAGCTTCAAGTAAGGCCCCAGCTTTTCAGTATGTTTCTGCAGAAATCACATGGAAACAGTGAAAACGTTGGTCAGAAATGAGCTCTGTGCACTTGAAAGGCTGTGTGAATCATTCCTGCTGAGAGCTGCACGTTCACGAACCAAAGCTGAAACCTGGCAGGGTGCAGTGGGCTGGTTACTCACTGCACCCAGAGCTCAGTACCCAGTCCAAGCCTCGCTGAATCCTCTGGGAGTCTTCTATGCATTCCTCTAGGCTTTGGGCAAATGTTTGAGTGACAGCTAGCCCAGGATCTCTTCTCCATGCATGATACAGATGGGGGAATAAGGAGAGGAGACAGTTGATAACAAGGAATGCTGCATCTCAGAGCAAGGAGAAGACATGACTACAGAAAAAAAATGGCACCAAATGTTTTGCAAATCTGGTTCTCTATCAGAAAAGTAATTTCACAACTATGTAAATACACAGTTATTCTGTGCAAAAAAAAAAACCCTCAGTAATTAAAAGTCTGTCTTGTTGCTTGCACAAGAGGCTCCTTTGCTGTGATGAAAAACATCTGCCACCATTTAGAACAGACTCCAGTGTGCATTTGCACTGTGCTCTCTCCCAAATGCACGTGGACATGGAGTAGAGGAACTTGGTTTGGTGACTGGGGGAGGGATTTCTACAGGGAAAATAGGGTTGTGGGAGCTCAGGGAGAGCTCTGATCCATTGTCCACTCTGCCTAAGGCCAGGCACCTCTGTTAGAGCCACGAGTGATCAATGACAGAGCCTCCCCACCTTTCCCAATTTATCTCCATGGACTTTCTCCATTCCACATGCAAAATAAAGACTGTTCTCTTTCACAGTAAATCTTCAGATAAAACAGAGTCTACTATCTTTTAAGAAGGATCCTATATTTCACAGAATGATAAAGCTGAATTTGATTAGAAGCTTGTCAGGAAAAGCAGAGTCACAAACAAGTGGACCTTAAACTACCTGGTATTTTTGTATTGACTTCAGCAAGCTCTGGGGAGCACCTAAGGTATAAATATGTGAGTTTTGATACCTCTTTGGCATTTTAACATGGGATGAGTGACTAACCACAAGATAAATGAATGAACTGAAAAAAAAACTCCTCCACAAACCAAAAATAATTGACAGCTAATGAAGTATTTCCAGTGAATGAAAATACAAATTATATGAGAGCTATCCAAGCTGCTACAACTGAAATGCCTTTCTGCCCTCATTGCTTGTCTCCCCGCTTTGACAGCAGTTATCACTTAAATGGATGTGGTTCAGGTCACAGCTGCTATCAGCAGGACACTCTTTAGCCATACCTGCTTGACAGGCCACCAAAACTGTAAGGGATTTGCAATAGAGTTGGTGATCTGAGTTTTTAAAATTTAATCATAATTCTTTTTCTGTATCAATATCTTCGTTATGCAGAACTGTAGCTTTTGCATTTCAAATCATGGCAAAATCTATTGCTAGCGTGCAAAAATAAAAATAATCTTGGTAATCAGAAGCTTATCAAAAGGCAGACACTGACTGTGCATTTGATTCATGTGCTGAGACAATAGACATTGTGTTTTAGAGCTGCACCACTCTAAATGTAACATCTACTGGTACCTGGCTGAATTGTGTTTCTGCATCACATCCCTGCTGCTTCCCTCCTGCCCTGAGCTTGCAGCAGGGACCTGTGGACTCCTCTAACCCTGGAAAGGGAGAAAGGACCCATGTGATTCCACACCCAGGATAAAGAGCACACCCTGGGCAGGGGCTGTTTTAGCTCAGAGCTTCTCAGCACGGGGAAGGAAGCAGAGAAGAGAGAGATAGTATGATGCATTTGGGTGGTTGATAAGTGCAGAAGATGGTTCTCTACAAGTGTGGTCTGTTTTGAAAGAGCTCAGTGTAGGCATCTCTAGGATCCTCATGAAGAAGAGTGAGGAGATGTAGGTGGAAGAAATGGACAGCAACAAACCAGTTTTAAAATCCTAAACAAAAGTTTCCCTATGAAAAGCCAGAAGCTTTTATTTTTTCGTATTTTCTTAAAAAAATAGATAGTTAGGAATCAGGCAAAAAAAAAAAATTCTGTTCTGGATCACTCAGCCACAAGGTACCATCGATTCCTACCTCCAGTGCACACTGATGTCAAAGCCAGTTTGTCAATCCACCACTATTGACACACTCACTTTGAGAGACAAATAATAAAAGCCCAGTGAAACCTCCCAGTCTTCTGCTTGTCTGGGCTATTAGCAGCTCCAGAGCTAATGATGGGTGAACCTCCTAAGGTCTGAGATGTCAATGGGAGTTACGTGTTTGTATCAAAGACATGATATGACCCAGATAAACTTAAGACAGAAAGGTAGATCAAAATGTGGGTCAGGCAGTCGTTAGTGTTTCTTTAAAGATGATAGAGGAATGGTTTTTAACACTTCCGAGGAGTTTTGTTGATGTTCTTATGTGCGCTCTTTGTTTAAAAAAATAAATACATTTTTCATGCCTTCAAAATTCCAAGCTGCAGAAAATTTCCTCTTGTGATGAGAAGCATTCAAAACAAAAACATGTGGCCTGATTTGTCTTTTATAGAAATCAAAGGCTGTATTCTAAAGAGACTTCCTTTACCACACAAATGTAGCAGATGTTTTTTAAGATTATAGCTGCACAAGCAATCTACAGTTTGAATCTCAGAAGCATTTAAAGTTTTTTTTTAGAGGAAGAGTTTTTGTGTTATACTGTGATAAACTGCAAGTGAGTGTGAAAGGGATTGTCTAAGACAGGTAATTAAGGTGACAGTGTACAGTAAATTTGGCCAGCATTGTTTTCATTCAGGAAAATAAAGTTAAAAACGATCAGACCATCCCAGCCTAGTGTGTTAATTAAAACACATTTTCAATGCCAAAGGTGAAGAGATTAGATCTATGGTAAAAGCAGCCCAACAAAACAGCCAAAAGTGTCTATTTGCATATGTATTGGGATGTGATGTAGCTTCCACTGCTGCTGTCCCCAGCGAAGCCTCTGTGTGCACAGGAGACACAGCTGGGCTGGGGATGTGGCTGATGCTCTGGAGGTGCACCAAGAGCATTTGTCACTGTGCTCCAAGATGCTTGGCCAAGCTTCAAGCAGAAATGTCAGGGCTTAACCCTGCTTTCTTATCCATAATGTTCTTTTCCCTGACTGTGAAAGCTCCTGCAGCTCCTGAGCAGCTGAGTGACCATCCCAGGGGGCTTTGACCCTGGTCACCAGTGGGACATTCTTCTGATCGTCTAAAAAATTGGCTCCTGAAGTAATCTGAAATGAGAAATGAGCACATAAACCATGTCTGCAGCCTTTTTATTAGATCTAAAGAGTACTGGTCACTCTCTATCCGAGTGGGATTACTGAAAATAAATAAATAAAACAAATTTAAATGAACGAATAAATAAATGAATGAATAAATAAATAAATAAACAAAATAGCGATTGTAAATAAGTAAGTAAATAAATAAAGAAATAATAAACAGGCAGGAAAAGACGAGGCCTGAAAAGGCAGATCATGCAAGGGGGAAGCCCAAAGAGGCTGTGTGTGTTTCAACACGCAGAACTCTGCAGCAATCAGCTGCATGGGCTGTTGCTGGGTGGTAACACTGAGCAAATCCAGCCAGGGAGCATGAACCCTGCTGTGCTCACTGTTGTGTGTGTGCCTGGGGCACAGGGACAGTCCTGGCTGTTTGTTTTAACATCAACATCAACTCCAGCCTCGATAGAAAAAAAAACAAAAACAAAAAACTGCTTGGTCACTAGCAGGGGAGGTGGAGAACACCAGACTTTGAGAGACTTTAAGCCAGAATTAGATATCACAGCTTCTGCTCTCTCAGTAAATCTGAGAGTATTGCTGGCAGGAAAAAAACACTCTGTCATTCCAGGATGGCTCTCCCATCCCAGAAGTCCTTTATCGATTCCTATGAACCGTTAACCCACTCTTTTCAGGAATTCAGTAATGGATGTTGGTGTGGGCTAGCTCTGATGAGACCTGGTGAGGGAGATACCAGGCAATGCCTTGCTCGGGGCTCAGAGCAGTGGCAGCCAGCACTTGCAGGTGTGAGCCATGCCACTGTGCTCACCTCTGTGTGCCTTGGGAAACTCTTCCTTATCCTCTGCAAAGCCACCCTCATTTTCCACCTGACATATTTTTACTTTTTTAAAGAAACAGAGATATGGAGTTACTTTCCTATTTAGGAAGAGTTAATCACAACCTATTTACTGGACAAGAGGAATGCAGTAAGGAGAAGAGGGAGGGGTGCATGAGGGAAGGCAAGTGTAGCCTTTAAACCTGTTTTTTTGGTGACAAGCCACCCATGTTGTCTGGCGGAAACATAACTTTTGTGTTCTGCTTCCCTCAGTGTTGAGCAATCCATCCTGAACACACTGCAAACATGTTCCTGGCTGTGCTTGCACTCTCACTGGTTTTTCTGATCCTCGTGGTTATATATTAATGTCACATCTCTGCACAGATGAGTGTCTGTTGGTTTGTTAGTTTGTTTGGTTGGTTTTGGGCAGGATAACAGCAGATTAATCTGCTAACCAGGGGCAGGTTTCCCTGTGCAGGGTGTCAGGCCCAGGGAGGAAGGGAGAAGTGGAGGGCAGGGAACAAAGGGCATTGTCACTTCCCCATTAGTGCCAGCACTTCTGACATTTGCTCTGGGAGCAGCTGTGTGACTGCCCTGTGTCCTCTCCTCAGCAGCAGAGTTCTAACCCAGCTCTAAAAATACAGGGAGCACATTTTGTCAAAATGAGGAAACTTCTCGTGTTGGAAGCATATGTGAAAACACAAGATGGTTTTCTGCACCAAAAAAAAAAAAAAACAAAACAAAACCAAAAAAACCAAAAAAACATTAGTAGCTTTCTGTGTGTGCTAATGCTCTGGGAGAGTGTGTTTCAGAAAAGAAAGCTTAATTTTTTTTTTATTTTTCCCCCAGCAAGGATGGAAGTTTTGTCACTTCTGAAATAACATATAGGAAATTTTAAGTGGTGGCAAATATTACCCAGGAGAAATTGTACATTCCCCTAATGATTGTTGCAGAGTACAAACGGACACAATTTTTGAAGTGTCAAGAGCAGTGATAATTTTTACAATTTCCAGCATTCCAATTGCAATTCATCACTACCAGTACATGATGCTTTTTCCCTGAAGATTGAAGAGGACCACCATTATGATCATGAAATTTCCAGCTCCTGGGTAACATTGTCCTAAATTCTGGCTTCAGTTATACCAATTAGAATAATTTCATCTTCCAGAAATGTAGACCCATCCATATTTTCCACTGGTTGCAGGACAGAGCATAATTAATTTATTAAGACTGGGCCAAGCTGATGGGGTTTCTTGTCTTCCTTTGAGACAATGACAGCTGCTCCTGCTTCCAGGACTTGGTTTTCTTGCTGCTCTCATTCACTTATATATGAGGTTATAAGCTGTGACCCTGAATTATGAGAAAGGACCTAAAAATGAGCCATGGCCCCATCCAAAGGCTATCACACACCTTCCTAGGGATCATTGCTCATACACTGTTAAACCTGGGAGGAAGGTTTGTCACGATGCTGGCGGAGCTGAACTGTCTGGAGCTGACATCTCACTAAGAGACATCTCCATTAACTCGGCCAGAAAGACTCCCTGCCCTATTTAATTCAGGCCTCCTCACTCTTTAAATGAGATATTTACTGGAAGACTGTACAGCACTGCTTGCAGGATGCTGAGTGCAGAGAAACAGGGGAAGAGAGAAAATGGAAATGTGAAAGGAGGCTGAAAGCCTGGTGGTGGTGATCAGGGGGTGGTTAAGAGTAAAAAGCAAAATCCTTTGTATCATCTGCACTTTCCCCACAAATCTCTATAGACACCATATCAGAATGTGTCTAAGATAAATAGAAATCATCTAGTCGAGGAAATCCTGAGAGAAAGCAGGATTTAGAAAGTTAATATTGTGCATGTTAAAGATCTGACCTATTGCTTTTCCCCTGGTGAACAAAAAAAGGTTCAGGATGCTGATGATAAGGCTGAGAAATAGAGTTATAATTTCAGTGAGAGTGGAAACAATTTTGACCCCAGTGGATTCTTTAAAATAAATTTCAGTGGTACCAGAAAAGACCAGTAAGGATTGCTGGGGATGGGTGATAGATTTCCTTGAGTTTTTCCAGATTTGTGCCTCCTTCTTTCAGGCAAGAACCAGTCCTAACAACGAGCAAGCAGAGCCAGGGTATTTCCCACCTAAATTTAAATATCTTGTTGAGGTGCTTGAGGTCTGCTGGTTTTTCCAGCCTCCTATTTTAGTCAGTAGAAAGACCAGCCTTGGAAAATGCAATTCACCTGGGACAGTTTATTTTTCTTCATTGACCAGAGAAAGGATCCAGACTGCTGATGTCACTAAACCAGGTATGAGTCTGGATCAAAATGAGCAGCAACAGCCCAAAACTTGGAACTTTTGCTAGGAAAATATTTTAAAAGTGTGTGAAAATTCATTACAAATTCTACTTGTATTCTCAACTACTTCTATTAGTTTCCCAGGAATACTGTAGCAAATTATTTTAATGAGGGGGAAGTCATGGGAACATCTGGGGTTTTTATTTAAAGCAGGAGAATTCTATATGGCTTGAAAGAAAGACTGAATAATTTTCTAGGAGATAAAGCTTTGTCAAATGTACTCATACATCAAAGTATGGGGGGAAAGAACTGCCTGAAACCTCTGGTTTGTGCTGTTCAAGGACGTGGAATGAGTGAACTATTATATCTTCTGGATAGAAAGCCTATTAACTGAAATCAGATTCTGAATTCTCACCTGCAAATCTAATAATTCAGAAATCTAAAACTCTTCTAATCAATGAGCAAAAAAACCCCCCAAAACACTATCATCAATAGGATCTTGTCAAAATAACATGGATTACAAATAATTGTTCTGAAGTGTTGAAGAAATTTCTTTTTTCATTAAGTATCTGCAGCAAATGATTTGAACAGCATCATCATCTGAGGACAATTTATGAAACAGATAAAGCAGTAAAATTCATTGATCACTTTATGCACTTTGCATTGTCAGAGATTGGCAAGAAGCTCCAGAAGCTCCTGCTGCCAGCTCTGAACAGGGGTCAGGAATGTTTTTTGACCACTCCTGGCTGGAGAGGGTTAACAGGAGCTTGGCAGCTGATGGTAGCCCGACCTTTCCTGAGGGACTGATTGCCCTGGAAGGAGGAGGATGGCAAAACCTTGCACCATGGCTCTCCTGGGGCAGTGTTTGGGTCAGGCCTTGAGCGAGGGAAGGGCAGCAGCTCTGTCCTGGCTGTGCAGTCAGCTCTGCTGTGCACCACGATCCTGGAACAACAAACCCCCAAAGAGGAACAATTATCAGGCACTGTTCAAAAAACTCGTGTGCACCTCCTGTGCCAGCAGCCCAGCTTTGTGCTCCATGTGTGGAAGGGCTTTTGAGGGGCAGCAAGTCAGTGGCAGGTTTCTGTTTGAGTATTCATGCTGAGGACATTGTATAGCACAAGCCTACACGTTGCTCTTCAATTAATTTTCCATTTACATCCCCCTGTACCTGACACATTCTGTTTGCATTGGGAATTAATATTTGCAGGACTAATGGAACCATCTTGGGCATCAAGGAAGAGAAAAAAATATGAAAAAGAGGGGAGAGAGACCCCAGGGGAGGTGGAAAAAGAGATAGAGAGTGTGTAGTCCTTGAAGAACTTCTTGCATTTTCAGTAAAAGCAAGTATTGTGTTCAGCAGCCATTTCAATTAATTTATGTTGGACTGGTGACTATACATGGCTTATCTATAAAATTAGATGATCCCTTCAGAGTTACTTAAAAAGAATAAAACACTCAGGCAAATTAAAAAATATATAATATTTTACTAAAATCCCATTAAACCGTCACACCCTCTTCTTTCTGCAATTCCTCTGGCACTACTTCTTTGGCAGAGTATTTGAGCCTGATGCTGCAACAAGAGATATTAGTTTTTAGCTGAGGACCCTGTCTTTATTATGCTCAGCTTTTGCACCATTCAGATCCAACTGATACTTATCCAGATTGTGACTGGGAGCCTAATTCTGAATATGCATCAACTTTTACTGTGTGTGATAGTGGCTAAGTTTGGTCCTTGCCATGTGCAGCATTTGCCTCAAATCAATGCGATTCTCCAAAGAAAATTGTTTTCCTGGGTACTAAGTTCAAGGTGCTGTTGTTCTACCTCACCAGGTAAATAAAATGCACTTCAGGAATAAGCACCAAGGGCAGCAGGTGGACAGCATACATAGAAGTAAACTCATTTATCCTCTCAAAAAGTGGGAGTTTCATGTGCACTGCTCCTTGGCCATGCTGAGATCACAATCCATTCAGGGAAAGAAAGAGCTGGAATGGGCCAAATTCATGCCAGAGAGCAGCTTAGCAGTTGACTGTATAAACAGTTTGGTTCTAGTCCTGGGAATGTTTCCAGACACGTTTGAATTTACTAATTTAAATGTAGCCTTGAAGTCCCAATGCTTGCAATACCACTCCAACATTTCCCTTGTGAGCAAAGGGAGAGGTCACATGGACAAGATCATAACCACATCACTTTAATAAAACAGACAGTAGAAAGCAGGCAATTACAGAAAGCAAAACTTACTTAACAGGATGGGGACTGGAACCCTTTTACAGAATTGGTTTACATTTTCTGCATAGCAATGCAGTGTGTTCTTACTGGAGAGGGTTACAGTCTCTCCTAGTTAGGAGTGGTAGTGAAAAGCACATACTCACCACTGAAGTGTTACCTGAAATCATGTTGTTGGACTTTATTTTAATAAACAACATTCCTAGATGCATGATGAGTCATAAAAAGCCATTATTAATATCAGGAAGTAATTCAGAACAAAATAAGCCCTCTGGACCAATATATATTTGTAGGGTGGAGGCAAATGTTTAATCAACTCCAGGGGAAGAAGCAAGAGAGAAGAGTGAAAAGGAAGAAGAATCTTAATGTGAGAGAAATCAGGCAAGCCTGGAATTTGACTTAGGACCTGATTTTCATGATTCCCTCAATTTCAACTTCTGATTTCCTAATTTTTCGTACCTTTCTGATGCAGCAAATATTTGCATTTTCTTTGTCAGTCTGAAGAGTCCGGATGAAAATGCCAGTGTTAGACATTGTGGTGTAGCTTTTCACAGGCATCTTCCGTTTTTGCAGACAAGTCTAGATGCAAATATTTGTAGTCTGTAGAAGTAGTTTGGCAACCTAATTTATAAGCATTAATGGATAATTGTTAGTAATTAAATGTTTGATTACCCAACTGGGCCCACAGATCAGGTTGCTAGATTTCCATCTGCTAATAGCTGTGTGCACGGGGGACCCCGGGACTGGGAATGGGAGTGAAGGCTGGGGTTTACAAGATGCAAAACTGAAAGTGCAAACATGAATCTCAGTCTGTTGATGAGCTAGAAAATATGAAACTTTATCTCTCTATTCTGATTGTACTTCTCTGCATTCAGGACTGCAATGTAGATGTCTGCAGGTTTAAATATAATCCAGTGCATTAGAGATCAATGAATTAAATTGGTGTGTAATTGGAATTCCCTCTCTGTTTTTGTAGGCTGCATGTAGGCACAGGTCACTTCTGCTCATTTGTCCTGCATAACCTTCCCACATGTAAATTTGCAGGTCCTGTCTGGATCTCTCTCTGTTCCTCTGGTAGATGAAGCTCTGCACCCATGGAGACTGGTAGAGATAGTTTGGAGATCAAAGAGGGTGCAAACCCTTTCCAGATGGGCAGCACTGCAGTGAGGGCTTCAAAGGATTGCCCAGCTTTCTGTCCAGTGAAATCTGAAACTCTCCTTAGCTGGTGATGGAACATCATTCCTTTCCTTCACAGAGGCCATAAGTAGAATGACATATACAAAGACCTGATGGAGCTGGCAGGGATAAAAGATTTCTTATTCCTGGTTCTCTTGCTGCCCACAGCTCATAGATTGCCTTTACCCATCCTGGGAGACCTGTACAGCAGATAAAGAGCCCAGAATTAAGTCAGCTTTGAATGGATTTAAAGCTGCCTTCTGTGTGTCTACAGACATGGACATTAGACAATGATTTCCTGACCAAGAATTTGGCCTTTCTCAAGGGTTTAAACAACTGTCCTGCACAGCTATGGATTCAGAGTGTACCATTTTTAAAAAACATTTTCACTTTGTGTGTATTTGCTCTGTGCCTCAGCTGAGTTCCCCTTGCTGACAGCTGAAATACAGAACCAGAGATACGAATGGCACACTCTCCTCGTGGGCAGCACCAATTAATATTTGCATGTAAATGCCCTGGTTGCAGTGAGATCCCATACAAAATAGATGACTCCCTGCAGAGCAGCAGCTCTCTAATGTCACCATCCTGAAAGGTGTTTCTTTTTAGAACCCCCTTGGGGTGGCAAGATTCTTGAAGTCTGAAGGAAAAGCAAGATTCCCATCCCTGGCAGCATGGGAGCAGCACAACCACTCGACATCAATAAGTAATCTGATCATGAGAAGCAAAGGTTAATGACTAATCTGTTTACCTGAGCTTCATTAATCAAAGATTTACTAGAAGTCAGAATCCTATCACTGCTCAGGCACAGACAACTTTGCTTCCAGGCTGAAAAAGACAACTATGCAAACGGCACGGATCATGTAATTCAACAGAGAGCAATTTTCCTAGTGTGTGGATGACAAAGGAGAGCATCAAGAGAAAAGGCTCTAATCAGAAGGGATTATATCTGGGCTGCGTGGAGCAGAGGGAAAGCCTCAGTCTGCAGTGATGTGATGTGATGTGAAATATCATCCACCTTCTGAAATGATTATGGAGTATTTTGATGTGAAATATTATCCTGTTCTCCACCTGACATCTCAATAATATCACCTGTAAAGATTTAAAAGCTGCCAGAAGACTTCCTAAAACATGGGGCTAAACATCCAGCACAGAGATCTGGGAAACACCGTTTAGATCACAGGGACAGAACCACTGGAGAATTGCTCTGGCCGCCCTTTCTAAGGAACTGGTGTGAGCCTTGCTGCCAAATCTATCTAATCTAAGATCTTTATGTCTGTTGTGATAGTTAATGTCCACATTATGCCTCTAATTGCCCTCAGGTTAGAGGCACTAAAGGAAAAATGAACAGCAACTTAGGCTCTTGGTGCTGACTATTCTTTGTGCCCTTTAATCCAATGGTTTTCTTTCTCCCCAGAACTCTCAGAGGGACAGCCCAGTTTTCCCAGGGAAAGCCCTGGAGGCAGAAAACTTTCTGATGGGCCCAATTCTCCAACTCAGTGAGTTCTGATGACAGAGCCACTCACCTCTTTCAACTTCAGGTGCTGAAAATGTGAACTCGAACAGAGTAAACCAGAACTAAAAAAATATTTTCTTCCTGTGCAAAGTTAATCCTTTGAATTCAAATGACAGTAAAGCCTTTTTTATATAGGATTGTCTCTGTGCCAACTGATGTGAAATCAATTATATGCAAACCTAGACATGGGTAAAAAAAAAAAAAAATCAGAAAAATATATTCTGAACGAGAGAGTCCAAGGACCTGTGGAGGCCTGAGGTCCCTTATCTTGGTCTTTTTTTAGATCTCATGATTCCACTGCTGTTTGCCGTGGTTAGAGAACTGCATGAGGCAGGGAGAAAGTTAATTCAGTGATCTGTCAGCCTCAGGCTGTGTAGCTGCTGTTCCCAGTCATATCAGAGGCCAGGTTCCAGTGCCACACTGGGACCCCTGTGGGTGACATGGGACTGCTGTGATGCAAATATACAGAAGGGCTGGGGAATTGGAAATGGAGACTGGGAATCAAAGACCAGACCCGTCCCAAGATGTAGCTGCAAAGCCATCTACTCACTGGAATATATTTTTTAATGCCATGTGTTTTGAACTAATTTATTCAGGGGCAGGTTAGGGTTTCCTTTCCTTTACCTTACTTCCTCCATCCAAATATGAGGCTCTGGAAGTCCTTTGCTCTGTGTCTGCTGCCTGTCTGCCTCACCCAGATGTCTGCAGGCTCAGGCAGAGATGTGCTGGGAGATGCCCCAGCCTCACCTGGGACCTGCACTGCTGGATCAGTGTGGAAAGAGGAAATGCATATATGTTACATTTAACAGTTTTAAAATATCTAAAGCATTTCCTAAGGTTCTGAACTTCCTCTTCTCTACCACACAGCAGCCCACAGACCCATGAAGGGCTGCTCTTATCAAGTGCAGCACCTCATTCTCTGAAGTGATTTTCAACCACCAGCTCTGATGCCTGTTATCACACAAACCCAAGGGAAATGTTGGTTTGCAGAGGAAGCCGTGGTGCTCTGGCTGCTTTATCTGTGCACCAGGCATGGATGTCATTATCTGCTGTGGCAAACCTGGCACCACCGTTTGGTGTCCCTCAAGTTCAGCAGGAATGATGTGTCCTGACAAGGAAGATTCTGTTTTTAATAAAACATATTTTGGCTATAGGCAATGCTGCTCTTTCCCTGGAGAGAGTTACCAGTTTCAAGTGAAGCTGCTTTTTCCATGCACGGAAGAGAAGATACAGAACTGCACAAACTGGGAACTCCCTGTAAAGTGGGAAAAGATCTGTGTAACCACAGATACACCTTTACGACAGAATTGAATTTTAAAGACATAACTTCTCGCTTTAAGACTGAAACATTTTGCATAATTTTAATTCTGTTCCTCTCTCTCCTTATATATTTAATTTATAGCCCAAAGAACGCAGGCAACTACTCTCACAAATAGACCAATAAAAGTAGGGAAATATAATTAGATGAGCAATTGGAATTCATTTTGGAATGATTGAATTGAAATGAGTAAGACCAACACTTAGGTTATTTTACTGGGGAATGTGTCCTTTAGGCTGCTAATGGAGTACAAGCAAATAAAGAAATGACATATTTCTTAGTAGGAAAAAAAGATGTAATAATCAGGGCTCTTTTATTATGAAGCTAGAATGGGAACAGCAGAGGGCACGGACTTAGAGAAATCTTTGGAGGTCGCTGGCTGAGATTCTGTTGCATTGATTATTTAACACCACTATGCCTTAATTACATGGTTAATGACATGCTACAGAATGATATTCTTCACATAATTTTCTTTTTTCTTTGCGATTTAAACCAAATGCATATATATCAATATATATGTATATCTATCTTCTTCCTCAGAGACAGCTACACTATCTCTGGCCATAGGAATTAATGAAAGATGCTGCAATCCTTGAAATCAATGTAGTTACATTGATTTATACTGGTGTAGGAACTGACCTTTGAGTTCAAAACAGATCTAATGATGTTAGAAGGAAAAAAACACCCTAATAAATATACATAAAATTATGAGAAGGTAAGTGAATTATCATAAAATCAGGCCTCAGATTACTTTTCTATTCTACAAAAATTTTAAAAATAAATTCCTGTTCTCCATCAGGGGAGAAACACCAGAGGGAATAAAAAGCCCCAGCAGCTGGGGCAACTGTATGAGGAAGAAATAAGGAAATCCTGCAGCCTGTGGCCAGTGCAGGCTCTTGTATTGCCGTGCCATTGGCAGGAGTTCTCTGCAGGGAATGGCAGTGTCTGGGGAGCAGGGCTGGGGCAGCAGCAGGGCTGGGGCAGCAGCAGGGCTGGGGCAGCATCCCGGGAGCCCGCTGGGGAAGGTGCTCAGGGCAGGTATTCAGGAGCAGCAGGATCCCAGGAGCTGATTACCAGCAGCATTCAGGGCTCTCCTGGCGGCTCTCCAGCCTCATAGGGAATTCCGAGCAGCAGAGCAGCGTCTCGTTCCATGTTGTTCCTTGCCTGGATGCAATCAGTGGTATTATACCTGAAAAGTGACTGCTAAAGAAACGGGGAAATGATACTCCCGTGGTGTTTTCTTAAAGTCTCTGCTGACTTTTTTTTTTTTTTTTTTTTCTTCTTAAAGTGCTTTTTTCATCGTTGCTTACAATGAACTTTCTTTCTGTAAAAGTGCCCAGGAATAGGACTTGGTACCAGTTTTTGTAGCTGTTGAGGGCCTGGCTGTGGGTGTTCACTCTCTCACCATTACCCATACATTCACATCATTCTAGTGTAATTCTCATCCCAGAAATGAGAATTACATACAGTCAAATCAACTTGACTGCTACCAAGTTTTCTCTATATCTATCTATCTATCTATCTATCTATCTATCTATCTATCTATCTATATATCTATATCTATATCTATATCTATATCTATATCTATATCTATATCTATATCTATATCTATATCTATATCTATATCTATATCTATATCTAATCTATATCTATCTAATCTATATTATCTATGTCTATATCATCTATATCTATCTGTATCTGTATCTATGTCTATATCATCTATATCTATATCTAATCTATATCTATAAAGGACTTCCAATATCTACTCCATTCCATGATATTAAGGGAATCAGCCAAAGAATCAGCCGAGAATGCACTGATAAATGCAATTACTGCTAGATTGATGTTTTTAAATGTTCTGTTGTTGACAAAAAGCCCTCAGAAACCTGAAATGTTAATCTGTTTTTCTTTTGCAAATTGAGTACTGCCTGCTGTGTACATCCTTTTATTACTGTAGGGCTGCTCATAAGCTCCAGGCTGTTGGCATCTATTTATTAAAAATGAAAAAGTATCAAGAAACAACACTGAAATATTTTTTTTTTCTGTTGGTTTCCAAAACAAAAATAATTGGCAAATATAGGGGGAAAAAAATATGAAACTTTGGCCAAAAGAGTATTGACAGACAAGAACAGTGTGGAGCAGTGTGGGTACCCCCAGGGACGCAGGGCCAACAAAACAAAGCTGACTTTCACAAGTAGTTGTCTAGACAATCAAGAGGCTTTTTACAGATTGATGCTTAGGTTTAATAAAGAGGCCAAACTGCTTGAGTCTGCATGAAGCTGCAAGAAATCAAAAGCAGAATTCCACGGAGTGGTGCAAGAGCAGTATAATATAATTGCAGGGGTTTCAGAACAAAATCTTTATGAAAATGGGCAGCTTTTTGAGCCAAAAGACACCTTCTGGTGTCATTTATCAACAGCTGCTTTAGAAACCTGAGGTATGCTGCAGTGATCACTCATAGGCAGCTCTGCTGTCATTAATGACCACGTTTTTTCCACTTGTTCATTTTCTCCTTTGAAAACAAGAAGCTGCTCCAGAATTTGTTTTCTAATACTAGAGAACAAGAGTCTGTATAGGTGCTTTAACATGAACATCCATGATTCTTTTTGTAAATACATCTGAGCAGCAGCTAGAGTGGAGGTTTCCCCAGACACCTTCACCATGGACTTGGAGTGAGGAAATATCTCTGAGGCAAAAGTGAACCGAAATTAAAGTTCCAACCACCACTACACCATTACACCCCAGGAAACTTCAGTTCTTTAAAAACAAAAGGATGAGTAGATCAGCAGCAGGCATTTACTCATCCTGAGATTTAGGAGTGTTTCTCTTGAATTCTGCTTCTTTTCCCTCTTCTTCTTTCTCAGAATTCTGCTTCTTTTCCTCTTTTTGGGGAAAGCGCTTCTTTTCTTGAGAGATTGTGTTTGACTAGTGTGCCTCTTGAATTTCCTTTATCATAGTAGTCCTTTATATAGAAAAATCTTTTTATTTGTTTGCCAAAAGAAGCAAAAAATATTTGTCTGCATCATCTGTGTAACTGAGCTCCTGTTTTCCAATTCCACCTGCATTTCACAGAAAGAAACGACCCAAGTATTACACAGGACTTGAATGCTGTCTAATGGAATTCTCAGCATATAACAAGAAGAAAGATTGCACTTGGTTAGTATTTATATGGTTTTTCACATTCTTGGAAGGGACATGCAATTACTGTGCTTTTTCTTGGAGTCCACAGACCAGGTTTTTTTGCAGTAATGCCTCGATGCTGGAGCCCTGACACAGCCAAGGTTTCACTATAACTTACAAGAAGTGCCCTGGGAGATCCATATTTTTACAGTTCCTTCAAACAAAACACAGACAGGACAAATATGAAGAAGAGCTCCAAAGCACGTCCCTATGTCCATAAACTTCCACCTGGGCAGGAGCAGATATGGGCATGGTTTCAAGGGAGAGCACTTCAGGCCTTGTGCACTTTAGAGGCATGTGTTCCATTTTATTTACTTACTTCAGTAACTCCTCTGTGTCCCTGAGGTTTTGAAATCTAAGGCCAAGGTCAGCAGCTACAGTGGGAGTTGTTGTGGTCTTTGTAGGCAGGAGGTGGAAGGAGTGAATTTAATTCCCTGCTGACACCATAGGACTGGGGAACAGCCAAGCCAACCAGACTGCCAACCTTGTCATGTAGGTTGGGAACCAACCAGGGGGACTCTCCTCAAAAATGAAAGCACAGAAGATTCCTAAAAGCAGATGCTTTTACTCTTTTTTTAATGTTCACTATAAACATTGGGTGCAAAGTTTGCTGCCAGTCTGCAATAAAGCCCTGCCAGGTCTGCTGGACTGACAGCCTGGGCGTGTGGACTCTGAGGTTTTGGTTCTATTGCAAAGAGAATAACATGAAACGAGCACAGAGCATAGTTAAAGTACCAGAGGAACTGTGATTTCTGGCTAGAATAAGTCTCCTAATAATTTGAATATTTGTCCTAATCTGATTTTTGCTGTTCCAAATTATTCTTTTCCCTTATTCATCCCATGGTTTCATAACTTGGCAAGTCCTATTTACTGATCAGCCTTTGTCTCTTACTAGAAAGGAAGGTCAGGGACTTTCTGTCATCTCTGAGGTCAGCTGGCTTCCTCACTGTAAGCACAGCCTGAAAGAATGGGATAAAATTTGCACATTCAGGCCCATGAGTGCACTTCCATGGAGCTGGCTGTCTTCAGGAACAAAGACAAAACCTCTGTCCAACTGTCTGCACAATCAGGACTCTGGTTCCCAAATGTTGCTCAGTAGCTGACAACCTCTGGCAAGCAAAATATATCCTTTTTATACTATGCTGAACATTTAAAAAGTAGTAATAAATAGATGGTAGCTTAGAGGTGTGATTTATTTGTTTTATGAATCACAGAAGAGTCCATAACTCATGAAAGATTAAGGCTGAAGCAAGTTGTATGGCTCTTGCATTACAAGTGGAGATTAATGTCTTATTTCATGAAGCTTCATCATTAACTGGTCTGCATTATGGTAGTTTAATGTTAGTGACAGAAAGAATTGACTTTTAACATTTTTTAAATATTCTGCCATTTGATTGGTCTTTGCCAGGGGGATTTCTCCCAGACCTGAGAGATTTTGAAGGGAATAAATCCTATCTCAGCATGGGCTTTCTTACACACACCTGCACCCCACATGATTATTATGAAGACCCACAAGATCATCAGGATAATACAGATGGCTTTTGCCCTGCATAAAGGCTGCTTCAAGGCTTTTGGGGCTTTTAGTCATGCTGAGTCACCCTGAGACGACTGTCCTTCGTTAGAGTATCTCAATTTACAGCTCAGCTACCATGACAAAAGTGGTTTCTGTTACAATGGCACTGCAAAATGGCACTCCCCATCCACTGTGACTGCTCCTGCTTCTATCAGACCAGAGTAGTGATGATTTATGGTTTTCAGGGCTTCTACCTTTCCCGGGATATATTTAGTTAAGTATCAGCTTACATGGGAATCATCCTATTTATTTTTGAACCATTTTTGATTATATCTGCAAGTGACTTTATCTTTCATTGTAGTGTGTCATACCACAGCACTACAGTATTGAATACAAGTAATTTACTTAAATCTATTAAAACACTCCCATTTTAGAAATCCATTACAACTTTCCCTGTTGTTATTACCATATCCAAGAATGCCAATGCAACAAGAGAATTAACTTGATGAACAGTCCTGCGAAATGTGCCGCTACAAGCTGTTTCTAAAACATCTTTCAAGGCATCTCCATCAGCTCATGATTCTCTTTGGTTTTCTTTCTTTTCTAGAACTATTTGCTAGCCCTCAGTTGTGGTAAGCGATTATTTGTGCTTTCAAACAAACTCTATGAAAAACGTTTTTCAAGTGGAGATCAAAGAGCAAAGGCAAACATAAAAGCAGTCTTATAAAAACTATTTATTAAAAAATCTAAGTACCATCCATATGCCAATTACATCCAAACTTCATGGTCCTGTCTCTGTGAGGCTTCTTGAAGGTGATAGAAATGTCAGATGAAACAAAAAGGGGCACATTATGGAGAGGGAAATTATGGAGATGAGAGGTGGCTCTCAGGAGCCATCCAGTGAAGAGTTCTGGTTGGGAAGGGCAGCTCAGAGAGCAACGCTTGCAGCACGACCTGTGGTCCCCAGTTACTGCAGTCTAAGGGCTGTAATAATTTCTAACAGTTGCAGGTGTCATTAAACAGAATTTTCACAAGCCCAGGGGTTAAAACGATGCCCTAAACCTACAGAAGCATGCAAACTCTTCAGGCCCTAGGAAGGATTTACTCTAAAGAGCTAAGGGCTGGTTTTACACTCTGAGATCACACAGCTATAAAATTCAAATCTAAAACAAACTTATGTGCTGTTCTGCTAGGACTTCCCTTAACACCTCTGCATCAGGATATTCATTGTTTTGAGCTCTGCCATGGGAGGGATGGTGAGGCACAAGGATTTCCTCATAGGGCAGGATGTTACTGAGCACTGGAGACCCCAAACACTCTGGTATCTGGAGCACTCATGACATCAGTGCTCAGTGGACTTAAGCAAACAGCATAAAGGCTCCAAGAAGTGCAATTATTTGAGATAATTAAACTTCTTGCACTTGCTGACTAAAGTCAGCCAGATTGTGCTGCCATCTCCATGCAACCATAGCAACTTCTTCCTTCCATTGTGTCCCAGATTAATGTGAACACCTGGAATCAAAAACCTGAGGCTGGCAGGAGGGTGCATAAAATGTTATTGATCCTTGGTGGATGGCAGGGATCCAGTCATACAGCAGTGATTCACTTTCCAAAGCCCTGCCTCAGCAAGGAGCAGTGATGGGCTCTCCAGACACTCTTCTCTTCTCTAACTTCTTCAAAGTCCCAATCAGGAATATTTTAAGGAGATGATTAGAGAAAATCACACATTCTTTTAAGAAATACATGCCTTCTTCACTCAGATTTAGCATATTAATATTCTTAAGGATGGTTTGAAACTAAATATGGTATTGCCTTTCTTATTATTTCTACTGGATTCATTTCAACGCTTTAAAACCCCTACATGCCAACAGAGTTCAATGGCAGCAGCCTGTGGCAATTAAGGTTAAACTTTAGTCTTGGTCATATGTGACTGCTCCTCTAAATGTGGTGAAACAGTTGGGGCACATATTCCCCAGAGAACAAGTAGGCAATGCTTTAAGGAAGCCATGGAAGGATAAATGGATGCAGAGAGGCTCTGGAATTTTGCTTGAAATAATTTTTGCTTTGCTTTTAATGATCAAAACCATTCCTCCCACTGAACCACATAAAAAATAGCATTTGTGTCTGTGCCAAAGGTGGAGCATAGTGTTGACCCACTGAAATGAAAGACAAGTGAAAAATTAATGAGAAACTGGAAACCAGCAGCTCCCACCCTGTGAGCAGTAGTCTTTTATATCCTTCTTCCATAGTGAGCATCTCAATGGGGCAAAAAATCACAGTAGCTCCTTTGACTTCAAAGGAGATGCACTGGTCGGGAAGGAGGGAAAACAATCCAGAGAGCACTGTACCAAATCTACAGAACTCAGGAAGAGAAGAGAGCCCCTAGCAGAGCCAACCAACACTCAGGAGAGTGGGAAATGTTTTTGTTATAGAGTTTTATGTAAAAAGGAAAAGTACCTAAAGGTGATGCAGCTTTGACTGAGGCTCTTCTCAGGCCAAAGCAGGTGGAGCCTGAAACTTCAGCTCTAGAGTTAGGGAGACATAGACAGGTCAACAAATAAACCTAAGGGTCACAAACACACTTTTTTGACCCTTCACCCTCCAATGTCTGCTCTAGAGAAAATCAGCAGTCTGAGATTGTCCTGAACTCATTTCAAGAGGTATCACAACTTTGGATTATGTCCTGGGAGAGTCCCTTTCCTCTTGCACTAACTCCAAAGAACCCTTTACACCTTTTTTTTATCTAGCTATACAATGTTTAAAATAACACTTTCTTATGCTGTTTTTGGAAAATTTAGTGAAATAAAAGGAAACATTCTCATCTGTTTAGCCATCATGCAACAAAGTTTGCCCAAAAAATGAGAATTTATGAGAAGATCCCTAAAATAGCCTACAAATCATTTAAAGTATTCATGTGTGTTCTTCTGTTGTTATTTATGAGCCAAAAGAAGCTGTCATGCATGTACTATGCTAGCAGAAAGCCAAGGAGTTTTCCTGACCTATTGTCTTGCCCTGTATATTCCTTTAATACTATTTGTCTTCCATAGCATGTTTAATAAATTCACACTATCATTTTGCAGTGATGCCTCTGTGATCTGGGGAGTTCATTATCACCTGCTCACTGGAAGGGGTCCCTCTCCAAACCCACCGTTTCTAAGGAATTAGATATAGAGTGTTTTAATTGCCTATCATTAAGTGCTGTACCTGTGCTGAACATTCTCTGTGAAGTCTGTGGGGCCATAATCCCCTCCCCTGTAATTAACTGAGTTCACGAGGCAGCACTGGCAAGGAATCTTTTGGAAGGCAGGGAGGTTAAAAGGAGCTGCACTAGGTCTGAGTGAGACCCTGACTCAAGCTGATCCCTGAGTCCTGGGTGTGTGAGTGTTGCAATGACAAGCTCCAGCAGCATCACATCCCTTGTGGAGTGTTCCCTGGCAGAGGGAACTTTTGCTCAGGTCAGATGCTCCTGAGCCCAGAGGAGCTCCTCATCCCCCTCTAACCTTGCTTTAAGTGCAGCAGGTTGCAGCAGGGATGCTCCCCTGCCATCCCTTGGCGTGTTTTAAAAGGCTGTTAGTTAACAGAACCTCTCAAATTCACCTTGTTTTACAGGAGAAGTAACGAAGTAGGAGATGAGGTTTGAGAGGCTCAGCAGTGAGAGTGTCAGTGTCAGGAAGGAGCAGCAGAATGTGCTGTGGGGAATGTGCTGTGGGGAATGTGCTGTGGGGAATGTGCTGTGGGGATGCACCAGCAGCACCCTGGCTGTGCCATTGCCTGCAGCTCTGCACTGCTCTCCTGGCTGAGCCACACAAACTCTTGCTGCAGTGAACACCTGTAGCCTCACTCTCCTCTCCTGATTTTAAAATGCCTGCAGGACCAGAAGTGCCCCTGGAACCCCTACCCCCCTGTTGAAATTGAGCAATGAGTCCAAAAGTTATTGGGGAGGGGAGGAGGATGTAGACACAGACACACAGACAGTACGATTGCATAAGCCTCGTTCCCATGAGAAACCAGGCTGAAAAACAAACTGTCCTAACATGGGCTCTCATAACTCTGCCTGCTAAGTAGGTCATGCCAGGTCCCAAACTCATGTAACTTTGCCTTATCTCCAATGGGCTCTCCTCTAGGAGGCAATCCCGGGTTTGCCACGTTTGACCTTTCATTTTTCATCTTACTGAGACGTCCTTAAGGAAAAAAAAAAAACAAACCAGGTGGATACAATGCAATGCCAAAACCCACCGTGGTCTTGTACTGTAGGACAGAATTACGAGGAACAAACCAGCAGGGAACAGCTCTGACTGACCCTACTTAGGCACCAGCTCCCACTGCTGTAGGGCATTGGGGGGTCTAAAATAATATCCTAGATCTCTAATGGGTCTGTTCTTTCCTTGAAGAGGAGAATCTTCCCCATTAACATGAACGGGAATTATGTGTCTGCCCTGAAAATAGAATGGACCTTAGGCCTGGTCCTTCTATTTCCAAAGAAATAATCTCTTTGCTTGCCTGCTGCAGGGAGACACACTTAAAAACAGTCTGTCAAGAAAATATATTAATAAAGGTAGTCCTTCAGTTTAATTCTGAGGCCTCACTCTTCTCTAGGCATTTATCTCCAAGCTCATGATCAGTTCTAAGTAAAAAGCTATCCTTTTTATGAGACTCCCAGCAGACAAAAGCAGACTGTTTTTTCAAACTCCATAGAGCCCTGGCAATGGTCACCCTTCAGCAGAGACCAGGCTCAGCAGGGCAGGTCTCCAGAAAGAGCTGCTGTCAGGGAGCCCTGAGGCAGAGCTGTGGCCCCTTTACTTGTGAAGGGAAACTTCATTTTCCCTCTCTTTTGTGCCACATCAGCTCAGAGGAGCTGCCCAGCTGCCTCCCCACTGACCATGGCACAGCTGGAAGGGAACTGGAGGCATCACTGTAAGGAATTTTGCACACTGGGGTGTAGAAGAGGGAAGGTTTCTGCAGTGGATGCTTTTGAAACCCTTCCCCATACTCAGGTGGGGACTGCAGTGCTAAAGGCTGTGCCCTGGGCACAAACCAAATGTGAGAATGGGAAGAGAGCATTGTGTTGTTTTGTTACACACAGACACTTGTATTGCTTTGCAACACAGAGAGGAATATCCTTTCCCTTTCTCTTTCTTTTCTTTGAAACAAACAAAAACAAAACTAGAAACTTCTCCAACTTCTGTAGTTTACAAATTTGCTTTCTTTTTTCCCTGTGGGAACTCTTAACTAAATACATACCCTGTAAAGCTCCACATATACAGAAAGAAACCCCAAGTTACTTTGCATCAAACACTCAGTGCATAGAAAGTCTCAGATCTGCTTCCACTGGACACGTTCAAAGCCAGGTTGGATGGGGCTCAGAGTAACCTGGTCTAGGGGAAGATGTCCCTGTCCATGGCAGGGATTGGACCTGGATGATCTTTAAGGTCCTTTCCAACATAAACTATCTCATATTTCTGATTTTTTGGTCAAGTGTGTGCTAAGGCTCTCACTGAGCTGTCCTATAACACTGCTCTTTGTGTATTTATTACTATAAATTTCAAAGAAGTTGACCATCAAAGTCATCAGGGTTTGGTCAATGGGCTGTTTATTATTATGAATATGCCTGGTGATTATGAAAGGTTGTCCTATAAATGTCAGCTCCTCACACAGTCTGCTGTGTTCACTTCCTACATATGCTGTCCAAAATGTTCCAGTCACAGGCCAAGCTTCATCCAGCACAGGTGTCTGAAAATGAAATCTGAAGAATTCTGTTTATAAATTGGCCTTGCATCTCAAATTAAAGGGTAAATGCCTTTACAGCTCTGCCCCTTGCAAACCAGTCTGTGAGCACAAACATAACAGGAGCCAAACACCCCTGCAAAAAGGGACAAACATAACCACAATAAAAAAAGCATAATCATTTTAGAAACTATTAAATAAAGCAAAATGCATGCTCTGTTGTGCTCACTTTTGATTTCCATACCAGGTTGCTTCAGTCACACATAGGAGTTTTGCAGGTGATATTACCTGCCTTGGATGCAGCATTACAAATGGATTAAAAGCACTTTCCTGGGAAAAAAAAAAAAAAAAAAAAAGGGAAGGAACTCAGCAGAGCAGAAAAATAAACATCACTATGAAAAAAAAATTCCATCTACAATCAGAAATAAATTACAAAGGAATTGCAAAAAAAAAAAAAAAAATACCAAGGAACATTTAGAAAAAAAAAAAATTAGATGTTTAAAGTTTTACCTGACCATGGAAATAACCAGTGTTCCTTCAGCTGATTCATTCTCCACAAAACTGTTCTATTTTCTGTCACCTAAAAATATCTGGCTCCTTTTTGAAGGACTGATGAAGAACCTGGCTCCTTTTTCTTTCTCTCAACATGCTCCAGCTTGAAAACATCAGAGCTGTGATGCTGAGCTTCCCTCCTCAGCCAGAGTGTGAACAGCAAGGATAGGATTTCTCCCATGTAGTTTCAACCACTGAAAAAGTGGGTATCAAGTGTAAACCACCTCTCCAGGCACTTTTTACCACCATTTTAGAGAGAAAAGCCTTTTGGAGGTGCCCCTGACTACTGACATATAATTTAGACTAAACACCTGTAAGTAGGTGAGATGGATCCCACCCACAGAGCTTTCTTCTTCCTCGAGGCCAATTAGATATAAATGCTGCTTCACCATGATCTAATTTCAAGACTTTGAAACAAGGCTTTCAGTCAAAAATGCAAATTCAGTGAAAACCAGACCTTTTTGTGGGAAAGGGCTGGTTTCTGATTCTGTCTTAAAAGATATTTAGAAGAAAACAATAGGTGTGGTTTCTATATTTTCAAAAAGCAAAATTTTCATTTTCTGTTTGAAACGAGTCTTGCGTTTGAAATTCACATTAATGTATAATCATTTTAAAAAAAGGGTCAACATAAAAAAGGAATCATTTCACTGGCCCAGCCTTTCTGCTTATATTTAAATCACAGATCTGCAAAGAAATTTCAATTTTTTCCTCTTTCATCCTGATTTAGATGAGAAAAAATCCAATCAAAACTTCAAACATCTCTTTGAGAAACAAAAGCTGTTTCCAATACATCTTTAATGCTTCATCTCCAGCTGAATCACCCTGTGTAAAAGGGCTGAGATGACTCCAGTTGGGTTGAGGGAATCCTGATACTATTGTTTTCCACTCCTCTTTAGCTGTTTGGTGCCCAGCCCCAGCCCTGGTTTGTGCATTCCAGCTGAGTTGAGGGACAAATGAATCAGCCAAACACCGTGAGAGGTGCTGGATATAAACCTGAGCGAGCCTTGCTCATGCTCTGAGACAAAAAGACTTGACCCAAGTCCCATCTGAGCCAAAGGACTTGAGCCAGGTCCCACCTGAGCCAAGCCAGCAGGGCAGCAAGGTGCAGAGCTCCAGCTCGAAGGCCAATGAACCCTGGGACAGATACACAAGATCCAGAGGAAGGTTTGCTTTTCCTGGGGGTGATCTCGTGCTGGGCTGTGCCCCTGGTTTCAGGTGGTCAGAGCAGGGCTGTCCTGCTCCTCACAGACACAGTTTCCACACACAACGTCCTGTAGTGCCCTGGGAGCTGTTGCCACCCCTTGGTGCAGCCACAGGGACACCACTGCTGAAAAAGAGTTGACATCTCAGCATGGAACTGAGCTGTCTGGCAGATGCTTTTAACATCAGAAAGAGGAAACAGTTCAGGAAAAAAGATGCAGACCTGGCAAGTTCTTCTTTGTGGGGGAGAAAAGAAGAAGAAGAAGGAGAAATGGTGAAGAGTTTTGTCTTTTCTTCAAATGGAGAGAGGACAGAGGAGGGAGCACTGGTTGGTGCCTGGGGGCTGTGCTGCTGGTGTTGCAGGCTGCAATTCGCAGAGGTAAGTGCCCCATTCCTGGCACTGAGTGCAGGCTGTGCTCCCAGAGTTCCCCCTTTCCTTATCCCTAGGCTGCAGGAATGTGTTGCTGTGCCATGCAGAGCAGCAGGGGGATTTACACCGGCCTCATGTGACACCCAGGAGCACAGAGAAGTGATGCTGACAACAGCTGTGGGGTTCAGGGCCCTTTCAGAGAGTCCCCAGCTTCTTCATCTACCCAGAAATCTCTGCCTTCATTTATCTCAATAATTGAGATTGTAGGGTGATTTTGCTACAGCGAGAAACTTCAAAATAGTCATCGTGTAGATTCCAAAAACAATAAGCAAATACACGAAAGTCTATTTATTTATTTCTTTTTAACTGGGGAAAAATATTTTTTTTAATCCAGTCTCAGTGTCTTTTGATATTGGTGATGCTGGGGTTAATAGTGTTTTCACTGGAGCAAGTAAAAGATGCACAGATCAGCCCTTGTTCTCATTTCTCCAGTGGGCCATGCATGGGTGCAGCCAGGAGTACAAGCAAACCCCTCTCTGAGAGAGGAATGGGATATTGAAAACAGCAGGAAAATGCTTAACTGTTTGTCCAATGTCTTTGAGATGAGCACTGTTCACCCAACAAATCCACCCCAGTTGCCATCTTGGATTTTCCTCCTGATTTTTCAGCAATGTCATTGCAGGCTTCCTAATGAAAGGCAGACCAAAAGCCCTGGGGGAAGGCTGTGTCACAGCTCACAGTGCAGCACAGCAAGAGGCTGCCCAAGCCCTTGGATGTTCAAACCTTTTCCTTCTAAAGGCAAATAGTTCACTGTGAACTGTTCTGAGCTCCCAGGTTTGTGGGATCTGCATGTGGGCTTAGGTCTTGCTGCTCCTAAGGGAGATGAACACATGACGTGGTGGTCTGGGAGTTACACACAGCCTCTGGTTTGCCTTTCACAAGGGGACAGCTCATACATTGCATCCACTTTGCCTCCATCCCTCTTTCCTTCCCTGCCTCCTGTGCATTTGCTTGATGTGTGAGAGCACTCGTGTGTGCATGCTCACAAACCCAGGGCATGTGGGTGAATTATAACTGGACTGAATGTTTGAATGCTATTGTCAAAGAGAAAAAGCCCCTCCCTCTTGTCTGAAATCAGAAAGAAACCGGAACTCTGAAATAAAGCTGCAGAGCCCTGGTGGAATACCAGGAGTCCTTCAGCCTCTCCAAGATGCTCTGAGTTCAGATCAGTGTCTGCAGGTTGGCTTCCAGGTGTGGAGTCTCTATGAGCTCCACTTTTACCTTCTTACCTCCTGATTCCCTTTACTTCTTGTTTCCATCAATGGTGAGAGCTTTACCTTTCCACTCCATGAAGTTCACACCCAGAAACTCCCCTCTCCATCTGAGACAGGCAGGAAGGGGATGTATTTGAGAAGGATTTCGTGTGGTTCTTCACGGCTTAGATGTCTAAACCACATATTTTCTCTCCTCTGAAAGAAGCAGGGGAAGGCAGGTGGTTAAGAATTTTGTGTACACACACACTGTAGGCAATCTGGGTTAAAAATATTTGACCTAGCCTAGGCTAATACACATCAGTGTGGCTGAAGTCAGAGCAAAGGCCATTTTCTTGATTCATGGGCTCTATGTGCAGGGGAATGGCACAAGACAGACTGTCCCTTTCCTCCTCTTGGCTCATGTCAAACACACAGAAGATTTGCACACCAGTAAAAAGGTTGTCTTGAAATTAATGAACCAATCTGAGGGGCTTTGACTTACTTTGCCTTTTCCAAGTCATCTCTAATTCCTCCTCAAGGTATCACGTGAAAGAAAACCACAACAGACTGTGCCATGGCTTGCTCAAGTAGCTTATTTTTATCCAGCAGTGAATATCCTCACTTCCCTCTTTTCCATAGATCAATGGCTCTCCCAAAATCTTTCTGCAACAGAACTTACTCCAAATTCAACCATATCTGCACTGATGGCTTCTTCAAGAATCAAATAGATTATTTGATCTCATTTTTCTCAAATTGAGACATTTTTATCAAGAGATCATGGAAAAAGTTCAGTGGAAAAAAAAGTACTTTTACCTCTGAAAGTCTCTCTTGGCATCACAACTGCTCTCATGCCTCTGTTTCCAAAATTAAGCTGTCCTGTACTGAGAGAAATCAGTCAGTTTACACTCAGCTTTTTTCCATTCCATTTTCATACAAATTTAATTGCTTAGAATTTTAGCTGGCAAGGGCTACATAAAAATTGGTGAAGGTATCAGTAACTGACCTATTTTCTTTTTAGAAATATTAAGGTATCCATGTTTCCTGCTCTTTTAAAATGTCATCAAGAAGCCAAAATAGTTGATTATATCGTAAAAATATAACATGTTGTCAAATTAAAAAAAAAAAAAAATCAGACCCAGGAAGAAGTGGGAGTGAAAATTGTGTGTGCTACCCCAGCAGGTAACGTGGGCTGTGACTGCAGTCAGTGATGGGCCAGGGAATACAGAGTCCATGAATGAGGGTTTTACAGCCTTAACTGAGAGAAAAACAAAACCAGCCACAGAATAAATATGCTGGAGAGAGGAAGATTTCTAGCCATGCAGAGCAGTGGTGTTCTCCCAATAGGACAAAGAGCAGCAGAACTCTTCACTTCTTTTCAAGCAGGTCTTCATCCTCATTTAGGCACACACAGCACACTGACAGCAACAGCCTGTGAGCTTCCCCCAGCCCTGCATGGCTGTACTCTTACTACAGCCACTGTAAGAAGAAAAAAAAAAGATTTTTTTCAGTGTGTCTGCTCTGAGCTAACTGGGAAATGAGGAGTGCTGGATTTAAGGCAAGCACTCATTTTGCTGTGCAGTTTATTATATTTAAATCATTTACTACCAAATCTTGATAAGTCTCCTGTCCTCCCCCCCCCCAAATAAAACATTTATCTGCATGCCTCCTTGAGAAGGAGACAAATCTTTCATCTTCTCACTGTGGTGGAAATCTGGACCTCTGAGCAGCCTGGAGTTCAGGAGCTCCCCAAATGTGTGTTCTTCCTCTAAGACAGGGACAAGGCATGGCCCCCTGCTACAAGCAACTGCTCGAAATTTCATGTCAGGCACCCTCCTTCAGTGCAACATCATGCTCTTCCTCTTTTATCTGAGCCCAGAGCAGGTCCAAACTGGAACTTCAAACATACAACCAACAGATGTTGTGAACATCAAGGGCCACAGAGGGCTATTCAAATCCCATGATCCCAAAAGAGGAACTTGTTTTGTGAAATTCTTTCTTGCATATACCCACAGATACTAGAAATCTCACGAGGACAGCCAAGCTGATAACATTTCCCTTGTTCAGAAGGAATACTTGCCCAGCCAGAACAAATAAGGACATTTTAGTAGCTGCAATCATAAACCAGAGCCCTGCTTAGCCACACAACTGAAATGCTGCATCTCTGTGTAAGCACAAATCCAGCTGGATCCTGCAGGAACCCTTCTCACCCACATTCAACTCTAGCCTCCATGAAGTTGCTTCTCTGACCCAAATTTTGTCTCTCTGTACCTGCTAGCTCCACCATGCCCACCCAGTATTCAGCTCTTGGAGACATCTGCAACACATCAACTAACTTTTTATTAAAGTATTTATTGCTCACAAGGGGCTATCTCTTTTAAGGGACAGGTGGGGTAGATTTCTTTTTCTCCAGATACACAAATATTGTCACATTTTCTGGGGCTTTTTCAAAATAAATAAATGAAGCCTGTGGGCTGGGCAGGGGTAGAGGTTTACAGCTTCAGGGTGTAAAATTGGAATCCCCATGCACGGCCCCGCTGCAGGGCTGCTCCCCTTGCACAACATGCAAAGGAAGGAAGTTGAAAGGAAGCAATTTATAAGTTAGCTCTGAGTAATACAGTGATATGGTTAGCAGTGCAGAGGTAGAAAAGCCTGTATGACAGAGTGAATGTACGTGGGCTTGTAAATCAGTGCTGAACGGGAAACTGAAGTGAGAAGTGCCCAGTTTTACCAGGGAGCACCTGGCAAGGACATGGGCAACAGTAGGTGCATTAAACAAAGGGACTAGGGAAAGAAAAGTCCCTTTTTGCATTTTATACCTCCACCTCAGAAGTCACAGAAATGGGCAAGCAGTGTTTTCCTTTCCTTCATAATTTCCTCTGAGGGAGGCAATTGCTGCAGAAGAACATTATTTTCTCCCTAGAGCCAGTCAGAGAAGGATGGGACATATTTACTTATTCGATAGGCAGAGTCCTGATTCAGAGATAATAGAAGGGTTTTATCCTGTAATTTTGCTTATCACTCTCCTTTACTTTTTCACAGTTCTTAATAATGAACAGCTTCAGATAGAACAAAACACACTCAGTCACTCTGCTCCTGTGCTGAGCTTAAATAACACAGCAACCTTTTCTAAAGACCAAAAATACTTAGTGAGTTTTTCCCCACGTCATTTGGCACTTCTGTCAAATTAACTTCTTGGACCTGTTGATAATCAAAGATCTCATAAAGCCTAAGGGTAAAGGCTGCCTATGCTTCCAATTTTTTATTTTTTTATCCCCCCCTGAAAAAGAACAGCAGCTCTGATACATGCTTAAGTTTTGATAATCCATGAAGGTTCAGAAAAGGTTTGGGAAATTTATCAAAACATAAACTTGAGGCTTTTCAGATTTGGCAATCCATAATTAATTTATTCCTTCCGACAGCTCCAGCTACCAATTCCTACACATTTGTTTAAAGGAAGGGGTCTAACAGCAATGCTCTGTCTGCAAAGATAAAGTCCAGCACTTAGAGATGTACAAGAAATGTAAATTGAACAGAGAATTTGACACCATCTGCTGAATTTTTATTTAATTAAGGCCTCATCTGCATTTGAAACACAAATTAAACTGCAAATTTAAATGAAAAAGAGATTGATGAATAACTTCACGGGCATCTGAGTTCTGGAACAAGAGGGCATTGTCCTTATTTACCTTAATACACTCAGAAATGATGTTATTCAAATTAGAAACACAGACTTCTCTCTTCAAGAACAAGAGCATCGATACTTGGAGTTAATCAGAAACACTCAAGAGATGTGAGACAGTTTATTAGAAAAGTTAGCAAGGAATTGTGAAATGAGCTTTGTGCTCCACATGTAACATATTTCACAGAACTTTAGGGAAGTTTCCAGTGCACAGCTCTCCCAAACCTCACAGAGATTGTTCTGAGGAAAAGCTTCCTTGGGTGTAAATCTGGTGCAATGAATAGAAATAAAGGTTTGTTGTCAAGGACACAAAAAATAGCAAGCACAAGTGTAATCATAAGCAGTTTGGGGTTGCATGGGTCCTTTTGATTTTGCCAGATAGATTCAATCTGAGCACAGAGAAGCTGCAAAAATTGAACACCCCAGGGAGAGTGCAAGGTTGAAATCCCAGCCCATCTGAGCAGAGCAGATCCAAAAGTCCATCCTGAAGCTCAAGATTTCCTGGGATCTCTCCAGCCACAGAACAAAGGATCCATCTCATTCACGCTGCACCAAAAAAGGAGTTTTTTTGTGTTTTTCAGAGAAGGACTTGCACCCATGCATTGAGAAATCTCTCCTTTACCCTGCCATGAGCTGCAGCAAGCCCGAAACTCCCATGAGCTGCCCCATGAAACTGATGAGACATTGGTTTTCTCTCACAAGCCCCAGTGGTGAAATGCACCCATTTCAAGTCACACTTTTGCTATATTCAGTTTTTGCTGTCATTAACATTTCCCTGACCCCACTGCCCTGCAGAACAGAACCAACTCCATTATGGTTAAGAAGATCCAAAATGTTTCTCTCTAAATCTCCCACAAACCAGGCTTAAGTCATTCATATAAAAGAGGCTCTGGAGACAAACAGGCACAAATTTTCAAAATGTAAAGCCCTCTTTTTCATTGGTTGTCAGAATGGATAAACCCCAGGGTGTTCAATCTGACCTGTGCTCGACCACACAGGCTTTGGAACTGAGACAGCTTTGCTCAGCTCTAGGGAGCTTAGCTCATGATTTCAAGGGAAACATGAAAATGGAGGCTGAGCCTGACCTGAAGCAGGTCTTGTCCTAAAAAATAAAAAACAAATTCTTCCTTTTTTGGAAAGCCAGAATGTCTTAACTACAGTGGGCTTACATCAGGTGTTTCATTACAGAAGGTCACGTGTGAACATATTCTCCTTCCTTTGACAATTGGGTGGACCACCATATATGCTGGAACTGTACTTATATAAAAAAATTAAAATTAAAATCTCGACCACACTAATAGTCCCATCAGGGAACAGCGATGAACTCACAGTGTAGATGATAAAAAGAGCAGCTGTAGCAATCTTATATTCATTACTTCTGTTTACAGCCTTCTGCAGAAAGCAGGAAGCACTGTGCTTCAACACCCAAATACGTGCAATTTTCCCCCCCAATAAACAAACATATTTTTAAAATTATTTCTCCCAAAATTATTTCCTCTCAGAGTCAAAACTTACCTCAAAATGCACAGAGCACAGACACAGCAGGTTGCACAGAAGCCTAAAATCCTCCTGTAAGTAAATAAAACCAAATAACTGTAATAAAAAAAAAGTTAATTCTAGTCTTTTGTTTGTTTCCATTGTAAAATTGCCATGGGACTCAGGAAATATAGTAGCGCTTAATTTTAATAGTTCCATCATTGTAGATTGGCTGGGTATTAATTGTGTTAATGGTGATCATACTGAATTCATTTGGTATTTATTGAGAGACCACCTGTGCACCCATATGGTTTCCATCATTATTTAGGAGTAGTTAATGGACCCATTAGGAGTTAGCAGAGAGATGTGGGCTGGCAGTACTTCCCGAGAGTGGTAGAAACATTCTGTTGATATCCATTGCATTTTGAGGATTTTCCAAGGAGCTATTTGCTTCCCACCAATCTTCTCTCTCTTTAAATTATATATACATATATATGTATATATATTCTCATTTTAGCTTTCAAGAACTCCCGGAAAAATTAACTCATGTTTCTTTGCCTATGACAAATCTGAGGGGACAACCTTTTGCCTTTTGATTTTGCAAAATGCCTCCTTGCATGTTTGCTGCGTGGCTCCCCGGGGGGAGCAGGGCAGAGGAAATCTTCCAGCATCTCTGGTGGGTGGGTGCACTCGTGTGCTGGGGGGAGAGGTTGAGAGAGGAGGGGGAAAAGGGGAAATGTTCGCTGGGACTCTTGGCCTGCAGTGTGTGACAAATTTGCCCATGCAATCTGTAGTGTCAGTTGTGCAAGACCAGAAACCTGTGGTGGGGAGGGGATGGTGGGGGAGTCACATGCAGGGAGTCAGCGTTGAGTGTCAGCAGAGGAGAAGGAAGAATGCTTGGGCTGGGTGTGGTGGTAACCAAGGCTGCTGGCTGACCGCAGTGACCTCCTGCTTTGATGCACAGCTCCGAGCAGACACTGCTCAGGCTGCACGGGCTGAGCAAACACGCCAGGGGCTGGGGCAAGGAATTTCCATTTTTGGTGCCATGACAATGGGCAGACGGAGGAGCATCTGTGTAGCTTCAGTGCAAAAGGACAGTTACTTTGTTCGAACTGGAGTCTCTGAAGCAGTCTGAAACAGGGAATATAGCACCCCCCACACATACTTGAAAAATCCAGGCTTATTTGCTGGGCACATCCCAAACAATACAAGGCTTATGCAAACTTTGCTGTGTGCCAGTGTCCAGCTGTCAGCCACCTTCAATAACATCTGAACTTGTTGGCCAATTGCAACCAAATTCAATAAAACAGCAGAGGTCCCAAAGGTTTTAGGTTTTGTAAAAATAGGGGGAGAGGATAGAGGAAGGGGAGAGAGCCCAGCTAGTGTACAAAGTACAAGGGGCTCAGTTTTCTAGAAAACAGATACTCTGCTCCTCAGTGAAGGTTTTTTCTCTAGTATCTGAAAGATTTCCTCTTATTTTTAAAGATTTTCAAAACTCTTTCCTCCTCACAGACATGTTTTTTGAGGGAAGAAACATTGATGCAGGTCTTCTAGATTTCAAGTAAGCCAGGAAGCCACATATTGCAAAGAAACCTAAATTCATTGCTTGTCTTGCTCATGGAAATACTTCTTCCAGTAAACAAGGAAGAGAGTAAGCTTTCTTCTTTTTTTTTGCTAGATAAACAATTAAGTTAACAGTTATTCATCATGAGTATATTCACAATGTGAAATAGGCCTGAAACAATAATTTCTGCATGTCAGGAATATAATCAAGGTATTTGTGTCATGACTCGATTATTCATACTTACATTTACAACCTAATGCTGATAAATGGGGCTGTGTTCTCACAATCACACTTTTGGTATTTAAAAAGTCACTTTTGTGAAGCTTAGGAAGCCAGGTCAGATTTCAGTGCACCTCTTGGCAAGGACACCTTCCTTCTCTAAACTGTGTTACTCGGGCTGTTTTCTTAACCAGCTACTAATAAAACAGACATCTCTGCATTAGCATTATCACTATCCCCTTTTGAAGGAAATCTCTCAAATCTCTTAATTTACTATGCTTAGATTTGAAGTGCACACCAGCCTTGAAATGTACAAATTGCATTGTTTTGGGGGAAATGTCAACCAAAAGCTGTGCATTCAAAGGACTTCAATTGCTAATGAGCTCTCAGTCCAGTGCACTGGATTAGATCTACTGCAAGATCTCCCCAAATATGTGGAATGGGAGGTCAGATTCCCATCACCAGCAGTTTAACTCACAGACTCATCCCCATCACATTGCACATTGTGTTATTGCCCTCTACAAGTTTCTTAAGAACTCAAGATATTGCAAGGTTATTTGCCACGTTTTAAAAAAAACCTCAGTTCAAACCTTTTTCTATTTGCTGCTTAAAAATAGAGCAGGGCTTTTTTTGCTTTTTGTTTCGTGTATTGGTGATGTAAAATGTTAGTGGTTTGAAATTTCATAATGCTGAGAAGAAGGGAGAATTTGATGGCTTCACTGCAAAATCAAGAAACTGTCCAGGCTTCTGAGCCCTCAGCATGGCTGTGCCAAAATCCACTCATAGATGGCTCCTCATTGGGCTGGTGTGAAGCAAGTTATGGCTTCAGCTCCTGCCCTGAAAGATTCTGCCTTAAAGAGAGGAGAGCCTAATTGATATTCTGCTTATAAAACTTGGGGGCTAAACTAAATGGGAGCTCAATAAGAACTGAAGCACCTTTGTGCCTGGGAGAGGTCAAGGTAAGATCTTAAAAAATGGGGACAATCCTGAACTAACACATTCAGGGAAAAGAGGACTGCAAAAACATGCAAATGTTTTCTGGTGGTTTTAGTAAAAAAATCAATATGCTGACTCCAAAGGCTTGGGCTTGGCTGGTTGTTACAGAATTTAATGGCATCTTTCTGAAACAGAACAATTTGAAAGCAAAACTTTTTCTGCCATAAATTGCCCTTGGTTCTTCAGATTTTCTTCAGTCTGATACACCCCTACCTCCCTTTCCCTGCCATGTTTTCTTCTCAGCCTGTCTCACCAGCCTCTTAATAATGCTTCCTCCTTTATGCTTTCAAACTTTTTCTAGTCACTTTATATAAAAGGACCTAAATCACAAACATTTTTAATTCCATTATCTTCATGCTTACATTTTTTCAATATCAGAATAGCTCTCCTTTATATTTTTCAATTTTTCCATATTTGCATCTTCTCTCATCTAATTCTAGCACTCCTGCTGTTGTTTAGTCTACTGTCTTTACTTTTCCTCTCTACTTTGCAAAAACACAGTATTAAAAATGTTGGAGTTGCTTTACATTTGAAAGTTTAGCTTCTCTGTGGCTCCATATATGTGAAACTTGTCTGTGCTGTTCCAGTGCCACAAAACGATTCCAGATTTCCACAGGGTACTCCTGTTCAGTTGTACAGAGCTGTGCTTAGATCTGCTAGCCCTGGTCTAGCTGTTCCAGAGCAGGAGAGGTTTTAGGAAATTACTGCTCAATGTGAGTTTTTTCAGGTCTTCATTTTCTTATCTTCCTCTCCAGTGTGATAAATCTGTGAACAAGGGCTTTAAAACCTACTGTCACAGTGGAACCTTTTCACTGCCTGTTACTTCAAATCCCTCCCTCATCCTACAGCTGAGGCTACACTTGAAATCCAAAACATCTCCATGCCTTATCTACTACTTTATTCTGTAACAGAGCACTGGAAAGGACTGGAAACAAAGTAACTCTGCTTTTATAAGGGATTGAAAACCCCTTGCAACATCCCTTTTAAGCTAAGATGAGCAGACAGTGGATCCTCCAAAAATCCACACTGAAGTAGGTCTCAAGCAGTTCCATAAGGTAGAGATCCATCACATCTTCCCTACAAATGTGGGAGGCCATTCCATGGCTAGCACCTTGCAGGGTGCTTTTGGGGTGTAAACACCATAATGAAGCACAGGATGCTGTACAAAGCTTGGGGAACAGCAGATAAGATGTATGGAACCAGGAAAAGAATTCCCATCAGCCCTTGATCCTTAACCTGCGTGTTAAAACTCTACAAAACTCGCCCCTAAACGTAAATCTCTCATTGTTTATGATTATATATCTTAATGGACGTCTACCCTTCCCTCCCCTGGGTACAATCATGTGGCAAAAAATACTGTGAGATCTGTTCTGTCCCCCATGTTTTGGCTCCCAGGGAACTGAAGAACCGTGAGAAGGTCTGATCTGATGTTATTTCAGCCCCACAAATAGCTCCCTGAGTGATTCAAAGTGCTTGCAAAAAGAAAAAAATAAAAGTAAACACAAATACCTGGAATGAAAATGTAAGTCCCCAGAGCCACACACAGAGTGGTTTGTCAGAGCAGGAAGGAGTGACAACCCAAGACCTCTTGGTGGTGTCCAATGTCCCTGAAAGGTTCTTTGGGTGATTTGTCCATGTTTAGCACCGAGGGGAAGTGGAAGGAGTTCTATTGTTCCTTTTCACCAGTTGTACTCAGCTGCCTGTGGCTCCTCTTCTTCTCTGAGACCCGAGCAGAGACTGGACCAGACCTCAGGCTTCTAAACCAGGGAAGCTCCACAGCTTAGAGCAGGGTGCAGCATTTTCCCTCTCAGTCCTCTGTGCCTGCAGGCTGAATGAGGACAGGAATTTCACTGCCCTGAGTGAGCAGAGCTTTTCTCTTCTTTTTCCTTCTTTTCCCTTCACTGGGCTCACCACTGGGTGCCCTACACCTAAACTTAACCCAGCTGCTCCCAGCACAGCCTGCCACTGCTGGTGCCACCCCACCCCAGTGCAGAGAATGTCTCCTCTGCCCCCACCAGGGGTACGACTGTGCAGGAAAAGTCATTTTCTGCAAAACTTGTGTTCCAGCTTCAGGGAAGACACGACCACTGTGTCTCCTTCCCCTTGCACTCGAGTGGGGTTTCCAGCAGACACTGGGAGCCCACCACAGCTAGTTATGGTGCAGACCAACACGACTTTGGCTGCTCTGTGTGGGAGGCCACAGGTATTGTTTTGTGTGGCTGTGTAAACCACTACACATTAACTATAAACTCTTAGTCATCTGCAATGGATGTTATGCTCCTTTTCATTCATTACCTTATTTTTAGGCTTTATTCATTCACTTAAAAGAATGAATCTTGACTTATTTTCCACTTTTTTAGACATGAATGTGTGAATCATGCATTCATTCAAGAATCCATTGACACAAGAACTCTTGGTTCTAAGGCAAGGGGTATGTAAATATCATAGAATTGAGATCTTAAACTCTGTGGCACAGCAGATTTCAACCAGTGAGTGTCCAGTTCAGGATAACACTGAAAAGCCTGACCTTGGTTTTACCCATGCAGCGTCAATGCTTCAGTACAAACCAGGAGTTATTTACAGTGGTGCCCTGGGAGAGATGGGATCTACTGGGACTTTTTGGCTGCCAGTGATGCAAAAGGACTGTTTGGGTAGGAAACAGCACGCCTGGACCACTGGGCTGTAGGTCATAATACCCAAGATACTACTGACATTTTGGTTGTGCCCATTTGCCCTTAAAAATCCTTTAACCTCCTTGTCTCTTCATCCAGCTCTTGGCTGTTCTTGGCCTGGGCACAGCTTGACTGCATTTTATCATCCATACTGACCCAGGTGATCTCTAAAATGGTAAGGCTGATCAGACACAGAAGTGAATCTGGAAGACAGCACATATTTTTGGGGAGGAAAAAACTGTAAAGCCGTATCTCAAATTCACTGAGTTTCCAAATAATTTAGGCCCAGATTTTAAGCTCAAGCACATCTGGAACAATTACTGCTCCAAACATGTGGTACATGTCCTAGAAGAAAGTCTTTTAAAACTAAATAATTATAAAAAGCCCCAAGCAGAACCAACCCTCTGGCTTTTCCACAGAAGCAAGGCAGGACTGCCACCAAATTTGGCACCAACAACTTTGGAAGCCCCAAACAGAGTTACATAATAATGACAAATATCAGACAAACTGAAGAAAACAAGGGTGGGGGAAATGCTGCTCTCCCTTTCCCTGTTCCCTCCTCCTCTTTTTCTGGCCCACCCCTGTGTAAATGACTCCAATAAACCATGAAAAGAGCAACTTGCCAGCAGCTGGCACGTTGGACCTGGGCAGATGCCAGCCATGGGGCTCACGCTGGTTTGGAAATATGTTTGGGGTTTTTTTTGTTGTTTTTTGTTTTTTGTTTTTTTTTTTTAATATATAAAGTACTTATGTGTCAGTCTGAATGGCTGAGTGAGCCATTGAAACCAAGATAAGCAAAGGCAGCACTTAGCATGCACTGCAGGTTCCCCAGATCCTGTGTCCCCTCCTATGCCAGGATAACTCCTCTAATGAGGTTCTTATGCAACTTTCTTCCAGTTACAGAGAGCCTGAGTCCTCCTTCCAGTCAGCAGGAAATTTTCAGCTGGCTATGGAGACCAGTTTTTTGTCATAGATTTGTCAGGCAAAAGAAGCTCCATCATTTGGCTTTCAGTGCCCCAATCATGAAGATTCCTCTGTGCACTAAGAAATCAATTTGAGTTTTCTATGCAATTAGATGCAGAAATATGCCATTGTCTTATTTGTGTCTGCTTTATCCTGTGGAACATCTCCTTAGTAAGATGACAATACTTCATAAAAAGGGAAAAAAATTACAGTCTCACCTAAAGAAATGCCCAGTGAGATGCTTGTGGCTAATATTTGAAAGTAGCAATAAGGGCTGAGGAGAAGAAAGTCTCTCTGAACCAGTTATGTAGTGGTGAGAATCCTTCAGGGAAAAAGGGCTGAGGATGAGGCAAGTTGGTATCATCATCCAGAGGAGCACAGCCTGTGTGAATCTCTCTGGCTGCACCCTGTCATCAGGTGTTCTATGGGGAACCAGGGCCCAGATTTGAGCACTCCATATCTTGGAGTCACACTGACACAAATGTCACTTTTTTGTCTTTCTGATGCCCCGAAAGGTCTTTGAGGACTTGCTCTGTGCAGGCATTCAGCCATCTCTGAAAAGAAGACTCTTCAGGAAAACAAAGTGTTTTCCTGTGCCTTAACTGGAGCTGGAAAATGGAGCACAGACTCCAATTCACAGACTAAACATCAAGACCTATTATTTCTCCTTTTGTTTTAGGACTCGAATCAGCTACAAGGAATGGAAAAAACGTGTGAATCGGGTCATTTCCAAGTTAAGTGATTCACTCCAATAGGATGTTGCATTTCTTTGTCTCTCTTCAAGGAATCACGTGGAACAAAACCACAAGAGGCTGCTGACTTGCTGTGGGGAGGGGGTGGGTGGAGGGAAAGAATGAAAGTGTCTCTTATTTTAGAAAATAATTATCACACTTATCTTCTTCCAGGTGTCTCCAAGGCCTGTGGAGGTTTGACAGGATTCCCACGAACAGAACTTTTGCCCACAGTTCTGCCCCATTATCTCCCTCACACATAATAGAGCTGGAGGCTTGTGGTGAGTGACCTCAGCATCCTTGCGAAAGCAGTTTGCTTGCATTATTCTCCCCACACGTGATTCCATAAGAAACACCACTCCATGCCTGGTTATTTTTTTCTTAACTCTTTCCTCTCAGAGGAAAAGCACTGGATAAACTCTGATATGTGCCCCTCTATCTGTGGAACTCACACTGGACAATTTCTGGCATTTGCCCATGTCAGTGCTCTCCAGGGTGGAGAGTTTTGCCCCAGCAGGCAGCACCCTTGGAGAGCAGTGCATGGTTGGAGCTGTGTGAAGGAGCTTTGCTGCTTTTTGTTGGGCACACTAAAGACACCTGGACTCCAGATAAGGTGCTGTGCACAGGCAGAGCCCATGGTGCCTGTTTGCCAGCCAGAACACTCTGGCTCCCCTAAAATTCTATGATGGGTGTCTGAGTCCTGTGTTATGGGTGCAGGAAGGGAACAACAGAGTTTTGGATGAAACAGATTTTTTTTCTTTTCCTAGAAAAGCTAAAATCCTGGAAGGCCATAAAATGGAGAAGACCTGTTGTATTTAAAATTCTTTATTAAGTATATGCTTCTTTATTAAGTATATGCTTTCTTCTTACAACAGTGCTTTTCCCCTCCTGCTATCTTTGAATAGAGATACTGGGGCAAGGAGTTAGAGGAGAAGCTGTCCTCTCCCTCCCTGAGCACTCTTTGCTAGTGGGAAAAAGCAGACTAACTAAAGTTTGTCACCACCCCAGGTTCTAGACAGAGAGGGGAACAGCTTGTAAAACTGTCTTCCTGAATGTTTGCAAAGCACTTAAGGGTCTGATTGTATTACTGCAGTACTGATAATAAATATTGTTAATAATGAAAGCAGGAAGAAACTGTTTACTGGGTGCTGCATGAGAAAGGCAACGTTGGCTATGGCTGCTTCCAATTGCATGGAGACTGGGACAAGGAACTGCATGTGCAGGGTGGTGTTCAGAAAAGATTGCTTCTGAAATCTGAATGAGGCTGTAGGGGAGCAATCATTAATGTGTTTGTTCCTGATACATGTGAAACCTCTCACACAGAGAGACCCAGTCCCATTGCAGGTCTACAGGAGTCCCCAGGCAGCAGGGATCCAGTGAGTGGGTGCCACAGGGCAAGGCAGGCTCACATCTGACACTGCAAGCAGCACAATGAACCTCCCCATGCCATGCAGGGGAGCTTTGCTCAGTTAATTAAGTCTCCCCAGCGTTCTGGAATAAAGATGTTCCCTGAGTGACAACAGGTTCAGAAAGGACACTCCCAGCAGGAAGCAAGTAGAGCCAGAAAAAAGATGGGAACAGACAGTAACTTCTCTCTGTGCAGGAGGAAAGTGCTCCTGCCATGTAATAATGGAGGTGGTCATATTTCATGAAGAGTCCTCGTTTAAACACGTTAAAGCTTGTTGGAAACCTGGATGAAGTCCAGGTGTTTCAGAGGGCTAACAGAGGTCTGGGCTCACAGAGGGGTCCTGGAGGCCACAAAAGTCACAGGTGCCACCGTGACCTGCACTCCTGAGCCAGGGCCCTCGCTGGCTGCCAAACCGTGCGTGGTGATTCCACAGTGTGGACTCCTCGTCAGCTGCTGAGGCCTCCTGACTCATCCCCACTCAGAATCTAGATGACAGTTTGGTTTGAATTAGCTGTGGGCTGAAGCCAAAATCCTGGGTCTGAACTTCCTCAGATTTTGGGAAGACTCCAGTCTGGATCCAAGTACACGGCTGTAACTTACTCAAAGATTGGAGCCAAACCCTGGATCAGAACGTTCCCAGACTATTGGGGAAGCTCACAGCCCATCTTTGATGCTGGGATCATCACAAGGATGAAATATTGCCCTTCTGGTAGGATACTCCTTGTTATTTTCCATAGCTGGTGCATTTTAGCGCTGCAATTGCACCATTTCAGTTCTCACAATGAGATTAAAGAAGAAAAAGAAAAGATGAGTTTGTGTTTATTTCAACTGAAAAAAACATCTTGCTTTCAATTAGCCTGTTGGATAGACAAGAGGCATTTTGGCTTCAGAGCATGAGAGTTGTGCCTCATTTAAAAAAATTTGGGATGGAATTCTCTTGCCCCAGCCAGTAATACCACCAGTACCACCAGTGCCTTTCAGTGCAGGAGTTACGAATGTGGCACAGCGAGCACAGCAAGAGCTCCTTGGGCATGTGCTGGCTCCGAGCTCACCCTCACAGGAATCCTTCGAGGAAAAGGAAAGGGCTGGAGAGTAACAAGATTCCACTTCCAAGGGTGCGAACAAACAGCCCCAGAAGGCGAGATGCCGCAATCTGCCACCGGGAAGCGCGAGCAATCCCTGGGAACCTCTGGAAAAGGTCGGGCTTGCCACGCTGGTGAGGGCAGCTCGGCCCCCACACAAGGCTCTGGCAGATCCTCCAGCTCCAGGTTTGCACACTTCACTGGACACCTCTGCCTTGTCCTACAGATGTTGCGCTGCGTTTCGGATGGAGCCCCCGACGGCACAGCTGTTTGAGCACATGTGCATTTTCCACTCAACAAACCGCAAGAATAAGGCAGCAGGGTTACAACGTTTGGATCCTAGGGCTAGAATGAGAGAAGCAAGAGAGGTGTTTCTTTGGGAAATCTCTGTAGTTTCTCCTGGAGTTTCTCTCTTTCTGATTTTATTCACTTACTGTTCTGCACTCAGGCCATGGGGAAGGTAAGGTCTGATTGATATTGCAAGTGACAACTGAGGCCTTGAAATCCTTTCCTCAGTTCATCTTCAGGAGGTGATAAGCCCAGAGCGTTTTGCTAGTTCTAGAGAAGTATTTTACCTTTTATTTGCAAAAAGGCACTTTATTCCAGTTCTTGTTAATTCACTGTTATGAATAAATTAGAGTCTGCCCCAATAAAGGACTTTAGAGAGAAATTATCACATATGTTCAGAAGAGAAATATTTTATAACATTCTTTTCCTTTTTGCCATAATAGAATATGAGAAGAGATGGCTATATCCCACCAAAAGTCCCACAAAACCATTGACTTTTCTTCTATCAGTAAATTACAGAAGTTGGGGAGAGTCATGTGAATGATTTAATAAAATAAAGTGAGCCCCAAAATGGGCTTCTTAAAGACCATGAGATCTCAGGCATCATTATTCTCTCATTGCCGAGGGCATCTATTGCAGGTACCTTCAATTATTTGACTCCTGATTTACGTCTGTTGGTTTAAGGCGAATTGCACTTCTTTTTCCTCTGATCCAACATCTGTTTTTTTGAAAAACAGATGTGCACAAATCAATCTGATTAATGTGCTTGATTCTGCAATTACTTCAGGATAAATCAGCAGCGCACTAAAATCAACCTGGTGTCAAATTCACGCTTCTACACCTTCAGCACCCAGCCTGTCCTGACTTAGGTCTTTGCTCTGTGAAACTTCTTTAGGTACAAAAGGGCCAGAGTAAAATCTCGAGTGCCAGGATGTGGAGCATTTCCGATGATCTGATGTGGAATTATTGGTAATGGGGCTTCAATGAAAAAATTCAGTGCCTTTAAAATGGCTTCAAGTTATCATGAGTGTTAACAGGGCAGAAATATCCCTTTCTCATTTACTTACACAAGCTTGGATATTACTTGACGGCAAAATAGAAATATATATAAATATAAGTTAAACAATATATATATGTAATATAAAATACAGCTTGACTAAAGGGGGATACACATTTGTTAAAGTGCTGAGGGATTCAATGGATTATCTGGTGGAGAATCAGACTCCATGCTCTGTAAATCAGCTGGAAGTCCCAGCACATGTTGCTGTTTTCTTTGAAGGTCTTGCTGCTATAGGAGACAGAGCCAACAAAGGAATTAAAACTAGGAAGTTTTCTTTACAGATTGGCTTATGACTGATTTTGTTGTCCATGTGAGGGGAAAGGTGAGTGGGAAGATCCACATGGATCCTCTGCTGGTGTAAGGTGCTGTTTGCACTGCTCTGTGCTGTGAAAAACCTTTCCCACAGCAGTTGTGGGGCCCATTTTGTACCCCTGCCTTCCATGTCCTGCCCCCTCCCCAGCTCAGGACAGCTGATGGTCACCAGTCCTGGTGGCAGCAGCCACTCCTTGTAGGTCTGGTGCTGATTGCTACTTGATCTTGGTTTTTGAATGAGGGGGAGCAATTAATGTGAGGAAAAAATGAGAAAGAATTTTCCCCCTTATTCATTCTGTCACAGCTGTCCTTCATCTCCTGCAATGTGGGTCCTGCCATCAAAATTCCAATCCAGATACAAACTTGCATTTTCCCCAAATCTCAAAGTGCTTTAAGCTGGAATCCATCACTTTTTTTTTTTCCCCTAGCTGAAACCTAATAAATGTGCTCTATAAAAAATGAGTTTGGCCAACATCTGGAAGCAGATAAAAATCTTCCAAGCTACTGTTCCACAATCTTAGGGATCATTAGTACTGCAGAACGTCTATATAGAATATTTATCTTAAGTACGTAATAAAATGAAAGCTACTGAGCCAAATTCAGAACAACCTCTGATGAAAAGAAATGCTTCACATCAACATCAAGCTGGAGCTTTTCTAGCCAGAGAGAATCTTTTCTCTAGCCAAAGCACAGAAACTTGTACTTACAAAAACTTAGCACTAAACACAGGGCACAAATTTATTATTTTAATTGTGATATTTCATCACTGGTTAGTTTAATGTCTTTTCCCCCCTTTTTTCTTTCAATCACCCTCCCCCTCTCCTTGGGATGGTTTATCGCTTGTAAATTATTTGTCACATCGTTGTAATTCTATCCAGATCCTTAACTTTCTAATCATGCATCTTTTATGGGGTCTCTTTTAAAGAAGCACTATAATTACTTGCCAAGGGTCCCTGTAAATTTTATCTGGCTGTAAAATATTATACTTTAATTATTTGAAAAAAAAATTGGAAGTGTTCCGTCTGAAAGGCTGCACGATCAATATTGCAAGGAGCAAGGCACCTTCTGCAGCCCTGCATTGGTTCCTGCTGTACACCTCAGAAACCTTCAAAACTCCTTCACTTCTTTCAGTGACACGGAAAAGTATTAATGGAGAAACTGGCCTTTGATTAAGGCGAAGAAAGTTTTTACTGTATGTTTCAGCTGTTGTAAAATACACTAAGAAGACGATAAGGATGCTCTCCCAGTCCTTTTGTAGGAGGCACAGAGACTCCACTCCCAGCTTGGTGACAGAGCTGTGCAGTTCAGAGCAGGGCAGAAATGCAGAATAAACTGCAGATGCAGAAATGAGTCGAATCTTCCTCACAGGAAATGAAACTTTTTTAGAGGAAAGATTTTCTGTTTCCATGCAGACTTTGAAACTTTCATCTTGTTGAATTGCTAAATTTCATTAGTAGTAAATATAGAAATACTATTAACACTTCTATAATTATTTCTTATTATCAGTAAGCATTTGTGGCTCATTTCTGTAATCCTTTATTTCACAAACTAGCAGCTTTCATGATGCAGTGTTTTAGAAGTATGGAGAAATCAAGTACTTGACAGTGACCTTAAGTGGTTTCTGTAACAAAGTTTCCCATGCACTATTAAAATAAAAAAAGGTTTGCAGTTAGTTTCAGGCTGGATGTTCATAAGTTGTGGAATTATATCTTGTACTCCTCACCAGCCCTTCAATTAAGTGTGCACGTAGCTCGTGTCTATTTCTGGTAAGTTTGCATTTCTTTAGATTGCTGGGCTGAAATATGAGGGAGTTAAATGGTTTGGTCAAGGAACACGGTGAGCTGGAAGCAAAGTAAAATATAGATCTCACCTCAACTCCTTGCTCCTGGGGAGCACTAGGGGAGGTGCTGAACAGGAACGACATACTGCTTAATCTGTACAATTCCTCTTATCCTGTGAGCACCTCCTATCCTCTCTGTTCACTGGCTTTCCAGGTTTTATCCTGGGAATAGCACTATTATTACCCTCTAAACAGCACCAGGTAAGACTCACCAGTACTTAGACAATTGGAACTGTGAGATCCATGCTTGCTGAACAGACAGTCCTGCTCATTCCCAGGTTTTCTGTAAATAATCACTAAAAGTACTTTTCCTAAAGTGCTTTCTGTAAAAGCACAGCACTGCTAGTAAATTGTCCATGTTCTGCACAGCAGCAGATTTTGCAGCAGGCTTTGGCTTGGGTGTGAGTGGCATTGGCAAACATCCCATTTTAATACAGAGTCCCCTGTGCAGCATCCCACCTGTGCAGGTGACACACTCCGAGCACAGATCTGTCACAGATGAGGCACTGAGAGGGCCAGTGCCCTGTGTCACAGCACGGCATCCAGGGGATCAAACAGCAAATATCTTTCATTCATGACTCAGGCCAAATCCAGCAATGATTTTTAATGATTGTTCGTGAATGGCACAGACCTTGATATTTATTTACAGTGGTTGTTGACCATCAGAAACCATTCAATAAATATCTCTTGTAAACCACACATGAGTAAATACAAAGTTGGCTCACACTACTGTATGTTGTTGCTATTTTTAATAACTGGATGCTGGCAGAAGGCAGTGGTAAGAGTGTTTAAACATGGATATAGCTATGGATGGTTCAATTATTTATTTCAAGCCAAGGTTTCAACTGAAATAACCTTTCTACCTGTAGGCAGGTTGTCAACGAGGAGGTCTGTTTGTTTTTCACCCATTACATATTGATATAGGTGAATAAAGACGCTGTAAAGCCTGAAAAATATAAAATGTATCGGCTAGCAATTAACAAGACATGCTGCAGATGTTTGAAAATAAGTATAAAACTGATTTCCATGGCCTGACATCTGGTCCTGCAAGGGCCCCTGGGGACTTCTCTTCTCAGGGAAGCTCAGTGGTGAGGTTCATGCTCCAAGACAGCTCCCCAAACCCCTCACCTGTGGAAGTTTACACCCCTACTCACTTTTGCAGGGAGCCAACTGTCTCCACAGTGGAAACTCAAGTACCAGGCCTTTAGTTTTTCAGAGCTGCTCCTTCAGGCAGGGAGAGTGTCACAAACTGAACTGAAACAAGTTTAAATCCGGAGATTACCAAAAATTGTGGGGAAAGAAAGGAAAAAAAAGACACCACACACAGAGCTATTCTGCATCCTGAAGGACAGGGAGCAAATGATGAAAATAGTTGGCTTTTTAGAGCCTGCAAAGGTGCCTGCAGCCAGCATCACCCCTGCTGTCCAGCTAACACCAGCCACTTCAGCATGGCTCTTCTATTCCCCACTCCAAATAACAGCTTCCCTGGAGCCCTGGAAAGGGGCTTTAACCCTTTTAAGTGCGGCGGAAATAAGATGCACAGCTACATGGTCGTCTTTCATGATAGAAAGAGAGACAAGTTTATTCAGAAACACACTTGGTTTTATAGCATGACTCACAACTCCAAGAGTAGAGAAAAGGTGATTGGTTCAGAGAGAAGACACCCCATTGCCAGGGCCTGGGCACACACCACAACAGGTGTTCTATCTTGTTATTAATTCCTTTTTATTTTGACCAAATTATCACCCTGGGAGAAATTCTCCCTAACCTTGAGCTGGACCAGCTTATCGGCTGGGAACAGAGCTGAAAAGCTCCAGCCTGGAATATTTTTCAGGCTGTAATTTTCTTCCTCTCTCAATATGTGTCCCACACTTCCCTTTGACTCCTCCCAGTCGGGGCCGGCACTTAGAGCCCATCCCGCATTTCTGGGCTCCGGATTGCCCGCTTTTCCCCGGAGGAGCCGGGCCGGCGCTGTCCGGGATGCTGGGAGCGCATCCCGGCGGGACGGAGCGCCAGGGATGCCGCAGGGCACGGAGCCAACCCGCTCCCAGCTCCGCGGGCACACGGCGTCCTGCGGGCTGCCCGGCAGCTCCAAAGCCGCTCCACCGAACGGCAGGGGAGGGACACGCTGCTGCCGTGTCAACCTCGCAGCCCGGGATTTGGGGACTTGCTCCTTTCCCCTGGCACGTAGGTGGTGTATGTCACAACCAGCGCTTTCTTTGGAGGAAACAGGGAAAGGGAATTAAGGAAAGGATTCTGATTTTGGTGCAGGTTTTTGCTGATTTATGGCTTGCACATTTCAACAATTACTTTGTAAGTGGTTCACAAACTGTAATAGTTTCTGGGAGTTTAATGATCGGTATCTATAACGCTGAGAAATGACAGTAAAATAAAGCATGTCCTCAAATTGTATTGTTATAGGCACACAAAATGGAGTCGTACAAGATATAGATTAGTAGAAAAGCTATAACTGCTTTCCTTTCCCCCCTCTTTTTTCCATGCATGACTATAAAAGCGTCTTAACTTCTGTTCTGAAAAGAACTGTACTCCACAGTGTCCCCTTTATTAGGTCTCCTCTTCAGAATAAAGATCTTATTTTTTAAAAAATGTAATAACATATAAAAACCCAATTAAAAACAAAAAAGGCAATTTTTACTGGACTGAACACAAAAAGATTTTCTTAACAGTGATGACCTAACACGTGTCTTGAAGCTGCCAGGGCCAGGGTCACAGTCTCCCATGTGTCACCTCAGCCTGATGTACAGCATTCAGAAACACCAAGTGCACAGCCTGAGCATGTGGAATTATTACACGTAATCACAAAATGCTAATTGGTTACTAAGGCAAACTGTATCAGATGAAATGGAAAACAAACCAGAAGCTGTTTCTCCAAGGCTTTTAAAGATAAAAGCATGGCTAAGCTTGGGTAGTTAGAACCAATAACACTCAGATATTCTCTTTGATCCCATATTCCTGCATGTCCATTATGAAACCATCAATATTGTGTGAAGGTTGGAGGGAAGGTGCAGGCTCTCTGAGGACTGGCCAAGTGCTACTTTTGCATCTCTCTCAGCTCCTCTTTCCGATATTTATCTTCTTCAGTGATTCAGATACCACAAACAGGGGCAGCTCACATCGAACTCGAGGCAGGGGGGGAAAGAAATGAGAGATATTTGGTGGGAGGACACTGCCACAGGTCTAGGCCAGACTTCCCAGCTGGGGGTTTCCTGGAACACTACACCTCTAAGTACTGTATTTGCCTCAGGCAACTTCCCTCCACATAATGGTAAAGAGAAACACTAAATCAACAGATACACGCATTGACTGAGAATTCAGTGAATGCAACAATCATTCCATCTCTGGGCCTTAAACTGTACAGAAGTTATTAGAGGACAAGGCACTGATAAAACAGCAATGAAGTCTCCCACCATCTGTCCTTGGCACCCTGGAATAGGTGGGAACTTTCTTCATTTATTTGGGGAGGTGAGTATTGTACATGTGTGTAGAGTGTTCCCTTAGATATCTATCAGAGTCTTCCCTTAGATCAGTTTCCCTTAGATCAGATTTATCACTTTCAAAAGTTTAGGAAAATATCAGTAATGCGTGGCAAATGATTCCTAAATAAGGGCTGTCACAAGATTATCTGCCAGGCTATGGGGATGGAGGAGGTAACAGCCCATAGGAGATGTGCATTTAGTCCATGATTAAAAGTTTTAAACACAGCAAAATATCTAAAAATTGGTTGGAAACATGTGACTGTGGACAAAATGTCTATGGATGGAGTTCAGAATTTTTTTTACCAGCTCCTAAAATCAATGAGGTGAGGCAATAAGCTGACAGAGGTGCATCTAATTTACATGATGTCATCGATTCCTTCTGCCTCTCTGAAAACAGTAAAGTTTGTGCCATGGAGAGGCTGCAGCATCTCTCAGCTTCCGTGGTGCCAACACTGCCTTTTTTAGGTCAAGGAAACCCCAATCTGAAGACAATGATGTGTAGAGGAAAGAGGCACAAATGGTTAAAGTGCCATAAAGAGACTCTCAGTGGCCTGTTCCCTACTCTCAGGGCAAGCCTGGCCTCAGGAATGAGATGCCAAATCTCAGGTGCCTCATACAGCTGGCAGTGGTTGTTTTGGTGTTTTGGGGTCCCACAGTCTGTGCTCTCGGGCAGGTCTGAGCTTTCAGAGCCATTGCCAGGCTGGGCTCCCCAAGGAGCAGCCCCTGGCTGGTGCAAGCAGAGGAGGAGCAGAGCTGAGTGTGCTGTTGCCATAGCAGGGGAAGGGATCTATGGAAACCCCTGAAAGGGCATCACTCCAGGCAGTCTCCAAACAGCAGGACCACAGACAGGACCAGGGCACTTACAAGGCACGCTGTGAAGCCAGGATAATTTCAATCCATTTAGCAAAGTGCTTCCAGTCCTCGTTTCAGAGCAGGTTAAAGGAAAATAGAGTAAGTATTGAACAAACAAAGTTGATCTGTACCTACAGCACTTTACTCAAGAAAAAACTAAAGCTGTCTGACTGTTGTCTGCTCTTGTTTTTTTATTTTCCTCTCCGGCAAAACGCCTTTTTTTTTTTTTTTTTTTTTTTTTTTTTTTAATTCTCGTTTGTTTGTTTGAAAGACTGCTGCTGTGTGACGGTGAGCTGCTCTTACACAGACTCACCACCCCAAAAGGCACAGGTGAAAATCATGGGGTAGATATGCCAATACCTTATGCAATGGCAGACACTTTGGTAACATGATATATATCCGTGAGTAATCACACCCTTTTCTCCTCACCTAGGGTGGAAAAGTGCCCTTGAAAATCGCTTACTCTCCCACTAAAACATACAGGATTTGTACTCTAAGGGACAACACAGGAGTCCAATGAATCACTGAAATCAGGAAAAAAACCTAGTAAGGTTCTTTGAATTCGTCCTTTCCTAAACAGAGATTGAAAACTGAGTTCATAAATCTTTTCTTGGTGTTGCATTATGCTGTGTCCTTGAAAATATGAACAAGTCTAGCTAAATTTGTTCTTGAGATTTGCAAACAGGCTGAATTTTACTTTTGAGCCTAATATATTTATCAATCTGTTTTTGTCTTCAGCCACTTACATTATCATAGTAGTCAAAAGCATTATGACACATCTGACCAGAAAGGTTCTGCTGAATACATCATGAAAGGACCCCAATTGCTTGCAAAGATGGCAAATACTTTGTTTTCTCAAGAAAATGCTCATTGCTTGTTTTCCAGGCATTTTGGGACAAGATCATCTTTCATGTTCTCTTTCCTGGGGAAATCCTCACTGGATATAAATAACTCAAAAGCACTCAAATGACTTCCAGTAGTCTTAGTGAAGGTATTGCTCTGGTGTAGAAACCTAACTGGTTATGCAAGTTCTGTTGGGATAATTTCAAGCTGCCTGCTAGAGGCACTTCTCATCCACTGCTATCTCCAAGGATGCTTGAGATTGTGGAAGAATTATTATGTTTCAAGGCAAAGAGGGGTCATTTTATTGCTAATTATGGATTCTTACATTTTAATCTTCCTAAACCCAGAGTTCAGGTAGGCTAAGCAGTGGACAAACTGTCCACTGTGGTTGAGAGTGTGTGGAGAAACATTTACCTGGCATCAGGTAAGCACTGCTTGATCAGTTCAGTCTCCAGTATATTTGCAGAGCAAGTCTTGAACATCTTAATCAAGAGGGGAGGTGCTTTAAAAGTGTCCTGCCCTTGTGTTTGTCCCAGTGTATAACACAGCTCTGTACAGTTCACAGCCTTTTGTTTTTTTGGGTGGCTGTTTTTGCTTTGCCCCAGAACCGAATATGAATGGAGGCAGCAGAAGACCTGTCTTGGTCCACAGGGGAGGTGCAAGAGCTATAACCTCCTCCTGAGGGAACCCAGAGGGATTCAGGCAGGGTTACAGAAGGGTGTCTGGGTGTTAGGTGAGCATTAGGTGAACTCTGTACAGGTCCAATAGGATGAGCAAGCTCAGAGCAGAAAGTCTGAAGGATGCATTTGCTTCAGCTCGAGCAGGGGTAAAGATTAAATCCTCTGGGAGCTGCAGGCCAGGTTGGACAGAGGCTTTGTTCTCTAAACTATGTTCTCAAACCTCTGATGAATAATTGTCTGCCCTAGAGGCTGGGAAGAGGAAAGACTCCATTCAATGGGTCCTTGGCTCTTAGGTCACCTGCAGCTGAGGTGGTCAATGGTGGAAGTTTGTGCAATCCCTTACAACTGGAGTAATGAGTGTGCTGCCTGTAACACTGCTATTCTGGACAATCGGTGTCTCCAGGCAAACTTTAATGGAAGATAATTTAATGATTATCAGGAAAGAGAATGCAAACTGCAGTAAGACCAGCTATACAGAGTTTCTTTTTCTATCAACTTGAATATTCTGCAGCTCTTTAGATCAATAAAGAGAAAATGTAAAACACATGCTTTTTGTAAATGTTGCTGAATAAAAAAAAAACCCTTCTACATCTATTTCAGGCTTGTGTGTGAAACACATTAGAAGACATCAGACACAATCTCCAAATTTTGTGACTGTTATTCAGTATTTCAAGCGACCTACAGGGACACCAAGGGCAGCTTTCAAGAACATCCAGGCCCTTGAGTAGCATTGAACTAAGAAATGAACTTTCTGGTTTTTTTGTAGGGATAAATTTTTCAAGCTGGCCAAAAATGAAGATGCAATCCCAGATTGGAGGGAAAGCTCTCTCTCTCTTCCCTCCCCATTTCTCCAGAGCAAAGATTTGAAAATTGCACTTGGAAGGCATTCAATCAAGCAGACGGTCAGCTGTGCTCACATACATTTGGATCAGGTTTTTAGAGCCATGCCAGAACGTACCTTATGCAAAATTAGTAGAAACAATAACACCAGAGCAGAGGAATAACACAGCAAACCATACAGACATGTCAGGCACAACCAGCCATTAGGTGAAAGGCCAACATCATTTAGCAACTCACAAGTTCATAAATGGTAGATTTACAGAAATTTAATCCCCTTCTACTCATCGGGGGATTTCACTAGAGACCAGAAATAGCTAATTGGGAATAGGAGCAATGTATTTAAAAACAATGAAACACACTTCAGAAAACGCCTTTGAATCCTTCAAAAAGTAAAAGCACTAATTAAAAAAACATGTTTTTCTAAGAAGCAGCCGCAGGTTTACAGGGTGGGAATTGGCTAACTTCTGAGAGTCTGTGCTGTGTGTCTGGCCACTGGTTGGCAAATGCAGACCTTTACACTATAAAAACTGTTTCAGTAACACTTTGAAATACTTGCCCAATCATGTTGAGTTCACTTGGGATTCATTATAATATCATTAGATGGGATTATATCATTTGGTTTAATGTCAATTGCATTTCCATATTGTGTCCAGTGGTTTTATGATGTGGACAAATATTCCACCAAGGACTAGGTTGAGGCCATCACATTTAAATTCTTTTCCTGAGTCACAGTTGGCAGAAATTCTCATCTCAAGACATCCAGGCTGCAAAACCCTCCTTGGAAGCAAAGGGGAGATCAAACACAGTTTTTGTGCTGTTCTGACAGCTGCTCCAGTGGCGTTTTTGTTCCAGAGTTTGCTGCACCCACCTTAGTGCTTGAGTCAAATACAAAATGCATTGCCTGAGTCTCCTTCCACCCTGACTGGAAAGACCACAACGAACTGTAGATTTGAGATTTTCTGATTGATAGTGGCCAGTCTGAGTGGGAGCAGGAGCTCAGACACCTCATCCTCCTCAGCTGGGACCACACAGCACTGACAGACACCTCAACTGCCTGGAACTGGTAAAGGGCTGAACCCTCAGACTCAGATGCCTGTTCACATCTGCTTTCACATCCAAAACATTCAATGCTCCAACAGTAATAAAGCTCTAGAGAAATGAAATCTTCATAAGTAGCATCAAGAAGGGTGTCAGGCTTGCTGCAGCACAAGGTTGAATTCCTTTTCCAGTATGGCTCTCATCACTGTTTTGGGACAATGGGTGAATAACCCTTATTCTTGTACAGGGAACTAGCAAAACTCATATGTATTGTATTGCATAATGCATTTTCGACGGGAATTTTGTTGCTGTCACTACTAATAGAAATTAAATATATGTGCTAATGGCCTAGGTAACAGGAATGCAAGTTTTTCTTTGGAGAAAAATATGTTGTTTTCTTACACATTTTCTAACATACTTTTCAGACATTCTAACAGACTTAGAGTCCTGCTGGAGAAGAAGGTGGATTCTGTTAGCTAAAGCTGTCTGGAAGTATTTTGAAGAAGGTACATGGCAAAGCACAGAAAAGTCTAAGGAAACCAGGCACATGATAAAAGTATCAAAGCTTCATGTTAACAATGATAACCATAATAATAGAAATAATGTGTAATGGTACTATACAAAGAATAAGCTCAAAAATACATGTGGTGATAGATCTGTTTTGCTTGTCCTACAACAGAGTGCATGTTAGTGAAGCTTTTGTTCCTGATTCTAAAATAATATACATCATTAGAAAGCCAGGTGTTAAAAAACCCTGGATCTTGCCCAGAGTTGGTGTCCTTGTAAAAATGACCAAGATCCTCTGATTTAAATTCCTGTGCCTGTGTGTCTGTGGGGAACCCTTTGCTCTTCATATCTCAGAGCCCTTACCAGGCACAGCTGGAACAGGGAGCACGAGGTCCCTGATTCCTCCAGGGGGACAGAGGAAGGAAAAATTCCCCACAATGTAAACTTTCCCTTGTGCAAAAGCAGGATGGAGCAAGAGTGTGGTGGAGTCTTTCTGCAAACCTTGGAGAAATGTGATGTATTCAAGGCCCCTTCCTGCCCATCAGATCTAACTGGCTGAAAAGCAGAGAGAAAAAAGTGAAATTGTTGATGTCAAGCACTCAATCTCTTGCAGCATCCATAGAAGGCTTTTTTTCCAGAAACACAGAATCTTGTTTTTCATGAGTCACAGACCTGAACAGAGGAAGGTGTTCAGGACAGTTATAGCTCTGTTGGACGTGCAATAAACTTCACAGAGGGTCCTCTGCCCGTGTTATGGACAGCCCAAGGAAGCTGTGGAGAGATTTTTCTCAGCAGGAACCTGGCCTATGATGCTGTTTCTAATGGAGAGTCTCAGTGAGTCTGTAGGGAGGCTTAAGCCTCTTTCTAGGCATCAACCAACATTTGGCCAGGGGAGAGCAAATGAGTCACATCTGCACATTTTGTTCGCATCCTTGGCAAACAAAAACCCTATAAAATTCTGCTTTCTTGTACTCAGGAGTTTCTGAGGAAGATGTATTTTCATGGGAATTTACAATTTTTTGCCCTCAGGAGAAACTTCACCATTTCCCTTAATCAAAAGTGGTGTCATTTTTACCACTAAACATCTCACTTCTTCCCATCTGTCCAAAACCACTCCAGTGAGACATGGGCTTGGAAGAACTTGCAAGCCTTGGAGGGCCAGATCCAGCTCCCTGACTCAGTTCCTTTTCTGGCTCTAGGCAGTGGGCTTACCTATAAATACATTTGCCTGTGTGGATGTAACCCCAGCAGGTTCAGTTCCTGGCAGATGTGGAGCAGAAGCCAAGAGCAGATTCAAACCACGCTCTCTCCTGGAATAGTTAGATGGGATTGAAGCACAGTCTGCAGCCCTGCCTGAGCAGCAGTGAGGACAGGGCTGGTTTTGGCAGGCACAGAGCCATGGCTGTGCTGTGACCCAGCTACTGGAAGTGATGGATTTGCTGGGGAAAGGCTCAGCTGACCGTGTGGGCAGTGTGGAGGAGCCTCCTGTGCAGGTTTCCCAGCACTGCTGGGCTCTGGGCACCAGGTTAGCACTGGATTGCACGGACATGGTCTGGTCTATTTTGCACTCTGGTCCACCCAAAGTCAAATTGCCAAATCTCCAGCACAATGCCCATGCAACCTTGTATAACCTCGTGTGTAACCACACGGGGAAGCAGCTCTTGGGTCTATTTAAGACTTGTTTTGCCTGTAGGTCTGGTGATCATGGGAAGATATAAATTGCTCTGAAGAGGAGCTAGTTGACATTTACCATTAGGTATATTTTTGTATCATTAAAATGGAAGGAAACCTCAAGGAAAAATGTCAGGTTTTTAATTACCTCCAAAGAAATAAACCCCTGGTAATTGAAAACGTTCAGCTTGCAGTAGCCAACAAGGGAAACATTTCTCTAACAACCAAAAAGTAGAAGTCTCCAGTCTGTCATGGAGATATTTCCTGCAAGGTTTAGCTGGATATCTTCTTTGGTTGCTGAAAACTGAGGAAAAAAAGTCAATGGATTTTTCTTCTTGCAATAAAAATATTTTTAGTCTGCACACTCAACAATTTTGCAGTGGGGGAATATTTTCCTGCCCCATTCTGTATCCATCATTACAGCAGTAAAATACAGACTTTTCTTTTCTCTCTCCAGTGTTTTGGTTATGCCCTTGTCCCTTCCCATTAGGACTTCAGTTGCAATTTCTAATTCTGAACTCACACAGGATGGATCAGGGACTAGGGAGACATTTTATTCCAAAGTAGGCTGCCAGCAAGCTTTCCAGTGAGAGGGTTATCAGTGGAAATGAGTCTTGCAGAGACATAAATTCCAGCAGGTTGTGAGAGAGGTGTGTCATCTCTTTTGTTTGTTTACTTGTTTATGTGTTTTTTCCCCTGAGGATTAAACCCACTAATAATTAATGCTGTTGTTTAACATGTTCCTTCTGAAGAACAAACCTTCTTCCACTGCCTTCCCTTTCTTGTTCTGTTTCTGAGAAGTGCTGGGTGAAAACAAAGCTGCATTTTCCAAAACCACGTTTGGTGTGGCTGTGCACGTTTGCGCTTGGTTTAAAAATATCTCAACACTTCTAGACACGTTCAGCTCCTGCCTTTTTCAGAAAAGATCTCCAGTTGAGTGCTAGCCTACATAAAGGTGGTCTGGATGTCAATGTGCACTGGTGGACATGGGGAAGAGCCAAGCTGAAAAGGAATAGAGAGATATGTTCTCATGGACACAGAGGTATCTGCATGCTGGTGCTGCCAGGGTGGCATTTAAAAGGAATGGGAGAGCACAGAGTAAGTTGGCATGTTTAGTGTAGGCATGATGTGTTTTAGTTTCTCTTTCAACAGTTTCTCCAGAAGACAGAACTTCCACAACACGGAGTTAAGGGCCAAGAAATGTCAGTTTAATTTGGTCTCTGATACTCAATCAGTGCATGGCCTCAGGCAAGTGACTTATCTTTCCTCTATCTAAACGTCTGCATCGGTGAAACAGGGGCGAGAGTACTTTCCACAGGAGTGTCAGTGAGTTTAGCATAACTCATTAGTGTCTGCTAGGAGCTTTTAAATCCTGCAGAGGAAAATCCTCTGCAGACAGCAGAGGTTAAGGCACTGTTGGGGTGATGGTCAGGGGGAACCTGAGCCTGGCACCCCCACTTTGTGCTCAGTGACTGAGAGCTGGTGCCATGGGGCACAGCAGAGGGGATGGGTCCCCAGCACTGGGATCAGAGGATGCTCCCACTGGATTAGGCTGGGGCTGGAGGAATGCCAGCAGTGCCTCACTGAGAAACAAACAACCAATGTATCAGCCCTGATCACTGCATTCAGCTAATGAAAATGTATGTAATTGATATTTTATAACTGTATGGAGAAAGGATTTTTTTAGGGCTTTAATGGTATCGATTGACGGAAGAAAGCCAGATAGATGTCTCTGAGCTGCAGGCTATAGGGCTAAAGTGCCTTTGAGTCAGGAAATGTATACTTGTTTAAAATTCACTTCAAATTTTCACATCATTTGCAGCTTTTAATGGCATTTTTGGACCCTGGCAATTAATCACATAGCCACTTGAGTCAACTGATGGTCTCGTTTCTGATCAATTATTGTTGTCAACCCCTATATTCTGCATACTGACTTGTACCATGATCTGAAAGAGAGAGATATCCTTTGGGATATGCTTTGGGATGCTCTCCTTGCATGTGGTCTCTAGAAGAACTTCAGTCCTGTTTTTTTCTGAGGGTTATCACTGTTCATTTCACATGGAACTGTTGGGAGGGGCCCAGTGGAGACAATCCTGCTGCTCTAAAACTTATGCAGGTACTGTTGCTCACTACTTCCCTGAGACTGCCTTTTGCTTTGTTTTCTTACAGCACTTGGAAAGAGAGTTAAGGAGCTTGATCTTTACTTGGACTCCTCATCATGCCACAATTCATTGTTATTTAGCTTTTCTCATATCCAGCTGTGATTCCATGGACAGCCCTTTTGGCCATGGCATCACATTGGACGAAACAACATATAGAAGTAACATTTATTTGTCTCTCTATAAAACAGGAAGATTAAAGAGCAGGGGATCTGCAACAGCTGGCTCCTACTGGAAAGGAAAAAAAGAGAACCTGGGTTCCCCATGCAGGCAACTCTAACATGCAACCCAAATCTAGTTGAGACTGGATGAAAAGGGAACAAGTACAACAAACCTGTTGCAGCAAAGGCACAAGCTGGAAAAGCTGGTGAGAAGGTTATTTTAGATAAAGCCCAACATTGCTGGCTTAGCTTTAAAGACCAACTTTGATTTGGTCATTATAAATAATAAAAAAAAAATTGTTCTGTCGTGAGATGGAAAAGTTTATCCAGCAGGAAAAGCAGGATCCAGATACTGCAAGTCCAGTATAGAGTCTAAGCAGTGCATGAGGCTCTGAGAGGGTTTGTTATCTTCTTTTTCTTTTTTTTTCTTGTTGGTTGGGGTTTTTGGTTTTTTTTGTTTGTTTTGTTCTTGAGGATTTTATCTGTTGCTCATCTTGAGATATTTCAAAAGTGAAGTGATGTCCTTCCCTTTTTCTTTTTCTCACTCTCACTCATTGGAGCAAAACATGAAAGACCCACATGCAAAGCATTAAGTCAGAATAAAATTAAACCAGTAAAAGACAACAAGTAAAAGGAAGAGAAGTTGACATTTCCTGATCTTCCTCTTCATGCACCCACTTACAGAGAATTATTTGCCACATGCACAGGAAAGGGTGTCAATATGAACGTGATATGAGATTTCATTTTTGACTCTTACAAAATGAAATTGTTACATTGAGAGAGAAAAGGAATGGGCTGGACATGAGAGCAAAGTGCAGAGTCACTCTTTTTCTTCTTGTGGTCACTGTGGCGTACCTTGGTTGTAGTTGTGTTTGGGACACTTTGCTGGGGAAAGAAAATTAAGAAAATATGATTTGTTTGAGTGGTATTGGTAAAACTCCAGTGTCACTTCATGCAAGGCTGCTGTGTCAATACCAGGTCATAGAGGGTTGCCCCAAAACTGTATCTGTTAAAGTGTTACTATTGTATTCTCTTCCACAACTTCAGCTTCCAGTTTCTCTAATTTTAATTCTATTTAGTTCATTTGCAAGAGCTGGTTTAGATAATCCAACATTACACAACAACATTTATGGAGATTAAAAGTTGTGGTAATTTCTTCAGGTGAAATTCTAACCCAATGAAGTCAGTAGCAAAACTCCTGCAGCTTCAAGGTTTCAGCTTATGGCAACTTAGTGCCATGAATGATTTGTATTCTGGGTGTTTTTGAATCTTTGAGTACATTAAGAAAAAATATTGTGTTTGTCTGCTTGGCCATTAAGAAGGAATAAACAATGGCTGCAGGTTTTAAAAGTTATACTGAGAATTACAGGGTTTGGTATTTCTGCTGTCCCTGCAGATCTCAATCCCAAATCAGTCCTTAAAAGTTTTTGGGACTATCCTGCTGACAGTGGAGGATTTAGAAACAGAGCCATTCTCTTTGTGATAGTCACAATTTAGATCATGAGTGTGCTAATGATGCCTGAGACACAAATCAGAGTTATAGGGAGTGTCACTGATTTTGCAGGACTAGCCATAAAATAGCCTTCCCATATTTATGGAGTCTTAGGTTAATCTCACAGAAATCAGTAGAAAGCCTCCCTCTTAATGTCAATGAATTTTTGACCCACAAAAATCGGATTCTTTTATTTGAACTGATATGATTCCATTACGTGATATCAGTGTTTGTAACGCTAGATCAGAATGCACCACAGATAAATTGCAAACATGATTATTTAATCTATAGCATAGATGAGGATTAATCCATTTCTCCCTCAAACGAAGAGACTGCACTTACTGGGGTTCTAAAAGTAATCTCTTGCTTTAGCAAGAGAGATTAGTAATCTAATTGCTTTAGCAATGCAACCTCAAATATTATTTTTACACACTTAATGTCCCCACCCCTCCAATGCATTGTTCTCAAATTTGGTGTGCTACTAGATAAAGAAAGTGAATAATTTTTGGGAAGTTGCAGATGTCTTTTTCACACTCTGAAAATTCTTGGTTTGTCTTTTTAGCAACAGCAACTTTTTCAGTGATCAGGTTTGGTTTTTTTTTTTCCCCCTAAATAGTCAAGATGAGAGCATAGCTGATGATAATAGTGACAATAGAAAAGCAGCAACTGTGTGATTTGCCCATGTCACATAACTCAGAAGCAAGAGTCATGAAAACATCTGGTAATGGATATTTTTTCCCCTTTTCTCAGAAAACTAAGGTTTTTTCTGATCAGAAATTTCCCCTCTTATATCAGTGACAAATCTGATTTTCCAGAGTTCGGGGGAAACTCTTTGGGCATGAAGTAAATCATCCAATATCACTCTCAAGAGCTGGTGACCTGTGAGGGGCCATGATCTCACCACTGGCTTGGAGAAAGGAAGAGTTGATTTGAGGCAAGAGCACTCCTTGGATATGTTGTATAACTTTTTGTGTTCATTAAGATGTTTCAGATACAGATCAACCCTCTTTGTTCAATATTTATCTTTTCATCTGCCCTGACCTGGGAACTGGGAGCACTTTGAGAAGTTAATTGAAAGCTTGCTTTGTTTCATTTTAGCTCTCAGGTCTAAAACTTCACTTTCAGTAATGGCGCTGAGAACACTTTTTGTCCTGTCTGCAATAGCTCAGAAACCTTTTCCAGCAACAACTGGGAATTCATTATTGATCACCATTGTCTTATGCCAGGAATTCTCCACTGAGATGATTTTTATTATTGAAAGACAACAGGAACCAACCCAGGAAAGTGATTATTTCTCTCGTGTTTCTACTGCCACAATCTGCTCAATCATCACATGCTCGACACGTGTTTCCCATATTTTCTGTCTGAGATTAGATGGCTTTTTTTGGGGATTTTATTCCATCCTTCCTCACCCAAATATGGTACCAAGAGGGGCTGAGGTCTGAGCAAGGATTTCAGAGATCTGCACTCAGACTCTGAGCTGTGTGAGTTTCTTTTGCAGTTTTTGGGAAACATTTGTGCCTAAAGTGACATCTCTGGAAACTGGCAAAAATATTGATGTTCTTTTGTTATTAATATGGTCCATAGGATTATTTTTTTTTTTGGAGCAGGGACTGTTTCCTATAAGCTTTATATGTAGCATTTTGTACAGCAGTGTCCATGTCTTCTGGCATAATAAAAGATTTAACAGGGACTTACTAATTAAAAAAATTAAATTGCAAATTGACATTGGTATTTTGACTGAAGTTTTAAAACCAAAGAGTGAGTAACATGGAGGGATTTGACATGAATAAATTGATAGAATATATGCAGAGAGGCATAATTAAATGCCTAGTTTAGATCATTTGTAAAGGTGGGGATTCATGAAGGAACTGATAAATACTGGTTTCTCAGTAGGTCCATGTTAATATTTCTTTGGAATAGAATGTACTCAAATAGCTCCATTCTATCTCTTATTAGCACGGACCTCTACTCTACAATGTTCCCATAAGAGGTTTGTTTCATAGGACAGAATAGAAAAAGGACAAAACATTCAGGAACTGAGACAAGAGCCTGTCTCCCAAAGCAAGGAATGGAAAACCCAGCCAAGCATGAAGTCTAGATAAAAACACAATTTCCAAAGAAGGGATGGATCCCCATATTTTGCAGGGAGTGAAAGATGTTGCAGTGGTTATTTTAGACTAACCTTGGTGATAATGGTGATATTAAAGTTATTTATAAATGCTTACTGGTGTGTGCACTACCAATTCTGATACTACATTCATAAGTTCAAAATTCAGGGGTTAAATTACCCCTGAAATCAGGAAACATATTCCACAAGTTCAGAAAGAAACAAAAATAACACATAAAAATGAGGAAACACCAATGTTTTGATGCTGTGCTTCTTACTTGCTTTAGAGGTTTTGATCCTTTCCTGTTACATTCTTGAATTCTTCTCCACAAACCCAAGGACATCACACTCAGGTTTTCGTGGGGTGTTTCTGGGGTCCCAGCAGTGGAGCCCTGAGAAATGTGCTGCTCATGGTAAAACCTGGCAACACTTTTGATTCATTCTCCACAGCAATACTGGGAGCTTCAAAGAGTCCTCACCCTAAGTGCTCTGTCTTTTACTAGGTTCTTGTCTAAGGATTTAAAACTAAAATATTCCATGGAAATGTTTTATTCATTTCAGTCCAGAAAATGTTGAGATTTCTTTTTTTTTTAATCCTTAATTAATCTAAATCTTTACATGTCTTAATATAATGAAAAACTAAAAATAACAACCTAAACACTCTCACCCTGCTCCAGGCACTTTTTTTTTTTTTTTTGAGGGGGTTAATTTTAGACTTGGCATCTTTGCCCCATGAACTTCCCACATGTGGTTAAAGCTACAAGCCAGGTCCTGCCACCAGCCATATTTACCAGAAACAGCAGCAGAAATTTCCAGCAGAACAGTAAAGGGGCTGCAGTTCCTGTTGTTCTGCCAGTATATTTAATCTAAAAATATTATTCATCTTGCCAACCACTTTAATGCAATTGGGGAATGGCAGAGCTGGGAAGAAAAGCTCTTTGTTAAAAAAATTCAGCTCAGAAGTGACTCCGTTTTCTTCTATATTGTCTGCTGCTCTTTTTTCCTCTTCTCTTCTGCATGGCCTCCTTTGCTGTTTACCCAATCTGCTTTTCAGACTTCTCCCAGTTGTATTAATTATCATTCAATAACACACTAATCATTTAGGATGACTGTGCTTTACTTTTAAACACAACTTTTTAAAACTCAGCACAAGGAGAGATGTAAAAAGTTTTCCAAAGGAGGAGAGAAAATTCTTCCTTTTTTAACTACCTGGATTTACATTCTGGGAGTAACCTGGAAGCAGTTACAGGGATCATGGCACAAAGGTTGGGCTTTACTGAGCCAACCACAGCCCTAATCTTTGGCTTTTCCTTGTTTTGTTGACTCTGCCATTTCTTTTCTTTGTAGTTTTCTGTTGCTGAAGCAGAAGCTGGAAGATGATCACAGAGGAAAGTGGAGACACTGAGGTCAAGTGTCCTTGAAGTATGTTTGTGACTAATACATTAATGAGCTTATTTGGGGAAAATCCAAAACCGACTTGTTCTTCACCTGAAGAGCACCTGCCCAGGGAAGGGAATGAGTCTGGGGAAGGGTCTGGAGAACAAACCTGGTGAGGGGAGGCTGAGGGAGCTGGGGGAGCTCAGCTGGAGAAAAGGAGGCTGAGGGGGAGCCTCATTTTCTATGAACCCACCTGAAAGGAGCTGTAACCAGGCAGGGATCAGCCCCCTCTCCCAAGCATCAAGGGATAGAACAGGAGGACACAGCCTGGAGTTGCACCAGGAGAGGTTTAGGTTTGATATCAGGAAAACATTTCTGCACTGAAAGGCTTGTCCAGCTTTGGCACAGGCTACCCCAGGGCAGTGGTGGAGTCACCATCCCTGGAGGACTTAAAAGATGTGTGGATGTGGCACTTGGGGACATGGCTCAGTGGTGGCCTTGGCAGTGCTGGGTAAAGGGTTGGACTCAATGATCATGGAGGGCTTTTCCAAAATAAACAAATTTATGATCACAGTAGAGCAGAGGACTGGCAGCATTCAAACCAGACCATTCCTTGCAGTAGAGAACAAATACAACACCAACACTCATGGAGAATTTTTAAGAAAATGAGTTAATTTCACTTCGATGACCCTACAATCTCTTTTATTCTGCAGAAGTCACCTCTCCTGGGAGTTGCTGTGCACCAGGCTGGACCCAGCCTGTGGGATGACTCAGGCACTGTCCCTTGCTGGGAGGGGAGGGTGGCAGCGAGCTGGGATGAGCTGGGGTCAGGGCACCTGCACAGGTGAGGGCTCCCAACGCCCCTGCAGCTGCTGAGGGGAAGGGCTTTGGAGGATTCCCATGGGAGTGCTCCTGGCTGTAAGGCCAGCTCATCGTGCTTGGTTCTGAGCTGCCCGACCTAATTTCAGCCTTCCTGTGCCTGATGGGAGTCTACAAGAAAGATGGAGAAAAACCTTTTACAAGGACATGTAGTGACAGGACAAGGGAGAATGGCTTTAAATGGAAAGGGAGTAGTTTTTGATTATATGTTAGGAAGAAATTCTTCTCTTTGAGGGTGATGAGGCCATGGCACAGGTTACCCAGAGAAGCTGTGGATGCCCTGTCCCTGGAAATGTCCAAGGCCAGGTTGGATGGGGCTTGGAGCAGCCCGGGATAGTGGAAGGTGTGGAACAAAATTATCTTTAAGGTCCCTTCCAACCCAAACAATTTTGCGATTTTCTGATTCTCTGATTCATTGCAGGCGAGGGATGGATGCTGAAGCTTTGTGGTATGTCAGCAGTAGAAATAATCTGAAACTGCTGCCTTTTATTTGCTCTTTCACATACATAGGTGAGGATATATAAAAATATTGAAAAGTCAGAAGATACTAGATTATAAACCAAATAATGGTGCGAACCAGACAGAGGAAAACTTCTATTGAGCAAGTTTTGACATTGCACACACCTTCATTTGCAATTATTATTTATGATGATTACGGATTAATTTATTTAGTGAGCTGAATGTATCTGTTATTCTGTCAAGGGTCAACAAAATAAACGATCTCTTCCCCCATTAAATTAAATGGTCCAAAAGTGGCAGGATTAGAAGTAGATGTAGCACAATCTGATACCATCATTACATCCTGAACATGGGGTAGAACAGGGGAGGCTCTCCAGAAGATTTCTGAAGAAGGAAACAGTAGAATGCTGAGATATATTAGTAGGGAAGCTGCTGCAGGTGTATGAGTGGGCTGAGGATGTGAAGCCTGGAATGGGCAGAACAGAAAAGGTTGGGCAGGGCTGAGGGCAGGCACTGGGAGGAGAAGGGCTGGTCTGTGCCTCACTGGTGTGTCAGAGCAATGCCCCAGCCTTTTATTCAGTGGAAGAAAAGTATTGGGTCAGATTGTGCACTTAGCCACCCATAAACTAAACCAAACCTAAGCTCACAAGGAAAAAAAAGTCTCTCTACTGTGCTTTGTCCTTCACCCAGAGATGGGTGAGCTTGTGAAAACCTGAGCTGTGTTAAGGGTGGTCTTATCTTCAGCATATTTTGGACCCTCACTCCTGAAGTTGTGACACCTTAACTCCATGGAGTCCATCTCAGCTTTTTTGCTCTGCAGGAACAGTGTAAAGCGGGGGAGCTGGAGCTTGCAGCTATTCATAATTGGGTGTAAAATGTTGAATATGGAGGAAAAAAAAAAGGAAGTGACTATACCAGCATAACAGATGATGGAGTATTCCCTTTCCAGCTTTTGAAAGCAAAAGCATCCATTTGGATTTGGGGAAAAGAGGAGTGTGTGTGTGTGTGTGTGTGTGTGTGTGTGTGTGTGTGTGTGTGAGATGGTGCTGGGGTCAGGGGAGCACTGGAAAGAGATGAATTCCCTGACCCTCTTCTGTGGAATCTTAATAACGTGTTAAGTTATTGTGCAGCAGAGGAATGCAATTAGCGCAGCAGCCAAATCCTCCTCCAGCAGGTCATTACTGCATTAGTAAATGGAGGCTGTTAAGGCACACAGCATCCCTAAACATACCAGAGGGGCTGCTGGCCCAACAGGACCCAGGATTGATGAGAAAACTCCCACTGCTCTCTCCCTTTCTCCATCCACTTTTCATTATTGCTTTTCTGATCAAGCATGCGACCACATCCTTCCCCATCCTCCCCCACACCCTGTTCCTGAGACACATTCCCAGGAGGCCTCTGTGGAAAATCAAATCACAACCCACCAAGAGGTGTCTGTGATATATGCAAAGGCAGCCTCCAGCTGTGAGGAGCTCAGCTCTGCCCTCGGAAATCTTCCCCAGCCACGGGGAGAGGGCAGAGCTGTGCTCCCTGCAGGGGCAGGAGCAGAGCAGGGCTGCTCTGCACCACTGTCAGGCAAGGAGAGACATGATCCCATCCCAGCCTTAGATGCTGACCCATGCCCTGCTTTGTCCTCCTCCTGTGTTATAGGGAAATCTCTATCACACCTTGAGGTGCAGGCTGCCAAGGAAGAGGATTCTGAAATCTCTGGCATGAATTAACCCTGGGGTTTCCCAGGCCCGACCAGCTCTGAGGTTTGCACTGCTCCTGCAGTCCCCTGAGCTAGCCTAAGCAGTTCCAGAGAAGCCTGGCAAACCCTGTGGATTATACAACAAATAGCATTTGTTTCCACATGTTTAAACTAATTCTTAATATTTTAGAATGGTTGTGGTTAAAATAGAAGCAAATTGGCACCTTTTTCCCATGATAAAATGTAACAGCCTGAGGTTAATCATGAGCGTGATGAGGGAACCAGTGCCTTGCTCATGGTCCAGACCTCTATCCCAGCCAGGTCAGGACACTGCCAACATCCTGGGGCCCCTGAAACATTACAGCAACTGGCCTCCACATACAGTGAATGGATTCTTATCCCCATCAAAAGGTTGAAAATTAGAGAAATTAGAGAAATTCCAGCAAGCTACAGGATGATATGCCATTGGAGCACATGAGTTCTTCAAGGACGGGGCAGGTGAAAGCCACTGCTACCATTTCCTTATTTCAGTAGAGAAGCTGAGGGCTGACTCTGGCTGCTTTGATAAGACAAAATCCAATGCAATGACTTATTGTGAGGCAAATTAAAACACAAGGATAGAGTAAATTACCAGGCATTCTTGACCTTTGTCTTCAAACACACACAGGTATCCCCAGTAACCACTGTCCATCCGAGGCCATTGCAAAGCAAATGCTCCAAGTTTGTTATTGTGTGTGTCCAGCAAACAGGAATGTCTGCAGCAGCCAAGTGGTTGTGTTCCACACAATCAGGAATCTGAAAATTAGAGACCATGGTACATGCTTATAAATAAGTAAATAGGACTATAGCTTTAAATATATAAAATAATGATTTTTTTTTTAACCAGAGTGCAGTTTCCAGCTCTTCAGCATTAGAGATCATGTTTATATTGCTATGCAAATTATTCCTCATAGTGCATTTACAAATTTTATGTTCATTATTAATAGCTTTATGAGTTTTTCCCCTTCCTGTTTGGTGCTATCTATAGTGCTTGGGTAATACATAATTAACGTTAACTGCTAGTGCTCTGGCCCCCGTGCCAGTTTACATTAGGATATTTTTTCATGTCTTTTGTCTCTGGCTGTTGGAAATTGGTGCTCAGTGGGAATGAAATAGCCAGATTACTTTGTGCTGCTCTTTGCAGGCCTTTCATCTGTCTGACTTATGTGATGCTGCTGGATTAAATCGCTGATTTCTCTCCTTTTTCAGACTCGGGTTCACAAATATGTTTTAACCTTGGCAAGCCTGGTACTTTCCCTTCGGGCCAGATTTTGTCTACAGTCTATTGATAATACAACCAGAGTGGTTAGAAGTGTAATTCTTCAATGCTGCCTTTACACTCCAACAGCCCAAGGTAAATGCAAGTATACCATCAGAAACTCCCCAAAAGTGCCTTTCCTAACAAAATCTGTTTCTTCAGGGAAACTACCACAAACCAGAGTGGAAATAAATCATAATAGAAGCTATCCCTACATGTCTGAACAAAACTTTTCTTTTAAAATAGACTTAGGGTTCCAGGTAGAACGGATTATCTTGCAACAGTCATGGCTTAGACTGACAGCCTCAGCTGAAGCTGCTGGAGCCATGGGGCAGGGATGCACGGTGGCTGCAGGGCAGTGATGGAGGGAAGTTTCAGGTGAGGACAGAAAAGCTTTGATGGAGCCATCTGTAGCAGCCAGCCTGCTCCCTGCCTGTCAGGCCAAGCTCAGCCTCATTGCACAATGTGGGATTGCAGCCTCTATCTGCTGAGTGCATCTCCACAGGGGGAACACCCAGGGCTCTGCAGGAGAGAGGAGGTCTGCTGCTTAGTGGGACATGGAGAAGGAAAGCTCAGCACTGAAATGGAGCTTTCCCATCCTCACCCTTAAACCCTGGGGAAACTGCAGCTCTCTCCTCTGTCTTGAAGCAAGATGGTCACAGAAACATTAAACTCTGGCTTTCACTGAGACTTTTCCAAGGTACCTGTCAAACCACCGGAGTTAATAATAAAACTTTGGTCTGCTCATGTCCTGATGTCTCAAGTGCCACAGACCAGTGACAGGCTGATGGACGAGATGGCACCATCACACCTTTGTGTCAAACCAGTTATTAAACAGGACCAGCTCCAGATGGAGCAACTGTGTGGTAATGGGATATTTGAATACAGCAGCTTCAAATCAGTCCAACCTACTGCTCCTTGGTGAGGCACTGAGATGAAATAATACCCATTTTGGAAACTTAGTGGATTGGGACAAAGTTCTACATGGTCTGTAGGCCTAAGGGAAAAGAGAAGGTTTTATCCTGAATGTGTCCAGAACCCCTTTCTGCAAACTAAAGGGCTCTGCATGATACTTTGAAATGTGAATTCGTGAGCAGAGACCTCTGCCTTACATGCATCTGCAAGGATCAAAGTAGAATGAAGTAGCATAGCCAAACACCACATTTGTAAAATAGGATATTGAGTTTCATTATATTACATCTCAAAGGATTTTAAAAGTTGTAATAGCTGTCATTCATTCCAGTGATATGCTATTGTTTTTGTGCAATAATAGCAGCCCTGTACCATTTTTGTGCCCTGGCAAGCATTGCAAACATATTTCAAGTATTTTCTTGGACTAGGAAAATGGGGTTTTGGGGATCTTGTAACTATATTCACCTGAAAAACAACAACGAAGACAGGCTCACCCTCCTCTGAACCTTGAAGACAAAAAAAATTCAGAATCATGAAAGCATTCTCAAGTTTTTTACCAGACAGGTAAAATCCTGGGTTTTTTGAACAGCTCAATGTTAGCAAATGGATTGGAGGAAAAGTTTTATTTTAGACTATCAACTGTCATTGTTCAACTCTCTGGCTTGACTTTGCAGGTATAAACTCTGCTCTGGGTGCTTCGAGAGAGATCCTTTCCTTTTGGTGAAGCCATCCCAGCCTCCTTCTACATGTGCACAAGTCGAACCCTCCCATTAATCTGTGTCTTCTCCCCTTGTCTCTCTCTTTTACCATCCATGTCATGTTTGCTCAATTTACTACACAACAAGTATTTCCACTACTTACCCTGAAGGGTCAAGTGAGCTCATGAAAAAATCTGTCTGTCTCCACGCATCAGCACCAAGAGTGCCCATCAGGCCCAAATCAGGCTGTTGTGTGCTGCTGAGCCATAGGTGATGGTGTGGGAAGGAGACAGGGGTTAATCCACAGGGCTGAGAGAGGATCTCAGCGTGTTTTAACTAGCAATGGAGCCCCGGCTGCTGGGAAGGCAGTGAGTCACAGCCCGTGTCTGTGTTTGTGTAGGTGTGTGTGAGAGAACAGAGGCACTCACAGCCCTGCGTGCTGCCTTACTCAGGACAGATTTATCAGGCTGCAAGTGCATGCAGCTCCAACTGAAATCAAGGAAAAATTATCCTGTCCTCATGCTCAAGTGTGCTTCTGCTGAATGCTGCCTGGCCTTGTGCTGAGGATGCTGCTGGGCTCTGTCAGGATGTATCACGGCAAAGCTGTGCGGAGAACGGGATGTTTCTGTTTTTCAAAGGATTCTGGTTTATGTGTGTAACATCTGATTCTATCACTTACAGCTGATCTTTGCCTTCTGGCCTCCCTGTAAGAACTCAAATTCTTCCCCAAACCTCTAAAATCTAGATTGGCAAAACTCCAAGCGTCACATTTCATGACTATTTTTGCTGTTGTTTCCTGGCTGACTGAAACTGAGACCTTTCCTACATATCTCTGGAAAAAAAAGACACACATTCTGATCAATCTATAACCCAGGAGAGGCAGAAGTTGCATCTCCTGGGCTATAGGTGCCTTGAATGAATTTCTTCTGTTGGCCTCCCATAATACAACTAACCCAGGTGGAGCTTCTGGCAGTAGAATTGTGTTTGATGACACCATCACACATGCCACTATCACTCACATCATAGCTTGGTGTCACCCAGACTTGTTCCACTTGCTTTTTTGCCCTGTCCGTCAGGAGACAATACCCTAAGCCAGATTATTAAGGGATTTATATCCAGCTAGCTCATTTTAGGAAAGAATCCAGTTCCTTTTGTGCACCCACTGAATTTTTAACCTTGGGGTCAGTAGATGAAGAATGGCACAAAGGATGCCTCATACTTATGACTGTAAAGGAAATGTAAATGTCTCATCAAATGTGGCTCTGTGCTCCCCTTCCTTCTCAGCTGTGGTATTCAAACACTTCATAACTGTTCCTCAGAGTCCTTCCAGCACACCTCTCAGTCAAGGCAGCTCCTATTCTCATTTCAGAGGTAGGAAATTGGGGTACAGAGGTACTGTGTCACATCAGGGTCACCCAAGAAGACTTTCTTAGAATGACAAGCCAAACCTTGGCTTCCTCAGCTCCTACACTATTGTCCCACCCCTCTGGAAACACACGTAAATACAAGTTTTTGAAGATGAGACACTGACAAATCACACAAGGAAATCCTTGCACAGATAAGCCATTGGACAGGGCTCACCCTGCCACGTAGACCAGGCAGGGAGGCTGAGTGTCAGATCAGGCACAGCCTCTCTCTGGGCTGGCAGTGACCTGGGTGGCAGCAGTGGGTGCTGGAAGAGGCTGAGCCCGTGGGTGGGGTGTTCCTAGAACGTGCTGCTGGAATTGGGGAAAGCAGCCATGCCCTGCAGCGCAGGTGCTTCTCCGAGCACCACATTTCAGGGAGGTGTCAGAGACAGACGAGCAGCCTGCTCCTCCCAGAACATGTCTGGGTCTGTCTCCTCCTGGAAAAGGGATATAAAAGGCCAGCTGCAGTAAGTGGCTGTTTTTCATCAGGGCACATTGTGTAAATCAGATTTTCTGGGGTTAACAAAGGCAAATTTGCTGAGAAGAAAGGGGTTTTTCTTTACGTGGAAATCTCCATATCACGGCCCTCTCAGCTTGAGGACATGCCTTGCATTTACCTGCAGACTGGGTTTAACCCCGACTCCCAGAGATACAATTAATTAGCTACAAAAGAGCTTCATCTTTCCTATAAAAAGAAAATCCTCCTCTCAATTTTCCAGCCCTACCATTGAGCTCCTAACGTCACTTTGACTTCAAAGCTCTGAAAGAAAAGAATAAAATATTTTACGTTGTTCTTGTTTTTATTAGCAATAATGCATCTCTTGATTTTCTGACTGATGCTGTCTGAATTTATGGGGCAAAAGATTCTGGGGTCTTTTCACCTCACAGTGGGGCAAAAAAATTGCTTGTTGGGGCTTGAAAAGTAATTGCATCATCAAGTGTATGAGACTTCCTTTGAGTACTGCTGAGGGGGGTTAGAGAGGAAGAGAGTTTTTCTTCTCTTTGCTTGTTTTGGTTTGTGAGTCTCTCTTATCACCATGCATCAGACCTGTGTTTATTGAATTTCCACCAGTCACTGAGATCTATGGCATGATTAACAGGAGATACACACAGGGAGTGGAGAAGGTGCCTTAGGAAAGGGGAGGTGCTTGTGGCAAGGCTGTAATGATTTTCTTGTCCTTTGCATGGGAGGAACGCACACAGCGAGTGTTTGTACAGCATCCAGCCCTGTGAAGCCCTGATGTGGTAAGAGCCTCCTGAGCAATATATTCAGAGTGATAAAAGTGGCTGCTATCTGCTAATGAGAGCGGTGGGAATGAGAAATGAATCCTTGGTTTCATCATTTTCCAGGAATGCAGTTCCTTCTGGCTTCCCAGAGCTTCGTCTCCCATCCAGCTGCCGTGTGGGCTGCAACTGAGCATGCAGCTGGGAGAAGAGGGTAAAACACAATCCTTCAACACACTGAGAAGGCCAAAACAGTATATTTGGGTACATGATATAGATATCTTCAGATGTTCTGGCCTCCTGGTGAAACTTTCTGAAAAAAGTACCAATAGGCTTTTCTGTGAATGTAATACAGGGCAGGGAAACCAGAGCTTTCAAAGATCTGCAGAGACCAACAATTACTACTTAATAAAACTCAGTCAAACCTTTGACTGGAGGCAGAGTCTTGCACCAGAGCTGGGAAAATAGGTCTTACTAACCCTCTGTCACAATAGCAGCCCTTTGGGAGTCTTCTTCTGGCTCATATCTCAGGTCTCTTTTGATTGTTTTTTTTGTTGTTGTAAAATATGGCCTTGAAGTTGCCAACATTTGGGGCTATAAAATCTAATAAAAAAAAAAGATTTTTAGAAGATTTTTCTTTTACAGGGGAGAACAAAGAAGAGTCATTCTATAAAAGCTACCTCGCCTCTAAAATTGAGAGGAGAGCCCAAGCCCTGGCATAAACCAAAAAGATCCACCTTAAAAGAAATTATAATAATAAAAAAAAAAAAAAAGTAGTGAAGAGATTGAGTGTATCAGCAGTCAGCTGATGCCACCCAAGTGCACAGTGATGTACTTAGGCAACAGTAAAGAATCAGTCATTATGCTTCAGAACATTACGTAATAATTTTGATGTACAAAAATATCTCCGCGGTCTTGTAATGTACAGGAATTAATTACAACACTCCTTGTGTTTGAAAAAACTAGGTGACAGAGCAACTTTCTGGTCTGTTTTAAATTTAAGCCAAAGAGGAGGAAGCTGGAGAGATGATGAATGATCCTGTTGTCAAATTGTGTATATCCAGGTGTTGTGATTGCTTTCTCCTGTAAGCAGCTCCCACTGATCCTGATGAAGAGGAAGGGGCTGGGCCACAGATTTTCCAAGAAAGAAATTCAAAAAGTGATGATCTGTTTTCTTGGTGCAGATTGGTCTTTGATCTTGTCTCCTTCTGTCTCCTTGGAAATTAAGGTCTACCAAAACGTCCAGAATTGCTTTGCTTTGACACAGGGAAGCATTAGGAGCAATGCTGGATGGAACAGGCAGGGGCACCAAAACTTATAAACAAAACCATGGAAAGTATGAAAGAGTTGGTGTTGTTTTCTGACAAAGGAGTTGGTCAGCAAGCACAGACTTCATTGCCAAGTGCTTTATCAGAGTGAAAAGAAGTTTCAGTTATATTGTTTAGATATGAAACCTTTCAGTGAAGACACCTATCACTTAGATTTGAACACAAATGGCTTTTTTTTTCCTTTTTTTTTTTTTTTTTTTTTTTTTTTTACCTGAAGTCGGTTCTTAAATCTAAAAACCCTGGAAAATAAGAAGAAAACAAGTCCCACAGAATTCTGTGGACAAGAAGGACTAACCAGTTTGAAAATCCTTGATGCTCTCAGATTTCTTTATTTCCTCTGAGTGTGGAAGGGTCAGATTTGTATTTAAATGACTAAAGAGTACCACAAACCCAGAAATCTTGCAAAAAGGAGATGCAAAGTGACAGTGTCACAGTGTTTCTTGGATCAAGAGACTCCTTTAAAATAGAGAGCCAGTGGCAGACAGGTTTGTCACTTTTCATCAGTGAACTGCACCTCACCTCTAGTGTGGCACTATTATTTCCCACATGTTATTGCACTTTCTCAGCTCAATGAGCCACTACATCATAATCATATTTAGACATTAGACAATATTTTTCTTCCCATGTGAATACCTAGAAAAGCTAAAACAGAGTTGGAGGCTAACTTTTTCCAAAGAGACTTCTCATTCTGGAAACGTCAGGTTTCTAACTCGAGGGAACCTTGGACTGGTTTTCTGAAGACGTGAGCACCTACAGCTCTGTGCTGACCACATTTTCCAGCCATTAATTGTCAGATGTGTTTTCTCAATTTGGAAAGCTCTTGGCTTGATGTTTAGAAACTGCTGAATCCCCAAACTCAGTGAAAATCAGGCTCTGCTCAAGCCTCTGAACTCCTTTCCCCATCCCCTTTGTTTTTGAAAGTCTTGGCAATGGACTTCAACTCAAGTTGTTGAAATCTCCAACAGAAACAACATGACTTCAGATGTCTGATGAGAGACTGCATTTGTCTGGAATTGGTCTATGATCCATTACTTTTGCTATTTTCAGCACTTGCATCCAAGATATTTCAATACTTTTTTTTTTTTAATGAAAGGTAGATTTCCTAGGACCCAATTGACCAATATTTCCCAACTCCTGCTTTATCTTTGTTCTTGGTGAAATATCCACCAGGCCTACAACCAGCTCTACAACTGAACTTTTCTCTACTCTTTTGGTGTTGTGCTGGACAATATGGGAAACAATTGTCAAGAATACAGAAACTATCTCCCAGATATTTCACAGGAAACTTGAAAATACTTGAATGGGAGGATACAAAAAGGCTCATTGTGATTCTTGTAGAAAAGGCAAATAAAATCATTGTGCTTCCCTCAAGTAACTGGGGCATCAGTTCATTACACTGGCGTGTATGTTCATTTATTGCAAAATTAAAATATTAAAATGATTCTTCCTGGAGATATGGAAGGCATTTGAGAGAGTTACAGTTTTTCATGGAATCTTGGAATATTCTTTTTCCTTTTTTTTTTTTTCATTTAAATGCAGTTCTTAAAGAAAAAAGAACTGCAAAGACCTCTATTTTTCCTTCTTATCAACTCCACCTCAACATTTTCTACTTTTACTGGACAATTGATGGCATACTCAAAGAGAAGTTCTGCAAGCTCCTCCTGTGGCATGGAAATCAAAATTCAATTTTCTTACTCTAAAACTTGAGCAACTAGAACACAGATGCTGATTCTGAGAGTCCCAACCTCTGAGAGTTGAACACCAAAACCTGAAGCTTTTTGAGGCCATTGCCATTCCATTTCTCTGTAAAAAATTAAACCAAAACATTTTCATTCAAGAAAAATGAGCTGAAGCACACATGATGGATTGGTGGCATCAGCCACCTCATAGACTTTTTTCTTAAAGTTTGCAAGCTTTTTAACCTAGAAGAAAGTATATTGTCTGGGCAGAGCCCAGAACTTTCTTTATGGAAATGGATATTTTAAATTACTTCCCCCTTGCTCTTGTAGCTCCTCATTTCAGGTAGGTGCACACAGGTATCTGTTTTTACACACACTTCCAGATGACCTTTTGGACTTTGCCTCAATTAAGCTCAGCTCCTCAAACTAGAGGAAACCACTGCACTCTTTCCACTTTGTCTCAGCACCTGCAAAGCTGACTGATATAATCCAGTGTAAGTGGGCCACTGCAGGAGAATTTGGTGCTCAAGGAGAATGTGTTTCCTGTTCACTGAAGAGGTAAAAATGGAATCACCATTCTGACTCATTCAAGTAGCAAACTCCTCTGAAGATCACATGCCTGCCGAGCCAATGTTATTTTTGGCAGCTCTTCATGGAAAGCTATGGGTTTTGTTTTGCCACATCTGCTCTCTCAAGTATATTTTGCTTCAGATGAGCCTGTTCCACCTTGTGATTTTTTTTTCTTGGAGGGTACGGATAGGAGAGAAGGGGGTTGAGTTTGAATACTGCCTTGCATTGCAAAAGCACATTATCACGGGAGAAAAAAAGTTCTCCCCTCTGGGCCTTAAACAGTATTTCCAGCTATTGTGTATATTCCCCGACCCTTACAGTGTTTCTAAAAGAAATGATTTCTTTTGCAGATGTTGAAAGGAATATACACACAAAAGACTGTGAGGACTTTTATATAAAACAGGGAGATGGGGCATACAGATGTGCCACAGACAAACGGGGCAGAGAAAGAAGAGAATATTGTGGAGAATATGTGCAACTTTGACAATCAGATATACAGTGATCAAGGATCCAAGGTTTGTAAGGCTGAGTTCAGAGGCCAGGCTGCGTTAAGCCAGCCCATTGTGTCACCCAGCAGGAATCAGAGAGACACAGTTGAGTGAAAGCCACAGGCTAATCTACGGTGCTTCTTTGAAATATGATTTTTGTTTTTTACCAGCCGTTGGTTTTCACTGTGCTGCAGTTGTCATTACTGGAATGGGGCACATTCTTGTAATTAGAAGGTAATTATTTAGGAGCTGCACATCAGTGCTTTAGTGGTGCATTTGTGTGTGCAAGACAAAGTATGCACACGTGTGGTTGTGAATGCACAAACTTTTAATAACCATGCTCAGAATTCGTTTGATTTGCAGATTGATGCATTCCTCTGGTTCACTTTGTATATATTTGCTTATTTCCTTGCCTATCAATTCTCTGATTTGTATCAGGGAGGGATAATTTCAACGTTTTTATGCTCATTTTCTTTCTTTCCTGAAGTACTAACCGTGTACCCCTTGCTTGATGACTCATTCCCATCTCCTTCACATAAAACACCCTTTCAACAGTTTAGCAGTGAAAACATTAGGTCTGTCTCTTGGTCACAAGGTTATTGTTTTCATATCTCTTGGAGCAAGACCCTGGGATATCTCCACTGACAAATTAGCAGTCGTGTTGAATGAACAATTATGTCAAGGCAATATTAATCTGGGGGCCTAGCTGGAGCAGGGAAGGTGCCTGAATTCATAGAGGAGGAGGTGCTGAGAGGAGAACCTATGTGATCTCATTAGATAAATGCACAACACATACTGGTGGGATCTCATTAAATCTTTAACAGCTAAGTATGTTTACATCAGCTTTCCTGAAGGAATGTCTCATAGATAAATGAAGTTTTTCTCACTAAAAATATACTTTCTTATATTAAAAAATTCCCTGTGAAATAGACACTGATCTACTCTTTTTGCCTCAGTGTAGACATCTACATAGGAAGTGGTTTTACCTCCAAAACAATCTTTTAAATGAGTGAATGTGTTATTGCAAGCCTCCTACCACCTCCAAGCTGAGGGGCCTCAGGAGTGTTCCCATGACATTCTCCTGGTTTCAGGGGTTTTTTTTTGAAACAACAACTGCTCCGGAACAGGAAAGTTAGTGCTTGCCTTCAATTTTCACAAGCTGGGAGCGTCCAGGAAAACTGACACCAAAAATATTTTCATAGGTCCCCTTGCAAACCAAAACTGCTGAGTATCACAGGGCTGCTCTGCCCAGGAGCTCAGCTTCCTGTGGGGGTGTTGGACTTGCTGACTTATCAGGGAAAACTGCACTCACTCCCAGCCAGTGCATCCCCATCCCCAGTGCAGCCAAAACCCTTGGAGGCACCTGAGTGAAGCCTCCTGGCCCTGCAGGAGGTGGCAGGCACTGTGACACCTGCCAGATTTCTGATTGTGCTGATCACCCACCAGAAGGGACAGCCCCTGTGAGGGTGGTGAGGTAGTGGAACAGGTTGCCCAGAAAAATCGTGGCTGGCCCATCCCTGGAAGTGTCCAAGGCCAGATTGGATATGGCTTTGAGCAACCTGGTTTAGGGGAAAGTGTCCCTGCCCATGGCAGAGTTGGTCTTTGATCAACCCTTGATCAATCCAGTTGATCTTTAACTCTTCCAACCCAAATTCTTCTATGATTCCATAATTCTCCCAGGTTAGGCCTGCAAACCAAGAAGGGAGAGACCTAGAAGGGAGGGGAAAAGGAAGGAAGACAAAGACATCTGCTGTTTCACCAGGAACATCTTTTACATAGTCGAAAGTCAACTTGCATTAATTCCTTTGCTGTGTTCTGACAGGGAATTAGCAGAGCTCCATGTGGAGTGGTTACAAGGTGCCATATCAATATTCCTCACATAATCCCTCACGTGGAAGGGAAGGGCCTCGTGCAATGGATCTGAACCTTTGGGCCACACGCTGGCTCTTCTCACTTACTTTCTCAACATCTCCTTTTGTCCTGAGGATGCACAGCTAAGCAAACCCCTAACTGAGGGCTCACAGCAAACTACAGAGATATCCAGAGGCCAGAGGTGGGAATGTGGGAGTCAGGTTATTGTGAGAAATGTGACTAAGCTAATCTTGAAATAAAGGTACCTCCTTATCGTCTCATTTTTGTGGAGTAGCAGGATATGTTTTGATGGTGAAATGAGTACAGAATTTTTTTTTTCTCCTGTGTGTTTGTGGGATTTTTTTTTTTAATTTTTATTTTATTTTTGGTATAACTTTGCACTCAGAAAAAACCTCCCTGCCTCCAAAGCTGTGTGTGATTCCTGTGATTCCCCAGCTGTGTTCCTGATGCCCAGCACCATATACTGTTGAGATGTGAATCTATGATTGTTCTGAATCTGGCCACATTTTGGGGTGCAAACCATGCTCTTTGAAAAGAAAACCCCTCTGCTGCAATTGCAAACTTCAGCAATGCCCCTGAGAGAGGGAGCACCTCTCTAATACACAGGAATTTGGTCTTTTCACCATCCATGCACTTTGTGATGCCACAGACAGGTATGGACTTAGAGACAGGAGCATGCCATTATCTATTTCAATATTTTGGCACTCTGGACTGTTTCAGTTCTACTTTCCCTAAACTCAAAAGGAGATTAGAGCCAGGCTCATGTCAAGTGTCCCACAGCTAACCTCTAAACTAATTTTTTATTGCCTTGAAGAGAAAGATTGAGAAAAATATTTATAGGCCCTGGAAGAATAGTAAAAGTTTGCAAGCATTTAGGGCTTTTACTCAATAAACCTTTATGTGCCCTTCATGCACCCATTCAGCTCTGGGAAAAAGTAAAAAATAAATAAATATGAAAAGCACAGGGAAGTTGTGCCCTGACAGTAAGTCGAAAAACTCGTAAATTCCAGATTAAACCAATACCCACACGTTGTAGGAACCCATCTGTAGTCAGCCTATATTGCAAATCCAAAGGCAAGGAGAAGAATTTGGATGGTTCATGTTTGTCTTCAGACTTCTCACTTATCTTTTTCCATTTAGGTCAAAATGGCCTCAAACTTTTTAACACTGTTATTTTTTTATTTTTTTTTAACTGTGCCTACATTCTCCATGATTCTTGTCATCTGTTTCCTTTTGGTGTTTTGTATCAACCAAAGTTTTGCTCTTCATATCTGCAGTCCCTGAATGATTTTATCTCCTCCATTCCCACCTCCTGAATACCTGTTGTCTCATTCACTTCACTTTCCATAATGTTCACTTTTCCCTCTCACTGACCATGACTCTAAAAACTTATGTTTTCCAGGGAATCCTCCACGAGTGTAACCTGGCTCACCCCCTCTTTTGGGGGTTTGCTCTCCACCATGGATGAAGGGAGCTCCACATTTTCTTGCTTGCACACTGCTAACCCCACCTGGCTGGCAAATAAATACTCAGGGCTGGCATAACTCTTGGGGCAAAGAATGAACAAAAGTTTTTCTTCCCCTGTCTCAGCATCACTGCTTTATTTCCACTTTTCTGCTTTTCAGATTTCTCCATAGCCTGACTCATAGGCTTCTTCAGCCCATGACCCCAGGAGCTCATCCTGTAATCCCATGACCAGACCACTGAAGAGCACTGCTCATATAAATAGCATGGTTTTTATTATTTATAGTAAAAATAAAGTCTTTGTTGCTTCCATGCTGGATAAGGCACAGATTTCATATGAAAATAATGGGAAGATCAGCAAAAAGCAAAAACAGCCAACTCCCCAAGATGACAAAAATTACCGCTGGTTATTATTGGGATTTTGTTGTGCTTTTTCTTTTTGAGGTTGAAACTAAATTTGGGACAACACTTTACTGATATTCATATGAAATGCTGTAAAAGTCCACACCAATCTGAGCAGGTGAGACAAAGTACAGAGGAAAAGAAAAATCAATGTCTTGACTTGGAAAAATAGAGCTGAGAAGCTGAGAGATGAAATGTCTCACAGAGTAGATCTCAAGGCAGAGCTGAAAACCTAACACAGAGTAGTTTGGGTTGATCCTTTGGGTACAATTCATGCAAAACCTAGTTCATCAAGTGGATATGAAATATTTAATACCCTGAGAATCCTCTGCTCTGCAGTGCTGGCTGTGGAGATGTTGACCTGTCAATAAATCATTTGGTCAGGCTACCCAAGCCTTGCCCATGCCTTAAAAATACACTTTGAGAAGAAGAAGAAGAAGAACTAGTCCAGCTCCAAGTCCAAGGAGAGCACAATGCACATTTTCGAGGCCAAGGAGAGAGCTTGCAGGAGAGGCTGGGCAGAACCACCACAGGTCTGGGTTTTGCAGCTCTTCAGTGCACAATAAATTTCTGTAGTTTCACTGGCTGTGGCTTGTCTGATCCAGTTACAGTCTCAAATATGATCTGATTCCTGAGGGGATACTTTTTTTTCTCGGGCAATTTCTCTATTCGGCTTTATACTCTCGTTTGTCATTGGCAGTAAATACACTGAATTTCAATTTTTATCTCTTTACAAAAGTATGTCCAGAAGGCTGCACTGGCTGCTGCTGCCCCACCATGAATCTGGCTGGATCTGGGTGACAATTCCATCTCATCTGGGCAGGGAGCTGGGGCCAGGCTGTGACAAAGGACCCCACTGTGATGAAGGTGTGTCAGAAACTGGAGATTCCTTTCCTGGTCCAAGGGGATTTATATACAACACAGGCCATTCAATCTGTATCCTTTTCTGATTCAGAAAAGGAAAAAGGTGTTAAAACAAAGCTCATGAAAGAGCAGAACTGGCATGGAGACTCCTCTCTCTGCTATGCTAAGTGGCTGAAGGGAAAAAATTAGATGAGTCCTCAATTTTTTAAATTAGTTCTGATGAAAGGATTCCTATAAAGGTGAATTAAAATTAAAAATAGTGCTGTGGCTAGACCTACTCCAACTGGAAAACAGGAGCCCATTTGTAATAGGAAAGACAATGGATCACAGGGTCCAAAGGATGGGGAGATCCTTTATCCCAATTACCAGATTCTTGAGGATATTACAAGGCACCTTGAACCCACAATTTCCAATTCCACTGAGAAATACATGGACCATCACAAAAGCACAGATTTGCAGATATGTGCAGAAGCTGCTCAGGGAAGTCAAGGCCAGCAGGACCTGGACTCCTTCCCAATGCTCTGTGAGGTCATTTTCCACCCAAGTGACACTAAACATTGAAACAGGAGTGAGAAAATGAACACCATGGAAGAGACAGAATGAGAGAAGTGAGAAAGATTGGCAAGTAAAATGGAAGCAGAAGTGCAAACAGAGATGAAGAAATTCAGGGAAAGTTCTGTCTCTCCTGCTTGCTTCTTCCAGACACAGCAAAGTGATGTCTGAAAAGTGATGAATCAGGGACCACAGGCAAGGACAGGAGCAACAAGGCTCAACTATGTGACCTGAGGCACAGATGGGAAAGTAGAGCAGGGAGAGGGAAAGCAGAGAAAACTGTCAGATTTCTGTGGGCATTACCATGCTGTGTGTGCTCTTCATAAAACATTTATCATGAAGGATGCCTTGCTCCTTTGATTTGGGATTCAGAACCCCGACCAGATTTAGACCAGGCATTTTCTTTCTTTTTCTTTGTCTTCCATCTAATTTGAATATAAATTGGGTAGAAATGTACCCCCCTCATATTAGGCTACAGAGAACAGGCAAGGAACTGTATCATATATATGCTAGGTCCCTCGAATTTGGGCTTCTCCCTGATTTTAACAGTTTAATTTGAACAACGATTAAAAGGTAAAGGAACCCTTTGCTCATCACAACAGCATTAACACGTGAGCACGAAGAAGCACTTATTTGTCTTGGCAAGACCCAGAGCTGGGGTAAATGATTCCAGATGAAGGTAGAGTTATGTCTCTCAACTCCCAGCTAAATTTGGGGCCAAATACGTACTCCCTTTACTACAGTAAATGTCACTTTCCTGATTCTAACACATCAGTTCCAGCATATATTGATGCAATCCACTGCAACAGCAACATCACTCCCACTGTAATATTGTTCCCACAAAGCCTGGATAGAGGCAGGATTGACTGCATTGGACAATTACCTCAAATCAAATTCTCTCCTTCTGGACAGAGGTGTAAATGGGGAGCATCTTCACCACAGATCAATGGAGCCACAGCAGAGGCAGTCAGGGAGCAGGAGGATGAAAGAGCAAGAGATGGAGAGATCCTGCTCATTTCCATTTTTGCCCAGGGAAGCACGAAACGCTTCTGCTGCTCCCCAGTAGCTGTGCTGAAGGAAAAGCATCGACACACCCAGCAATTATAAGCCTAAAAAGATAATGAGTGGCCAGGCAGCCCTAATAAAAGTACCTGGGGCTGCCATCCCCAGCACGGTGTGTCTTGCCTGGAGCACAGAGCGCTTGGCCACGTCCCAGGGGCAGCCAAGTGAAAGGGTCTCACCTGCTACCTGCAATCAATCCTTGCCTCCAGTGTCAGGCTGACCTCACTGCAGGTCACCCGGCCAGGCTGAGCCACGGCTCCCACAGTTTGTCAGGGGGGATTGGTTCAGTGCTTCCTGCAAGGGTCAGTGGCAAAGGCTGGCAGTAATTTTCAGCTAGGTATGTGGAAGGGGAGGATGGAGCCTCAGGCACTGCTGGCTCCAATAAATACTTAAGGAATTTAACAGCCTGGTGCAGCCCCTGTGTCAGTGGGTGATGATGAGGTTGTGCTGGAGCTCACGCTGGCTGTCTCACGGCTCTGCCTTTGAACCTTGCAGCAGGGAGTGGCAGTGCCACATGGGCAATCCCATACACAAATGCTGTGCCTCATCCATCAGGTTTCTCCAGATAATTGGCATCAGCACCCACTGACACCATCAGTGTTGTGGGTGTACAACACTGAGATGACTCATGGCAATGGAAAATAGAGGCCAGTGGGAATGTTCTGGCCAAAACTGTGCCACATCACAATGAAGGCATGGCTCATGCTGGGTCATTTCTTATATATAGTATAACCATGCAGCATGCCTAGGCCTACAGGTAAGTAAGGGCTCCTTTGTATCTTTTTCTAACCTGGGAATTAGATGATTTTTTTAGTAGCCTTAAAGGGCTAGAGATTCCAACAGAGGTTTCCATTTTGCAGAAGGAAGGCACAATAACTACAGGAAGAAAAGATATTTCTGGGCATAGAGCCAAACCAAGACACAGGTCACCTGGCTGCTATAATCTTCTGTGCCACAGACTCCCCATCTGCCTTCTGGCAAGTCATTTATTCTCCCCTCATCCTTTGTGCTGCAGCTGTAAGTGGGGATAATAACAGATCTCTACATCGCAGGGCAAATGTGAAGGGAAGCATGATGGTATCAGCACAACTATTGCATAATGTGTTGGTGGGAGGGATTTCTGTCCCTAAACACTCCCTGGGAGCTGCCCAGCCCTCTGAACCACCATCTCTTGGCTATTTGTACCTTGCAAAGATGAAGCTGAAACTTCAGGATTATCTGCCACAGGTTTTACATTTACTGAGACATCCTGCATGGTGACTGGGTTGCTGCAAGTTCCAATTCTCCACTCAGAGTAAGAGCTCAGCTCTGCTGGAGATGATAGGATTCAGGAAAATAAAATTATGTGCTTCTTAAGCAGATAAATAAAAGTACTAGGTTAAACTGAGCTAAAGAACTTTGTGTGCCAGCACCCACTGCTTCTGATGAGTTTTCTGCCATATCAGATCTGTGAGCAGAGATGGCTGTGGGAAGGCATTTGGATTTTTTTCAGTTCAAATGGGTCAGAGTGGAAGAAATCTCTGATCTCAGCAGCATGAACAAGTGCAATCTAGACTGAAATGGGCCTGGGAGTAAACCAGGAGCAGGTCAGTGAGCAGACTGGACTATTACTGCTTACAACTGCTGGTCTGAGCCAAGACCTTCTGGGAAAAAGGTGGAAGTTTCCCCAAGAACTTCCACAGAGCTTTCCAAGGTACTGCCTTTGGACACAGCACCACTTCTGAACAAGCTTGCTCTCTGGAACAAGCCAAATATGCACCTCAAAAATCCCACCCCTCTTGCAGGCCAAAGCAAAAAGGGACAATAAGGATCTAAGTTGCACCTCAATAAGTGTGTCCTGAAGATGATATAAGCCAGTGTGACACACAAGTTGATGAGACCAGAAGCAATGGTAAATTACATAGAATTTTTGGCTCGCCTATACTAATTTACTAAATGAAGCTAAACCTATTTAAACAACGCTTAAACCATTTTAAGTGTGTTGAGTTGGCACCAAAGTAACTTGATCTGCTTTACACTGATTTAATTACACCACTGATATTTGCAGAATGTGCTGCTGTTTTTTATAGCCCTCTTTAGCTTCACCTTTCAATTGGATCCTTAAAGGAAGAGGTTTCCAAAATATTAGTTTTTAATGTAAATTTGAAATGCATTTAATTATGGCTGCCAAGGGAGTGGGCAGCCAGCATCCCCCCAGGCATTCCACACTGTGGAGATTATATCTTTAATGCTACATGGTTCATAGAGAGTCTTGATACATAGAGAATCTTTTCAACTGTTCTTCACAGTGCTGACAGTATCACCTCAAAAATACCCAATCTGAACCCAAAAGGGAAGAAGAAATGAAATTTGCACATGGCTCAGGAGATTCAATAATTCACGATATTTCATTAGACAACATCTCCATTAGGAGCCTGACATTTATATTCATGGTTGAGCAGAGGGATAACTTATGAGTTATTTCTTCTGTCTTTGTGAGTGAAGATTAATGTCATAAATGCTCAGCAATCGTGTATCATATATATATATATACATACTTCCACACACTCAACATGCATTATTTTTATCTTCTATGATCCTCAGGAGGGAAAACACTTGAGACAACAGTTTAGGGGAAAAGCAGTTTCTGAATGTTGTCAGACCGTGACAAAAAGCAGGGGAAAAATTGTATCATCAGTTAAACAATCCAAACAACAGGCATTATTGAGCCAGGGAGAGGGGGCTGTGTTGGAGCTGTTGCACACTTGCACTATTTAATATGCTGTGTATAATTCAGGGAGGGTCTGTCCTAAATGGTGAGCCTATTCTTTAGGCAAAATGGGAAGAACAAGAGGGAAAGGAAATTCCCTGCCACCTTCCTGCTCTCAGAAGGTCTGACCCAGTGGCATCCAAAGTCCATTCTTGCATAACAGAGAAGTGTGACTGGGTTACCTAAAGAAAGTGCTTGCAGCTACCGACAGCCACGGCTGAATCACTGTGCACTGGGCTTCACCCCCTCACTGCCTCCTGTGCCAAAGGCATGTGTGGCAAAGAGCAGGGAATGCCAATTTTGTGCCATCTGGGGATTTCCTTAAGACAGATTTCTGGCTGCTTCAGAGGGAGCAGCTGAACTCACGCAGGGTTTGCACAGTCCAGGAGTCACTTCCAGTGAAAACCTATTATGAGCATTGTAGAAGGAAAGTGCATAATAAACACAATTTATCACACAGCTCTCAAATTCACGACTGAGCTCTCACCTATGAGCCTACAGATTTATAGACCCTGGGATCCATGGCCAAAAGGTGCTATGTAAGTGCAAATAGTTATGGTTGTTGGAAAGATGCTCTAGAATTATCCAGTCCAGCCACATGCATTCCCGCAAATGCACAATCAGGTTCAGTGATTTGCTACAAAAATCACTGCCTCATGTTGTCTAAGATGACTGATGTCTTTTGAATTATCTTCTTGACTGTGCTTTTCATCTTAATTAAATAGGCTGGCAGGGCCATGCCAAGAGATAGAACAGGCCAAATTTTTATTATTCTGGCTAGGAATATCTATTCCAACACAAGTGGGTCCAGTGCAACCCTCTCCTATAACCAAAAACCAGCTGGCTACAGGATCTGGCTGTATATCCACTGATCCAAGTGCTCTCAACCCCTTTCTCATCTGTTCCCTGTCATCTCCACACCCAGTTTGCATGAGACAGCTAATTTTAGGTAGTTTAGGCAGTTTTTAATTTCATTTGCTGAACTGCACAGACATTCTTTTGAAGTATTTGAGATGACAAAGACCAGAAAACATACTAAAAAATACTCAGATTAAAGCTCTATTTTTGCTGTAATTTGTGTGTTATTTTGGCAAAACAATACAAAAATCCAGAGGTTATTCCAGTAGCTGAGAAAGACCAAGAGTTCAAGTCCAGGCAGTTCATCTTGGCTAGTAAAGGTCTGACCCCAAAATGTGTTCTGGATTGGCCTGACTCAGTGCAGTGTGATGCAGAAGACCCTCAGCTGTGCCTATGGGAAGCAGGATGGACATTTTGCTGCAGTGTGTTGCCCAAGCTCATTATTTCCACTGTAGATCTCCACTTGTCTCCAATCGCCGTCCCAGAGTTGTGCCTGGTAGAGCTGGCAGGGCAGCATTCTCTGGACAGAGCTGTTGTAGCAGGCTGGCAAATCAGGTTCATTTGATGCCCAATTCTCTCCTAGATAGAGGTGAGTATCTTTTAAAGAGTTTAAGGAATGTAAATCTAACCTATAAGCCTAAATATACCTTTCTTAATTAATTATTTTAAGGAGTACGCATTTACTCTGCAACCAAACACAGAAATATCTCATTTTACCATTCTGCTTTAAAAGCAATGCCCTGTCACTGTTCCCTATTCTCCCTGGAGACATTTCTAAGCCCATTTGTCCACACTGGCTTGTGTGAGTGGGAGACACCACTGTGCAAATCCCTCCTGCAGCAGGGTCCAGAGGCTGTGAGCACTCCTCCTGCGTGAAATTAATTGAGCTCCAAGGGTCAGCAGGTTACGAGTAGGCTCATTATGACAAATGATTTCTGTCTGAGTAGGAAGACCTTTGGGGTCAATTCAGGATTCTGCCTAAATTTTGTAATTATGCCTGCCTGAGGCCTTAAACAAACTAAGTGTTTCTTAACATGCAGAGGGAGGAAGCCTGGAGATTAGGGAGCAAGCAGAAACAGCCTGGCTTAGTCTAGCAGGACAGATTTTTAGCTGAATCTTGTAAATAAAACCCCTGACAAGCTCAAAAGAGCTGGAGACAGGCTTAGAGCCTGACAGGAAAAGATCTGGAGTCTTGAGAAACTATTTATCCCTGCAACGATTACAAGAAGTCCAGCTGGGAAAAGCTCCTCGTAATTCCTTCTCTGCCTGCAATGGACAGACTTCATTTTGCCAAGCCCAAAAAGGATAACGTGCTGCAAAATATGAACTTTGATTGTAAATGGAGCTGTGTTGGTGCCTTCAGGGCTCAGCTTGGGACTCAGAGAAGTGTCCCAGAAAGCCAAGCCAGGTTCTGGTATGGATATGGCCCCGTGGCTGGTTCCTGCAGGGGAGCCTCCAGAGAGGAGCAGGACTGGCCCCAGGCTGGGACTCACCTGCCCTGATTCCACAGCTCACAGGTCATATGAATTTCCTCACTGTGATTCCCCTTGCAGACATGAAAGAGGTGGGAGAGGTGGACACTTCCAAAGCACAACTCCTCCCGTGCTGAAATAGGTGGGGAAAAGCCTCCTTGGACAGCACTTCTCCAGAGAATGTGCAGACTTCCTGCAGCTTGGAGCAGGGGAGATGGAGGCACCCAGGCTGGCACACCCCAAATTCTGCAGAGCCCAACCTTAGGTAACACTGCTGGGATTCCTGGGCATGCTCCAGAACCCTGGGAGCATCTCCTACAATGGAGCTTGTTCCAGTTATTTCACGTTATGTTCCTTGTCCAAAACTGTCTGTAGGTTATTCCTCCAGCCCAGAAGGGGATGTTTAAGATTCCCTCGAGCTGTGGGCCAGACAGACACAGGTAGATAGAGAAACAACCAAAATGAGGAAAATAATGAAAATCTCAATAAGGCTACAATACCTGATGGCTCATGGCCACATGAAATATCAATTTATTATCTCATTAAATCCTGTACATGTAACACATATTACTACTCTTTTAGCCATCTTTGCACAATATTTCATGAAGTGCCCAGCAAATATCTAATCTTGCTTAAAAACATTTACTTTGAAACTATAACTGGTTTTGAAAGCTGAGCTCAACTTTTAGGATTTAAATCTGTATTTCTGAATTTTTTTCTCCTACTCTTTCTCATGACTGTAGATTTAAAATAGATATTTGCATAATTTGAAATTTGGGATGAAAAATCAATTGACATGATGGTATTCCCATTCAATATTTGTTTGAAATTCAGACCAGTCATTTAACCCAAATCAGACTCCCTATGATCTGCTGCAATTCATTAATTAGTCTTTTCTTATAGTACATTTTCTTCTAATCCAGAAAAACCATAGGAGCATAAGATTTCTTGAATCTATTTTAATTATTCATGTAAATTAAAGAGACAGACTAAAAATTACATATTCAGAGAAAATGGTCTGTCTTTCTCATAACAGTCTACTTACAAAAGCAGAATGGTTTTTTATTTCATCATTTTTCCCTGGTCTTTTATTATGCTTTATTGCACTCTGATCACCAGGACACTAAAAATAATCTACAGACAAACAGACTCATGGTTGTTTTCAAATAAACCAGTAATTCTGAGTGTGCGTGTCTATGCGAATTTTTTTGCAATGATTGCATGATTACACTCTGAACTGAAATAGCAAGACAATATAGGAAGGATATTTAAATTACATTTAATGCAATTTTTATAAACTTGTGTGTTAATGACAGAATAAAAAAAAAATTGTTAATTTTATTTTTAACAATGGAATTCCGAGTATATTTCAGAAAATATTGTCCTTAAAAATCTTATATTTGACTTTTATTAAGCTTCTAACTTGGCATTTTTTTCTGTTTTGAGATAATTTTGGATGCACCCTATATTTTAGAATTAGATTTCCAATCTCATTTTGGAATCTGACAGATAGAAAGCCAACTCTTATACACAAAGAGCAATGGCAGCTGTTAAATAATACTGGACAAACTAACCTAGAGAAATGCTCTGCAAATACGCCTGGGACTTTTTCCTGCAAAAAAGATGATCTCATCTGGCTTTGGCTTTCTGAAGGAATGCAGTTGATAATGTGTGATGATGTTATTTATAGCGTGCTCCCCGTGAAGATCCAATGATATACAAAGGAGGCTGGCCTCTCCTTGTTTGGGATTTCACAAGACAATTCAGACACTCAGGCTGGGTGTGCAAGCCCAAGAGGAGGTGCTGGGGTCAGGATCCCACCCAGCCCACTTTCCTCCAAGATGAGGAGATGTGAAACTCGAGGCACCAGGCAGGAGATGAGCACCCCCAGCCCAGCCCGGGGTGATGCTGCACCTCCTCCTCTGAGCAGAGTCTCCCTGTGGTCTTTGGCAATTACCTGTGCCCAGATTTCCAGAGCTGGCAACATGCAATGGCACGTTTATTTGCCCATGTAATTACTGTAATTGTGACCACAGTTGTGGTAATGGTACAGGCAAACAATCAATTACACATCCAGACTGGGAGATGGCATTTCCTCTGCAGAGCTCCAAACAGCATTTCCAGCTACACCTTGCTGGCTGAGCACCCACAGCAGGATCTCCTTAGCCAATGCAGTCCTGTTCAGGACCACTCTGGCCTTCTCTGGCAGAGAAACAAACTGTACAGCCTCATCAGGCATTTCCCTTCAGTCCCCCAAAATGGTGCCTTTTGGAGACAGCAACACAGATAGCAATTGGCAAAAACATCCAGTTTGTGATGTGCCAACACTCGGAGCAAGAAAACAAACAAAAATTACCAATGAAGCTGTAAAGGCAGGAAAATCTACTAAGAACCCAAGGGAGAAATTGCTTCCCTGATTACATGCAATATGCACAAGGTACTCTCAGTGTGGCCAGGAATGGTAGTGGAGCTCCCTGGAGGATCATGTCATGTGCTGGCCTGCAGCCAGCTCTGTGACACTGAGAGTGCTCTTCTACTCTGACAAGTGCCTCAGTAAAAAACAGCATCACTGCATTTTGTGTTCATGGTCTCTTAATGTTCTGGTATCACACACATTCAGCTTACAAGTGGAAGCAGTGCTGGGACAGAGGTTTGGCTTCTGGTGTAGCTTCCCCTGCCCTGAGTGTGGGCACAGCAATGGAAGCATCCCACAAATCTCTCTCTTTTGAGAAGGGTTTTTGTAGGCCAGATCATATCCTAACATTAGGTTTCTGCAGTCCTTAATCTCTTTTTTTTTCTCCTTCAGCTTCCTGTTTATCAGAAGGGTTTGAACAAGCCTGCATGGTGGGACTGCAGCATCCAGTGGTGATGCTGGAGAGAGAGGCTGTGTGTCTGCCTCAACAGGGTGAGCAAGGGTTAACAATAGTAAATATTCCTTTTCAGTCGTGAAAATGTAATGGAATAACCTTCCACTGGTTTCCACATCATGATTAAAACACCTAATATGATGGCACACAAATTCTATATATAGGTTATTAGATTAATAATAGCAACCTATTGATCCAGAGCTTTCCCCAAACCTGAAGTCAATACATAGAAGAGCTCTCATTGACTTCCTCCAGCCTTGGATCATTTCTTTTTGTCTGGGCTGAGAAGATTTCCAGAGGGTGAAAAGAAGTGTGGGAAATACCTTGGACCTTGAGGAACAGGGAAATTAAATATGATCTGTTCCAGTGCACCAGTGACAGGCTTTGACAAAAGTTGTGTCAGTGTTAATTTGTATTAAAAAATTATATTTTGATTAAAAAGGGCTTTTTGGAGAAGAAAGAATGAAAGTCTACTATGAAAAACAGGAAAATAATGTGACATTTTTTGGAGCTCAGTGACTTTGTTTTTTCACTTCTTTTCATTCAAATTTATGTTTTGAAATGACTTTTAGGTGAAATAATAAAAGATAAAAAGCTCCCCAAAAAAATCTCAAGCAGATCAACTAAAGTGTATCATAACATATCAAAATATCACAGCTAACCCTGAAGTTTCCCTTGTGAAATGCAATTTTGAAAAACTACAGCAGAAGTTATCTAAATTTTTCAGAAACTATTGAGGTAAATATGGAAAAAACCACATTTCTAGTATGTTAATTGATGAGCATGCAATTTGCTGTTCAACCTGCAGATTACTTCAAGAAGCATTTTGCTAACTTTGTAAAAGTTATGTTTTAAGATACTGATTGGAATATGAACTTCCATTTACTATGTTTGAAATATCTATACTGAAAAGGGAATTCTTGCCTCAGAATTCTGAAAATTACTCTGATAAAGTCAAATAATATTATCAGAATAGAAGGAAGGTCAGCCAATAACAGAGAAAAATACGAATAAGGATCTAGAGGAAGATCAACTGAAACCTTGAAATTTGTATGATAAGAACAATAAGCAGTGATTTCAGCTCACTCTTGTGCTACAATTAAGAGGCTCTTAAGAAAAGGGACAAGAAAATAAGCAGAGATTAATTACACAACCCTAAACCCAGTGGGGCTGGGGGCACCTTTCTGCTCTGTCCTCAATACAAGGGACACGGAGCTTCTGGGCAGTGACAGAATGGGAGAAGCTGCTCCTGAATCCTCAATTCCCCAGAGAAATGCACAAATTGAGGGAAACTGCAATTGCAGCCCCTAGGAGCCTTCCCTTTAGCACCAGTGCCACCTTTAGCAGTCACCTGTGCCTTGTCCCACTGATCACTCTTGCTGCTTGTGGTGTTTTAAAGAGTCAGACAAAGGAAGGGGAGCCAAAAAAAAAATCTCCTGTATTGGCTTTCAGCCACTTGCTATCAGAGAAAAAACAAAAGCAGGACTTGATCTTTTGTTGTTGTTTTGGATTTTTTCTCCCCTCCTTTTGTAAAAGGGATTCCTCATCTTTACTGCTCCTTTATATTCTAACTGCCCCAGCTGGAAACCTTCTAGGCCTTTTTAAAACAGGATTAAAAACACAGTTTTCTGCATTAGCACAGCTCAAAAGGATAACCTCAGCTCTTTTCTCTGCCAGCCAGCTTTTTAATCCTGAATCACATGTCACTTCAAATTATGAATATGATTTTCATGTTCCCCTCGGGCCTAAATTTCACCCAAGTAAATCCTCTCATTCAGCAGCCGGAGAAACGTGTCAAAAGCACTGATCTTCAAGCACTGAGAGTGCTCTGGGAGAGATCAAACTGTCCCAGACTGAACTCTCCCAGTGCCAGGCATCTTTTCCCCTCCTGCTTATTGTTGTTGACACCCTGCATCCCTCCTTCCTTCCCCCGCCTTGGTCTGAAAGCCTGGGATGGCAGGAGAGAAAAAATAAGTCCCCTCTTAATTCTAAATATTTCTGGGATTCATCCTCCCTGCCCTTGTGGGGGCAGAGGAGAACAAAGGCGTGCACATGAGCTGGTTCTGGGGAATGAGGAATTAAACCGCCCGCTAAAGCACTGAGCTCTTTCATCTGCTGGCAGGGCTCTGCTGATAACATCGGCTGTCAGATGGGACTGGCCCTGATTTCCCAGCCAGCCAGGTCCGTGTCATGCTCCATTTGATGAAGGAAGCCCTTCCTCACCCAGGATTCTGTGTGCTGCTCAGATCCACCTCTCCCGAGTGTCCTGAGAACACGAACTGGGTTAGAACACCCTCGCCAGAGGAAATGTGTGTTTCCAGCCCTGGCCTGCAAATAAACAGATCAGAAGTGTGTCTTGTGAAAATGACTTAAAACCTGAGGATCAAGCCCTGAATCAGAACTCTGGATATCTGAGCACTGAGTTCTGGAGGGGTTCGACATTGGGTCAAAGGTGTCCTCAAGGAGAGGAGATCCTGGATCAGAGGGTGGAGCCTTGTCTCTTCAGCTTCTTCAGGAAAGACTGCGTTGGTCTTTCTTGCTCTGCCCCAATATTGTTTCTTCCTCTCTGAAAAGAACTATTTTATTGCTTTTGTTATGTTTAGATATTGTTCCTTTCCCAAGATGACTGTGGCCTTTGCCTTTACTCACTGTGATGGCAGAGGCTGCATCAAACCTCCAGGCACGTGCCAAGGTTCTGCTCTCCCTTCTCTAATGGGAGCTGTGAAATCTATGGGTGCTGTGCTGGTGAGGAATGGGTGAGTGCAAAGGTCACCCTCATTCAGTCCTTTCAGGGTAAGGAACAGAGACATTTGAGTTTGGTTCTGAAGTAACTCTGGAGTCAGAAATAATCATTTTGTTGAGATCTTTATGGCAACAATCAGACACCTGAGTTCAGCTTTCTCCTGCAGAATTGAGATGCAGTTCTGGTTTGAGGTCACCTCCTCTGAACACACTTTTCCATGGGTCCTCTAGACTTAGTCAGAAAAGGTGATTTGGTATGGTTTTTGGATCTGCATTTATTTTAGGAATTCTTCCTCGTAGGGGAAAGAAAGCAAAGACATCATGGAAGGTGGAGAGTACCCAAACCTCCATGCAAGTCTCCCCTGCCACACTGAGTAGCTGTAATGGCACAGCCATTTCCCACTTGAAAATCACTCAGACAAATGTTTTTTTTCCCTCAGAAGAGCAAACACAAATGTGGGAAGGGACTTAGAGGGCATGTTTATCACTCCTTTACCTTCCCACGGCGAAGAAGCCGCAGGAGTTGTAAGAGAAACCTCACCTTTCAAAACATTCCCATGGCAATGAACATGCTACTGAGCAAATCTGTGTCCTGGGAGGATTTCTTACTCACTGGAAGAACAGCTCTGATCCAGCCATTGCCTGTTGCTTTTTTAAGTTTCAGCAGCAAACAGAAATATAGTGGTTTTCCAAGAGAGGTGGGCAGGAAACATTTTTTCCTATCCACAAACACTTCTCAGTTTAAAGTTTTCCCATCCTAATACCAAAAAGAAAAGTAGAAATCTTAAACTTAAAATATTCAAAATATATCAGTGAAATAATTGGTCTGAACATTCCTTATATATATATATGTGTGTGTGTGCATTTGTATTTAAAATATTTTTATTTTTCAGAATGTTTACTTACTAAATATTAATCACAGTAAAATTGAGAGCAAAACATTCCTTTTTAATTCACTTCCTCCTCCAAAGTAAAACATTTAGATGTAACTTCCATCAAGTGTCCTTTTTCAATTTAAAATAATTACCAAAAAACCCCAATCAGTATTCAGGGCCATGTTAATGACTGCCTGACTGCAGCCTAGAGGTGGCAATAGTTCAGTGGCTGCTGAGCTGCATGTACAGAGTTTGTAATCCCTTAAGTAGTGCTTTGAGGCTTCCAGTAGTTAATATATGTCCACTATCATAGCAAGGAATAAAATTAATATTGTTTCCTTTATCCCTTTATGTTTAGCATTACAAAACTTGTAGAACTAAATTTCCACAGGGATGATTTTTTTTCCCCCCTCCACTGTTGGATGATAAATTTGTTTATCTTTTCTCTTGGCACCAAACTTTGTGAACATTTCTAAAAGAAACAACAAAAATTCACTCATGGTCTGCTAAATCAATACTCCCAGTGTCTCATTGCCCATTGCTAGTGCACCTTGTGTAACCATTCACTGCTCTGCCTGAGTGGGGATTCAAGCCCATTCTGCAATGGTGGAAATGACCAAATCAAAGAGAATCAAAGCTCTGTCTCCTCCCTTAGGTGTCAGCCTGAGCATCAGCTCTAAGGAATACACAGCTGAGGATGAGCCTTCATGCCAAGCCAGGGATAAGCAGCAAGGAGCAGAGTGAAGCAGATAAAGTGGCAGGTGGAGCCTCTCCACACAACAGGGATAAGTGACAATGTTTCTGGGCAGTTCTCCTTCAACACAGAGCATGGAAACAGACTGGGCAAGGTGTGACTGCAGATGGTTTGTGTGACAGGATGTAGACTCCAACTTGACAGTCACTTTCTAAATGAAAGCCTGGCTGGGTAATGTGCCTTCAGCCCTACTTGGTGCTGCAGAATAGTTTTCTGTGGATAAAAACAGAGATTTTCAAAGTCTGATTTATGATTATTCTCTGTTAAAACTTTAAAAACACAGAAATTATTACAGCTATTTGTTTCTCCTCTTGGCATCATTGTTCTCCATTGCAGTAAGTAGGACTATCTTTTCTTAAAATGCTGGATCTAATCTATGTTCTATTTATTATGTCTGGGGACTGCTGTTCTGTATTTTATAGCCTGTTTACAAACTGTGCAGGGGGATAAAAAGTGCACAATCTGAAAAAGTGCAGAGGTGACCTCATCATCCTTCTTTTATTTTTTTTCCCCAAAAGTCGTGGCTCCCACAGGTATCTGCTTTTTGGACCTAAACAGCAAGGCAGAGCACAAAAGCAAAAAATTAAAGTCTCCAGTGGGCCAAAATATCCATTGGCTCCAAAAGGCACATGATGGATCTCTGAGAGGGTTGAGGAAGTCTCTGTTCTGTCCCTTTTATGTACTTTTATTGTTCTGCATTCATTTATTCTCCTTGCAATTTCTGTTCAGGGAGGAGGAAAGAACAGTCTGGTGCTAGGAGCAGGAAACAACTCATGAGGAAGTGAAGGAAGCAGCAGGTATCCATTAGTGTTGCCATACATTCCAGTTCTAACTCAGCCCTGCCTGTCCCCATAGGAGAGCTTTGTGCTTGTACTTTACACATGGCTTGCACCAGACAATTTCCACATCCTAGAGCAGCTCTGATGCTGAGCTTTGTCCTTCACCCAAAACATCCCTGACATCCTGAGCACTGGTTTCCCAAGCAGCAACAAAAATATTTGTCTGAATTGGAAAGGATGGGTCTCCAGATTTTAAAAACTTTGAGAAATCAGTTTCCAGTCTGTCAGTGCTTCTTTATTTTACGGATCTCAAAAACTTTCTGAGGAAGAAAATCCAAGCCACTAATGGGTTAGGGGGTGACCCTGGGTGCTGGCAGTGTGTGATAAATAGATGGCCTGGCAGGCTGTGGCAGCCCATTGGAAGGCAAATACAAACACCTCGAGGGGAGTGAGCACACAGGAGGGTTTATGGTACTTTTCCACCTTTCACCTCCCAATGGACCACAGCTGAACAGTGCAGCATCTGTTGTGCCCCGCTGCTGACAGCATTTTATCCTGTGACTCACACAGGGGCCCTGGTGCACACCCTTTCACACACAGGCTGTACCACAGGTTGCCAGGCCACATCCTCCTCCAAAGAATGAGAAACAAGAGTGTGAGGTGCACAGAAAGCATTCCTCCTTGCATAGGTGGGGTTTAGCAGGAGTGGTGAGCGGAGCCCCTTTGCTGTGGTGCACCACATGGCTCAGCCACACCCTGTCCCACCATTCCAGTCACAGCTGTGTCCACTCACCATTTCCCCTCTCATGGCCATCAGGTTGTCGGGAATTCAACCTTCAAATAGAGAGCAAAGGAAAGCATAAAGAAAATTCAACCATTCTCACAGTCTTTTGGTACTAAAATCAATTTACTGATCAGTACGAGCATCTTTCTGGATAGAAAACAGCTCTGACAGCTGAGCTGCTCTGCACCCCTCCCATCCTGGAGGACACATTTGCCACCAGCCAGGTGCCACTGAGGACAGGAGCAGGTGCTTGGACACCTAAATTTTGCTCTCTACATCTTGCCAAGGCGTCAATTATGAGTGTTGCAGGCCCAGCATGATGGATGGAGGGAGACTGGTCCTAACTGGGATGATTCAAGGGGCAGATGCTCTGATTCACACTCATTTCCCATCACCAGGATTCCATCTCAGCTGCTTCAGTGTCATCATAGGGATCCCTCCTCACCTCGATTGATTCTGATCAATTCTGATTCTGATTCTGTGACCGTCTATGATGCAGTTAAAAATACTTTAATATCATTGTCTTTATCTGGCCAGAACACCCTGCTAGAGTTTGTCCAGAGTTTTGTTTCTATCATATAAAAGCCACAGGAGTGAGTAAAGTAATAGATGTTTAAGCCTGTTGTTGAATACAGAGAGTGAGATTTTAGAATACATCTAAAAAGAGTTTTGTCCCCAGTTTCTTTCAAGAGCCGTCCAAAGTAAAAGAAATATGTATCAAAGATTTCTTTAAAAGCCCCACATTGAAAGCTGGTAAATCTGCAAGCTGGATTTTCTGTGGAAAACTGCAGGTGGGAAGTCAGGGTTATTTAACACAGAACTTCACTTTGGAGTAAAATTATGCTATGAAAACATAATTATACCATATATAAACATAATATGTATTATGATGATTATGTATGGATGAAATTCTATTACACTGAAGAACAGAAATTTTCTCTGTCCCACCACTGACTTGTGTGACAATGGCCTTACAGGTGGATATGATCTCTGCCTCCACTTTGGTGAGATCATGAGAATAAATCTACACTTTGTCTCTCAGGCCCATCTGGTGTCTTTTGCTGAGCTGGAAAAACAAAACACTTGTGTTTGGCTATTTAAGAGAAAAAGACCAACAGCAACAGAAAGCAGAGTGGTTTTGTTGCATTATTTGTGTAATGGCTCAACACTCAGGGTGGCAGAAGCAGCAATATCATGAAGTTAGCCTCAACCAAACAGATGGCTAGGGAATTATGATATCTAAAAACCCAGAGCATCTTCCATTTCTAGATGCCAGTTAATAATCCAGGTGGTGCTGTATGAAAGGAAGAGATTTTTTAGAGCTTTGGGGCTCAAGTAGTCCACAGGGTCCAATTCCCAGTTCGATTGCAGTCCTTTCCTCCCTCTTGCCACACAGACATCTGCTGTTATTACAAGCTTGTAAAAGAGCTGTGTTCAGAGATAGCTTCCCAACACTGCATGTGGAACCATATGTGGTAATATAGCATTACATTAAAAATAAGAAAAGCCTGCTTGTTGAAGATCAGCAAGTTGGGGTTTTTCAACATCCCTTCCCTGTTTGTGTGGTTATTGGTTCTTGTAACTGTTCTCATCTTCTGAAGATATTTAATTAGATGTAATGAGTGCATTTATTAAAAGGTCTTGACTGCTCTGCTCTTTAGACAGCCATGGCCTTATATCTGAGCATGGAAACCATCTCATATCCAGCATACTTATAATAAAAATAAAAATTTAAAGTGATTTTCCCTCTCTGTAGTGTGTACTCTGGCCTTACTGCTATTATGTCAACATGAAGAGTTTCTATCACAATATGGGTCATATTAAATAAATATGGTGAAAGAAATTGGGGGGAAAGGTGGTTAAAGGGAACAGCAGCACAGCACTTTGTTACAGCAGCAAACCTTCCCCTCTGGAGAGAGTAGGTTTAAGTATTTTCTTATCCAGGGGAACTTGAGCCTGGAATTTGGTTCATTTTCTTCAATAGAAATGTCAATACAGAAATAATCTCAACTTCAGTGCCCCTGGCCTGAAGAGAATATCAGCTTCATTTCAAATATCCCACATTGGCAATGCAGATGCTGAATCTTTAATGCACAGGGTGCTGGTCCTCATGAATGGCATTTCTGAGCTTGATGGGCTGGGGAACCAGGTGTGCCTCCTCTAGCTCCTCTCTGGGCAGACAGAAAAGGTGAATTACAGAGTGCAGTGGAGAGAGAAAGAGGGGACAATAAAAAAATAAAATAAAATAAAATATTTATTTCATTAAGAAGCCTCCTTTGCTGTGGACAGGATGCATACAACAGGAAGGATGTGGACACTGAATAACTCATCTCAGGATTTCTCTGTCATTAAGGAAGTGGAGGTATTGAAGTGGGTTTCCTTTGCAGGCTATTCTAGTGAAAAGCAATTCAGCAATAAGGCAAAATGCTACTACTTAAGGAGAAAACTTTCCCTCTCTTCCTCTCCTTGCCCTGCACCTGCTCCTCAGGCTCACAATCAGCAGGGACATTAATAGTTACTTGCTTCATGGTGTGTTCCCTCCTCTCAGACACAGAAACACTCTGTGCATCCATTTTAGAGGGGCTTGGCCAAGAGCTTAACACAGCTTCTGAACATGGGAGGGGAGAGTGCAGCAAATCCAGGCATGAACCTTCCCAGCAGCTTCCCAGGATTCTCAGAAATGTGGCTGGAGCTGGATTTTGCCACTCCAATAGCAATGGTCCCCAAGCCAAGCTGGTGCCAGGCTGTCCCTGTCCAGGAGGGGCTGAGATGGGAACAGGGAGCAGTGAAAAGCTGGGTTGGCTGCTCCTGTTGGCCTTGGGAAAACCTGTGATAACCAAGGGGATTGCAGGAGATGTGTCATCACTGGGAGCAGCCAGCTCTGACAAACTGCTGGAATGAAAGCTACTGGGCTTTTGCTTAACTGAAAAGTGTCTCTAATTTTTCAGGCAAATTTTCATGAAAAAAGCTCTCTTGAAGTCATGAGGATAAACAGCCTTCGTGCCACTTTAAAGGTTAAAATAGAGTTTTACAAGAAATAGATTGTAAACATCTGCAGATGGGAATTATCTGTATTTTTGTGTTTTATACAGCTCTTTGGCTAGCACTGACCCAGACCAAGATGCCTAGGTATTACTGGAATATAAATGGTATTAGCCAGGGATATGCAAGCATTTTTGATACTTTTATTTAATTTTTAATTTTCACATTTTAAAATGGAGGAGAACACCCACAAAAAGCAAGACAGAATCTCTTTCAGACAGAATACATATAGGCTAAAAGGTGCTCAACAATTTTTTATGACCTAAGTTTCATTACACATCACCAGGAAAGACCTAACTTTAGGTTTGACCTCCACAGTGTTGTATAAATAGAGAAGGAAACCTGAGAAGCATTAAGATACTGCTTTCCTCAGGAAAAAAAAAAAAAAAAAGCAGCCCCTTCATTAATGACTCCAATTATAGCTATTCATTGTATCCTCTTTTCCTTAACAAAGTCTCACATTGTCAGCCAGTCCTCTTACATGTTCATTGTGTGCCCATTATCAAAATATCATTTTCAGCTTCACTGAACACATGTAGGAAATGTAGTACTGTAAAAAGGAAGAGGAGGAGGGAAGATAGCACAAGAGAAAAAGAAGAGAAAGATAATAAGCTTAGACTGTATTTGTGTAATTACCCTCTCCAGAACAATCATCTGAGAAAAGGATATGTTTAATTTTTGTTATGTCATAAACCTTAAACTCTCAAGTTGCCAGTGATTAGTCCAGGAAAACAATTGAAAATTGACACAGGGTGATTGCCTTCCCCATCACTTCAATTTTAGTAAAAATTGATTTATTATGAATGGAGGGAGAGCTCTATGATCAATTTTGAATCTGTTTTTAAGGACTAATACATTTTATACATCCAAGTGGGAAATGACTTGTGGTTTATACAAAGTAAAATCTTTGCAATTTCAAAAGCATGAAACATACCTGTTTAGGAAATGTTCAGCCAACTCACCAACCTTTCTCTTTCCCATTCATGTAGTTTATAGTTTATGGCATTATCTGACCCTTGACCTAAAGGTAATTCTGGTCCTGACTCAGGCTTCATTCAAGTCCATCACAAAACTGCCACTGACTTCAACAGCAGGAGGATCAACCTCTCAGTGCAAGATTAAAAAGATTAAAAGCTTGGAAAGTTAAATACAGTAATTGCTCCACAGGTAAATGATAGAAGGACCTTCCCTGACCACAGCATATGGTGTCATTAACCTCCAAGAAGTTCTTCGTTTGGAAACTGCTAATGCTCCCAATTAATGGAGGAGCTTTCCCAATTTGAGCAGTGGAAACATCAACAATTTGCTCAAGATCCAGCACCAGGCACTTGACTGAAGGCAGAGAGGCTTGATCATTAACCCACATCCATCCTGCTCCTCCAGTGTCAGCTGAAGGGAACAAAAGGTGGAAGCTCGAGCTGTCAAGGCAATGGGAGCCAAACCCCCTGCTCCCCCTGGGCAGTGACTGAACTGGGTCAGCCTGTGTCCAAAGCTAAACTTCCAGTTTATTCTCAAGGGAATAAATGCTTCTGAGGCTTTCTGAAGTGTATCTTTCAATGACTTGATTTCAGGAGACAGGGAGTTTTGCAGAAGGCTGAAAAGAGAAAACTCTTTTATCCACCTGAAACTGGCCTGGACTGGAATTGCTCTTGATGCAATTTAGGCCTGCAATGTCATGGGGACAGTGTTGGTAATGGTACCCTTTCATTGCAGCTGTCATCATATGCACATTTGTCACTCTAAATATGAATATTTGGGTTAGATTAAGTAGTAGTATTTTAAATGTCAGTGGGGCATTTGGTATATTTGATTTCTATCCATCCATTTATCCTGAGAGTCCTTTCTTGTTTTGCTTTATTATCAGATATTGAAAACTTGGAAGGGTTAGCACAAAATCAGTGGGAATTCTCACCAAGGGCTCTACCTGAGAGACACAGTTTTGCTGTTCTTGTCCTGGTCAGTGACTGCCTCAGCAGCATTCAGCAGGGCCAGCAGGAGTATTTGCAATGCCACACTATTGCATAATTGCAAGGCCTGGAGGATGGAGCTGTGCCAGCTGGCAGCATGCAGGCAGGAAGGATACATCCACACTGATAACACAGTGGGCTCTAACAGCTCTGTGACTCTGCTCCTCTTTGTCATTTACACTCACACCCCTCCAGCAGCAGGGCTGACTCAGGCTTTGAGAGGCCGGCAATGAGCAGGCAGCCCTGAGGTATGGGCTGTCTTTGGGATCAGCTGTACCTTGCAATTGGACCTAAATGGGATGACATCCATCTGCATTTCCCCAGGGACAGAGCAGGGCACGGACTAGAACTGGCAGGATCATGGCCCATCCTTATCTGCCCCCTCCCCTGGCAACATTTCCCTGCAGCTCTGACTTCCTTTGCTTTGCTCATCCCTGCAGGTCTGAGCTGGCCACCACTCCCACAGCCTGCACTTCTCCTTGGAGCTGCAGGTTCAGCAACAGCTGGGTAGGTGAATCTTTGATGTGTTTACAAAATATATCTGTACAAACATCTATATAACTATGTATCTACATATACATCCATGGAGATGGATGGATGGATGGATGGATGGATAGATAGATAGATAGATAGATAGATAGATAGATAGATAGATAGATGGATGGATGTTCCCCTTTTCTCTCTCTCAAAAAAAAAAAAAATACTCATAAGAGCTGAAACTTTTCCTTGTCATTTGAAGCTACTTTTAAATTAGGGTATTTTGAAGGGTGTCCTCCAGTCTTGGAGCCTGTGAAGAACTGCACATGGCACATGACTGACCTTGGCTTTGTCCTTTCAGCCAGCTCTGCTATCTGGGAGCCTCCTGCCCCATCTTCCTGGGAATGGTATGAGTGGGTGCTGCTGGACAGGCTGCACTCACCCCTCTCAGCATCCTTCCCACAGCACAGCCAGGAGGGAAAACTGGGGGAAAAAAAAAAACAGAAAAAAAAGTAATGTGTGAAGAGCTGTGGAAAAAGACCAGTCTTGCAGTAGAAAGGAGACCTAGCCAGGAGTCCTGGGCTTTCCACAGAGCCTGACCCTGCAGAAGGTGAGCTTGGCTTTCCTGCCAGGGCTGGGTTTGCCCTCCCCCTGTTTTCACTGATTCCTGCTGCTCTCTGGTTGAACCCTGGGGTGGCCTCAGCTCCCTTTGAGTCCCATCCCTGCCGACAATGGCCCGTGTGTGAGGGAGCAGAGCCGTGATGGGAAGTGCAGCCCCACATTTGTGCAGATCCGGCGGGAATGCCCGCTCCGAGGTTTGCATTCCTTCCCGTGCTGTTTACTCAGCTCCCTGCTCTCTCCTTGCCCTTCCCCTCGTGCCCAGGCTCTGTGTTTGCTGGGTTTAGTCTGACCAGTGCTGGCTCAGAGTGGCCCCTAAAGGGACGCTGCCAAACTGGAGGATGGCTGTGGTTGGAGAGATGAGTGTACACAAATTACATAGTGCTCTTCACTGGATAGGAACTTGTCAATCACCCAAACCAGCTTATTTGCACCATTTTCAATGCAAATCAGCCCTTGAGCAAGCAGAAGTTACAACTCTATTTACCTTAAGGCCCCTTTATCCTATCAGAGCAATGAAAAGCTGTCTCACAGCTAAAACCATATTCCACCCTTCCAAACTGTGGTAACAATTTAGGTTGTTTCCACCATCATTTAAAGTGATTATTCCTACTCCTCCCACGGGGATTTTATTACTTCATCCTAAGCAAATGCTGCTGGATACTGAGAGCCAGATATAATTTGTATGAAAACTGTGGACAGACCTGTTTCTGCTGATCTTGTTGGAGCAGATGTGGGTGTAGCTGCTCTCAAGGATTCCCCACCATCCATATTACTCCAAGCAGAGCCAGGAAAATGCAATATAGAACACTTGTCACCCAAGTGAATGGCTACCAAGCCATCTTTACCCATGTGGAGGAGAGCTCTTCAACTCCATCAACATATTTCTAAGTCAAATTTATTAAAAATGAAGATATTCCAACTGCCAGAGTTGCAAATGTAACTGTTATTTAACTAATTAAAATTATTTTCTCCATTCCAGACCTCTACACATGTAGAAGCTGTTGGTGAACTTTGACTCTGAACTGAACAGTCACCTCTAGAAAATCGCCTCATCTGATATAAGTCTATACCATCCCATTGCTCTCTCTGCTGATTTATATCAGTGCTCCAGCAATTGTGCCAATATCTGTAACAATCTGCATCTTGACTGGTCGTGATTAAGGATAGAAAAGCAGCTGGGAACATATAAGAGAGAATCTAATATTCAAACTGTGACTAAAAACCTGGAGAGTAGGAGCCTGATGCCTGATCTTGGGAGTCTGCTGGGAGTAAGTTGTACTTAAGATTTGAGTTAATGGGCAAAAAATCAGGCCCCAGCCTGGTCTTACAAGCTCAGATAAACTGGATGCAGTTTTATATCCACAAATATCCATGGTGGTAATGGGAGCTGATGAGGAGACCCCGATGATCCCTAAAGGTTCCACATCCTGCTTTGGCAGTGCTCAGTTTGCACTCCAGGACTGAGAGATTCATTTCATAGCACCCATTGTAGAGGTCAGTTTGGCTTTTTTTCAGAGAGTCATATTCTGGTAACTCCCAAATTGGTGCTAAATAGCAATTTTTTCCAAAACTCAGTTCCCATTATCCCAAGTTCTTCCAGAAAATACATCTGTGGCACTTCTCAAAGCTGCTGCCAAAGAGCTCAACCACCCCTCAAACCAAGAGGAAATAACAAGGAATTCAGGATGTATTTTCTTAAGAGACAGGTAAAGTTTGTCTATGAGAGAAGCAATCCAGGAACAAGCCCAGGGAGCCTCCACACTGTGGGGCTTGTCTTGTTTTTTTGCTTTACAATTTCACAGCTTTAAGTCCTTTCAGGTTATTCCCATTCCTGCTTTTAAAAGGCTGAAATTCTCTGTAGTGCAGCCACAAATATCACAGACCTCTTGTCAACGTCCAAGCAGCTCAGAGCTGCAATTTATTTAAAGCTAGCCTGAAGTGAACCAGTTAGTAAGAGCTGGTTTCCTATCACACCTCATTCCACCTTCTGCCTTTGAAGCCCACTTAACACAGCCCTTCTATTCCTCAGGGACTTCAGGGGATTAAGGCAGCCCCCCAGACAATGCACTGACTGTTCCAGTGCTGTTGTCTTTTCTGTTTATCAACTAAAATGAGAGAGAGTGGACCAAAAATAAAAAAAACAAAGAAGCAAAGGGAGAGGGCAGAAAGAGTGAGAAACAGAAGGAGGGGAGGGGGAAAGAAAACAAGATTTTTAATGCAAAAACAAACCCCTGCTCTTCAGGGCTTTAGCTAATACTAGTAAGCTTCAAGTATGATCCTTGTACCCTTAATAATGTAGCAGAGAAATAATTTCCCTAAAGCTCTCTCTCTGTATGTCATACAAGTTGCACTTATTCCAAGAATTCTCTTTTCTTAGGGAGACCCAGGTGTAAAAACCCAATGGAGCATTCAATTCCTTGTATCTGAGGAGCCCAAAGGGTCATAACTCTTATTTAGAGCAGCTGATAACAGCATTTGATCTGTACTTCTTTACTTTACTAAAATCCTCTGGCTGCTGGCACCATGCCTAAGGCATCATCTACCTGCAAAATCTGCAGCTTTATCTTAATGATAACAAAGCTGGGATAACACTGTGAAGAGTTACAGTGCAACAAGGATGAGTGGGATCTTCCTGAACTTGTTATTACACTCTGATTTTGGGAAGGTTTGGGAAAGCTGCTGGATGTTGATCTGGAGCTACTCATCAATGTCCTGTCCTGGAGGAATTCCGAATGCTGGGATAACCACAGTATGAGATAACAGTGCTTTTGTGAAGGTACATAAGATGTCTTCTGACCAAGTTGCTCTTTGGAAAAGAAGAATGCTCTGGGAAGAGATTTATAGAGCACACAGTTTAATGACAGTTTAATCCCAACAGCAGTTGGAGAACCCAAGGCAACAGTTAAATATGCAGAGGTGGTGGATGGAGAGACCCCACACCACCAGGCTCAAGAATTAGCAGCCTCCCTATACCCTTCAAACCAACATCTGGAATACACGTGAGCCAAGCAGGCAAAGGAGGGCTGATAAAAGATGCTTGAGGCAGCTCAAAAGTTTAGGGACCCCATGTGGCTTTTCTATGAAAAAATGCTGTAGAGGATTAGATATCTACCACTGCAGCCATAAACCTTTCCCTCTTGCACTCTCCTATGTAGTGCATGTTTAGAGTAGTCTCTGCAGGATTTTCTTAACTTCATCACTCTTCAGTCAAATGCAGAAAAAGAAGAAAAGGAAGATAACACATCCATCAACCCTTCAGGACAAGTGAGATGCCAGCCTGTGGTGAGTGCTGAGCAGGGGATGGGACATCAGGGCAGGTAACACAGGGCACAATCAATCAGCTCCAGATGGCTTTGACCATGAGAGAGCTTTCTGGTCCTGGGGCAAGTACTACAACCCTTGACTGCTGTAGGTGCTAAGTAGTAATACAGTCCAGGAAAGGGCTCACACTTCCCCAGCTGGATGGACACTGCTCCAGCTGGACAGGACCTACTACCTTCTACTACCTTCTGCTGTGTAGCTGACTCCCACCAGTCTGTATTTCCTTTCACAGCATTGGAGTGCCTGCCGCTCTCCATTGCTACATCCCTGGTCTGGGCTTTGCCAGTGGCTATGTGACACTACCTCAAAATTCTCATGGGGACAAAGAGCTGAGGCCTCAGTTCTGAGGGACATCTTGTGCAGTCAGCAGGTGCCATGGAAGGACCATGATTTTGAATGGTTTGGGATGTTTGTGTTACTTGTTTTGCATTGCGGGAAGCCCTGTGACCAGTTTTCCTCCTTGGTTAAAGCCTAGTGGGAAAATTCCTTTCCTGCTGAGCAGTCCCTGTGCCCTGCAAACCCTCTACCACCATGGGTGTGGGGGCAGGAGAGGAGGAGGGGGTCTTTGTGAACTGTAGGCATTCAAAACCACAGCCCACAAAGTAACCTCGTCAGGTCAGAGCGGGTGGGTAGGTTTACACTGGGACTTGTTTCCTCTTTTAGTTTTACTGGTTTCCTTCAGCAATCATTAGGGCTTAACTAAGCTTTTCTGGCTTCCCCTTGTGCTTCTAAAGTTCTTTTGTTCCCGGGGGAGGTGGAGCAGTAAGGATCCCAAGCTTTCCATTAAAATAATTTTAGATATCTGAAATTCTTGGTCTGGGCTTAAAGTTCAACTCATCACTTATCATTTGCTCCATGTAATGAGGGGGAAAGAACAAAAGGCAAAGCTAGTATCTTCTGAAGCTGAAATATCTTTTTATTGGCTGGTTCTTTTCCTTCAAGTCAAAATAGACTCCAAGTATTATGGAGCCAGCACTCAACTTGTCACATGTCCCACCCTAACCAGAGGGAGAGCACAAGCAAGCACCTGTTATGAAAACACTGAGCAAAGGAGAAGCCCAAAGACCCTCTAAGAGATTTAGTGTAATGGCTTTTAGATGGACTATCCTGCATCTGGAAATAGATAGATAGATGACAATAGATAGATAGATAGATAGATAGATAGATAGATAGATAGATAGATAGATAGATAGATAAAACATTTCCCCATATGCACAGTCCTGAATCCAGAAGCACAAAGCAGGGGCTGAGCTGCTGGCAAGGGATCTGCTCATGGCACTGCCATCCCCAACCCTTTGGCTGCCCTTCAGGTACAGCACTTTTCCTCCTCAGCCCCTCAGTCACCACACACAGCCCCACATGAGATCTCCTCACTGCTGCCTCAGGTTCCACTACACTGGCTACTGCAGAAAAATCACTCTTGCTGCAAATCCAACTCATTTTTCTTCTAAATTAGGCTGAACATTACTTACATAGCTCCCTGCAGTGAAGAAAGCACTGACAGTGACAGCCTCTGATGCTCTGCAATGTTCAAGGCTTCAGGAGTTGCTACCAAGCATCACTATCAGACACGAATAATCCTGCTCTAAGCTCTGTCATGACAGAACAAGCCTTTCCTGCATGCGTGCAGGCAGCACAGATGTCTGGCATAAAAATCTGCTTCAGAGCATCCACTGAATGCATTAAAAAGAAAATGAACTGTGTTCAGCTGGATCTCAGTTCATCCTCCCAGACCAAGATTTTAAGGAAAGGTCTCAAGTGACTATGCAAGCTGTAATAGAGGGGGATGAGAGAGTTGTTATCTGCCAGCAAATTGGCTGGATTTGGGTTAGGGCATTGATAGCAGTGTGCTCCATATCTTCAACCACTCTAAAAACATCAGGTCCTCCCAGCTCATTCGTTTTGGCCTTTCTGTCAAACTAAGCACAGGAACAGTCATGGAGATAATGCTTGCAGAGAGAAGGATTCCCTCTCCTCTGGTCCCACTTTTCTGGAACTGGAAAACACTGACTGGCTGCACCACAGGCTTCTGCAGTGACAGTGGTCAAGTGGTAGGACCACCATGGCTCTACTTCTCCCACAAAAAAAGGATGTAGCAGTTCTTCCTCTCTTCCACCCAGCCTGTAGGCTCGAGCTCAGAGGACTTTGCATTTCCCAGTCCTGCAATGAAAAAGTGAGCAGGAAAATGCTGGAGAGATGTGTGCTCCCACCTATGCAGCCCAAGGCAGGGCACAGAGTGACTGTCTGTGCCTCTGTGTTGTCACTTTTCTGCCACAGCCTCCTCTGCCAAAGACTGGTAAAAAATGTCTGGGAACTCTGAGATCAGTTTATCAGAAAAACAGATAAAGAACCCTAACAAACTTCAGGAGTGCTGAACTCCAATTCTGAAGTGCCTGGCACAGAGAGATTTGGGGCACAGGTATGCGAATGCCTGTTATCAGTGAAGATGAGCTCATTTCTAATGAGGAATAAGCAGAACTCCAGCTGGAAGCTTGAAAGCACTTTCAGCAATCCTGCTTTGCTAAAACCAAATCCAAAAGCAGCTCCTGTGGCTGCACTGACACACAGTGACTTTCTAAGTCAGAGTAACTCAGTTTTAACTGTGTGCTTACACTCTTTTGTGTCCAGAAACCCACATGTGAGCACAGGATCCACATTCCTTGACTGAGCAGTGCTTTGGAATGACATACAGGACTGAAATATTCCTCAGGACCACCCTGAACAGGCCTTGGCAGGGCACATGAAAAGTTCATTTTCACCTGCTTCATTTTTGCAGGTTGTACCTCTCGGTGGAAAAGACACAGAATAGGGATAAAACCTTCAGCAAATCTGCCTAACTACATCTATAAAATGGCTGGAGAAGTAGCTCTTATAGATAAGAGTAAATTCTTGGGAGGTTTTTCGTCAAGAAAAAAATGTTCATTTTTCCCCCACCGTCAGAATGTTCATATAAACCTATAACCAGTTCAGGCTGTTTCTCCCTCTGGGAGATTTCAAGTTATTTGATTCAGCTTTCTAACATTGTTCAAGGTAGACTTCATCTCCCCTAGCACTCATCAAAGCTGCTAATAGGTACTTCAGAACTCATAAAGAGATGACCAAATCTTGGGCATTGGGGACTCTGGCTCATTTATCTTCCACAGGCAGAATCAGATCTGATTTTTTGCACTGCCTGCTCAGATGCTAATGCAGTGCATGGTCCTGGCTGCTCATGGAAGCTTCCCTTGCAGTAACAGTCTGCTGTGAAAACACAAGAAAGGCAACACAGACTTCATATGGCTTCTACATTTAACTACAGGCAGATGGAGAATTGAGAGATGGGGGGAAGAAAAAGGGAAAAAGAGTTTTACTTAGAATTCAGTTACTAGGACTAGGGAAGAGGAGATATATAAAGTGAAACCAACATGAAAGTTTTAAACACAAGCCTCCTAATTTGTGTCATTAGGAATAGATTAGTTGTGGAGCCCAGATTTCATGCACTCTTTGAGGTCTCGGGATCTTGGTTAGCAAGTGGATCCATGCCATTTTCAATACATTTAGAGTATTTTATTTAGATCTGATGCCATGAATTACAGCGAGTTTTTCCTCATTTTACAATGAGAATCTAATTATTATGCTGCTACTGGTATAATGCAACAATTAGGTTCAGGTCCAGATAGACAAGAGAAGTTGTGTTGGTGGATTGACATTTATGTAGCACTTGAAATACCTGCTCATATTAAGGACAACTTCATGAGTAACTAGCAAGAAGTGACATTTAACAGTCTTTTATGTCAGAATAATTGTTTTGATATTAAAAAAATTCTCATTGAAGACAAAGATGTGCAAAGATTATCATTAGAACTCTCCTTTTTTCCCTTTTTTTTGGAGAATTTAAGCTCAGCTTCCCTTGATATGACTTTTCAGGCTGCAGTTATTGTTGCTGTACCATAACGTGGGCTTGACTGCAATTTTGAAAAATAATTATGGATAAGTATAAACCCCCCACCTTTTAGACTGCATCTAAAAAATACAACCTCTACCTGGTGTCTATTTATATGGCAAGTAGCCTCATCTCTTTTCAATATGACACTCCAAAGCATTTACTCAGTTATTACTGAAGAGATTCTCATTGTCAGAGTTCCAGGTTGATTTTTGTGTTTGCTGGGTGCTGTGGCTGAGTAGGGATTCCCTGTTCCTCAAGGCCACGGCCCCAGTGCACTGTCTGGGTAGCATGGAAGTGAAAATACAAAGCTCAGTCTAGCACCTCCCCTGATAAAATTATCATAATCCACAGGCAGTGCTGCTCTCTTCCTTGCCTGAGGAGCCTTGGTGTCACATTTTGTCCTGCATGGTGCTGTGGGGTAGGGAGGAGAGGGGGTGCTTTAGCTACTCTGAGAAATCCAAAAGAGCATTTAACTACATCACAAGCCACACAATTAAAAAAAACCTTTCTTCCTTCTCCACGCATTAGGATGCAAAAAATCAGCCACCACAGCTGCTTCTTCAACAGAAGATGAAGACATGCCCCTTTGGAGTTCAGGTCACCTCAAGCCCTGTGATGGGTGGCAGGTCATGCTCTGGGGACACGTGTCCTTGCCCTGGTGCCAGGAGCAGCCCAGGAGCAGTGCCCTGTGGCCACTGGCACAGACAGCTCGCCCTCGCTGGGATGGATCCCACCCTCCCTGTCAGCTCTTCCCCTCGTTGCTTTTATTATGACTTGAATGGACATATTTCATTGCATACGATCACCCTCTGCCCCACCGTGCATCCATCACACGTGTCAGCTCTGCTTTTCCAATCTGCTGCTTGATTAGCCTTTGTTAGCAGGAACACCCCAATGCTGCACATGGAGCTGTGGACCTTTTGCTCATGTGCTGGAGGACACCAGTGCCAAGAGGCTCCAAGATAAAAATAGTCAGAGCAAGGCCCAAGGACATCAGAAAAGCCAGCTCTGTTCCCAGCTCTGCTCCTGACCTGTGGCAGGGACACAGCCCAGCATCTTCTGGCTCCCTCTGGGTGCCTGCAAATTCTCTCCACTCTTTCTCTCTGCAAGTCCAGCAGCTCATCAGCTGTCACTTTGTGCTGTGAGCTTGTGCCTAGTACAGGGGCTGTCATTTTGGTACAGTCCTTTCAGGGAGAAATCACTCTCAAGCTCTTGTTGGTGACAAAAGTAATGGTACGTGGGGGCAGTTGGCTGGAGGAATGACAAAATTAGAGAGTTATTATACCATAACCCCCAGCACTGGGAAAGATTATAGATGCCACACGGGCTCCTGCAATGGGAAGCTAAGCAAGGGCAGCCAGCAGAATCTATTTATGAAGAGTAGGTCATCCTCAGCAAATATGATTAACTCCTTGGAGTGGAGGTGACGATGAGAGCTGACAGGGCTGAAGCAGCAGACATAATTGACTTGGACTTCCACAAGGCTTTTTTTTTTTTTCCTCCATACAATACCGCATAAAAGACTTAGGGTTAATAAGTCTGGCATTGATAGTGAAATTCTCAATTGGTTACAAAAAAGAATGGCTCAGTAACCGAGGTTAGACAAGTTGGAAAGTGGTGATAAATGGATACAGATGGGGTAACGGTGAGAGGTGAGAAGTGGAGTGCCTCTGGGAGCAGAGGTGGGGGCTTGTTCATGCATCAGTGACCCACCCGAGAGGGGGATGGAAAGTGAAGTGGGCACATCATCAGAACACACAGAACTGTGAGGGAAGTAGAGGGAGACCACATGTGAAGAGACAGAGTTTAAGACAGGCAGGATAACAGACATCACTGCACAATGCAGACTGGAGAAATTGCAAGAACAGCTCAGAGTGTAAAGAGCAGGGAAAGGATACGTGAAATTGTTTTTCTGCAAAATGATGATTAAGAACAGGATATGAGATGATAACAGAAAAATCCTCCACAGGTAAAGGAGATACATCCTTCAGGGGTAGAATGAAGCTGTGCCTGAGAGTGCAATCCAATACTGCAAACCCAATTTCACTCAAAATTTTTCTCTTTCATTCTATGAACAACTTATCCATTAACTGGTGTGTCCATTAACTGATCAACATTTCAATCTGTCTACCTATTATACAGCCCTTGTCAGTTCAAAAGCTGAGAACCCCAAAGTTTTAAAATATTTCATCCTCATATTCAGCTCCCTAGCATTAAGGAAGTATTATCTCCATTTTACAAGGATCAAAAAGCATAAAGATATTAAATTTAGTTACCAGCTGTCATAACTCTATCACAAATCCTGCAATACTTCGAGATTTTCTTTTCCATTTCTGATGGTAAAGGAAGATTGATGATAATCAAATGTTTTTATTCCATTAGTCCATATATAATTTCATAGTGCAGGCCTTTGGAGGACCTCTCCAAACAGAAAAGTGAGCACAGTTAGAGTATGGTCTCTGCAGTATTTTGTTTTACTGTGCAAACAAAAGGTAGCTTACATGAATGTTTGCAGAAGGCAAGTGTCACTGAGGCAAACACGTGGACTCTCCTAGATAAATGCTTTTTGCAATATTTGCCCAGTGGCAGTGATTTTTCAGCTCGTGGTTGGAAATGCGACCTCTGATTTGACCTGAAGAGGCAGGATCTTGAGCCACCCACTGCAGCAAACTCTGCTTCTCAGCAGAGTAAGATGATCTGACACACACCAAAGTTACAGATTTTACAGTAAAGAGTTTCTGCCTGTGCACGGGAACTAGAGCTAAATCTGAGAGCTCTAAAAATGCAAACATCTAATCCTGGATTCAGTCAAAGCAAGACTTTCAGTAACTGTACACGAACAGAAAACCTATAAAACATATTTGACCATTGCCAAATTGACTTGCTGAGTTATTTGCAGCGCTGGAGGAAATTTCCTGGAACACCAAGACCTACCCTACTTCTCCCACCCTCCCCACCAAGGGGAAAACTCCCGTTGACTCCAGCACAGCAGAGCTGGTCTGGAGCTGAACACTTCTTAAATTCCACCTCAATAAATATAACTGGAATATAACTGTAGATAGAACTGAATATAACTGCACATTCCCTACAGAAAGAGCTTAAATTCCAACAGAAGACAAAAGCAACAATTAAAATATTGTCCATATTAAAAAGAGAAGCAGAATAAGATGAGAGTGACAATGTTAAGGACCAGACTAACATGCACACAGCTAAGAGCACGTTTTACTGGTGCAAATCTCATTCTAACTGCAATTAACTAACAGTATTAAAAACATCGAGCTCTAAACAAGCACTGCTTAAAATGCTCCAGATCTCCAAATTCAGCAAAGCCCTTGAAGCTTGTGTTGAATATTTAGCACAACATGCTAATGGCACACAAACTGCTCTGGCAATTTCCTCAGCTGGGGTCACAGTGCCAAACTGTGATGTCTCTGTGCCACTCCTTGCTTGGAGTTGGGATTAGATTGGGTGGATGAAAAAAAAAAACATCCTGCTTTCCTTAATCTTGTTTTCCTTAAAAGCAGAAGCCACTTCACCTATGTCATGTCTACCTTGTAATTATGCTTTGTCTGTTTTGGAGCTGTGCATTTAAGTGCTTTTTTCTGCTCTTTTGTCGCAACAATCTGCTGCTTGTGATCATTGTTATTTAAGAAGAAAGATTTGAGGAGAAAAGAAAAGGATTTTTTTCTTCTTTTGCTGTGCACTTGGAGATGGAAAATAGATATTTTTTAATTTTTTTTTTTAAACACTCCCCATCCTAAAAAGCCTCCCTGAACTCTTGTTTTATGGACAAACAAAAAGCATAATTTTCTTTGTGTAACTTGACACATCCCAGCGGCAGCACAGCGCTTGATTATTTGATGAGACAGCGTTGTGGATCACACGCACAATGGCCCCCGAGAAAATTACACCCTCCCAGGCTTCAGTGAGAATCTCTTTGATGACAAAAGAGTTGTTATTATTATGAGTATTATGCAGACAGGTCAAGCTCTTAATAATTTCAGGAGTTGTTCCTTTATCATTTCTTGAGTGTTTGGGTAATACAAATGCAAAGGTAACTTCCAGTTCATGGAGCAGAGACTAGATTTAGCAAATCGTTAAAAGCATTTGCTTAACTCTAAACATAAGGAACAACAGTTGAATTAACGGGAGCACTCATGTACTGCACACTAAGGATATGCTTTTATGGTTTTATTAACTCCACTTAATGAAGTTTAAAATATAGATAGAGAGATATATCTGTAAGTCTGCTGAAACAATGCTCTTTCTCTTCCCTGTCAGAGCAGTAGCCTTCATTAACTCAGCACTCTGCAGCCTGGCTAACTAGGGCAGGACTTGCAGTAACTAGTATAGCAAGCTGAATTATTCATTATGAACTTTTTCTTATGGAGGAATGGATCTTCTTAGTTTTTCTACTCAAAGATTTTACATGAGCACATCATGATTTCTTTTGGTTTTATGATTTCTCCTTTCTAGAGGATTTCTTCATCAAGGAAATGGTGCAAACAGATCATGCACGGTTGGTCATGACATGATCACAGCAGGACCCTGCTCAAGAGCTCTCCACTGAAATGTGTGACTGGTCACTAAAGTTATATGATTTCTCAATTTATTAGACTGGCTGAACAAAACATGGAACACAGGCAACTTTAATGCTCAGAATTCTTCTGATTTGTCCTTCAAAAGGAACTTTTTTCTTTTCAAGATTTCCTAACTTACTCAAAATGTTCCTGCTTATCCCCAATATTTTGCCTGTTTCCACCTCTAATGGCACAGTATTCCTTTGGTCTTAACAGCCCATTCCTAGCAAAAACTTTCTGAGACTCACTGCCAGGCTTAATAGGGCTCCCAGTGGGAAGAAGTTGAGATCAACAAGGGATATCTCTGTGCTTATTATCATGTTGAATCTAAGTGGTGTCATTCCTCAGAATTCATTAGTTTAACAACATTCCCAAAATATACTTGGCAAGTTGTAAATGTATCCTTTAGATTAAATTACTTGAAAGTTATAGATTCTCTTTTCTTTGTATATACTTTTACTGAAAACTCACTCGACTTACAGATTGCTGTGAAAGTTTATTCTTTATTGGAATTAGCACGAGAAGCACTGGGAGTATTTTTAGCAATGTGCTTTTGATTAACAGATCATATTTTGAATGTTGTTAACAGGGGATTTTTAAGCGCAAGATTTCTTCTTGTGGAGGGTCCCACTCTGAAGCTGCTGCATCAGCAGTCCCTGCAGGAGAAGGCAGTGCAGCAGAACAGAGGGGGGAATGTCCATCAGCAGGTCCCAGAGCAGAGAGCTTTGGCAGACTAAGCCCAGATGGGGAGAAAAGAGGCCCAGGAACCAGCAGCCAGTTCAGCCACTTGTGGAATGTGTGATCATAAAGACCCTCAGATACAGATTAACAAGAGGTACTGCTGAAAGTGGCTCTTTACCTGCAGAGCACCAAATTGTCAGAACCATCCTTCTCAATCTAACACGAGGGAACAAAGCCTGATGCTTGGGGCAGCCACATACTGCAGAAGAGAGGGCAGAGGTCTAACCATGGTCCTGAAACAAAGAACAAAACCCCTTCAGCACCAGGGCACAGCCCACAGCCAGCCAGGGAGAAGGACAAATTCTGCATTCCAGGTGAGGAGGGAAATGCCACAGGCCAGGTCTTGGAGAAGCTGAAAGTCTCAGCACTGGATGGTGCTTTCTTCTGCCTTAAACAAGAAAATAGTCATAGCACAGAGTCCTTCCACGAGCCTCCCTGGAAAGATGAGTTATGACAGAGAAGACATGGGACACATTTGTTTCCAGCTGTGTCCTGACTACAGATGTCTCTCAGGAAAGGTATTAGCCTGTCCAAGGAAATCTGTGGTGTCTGCTAAGCTCACAGCAGCTTGACACCTGCAAGGAGCATCACAAAGAAGATAACGGTGAGTGTTTGGCAACTAAGGATTTGCTTGAGCCAGCATGTCTGCTATTTGTAATTCATAGGCTTGGCAGAATGATCTGGGATTTTTCAGTGGTTTTCTCTCAACCCACAAAATAGATCTCATTTTAAACCAGGCATTTTTCTGATCTGTTTTTAGCTTTGATATTATGGTCAGAAAGGGAAATCCCCAAAGATATATTGGTGGTTGAGGTACAACATCCTGAGTCTGGGAGATATAGAAATATCTTGAATATTCTCTCACATCATTCTGGGCGAGTAATTTCATTCTGGTTATCTGCACAATCCTGCAAAACAGCACAGATGTTTCGTAACAGCAACGCTCAGTGAACTCACACAATCTCTCTCCCAGTCACCTTTCTATTCAGAAGCTGAGTATTTGTTTTCCTCTCCAGTGCTCTGCCTGGGCAGCAGATTAATCCTGGCCATACAAAATGGTGCTTGATAGAGCAATATAAAATAAACAATTTGCAACAGATCCTGAGCTGTGTTCCATCAACTGCAGAATCACAGGGGACACGCAGACAGCTCAGGTGGAGAAGGGGCTCATTTGTCATGAAGTCACAGGCTGGTAACCTGCTGGTACACCTGGACCAAAGAGATTGGAAGGTCATAAGAAATGGAGAGGCTAATGGAGGCAGAAAGGCAGACATGCATGCTTATTTGCTGCCACAGTATGTGGACATGCAATAGGGAAAGGGATAATCCAACAAGTGGGCCAGGATGCTGAAAGACTGCACTTTTCCATCATAATTACTATTTGACTGTGAGCAATGTAAAGTGCTACTTGTTTTCTTCCCCTTCCTAATATAAAACCTGAAATTTTGCAAGCCAAGAAGTGCTGAGTTATTCAAGACATGGAGATGAACTAAAATACAGGAAAGACTAGGTAGAATCTCATGTGAGAATGGAACTAGCCCTCAGGACTTTAAAACTTGAGTTCAACATGACTGTCATTGCATGAAATTCAGTAGACAGCAAAGGACAAAGTGTTATGACAAAGTGACATTTGCAAAGTGAACACATCCACTGCCAGGTGGGGAACTGGGTGAATGAACAAAGATGCCAGAAGATGTGTTTTCCTTGTCCTTTAGGAAGTTGTGTTGTTCAGCAGCTGTGCCAGTTTCCTTGGACAGGCTAACACTTTTTTTCCCTGAGAAAGCAGCCTTGTCTCATACCTGGCATTTATAAGGCAGAAATGTTATCCCATAAGGACACTAGAAGGAAAGGTGTTCATTGATCCCAAACATTCTGACCGAGGGACCAAGCTGATCCCCACCTCCAGCACCCTCCAGCCATTTGAAACCATCTGACTTTCCAGCTCCATGCTGAAAATCAGACCTGCAGCAGGAGAAGCATGTCCAAACAAGGCCAGAGTTAACTGGGCTAGGAATTATGGAAAGCTGTGAAAAATGAGCAAAAGGAAGCAGACCTTCCTTGTAGCACTTGCCATAAAAAAAGGTGAAGTAGAAAAGATAGAATTAAAACACGTGCACAGAGAGTTTGACCAGAGTTCCCCCTGCTCCTGGAGAGCTGAGAGCAGTAACACCTCTCCAGGGCAAGCACCCACTATCCACATGCTCTACATTTGTACAGTTGTGACAGAAGACACTTGTAAGGGCACTTTTGGCTTCAGTATTCCTGAACTTTATTCTTCACTCTCGTTTTTCCGCCCAAGATTGGAGAAATCTGCCTGGAAATTCTGAGACAAACACTAGCTGCTGTTAGTCTATCATTTGTTGAATGCTACCAAATGCCACTAAATTAAAAGACTGCTCCTTTTACAGCTCCGTTTCAAGTGTAATACTTTTGCTACCTCACAAGCAAAGCTGACAAAACCACTTTGCTTTCTTCAGACACAAAAGGACATTTTGAAGTAAAGCCCACTAAAACAAACTCGGTCATATTTCATTAAAATTGGCAAGGGCAGGAATTTTCATGCTTTAGTTGCTGCTCTCCAAAGAGCTTCAAAGAACTTCACAAAGCAACTTCTCCAGAACTTCCTCATCCGAGCAGTCCTGCTGGACTCTTGGAAGTCTCTGCCTCTCCTTTCATGAGCAAGGTTGGCTTCATCAAGACCTAATGACCAAGCCCTGGGAGACGCTGAATACCTGCAGCCCAACACCTCTGCGAGATCTCATTATGCCTTTTCAACAGCGCTGAGACAAAGGGAATGCCCCATTACACACATGGATAAACTGAGTCATCGGGCTTTTAACACGACTTGCCCAAATACTTGAAGCATTGGCTAAATCTCACGCACCTCATCCAGGCAATTAGTGTCCTCATGGTGAGCGGGTCTGGGTGAATTACTGAGAGAAAGATGTGGCACTGAATAAATGACTGTGTGCACACTGTATGCCGTGACTGAACTGCAGATTAGATCTACTTAAACTAACTTTAAAATGAGCTAATACAGATATTAGGAACAGATTGGCAGGTTTAATCTGCTGGGCTGAGCTCTGGGGGCTGGCTGAAATGCCTGGACCTGCTGGTGGAAGCAGGGATGCCTTCCTCCCCTCCCTCCTCTAACCACCAAACACTCTGCTGCCCATTACAAATTGGTTTATAACTGAGGAAGAGTTCCCACATCAGATGCAGCCTGATAGCACAGGGGGGTGGGAGCAGACATAACCTGGAAGGACCTGTTCCCCAGTCAGAGATTATCTCGAGATTCGCAGTGGGGCAGGGCTCCTCCCAAAACTCCACACAGGAATAGGCAAACCTGGCTTTGAGGCAGTGGACGAAGAATCTCCTCCATGCTGTGCTCACAGTGGACACTTCCCATCCACCTTCCTACCCCTCCCAGCACGCAGCTCAGCCCCACATCCTGGCAGGCCACTGGAAAACCCAAAGTGTGCGGTGGAAGCCTGCGTAAGCCTGGTTAATGTAATTACTTGTGGGAGATGGCTATCTCTGGCTGTGGAGCCACATTAGTAAGCCTGATGTCAGCCCCTCCTGCGGCACACGCAGGTTGGGGCAGGAGGAGGTGCAGGGGTGCAGCCAGCGGGGCTGCAGGCTGCAGGAGGGGTTCGTGACAATGCACAGCTTCTGCCATCTGCCAGGGGCCAGGAGCCAGGCTGGAAACTCGGATTTCAAGGCACAGACCTGGACTTCTCTGTTTCATGCAAAGCTTTGGGGTGGGGATGGATTGGGAACACGGCGTGGCTGTCCTGCAGCACGATTTGCAAAATGATTCCATTGCCGTGGCTCCAAAAGCTCCTGGCTGCTCCTAGCACAGCAAAGAGGCTCAGAGACCAACAAGACGTGATGCCTATTCAGGCCTCAGGAAACATTGGGCATGAGTCCAGACTGAGTTGGGTCTTTGCTCACCTGCATGTACCTGCAGCTGTGCCTTCCCCACTTCTGGGTGCTGTGCCATCTCAGGTTAGGCACCCTGCTCCCTCCCAGTCCCTGGGCAGCCAGGCCAGGGACACCTGTGCCACCTCTCCTGTCACACAAACCTCTGCCATGCCTTAGAGACAACTGCTCCCTTTCCTTCTGCTCTTGTACAGCCACTTCACTCCAAAACCTCTCCTGATTCTCTGTGCTGAGGAAATGAATTCCCACTATTTTCAGCAGGCCTTTTGTACTGTCAGACTCAGGTCTGAGAGTATGTCTGAGCTCCAGGGGCTAGTACATAAAGAACAAGAAATTCCTATAGAGTCTTAAACCCAAATCATATTTCATTCAAAGCAGTTAATTTGCTTGATATAATCCAAGTTCTGGAGCAGCCCTTATAGATGGAAGCGATACTCTCCTGATATTCTCAGCAGAAGCATTTTCTTATTTCTTTCTACATGCAAAGATTTTCTGGCACCCATATAAAGGTTAAATCTAGCCTGAAAGCATATGCCTTTCCTCTTTGAGTTTGATTAACTATGGCTGAAATGATACTGTGAACTGGAAGCTCTGATGACTGGAGTGGGATCAGACAGACAGACAAGCAAGGGGAGAAATGAGTCTTTTTAAGTTTTTGAAGTAGTTCTGAATGAAGTCTAAATTGCACCAAATAATGTGCTTAAATAAACTGCTAGCAAAGGAAACAGCTGTCAGAATATTATACTTCTGTGGATCCAAGTATATACCCTACAGTTATGGAACAGAAAATTGCCAAATGAAGATTTAAAGTGACAAGATCTGTGTGTGGCAGCAACAGCAGGTAAAACACAGGAGTCATTTAAGCTGCTTTAAATTTAACTGTCCCATGTATTGAGTATTGAAATTTTTTAGTATCTGCCTTGTGAATTTTCCTCTCCATGCTTTGTTAACACTGCACGTTTCAGACCACATCTAATGGTTTAAAGCAACATTTCTAAACTGTATTTCTTGCTCTAATAAAGACTGTCTCGGATTTACTAGCAGAATAGGAACTGTTAAAAAGAAAACACCTGAAAGGAACAAGGCATGTAAATAAATATATTATTTTCTAAGTCACTCCCCTCTTCCTTCTCCACGCACAACTTTAAGACTCAGATGTTCTACTGACCATGGGTGTGCAGGAAAGCTGGACCCACAATCTGAGTGACTCTTTTGCAGATGTTCTTGTGCCAATGGCTTGATATAACAGACTCCTGAGTATTCGGGAACTTCACGTGGGCAGCAATTGTTTCCAAACGTTTCACATCAGGGCTGTTTTGTGTGTGCAAGTGCACAGCTAAAGACCTCTCCCACCTCTCTGGATAGATCAGGGGCAGGTGGGTCACTGCTGTTTTCCTTTTCACATCACCTCTGCTGCTTTGAAATCACTTTGCAAGTAAGATTGTGGCACAAGCCCTTGGCACGACAGCTTTTCAGCCTCACCCCCTGCCTTGGGAAGCTTCCCAACACAGGCAGGAAAAACGATTGAGGGTTCAATCCTGGCATTTGCAGGTTAGAACCATTTTGACCTTGGTAAAGAAGATGAGAAAGACTTGGCCCTTTGGAGTTTCAGACGTCCCAATCAATTGCAAACATGTCAGGAGTTGAGTCCCTGTGTGCTGTGCTGGGCTCACAGGGTAGCTCAGTGAAGGGTCCAAGCCACGAAGCCCAGATCTAACTCTGACCCCAGTTTAACCACAGCAGCCTCCCAGTGCTCCCTCCCTCTCTCACAGAACTCAGAAAACCACAGCTAATTCAAAGTGAGCTCACCAAAGAAATGCAAATAGAACAGTCTAAAACCTTTAGACGAGTTTAAATGTATTCTTAAACCTTTGGCCGAGTGAGGGCTGTGACTCCTGGGCTGCAGACATGCAAGTCGTGAGCATCAGTTCTGTTTTCACTGGGGTTGGCCTGAGAGGGTGAAAAAAGGGTTCAGGTTTTTAATAAGCTAAGAACATGAGGCAGCCTGCCCAGTCAGGCTATGAGATGAAACATTCAATCTGATCCATCCCCATGGTATCGTGGAGGCTGTATTTTTGGAAACTTCACTTTTTTACATTTCTATTTTCTCATGGCTCTGCCTCTGGACCTCATTAATCTCTATAGTACTTCAAGTGAACAATTGCCCTAATTCCATCTGGCTGGAGTACAAAAAAAAAAAAAAGACATTTTTTAAAAAAAAGAAGGAAAAGAAGGTTGCATTTTTTCTTTCTTCTCCTCTTTCCATCCTTTTTATGGAAATTCAGGGTGATTCTACTTAACAATGGATATTATGAAAAGCTTCCTTCTCAGGAGACGAAAATTAGGAATATAACTGAAAGTGCCAGTGGATGTAAATTAGAAATAACGACAGTGATGGAAAAGGCTCTTTTTTTGTGATAGACAGCCAGTCACTCATCCTCTATAGAAGCCAAAGGGCTGCTGCTGTAAGGATACAGCAGCCTAAAACTGGATAAACTCTGCAGTCAAAAGTTGAATGGGTTACTTTTAAGAGTGTTCAGAAACTAATGGAGAAGGAAGTAGTTTTCTGATATAAACATATTTCAAAGGTTACCAAAACAGGTGACATTCAGTTTTTCTGGAATGTAATATGCCACCCTACAACTGTGAAAAATGATGTAAAAGCAACACAAGGTACCCAAAGCACTCAGCACTCGAGTTTTCAGCTGGAATCAGCACCTCTGACTTTTCTCATCTAAGCCAATTTTGCCAGGGATTGTTAATGTCTAGGACTGACCTGTGTCAAGGGCCTTTTAAAACATTTGTTTATCAGGTTTGGGGCTTGTTTTTCTTCCATTCAGAAAAGCTCTCCTCATTTGTATTTCTCATATGCACAGACTGCTACACTGTTTAATTCCTGCTCACTTTGGTACCTCAGCACAGGGGACCTGAGGGCAGCACTTGGCCCTGCAGTGAGCTGAGAGCTGGTGCCTCTGCCCTGCTGCTGCAGCTGAAAACCTCCTGCTCGTGGTACAAACCATTACCCAAACTCAGCTTTATGTTTTAAGACAGTTTTAGTTCTGGATTGAGAAGCAAAATGTAGAATTTTTGAGAAAAGATGTTCACAGTAGTAGCTGAACCCTGCACATACCCAGGGCGGCGAAATTCAGCTTGCAGGGACTGTAGCCTACACATTGTCCAGCTCCACAGACTTATTAAATGAATCCTGATTTACAGGCAGGTAATTAAGAGCAGATCTGCTGAGCAAGAGAGCAGCGTTTGTGCAGCTCCCCTTTGCCAGCTGGCTCACACACTGGAGCACAGTGCTGGCACCAGGGCTGAGCCAGCCCTGCCAGCTCCCTGCTCCCACAGCTGCCCTTCTCTGCTTGGCTTCAGGGTCCTCCACCTCCTGGCAGCTGAACAGCTCTTCTGCCACCAGCTCTGAGCTTGCACGAGGGGTTTGGGATTTCTTTTTCTTTCTTTCTTTTTTCTTTTTTTCTTTTTTTTTTTTTTTTTTTGTTTTTTCTTTTTTTTTGTTTTTTTTTTTTTGTTTTGTTTGTTTGTTTGGTTTTTTTTGGTTTTTTTTGTGTGTGTGTGTGTTGTTGTTATTCGGGCTTTTTTTGTTTGTTTTTTGGTTTTGGTGTGTAAGAAGCATTTATAAATGTAATAAATCTTAAGGCATGGCTTTCCTGAAGGACTGACAAGCAGGATGCTTTCCTAATTCTCTCAAGCCTCCATTAATCGTGATTAATACCATGAGCATGGCTTATGAGCTGGGGAAAGAGCACAGAATGAATGCATTCTGGTTTGTCAAACAACTACCTGTTTCACATTCCTATAAATCAAGCAGGAATGGACATCCATGGCCAAAGTGTTTTAAAGTGGGCACCTCTGCCCTATGGACCACATGTTCCTAAGGCAGTTTTAAATAAGCTGAGTCAGTGGCTGCTTTTCTGAAAGCTCCATTGGAGAAACTAACTAAACTCCTCCTTCCCATGGCAGTACTTTAGAGCAATTAGACTTGACCTCAAGTTCAGTAGCCAGTCTCAGCTTAGCTCCATCTGCAATTCCTAAATGACCAGGAAGGCACCACGTGCTGCTCCCTGCTCCTGTGAAATCTGTGAGCTCTGGCTGAGGTCTGATCAGCTTTCTGGGCAGAGTCTGCTTGTTTGGGAGGCTTTGCAGCCTTTCTTCATGAAGACTGAAAGGTGGGGAAATTATCTGTTATAGTGGTTTTCATGTTCAGGTCCCAGTTTAGGTCTGTGCAGGTTGTAAGCTGTTGCAGCCTGCATTTCCCCATCAGCAAAGCATTTCAGCACATGCACAATTTTATTCATCTGATTGATATTGCTGACTGTGGGACTCACAAAGGTGTAGCTCCACAGTGGGGATACAGACAGGAGCTCTACTAAAAAATCTGTTCCATATATGTGAGATGAAAGATGTGAGAGGCAGAAAGCCTCTTGCTTTGGATGACAATGTACAGCATCAGAGTGTGCACTTAAAATTTCAGGGAAAAAACAACTATCAGCCCTGGACAGTCTTTAAATTATTTAATAATTCACAGCCTGGTCATACAGAGCCACATCAGACAGTCTGTATGATCTGAGTCTGTATGTTCATAGTTTTTAGTGATTTGGGTTGTGCCATATCCAGGGAGCCAGAAAGTTGCATAGCCAAGCATTCACTGAGTATTTTGTACTGTTCATCTGCTTCTTTTCCTTGCTGGAAATGGTAATCACCTTCTTGTATCCCACACACTCAAACTCACATCGATATGAATTTGGAAAATACAGTATTAAATGATTTATTCCATCTTTATCCATTTCCTAATAATGTAATGAATTATTGATGGGCACTAGGAAAAAGTAAAAGAAGTAGAATAGTATTTCAGCAGAGGCAGTTATTCAGAAAAGTGAAGTGGAAGGAAAGTGTTTTCCATGCCATCAGATTTTGTACTTTGAAATATTTTCCTATCCAAAACTAGGACGACAATATAAAAACAACTCTCTTCAAGTACTTTTACAAACAGAAGTCTGCTCTAATGCAGAATGTGGCCAATGAACATGTAACATTTTCTACTGAAAATGAAAGGAAATTCTGAAAATGCAAAGATTCACTTTGAAACCATATTCAGAATATTTTCATTTAAAAATTCGGACAGAATGGACGTTTTAGCAATTAAAGTAAATCCTTGGGAAACACCTGAAATTTAAAAATTTAAACTCGAATTCACCCTTTCACTCAAAGTTGATTTGATGAATCAGCCTCTCCTGTGCCGAGTTTGATGAGACTTCATTCCTGACTCCACTCCAAGGGCCACTGTGAAAAGATAAGAAGGGGGCCAAGAAGCCAAACTGCACCTCTTCTTGGGCAAGGAAAGCAAGAAAAAATAGTTTAACAATTGTTACAGCGATTGTTAAGGCTCTGCTGATACTAACACTTGGGCAAAGATGAGACCAGACCTTCCTTGTAGCAACTTGTTAAACACCAAGAAAAGCAGCAAAGGCTGTGGTAGAATTGTGGGAACATTTGTGCCCTTGGTGCTTCAGAAACGGAGCAAAGAATAAAGCACCTCCCCCCCAAATAAAAACACCTACACAGAGGATGACTTAACAGAAAAATAAACCCCAAAACCTCCACAGAGGAGGACTCTAAAAATATGCTCAATTATCTGCAGCACAATGACAGCAGTTGATTCAATTTGAGCATTATGGTTTTATTATTTCTCTCTCTGTCGGATGCATACTGTGAACAACAATCTCCGTGGTTTTTTGACAAAGTAGGAAATTCACAATGGGAAAGAAGAAAGGTAACAAAACCTTGAATATGTCTTTTCCCCCCCTTTTAAAGGACTGGTAATGAGAAGGAAACTGGTAATAGTCAGAGCTGCCAGGCTATCAGATGGAATGAGATTTGAAGGGGAAAAAAATTAATGGCATGCTAAATATGTTGTTGAAATGCACTGGGAATAGCTTCATGTTAAGAGGAAAACAGCTTAAAATCATGTAAAACGGAGGTCAGGCGTGAGAAGGAATGTGTCTGAAGAGAATTGTGTGCATGCTAAAGGCTGCCCACAAATTCTAAATACACACATTGAGCACTGCACAATAAACTGGTCAAACAAGGTTTTCAGAGGAGCAATTATCTACATCTGCAGTTATTTTGGGGTACACTGCATACTTTTTACTTATCACAATCTTGCATTCAGTGACATAAACAAATAGGAGGATGTGGGTCACTACAATTTTTTGCAACAAAGGAAGAATGTGATAAGAGTAGTCTTGAATCGTTCTGTTTAAAATGTTGAATACTTTTATCAATTTCAATTATAGTGGCCAATTTCCTTTTATCTCTGCTCTCTGAGGGAATAAGCTTTGCACACTTATATTCTGGGCATGTGCATAAGCACACCAACATTTTGAAACAGTTGGCTAATTTTAACTGTGTTTGGCAGGGGAATGCTTCTCAAAGTTTAAAGGTCCTAAAGGCTTTCAGGGGAAAGGCAAAGGCTGCAGTGTGCCCTGATACCTCAGTGGTGAATTCTCATGGGGCCTCAACGTGAACGCATGAACACATGAAATTAAATCACCTTCTCAAAGTTCATGAAATTACTTGCTTGAACACTACAGTAAATTACAAAAACAACAACAACAAAATCACATGTAAACCACCAAAGTTGGAAGCCTCCTTTTTAACCAAGTCACCATCAAAATTTCATAGACAGATTTATAGTCTGTGGTAAACAGAGGCTACTTCGAGGATGGCATCCCATCACAATTATCTGACATGGGAGACTTGGAAAATCAGCCTCTAAATACCCAGTCCCTGAAAGAACAAAGTTACAAATGCATCTCCACCTGAAATCCCTTCTAAGTTTCAGACTGGTGCAGGCTCTCACTGCATAGTGAAAATAACAATAAAGGACATTCAGGGGGAAGAGCAACTGAAGGAGTGGCCCAGGGAAAGAGGAATGTCACTTGCACCACCACGAATGTGTCTTCAGGGATTGAGGCAAAGACCAGCAGCAGAGATAATTTGCAGGTGTAAATTTTAATTAGCTGGAGAAAGGCTCAGCAGTGTTGCTCTAGGAGCAGCTTCTGTCACCACAGAAACTGAGAAGTAGCACTGGAACCCAGCAGCCCCAGGAAAATGGCATTTTGAAATCACATCCTCTGAGAACTTGACTTCTAGGAACAGGGAGATAAAAAACAGCTGATGAAAGGACCAGGAATGGCTTTTGATTTCTAAGTTACGGGAAAGAAATCTGATGCAAAAATTTGTTTTGCATGAATTTGATCCCAGTGTCATTGGAATCCAAAGGCTGTAGGGCCACTAGATGATTCTAGAGAATATTCTGATGGCTTCTCATCTGAGGGAAGAAAATGAAAAATATTTAAAGCATTTCCGTGAAAAGTTCCAGAGTGGCATTTTCCAAAAAAAAAGACTTTCATATAGAAAAAGGCTCTATCTTTAGTATTTCTATTTACTCAGAAGGTTAACAAAATGGAGAGCTAAGAAATTTTTATTTAAGAAAAAGTCTTTTAGAAAAGAAGGTCCTGTGCAGCCTGACGTTTTCCCCAGTCAAAAGTCTACTTCCCTTTAATCTAAAGGGTTAATGTGCTGGTCTCTACACAGTGCTGTAAAATATCTTGGCCAGCTGGAGTGCTTACTACATAGTTCATAGTCTCAGACAAGCCTGTTCTCTTTAAATTATATTTACATGGATTTTCTTTCTGGTTTTCTATTTGTTACACTGTGTTAAATAAATCTGGCTTTATTCAAGATAATTTGGATTTATTGATTATTACTGGGGACAATTACTCTGAGTGATGTCCCAGGGGAAGAAAATGAACCTCTGGTGAGGGGCACGGTGGTTAAGGAACTGTCACACTCAGTTAAAGGCACAGGAGCTCTCTCATAGAGAAATAAAAGGATATTCTGGCAGTGCTCACTGCACAGACCATCTAGTTGGTGACTAAAATATACCCCATGTACTCAGCAGCTCATAAGGGATTTTTCATTTTGATATCACTGCTTTAGAGTCCATCTGGAGTCACTCCTGTGTCTGCCCTGCTCTATGTTCAAATCCACCACTGAGGCCCAGCCACCAGGGCCCCAAGTGCTAAATGCCAAAAATTGAACCAAATTTAGAATTTTTTACTAAATACACATCTAGGTGATGTCACCATAGCCTCTACATGTCTGATATGATGGAAAAATACCAGCTCTTGAGTATTTTTTTCTTTATATGACATATTGCCTCTTGTACTTTGTATAAAAAAGACAAAGAGAGTTCAAGAGAAGAACATCTTAATATTGTTTGAACTTACACTCTTTAAAAGGCAGTGATAAAATTCCCTCTGACACAAAGAGAGTAACCTTGTCACAAAAGCAAATAACAAAGCCACGTAGTCCGAGTCCTCTGGAATCTCAGTTCTTGATTTAAAAAGTTCATTCAGTTGCTGTTTGTTTCTATTTATATTAAAATCCTTGTAGTTACAGATGTGGTTTGCAGCAGATATGTCATTGCTGCATTGTGTTTGCCTCAGGTCTGTACAGAAAATATCCCTGGGAGCAGAGAGGAGCACAGGGATATCTCAGCCACGTCCCTGGATGGGATAAGTGCAACATCCCAGTGATGCTTCCCAGCTCCCTGTGGATGCAATGTGTTGTCACCTCCACAGGACTCCCAGGCACAAACTGGATGGTGTTGCTATACATTTCTTAGAAATTTTAATTTTTAAATTTTTTTTTTTTAATTATTGGAATTAAAAAATAAGGAGAAAAATTCTGAGAGAGGCAGTGTCCTTTTTCTAGAGCCTGATGGATAGAAAGAGATGTTGCTATTCAGGAAATTGAGATGGGGATAAGAGGAGGTTTCCATTCGTCTTTGATCCGCCCATTATAAAATTTGCACTTGTTTAAGTCCTGCAAGGAGGTAGCAGAGATCTGAAATGGAATCAGACAAACCCCTGCATGTGCTGACACATCTGGGCAATGCTGTGGCTGCTCAGAAAGGGGGGAGAAAATGGGGGCTGGGAGTAGAGAGGGATTCTTTTAGCATTCTGTCTCTCTAGGGTTGAATATTTGTGCCTGTCCCTGCTCATCTGCCTCTAGCAGAGTCAGTGGACAAGGAGGGAGATCATGAAGATTTGCAGCTATTTGAAGGAGAAAAAGAATCAGGGCACAGGCAGAGAAGCCCTTGCTGTTCACACACTCCTGGGGACTATTTTTTTCTTTTTGTTTTGATTCTTTACTTAAGAGTTCATCAATGTTTCAATACACAGAGAGCCTTTTCTCATAGGATAACAGCAGCTGTGAAGAAAAAGAGGAAAAAAGCACTTTTATTTCAGATGTTATCTCCAAGCAGTGTATAAGATTTACACTGAGTCACTGGCTGGATTGTTGAAAGTGCTTCATTTAGTCTGTGCTCAAAACCATGCAGGCTTCAGCACAGCTTTAGCATGCCCTTGTCTCTCAGGGCAAGGGCACTCAGGAATGAAGACCCAAAACCACAAAAAAGATTAGGTAAAACCTTTGTGATTTGTTAACTTTCTTACATAAATTTTGGTAGCCACTAAGATCACACACATCCTTCTAATCTTAGGACATCAGGAAAGCTCATTGTTCTCTGAAGAAACAGCAGAGCTTTATGAAGCACTTACTTATCTACTTTTATTTATTTTATTGCTTATTCCCAACCACTTATGTATCTCAGTTACATTATATTCCACCTCGTAGTATCAAAATGCCTCATAGTCTTTAAAGTATTTTAAAGTATTTATCCTGACTCTTCCTTATTATTAATGTATTGCTTTTCTCATGCAAATAAAATACTTTTTCTGCCCTTGATAAGACGAGGGACTTGAGGCCATGATTTGAATATCCACCTGTAGGTGAGTGGCCCAGGTTCACCTACAATGATGTGAAAATATTGCTTCATTTCATTTCCACCTTGCTGCAAATCTTCACTCGGCAAGGCAGGCTGACCAAGCAGGTGAATTCCAGGACATTACTACCTCTAATTCCAATTGCAAGCAAAATTCCATGTAACCAGCCATTTTCATGTAAAATGAATATGAGGACTTTAGATAACTGGTAAATAAATATCTCTGAATTTCTCCACTAAGTAAGCAAGTTAAGAAGCCTCTAACAAAGGTGAAAACAGAACAGACTGAACCTTGTCTTCACCTTGCACCTGATTCATCTTATTGTGTTTTCCTGCAGCAACACAAGTGGACAGGTATATCTGTTGATTTTAAGACAGATGTTTTCCTTGTGGTTTTTTTTCTTCCTGGTTTCACCTTAGGAAAAAATCCGAAACATATATTATCATTTTTTTCTTCAGCATTCAGGAGGAAATATTTAACTTGCCTGGAAAAGGAGCAAATTTAGGATGAAAATGGGGGAACCATGAATCAAAAACACAGGGAGTGGCTGTTTTCGTGGAAAGTTTGTCACGGTTGTTCTGGGTTTCAAACAGAAGCCCAGGAAACAGATCCTGCAGAGATTGCAAAAGATGATGGAAGTGCTCTGACATGGCAAAACCCAGGACAAGGCAGACACACACTCATGGCACAGCAAAATCTCTTTTAAGCAATAAACCAGAACAGTAAATTTTCAGCATTTCTACTTCTACCCCCAGGCAAGGGAAACAATCTTCATTATACTGAAGAGTAAATAGAGGCAATCTCAAGGAGACCTTTTACAGAAGCAGCAGCAAAGTGTTGTGTAAAGCAGGGCTGGGATTCTGCACATTTGGGACCAGGGTGAAGGTTCAGTTCAGCAAGAGGGAAAGCAGCAATACCTTTATCTGAGCTCTCCTGTTTCTGGGCTGCAGGGGAAGTGTTATTTCTCCTTCATCAAATGAGTCTGGAGTCTCACATGGGGCATCTTTAACTATGCCCCAGCAGAGAGCAGGTAAAGGGCAAGACAGACATGGACCTGCTGGAGTGAGTCCAGAGGAGCCCATGGAGATGCTCTGAGGCCTGGAGCCTCTCTTCTCTGTGGAAGAGCTGAGGGAAATCTGAATTTTTTCCACTTAGCACTGTATTCCCATCTTCTCTTGGACTGTATGTGAAAATATGGACCATTAACCGAATACCACCTGTCAGAAGAGACCCAGCAGTTTCAGAATTCTAAAACAGAGCCTAATGAAGAACAAAGAGATGTTGCAAATGCAGAATTGCCCTCTCTGAGTGCTGAAGTCCCTGCAGTACAGCCTGCCTGGCTTCCAGCTGCTCATCCACCAGCAGTGACAGTCCAGGCACTCCAGCCCCTGACACACCAGTGTGGGGTCTCCTTACAGTCCTATTTATTGTATGGGAACTCAGGCATGAAGAGACATTCCCACGAGAGACCAGCCTTCCAAAGTGTCTGCCTGTGCAGATCCAGGAATGAGCTGAGCCTCATCCCTGGTATTTTATTTCAAGTGTCTTTTCTGTAGCTCCTTCCTCTGTAGGTTAATGAAGACTTAAGCACTCCGTCTCAGCAGCACTGATGTAAAACGGCTGCTTATTGCCTGTTCCATCTCACTGACTTTTATTGTGATACTTAAACCAAAATGGTGAACTATTACACTTCATAGCCTGAAAATAAAAGCAGAATGTTAAAAAGTAGAGGCTATAACCTCTGATCCAGTCAAAATTGCTCTAAACATCTAAGGCTCATAATCTTGAGACAACTCAGCTCCATGGGGACAGGGAAAGGCATGGATTATCATCCACAGCATAGGAGGGACTTTATTTGTGATGCTACAACTTTTATTCTTGCCATGCTCAAAGATAACAGGAGAAATCCTAAGACAGGGTGTGAAACGGCTCAGGTCCATTGACTCCAGTGGAGCTAATTCAGTTTACACCAGTGGGAATTTAGCCCATTTGCTAGAAGGCTTGAATAATCTGCAGCAAATAGGAGATAATGGTTCTCTTTTCTTTGCACCATATTAAGAAGCCACTGAGGTGATGGCAGCCAATTTTCCCTGTTTCCAAAGGCCCAACTCTTCTGCAAATCATTACAACTACAAACACTGCATTTCCAATTCTGCACTTTGCAGGAGCCACTTGGGCAGTACAAAATCCATTTTTAGAGCCAAGAGGTCCTGGGGTCAGATCCACAGTGGCTTGGGCACAGGAATCAAATAGGAGAAGGGAGAAGGTTGGCTCTCAGTCACATTTTCAACTTCCTGATCTTGGAGAAAGCCAGAGGCCAGTTGAAACTGGCTCAGCTTTAGAGGATGGAAGGGATTGCTTTTTGCTGTAACATCACTCCTTAAACACACACAAGTATATTCTGTTAATTTCGAAATAACATCATTTTTAAGGGCCTACCTTAGAGATATCCAAGTTAGCCAAGATGGATTTAAGTTCCATATTCCAACACACTTCCCACCCAGGCAGTGGAAAAGCACTGTTGAACCAAAACAGCCTGGTTGGACACCTTTAGTAGCACAAATTTACAAAGTGGTTACACACTTCTTATGGACAACCCCAGCAGGTAAAGGTGACACTACTCAGAATTTCTGGTATTACACAGAATGAAAACTCAACATGTTTAAGTTGCAAAGATGGAATATTTTGAAGGATTCCTGCTTTGGCCCAAAGCATGTAAAATTGGTGTACTCTGACAAAAGGGGCCTGTTCATGTGGAACCTGTAGACATTTCAGAGCTTGTCTTTCTGCTTTTGGTTTCCTCCCTGGTGCATCTGAGCAGGTTGCTGAAAGCCCATGCCTTTGAGGAAATTAGAAAAGAGAAAAGGCTCATAAAATTATCTGAAAAATTAGACATGACAGCCATTCAGGAGGTCTCTGTTCCTCTAAAACAAGTCTACTAGAACAGGGAGGTGTTTGGGATTGGAGCAAAGTCTCAAGGACCTCTCCTAGACCATGGCCAGGACCCTGGAGTGACAACAGAGAAGACTGGCCCCCATAGAGAATCTTTGCAAGCAAACCTGGATTAATGGGACACTGGGAATTTACCCAGCACTAAGTAAAATAACAGAGAAAGGTTTTTAAAGTGACTCACTGTTTGGAGAGTCTTTTGGGGTACACAAGTCAAGACACTTCAATCTGTTAAGGAACATGGGAGAGACTTAACTTTCAAGAAGAAGCAGATTTAAGGATAACAGATTTACATACCAGGTTCTTTAAAAGCTGCCTCAAGATAGGAAATAAAAATAAAATGACACAGAAAAGGTACTACCAAGGCAACCTACCGTCTGTATCTGCTATTGAAAAATCTTTTTTAAGATCAGCAGAATCCAAAGCAATTCCCTCCTGTACACAGAAGATCTGAGGAAGTTCTTGCTAGAGGAAGCTGAAGGTGCAGAGGGCTTGAAAGTGTTCAAGTGGAAAACCTCTTGGACTAAAATACCCCTTGAGTTTTCTTAGAAGTACATGCTCAACAATTAAAAAAAAAGAAAAAAACCTGCAATAAAGAAATGAAACTCTTTACTGTAGATAAAGATAACATTTATAGCTAAAGAAGCACCTGAGTCATCAGATCCTGAGAGAGTTCTGTGAAGTATCTCCATATGTCTGATCAGTTCTCCCATGCTCCCTTAAACTCCTGATATCCATCCACTTTGAAGGAGAGGATATGGGGCTAAGCAAGCCTTGGTCTTAATTAGTGCAGATGTTTTCCTATCCTAATGTTCCTATGTCTGAACACTTTTATGGAGGTATGGATTTATAGAGCTCCTGGTACCCGTGAAAATGGCACTGGTCTGTACCTGGTAATTTCTTTCTAGGCTTTGCAATGATCACAAGTTTTTTCTGCTTTAAAAAGAAGCAAGATTTTAAGGGACTCAGTCCAGCAACTTGGCCCCTCAAATGCAGGAAAAAAAAAAAAAAACGACATTGGAAATACCTAAAAATAGATGCCATTAAGGAAATAAAGCAGTTTGATATAACGCAGTAGCAGCTTTACCTCTGTGAAGCAGCAAAGCCAAGAGAGATCTAACTAATGCACCATAGCTCTGTAGCTCCCATTCCCAGGAACTGACCACCCCCAAATCTTCACAGCATCCCCAGGGGACAGAGGAGCACTGTCATGTCCTTTTTCAGAGCCAGGGGAGCGAAGCACAAGTAGAATAAACCATTTACCCATGGTCCCACAGGAAGGCTGCAGTGCACTGCACCATTAAAACTGAGATTCCATATTCCTGGACAAACCCTGGTGCCCCGAGGCCAGCTGGGCTCTCAGCAGCAGGGTCCAGCTCAGCCCTGGCTGCATTGCTCAGCTTCCCCCTCCTTGGAGGCATCCCCGGCAGTGCCGAGGATTGTGACCTGCTGCCTCTCCAGCCACGGCTCAAAGCCAAGGGAATTCAGTTCTCCTCTTGAAATCCACTCTCTCTCTCATGATAATGAGCACTTTAATCCATCAGGAAAATGTAGAGCTTCTTGGCGCCGCTTTTTATTCCTGATCTGTGTTTTCTCTCTGTCTTTTAGGTTAATTTATCTGATTACATGCAATGCACTGCGGCCGTGTTAAGGTACCAGTCGAGTTTCCACTTGGAGGCTTGGAGGAAAGATTACCATTAAAACGTGACTTCCATCCACTCAGCTGAAATTACTATTGATTGCCAAAGAAAAATATTTGTGCTGTGAAGCTGGGAGCTATGATGTTGAACCGTATTAACATAATGTTAGCATAGCTACGGGTGTTTAGTGGCACGCAATCAGATTTGAAATGAACGTTGATTATAGATTGAGATTAATGTTCACATATTCATAGGAACACAATGAAAAGAGCAATTTCCTTTCTACTACAGATCAATGGTTTCCCCATTCAATTATACAGCTGTAATAATTGCATTATGCGGAAATATTTCTTAATGGCTTATTTCATTCTTTCTGTTTGCCTGTGTGTGAGTGTGTGTGTGTGTGTGAGACAGACAGAAAGCTCTTGAGGACTTGTACTCACACATGCATGTGTGAAATCTTTTGTTGGTAGCACTTGCCAAAGCCTGCATCCAATGCTAAATACTTTAATTACTAGTGCAAATGCATAATCTTTGGCTGAGCTAATAATCTCTTGGCATTTTCCCACTATTCTCTTTATTCCCCAACAGAGCCCTCAGATTCCTCTGCTTGTTTAAGATTTTAACAGCTGGATTCCCTCTGCACAGCAGAGGTGATCTGTGTGTGGCTCTGAACCCTCAGTGTTGTCCCAAAAGGCACCATCACAGCCAGAGACACCTTGCTGTGTCCATGCTGCTGTGTCCCACTGGTTTGGCATTAATTGCAGCTGGAGTTTTGGGAGCATTGCAGTCTGGGACAGCTGAAACTCCTTGTTTTCTTGCTGCTGTCCATCCACTCATAGCAGAAGCAAAAGAGTAGTTAAGCAAAATAATTTCCTATGAGCTTCCAACTTTGTTCATATCACTCAGGAATTTGGATTCAAATTAAAAATGAGGCCTTTAATAATGAAGGCACATCCGCAGAAACAGGAAGCAACTGCTAGACATCCCATTTTATTTTGCAATCATGGCAAAACAGGACAACAGGACAAATGAAGGGATATTGGGTAGTGAATGCAGACTAACCTCAAAAGCACCTAAGGGATGAGGGTAGAAGAACCTTCTCTTTCTATTTTAGTGCAATGTTGCTTGAGGGGGCTCTTTTCTCATTTTCATCAGAAATAAAAGTTCCCATTTATTGTCTCTTTTAGATAAAGCTTATTAGCTCAGATGTACTCTCCTTCTAGGAGGGGACCACCTTTACTTTCCTAGTTTGGTGAGTCAGCAGCCTAGAGGAGAAGAACACATCTCACAAGAGAACAGATGTACCTTCCTGGTGGAGTTCATATGGTGTGAAAGAAGAAGAAGTTTTGCACAGGAAAAAGCCACATCCCTCTGAGAAAGTCAAGCTGTAATAAGAGAAAATAATAATATCAGGAGCTGATGGAGCAGCTTACAGTAATTACATTACTTAGCTCAGCTTTAGGAGATGTTCTGTTGTTGAACCTTTTGGCTTCAGATGACTTGAGAACATCCCTGCAGAGATGTTTTGCTGGACAGCAGCACTGCCTGCAAGGCATGTGCAGAAGCACATTCTCCAAGCCACCTCTCAACAGAAGCCTGCAACATTTCCAAGCTCTGTATCAGACACATTACCATATTGCTGGCAATGGTCAAAATTAACAGGACAATAAAAGAATTCCCAAGGCACACTTGAGCAGTGCATTTCAGAGGCTGCTCACCTTTGAGGCTGAGGGTGTTCTGGGTGTACATGATTTCTGCTGACTCTGCTCTTGGCATTTCCAGGAGTTTTGAGAAGTTGTACTTGTTGTCATGTGAGAGCTGCACCATGTATTCAAACTGTCTTGACTTCCCCAGGAGAGTTCATTCTTTTCTCTATGGAAAAAAGCTCCCAACAATACAGTATAAAGCTATTCCTCAGCATGGTATGGCTTATTACATTTGCCTTACTTACATTGTTAGTGAGGTAGAGTTAATTTTTGCAGGTTTTTTTTTTCCTTTTTATTTTCCCCCCAGAGTACCCAGAAAAAAAGGCACCCACATTTTGGTATATTCTATATTTCACTCCACATTGTAGGTGAGCAACACATACTCTGGGCAGCTCATCAGCACGATTCAAAGACAGATGTCAAACCAATTTTTTCTGCTTTTGAAGAAAACTCCACCTCATCGTGATATGTGGAAGGAATTACTAGGCAGGGCTTACAAGAACTGCAGAGTCACCATTCCCCTTATGATGCTGAGTCATCAGAGGGTAAGGAGAGAACAATAATGAGGCAACATGAGCCACTCATTCAGCATTTAACTGCCTCCCTTTTTCCCCTTTCCTCAAAGTTTCACATCTCTGTTCACTTGCCTCAGTTACTCAGAAGTCACATGGAGGGACAGGCGTGTTTCAGCTCTCACGTGCGTTTCTGCTTCTCAGACAATAGTTTTCAAAAATGTGGCACATTTGAAGTGTCTTGCCTGGAGGAGAAATAGATGGAAGTAATCATAGCTTTTATTACACTAAGTATGTGGGCTTTTGGGAAGTGGGATAAGAGGAGTCAAAAGAATGGAGAATGTGGAAAAAAACAAAATAAGTTTGATAAATCCCAGTGAACAGAATGCAGAATTCAAAGGCTATGATGTTTAAGATTTTGAAATCTTAGCAGTTTCCAGTGCATATTTCAGAGACCTATAGGGGAACTTTGTTTTCTGAAAAGACGTTTTAGTTTTCCAACTTTTCATTTAACAGAATAACAAATTGTTAAGTTTGTTCTGAAGGACAGGGGGGTTTTTTGTGCTTCATTCACTCCCAGCAAAAAGCTTCCGTTTCTCCTGGCTGAAACTCACTTGGAAAATAGCAAATACTTATGTTTGTCTGCTGCTGTAGTGTACCATGAGTGTTCAAGGCAGATATTCTTCAGCATTGTTAAGAAGAAAAGAATTATGTAAATTATGAGATAGATCACAAAGGCAGCAAAAGCTGAAAAGAGCCTAATGTGTCTTTACAAACAAATTGCTGAAGAGAATCTCAATACAGACAATTAACAGAGGAGAGAAAAGGTGAGCATTTAAAAATCTTCCATTTAAAAATTTAAAAATCTGTCCCAGACTTACCTTGGAAGGTTCCTGGATCTCTTTAGAAACCTACAGAGGCTTTCATCTCACCTGACTCCAGACAACTCAGGTGTGGGCAGTGGTGTGATCCAGTCATCCATGATTCATTTGTGGCTGCGTCAATGGAGAGAAGAAGGGATTTGTAAATCATGATTAATGACCAATTTTTGTCAAGCACATCAAGACAAATGAATTGTTCTTCAGAATGGTTAACAGTTCACCATAGTCTGTAGGAGAACTTACACAGCTGACTCATATGGAGGTGTTTAGATTTCTGCTTTATGCATCTGCAGTGAAAGTTTGGAAAAAGCGAATCTCAACTTTTCCTAAATAACACAAAAAATAGAAAAGTCTGGGTATTTGTATCAGCACTGATGACAGGAACATATTTTCTTATTTAAAAAAAACCTCAGTGTTTAAAATTATAACAACAGTTAGTAGCTATTTAGCATCTCTTTCTTCTCTTCAGCAAAAAATAAGGAAACAGAATCTGCTAGAGGCTTATTCAATCACAGGTTAATCTGAAATCACATCTTACTAAGTGGGAAACATAAAGAAATGCTTTATTCACCAGCTTATTTTCTACAGATTTCCTGAGTAGCCTTTAATTCAGCCTAACGCTTTACCTTGTAAATGTAGAAGCACATGGCATGACCTTCTACTGCTAATGGCCTTCAAGAAGCTGAAGTTGGATTATTTGGGGTCATGCATAGCAACTAAGAAGTCATAGGTCAAATTCAAAACCATATTACATCTCTAGAAAAAATAACCTTTCCAATAACTTATGGCATGACCTCTAGCTCTGCTTAGTCTGTGAGGGGCTCTTGTCCTCCATTCACACATTCATGTATTCAAAATCTCCTCCTCAAATACAAAGAAAAAGTTCTTTCACCTTGACTGTTTGGTAGAATGCTTCCTTTTTTCCTTTTCTTAAGGATAATTGTGGTTTTAGAACACTATTTATATTAAATACTCTACCAGGAAAGCTGATTTTAATCATATGCATGAGTTCCACCAGTGCTGCTCCACAGAGTCCAATGGAAATATCATACGAGATCAAATAAGTAGATTTTTCCCTTTTGGGGACAGATACACTTTTAGGAGAGGCATTGATATCCAATAAGTGCCTTAATTTATGATATGTTTAATTTTGTGCATGACTACTACAGATGCCTTTGTAGAGGAGTGAAAATCCATGTTTTAATATTCTGCACTCACAGGCTTTATTCATTGTTAGATTCTGGATTGTGAAGGCACACAAGTGTTCATGACTGCTCAGAGCAGCATCACCACAGTGAAAATTAATGTTCAATTACCAGTGAGGGAGGTAGAAGGGCCAAAAGGCCTGGAGATACACTGGAACCCAATCTGTGTTTATCCATTTACTTACCCTGAAGCAAATTTCTCAGCAAACTAGAACTGCCTTCCCTGGGACAACTTCCCCAAACAAATCATGGTAAAGTTCTGCCCAGTGGCTCAGTCCTTTCAGGAAATAACATGACTTTGTTGTTCTCTACAGCACTGCAAGCAGAGCTTGGCCAATGCCAACTGCATTTATATTTACAAAAGTAAGAAAAAGAATGAACAAAATGAAAGTGGAAGGAACTTGAATGAAAGTACCTAAAAAATAAGTCTTTATATTGTCTAACACTGTTACAGAGGCAAATATAGTTTGTCATGTCTCTGAAACACCAATATGTTTCCAGTGCAGTAATATGTGACATCAGATATTAATATTTTAATAGTAGTTCAAAGAACAACTGAAAAATCTACCAGTGTTCAGAGATGTAACCTGTCAGAAAATAACTCATCTTACAACTTGAGATTCTTCTAGCTTAAGCTGGGAAGCTGATGGGAGAATTGTAATTCTCAGTTGTGTGTAATACTTTGCATGTCTTTAGGAGGCCACCAAGCAAAACTTATGAATCTGTGTCTTGTGAAAGTCGAGTTATTTTCAAAAAGAATGTAAACACAGCATGTTTGAGGAAGTGAATCTCTATTTGCATCAAAGGCAAAGAATTTTTTGTTTGAGAGGGAGAAATATATAATTGTCTAGTAGGTTTTTTTGGTTTTTGTTTTTGTTTTTTCTTTGAGGTACATCTTAAATGATGCTAGGAGATGCATCTGCTGAGGAAGCTTGAGGGAATTTGTCTTCTGCACTCCTGCTAGAGCTGAATTTCATCTTTCAGACTCATTGCTAGAGTATGTTGAAACATTTGTCTTTCCCATGGGTTAACAGAAGTCTATAAATTTGAGAACTTGGTGTATATCACACTGGATTAATTACTGAACTTCTGATAACTAGAATGCCTAGTGTAGTGACACCATGAGATATGTATCTCCATATATATAGATAAAATATATTTCTCTCTTTAATGTTCTTTAACTTTCCATTTTACAGTCTTTAGCCTTCAAATGACATGCTAGAAGGAAAGTTTGGGAAATTGCAGCCTTTGTAAAGACGTGTGTGCTGCAGCATGCTCTGCTAATGTGGCTCACAGCTCTGCTGTTCCTCCTGTGCACTGATATCCTCTGCCCCTTGGTCTGGGTATTCAAAGCCTCAGTGTCAGCTGTTTTTGTGTTATGCTGATAAAACAAATCCACAGCTTTCTTGTATCCACAATAAGAAAAAAGGCAGGTTCCTTTTCTGGGCACATTTTTCCACCACGCTCTGCTAGTTTCCCTCTCGGTGGAAGAATACAATCAGGAACTCCCAAACACTGTCTGACTGAGGGGCACATACCTCTGCCTGGGAAAGCACATGGGAAGCACAGCTGGACACATCTGTGGGACTGCTACAATGCTTAGGGGTAAGTGCAGATAGTTTTGGGACGTGCATGATTTGGAAAAGCCACCCTGGACAGTGCAGGAAATCCCAAGCCTACACCCAGATGAAGACAGACTATGGCTTTTTACTGCCATTTTTGCATTCCAAGAATGAGGAACAGAGCCCTGCTGGGAAAAAGGATGAAAAATTCAAGTGAGAGGCTTCACATGAGACTGAAACTTTCATCATCACTGGTTAGCATTACGAAAAAGCAACCCTTGTGCTGGGTAGTGCCGTGTAGCTGGAAGGGCTTATATGTCACGCCACATTGAAATACGCAAACACTTTTCACCTCAGCTCAGTAAATTCTTGGCATCCATCACAACCGCCTCCTTCTTCACCTGAAGTGGTTTACACAAAACTGCCCATAATTCACTCTTTCTGAGGTTCACTGGCTCAATGAACCAAATCAAACCATCGCTGCAGGTTGCAGCAGGCTCCCTGCTCCTCTCCTCCCCCTCACCATGGGCAGCAGCAAGGGAGCAGAACAGCACTTGCAGTGCACCCCATCTGTGTGAACTGGCCTCACTCTTCATTCTGTATTCGAAATTCCAGATTCACCCTCTTCCCTTTGCCCAGCAGCATCCCCCCTGGCTGGGTGAAAGCTGTGCCAGATGTTGCTTTGTTTCTTTTTAGCAATATTTCTGCTGCCCTCCGTGTGCAGATGCTGGGGTCAGAATTGCCAGCATTAAACTTCTTTCAACATTTTATTTTCCCCCCATACAGTCCTTCCTGTCTCCCCCATCCAGGATGCAGTTAACCAAACTCATGCTGAGTCCTCAGGATCCATGGATCAAAAAAAGTCTCCTGAGTACAGATTTCTGTGCTGGCACAGCCTTCTGCACAGTTCAGCTTCTTGCTGCAGTGGCCAGGCCCTCTTACTCTGGAAATTTCGTCTTCCAGTTGCAAAAGACAGGAATTGGAAGGTTCCAGAGCCTCTTTATCCAGCAGAGATGTAAAGAAGAATGAGTGCTGTGACTGTCTCTTGATACCTTCTAGTGCTAGGCCAAGGATTTCTTAGAGCAAAGCATCAGGGCAGAGTGCTGAGTTGTAATATGAGGGGGTATTGAGGAGCAAGAGGATATTCAACTTTCCCTCCTTCCTTCCTTCCTTCCTTCCCGGGGATTCCTGGCAGTTAAGATGAGCTTAAAAACACAGAAAGATCAGGAAGTTATTTGGGTGGATGAGGCCTCTGGCACGTACACTTCAGTCTGGTGAGCATCTTGGTGAGTGCTTTGCAGTGTGGGAGGTTCCATGCTGAGATCAACAAGTCTTCCAGCCCTTAGTGCTATTCTGGCTCAAATGGAAGCCCCATCTGCTATTATCCTCAAGAATCTCCCTGAATAGCAGGATCACCCTTGGATGTGAAGCTACAGCTGATCAAATGTTACTGGCTCTTCTTCAGTAGGTGGAAAAACAAGAGGCATACTGAGTGTGGAAAACTCCTTCCTGAGAACTGCATCACTGTCTCAAGGGTGGGAAGCCAAAAAAAAAAAAAAAAAGACCCACAAAAAACCCACAAAAAAAAAAAAATAAAAAGCAAGGCAAAGAGCAAATAGATCAGTCTCTACTGCACCTAAAGACCGGCCTTGGTTTACAAGTGAAAATGAGATTTATGTTATCAGCCTGCTCCTTTAATGATAGTTTGCTGACAATGCAAACCCATCACTTAATGGAGTATGACTGGCAATCCCCCCTGAAGAAAGAGCTCTGATTGGAAAAGCAGAGTTTGATTCAGGTCAGGCTTGAGGTACACACCAAAAATACTGAAGGCGTTGAGAAGAGGATCAGCACAGAGAGAGAGGCACTTGCTGCAAGTAATTTAATCAATTAATTTAGCCTGTTTCTTTTTCTCCTTGCTTGCAAAATGTTCACAGGCTGATTACAATTTCTCCAAATTTATTTCTTATTCAAATTTACTCAATGGTATCTTTTGCACTTTTAAAAATAAATAATATTGACTGATTACAAACAATTCTCTGTGAGGACATGCTGTTCAGTATGCAAAATATGGTCTGATTTAGCTAATGACTTGGTCACATGGATCACACAGCATCGTTTCTTCTCTGCAAGTGACAGCTACAGATCTTGCAAGTCAGGAAGAAAATCAGAATATGTCAGTGGTACAGACACTAAGGGAATAGGATCTGATAAACAGGTTAAAGGAGTTAGAAACTTGGAGCATCCTAGAGGAAAAATCAGCCCTCCTGAGATTTGCTGGCTGTGTGTAGAGTTTATATTTAACTTTCTTTCCTTCCCTATCTCAGACAGTGGTCTACAGCAGAGAGACAGAAAGGCTGTTTAATCTTTGTATATCCTATCTAGTTCCAAATCTTTAAAAATTACAGAATGGAAACAGGGCAAGAGAAGGAACATGCAGGATACAGCCAAATCTTGGGTTTACCTTTTTGCTGTCCAACCAGCATGCACTCAACTACAGCTGAAAGGATCCTGCTTTGCTGTTACTACAAGCCAGCAGCAAAATTTCTACAGCCTGGTGGAAACAAAAACACAAGAATTGTGACTAAAGGAGAGACTAAGTGTTGTCTCAGTGCTTGTTGTGAGCTGAGGAATTTTACACCAATACCATTCCCCCAGGTCCTTGAAGTTTGTCTCTAGTTCAAAACACTTGGACAAGTGGAGGTCACAGGAGGCACAGAGAGTTTCTTCTCCACAGGGCATGGAAAGGTGCAGCTGCTGATTCCCCAGTGCCAGACACTGCCATGAATGGGTTAAATCACCATTTGTCAGGAAATGAATTAATGCCACTTTGTGGTCAAGCCATGGCCCAGACAATCTCCCAAGCCTCCTTCCAGTTCTTTCCTTGTGACTGCTCACTACATAGGAAAAGAGATCCCCAAATCCTCCTTGCCTGGGTCCCGGCCAAATCCCAATTTACTCCAGGCTTCCATCTCCTGAGACTCTTCCAAAAAGAGGATAACCCAAGTGACTTTTGAATGCAGCCACTTGTAGTTCATTGTTTACCTGGTTCCATGCAAATGGAAGTCAATTACCTCAAATATTTGCATGGCAGACACCAGGAAAAGGTGCAAGTGCAGATCATGCAAACCAACCTGATGGCTGAGCCAAGTCTGCAGTGTCATTTCACCACATGAGCATCACCAAGGCTGAAACAAGGGCTGGCCTGGCTAATCTGAATGCAGAGCTGGGATTAGATTGAAATATGGGAAAAGTGTGGAAAAGCAGCCCTGCCTGCACGGGGCAGCCTCTGGGGCTCTCTGCTCGCTGCAGGCTCTTCTTTAACCTTACACTAAAGCCAAATTTAGCTACACAAACCAGATGATGGTGTCATATGGCAAAAAGCTCAGAGGCTGTGAATGCACAGTGTTGTTACAGGACAGGGGTATTTCAAAGCAGCTGTTAAGGTGTAGGACTGTGCATATGCACAGAAATCCAAGTGGAATTCAGAATGGTAAGAAACATGCTTTCTCTTTTAAAACTCCACCTCCCATACCCTTTCTTTTTTGCAGTTTCACCCTATTGTCACATTCTACTTCTTCCACTACTTTCACCTTCCAAAGAAAGCAAACGTGTCCCACTTCCAGCAAAATGCTTATTCAGTGCCTGTCTTCCCAGCGCTAATGGCTTTTTCAGATGAGAGGTGTTGTGCTAGGCAGGAACCAAATGAAAAAAAATTAATAAAAACAATTAATGAGCAGGATTAATTGTTTTTTACATGACCTTCCAGACTGGCTCCATCATGGGAAACACAACACTTGGATAAAGAGCAGTGCATATGGGGAATATGGGGGAGAAATTTTGAAGCTGTAACTCAGGTAAGTAAGAGCTGAGAAAGCTGAGAAGGTACTTTTTTTTTTTTTTGGTCTTTTTTCAGGCAATGATTTTAGAGCACAGATCGTCAAGTCTATATTAAATAGAATTTCTGGGCTAATGCTTTCCAGCCTTGACTCTCAGATTAGTAGCTCTTTTTAAAATAGTATTTTAAGATGTCTTAGCTGTATAGGTACTATAAGTACATGAGACCTCAATGTTTTCTTTGTGGACTAAACTAAAACCTAGTTTGATTTAAAATATTTATTTTTATTTTAGTATTTCCAACTATGTATTGGCCAAAGGAAAAAAGAACAAACAAAGTAGCCATCAATTCACCTTTTTGTCATTTACAATGATTCTTTTGCTATCTGATTATATTTTCTTAATTAATCTCTCTACATATTAGCTCTTCTTTATTAAAGGTAAATTTGTAGAGAACTAAACCATACTGTAGAACCATATTGAATATCACAGTAAAATCTCAATAAGCACAAGTGTTTTCCTTTGTTTTAGAAATCAATGGATATTTAATTAATATGGGGTAAGAGCTCTTGCAGTTAGAAAAATCCCTTCAGATTAAATGAAATAATTATTACAGGTTAAATGAGAACACAGATACTTCTGAATAATTTCAAAGTTTTCTATAAACAAGGATGAATTGAAATACTCTCTCCTCTTCCAACATGGTGCAAAAATTGATGCTTTATCCCCAACATCCTGCTAACCTGGGCACTCAGACACCCACTCAATAAAAAGGCAGAGGACTGCTCAGAGGTTGAAGGAATGCAAACTCATGCCATTTCCTGAAGAATTAGGCAATTCTTCCTGGCAATAGCTCAGAGTTACCAGAGGCTGTGTTTGCTGAAGGTTGGAACATCCATGTGAGTAAAAAGCACTCTTCCCATGAGCACTGAATGAAAACTCTGACACACTAAAAATCTTTAAGAATTTTCCAAATTTTCACTCCTTCTGATTGCTTAATTTGATTTTAGGTTGTCCAGTCTGTCTGTCCATCCAGCCCTTGATCCTGGGAAGCCTCCTGGTGAAGTCATGACCCTCCAAGAGGGACTGCTGAAGTCACTAAAGGATGTCACACAAACAGATATTCCATGGGAGCTTGGTGCCTACGACTGAAATTTTGTTAATAAGACTTTCTGTTGATAATTTCTCTGGTTTTCACCCCAAGGAAATCTAAGAATATTTTCACATATGTACTGTTTCCAAGAAAATATTAAGGCAGCATCAAATATTTGGGAGAGAAATTAAGGAAGGTTTATACAAGAGAAGCCAGTAGAAAGAATGATGAGAAAAACAGTACTGAGAGAAGGAATATTTCTGGGAATTCTAGAAATTCCCATTGTTGCTATCAGTTCAGGGCCTACATTGTTACACTTGTGTGTAAAATAAAGGCAGCATGTTAAATAAAGGAACTTTTCAGGTAAAAGTAATGCATGTCCTTAGGTTTGGTACTCTGAAATCTTCAGCATAGCAAGGGTACATTTGCCCAGAGGAGTTGTGAGTACATCCTCCCTGAAAGTGCTCCAGGATAAGTTGGACAGGCCTTGGAGCAATCTGGTTTAGTGGAAGGTGTTCCTGCCCATTGCAGGGATTTGGAATGAGATGATCCTTAAGGTCCCTTTCAACCCAAACCATTCAATAATTCCATGATTTTTTGGAGGGAAGAAAATAATCCTTGCTGTCATGGGCTACAAAGAGCATTTATACCATAAAAGGAAATAATTGACTTTATTATTTTTAAATTATTTTGATTTATTAATTATACATGGTGAATATAGGGTGATGATGGTTTTGGGGAGGAAAAACATTCAAGTTCCTCTTTCTCCCCTGCCCCAAGCTGCCTGAGACGACAGCATCTCCTCTCCCCAGTGCTCTGTGCTGTCAGGGAGGGGCTGGGGATCCAGCATCCTCAATCACTGCTCCAGAGAGGGCTGGGGAGGAGGGGCTGGGGGGAGCAGCAAAAGGAAAGAGCAGGGCTGACATGGATGGATGGCACCGTTTGTGCCAGGACTGCACACGACAATCCTGCAGCCACACTGCAAAGAGAGCACACCCCAGGCTATGGATAGGCTGTGGGGTGCAGTGCCTGGACATGGACTTGATCAGAGAGCAAGCTGCAGGTTGACCTCCTGGCCCCCTCATCAGGACTGTGCTTGTGCACCATCCATCACAGGGCTGGGCAGGGTGGGATGGGGAGGAGGGGAGCAGGGCCAGTCTCACCACACACTGCTCTGTGTCCTGCTGGAAGTTTTGTTTTGCTTTCTTCACTGGATTCTAGGGTAAGGATTCTTGGAGTCTCTATTTACTGCCAAGCAGAACCACCGTGTGACTGTGTGGAAATACCTGTCGCCTAATTAAATTGTCCAGAGAGGAATTTTGGAAAGTGCTTCTAATTCAGGAGCTTAATTTAGGCTGGGCCTGTGCACTGCAGCTTTCTGTCTTATTATTAGATGGAATTTTAATCACTGCAGATCACCTCCCACCCCCAGCATTTTTTTCCTCTCTCCCCATCTCCTAACAACCTGATTCTGGCACAATTCCCTTCCCCTTTAACCCTCCTGAGCTAAAAATAATATCCTCTTGGAACTAGCCTAAAAGAAAAAAAAAGGGGGGAAGGGGAAAAATAAAGGAGCAAGTAAGCACTGAACCAGAGGTGTTTAATTAGCAGGAGTGAACTGGAGATGGGCTCAGCAATCATTTTACTGCAGCCTCTCTAGAGGCAGACGGAGCACACTGTGAGACAAACCCAGCTGGCAGGTCCCAGAGGAAGGAAGGTGGCTGCTCACAGGGCACCTTAAGCCTGTAACAACTGCAAGATGCAGCACCCATGTGCCTGGATTAAAACAAGAAAAAGATCTCGTGGGGAGTGCAAGGATGCTATAAACAAGTGGCCTTAGGTAAAAGTTTCAGTCTGGCCAATTGCTCTGTGCACTGCTCTTCTCCTGCACTTCAGCTTTCCATGTAAGTGCTCAGAGAAAGGAGACCAGGCACAGGAGGGATGGAAGGAGCAGGCTGTGGGCAGAGATGGTGCCCACACAGAGCTGCCAGATGTCTGACGCCAAGACCTCAAGTGTTTGCCTCAGAGTGGATCGAGCACCACGAACACACTTTTAAAGTACATTAAAACACTCGGATGGGAAGCATTAAATATGGTAAAATGAGTAGTCAGGCTCTTTCAGGCAAGGGCTGTGTCCAGGCCCAAAGGTACCAGCCTTTGATCCTGACATCCATGCAATCCTCACAGGGAAAAACCCTGGATGGCTCCATGGCCAACAGAGCACAGCACAGGCTGTGTGGGGAGGGAGAGTTTTACCATGGCCACTTACCCTGCACCTCCAGTGCTGCAAGTGCCACCATGCCCCGACCTTTCCCAGGATGCTCATTTCCCTGACTGCAATCAGGTTACATCAAGATTAAAGGAAAAGTCAGGAAATTTGTCTTGCCTAATCAAGCCTCTATGGCATAACTTTAACACACAAGCAGCTGTGCTCTAGCAGTAAGTTCTAGAGCAGTCCTGTGTGTGGATGTGGTGTGTGGTGTAACTACACACCTGTGTATGGTGTAACTACATTAAAGAGGTTTTGCTCAAGTAGTTTGTGCTGCAACATTTTCCCAGATTCTTGTGTGTTGCATCTGCTCTGCATCTGCATTCTTTGGGCATCTACTCTGCTGGAGTGCCCTGCAGGCACACAGCTCTGTGCTGCTGGCCATGGGGGCTACTCCAGTGATTGAAATCTGAGATTCTCTGCTTGGACAAAGCTCAGAAACCTCTCTCTATCTCAGCAGTTGGATTTAGTCTGAATAATCTCCGGGGATTCTCTTCCTGCTACAGAGAGAATTTCTAATCCCACCTGGGATTAAATGTGTAGGCCAAGGCATCACAACATCAATATTGATTTTAAACCCAGCAAGAGCAATAGAAACCACAAGAAAGAGAACAGGATAATGCATTGATCTATCACCTTTTCAAGACAGGAGTATTTGGAAATATATATATATATACATCTATATGTGTCTATACTTATAGAGAAATATACCTATATTTAATACACATAACACATAATATAATTATTGTGTGTTATATATAATACATAATTGGATTTATGCCTTTTCACCTCTGCATCTGCCTAAGGCACACTAGACATTAGGTGAAATGACCAGCTGACACCTGACCTAGGCAGTGAAGTTCTCCCAGTCCAGCCTGGGATCTGGAAACATATTTGCCAGCTTGAACATATTATAGGTTACACAGACTGACTGAGAGTATGAACTCTGTCTGGTTAAAGATGTTGGTTTGCACCCCCAAACTGAAGCACTTGGACGTTGTAAATTTACATTCTCATATACGTGTATGTAGATATACACGCACGAACCCCCTAAACTTTTGATGTAACTTTGAACTGCCTTTTCCTGGTCAGCTGTATTTACCAGGCTGTATTTCCTGCCAGAACCATTAAGCATCAATCATTCATTGTTTCATTAGTGCTGAAATGACTTTCTAATTGACTTTGTAATTGTAATCAAAAGCAACTTTTGCACATGCTCCAAGAAGTCCTCTCTGTGTCCTGCCTTTCATCTGCTGTCACTGGAACACAGTGAAGGTGCCTTCAGCAGAATGGTATCAGACAAATCACTTGTTCATAGGATATTGCTTTATCTTGTATTTAGTTTTGCTTTACTTTTTATTCCCGGGTCTGATAATGAGTTGATGTTTCTGCATTATGGGATATCTGTCTGATTATTATCTAAAACATCACACAATGACTCAAGAAATGCACCATGGGCAGCAGAGCTTCCAAAACGTTCTTGACACTTTCAAAGTCTTGGCAACTGTTTTTTAAATGGCCTCTGGCTTTCAATCATTTTGCAAAGGCAGATTTTTTCCTAATTAACTCTGATGTGCACTTCTGTGGGCTGATTCTTTGGTGTGCCCTTGGTGCAAGGGCCCTTAGGCTGAGCAGGGCAGGGGCAGGCTCTCAGGAGGAGAGGAACCGAGTGTGTTCCAGCTGAGTAGCAGCACCAGCTCCTGCCATCATCCCGATGGAACACCCGGGGAGCTCTGTCCTCGCTGCCCAGAGCAGCAGGAAAGGGAAGCACGAGGGAATGCTGCTTCCCCCCAGCCAAAAATAGAAGGCAGAGTTCTCTCTCCCCTGCTTTTGGCTCAGGAACAGGAGGGGCATTTCCCCACCTACTTCCCCTTATGTTGGCCCTGCCAGCATGGAAGGCAACAGGCTACAAAACCACAGAGGAAACAAATCTGCAATGAGAACAGCCACGCTGCTAAAAATGCCAGAGGGAAGCAGTTTTGGCCAGGAGGCAACGCCTGGGTGATGGGGGCCAGAGCTGATTTATTTAAAACCATGCTGAGGCCTTATGGGGCTGTTTCCTGGAGGCTTCAGCAGCCAGTATGAATCCTTTTAAAAGGATCCACAACTCCATCACTGCTTTGGAGAGATCAGCATTCAGGGGATTGTTAACTCAGCTAATCTCAGAAAAGTCCCCTCACTGAGGTCATTGTTGCTATTATGAGATTATAGTAAAATAAGTACACTTGATTGGTTTAAATGTGTCACATTCTCAGCTAGTCTTGAAAAAAATTTCACTGCACTATGCTAAGGCCAGCTGCAATTCCCAAGTCATTATCTTGCCTTTCCAAAAACTCCTGTTGAATACTGGAGCAGAAACTAGTCTGGGTGATAGCAGCAAAGACATCACCTTTTAACAGCACTATTGCTTTATTTGTGATGGATGGGTTAGATCTCAAGAACTGTTCCATGCAGGAGCAGCATTTCTAGAGCCAAGTTCTCCATGGAGCTGACAGAGCTTCTCCCGATTTGCTGCAGGATGAGAGGAAGCTGAAATCCTGGCACACACAGTCCCTGCTCTCCTCCTGTAGAGCAGCTCATGCTCCACAGCTCTTTTCACCACAGTGTTCTCTGCAGCCATCACAGCTGCAGGTAAAAGCTTCTGTGCCCAGGCCAGGGGATGCTTCTGCTTCCATCTGTGCCATCAGCACCATCAGAGCCCTGTAGCTGTGGAAATCCTCCCCCCAAGCCGTGCCTGTAGGAGCAGCTCAGAGCAGCTCCACTGCAGAGGAGCCCCAGAGCAGTGGGGCTCAAGGGGAGGCAGAAAGGAGGGGTAGCCCAGCTTGTCCCTGTCCCACTGCACCCAGGCACGAGGGACAGCTTCCAACAACCACTGCCCCTGAGTCTGAGAGGGAGACAAAAAGGGCTGGCTGCTGGCTTTGAAAGCAGAGGCAAAGGTGAGGTGAGGGGATGAGGACTGAGGGCAATAAAAAGAATGCAAGGCCTTTTTCCTCAGTAAAAATTTGATGATTTTTAGGCAATTCCACTTATTGTTATGTGGTGTCTCCTGATTCTGATCAGCTGCCTGGGGATCCTACCTTGCACTCTTAATTAGCCATAACCACTGCAATAATGAATGGTGTGCTGGGGTTAGTATGGGGCTCAGCTGGACTCCTTTTTGTGTCCTATTTCAGTGCCCAGGCTTGGTGACCTTTGCTGTCTGAGGCTGCTGCATGTTTTGCTTTTGAGCATGAGCCCAAAAGTGCAGATCAGAGCAGAGGGATTGGATAAACAATCTGATTTCTACTGAGAGCAGCAGAGCTGACTGGTCAGCATTCAGGTAAATCAAACCCTTTACACTGCTGGCCATGTCCTCTGCTAACCCCCATGCTGGTGACAGGCTCAGGCACTATCTCAATGCTCTGAGCAGTTTAAAAAGGGGTTTTCTGCAAAGAGCTAATCCTGCCTGCCTGATTTACACAGCCCAGATGAGGTGTTTGAAAGTAATTTTTGGTTCTGATATGAAATGATTCCAAACAAACAAAAACTTCCCTTGCAGAAGTCTGGTTTTGAGATCCATCCTTGTGCAGATCTCCGATTTAGGTGGATTTAAGGGTGAAAGGAATGTCATCATTTGTCTAATAGGCCAGTCTGGAGCTGCTCAGGTGGTTTCTTTGCCAGAGGTCAGCACAGAGAGCAGGTGGCCTGGCCCTTTGGCTTTCCAGGACAGCACTTGATGCCACTGTGGACTCAGAGCAGGAGCAGAAGCTCTCCTGTCATGTCATCATTTTGGCACTTCTGAGTTGCTTCTGAATATATTGGCAATTTGAGCAGTGCCAGCTGCAGTGGTTTTATTAGATATTCCTGGAATTTGAAATTAATGTGAAGTCTTAAGTTCCTAAAAGTCAGGAGAGTCCAGATTTTCCCTGCCACTCTCATCAAATCAGACAAAAAATTGGATCCAAATATATAATGATCTTGAATAAACTCAAATGAACTAAAAGTTATGGTATAAAAATCTTGGGCACATCAATTTACTGATGATCTTGGCAAAGCCTAACTTTGGATAGTTTAATCTGAATTTTCAGTCTGCATGGACCTCTGATACCTACAGGTTTGACTCCATGACTTCAGGGAAGCACAACAGATAAAAAATGGGGGCAAAATAGTCTCTCATGCTCTGGTGAGCTGAGCAGAAGGAGAACTGACTGTCTGCTGTGCTCTTATTGACATCTGTGAGCATTCAGGTGGACTTGGGGATTGATCTCTACTCACTTCAGTGCGGGGCTCAGCCCAAGACAGACACTCTCATAACTGGCTGTTGCTGCCTCTCATTGCCTGTCACCACGAAAAACACAATATGCATTCCAGATCAATGTAATATATAAAGCTGCAGCTTGATTTATGCAAATGCATTCGATTTTATGCAAATGTACAGCTGACCTTTCTTTGGTTGAAGTAGGTTGGCAGGTACAGGCGTTTGAGCTCGAGTGCAGAAAAAATGAAAAGGTGTCTGCATTATGGAATGGAGTTTTCTTTAGAGAACAAATATCTCTGGTTACCACAGCGAATGCTACGTGATGGAATATTTTGTGAACATTTCTTGAAACAAAATCTCCAAATCCTTGCAGAGAAAAGCTGCTTGGACTTTTCAATAGAAGTTTATTTTCAGCCGAAATAAGATGTTGCAGCTGAAGGAAAATGTATTTGAAAAGAATCAGGTTTTAGACAGAAAAAGGCAGCAGGGGAAAGACAAATCTGAAAAATGTTCAGTGATTTTTTTTGGTTTGAATTTCAGGAAAAGGCTTTTTTCGGTAAGCTGATTATTTATTGGAAGTCATCTTCAAAAACACATTTACTTCCAGTGTCACTTGTAGTTTCTTTTAAAACACTTGCACTCCTCTCTCTCCTCCTCTAAATTTTCTATGAAAAAACCCAACAGTATATATTTTGATTAGGAGGAAACACGATTGAACTCAACATCTGTTGGGAGTTCATATGAATGTTCAGAAACATTATTTTAGAGGAATCTGATGAATTCTGCTTTCTCAGCAGAAAAGATTTCTTTTCAGCTGATATATCTCTCTCTTATGTTGATAGTAACTGATCTTGAATTTTACTACACATTTTCGAAGTATTACTTGTGTAATAACAGCACAGCTTCTCTGTTAGCCATCACAGAATTCAGGCAACTAAAACCCCTACACAGCTTTAAAAATATACCCTTGCTAAGCATACAGGAAACAAAACAAAACAAAACAAAACCAAAAAAAAACGTGAAAAAAGAGGAAGGGAAAAAGGCAGCCTTATGCCCGGGGCTCTGGATTACAATCTAGGGAGTGCTGAACCCTGGGAAGGACAAATATACATCATGGGGCAGAAGAAAAGTAGTGTGGAAATACGAGGCAAAACAGCATTTCAGTTATCTTTCTGTGTAAATAAAAGGCTGAGAGTGGATTTAATCAGTTTTTTTGGTTTTTAAAAAATATTTTATATTTGGAGAAGAACTGAGCCAGGCTTATAAACTCTAGATTGGAGCTGGCCTAGGAATGGAGAGGTGCCATCAGAGATGGACTCAGAGTCCTGCCAGGGTGGGATCAGCCCTCCATCAAGGTCAATCTGGCACATGGCAGAGCCAGTCCCTCCTCCATCACAGGAAACTGGAACTGGTTACTCCTCAGCCTACCCTCCCCAGGACTTGGTCCACGACACAGAACTTGTCTGGAAGCTGGACTCAAATTTGAATCACAACCCACAGATAAAATATCAGTTATTGCAGTGACCTGGAATGACAATAGCACCATAGAAATGTCTTCAGTCCTACGAATCAGAGGCAGTCAAAGATTTGGTCATGTTGGGCACAGCTGAACTGGCTGTTCAGAGGGGAACTGGGCTCCTTTTAGGAGTAATCTGGGTATCAAAGAAAAGAAAATCTGCAAGTCTGATGTGTGACATGAGCTGGAAACCAGGCCCAGTGAGATATTTGGACATTTAACTCCTATTTGGCAACCTAAGAGATGATTTTAGAGCCTGAATACTTCCTAGATCGGAATCCTGGTAGCCACTGCCGGAGAGACACCCCTAATAAAAGCAGAGCTGTCTTAGTTGTGTGTCTCTCCTTCTGTGTGCCCAGGTGCCAGCTGTTCCTTTGCTCCCACATGCTGAATGTGCCACCAGGAGCCCCGGGCTTGCCCTGCTGGCTCCAGGCTGGGACAGGTCCTGTGCTGATGGCCCGGCCAGGAGCTGACCTTCCTGCTCTGTGCTCAAACCCAGCTTTGCAAAGCTTCAAAGTGCCACTTAACGGGACTTTCCTTTTCCTTCCAGCTGAAGGGAAAGTGTTGTTAAACTCTCAGGCTGGCAGGCTGGAGTTTACACAGATGGAACAGTTAGTGCAGACCACAGAACAAATACCAGCGACCAACCAGTTTCACACTTCTAAAGAAAGAAAGAAAGGAATGGCAGAGGCAGGCCAAAGCAAACAGGCCTTGGAAAACTCGAGCCCGCTGGTTGGAATTTTCAGCTGTTACTTTTCTTTTCACATTCAGGCTCTTTTGGAGATCTCTCGATTCAGCAAAGCAGCAAGCGCTTTTGCATTAATATGAAATGATTTAAAGCTCCGTGAGGAGTGCTGTGCTCAGTCCCAACAACCACAAAACATACATTGTTTGAAATTTTATAAATGTGGTTTTCACTGAGAGCCACATTTTAAATAAAAAAACTACATTTTCCTTCCAGCAAATAATATGTTGTTGAATATCCCACGTCTTGCCTAGCTGTGGCAGCGGGGTGTGTCCCTCTCTGCTTTTTTTTTTAACATTTTTAAACCTGAGGACAAGTCCTTTGCCCCCAGAAGAGCCCTGAGGCCCCTTCCTTACCCTGGGCTGTCATCTATCCCACTCCTCTCTGGCGTTCCTGCCCAGCTGGGGAGGGCTGGGTGCCCCAGGGGCTCATCCACTCTGCCCTGCAATCAGCCAGAAAGGTCATTGCTGACTATTGCTGGCCAAAACCTCTGCAACACCCTGCACTGCTGCTGCTGGGCCCCAGAGCAAAGGACCAGGGCAGGAATTAAGCCAGGTCTCTCCCATGGCAATGGATGCATAACCTCTGGGCCAACCCCAGAGGATTTTATTTTATTAAGACACCGGGGTCATGCCTCCCTTCATTCAGCCAGCCTTTCATTCCCATCTTCCAGTAACAAAGGAATTGCTAAAGAATTAAAAAACCTATCTCCTGTGAACACACAGGCAGAGCCACTAGTGAATCTCCACTTGGCACCTGAGACCCGCTGGGTAAAATTGTTAGGAGTGGGAAAATCGGTTTAGATAAAATTATCCTCTTCAATTCCCAGAGACAGGCATTCAAATGCAAACCTCAGTGTGAAATGGAAACACTTCCTGCTGTGTAAACTGTGACTTGTGCTAACAACACCGAGGCAAGTTCTGCTCCTGCTGAAGCAGATGCTGGTTGGAGTGACTTCAGATCGCTCCATCAGCTGGCTGGGTGTCTGCAGGGCCCTGCTCTCACTTGGGATTTAGAGTTATGGAGCTCAAGCAGCATCTCGCTCTGAACTGTTTTATTCAGTACCCGCTTCCACCTGGTTTTATTTCCACATGCCAGAGATCTGTGTTTTCATCCTTGCTGTGTTAGCAATCGCTTCCTACCCCACCATGCACAGTGAGACTACCCAGTTCCTCAGGTTGCTGACATAAAATTCTGCTAAATCAGTCCAGACTTGATACAAGACTACAAAAACTCAGCTTTATTTAGTGGAGAGAATTCCCTGTTTATCCTAGTTAAGGCAAGAGTGGATAAAGCCCTCAATAACATGGTCTGATCTAACAGGTCCTCTCAAACCTGAATTATTCTGGCATTCTAAGGAAGGCACCTGTCTTGTAAAACTGGAGTAGGTTTTCCTGGGACAAGGAGCTTGAGGGACTTGCAGGTCCCCAGAATGAGTAAAGCCTCTCCAACATGGCAAACAAGAGGATACACAGACAACTACTTCCATGTCCCACCCATCTCTCCCTGGCAAGATGCTACCTGTTCAGAAATGGGATCATAAACCAACCCCAGTGCAATGCAAAACCCCTCCCTGGTGAAACCACTGGAACACTGGTGCACCACCAAGGACATTGCAATAACTCAGTATTATTTATAATGTAATTTTTTCGGCTAATACTCATGTTTATACAATTGTATTAAACTGGCCCTATTGACTATCCCTGCCCATTGAGGGAGGTTGGACGAGATGCCCTTTAAAGGTCCCTTCCAACCCAAACTATTCTATGATCCCTGAATTCGCAGTGTTTTTCCCTTATTTCAGTGCCAAGTGTGTGCAAGGAGGATAGTGTCTATAACGGGGGGGGGGAATAGATTGCAATTTTCCTCGTTGCTCTGCAGCTCCTGCTCACGGGAACCAGTCCCTCCCTTTCAAACAACCTTTGCTGACAGGATCCTGGGATGATCCATGGCAGGATGCACCAGAGGACCACGGCAGCCAGTGCAACGTGACGCATTTACTGCACTACAACGTCCTGTAGCTCAGTGCTAATGACGTCTGGGTATTGAAATAACCTCCACAGGGAGCAGCACTGCAACACCTGCTTCTTCTGCTGGATAACTCAGCCTTCAGCTCCTTGCTGCAATGGGGAAAAGAAAAATAAAAAAAAGGACCTTCTCAGAGAGGCTGCTGAAGTGGAATGTCACATTAGGGCATGCTTGTTAATGACAAGCCATTACAAGGTTGCCAAGTATTCAAAAAGATGCTCCCAGGATTGCTAGTATTGGAATATTTTATGTAACATTTAATTATCTGAGGTTCAGATTACGTGCGGTAATATAAATAGAGAAAGCAAGAAAACCTTTCATTAAGTGGTGCTCAGTTATCATTAATCACATATTTATTACATGATAACATACCATAATAAGGTTTGGAACACAGGTCTGGTGGTTGAAGTGTCTCTGACATGGAGTGGAGCTAATGAGGACTGAGGGTCAAGTTCTGCCCTCAGTTAAATCAGCAAAGTGGTCGATTCTGCTGGTGCAGCCATAAACTGGAACTAAGGGCAACTTCTCAGCACTCCCATTCCAACAATGGGCAGAAGCCTTGCCCAGGGTAGAATTTTTGTATTTGTGGTTTGAGATGGGATTACTGCGTCCAGCAAAGCACACCACCACTCTAGCAGGGACACTCCTGTTCCATGGAATTTGCATTTCTCTGGGGTTTTTTGCTGCTGGGAGCACTCTCCAAGGCTAAATGTATCTATCCAGAGAAGCTGCTGGGAACTTCAAAGCGTGATATCTCTGAGGGATAATTTTCATTCTGAATGTTTCCAGTGGGAATTTCTAACAAGTTGGCAGAGCAAATTGTGAGATCACCCTCTGCCTTCTGACGTGTGTTGCTAAGAAGATAAATGAGTTAATACCTGACTGAGATGAATACAAGATTCAGGTATTTACACCTTTCTTCAGGCTGTCTTCAGACTCAGGCAGGCATAGATTATGTCATTTACAGTCACAGAGCTTTCCAAAATGTTCCTCCTAAAAAAGACATACTGAATCTTTTACTTACTAGAAGATGTTTATTTATTTATTTCCTTATTTTTTAATGAATATTTATATTCTGGGGGATGAAAGAGCATTTGGAGGCAGCACTGATAAACAAATTTGCTGCATTTGTCCCAATTCAACTCCTGTTCATAATCAATATAAGATATTGCCAGGAGGATTTTCTGCTGAAAATAAAGATGGCTATATGTAGCAGTGCATGTATCTCCTTTGTATTTCAGCAAATATTGTGATTTGTGGACAAATGGTCAATGGTCAAAGGATCAGTGTTTACACAGTTAGAAACTAATACTCAAGAGCCATTTATCTCTGCAATGACACTGCCTGCATCCAGAAAGATTCTGTGATTTACTTTGCTTGAAAAAATCTAAACAAAATATAGTATTGATACAGTGGGCACATTCTTGAAAAAATAGAAATATTTCCTCAGTCCAGAATTTTTATTCGATCTCTCTTCTATTTATTGGCTTTATTATTTTCATAAAAAAGTACTTAGTTTTTGTACATTTCACAACGTCTAATGAAATATGACCATCCTTTAAGTTTTCTGAAGTATGTAAAGTACTACTTCCAGATCTAATTTTTCCTCAATGAGGGTAATAAATGCATTGAGAAATGTCCCTATGTCAGAATGGGTGTGAAAATTTGAAAGTGCCTTTTTATCTGTATAAATTAAAGCCATTGGCAAACTTAATAATTTGTAGAGGAGATGATCCCTGTTTGCAGAAGAGAAAGTTTGCTCTTAGGTGCTTATAGGTAATTCCTGCTGACTTTGGTAAAGGAGTGGAAATTCTCTTGCTGCTCATGTGCATCTTTTACAGTTTCAACAGCTCTTTGGGATTCTGCTCCCACTGGTAAGGAAAGCACTTTGTATTTGCAGGGTGAATAGTCATCCTCAGAGATTCCCATGCGATATCCCTGTGAAGGGCTGGCTGTGGCAAATGATGGTTTGCAGTTTGGCAGTCTGTCCCCTGTAGCCAGGGAGAGTTTTTGGGCACTGGGTGTACCTGCAAGTGAGCACCCTGCACCTTGAGGTCAGCTGGAACCTGGCAACAACATCCCAGGCACTGCAGAACCAGCCCAGAAGAGGCCTAGGCTTGGTGTAACCCCCCAAAAAATCCCCTTTGGAACCCCTGCACAGTGACCAGACACTTCAGTAACCACTGCAGGCACCAGACTGGGGCTCGTGTTGTCTATAGAGCTCATCTTGGACACCTCAAGGACTTTAAGCCACAAGCAGAGCTGGTAGCTCTGATGATCTGCCTGGCTGGTGTTCAGATTTGCCTCAGGCTGCTTCCTCAGGAACAGCTCATTTGGTGGGGCACTAAAAACAGGCTAAATCCAAATAAGCAAGTCCTGACACAAATTAGATCATCCCCGTGGCTACTCATGGTGCTGGACCTTTATTAGGGAGTTCTTTACTCAGAGGGTGCTGAGGCCCTGGCACAGGGTGCCCAGAGCAGCTGTGGCTGCCCCTGGATCCCTGGAACTGTTCCAGACCAGCTTGGATGGGGCTTGGAGCAACCTGGGCTAGTGGAAGGTGTCCCTGCCCATGGCAGAGGGTGGAATGAGGTGATGTTTATGATCCCTTCCAACTCGAGCCATTCTGTGATTTTGTGACCTCTGACTCTGGTGTCTCTTCACCTTCAGAGGGCTGGGCAGGGACATGCTGGAATGGCTGAGTGACACCACTGGCAGTTTCTGCATGTCCCAGGGGAGCATTTGGTGCTGGTCCCATCTGAGGGGTCATGGGGAGCTGCCTGCTGTCAAAGCCCCACAGTTCATCCCAGCAGTGTCTGCATTTGCTTGGTGGCTGAAGTGCTTCCCCTCCCAACATAGGAAAGCTCATTGGGGTAACTTTGGAGGACAGATATTATTACTGTATTTAATTTTTGAAACTCCACTGGAAAAGTTAAGCACTTAAAGAAATCCCTACACTTACTACATTCAGCTTTTCCCCTTGTAAGAAATGACTGGAGAGTTTGTGCTTTTAATTATTATCATTCTCCCCTGAAATTATAGGCAGAGCACTCAGTGACATTTGGAACATAAATTACTGGCCTGCAGCCTTGTGCTACTGTTTCTCTATCTCTCTGCCAGGGCTTCAAATCAATTTTCTGCATTTCTTTCAGATTTTCTGAAGAAAATTGTGGAAAATAGCTGTTGGTATATGGCATTTTTCCACAATGGTTAGAACTATAGAATGGGGCTGTAATGGGCTGCCTTGGAGAAACCAGCCCCATTAAAATGCCAGCCTCAGATGGATCAGAACACTCTCTCAATTGGAATTTCATAACTTTTCCACAGGAAGAGCAACATAATTTTCCTTGGTTTTGCCTGTAGTCCTGTTGCTTTGCTTAAAAAAAAATAGCTGCCTCCTAATTATAATCTCTTCTCTTCTCTTCTCTTCTCTTCTCTTCTCTTCTCTTCTCTTCTCTTCTCTTCTCTTCTCTTCTCTTCTCTTCTCTTCTCTTCTCTTCTCTTCTCTTCTCTTCTCTCCTCTTCTCTTCTTTTTTTTCTCCCTCTTTGCTTTCTTTTGCTGAAGTTCCAACCACATTGCCCACCAACTTTAGGTGATTTCTGAAGTATTTGGGTTGGGTTTTTTCCTTTACTCTGGTTTTGTCCAAGTTATTCCTTTACGAAGTAACCTGGAATTGTTTTTTGGGGTTTTTTTGAGCAATCATTCATTCAGCCTGTAAAATACTTTTCCTCAAAAGTGTCTCTGCTGTGTTTTCAGGGGGTACTGGCCATACAGAGCCATCACTTTCAGTCTGGGAGCACCTTTAACTCCATCTTGGCTTCCCTGGGATATAAACTCATGGCACTGGCCAATATTGAAGAATTTTACACTTTCAGGTTTGGCTGATTTTTTCGGTTTAGAGTCAAATCTCACAAAGCCTATTAAGAGACAAAAAACCCCCCTCAAAAAAACCAACAAAAAAAAAACCCCAAAAAACAAAACAAACAAACAAATTCAAAACCAAAAACAATTTAAAAAACAAACAAACAAAAATACAGAAATGAAGAAGCCTTTCAGTCTGTAAAGCAGACCTTGAGCATTTGCAGTACATTGTGTGGGGTGAATTGCTGGGAGAGAAGAAGAGCAAGGCTCCATGCAAGACAGAAGATTTGAGCTGTGGCCCAGAAGAGCCAGGGAAGTAAATTCGAGGATTTCCAGGGAAGAATATTTTACTGATCTCATTGTCCTGGCCAAATTGTAGGGCTGGTTGAAGGAAAAAGGACAATGTTACGAACTGGCTTACATAAAGTTAATTCGATATGGCAAAAGCTTAAAGAAACAAGGTCACATCTCAGCTTCTCCCTGAAAACTGGTTCTTCCCAACGCCCTAGAGAGAGTCAGTTTTGGGTTCGTGATTATATGTTCCATTGCAAGGAGGTGATGGAATGTTGTACGTGACAAAGCCAGGGCCCGAGCTTGAGACAAGAGTGGTGAAAGTTTGCAGGATTTCCCAGGTCTGGGTGCTTTAGAAACATCCAGCCATGGTTTCAGATCATGTATTTGAGGTCAGAATACCCAGCTGCTGCCTGGCCTGGTGCCTACTTTGCCAGGGCAGGAGGAACTGCTGCAGTATCCTTGTAAAAGAATCGTTCCAAAAGGGAAAACCGAGTTAACCTATGGGTGTTTCAGCTTGTGCGGAGTAATGAGTTGCTATCTTCGTTAACAGAAAGAATGCCAAAGAGGCTAAATGAGTCAGACCAGGCAGAGACACAAGCCTTTAATGAGTTGAACAGGAGCTGGTTTGTAATGTGAGGTTATTGATAATCCCAGGGTTTATGTAACAGCACGATTCTGGGTCAGGGAGCAGCAAACACACGCTCCTGTGTACACACACTCGCTCGCTGTAAGGCGACACACTCCTCGGAACAGATGGCTCCAGCCCGGGCTAAGCACATGCACTCAGGAAAAATGACCTTTTTTTTTGGTTTTTTTGTTTTTTTTTTCAGCGGGGTGAGTCCTTCTTCCTGTTTTTGCACCTCAGTGTGCAGGGCAGATGTTGATTTTTTTTTTTAAGTGACCGGTTTGGCAAATGTTCACCTGGGCTGCTGTGACACTGGATCAGTTTAATTCACCCCAAGAAACTCTATATTTAGAGTTTTAGTACTTTTTTTGGAAATTCTACAAGTACCTTTTCTGCAGCTTGAGAAACAGACTCTTACTTTTCTATTTCCTCCATGTCTACTGTGGAGTTTGACACCTGGTCTGGTCTCACAATGCTGGACCTGGAAATGGGGCAACTGCACTGAATGAAATAACCATCACCTCTCACCTTTTATTTTTGCTCATTCTTGCTACTGTTGGGTTTGTATTGTCCAGGAAGGTGGTTTACTTTCCCAGAAAGGTAATACTAAGGTAAGGAATGGTTCTAACATCACAAAAAACTTGTTAGTTATAAAGCTGATTTCCCTTTTACCTTAATAACCTGTTTACTAACAGTGTAACAGCAATGAAGGATAATTATTTTCCTTTAGCCATGCCAGCATGCCAGTGCAAAGGTGATGCTGATTGTGAGTCTAGATCCTCACCTGGTTTTGCTATCCCAGTGTCAGTCATTTTGCAGGATGCAATTTCTAGAAGCTCTCACACCTGGCAGATTGTCAGCACTGCCACTGGCACACCTGCCAGCACTGTCTGACCTGATGTTTATGGCACTATAAAAGTCAATTTATGATATTAGGGAAAATTTGAAGTATTCTGTGTTCACTAACAGTTGTGGCTTGAACAGCCTACCTTAAATTCCCTCCTAGAGCATTCCCTGAGAATCCTTAAAATCTCAGGCTTAAACTACTCGTGGTCTCCATATGGACAAGACTATTACTGAATAAAATATACAGAAAACTAAAAAATCATCCAGCAAAACATCTAGAGTGACAACTTTTAATGATGTCTGTAAGAATTTGAGTGTATCTTCATCCTCTAAATTGTCAGGCTTTTTTTAAAATGTACACTTATTCGGGGTGCTTTGGTTTTTTTCCCCCAGATAACAAAAATGCCTCCAGATAAAGAGGAAGGTGATAACAACATCAACCTAAGCCCAGCTTTCAGACCTGTTGTTTTCTCATTGCAGGTAGTATTCAGTGACTGTCAGTGAAGGAACTACTGCTGGTGAAAAGTTCCCACATTTCCATAGAGTTGCTGCTTGGGAAGCCTGGTAGCAGCTCTGTAGAGCTGGAGTTTGGGTTGTTACCAACCACACTCAAGAAAGCCACAGCTGAAAAGCAGAACATCCTCGGCTTGAACTGCGCTCTGCCTTCTGTCATTGCCACTCACGGGGGACACAAAGTGGGAGGGAGGACGAAAACCCTTTCCCAGCTGGAGCAGCCCCCCCAGAGGGGTTTCGAGAGGGCGGGTGGTGATGTCTGAGCACGCTGCAGGTGCTGAACTGCTCCCAGGAGCAGCACAAGTGTTGGCACGCACAGGTGTGCCAGGAGCTGGAGCCCACGGTGCCAACTCCAGCGTGCAGGAGCAGAGCCAGGAGCTGCGGGGCAGCCCAGGTTGGATCTCTGCAACACCCCCCACGGGAAGGGGAGCTGAGCTGCCTCGCTCGGAGCTGGCACTGCACTCCCTCAAGCTGCGAGTGTTGTTCCACTGCTTTGTCAAGAGCCTGCTCAGCGCAGGTGTAAAAAGCCAGGATGGGCTGTTGCAGCGGGAGGATTCTGCCCCTTCCCTCGTGCTCCTCATCCGTGGTGGTGGTGCTGTGAAATGGTTCCTAGAAAGCACAGGACTGAGCCAAAAGTACGGCTGAGCTGGTGTCCCGTTGCATTGGCAAGCACAGGGGCTGCATGCCATCGAACTCCCAGCATTCACAGCACTGAAAATAGCAGGGATTTTCTTCCTGCACAAAATGATATATTCCTCCCTAAGCTACGGAAAAGAAACAATGAGGAAAGGAGATCAGGTTTGCCAAGAGCAGTGCATCCCTTTCATTTCAGTGTTCTCTCTGACATGTTAAAAATGCATAATAATTACAGAAAGGAACTAGCAAGCACTTTGCAGTTTGGAAATAAAGTCAAAATATTTCTGACAAAGTATTTTTCTACCAGAGAGAACCCAACCTGTGTTTTGCTGAAAACAGAAATGAATCCATGGCAGTTATTTTGGACAGATTAATCAGGTTAAAGAAACAAAAAAAATACCAGGAGAGGTCTGTATCAAGCTCCAGAGGTCAGGAGTTCTTCTGATGTCCTTCCAGTAATTTTAACAGAGTGTCTAGGTTCATTTCTAAGTGCCATGAGGAGTTCTGTAATGATGAGGGTTGGAAACGGGCTTTAGAACAGAGAGAAAAAAATTACAGTTGGAGAAGAAATTATGTGAAGTCCCAAAGGCACTTTCCATGGAGTCCTGCAAGGCTGGAGACAGCCCTGCTGCCCCAATTTGAATTTTCCTCTTCCCTCTGCTGCATGAATGCACCACTCACGTGTCTGCTGTGTCTCATTTAGTTGCACAAAAGTGAGTGGGTGAAATAGTTTAGATGAAAGAGAGTGTGTGGCAAGAGATCAAGAAAATAATTACTGCTGTGATCCACTGTCAGAGCTAAAAAATCTCAATTAAGGGAGAAGATGAGCAGGAAAAGCTGTTGGAAGGGAAGGAAAGAGATGTATATGTATGTGTACACACAAACACACACACACACACACACACTCCTGGTCTTGTGTTTTCAAGGAATACTCTTGAAAAGAATCCAGCAAGTCCTTTGGCTACAATCCCCTCTCCATCCTGGAGTTAGTTTGATTTATCAGAAACTTTAGGAATTGTCTCAGGTCTTGCTTTGCACACATGTTTGACAGCATCCTTCAGGATGGTTATTGATGTTTCAGCAGGCAGCTGAGTGAGTTGATCTACTGCAAACCGTGGAGACTTCACAATGAGGAGAATCTCTTCTTCTCAAGCATCAACTGAACAAGAAGGCAAGAAGCCTTTCCCATTGAGGGAGAGCCATGGAGCTGTGTGGCTGAGGATGAAATTCCCTTTGCCTGAGATGGCTTCCTGCCTCTTTCCTGGGCAGCTGGTGACCACGACTCTTCCTAAGACAAAACAGGCCTTTGAGGCAATATCTGATGACAGCCCTTGTTATCTCAGAAGTGTTAATGCTACAGTGATGGGGGCTTTGGGGGTCCAGGGGATGTCAGCTGGGGGTTTAGTAGGGATGGTAACTACAGACAGTAAGTTTCACATCCTATCTCAGTAAAAATGAGGCTGATGTGCTGCAGATGAGGCTGTGAATGTGAGCACTGTGGGACATCAGTGAGCCTGGCGTGGATGGGTGTGAGCCAGGGCACAGAACTGTTGCACACAGAGTATGAGCTGTATTTATCTGTCAGAGCAATGGCACATAAATCTGTCACCTGCACAGGTATCTGAGCCTGCCTGGCTGAGAACAGCCTTCATCTTGCAGCAGAGATCACACATGCCCTCAAACTGTGCTTTTAAAAGTCTAACACAGATATGTGTGCATATGTAAACTGGGGAATTACATCTCTTCCTCTCTGCTTCTGCTTGGCAAATTCCCATTTCACTTGTTGTGCAGTGACACCTCCTGTGCATTCTCAGTGGCATGAGCACCCAGCAGCCCCAGAGGTCAGGCACAGAGTGGGACAGTGGCAGGGAGCACAGGGGGCTGGCAGGGACCTCAGCTTCCACTGGGCAGGTGTGGCAACACCTGTGCTCACACCCACTTCATGCAGAGTCAATGGTGGCTCACAAACTGAATATTTTTGAAGACAGACAATGGGGAGCAGTTGGTTTGCCCCATCATTTGCCCACACAAAATGCACAGAGAGGATTTTACATACAAATAAATACCTGCAAATTTTCCCCCTGAGCAGAAAATCCAACCTTCCTGGGTATTGAAATTGTGCTTTGATGTTACAGAGTGATGTGGTCACCAGCACCTGCTGGCGTGTGCAAGCTGAGTGCCAGGCCTTCTGCTGAAGAGCCTCAAGGAAGCATACTGATGGAAAATAAATAAATAAGTTAATTAATTAATTAATTAACCCCAAGCTGCAATTAAATATGCATTGTGTCTCCCATTTCTGAGCATGAAAAGCTCTCTGAACTCAAAACTAGAAGACAAAAGCCCCAAAGTCTCTCCGTGGGTATGTGCACCCTGGTGATGGTGTCAGCTTGAAAACAGAGTGAAGACTGCACTAATGAAGCCTTAAGTGCATCAATGTAAAAAATACAGGTTTAGAGTGAGTGTGAAGAATTGGTCCTTGGAAAAATGGGACATTACAGAAGCTGTAACTCATGTCCTTTCTTGTTCTTCCAGGTGGAAGTTTGTCACAATCCCTGTCTAGGGTGTCCTGTATTCATAATTTCTGTGCCTTTAAAGTCTTGACTTCATGTTGGCAGCAGTAATGGCAGAAAATGTCAAAGCTACAATAGAAAACAAAATGTTGCAAGTTCCCTAACAAGATTCAATCAGGGGTTTTTTTTTTGTTTTTTCAGGTTTTTTTTTCTCCTGGGAAACTCCTGCCTATACAGGGATCTGGCGTCTGCTGAGGCTGTTTTGATATACATGTGGGTGGTTCAAGGTGTGGAGCCATGTCACTGTTCCAGTTAGAATATGCTGGTCATGACGTCGTATCAAAGAGAGCTGCTTGCAAAATGACTGTCAGATGAACTCTGTGCAAGGGAACATCATGGTTTGTGTGCCTGTATCATTTGAATATCTCTGCATTCCCACACCTGTCTGCTGAAAGGGAGGCACCCTCACATGGTGACACTGCCTCATTCCAGCCCACGTGGAGGGAAAAATGTCCTTTAGCTTCTGTACTGACGTAAAACTATCCCCTGTAAGATTGCCCAGGAGGATCCCCAGTGCTGCCTGTGTTTATCCTGCACTCAGTGCCCCTCAGCTGTCTCAGAGCACAGCCAGAGAGAACAACTCCTGCAAGACAGGTGCCAGCCCACAGTAGCACATTGTATTATTAATACCAAAAGAAGTAGAATGCCTGTAATTTTTACCACAGAGTGTTGTCACCTGAAAAGGACCTTCTCCAGTCTTGCAGTGATCTGTGCTGCTGGCAGGAGTGGCAGTGTGGGATAACTTCCCTGTGCAGTAAAGGTGAGTGGAAATGTTTGCCTGCTTTACATGCCATGTGCCATCAATCTCCACGTGGGCTGTAAAGGAAACACATGGCATGAGTTCTCTGACATTTCTCTCTTGTCTGCCTGTGCTGGAGAGCAGCCCTGATGTTAATTCTAAGTTCACAGATCCCTTGTGTGGCTGCAAAGGCTCTGCCTGTGCTGCAGCTGGAGAAGGGCAGCGTTGCTTGGCCACCAGCAGCCAGCCCTGGGGCAAGTGGTGTGAGAGGATCAGGGCTGTGTGTCAGCCCAGGAACCCTCACCACACTGTCCTGGCATTCCACAGCTCTCTCATGTGGGCCATTTCAAGTGCCATCACGGCTCCTACACCTTTTGGTACCCCTCTTAGAGCAGGCTGCCACCTTTTCTGATCCACGGGCTCTCTCAGGGGCTTTCCAAAGAAGCTCCTGCCTGTGAACTGCTTATCTTGGTTATTTGAGCAGGTGTTTCAGGTCTAGGCCGAGGATCTAGAGAAGTTTACAAATCCTGCATGGGTTTAGAGATACTGTAGAAAGTCTCATCCTTAGTTTCCCCATGGATCTAGTCCATCAAACCTCCAGCTGGGGATCAGCACTATTAACTTCCATTCAAAAAATAACCATGCAATGTTATATGGGGAGAGGCAACAGTTGATAAACCATCACATGACTCGGATATTCTTAATAAATCTAGATCTGTGAGATGCTGACCAAATTTATATAGCATTCACATCCATGGGAATGAGAAATTCCTTGTAACTCTCAGCACTATGCAGTGTCAGGACCTTCTAACATCAGAACAATGGGCTGTGGCTTTCTGTCTTTAAACTTCCCTGAAACAGATATTCTGTGCCACATATTTTCAATTACTACAGAGGATTAAAAATCTAGGTCTGGGATGTGAGTCATGGAGTTCAAAGTCAGTACAAGACTGAAATTTCTCTAGCACTTAGGAGCATTTTGGCTCGATCTCATCAGCCCTGAAATTCCATTACTTTACTCTCATGTGCAAATAATCATTGCAATAGTTTCAGTCACTGCTAACACAGATATTGCTTGAATAAAATGGTTCATTTGTTTTAAACACCTAAATCAACACTCAATCCATATATTTAAAAAACTATAAAAAATATTGAAGGACATGTTACATGGCGTGAAATTTGTTTTGGGGAGGTCTCTGGTTCAGAGGTTTTTTGAAGTCACCAGAACCCTTTGGCTGAGTTATCCCTGTATGAATCATGCAGGCACTTCTCACTCCTCTCTCCCCCCTCACCTGTGCAGACAGCTCTGCCCTCTGCAGCAGGTGACAGAGCAATCCTGTGCACCCAAATGCTGACAGCGTGGCTGGGAGGGCACTTTCACTGGGGTGAAATAACCACAGAGATATAAGCGGTGCTTTAAATCCCCCAATCCCTAAATCATATGTTTCCATGTGTGAATATATACAACAATCATCGTCATTGGGGTGTGTGTGTGGGGTTTAGTGTGAAATCAGAAGTCTGGGAGCAGTTTTAATGAAGGTTCATCCGAGGTAAAGCAGTAAGCTAAAGGCCACATGTTGGTTTTATTGCAATTTTCCCCCTTGCTTGGCGCTCGGAGCCAACAGTTCCCTGGGAGCCCTTCATGCCTGCACACAGGCACAGGCTGCACAGACACACCAGGCAGGAGAGGCTTCCCTGCCTGCTCCCTTTAATATTGTCTGTGCTGGCATGCTCTTGTCTTGCTTCATAAAACCTGTTGAAAGCCAGTCAATTCATTAATCTTCTGCCAAGAGGCGTTAAATGCCAAACAGGGAAAGACGATAATGACTTGACAGTTCATAAGAAAGGGCCTGATCCTGCAAGGGGCTGGGAGTGGGAGCCAGGGGGAGAGGAGGGGGCTTGGCATGCTGCACGGTGGATCCCTTGCAGCCTTGCTGCTCTCCCTGTGCCCTGGTTTGGCACGCAGCTTTCAAAGGGAAGCCAGGAAGGTGCAAGGGTGTGATGAAGCCATGAGCACGGTGCTGTCCTGTGAGATCTCTGCATGGTGAGCAGTCTGACACGTCCCCCAGCAGCCTGCTCTGGGAGGGTTAGCAGGGGTGATGCTTCACAGTGCACAGGGGACATCTCAGTGTGCTGGCTCTTCTCTGCTCCTGAGGCTCACCAAGAGAGTCCTGGCAGTGGGGAATGCAAACCATCTGCAGTGAGCACCTGCACTGCCTGCTCCAGCTTTCACCTCCCTGATCCAGGGCTGCAGGCAGTGCAGCTCAGCCTCTGCACCCATCTCCCCTTCCACACATCTTCTCCCCTCCACATCCAAGAGCCCACAGGAGCACTGGGAAGGGAGCAGGAAGGAGAACTGCCAGCTCCAGGCAATTGAGCAGCCTGAGTCAGGCTGCAAAAAGGCAATGGGCTTCACTGCAAGCACGTGGGTTTAGAGAATAATTGTCAAAGCTTTATTTAATTTGATTTTTAGGTCCTGAGATTTTAGAGCTCAGACTTTAGTGCCTTTTTCAGTGTCGCAACGGAGGTTATAAATGTTTAAAGAAACAAGGAGAAAAAGATCTCTTTACAGGGTTTAATGACTCAAGGAGCTGGAGCTTTACTAATGAAACTGAAATTATCACTGGACTTGCATTAAGCTAATCTTGAATGGGGATTGCTGAGGTCAACCACAGTTTCCAAAAGGTCCCACAGGTTCCAGGGCAGTCAGTGATGCTGAAGTGATGCACTGAAAATCAAGCACACTTGGCCTCCTTGGTGTACAGTAGAAGTGGATCAATACTGAATTAGAGGTGGATAAACTGCATTTAACTATATTTAACAATACCGCTGATAGCACTTAAACTTATTAGGTACCAATTATCCCTCAGTTTCACGGCAGCTTGCCTCCCTCTCATATCTGTAGCATGTGACTGCTCCAGCCAGAGTCTGCAGCAGAGCTGACAGGGTTTTCTCCCTCAGCTGATGAAATCAGTCTAGGTTTGCAGAAACTTTTTTCCTGAGTCATTCATCAGTTTTAAATTCCCCAAAATGAAGTCAAGCTGGGGTGTACCATTCTTTCTGATTTAAAGTGCCCTTCTCAACTTAGGCACCCTTCCCAGTTTGAAGACAGAAGAAAAATCTTCACAGAAAAATCGGCTTGGTGGTTTTGTTACCTGGTATTGGTAACAAGCTTCAGAAGGAAAATGCAGTTCTCTGTAATGGGATCTATGAACAGAGTTCTTTCTCCCCTCTGCAAGATGATTCCTTGAACACAGGTGATGTACAAGGCACCCCATGGCCCATATTTCTCAGTGTAAGATTGCCATTCTCCTCTGCAAACAAGATTGGTCTTTGCTGGTTTTGTGCATATGCCTCTACACTGATTAAATATTTTTAATTGGATGTCCTTTCTCTCCTCACTGAAGGAGTTAACAAACTCCAGTTTAGTTAACAAACACCTCTGCTCTGTGCATCCCTCAGAGGTTATCTACACACCGAGCCTTGCAAGCTCACTGCTGCTCATGGCTTTCCATAAAGCAGGTCAGTTCTGATGGTAGGAGAGGAGAACCCCAATTTCAAAAAGGGCCTTGATATTAACAGAAACACCCTCCAAGGTCTCCATTGCTTCCCACAGTTGGTGTTCTGGGTGGCAGAGGGTGAGTGATGCCATTGCTGAAGCTCGTGGCATGTCCTGGCTGTCTGCAGCTCCCTTTAGCACATGAAAGGCAGGAGAGGTTGCCTAGAGCAGCCTGTCCTCGTTGGCCTCTAATCCATCCAAACCCTAATGAAATCTAATCCACAGTGGGCAGCAGCAGCCACATCTGGGCTGTGTGTAAGGTGCCAGCAGCTCTGTGGTGGCCAGAGCTGCAGTGGCTGCTGTGTTCAGGTGGAAGGTGGGATTATGGTGCAGCCCTGCCCAGCCTGCCCTCCCTGAACAGCTGAACCACCCCTGATGGCAGCTGCTGGCCCAGGGGAGGACTGGGGTGGAGAGTGCCTATCACTGCTGGGGGACTGATCATCGTTCCTTGGGCACATGGTCCTTGCAAGTCTTTCCAAAGGCCAGGGAAAAGCAAAAGGAGAACAACTTGAACATGTCAGAGAAGGATGGGAAGAAGATGAGGAGCTTCTTCTTCTGGCTCTGTCTGCTCTCATTGGTAGAAGCAGGCAGTGGTCCAGTGCTCAGACATCTGGAGATCATGATGCTTCTCAAAAATTATTTGATTTACAGTATGTTACCCAGGAGACAGGGAGTGAGGCAGTGCCCAAATGACCCAGAGACAGGCCATCTCCTTGACTTGTATGCAAAGAGCCCATTCCTTCTCTGGAGGATGCTCTGCCAGCCCAGATCTTTTCCACTGTCTCCCCTTTCAGGAAGGGCTTTCCTTCCTGGCACCAGTGCCCAGGAGTGGAAGAGAGGCTTTGTGGCAGGAGGTAGGCAGTGTTTCTGGAGCCCAGCTCTAAGAAAGGCAGAAATAATCTCAGGTTGTAGAGGAGAGGTTTTTTGCTGCTCATGAACCTTGAGCACAGCTGGGGTCTGTTCCCACCTTCCCCAGGGTTCAACCAGCCATGGGTGCACCTTCAGCCAAGGCTTTGGGCAAGCCAGTGATTCCTCTCTCCCCCACTGAGCATGTTCTCATGGTCAAAATCCACTGAAGCCACAAAGCAGAAGGATTCCCTGCCGAGCTCTGCACGGTGTCTTTTGCCCTGCATTATTGGCAAGCGTGGTGTGGGGAGGGTGGCTGTGGGGGATGCACTGGGCTGCTGCCAGGAGGGATGTACCAGCCTGGCTTTCCTGGATACACCCTGTCTTGCAGCTATCTGCAGCTCTGGAGAGCCTCAGCCCGGCCTCTTTCTGGCAGACTCGTTTATCTGGGTGTTACATTGCTGCAGGCCAAGGCTTAGTTTCTGTTGTACTTGTGCCAGGGTACACAACCCTGGCAGCTCACAGCACATGGGAGGAGTGCCATTTTATCCCAAGTCTCCCTCAGGAATTGATAACTGTTTAACAGAGCATCAGGGGGAGAAGATAGAGTGACTAGAGGGGTCCCAACACAGGGAGCAGGAAGAAAAGGCTGAATTTAAAGTACATGAATAATAAACTCGGGTGCTTCAAATCTTTACTTTTATGATTCGGTGGTGGTTACCTCCAAACTAGGATTAATGAATCCCCTGTAGCTATTCTGCTTTGACTAGATCTGGCAAAGATTATGTTAGAGAGAAAGGGAGTGGGGAGATGGAGGAAGAAAAAGCAGCACTTATCAGCATGCTTACACAGATAGGAGCTAAAAGGTGTAACCTGATAAGACATCTTTCATTTCAGGCAATGCAAGCCCTGTACAGTCCCTCTGGGTCTCTTAAAGAGAGGCTCTTCGGAGCCTCCCAAAAGCACATTGAACTATGGAAAGTGTCAGGAGGTAATTATGCAGCAGGCTGAAGGAGCCAGGGCACCTGGCTGAAACCAAGGATAAATTCTGTCCCCAGAGCAGCTCTGGAAGCTTTGCACGGCAGGATGCAAAGCCCCCAGGTCTCCTCTTGCCCTGCCCTGAGCCTGCACATCTGCAGTGCAATGCAAGTAATGCTCAGCTTGGGCAGCCCCAGGAGGATGCAGGTCTCAGGACATTTTTGAGTGTTCCTTAGTGCAGCAGTCACACCATCTGTGCAAGTGGCACATCAGTGTGACAGGATCATTTGCAAAACTTTATGTGGAAAATTATGGCTGTTTCATATCCCTCTGTACTGAAACCCTGCCTTTGCTGATTGGGACCCAGGCATTTTGCAGAGCACTTTTAGTTGCAATGTGCAATTTTCAAATATGACCGAAGCAGCAAGGCACAGGGTGAAAACCTAATATTTCTGATTTTCAGTGTTGGTGGTGGCAGTGAAAAGTGGAAGAAATTCAGGGAAACCAACAGGCTTCTCTGCACCCAGTTCACATCTGTTCACAATTCACTGCAACCTGCCAAACAATTAAAAACAACAACCTGTTTTATTAGCTGTCACGTCCCATAAAATATTTCAGGGCCCTTCATCAGCAGCTGACACCCTGTCAATAATAGCTCTCTGGGTTAAAAAAAATGTTCACAATGTTATTTCAATGTCTGGCTCTCAGAGGTTTATCTCCAGTGCCCATCACAAGAGTATTCAAGCCCTAAATGCAAGGTTAACAACTTTACAATTAAGGATGTGAAAGATATATAGATGCTATTTTCATCCCACCCTGAGTTTGAGAAATGCAGGTCTTGGAGGCTGAATTGCTCCATGGCTGGTCCTCCAAGGAGAGGTGCATGGGCTGAGCTGTGGGCAGGCAGATGCTTGGCCATGACCAGGTACAGCTACAAGATAATTCCTGCATTATGAGTAGGAACCCTGGCTTTGCTCAACCCAGTAGCAGTTTGAAGATCTAACCACTCATTTTAGGAACCACTCATTGATGGGAAAAATATGCTCATGATACTCAGATGCTGCCCCTGCCCTTTCTTGTGGCACTTCTGGCACCACACTCATGAACTCATTGGACTTTGCACTGTCCTTGTTTAGCCCTGGCAGTCCCTATCCTGCTGCCAGTGCTCCCCTCCAGCAACTGCAAAATGTGTAATCTGAAACAGATTAATCCCTTCAACACAATCCTAAATCTGCCAAGGCTGTCAGGTTCTGCCTTTTTCACTTCCCAAAGGAACAGGAGACTTCCCACAAAGTTTCCTTTATAAAATGTGCTTTTCAGAGTTTTAAAAACTGCATTCATCTACATTTGAGAATATGATGTCCAAGGCTGAAATAAAGGCAGTCAATATGGAAATCAGCATTTTGAAAACATAAAGACTTACCAGATCTTATTTTTAGAATTGAAGATGTGACTATGTTCTGAAAATTATTTTGTACTTTTTCACACAAATGAAGAGGTTGCACTCCTATTCTTAAATGCAAAGCCAGATGCAATCTAAAAACAAATACTTTCCATGTTCTGCATACTACACAGCCAGAGTGACAAGCCCTGTCCCATGGAGTTCACAGTTTAAAGAGACCAAAGAGAGATGAAATATCATGTCCAAGATCAAGCATGGACTTGGTGGCCCAGTCTGTGACTGCAGCCCAGGCCCTTTGATTCAGATCTGCTGGTCCATTCCTTCCATCTGTCTCTCCATTGCTTCCATCCTCTCCTGTCACGTCTCTAATTTTCCATCGAGGCTGTATTTTTTGGGAGGTAACTTTACACTCAGTGATGTTGTGTCATCGCACAGGTACTTCCTATCTGGCAGAAGATAACCTGTGATTAAATCAGCTGGGATCAAACAAAGCAAAATGAGGAAGAAATCAGATACTAAAATCCTGTTAAACACCTCCTAAGAGCCAGGAGGGGATGGCTGCACCTCTCATCTCACAGGGGTTGCAGTGAGTCCCTGAGCCATGAATGGCAACTGTGGCATCATACACATTTCAGCCTGAAAACTGCTTGATTTGCTGGAGATGATCTCATTTCCATATACCTGTTTTCAGAGATATTTTCAGCATTGGTACAGCATGCTTACCTAGTGTGGGGAAATCTGTGGGTCATATTCTGCCTGGTGCTGCCAGCACACAGTCAGCACTGCTATCAGGTGCAGCAGCAGGGGCATAACCAAAGGCAGACTTTAGATCTACATGGCTTGTGTTAATTTTGTTCTACGTGGATTTTTGTCCAGGTTTTAGATAATATTATCCCTGGCATTACCCCAAGTGAAATATGGTATTGTGACCCTATTTTCTCCATCACAACTTTCAGTTGCTTTCAGTGAATGACAATTTCTTGGTCACTACTCATCATGACTGTGTTTTCTTCCAGGGAAGCTACTAGACTTCAGAAAGCAATTTCCATGTCAGGAATGCCAGGGCCTGTTTGATACAGCAGTGAGTGGCTTAATGCTCAGACCTGTGTGGCTTCATCCTGTTCCAAACCTCCCCATATACCTGCACACACAGCCCACAGTCACCCTCTGGGTGGCACAGCATGTGGCACACAGTGCTTTAACAGCAGAATGGAGGTGCAATGACACTGTTTTCCTCTCTGTAGCATGAGTACCTAATTTAATAAGAGCACAATTTTCTGCACATTCATGGGCTTGCAGTTGCATGCAGTTACTCACGGACCTGGAAGGAGCCACAGTAACAGGCTGTGGGGAGAAAAAGAAAGATGTAAACCAAAGAAATTCCTGCTATTGGAGTGGTTCTTCAGGAAAAAAAAAAAAGTAAAAAGGAACAAAAACAGGAAAATGCTTTGGCTGTAGGTGTTTGCAAAATCCTTCATGAAAATGATGACAAAGGCTTGGTGTACCCTCAGTGATCCTAGAGGAGCCCATGTGGTATTGACCTTCCAGTCCTACAGGCAATTTCAAAAGAGCCTCAAGGAAGTTTCATCTGGATGCAAAAATTTTTCCTTTGGAAATCGTAGTGTGGATGGAAAATTCCCTGCTGCATGGTGCTCAGACTCAGTATTTCTATTTAAAAAACATTCAACAGTGGGAATAGCATGGGTAAACCTTAGGCAACTCTTTGAAACTCTAGGCCCTTGGTGATCTTAGCAGGTGAGCTGGGATAAATGGAGCAGCTCTGAGGGCTTGGGGCACTTTCTCTTTAGGCAGCACTCGGGGCTGCTGGGGCAGGGGTGGGAGGCAGGGAATGAGCTTTGATATAATGATATGACGTCCCCTCTCAAACCTCAGGGAGCCCCGTCTCCTAATATTATTCTTTCTTCGTTCTCAATTCAAACCAAAAGTGAAAACAGAAAGAAAATAACTCTCTTTTCTCTCCTCACTTACCTCTCCCCCCCTCTCCCCTCCTGCTGCTGCGCCAGCAATGGGAGGAAAGGGAAAAGGGACGAGAGCCACTTAGATCAGTTTCATGCACAGGAGAAGCAAGACAGGAATTATTTTTCTTGCTAGCCTTTTTGTGAGAAGACAGACAACCCTTTCAGCCCAAATACAATATTGTAATTGCTCATATTCAACTGACAGAGGTTCCCAGATGAGCTCCACTGAGGCGTCATTTACTAATCTGTCATGTTCTATAGCACCCGGCACAGAGCGCTGTAAAAGTGTCTTCTTCTCTTTAAGTTATTTATATAGTTGGCTGAAAGCGCTTTGCTTGTACAAACTAGAAACTATTAGATTAGACCAGTGGAGACAGCCAGAGGCAATCTTTTTAACAAAGTGAGTGGGATTCAAAGTAGGGTTGGAAAGCAAATATTATTTCACTGGAAGTCTATTAGAGGTAGTTCCCTGGATAACAAATAAGTGCTTTGTTAGCTTAGCTTGAAGAAATGCACTGGTCAGGTTGGCAGCAGCTGGGTCTAATGGTAAACTGTGTGATAGCAGATGATAATTCTGTGATCAGAGCAACACATAAGGCAGTTTTGCTCCCCCTTCCTTCACAGCCTGCCACATCCCTGGGTTTACTTGTTTAAAGTGCATGTCAGAACTTAGCAGCTGGGGATAACTCCGTTTGTTTTCAAACTTCTCATCATGACACACACGCACACACTGAAAGAAAATGTATGGAAATCCAGCCTATCAGAAAGCAAATATTGTTCTCACCAGGGAAGGCTAAAAGGTTGTGCCTGTTGGAGTGCTTTAATAAAAGTGGAATCTGGGCTCAAATCAAGTTTTAGACGTAGAGCTCATCACGGCAAACAGAAAACCAGACTTCAAGTATTAGATGAGATTGAAGCATATTCATAAAAATATGCAAAACGAATCATAATCACTATTAGCTGCTAATTCTGGAAAATATCAGTTTCGTTCAGCCCCTGAGACAGCTGCTTTCAGTGATGGATAATGTGATTTTTCTTTGGTAGAGCATAAAATGTCCCTGTGCTCTAAATCCATATCAGAGTGATTCCTAAAAGCAGAAACATGTCTGTATAACACCTTGGGATCTATTTCTTTCTATGAGAGGTGCTCCATACATGGAAGAGGTTGTTTTTATTTATTATTAATAACCACTTGCCTCCTTGGAAATTCCTGTTTGTAATTTCCAGTCTGAGGGTTCAAAAATAAAAAAATATACGGTTTCCTATGTAGAAGGAGGATAAAAGTCAGACAACCCAAGGGATGGCTAAAATGCAAATGGGCAGATGATGAATTTTAACAAAGCAAAAGCCTGGTTGTTCCTGACTGTGGTCTGGCTTGCTAGAGACACCAGAGGGCTTCCCAAAAGGTCAACTCCACTCCTTGTATTCACATACAAGACTGGCTCCAGGCTGGAAGCAACAGGAATGCTGGGCTACCCAAAAGACCAGGAGAGAAACCATGGCCCACTGTCCTGCTCAGCTGCACCTGGAAAAACTGGATTTCATCCTGGGAAAGCATGACACAGACTGTTAGGGAGGATAGCAGGGTCTGCTCCTGGATCAATTGGTCTTGGCAGAGAGCACTGTACCGTGTCCCTTTTCTGGAGAACAGTAGGGCTACCCAGGGCTAGGCATGGTCTTTACCCAACAATTTCATTTTCAAAGTCCGACCACCATCAACAGGCAGATTCATCCCCTGGGTGAAGGTAAACCCCCTCCCTTCACCCTCTCCACCTCCATCCAGCCTCCCCCATCCCCGTGAGCTGCAGCAGCACTGATTAAACAATCCTTGTTTGCTCCACAGCTTCCCTTTGGCTCCCTGTGGGCTCCCTCTGTCCAGTTCTTGGGACTGACAACACAAATCTGTGCTGGAAACCTGTAAGTTGCCAACTCTGCAGTAGGAGAACAGGTAATGTGAATGTGTTGAAGTTTAGGCTTCAAGTTCATGCAGGCAAGCTCTTTAACAGATAAATCTCCATTCGGCTTGCCTTAAAAAGCCAGATGAAAAATGTGCTTTTACCAACACCCTCCAGTGTCTCACTGAGGCTATTTGCTCACCTTCCAAAACTCCTGTAAGTTGATAATTAGCTGGACCCTGTCCCAAGGCAGCCACACTTACTCAGAGGAGAAAGTGCAGAACTTGCCCAGCCTGCTCCCACTCCATCAATGCTACATGCATTTTTGAAATTTTTTTTTTTTTTTGGAGAATCGTTTTACTTTCCTAGCTGTGCTTTAAAACTTCGAGGAAATTTGCCCTTTTGCCCTCCTCCCTCCCTATACTCCAAAGCCAGAGGGGAAAAAGAATATGACAGAAGCTCTCGAAGAGGACATCTGCTTTTGGTGTTCTGGGGAAGGAGACATAAAGAGAAGGAGTGATGGGTTTTGTAGAGGCGAGATGCAGTGGGAAGTCCAAGATTTACCTACAAGTTGTGCAGGTGAAAACCACCATGCACTCATTATTACTCTAAGCGAGTTAAAAACCTCGGGATTCCCAGGGACACACCTGGGCTCTGCCTTGCCAAAGGAGTGGGAAGAAACAAGGTCCCCTCCCAAGCCCAAACCCCTCCTCCGCAGTGGCAGAGCCCCAGTTGGTGTGTGTGCCAAAGATGCGGGTGTGCTTCCCTTGCGCTGCCATTGACTCTAAGAGCTGCTCCCCGCTAATGACGGGCTGGCCTCTCCGTGCCGGCAGCAGGCAGCCAAACTGCTCCTGCCTTTGATCGTCCCTCTGCACTCTGCCCTCGGGGCCGGATTTTCCTCAGGGAGAAGGGGGCGAGGGTGCAGCCGTGTCACCAGCTCCCTCTGGAACAAGTCAGGCAAGTTCTTTTATCTGCAGGGAGGTTTCGCTCTACTTAGGAGGATTAAGGCTCCTCCAGCCTGCTGATAAAAATAATGTCTCAGCACACCTGGCTCAATGCACGGCAGGGAGATGCTTCAGTGTATCCCTGTGAAAAGGGATGCTGGCAAACCCAGAGCAAATGGAAGTGACTTGGGAGGGCATGGGGACACACAGGTGAAAGTCCCTCTTCTTTTTTTTTTCTTCTATTCACGGAGATTTTTTTTCTCCACAAAGTGTCAAATTCCATCTTTTACTTCCATAGGAAAGTCAGCAAATTTCTTAACAGGCAATGAAGGATCAAGGACCAGGAAAGGGCATTTGTTCTCAGACTGATAAGGAGTCACCGTGTGTGACTGGGTTTTTGCAATCGCTTTTGCTCCTACTTTGGCTCCTTTACAGGTTATCGGTGGATCTGCTATACAGGAAAAGCTCCAGACAATGCAGGTGATCTACAGGGACATGGAAAGAAGAAAATGCCCAGGGGACAAACATGTGCCCTGGAAAGCTAAATACCTGTTGGGCCAATCCTCAGCTGTATTTCCACATCAGTAAATGTAGGAAGATTTAGGCTGGTGGGATTTACTCCTCCAGTTAGTTTTTTCAGTTCAGAGTGCAGCAAACATTTCTTTTTTCTGACTATACATCAGGGGATCAATCCCAGACTCCCTGATCAGCGACAGAATGGGAATTCAACGGCATTTGTCTGGGCTGGCAAAAGAAATTTTGTCACGTTGAACTTTTTAAAAAAATTTCATTAGTTAGTTTGGTTTTGTTCCTATATCAGCTGCTCTTTGCCTTCCTAGAGCTGGCTTTCTCTCTTTAGATCAGTCACAGGCAGGCTGTAATGGTCTTAATGCAGCTCTGATCTATACAAGCCAGCAGCCGAGTCTGTGATATATTGCAATCTTTATTGCCCTGTTACTACCATTGTCTCAAGTGCCTCTCCAGATCGATGGTGAAATTCCTCTGCTTTAGTGGCCATAAGCTGGGAGGTCACTCACTCTCCAGATGTGTCATGAGCTGAACTGTCACAGGTCGGATTTAGGGATGCTCAGCCTACAAAACATCACACAAATCCACTCTGCAAAATTCTCAGCAAAAGTGAAATGAATTCCTGCTAATGTCACAGCTCCCACATTCATGGCTTACAGCAGGAATTATTTCTTCTACGTGGATCTGGATCCACTCCCCACGTTCAGGTTGTCACAGCTATAATCTGATAGAATTATGGAAAAAAAATAATTCAGATATACAGCCAGAGCTAGGCCTATTTGGGAGAATGAAGACTTCAGGGAGACACAGTAAGGATGTTCGCAGAAAAATGAGTTTAGATGTTCAGGATCTTTATGCCAAGGCTCTGAGATCAAGGGACTAAACAATCCTACTGAGCCATTTGATGGGAGACTTTAAGCCTGGAACCCTGTTAAGTGCTCTTGCATCCAATATCTCCTCGGTACAAATGCAACTCTCTCTAGCCCTTCCTCTCCAAATCCCAAGTCTGAGTTCACTCATTTCCTTTCTTTTCTTCTCCCCTACTCAGGGAATTCTAATGCAAATCGGTTCGAGCCATTGCTTAGCTTTGTTACACCTTATCCACACTTTAGTCCCATTCCCTGCCCTCTCCCGGGCTACTTTACACCTCTTCCCAAGCCTGACAACAGTTGCAGTAGGAGCTGCTTTATCATCCTAAATTCACGGGGAAGAGAACAATTATTGACACTGTCTCCTCACCCCTAACGAGAATTGGCAGTGCAAGGATTCGAGGGGAGTGAGAACAGAAGACATTGATCCAATGTCTCTAGAAGAGAAGGAACACAGAGCATTAGCTTCTCTTTCTTCCCTTCAGCCTTCAGGAAAAATATTATCCAGGCTCTTGAGGGGATCCTTTTCCTGAAAAATACAGTGAAACAGGATCTCAATCTTCATTGAGAAATTTTCAACAGTAAAAAGAAAAGTCTGTAATGCCCAACATCTACAGCCATACCTATTCAAGAGTGAATGTATTGAGGATCTGTCAAGTTTTAGCACGACTTGTGTATTGCTCATCCCTTAAAAATGTATTTCTGCTCTGGAAACAATTCTGGCTCCGATTCCCAGCATAGAAAACAGCGTTCCAGAATCCAGTGAGGGCAGCAACTGCTCAGCAAAGGGATGTCAAAAGGGGGTTTGGACAGCCTAAGGTGTAAAAGGGAGGAAATTAATAATGCAAAATTATTAATTAAAAATGCAAGCTTTTTTTCAAAGGAAAGAATTAAAATTTCGAAGGAAAAAAATGAGGCCACAAACATTAAACTAATGCAAGGAATTTCTCTGCTCAACAGAAATATGAGGACATCACCTATCAAGATTGGTCCCATGCAAGACCTGGAATAGACACCCTTAGGAATGAGAAAAAATAAGCTGTCTTTATGTTATTTCCTTCTTTAAAGCCATGGTCCCTGTGCACTGGGGGGTACCAGGAGGAGCAGGCCTGAGAGGTTATTAGAGAGATGCAGAAGGGACTGATGGACTGGAAAAAGAGTCTCCTGTAGGAACCAGTGTAAGTGCCAGGGTGTATGAGAGACCACAGTGGATTGAATGACGTTGTGTGTGTTGGGAGAGCTTCAATTACTTAATTAAGGAAACGATGATACCGAGAGCGGTTTGAAGAGAAAAGCTCTCTCATTTGGATTCATTTCACTTTATATCTTTTTGGTGAAAGATGGAAATAAAAACGGAAGCAGACATGAAATTTAATAATGTTATTGCTAGAAACTCAAATGGAAAAAGTACTGGGGAGGAATTAAAGCTGAGGCATAAAATGCTAAAAAAGGAAAGAGAAAAATGGTCAGGCAGAATGTAAATAATTCATTTATTTCGAGCAGTGGAAGAGTATTAAAAAGCAAGGTACAGTGATTACAGCAGGAGACTGGGAGTTGGGACTTCTGGATTTTATATTTTCCTTAACATATGTCACTTCATAAGTCAGTCCTTCCATGCTCCAGTGTCCCCAGTACTTCTTCACATGCCAGTGATGTAGTTGGACTTAATTTGATGATGCCATGTAGGTGTAAATTGTTATGAATTGGAAGAAATCACTTGAGATTTAAGGATGAAGTTATCTTTCCATTAGGAGCTAGGCTACCAAAACAAACTCTCCTTTGAACTCCCCCAAAGAAAATGCAGCTCTCACTGAAATTTCCCATTTCTTCTCTCACTCTAGGTATAATTTTCCCTTGTGAAGTGATACTTCTAATTGAATATCTCCTTCCAACTCCCTGGCGTGAGTGTAGCTTCTGGGTAAGGAGTGTGAATTGCCTCTCTCATGCTCATAAAGTTGAATCAAAGCTTCAGTTAAGTCAATTATTGTTATACTTTCCCTTGGAGGCCTCAATATCATCTCACATCCGAAGACTGGGGGCAATCTCAGAGGTGCTGATGAGATGTGCTGTCTGCTCAGCCCTTCCATGCAGACCTGCTGCTGATTCCTGACTCTTGGACAAAGGGGATTAGGGCTTTGCTGCCTTGCTGGGCAACTCTGGCACCTGCCAGAAGGTGCTGATGGTGGTCTGCACACAATGCCTGCAGTAGTGTCTTGCCTTGGAGAAGCAAGTGTTGCCTCTAGGTGAGCCTAGAAAGCTGCAATTCTTTAAAACATTGCATTTGTCATTGCTCTAAGAATTGCTATCCTATGGGCATTTTTGGAAGATGCTCATTGACCCTCTGGCAGGTTTAATTTTTAGGAGTGATGTCCTTTTCCGGCAGAGAATTTGTGTCAATAAAACCTATGAAAGCACACTCAGCTACATGTTGAAGTCAGATATGCAAGTAAAATACTCCAGAGCAAAGGCTTCCAGATTATTTATATGCCCTGTAGACTGTTTGGTAGTGATGTTGCTCCTGCAGATCAGAGAAACCAGATGGGTGTTTGGTTGTCTGTGATTGTGCAGATAATCAGTTACCAAAAACGACAGCACATTCACATAGAGAGAAGTGGTCTGTGGCTCCTCTGTTTTGACAAGCTCAGTTGCTGCATCTGGATTTGAATTGCTAAAATCAGCACAAATGTTATTGTTGAAAGCCACAGACCATGGTTTATGTCAATGACAGAGAAACCTCAGAAAGTTTGGAGGTTTCCCGTCAGCACCCAAAAGTTTGGGTATTTCTCCAGCTTTAGCCAGACAATTGAAATGCTGCTGTTTGGAAAAGTTCAAGTAGTAAACTCTGAGGCTCAAGTTGTTTCACAAGATTTCTGAAATGCATGTTTTCAGTCTGAGGTTGCAAGATCACTCCTTTGCTTGCTATCTCTTTGTTACATCCATTAATTACTTTCATAAATATTATTGCATCATCTAATTCCGTGATGTTAATGAGGGTACACTGTGGCAGGTTCCATCCAATCCTACAAAGCTCTCAAGAAGGGGTTCCAATCTAGATGAATACAACATCTTAAAAGGCAGGAAGTGAAGTAACATCACTCCAGTCCCACGGGGAGATGACAGAACTTGTCTAAGATCATGACTGAGATTCGTGACAGAGCCAGGGACTGCAGCAGTTCTGAGATGCCAGCCAGCACATTATTGATAAAACTCTTCATTTCCTCTTTCTGCTAATGAAGAAGCATCAGTATGGATGCTGAGAGTCAGTTACCAGAAGAAACAATTGTCTGAGAGATTCTAAAACTTCCAAACAAATCCTGTTTTAGTTTTGAACAATAGGTTAAGGTAATTTCCAGATCAGTATGAATAGGGTTAGCTATACCTGATTCAGAATAGCAAACATCAGCAAAGCACCAGCAATTAACCAAATTGTTAACAACTGCTGTGCTGGGGAGAGTCTGGGGCAACTGTGCAGCAGGGGAAGAAGGTGGTTCACTGTAAATTTTACTGAACATTTCAGTGCTGAGTGTGATAAATGGTTTCTGAAGGGTTTTTGTGAAGTATCTGGGACTCTGAGGAGAGAAAACATTTCTCAGCCCAGATGCTGTGAGCCAGAGTATCCTACCTGCAACACCAGATGTTGAAGCAGAAATATAGAGGGGAGTTGTGGTTCTAATGGAGAAATACAAAATCCAGCCTTGCTGGAATGGTCTCTGAAAGCATTGTTTATCAAATATTAAGCTGGGCACAAGGTACTTCAATTTCTGATGGTTTGAGGAGGAAAGAAGGGTCTCAGACACCCATTTTTAAACACTAAGGGTGGCAATCACAAGGTCTGTGGCTGGATCATTATCCAAATCAGCACTGAAGTCTTAACTCCTGTATACAGAACATGGGTACCCTGAGTGTTCAGCTGAGCACCCTCCTGAAAATACATCTTAAATATCTCTGTGTGAACTGTTGGGTGAGTTTTGGGGAATTTGAAACAAACAAATACACTTTTTAATTAAAAAAATATTATTTTGTGCTAAAATATGCATCATTTTAGTCCATATAGGCACAGACTCCAATGCTGGCACATGCAGTTTTCTTTTTGTGCCCTCCTCTAAGCAAGCCCTGTCTTTTCAGTGAGTCTACTCTCAAACTGATAAAACTTAGCAGTATCAGAAATCTAAATCAGTGGGTTTAAACACCTCTTGTCCCTTATATTTTCTTATGAAACTTTTACTTTTGCATGAATTCTTTTTTTCTTTTTCTGGTTTAAATAAGTCAAATCAATTTTAAAAAATTCTGAAATAAAAATGGTAAAAAATTCTGAAATAAAAATGGAGCTTGAATATCCATATGGATAGCTCACAGGTATAGCAGAAGTTTAATTCTACAATTACAGATTATCATTTTTCCTCAGTAAGGATATAAACCACAGACTCACATCTCTCAATAGTGATCAGAGAAAACTCCAGCTGCTTATTACATTAAAAAGATCAACAAAACCCCTACCTCTTTCTAATATTTCAATAGAAAGAGGACTACAAAGTGGTGCTTTTTTCCTGTATAAAATGAAGCTTTATGCCAAGCCTTAATTTTACTGCAAATGTTGGAATCAAGTTCTGCAGATAATTGCTGACAATTTATCTTAATTCTTACACTTCTTTTCTGTGGCCCCAAATACCTAGGAAAAAATCTCAGGACCTTGCATTTGTTTTTCACTTGACTTGATTAAATTTGCTAATCTGGATTTAGAACAGTTTAGGCACAGTTTGCTCTACTTCAGTAATAATTATTAAAAGAATAAATTGCCTTGCCTGATGGCTACGTGTATGTGTGTACATAAATATATGCGTGTAATTATAAAGAATTATTCATCTTTCTTTGTATTTGCTATATACTTTCACTTCAGGTAAGTGTTTATGGCCCATTAAAATGGAGCAATTCCAAAATTTCCTAAGCATGATGAGCGGTACCATAAATATGTGTGTGCCATTGCCAATTACTACATGAATAACAATATCCTGAATGCCATATGCCTTCATTAAAAGGAGAGCTTGGGAATATTCTGAGTTTCTGCTTTCTCTGCGTTTCTCGAGCAGACTCCAGCCTCATGGCAGTCAGCAGCAGCAAGCAGTGGGGAGCTGCAGTTTTAATAACAAATTGTGACTGGTTGCTCCTGGCTGCTGGCTGCTCCCAGTGCAGTGCAGGGCCCTGGAGGTTGTGAGAGAACACAGGAGTCCATTTAATAGCTGGCCTTTGCAGGGAAATGCATCAAAGCCTAAGCAGACCCTTTGCTGTGGGAGATACTTCCCTCAGCTGAAACTGGGGATAGGATTCTCTCATTTGCTCAGACCTATCCATTTACAGCAGACAATATCTTCATTAACAGCTGAGAGTGGGAGGGCAAGGAGGCAGCAAAAGAAAAAAAAATCACTGTTTAGATTTTAAAGTGTATTATAACTATTTATTTCTCAGAGTTTAACTTGGTATAGAATAACAAAATAGTTTGGGTTGAGAGGTACTTTGAAGACCATCCTGTCCCACCTCTGCCATGGCAGGGACACCTTCCACTGTCCCAGGCTGCTCCAAGCCCCATCCAGCCTGGCCTTGGACACTTCCAGGGATCCAGGGAGAGCCACAGCTGCTCTGGGGAACCCATGTCAGGGCCTCACCACCCTCACAGGGAAAGATTTCTTCCTCAAATTTAATCTCAACCTATTCCCTTTCAGCCTGAAGCCCTTTCCCTTTGTTCTGTCACTACAATTCCTGGCAGCTCTGGTTCAATGACAGCAGTGCTCCCCAAGCCAGCAGTTTTACTGCCTTTACTGATAATCACATACACTTAGTTATTATGTCAATGTAAATTAGCATCATATATTATTTATACAAGAAGAGATTTTCCAAAGGGCCAAGGACACCCAAGCACCCAGCTCCCTTCAAAAGTCAGTGTGGGAATGAGATCTCCCTGTACCTCCAGTACCCACAAACACCTTGGTGCATCTGATGGGCTCTGTGTGTTTGTTGAATTATCTGCAAGATTTATTTCTGGGGCATTTGCTTTGATTTTCAGATTCTGGGTCCCAGACAAACAAATTCTCTATTCAGTTCAACCAGGCACTCCAACATATTTTGTTTGCATTAGCTCCACTCTGTTGCATTAGTAATGTCCCATCATATCATATTAGCAGTCTGCTTTGCTAATACAGAAGTCGTTCACACAGCACAAAGTCTACTTGTGTTAGCACTTGTTTTCCCTGTGTTTCATTATAGACAGAGCTCTGGGGGCAGGAGGGGAGGGGTAATTTCTTCAATATCTCATGTTAGCTCTAATAGGAAAATAGAAGGACATTTTGTTTCACTTAAATTTTGACAGGAAAACATCAGCACTTTGTTTTCTTCCTTTTGTCTTTCCGAACATAAAAATATTGTAAAATTGATTTTATTTAACTGAAATGAGTTCAGCTGGTTGAGATTTTTGAATGTGAGGATTTCAACTACTTTGGCTTTTGGGAAAAAAAAAAAAAAAAAAAGGAGAAACAATGTTTGTAGGGCACCAAAAGGCTTTTTTCTTCTCCTTATCCCAACATCATTCCCACCCTGTTCATTGCCCAGTCCACATAACTCACAGATTGCAATGAGAGGAAGACTCCCTGCCCTTTTGGAAATAAAGCCACCTTTTTTGTATGTTTACAGAAAATTGAATCCAGCATAAATCAACAAAGAGAACAAGCTTCAAACTGCTTTTCTGCACCAGTTCTCATGTGGGGTCTAAGGATTCTCTTTAATTGTGTATGCCCAACAAGGTCCAGAACAAAACTGAGTTTATTTTGTTCACGATGTGAACCAAGAGTGAAAGCATTTTATTGCTATTGAGTTATTCTGCTACAGGACGTCAAGTGAGAAAATAGTTATTTACCTATTACACATATTATATTAAGGTAATCAGTTTAATTAAGGCAAATTCAGCATCTCTGAGCTCTTACCGAAGGTAGGAGGAAGGGAAAATGGGTTTATATGTTGTGACAAAAGGGAGAATAGTCTTATCTGGGGAACTGTGTGTCTCCTGTTAGTCAAACAGCAGGATCAGGAGCCTTCCTCCTTGGCCATGACTACAGAAGTATTCCTGCTAGCCCCAGGGAACATTAACAAGCCTGGTACTTGTTGAACTTTAATATCTTATGGTTTAGACACTTGTCATGTCTTCCAGAGCGAAACTTCTTGCTAGGCAAAGACTCCTGTGATACACAATGCAGGATTTTTTTTTTTTTTTTTAATGTTTTAACAGACTGATGTGGGTGAGAGGAGCACCAGCCCCACTGCTGTGGCACATGTGATGTGTGCTTGTGCAAGGCTGTACTCACAGAGAGGCTTCTCCCCCCTTGCAGGGCAGAGACATCCCAAACGGATCCTGGTAGGATTTCACAACTCCAAACCTATCATAGGTGTGTGGTGATAAAAAGCGTTTGAGAAATGTTTCAGGAGTTCTTAGAACCCACTCTGTATCTCTCCTGGCCCGTTTTAGTGCCTCAGGTGGTACAGCTGCTAATGATCAGTGTTATTTACTGCCTGAAATGAAGTTGTGAATCAGTGCTTGACAGAATAACACAGAGCAGAAATGTGGCACCTGTCCAAGGGTGTCCATGGGCAGCTCAAGAGAGTCAAACACTGTACACTGAGCTCTCCTGAAAATTTGGACATTAAAATTGACCAGACTTGAAAAAAATACCACTTTTTAAAAAAATCCTGGCCCTATTACCAGGTATGCAATAACCAGAGGAGTAAATGGTAACAAAAACATTTTACAAATTTTTTTTTTTTCTGGAAAGGTTTTTAAGGTATTCACAAATTTGATGACTCATAAATTGTCAAGACTAGAAATGTATTAAAATGTTTAGAGAGAGTGATTTACTAGCTCTCTAATGGAACAAAACATTTAGGATGTGAGACTTTTCAAATCCAGCTTAGATCTGGCACAGAAGTGAACATTACCCAGCTCACACCAAGACAGAAGACTTCAGTCTTGCATCTGTCTCACGAGAAAAAAAATTGAGGCAATTAGTAAAAGGAATTTTAAAGGAAGTTTTATGATATCTGATACTGTCTGTCCTAATGCCAGACTATACAATCCTAGCTGAAAACATGGCTTTTCAGAAAAGTACAATTTTTGCCCAGAACAGCTTCTTAAGAATTACATTTTACAGTGTTACCTCTTTTTCACTCTTTTCACCCAGGGATTTTGTCGACTTTTTTTTTTTTTTATGCACACTAGAGAAGACATTTCACTTCCTATAAATTATCCCTCAGATATTTGATTTTACATTCCCACACATGGCCTCAATTAATATTGATAGCTACAGCAAACCCCTTCCTTGAGACCCCCTATTGGAAAATCCAACAGGGACTCTCATATGGATCTGAGCACCCAGATAAAACATTGCACAGGGGGGTGGGAGGCAAAGGTTGCAATCTGTCCCTCACCTGTTTGGTTCTGCCTCCTGCTATTCTCCTCAAAGCTGCTGCCTATTTGCATTTTCTTCCAATTTCTGAACCGTTTTATCAAGACAAAGTAAAAATAATTCAAAAATAAATCCCTATACCAAAATGTAGTTTATGAACTAGATCATTCTCTAACTTTGAAGCCAATAAGAAGGAAACCAATAGAAATAATAATGTTAAAATTGAGTGAAATCAAAATCTCCATTGACTTCTAGGGATTGAAATTTTACCCTCCAGAATATTATATAACCTAACCAAGCCATTTAATGCCAGCCATGCAACAGCTCTCTGGATCCTGATGTGTGATGAACACTAAGACATGAAGAGTTCTGATAAAGTGATACTAAAACGTTTTAATATGTCAGCCTAATATCCCTGACCTTGTGAAGGAGGCACAAGGATGAAAAGGGGGCTGTGTGTGGTGCTGGAGGGGCTCTGGTTTGCATGGTGGCTCTATTTGCTGATGTCAGAGAGCCTTCAGTGTGATATAGCATTAATATTGTCTCATGTCAGGCAATGCAAATACAGAAAATTACAAGTAGTGTGAGCACGTACTGAAGATGAGCTCTGTGACATTCATTATGTAGAAGCAAAATCGTCTTACCTCATGAAAGATGGCAGCTTGGAAGGGTAAATTTAATGACTGGGATTCTGATCTCGTACTGGGTTAAACCAAGAGTCTCCATGTCAGGTAATGAAATGCAGAGCACAGGAGGGTCGGGTTTACTGCTGCATCCAGCCTCGCTTCTCTAAGAGCTGTCAGCTACTAAATGTGGCTGTTCTTTTGTTCTTTTGCAGTCATCATGATTGCTATTAGAAAACCCCCAGCAATAGCAAGTTGAGCTATAAATTAAAAATAAGCCAGCTGTACCTTTAAATGTGCCACAAATGAGCTTTGTTTTTGGCACAGGAGCCTCTGAGTGGAGGCTTGCAGCTCAATTCAGACAGTTAGCAGGGTGCTGACAGCAACATGTTGGTACAAGACTGTACTTCTCTCTTTGGTTTTGTTTTAATTAAAGACGCATTTATTTTTTAAAGCAGGTCATAAAGCTAACCTACTCTGACAACACTGAATTACATTATAAAATCGTTCCTTATAATAATTATAAATCTCTGCTAAAGCAAATTGAAATGAAATTAAAGTACCGGCATGAGTTGCCTTTCTTCCTGATAGGAGGAATTCATCTGATCAAAATCACCACCGACTGCTCAGAGTCTGCAGCGAGGACAGATCCAGAAACGAATCTCAGTCTCCAGCTTCCTGCTGGTCTGAGCCAGTTAAAGTGTTGGAGTTTAGCTCCAAAAAATGCCCTCAGAGCACCTCACAATCACTTGGCTGTACCACACCACATGCCACAACTACAACAGGTTTCAGTGGCACTTTTTTCACCAGCTTCAGATAAATCCTGTCCTTCCACATTTCAGGCAGAAATGGGAAATGTCGGTGGCACAAGTGTCACAATTTAATTTTAAGTGAGGCAGTTTAAAACAGAAGGGGGAAAAATTATATGTATGTGTATATATTTTTAAAAAATCAAGCCAGAAGTATTGAATGCAGCAGACTGATTTCAGAAGGTTTATAGTCTGGGGTGACATTACTTATATAACCCATATGGAAACTTTGGGGTGGAATTTCCCTGAAAACAGTCCTTCCCACAAGATTTCTGGCACTTTGGATTCTCTACACAGCTCAAAATCCTGCGAGGACAATCTGTCTCATTGTACTTGAGTCCTCCTTGGTTGAGTTGGAAACCAGGGGCCAGATCCTTAATTTATGTAAACAGGAAAAATTCTGTTGAAAGAAATAGAGAAGAATCAAGGGATATTCTCAGTCCAAAATATAATAGCGAGAAAAGTTTCTAAATCCTTCAGGACCTCAAAAAGTACAGACCAAATTCCTTTGCAGAAGTGAGTGGGATGAGAAGAAGAAGTGTTGTTTTCTTTGCCTCTCCTGATGGCTTGCCCAGAAAAACAGACATTTTTCTGTTAAGAAATTTGCAGTCAGGGGAACCCCCTTGGTCTGCTGCAGTGAGGTACCTCTGTATTTTGGCCCTTCATTTCTCAGCACCCCTCAGGACTGGGAACCTGGATCAGCTGCCAGCTTCAGAAAGCACTGAGGCAAGAGTTTCAGGATGAGAAGGGAGCACAGTGTCCTAGAGTCTGTAAGTATGATGCATGTATGTGGGTCACATGTTATAGTGAATGCCAAGGGATGTCATGGCATGAAAAGCCTGGAGAATGTGTCGAGGTGGCCAGACACTGAGGGGATTCCAGAAGTGCACTGAGCATTAAAAGGAAAAAATATTTTATAAGGTGGAGTTTAACCTCAGAGTATTGAAGTGAAATAATCACTACAGTGATTAGCAACCAGCAGTTCAGTCAGTGGGAAGCTGAGAATCCCACTTGCTCTGGGTGCAGAGATGATGTGTAGGAAGGTGGTGATGGTGATGGCAGAGGCAAATGAGTCCCATGGAAGGTTTTTCCAAGGCTTCCTCTATCTTTCCCTCCACTCTACAGCACCTGAAGATTTTTTTCAGGTTGAAGCACATGTTTGCAACTCAGGAAATGTAACTTGTTAGTGGCAGCCCAGGGGTGTAATTTATTTCCTCCAGGACTCTGGACTGGGACTGTGTCAAGCTGATGCTGTGTAAGTTTCCAGAAAGAAACCTTAGCAAGCTGCAAAGCACACTGCTGGAATAACCTAGCAGGGAGGCTATGGGAGCATTCATTAATTGCTGCATTGCTTGGCAGGCTGGACTGGTTACCAGTTTGTTTCCCGCTCCAATGAAATCCAAATTTCCAGTTTGGATCTCTCTAAATGAAGCCCAGCATGGTTTGGATGCTGCAGCTCCTTTCATCTCTGCAGATGCTGAGATCAACTGCAATCTTGCATCTGAGTGATCTGAACTCTGTGTGCGTGGGTGGGGTTGGCGTGTACCTTTGTGGGGGGATGGCATTTCCTAATCAAGACCTTCAGCTTAAGCAACACCTTGCTTTCCCTAATGATTTGGCAAAGTTAATCTGTATTGCCCTTCAAAGCATCCAGCAAGTCTGGCTATCCACTCAAATTCCTCCTGAGAAATCTGCCTTGGGAAGTGGAAGCCTCCAGCGAGGATGGGGATGGGTGAGAAGTAACTCATAGTTATTCATATCTGATATGGGATGATGTTTTTGACTGATTTGCAAATGCTCTCAGGTGTCATGATAGAGACAGAAAGAAAAAATATGCAGATACATCAAAATAACTTTCAGGATGTGGAGTAACTATTGCTACTTAGATTACAATTTTCCAAATGTGTGATTTCTTCACAAGTGATGTAGCAGGAAGTCAGAGAGATTTTTAAAAAATCAATCCTAAAATTGTGATTGATAAAGAACAGTAGGTGATATCTAGGAACTCTGTGGTCTATGAGTGATCACAGGAGCTTCGGCTTCTAATTCCACTGACTTCCACTTTGCTGTGGTGTTTGTCTGTGATGGCCCCTGAGTGTCTAAACCAGCAGAACAGGCAGAAGGAGACTTCCAAAGTATTCCTGACATTGAGCAATCATTTCACTATCCTTTTTTGCTCTTTTTGTCTGTCGTACTGTCCTTAAACCTGAAATCTTCTTGCTTTCACGATCTCTGTCTAAACCTTTCAGGGCAAGAGCAGTGTCTACTTGCTTGTCCATACAAGTGCAAGCACAGCAGGTGCTGGTCTTAGTTATAGCCTGCAAGTGCTATTACAGAATGCCTGGTAATAATGGGAAAAAAGGATGAAGTCATCCCGAGCTCTTGTCCCATTTACTCACCACCCATGGAAGTTTCTGTATTTCCATATCTGAGAGCACAGCAGATTTCCTGGGTCCCGCTGGACCTGAATTTGGAAAGCTCTACATTTTTCCCCCCACCTCTGTTGTCTTTGATAAAACAGGTTCCTGCCAAATCTATCAGAGGAATATTTTTCCTCCGTGTTCTGCAAGTGCCCAAGAAGCTGGGCATGATATTCAAAGCCAAGGACTAGAGCAGAGTTTGGGATAGCAGACTTTAGTAACCAAGGTTACTCTCAAATCCAAAACCTGCAAAAATAACCCTCAAAATACATAGAGTCTGTTTACATGTGTCCAGAGTATCTATGTTTAACTTGACTACTTAGTGGTTTTGTGGCACTCATGAATACACAGAAGTGGTTCTTGTCCCGAAACTCAGACAATGGTTATTTCCTGAGCAGTGATTATATAGCTGCTGCTGCAGCTGCTGAGAAGGGTGGCTCTAAAACACAGCAAAGAGTGGTCTGTGAACCAGCACTGAAGGAAATCCCTTTATGAAAAAGAAGTGCTCCTTGGAGGGCTGCTGCAGTGCAGTGTGATCAGACACGACTGAGCTTTGGGTTTGTGTTAATAAGAGCCTGTGGCAAATTCTCAGCCATTGCATTAAAGAGGTACCTGAGGATGAAGATGGCTGATGATTATTGAATCTGGCTGGGCCTGGAGGATCAGATTTTCAGGGAGGTGTTCATGTTGATACACACATGCATTGGTCACGCACCTGCTGTAGAAGCAGTTTCCACATCTCAGCACTCACACTTACATTTTCCACTGTTGCATGGGCAGTTGTGGGCCCTATGTGAACATGGCAATTTAGAAACTTCAACATCTTGAAGATCCATTAACCAAAGAATTCAACTTCATGAACCAGCTTCCAATCAGCACTTGCCCAATATTGTTTATTTTTTAAATGTCTCAGCTAATTTGAAAAACAAGAGGAGCTGAAACTCACTTAGCAGTTGAAGCAAAGACAATGTGGTAACTCCTAAGTAGGGATTTCTTCACAGCATGGGTGTATAGAAATGGTCTTTTCAAGGTTTTATCCTCACACAAGGAATGTTTAGAAGATGACTCACTGCAATAATTCACCTTCTTAATTCTCCAATGCAAACTTTTAGTGTGTTGGATGTGAGAAGTCGCTGAGGTTAAAGGGAGCAGTAACTTCGTTGGGGCCATAGCCAGTAAAGAAACTGATCAGAAAGCACAGATTCTTATTTTAGCCCAAAACACTTGAGAAAAAAATTGTGTTATTTTTACTATTCATTAACTCTTAGGTATATACTAAAAGCTGTAGTTTCAGTCTATAGACTACACTGAGTACTCTATTGTGTGGATTACTCATCTGATTTTTACATTTTTAGTCCCTGAAAATATGTTTACTACCACTGATATAATAATTCTAATGACTGTAGTAGCAATAAGCACATTCAGGAAGAATCCTTCTAAAGGATTCTAAATCCTTCTAAAGTCTAAAGAGATTGCTTTATTCTGACCTGCACCGTTTGACACATGTATACAGAAATATCTGTGCATATATACACACACACACATATATATATTAACACAAATCCAGCCACTAGCTCCATTTTCCAGGTACTTCCCACAATTATTTTATTTAGGAAGCATTGATGAAACACTTCTTTTGAAAACCCATCTCCTTTGCTTTTAGCATTTTAGCTGCAAAGCAATTATTCAGCCTGTCAGGGTAATCATCATAAATATTGCTGTCCACGGTTTTCCACAAGCCAATAGTAACTGGTTGGGTCAGTTCAGCTCAATTCAATGACCTTCCAAGAAAGAGTTTCATTTGCATTCCATTCCCAAACTACAGAGAAGGGTGCATGTTAAAATGGGTCATTGTTAAGGCATTGACCTATTTCCCATGATTTCTGAGTCATAACCACTGACACCAGCAAATCTGAGCTCTGCATCCCATATATTTGCAGGTGTATTCACTCTTTCTTTCTTACAGAAGCTTGAAGCTTGTGAGTTACTTTATAATTTCAAGGATCTGTCTGGAAAATAGGTACAGAAGCATGTGCTTCAACAATCCAGACCCACCTGGATATTCTGCATGTATGACTTAAATATTTTAAATATTCTATAATCGACCTACACCCACATCCCACTGATCAGTAAACTGAGGCCCAGGACAGTGATGCTGCAAGATCAGTCAAGGACTTAGTGGTGGAAACCAGAATAAAACTCCAGAGTCAGCTGCTAACCACAGAAGCTATCCCTGCTGCTGGCCTGCAAAGTAAAAATAATGGTTTGGAGTCCTCCAGTTTTCATTATTAGCTTTTTGGATGAGTTTTGCCTAAGGGGAATGAGTTATTCTCTGCTGTTGTATGAGTGTGCTTCACTTCAGCTGAATTATGTGTCACTTTATGGTAGGATTGTCTTCATTTTTTTCTTGGCTGTGCTGAGGGAGACCTTTGTGAACATCTTGTTTGACAAATTCTGCACCACCCACATAACCACTCTGAGGCAGACTTAGCAGACTCAGACACTCAGCTGGGCTCACTTATCTTTAGTGGATCTCGTGTCCTTCTTGCTAATTGGGATCTGCCAGGCCTGGTGGCCAGAGCAGAGCGTGGGGTTTGGATCTCAGTGCTCGGAGTTTTGCTGTGATATTTTGTCCTTGTGGCTTTGGGCAAGTCACTGAACTTGATTGAGAACGTGTTCATTTATGTGTTTGTTAGTTTCTAACAAAAATTTCAGCCAATTCAAAAAGTAATTGCAGTATTTATGTCTTATTTTTGCAGGGAGGAGATGTTACATTAAAAAAGATGCAAGGTTTTACCCAAACAAAAATATTTCTTTTCTCTTTTCTTCGTCTTCTTTTTTAATATTAGTTTCCTGAAATCTGGAATATAAATTATGCCTAGATCCAAACTGCAGCTTCTCAAAGAAAATGCAGAAGAGAAATTTCTATTTCAGCAGCTATGGCTTTTTTTTTTTTTTTTTGGAAAAAATAGAACTTCCATGGAAGTTTTCAAGCAATAGTGTTCCTGTCTTGGTCCAGCTGTTTCAGTCTCAAATGTCAACAAATAATGGTGACTTTCAAAAATCTGTAGGTTGTGTTTTGGAGGATATATAGTTAAGCAATATTTCTCTTGTATAGAATAGCCTTGATTACATTATCTAGCAGAATAAAACCAGATGGCAATGAAGTAACTATTTATCTTCTTGGTGAATTTTAATTCATGGGGAAGTGAGGGCACAAGAAGCTTGGTATGAAGTTGGCATAATCTGGTCACTGGGAGCTGTGAAGGCTTTCCTCAATCAGCTCTGCTCCTCCACCTGATCTTGACCTGAAGGCATTGCTCCTGCTCTAACCTTCTCCTCCTTGAGCTAAACCATCTTATTCCTACTTCCTCTTCTCAGTTCCTGGTTTGTTTCCTTAGTCCCAGCACAGCACAGTTGCACACCATCTAGTGAGCTGGCACTGCAGCACAGGGCAGGCAGCACAGGTACATCCCTCGATGGTGCAACAAGACTGGACTGACAAGAATGAGCCATGGCAAAGGCAGAGAATTAGCTCACTGCAGTCAATAATGGAAGTGCTGCCAGTGTTTACCAGTGCTCCCTGCAGTGGGCAGAATATGGATGTGCTTCTGATGGAAGTCCAGCCCATCCCCATTTTGGATGTTCAGTATTGTCTGTGATTATGGCACAGTTGTTTCTGAGCTGGTAACAGGCTTGCATGATGCTCTTCCACTCTGCATTCAATGACCAACAACTGCTGCTTGTGTTTGTACCATTTGTGGTCATACAGAGCAACTATTCATCCCCAAAAAGTGACTGCCAGGGCCTGGGCTGTGCCATCAATGCCAGAAGCTGCTCTTGGAGGCAGAAAGGGACAGTTGAACAGGACAAAACTAAGCTCTGAATCTTTCACAATCCAGCATGCTTAGCAGCCTGGGTGGATGCTGAATTTCATTATCTCCAAATTGCTGCAGATTTGTTCAAAGGAGCCTTCCCTTGTTGGTAGGGCCACAGGACAAGAACCAGCATGCTTGGGTCTGACAGTGACACTCACTCCCTTCAGAGCACCAGAAACCAGCCAAGCAGGGCTGTGTGCCAGGCTCTGAGATAGGCCAGCCCCAGTGCTCCTGCAGGCACCTGCCAGCCATGAGCCATCCCCTTCTGCCCCCCCTCCGGGTGAAACTCTGATTCAGCATCTTAAAACAAAACCACAAAACCTGCTTGTCAGTCTGGGAGCTCTCCTGTCTCTCTCTTCCCTGCTCCACAAGACTCTACTTGCAGCAGTGCTGCTGCCCAGGGGCTGGAGGCAGGAGCAGGGTACGTTCAGTTACAGCCTCTCACTGGCTGCTCTTTGAGAAACTGCAGGGCTCTGGCTTGCTCAGGGAGTGCAGTTGTTGCTCCCCAGGCTTGGCAAAGCTGTCTGGACTTGTACTCCCAAGGAGCACTTTTCAGCATGTCCTGGGCTCTGTCACCCAGACACAACTGCATTGGGGGACTTTGAAGCTTTTCAGAAGCAGAAATCTGGTGATTTGCTCCAACCTAGGCTTTTTTTTTTTTTTTTTCTCATGTAATTTAATTCTATTTTATTTTTTCTTGGTGGCTTGAAGTGTCAGTGCAGTAGAAATACAGTAAAAGGATAATCCTGGACATGGTTATTGCTCCAAGCAGAGATGCTGGAGTCTTCCCAACCCCAGGTTTGCTTTGGCCCCCAAGCAGCCTCTCTTCAGGCAGGGAGGAGGGCTGAGGGACAATTCTTTAGCTGACTGGAGTTGGACAGATTTCTTCTTCAACCTGATACAGCCTTTGCTTTCTTCTTTGCTTTCTTCTACTTGCCTGAGTCATCCTAGTCCTTAATGCAACCCCCTCTTTCTGAGTCCCTGTTTTTTATGTTTGATGAGGCTTACATATCACAGACAGGTTTATTTACTCTCTGGAGCCTGCTGGATTTCTTTCTGCATTTTTACTGATTTCCTACAGCACAGAGTACGAGTGGGGAACTAGCACAGCCTTCGTCCTTATAATTCAGGTGCCCTTTTTATCCTCTTCTTCCCTGACAAGTCCTTTTATTTCCTGTTGTAACCCAATCTTTTTTGTGCTGTTCTCTGTAGTTAGTCAAATAGATCCATCCAAACTATTAAAAGCAGCCTTTTCAGAGTAAAAGTATTCAAGTTTTTATCTGTTCCCTTAACACAAGTGCAGTCATACAGATTTGAGTGAGAAGGGCAAATACATTAGCTTTGGATATCAAAAGAAAGGCAGAACAAATTGTCATCCTACCTAATAAAATGAAAAATCCTGGGAAACACCGTATTTAAAAAGTAGAGGTGATGAAACACACCCCTTTCCTCTCGCTATCTAAACTAGTCCCAGAATAAGCATTAACCCACAACCTGGAATTGGAATCCTCTCCTTGTCTGGGTGGCTGAAGTGATTGAAAAAAAAACCAAAACATCCCAACATCCCAGATTTTGCAATTTGATCTGAACAGTATCATTGCTGCCTCTCTCCCTCCATCACTAGGCTACATCTAAAGGCATGAATTTTGCACTTAAAGAATTGTAAACCTGATTTTTGCCCTGTAGGGAACACATTTTGATAAGGCCCCAAGATTATTCCCATAAATGAGAAGAAATGGCATAGATGTGTCATTAGGTCTGGAAAGAGAAGTGTAGAGTAATGGGAAGGTAGTGGTTATATTTAGAAAGCTTTTCATTAGGTTGAATAGAAGGGATTAGTCCTCACAGTCCTAGATAATGTTATGCTTGTAGAGGTCTGCAAGAACTAGACTGTGATTTTCAGAGGTTTGAAGTGCTGTGGAAGAAAAATTCCAGGCTTTGAACAGTCAGTGAAAGTGAGATTAATAGAGGAAAGAAAGCACTGTTACCCTGAGAAAGCAGAGCATGGAGATGAATAGAGCAACTCCAATCTAACAATACAATTTGCATTAAATCCAGCCTACTCTGGGATCTGGGATATGTCAATACCAAGACATGAAAATTTGGTTCCCTCAATTGCTTGGGACAGTCACTAATTTTTAGACAACTGCTTCTGGATCTTTTCCTCAAGCACATCTCCCAAGTCATCTCAGAGCTGGGTGGCTCCTTTCCTGACCTTCATCTAAACAGATTAATGAGCCTGCATGTGGCAGAACCTGCTCACCAGTGCTAAGATACAAAGAGGGGAAGGTAACAGCCCCATTTTGTACTCAGCCACCAGCTAGAAGCTCTTGGAGGCTAGAAATCTGAGCTCAAAGATGTATCAGACTCAAGATAGAAACTCTTGAGTTTTGAGCAGCCTTGCATGTAGATGCCTTTCCTATCCTTCATACTTTACAGTTTTATAGCAGCTGTCATATTCATGCTTAGCTGAATATAGAAATTGGGAATCCCCTTGCATGTTATGTCTCTGCACACACAGAAATGGTGGTGGGTGACCACAAGAGTCCCCTTGGAGACAGGCAGAGCTTCATCACTGCTCTGTCATTTCAGGTGGACTGACAGAAGTCTTGGTAGGCTTTCCTAGAGAAGTCAAATCTAAATTTAATCCTAAATTAAATTATAATTAAGTGCATAATGGCCTCAAAGGCTCTTGGCAGATGTGGTGACCTGCTTCATGCTCTGATCAGCAACTTGCAAGGAAGGTGAGATAATTTTCTTCTTGAAACAAATGAAATTCTATATTCCAGTTAACATTTATCCTTCTCAGGGCATCCTGGGCCTGTAGTGCTTCTACTTAAATCTCTCCCTCTAAACAGTCTCTGCCTCCACAAGGAATTTTTTCTGTGCTGGTTTCTCACTAAGAGTTGTACCTTGTCTAGCAGTTTTCTAGTTCAGGCCCTCTATATTTTTTCTCATAATGGATCCCATGAAGCTTCCACCATAAACAAAATGAAAAAAAAATTGTAAAGTTTCTGGTGCTTCAGTACTCAAAACTGCTCCTAGAATCCTTGGTTTGGCCAAGGACATGGGTGTTAAATCCCAGCCTAAAAATAATGCACTCAAGAGCTCAGCTGGAATATCCCTTCATGAGAGCATCTGTCATAGCTGAGCTCAGAGCAGTTTGGTGCATTGCTGATCTGTCCCAGCGTGCTGATGGTTTTGTCTCCCCACTGCTGAGCCACATTCCTCTCGTTCTCTTAATTTGTTTCTCTCGGAGTGTTTTTATGCAGCAGTTGTCACCAAGTCAGTGTGACACGGAACAGGAGGGAGGAGAGGGGCACGTTGTGCTGGTCCATTGGTGTCTGCACTGCTGGGACTGCTCAGGGTGGCTGTGACCACTGCTGTGCCCACCCTGCTGCTGTGTCCACCCTGCTGCTGTGTCCATTCTGCTGCTGTGTCCATTCTGCTGCTGTGCCCACCCTGCTGCTGTGTCCATTCTGCTGCTGTGCCCACCCTGCTGCTGTGTCCATCCTGCTGCTGTGTCCATCCTGCTGCTGTGTCCCTCCTGCTGCTGTGTCCATCCTGCTGCTGTGTCCATCCTGCTGCTGTGCCCACCCTGCTGCTGTGTCCATTCTGCTGCTGTGTCCATCCTGCTGCTGTGTCCATCCTGCTGCTGTGCCCACCCTGCTGCTGTGCCCACCCTGCTGCTGTGTCCACCCTGCTGCTGTGCCCACCCTGCTGCTGTGTCCATTCTGCTGCTGTGTCCATTCTGCTGCTGTGCCCACCCTGCTGCTGTGTCCATCCTGCTGCTGTGCCCACCCTGCTGCTGTTCCTGCACTCCCTGCAGCCCCTGCTGTCTGCCGCCTTGGACATGAATGAAATCATGGCAATGCCTGTTGACAGGGGCTGGATTTTTGTTCCTTTTTCCATTGCTGGTGACTGCTGGAGCGTTCCAGCCCTGTTAGTGAGGAGTTCCATCCAGGGGGTTGTGTTTTCCCAAAGCCCTGCTGATCCTTGCACAGCTCTCACTGCAGGGCACTGGAGCTGCTTGGAATGGGGTGTACATAAACACACATTTCAGTGCCTCTGCATTCACCAAGCCATTCTTTCTTTCAGATCCTCCTGTCCTTTCCCCCTCCCTTCTCTGCTCCCTGCATGTCTTGTTATACCTTGTTTCTACATGCCTAAGTCATGCCTTAAATAACAGCTGTCTGATTCTTTGCTTCTTCTCATACCCAGCTAATTATTTTCAATTTATTGATTTTCCACATGGAGATTAATGGGTTATTCAGCTCTCAAAGCCTGTATCCACACAGCTGTGAGCTAATGCATGGGTATGGGAAGGGGTAGAGGGGTATGTGTTTATGTGGCTGATCACCTTTCTAATGAACTTGTGTAGCAAACCAAAGGGATTTTTCTCTTCCTTATTCATTATAAGAAGCTTCAAAATCTTACCAATGAATAGTCACATTTCACAGGGAGTAAAAAGTAATAAATAAAAACCTGACAAGTCTGCAGTAAGAAAATTGTTAACATGTGTTTTTCCTGTATCTTTAATTGCACTGGCTAATATATTCTGGGTGTGAAAAAGCCAGGCACAGTGGCAAAGTACCCAGAGGTGGGGTGAGAAGCTCCCCAAGGACCCCTCCTCTGGTCCCACCCCTCTGCCACAGCTATTTCTGCTTCTCTGTGCAGCTGCATCAGCCTGTGGGGTGCAAATAACCAGCCCTTTTCTTGATTTTTTTTTTAACCAAAATAATGTCAGTGGTCCAGTGTAGAGCACAGCAGCTGCACCATGCACTCAGGGTAGGCACAGGCAGCAGTGAATTCACTGCTGATGGAAAACTATCATGGAAGCATAAATTCTGTGTATGGAGCACTGACTCTGACCTTACTGGTTTATCTGACCAAAGAAACTCCATGGAATTATGCAAATATAAGGCTTTGGATTTGAGCCTCATATATAATTAATTAGTAATTTGAGGGGTGGGAACTCTCAAAATGTTTTGTTAACTCCTCTATTAGCAATTTTCACACCATTTTATGTTGTCAAGTCAGGTGTGAGTGTGACCAGGCTCGATTTGTAAGACAGTAATTGCCAAGGGACTTGGGGAGAAGTGGCAATAAATGGCTAAGAAATGCAATCAGCAGTTAAAGGAAAAATAAACAGAAACATTGGCAAAGTGATTATTATTTAGCAAGTCTGGGCTCAATATTTCCTGCTTTCCTGGAGCCTATCAAAATGGTAGCTCAGATTCTCTGCTTCATTAGGATCCTTGGTTTGTTGGGCCCTTAGCTGCACGTTTATAGTTGATGGCTGAACATTGCAGATTTCACTATTTTCAGGAACATGTTCAAAACTCTTCAAAAATCAACCCACTTATGTGTGGTTTGAGATGTTCAACTTAAAAAAAAAAAGCTTGCCCCCGTGAAGTCCTTTTTAAATCTCTGATCTTAACATTTTATTCTCATTCCAGTAACAAGAAGGCAAAAAGTACTTCTGGACCTGACCTTCCTCCTGTCAAGACTGGCTGGATTCAGTTGGGTTCTGGGAAGGAGTTCCTCCCTAATCTGCTACAGCTTGCTTGTGACCACTGCTCTGAAAGGCCTATGTGTATTAAAAATGGCATGTCCCTGTTAGAACTACTGGTACAATTTGACTGGAATAAGCTAGAAATAGGGATAAGAATGATGGTTTAAAGCCAAGATTTAGGGGATTAAACACAGGAGATTTGAGGCAGAACACAGGGTAGTTCTGACCACAGAAACATGGCTAAAGAGCAAGACAGAACTAGACACAGGCGCTTTCTTTTATATTAACTAGTTCAAAAAGAGGATGGTGGGACAGCTGAAATGTGTCAAAATAATGTTCATTTTTTCCCCAGTGTTAATTCCCAACACAAATTAACCTCAGTCATTTTCCTCTTCCCTCTTAGACACACACTATTTGTCAAGCCATGTTGCCTTAACACTTCCCAACCATCTGGGATAAATTTAGCCTGCCCAAGAAAAAAGTGCAACATGGCAGCCCTTGGATGGAGGAGCAGGCAAGTGTCTTGCTGACTGCAGCCACTTGTAGGTCAATGCAGCACACGTGTGTCCCTCTGCTCTCATGGCTTTTGTTGAAAATGGCTCAAGGTACAAAAAAGCTGAAGCTTCCTGTTGGGCTAGGAACGGATCAGTGTGGGTAAGGTAGCGTGGGCAGGAAGGCATGCGAGCATCTGGTTTGAATAGCTCCACACATGTCAGATCAGCCAACTTTCTGTAGGTTTCAAGGGGTTTGGGTTTTTATCCCAGAGCTCTGGAGCAGTGGTGGACCCCACCCTTCCCTGCACCTCCCAGGAAGGCTGTGGGGAGCTCTTGCAGAGGGGCTCAGCCCCTTCAATTACAGGAGCCACTGAGGGTGAAATAAACCCAAAAAGCTCGGGCGTGCTAAGGAAGGTCAAGTGTCTCCTGTGACACTCGGGAGGCAGGAGGACCTGGAGCCTTGATGTGCTTCTGATGGCAAAGCAACATGTGAGAAGACAGGCGACCGAGCGGCCTGCAGGATACACATTCCTAAATGTCACTTAGCCATACAACCTGCGAGGGCGGAAGCGTGGGCAGATGGAGAAATAATATTTTCATTGAAAATTCTCTACCTCTAAAATATTTCCTGTCAGGTTCCTTCCAAGGAGGGCTGGAGCAAGGAAGGAGGGGGGCTGAGGTGGGATGTGTGGCAGTGGATACAAGTTTGTGATTCCTCAGGCCTCTCCATTTTGAGAGCATTTAACTCAATCCCCTTTCTTCTCCCCCTCCCTGAGAAAAGAATCATGCTGGAGCCGGAGGCAGTTTGGGAAGTGAAATAAACACCTGACTGTTCAATGCTAAATGTTTACTCAACCAAAAATAAAAATAGTTCTGGTTTCCTTCACAACACTCTAGAGTTACGTTCACCAGCTCACACGAGCTGGAGGTTTGCACAGGGGGAGTCTTGAAAGGTTGAAACTCTTTGGAGGGGAGAAATTTGGAGGCAATAAGACAGGCCTCCCTCTGTCCTGTGAGAGCTCCTCTGCCATGGAGAAAATGCTGCAGCTGTTTTCCTGGTGCAACTTAAAAATAAACTCCCTCCTCCTTTCCTAGCTGCTCGTATCAGTTTCATGGGTGCCAACCCAAACCCGAGATGTCAAGTGCAGAGGGTCACAGTCCAAGGGTGGGCACAATCCCCTCTGGGGGATCTGAAGAGCAGGAGGGAGATGTGCCTTGACACCTCAGAGGAAATGTCCAGGAGTTTGGAGCTGCAGCCACAGCAGCCTCTGTGTGTTCAGGAGCTGCAAGTGCAAATGGTGCAAAGGCAAAATCCCCTCAGCTGGGCAGGGGATGTGCCTGTGTGTGTCTGCCCCAAGGCAGCAGAGCAGAAATTATGGTGTGAACACTGACATTAGGAATTCTCACTGGAATGTTCTTTGCTGTAGCTCTCCCCATCGAGTTGCAGACATCATGTTGCAATGTGTGCAGAATTATTCTGCTTATGCTTCACCTCCAAAATGCAGGATGGAAAATGCCATGTATTACCGGAGATATTTATTGGGCTTGATCAGATATGACACATACATTTGCAATATGTTTCCTTCAGTCAGGTCATCCCTAGATGGACTAGGAAATAGCATTTAACACACATGAAATAGAGCAGATTCCTTCCCTGAACGATGACTACTTACTGATTCCCAAAGCTTGCCAACTTGTAAAGTAGCCCAGAAGGGCTATATATGAACTAAAGCATCCTTCAGTAGCTACTGCAGATATTCTCTTTCAGGTAGCAAAATAGATGATGACAACTGGAGGAAAGGACACTTATTTCACACATATTCAGATGGGGGAGGAAACTGGGTGCTGATCAATGGGAGTCCAAACCAACATCTCTATTCAAGCCAGCTAACACCAAATGCTTTCTGAAAGAAGTCCCCATCTTTCCCCTTTTTAAATGAAATGAAGCAAATCCATGGGATTCTAAATGGTTTAGGGCTCCCAGATAGGTAAGCTGAATTGGAATTACAGGACTCCCAAACTTGAATTTAATCCTGAGAACTGGGAAGCCCAGACAGCAAAACACCCAACCTGAGCTGAGGTAAGAGCAAAGGTGGATTATCATAGAATTGCTCTTGCTAAAATGAAATTTGCTATAGTTAACCAGAAAGTGTTGGGATAAAAAATTACAGAACAATTTGGGCAAAGAAAAACTAGAGCCACCTGTTTAAAGTTAGCCTTTAACCTATTCCCTCTGCCTTCCCTTTTGCTTTCTCTCTCTTTCAAATTTTCCCAGTATCTCCTCTTTCCATAGAAGCAAATCTTCCCCAGGGAAAGTCAATTCTGAAGGCAATTTTCCAAAAACCATTTGGCAGAATTGGCCGGTGCTTCAACTGCAAACATGAAAAGGCATTTATTCCACTAACTCAAATGTAGTTTGGAAGAGACATTACTGAACTTGTTTTAGGAATATACTTTGACTGCATCAGTTTTATTGCTTCTTGTATAAATGTCAAACTCAATTTGCCTTAAAGCAGAAGAAAAGTACATGGTAATGTATATATTACATAAAAAAACTGAGGGGAAAAAAGTGTTGTCTCCATGGTAAATTCAAGCCTATTCCATGTTAATTGTGCTCATCAGACACACACAGTATTTCACCAGTGGTGAGAAGGAGTAGGTGTGATCCTGATATTGAAGACAGTGTGTGTAGTATTGTTGTAAGCTGGCCAGCTAATATAGGAACCTGAATTTCTATTAATTCTTATATTTTGGTTGCCTAATTTTGTGACCTAAAACTTTCTTGTTCATCCCTTAAAAGGGCTGCCTTCCTGTTGTGTAAAGAACTTGTGCTAACCCGTCCTTTGTGCACCATCAGCAGCATTTAGGCTTGCACTGTTAGCACATCAGCTAACACACATCACATTTGAGATCCAGGACACCCAGCAGCAAAGGATTTTTTTCTTGGAAAGGGGGGAAGAAAAGAGCAAGTCTTCCAAATTCCTATTTCAATCAGCACTCATTGCCAAATTTTCTAGCAAGAAGCGAATTGGCTATTTCAAAACACTTTGTCTCAGCAAAACTATAGTTGGAATTTCTTGGGGGCTAAGGAAAAAAACACATCTTTAATCCAAGAGTTGTCCCCCTGCTGAATTTCAAAGACTTGCTGCAGACAGTGTGGGATACAGAGCTTCCAGGGGAAAAAGATTGGACTTTTTTCTATAGTAAACAAAAAGTACTAAACCACCTAAATAATCTACTTTTATTGTGCAACATAATTTGCAGTTATTTTTGGTATTAGAATGGGATACATATTAGGTGCTGCCATTCTTAAAATATTACAGGAAACACATTGGAATTTTGCAATGTTTTCATTTGCATTTTAAGGTCTGATCCTGCAAAACCATAACTTCTTCACAGGAGGAGCTGCAGTGGCATCAGCAGCGCTTCTTATCTGCATAAACTTAATGCCTTGCACAATTATTGGCAGGATCAGGACATAAGGCTGAAAATGCAATCACTTTGTGAGTTACAAAAAAGAAAACGCTCTTTGGAATGGGAGGTGAGATTCTCTGCTGGAGTAAATGATAAAAAACCCATTGAATTCAATGGAGCTATCCTGATTCACACCCGCTGATATGGCCCATTAATTTTAGTGTATGAAAATGAATCTCTGCTCTAAATATACCAATTAGTAATAAGCTTTGAGAAAGGAGAAAAAAATCAATTTAAATTCATTTTGTATAATCCACATTTTCTGATGCTATTTTAGTTAAATTATTATTATACATAATAATGGCAGGGCAATAGGTGCTGTCACCTTAGGAATTTGCCGCTGTGATGGGTAGTATAAAAGTTAGTGATAGGGAAATTTCAGAAAAGCCCATCAATTGAATACAATTGTCATCATTATGATTTGGATTAGGGTAGTGTGAACACATAAAAAGACATTGCACCAGCTCGAAATAATTTACAGTCTAACTAGAAAAACAGAGCATAGAGGAAGGAGGGAAACTGAGGTGATAGAGCTTCCGTGAGTGACTGAGCTTGGAGTCAACCTCCTGCCTCCTGCTGATGGCCAGGTGTGCTATTCAGCACACCAGGCTGATCCTCAGGAAGGTCGGGTTTTTTTGGTTTTTTTGTCTTTTTTTTTTTTTTTTTTTGAAGGGCATGTGCAAAAGTGAATATGTACTTTGGCACTGAGCCAGTTTCAGCATTCAAATTCCCTGGAGATAGGATCCTGTGTGAACACCCAGCTCGGGAGGCATTGAAACACCAGTTGGTGCATGGGGTGATTTGCATGCTCATTTTGCTTCTATTCAGCACTCATCCCACATGCATTTGTGCAAAGAAGATCATAATCCTGCACTGGAAAGTTAAGTGTTGTCTCTGTGCATTGCCATTCAGCGTTGGTTTTTCATGAACAATAAAAGCCTTTTGGGATAAGTGCCTCTCAAAAGAGGATTCAAGACTGGTTTCCTCATATTCCAAGCAATCCTGCCATACTTATGAATCGTAGTCATAGCTGGATTACTCACAGTTACTCATAACATATGAGTTGAAATTAAAGGGAAAAAAAGTTTTGGTTCATGCAGTCGATTATTGAGGGGTGAAACTCATGTCCAGTTGTTTTAGAAAGTGATTTAAATCCCAGAGGACAAACACAGCAGTGACTATTAAACATTACTGTTGCTAGCTGCAGATGAGAAGAAGTGGGGTGTGCTGAGGGGATGAACACCCCCAGGTTGCCTTGTTCATGCTGGCTTTCCTCTGCCATGTGCAAGCCAGCACATTTGGCACAGGGGGGCACAGGACCAGCATTTCACCCTGGTGCAGCTGAACAAGGTGCACAGGTTGGAGGTTGCCCCAGTCCCTGTGATTATGACCAAACTCCACAGCCCACCATAGCATTTTAGGAAATTTCAAGCTGTAGGTGCTCTAATATTGAGGGGTATTTTTGTAAGTAAGGCAATGAAAGCAAATAATGGGAATTTATCTGCATTCTCATGGAGCTTCTCCAGAAGCCTCTTTGGAAACCCACAGCTCTCATATACGTCTGTGAGTGTATTGACTTTGCAGAGTTAAATCCATTTAGCATTTCTTGGAATGACATTAAAGTCATATTACAACAGCCGAGAGTTCAGGGTCCAAAGCACAGTAAGGTGCTTCATACAACTTGGGGCTGCTCATACCCTCCCTAAGATGTGGAAAATTTTTACTCCATCTGACCTTCAGCAGCTGTGAGATCAACAGCAGCACTTCAGAGAGGCAAGTCATCCTCAGGACAAAAACTCCCTTCCTCCTCTCTCACCAGCCCCTGTTACTAGTTTCACCTTGTTCTGCAGTTATAAAGTTGTTTCTCAATGGCAGAGAAAAAAAAAAAAAAACCACCCTCAACATTTCTTCCTCTAAGAAAGCTATTGACAGGCAGATCCTGTGGATTCCTCCTAGTACAGCTATCTTTGAACTGAGGACTTCTTAGTGAAGTTGGAAAGTTTCCTGGGGTTTTACTGTTTTTTTCCTAAATTGATTGTGGAATTTTTAAACAAGGTTCGTGCCTCTGATCTTTTTCTCAGCAGCTGCAGAATCTGTTTCTCCCCCCACAACTTGTTCCACAGAAACCAGGTATTGGAAAAATTAAAGGGGGAAGGACAGCAGCACCATTTGCAGAGCCAACTCAATTGAAGCAAGGATCATCCCTATTACTTTGTGATCAAATATCCAAAAGAGCTTTGATGAAATTTTGGGCTTATAATATTTGTGAATTAAGGGTAACTGCAAAAGTTGACTCTAGATTTTGATTTGAATATTGGATACCCCTACAGATCATTAATCCCCACTGTTTAGTTCAGGTCTCCACTGTGAAATACAGATATCTTGTTATTTCTTGTATGCAGACTTTATTTTTCCAAGTTTTCAACAAGAAAATGTCATTTGTAACTTCCCCTTTTTTCAATGTATTTTCCATGTGTTGGTCTACATGTTTTCATTCTAAGGATGCTGACCTCACTTGGACAACACTGTCTGATTTCAGTGAAGTATGACTGGACCTGCCCTGGAATTTTTAATGTTGGTCTGTCTATAGTTACACACAGTGAAATTACATTGCTGTGAGTATAAACTCTTTCCCAGGCTGGATAACACAGTCTAGCGTGGCATAAGAATGAGAGAAACCTGTAGGGATTAAACAACTCCCAGAGGCAGAATGGGACATTTTTTTGAGTTATATTAAAGAAAGAAGGGTAAAAACATGTGCACAGGCATGCAATTTAATTTTGGAATGTGCTATATGGTGTTTCTTGCTGAAACAACTGAGTGAAAAAAACAGACGAAAAGTTTTTCTTAAGAAACTTCCATCTTTCTCAAAATCAGCAAAGTGATGACAATCTATGCAAAAGTGTAGCCTATGCAGAGTTTTAATCTCAGCTTGGCTGTCTTAGGACAGGCTGATAAAGCAGGGATCAGCATCCAAGTACTTAGGGAGCTTTTTACTCCAATCCTTTTGAGGGACGTCTGCATCAACCCAATCCCATTTATTTTACACTCAACCTTTCCAAATAATGTTGGAACCAGAAAGTTATTTATGTGACCTGCTTAATTGAAAGAGCATTTGCTGTCAGTGATCAAATAAACTGTTATTGATCTTCAGCATTGGAGGCTACTCACACGGAGCATTCTGGTACGTATTTTTCATTAAGTCACTTTTCAGGAAAAAAAAAAGATCAGAACGCAAGTGCAGCAAAAAAATATTCCTGTAGGGTACTGAGAGAAAAAAAATCAAAGAGGTTTGAGAGTGACTCTAGAGAAAAGAAACTGCAAAGCACAAAATAGCAGCGCCACCAATGATTGCACAGAAATGTAAAGGCTCCAACACATACAACATCCAGCTCTGAACTCCCAATTCTTAGTAAGAAAAACTATTTTAAATCACAGCAGAATATCCTGGCCCTTTGTTTGGGAAAAAAAAAAAAGAGATGAGTCACAGGACTGCAGGATGGGTAAGGCTGGAAGGGAGCACAGTGGGTCATGTGGTCCAAACTCCCTGCTCAAGCAGGGTCATCCCAGACTATAAGAATCCAGGGTTTGTGTTCATGTTTGGTGCATTTTCTTTTACTTAGCAGAACAGATGTAGGATGAACAGTCCTCAAATTCCAGCACTTGGAGCTTTTCCACCATTTTGAATTTGAAAGTAGAGACTGAGACACAAATGGTGGTTTTTTACAGGAACCCTTCTGATCCAAAGGTGTTGTATAGCTGAAGAAATCCCTAAATAGTTAATTACTAGATGACAAAAAGTTATCATTCCACACAGTGGAATGAAGTTTAAGATATGTTTCATTTGTGACTAATTCTGTGACAAAGCTATTGCTTACGTCATGTCTGAAGAGAGGGAAATACTTGTCCTACTTTTACAGCTGAGACCAGAGGCTTCTGTTGTGTTTTATCTTACTTCTTACAACTTCTTCTGATTGTTCTTGGGAAAAAAAATACTTAGAACTATGAAGGCATTGAGGTCAAAATTATCTTTCACTCAAACTATGAAGGCATTCACAGCACTGGATAGATGCTGGGCTAATTATTTTACCCATCTTAGGCTGAATATCCATCAGGATGTAGACAAGATGTAATTTTTGGTGGGGTGGGGAATGGAGAAGGGTGTTCTGTTTTTAATCGGAGTCTTACTCAAACTTCATTTTTCAGCAGGATTTTTTCAGTCTTTCAGATCAACAAACTCTGTATTCTTACTGTTATTAAAAAAAAAGATCAAATCATGGCTACACTCTCAGACTACAACCATTTTACTGATAGAATTACACAGCTCTAAAATATAGGGCTTATAATGGAAACACTAACACAGTCTTGACTCTGCTCTAATATCACTGAACTTCCTTTGGGGGTGAAGCTTTGCCTCAGGAACCTTAATTATCTGATGTGGTCAATTACTCCAAGATAATGATGATTTTATCAGGTATTACTGCTCAAATATTTTACGATAGACAGGCTATTTAATTGCATTCCTGACCTACCAAAATGCTTACAGATGACTCAATTAAACACCAAGAAGAAGTAGGGGGAAGGGAGGGAGGGAGGGACAGCACTTAAAATCTTTGCTTATAGTTCATTTGGAGAATTTTGTTCCTCTTGAAAATCCATCCATCCATCCATCCATCCATCCATCCATCCATCCATCCATCACCATCCATCCATCCATCCATCCATCCATTCCATCCATCTATCCATCCATCCATCCATCCATCCATCCAGGTTGCCCAGGCATTGCCTGGACAAGAAGTTTGAATAAACAAGCTCAATTAATATGTACAAATATTAAAGCATGTCCAGCCTCTTTACTGCTGAGGGATTAGGATTGAATCCTGAAAAATCCTTGTGGTGGATTGAAAAAGACATTTTAACATCCCCAAGTATCCCAGAGCATGGTGAAATAAATTTTCCACCACTTTCAGGTAAAACAGAGTTTTTAAGACAGTGAGAAAATGTCTTTATTGCAGCATTTCTGGGGATAGTTTCACTCCTGCAGATCCCTCAGCTGCCCAAGTGCAATTCACCCTGGAGCTGGCTGCTCCGTTTTTCTCTGCCTTAGCCTGGCATTGCTGGTGCTGGGCTGGCATTTGCCTGGGAGGTTGAGGTCACCCTGAGGACTGCTTTAATTGGCATCTCTGTTCCAGTGGCCCTAATGGGCTGTTTCCCAGGCACAGAGCTGCCCTGCCTTAGGAATGCTTTGGCTGCACAGCCTCCGGTTTGGGTCCAGCCCTGCCCTGGATGCTCCTGTGTGGTGGCTCAGACCTGGGAGCCCCTCCTGCCCTGAGCAGAGCAGGGAGCTCCTCCCAGTGCCCCCAGACAGGCAAAGTGGGGGATATTTCTCCTGCCAAGCAATCAATTTGCTGCTGGTGAAATAGGAACTGTGAGCAAGATTTTGAGGGTAGATTATTTTTCCCTGCTGCTTACAATAATGTTACTGTTAGATTTTCAGCAACTGTGTCAAGGACTCAGCCAAGATCCCTGAGAACAATGGCCAGGCTGCCCTTCCTTTCATGGCTGCTGGAATTCTGCTGCATTTCTCCACAAAGGTCCATTTTTCTTTCCATTCTGGAAATAATGTGCATTGTTGCACTATTGTTGGAAAAACTGGCAGCAAATCCTCCTGGGCAAGGAATGTAGTTACCCACTACTGCGTGAGGCTAACAGGAGGAGAGATGACATTTTATGGGGTTTTACTCAGAAAACTTTTCATGAGACTATTATTACCATTTTATGGGATTTCTCAACAGAATTTTCATGGGCAGCATTTTGATCACTTTCTGTTATGTTTTCAGCCTCACTAATATTCTTTTCAGTCACATTCCAAAGCACAGCACCCACAAATATTCCCAAATATCCTAAATTGCCCAGGAAGGAAACAATTTTTCTATTTGAAATTAGAAAAAAGTATGATTCTGAAATGTCAAATTTTAGCAAACCCAACTGCTGCAGGAATTGCTTTGGATAAGTTGAAAACAGTTCAGCTTGACTTTTAAAAATATTACTATCATTAGTTCTCATATCAAGATGAAAAGTCATATTGAAACTACAGTAATTCTTTCATTATGAAAAAGAGTGGCAACAGTGAAAGAAGCAGAAAGAGGCAGCAAAAATCTTAAGCACCGTGTAATCCACCATGATTTTGTTCACTATTATGTAAGTAATTACAATTTTTGGTGAGTTAAATGGTGCCTGTTGACATCCTTCTCCATATCCCCTGCACGAACCCAGACCCCTCTAAGTCACTTTCTCTCACCAGTTTCTGTAAAACCAACCCTCCCCCCAGAACTTATTCCAAATACTGCAAATCAAATTTTTATGCCTGCAATGCTTGAGCTCCTTTTTACAGTACATACATATTTCAGACTTACCACTTAATACAATTATAGTTCATTTAGCCAGCAATTACAGTAATAGGAAGACTGGCAACCACTGTCATTCAGACTGGAAAATCAATGCTGCACAGAGGTACTTTTATTCATTCTATGGAGTGCCTCCTTCATTAGATGCACGTATTCTGGAATCACAAGGAAAGTTTCAGATCACTCTGGTTTTTATTATTATTTTTTTTTTTAATTTATCCATATACTATCAGGTTTCCAGACAGAAATATAGTGAATGACATCCCGAGGCCCTCTACAACCTGATTTATTCTATGATTCTGTGAATTATTGGTTCTGTTCTTTCAGCAGATCCATTTTCTATTGCATTTCACCTGACAGAGGACCTTTGACAACCCATTTCTTAGCAGCGGCTCAAAATATGGTTGTCCAAAGGCAGTGAAATAGATTCTTTGGAGTTTTTCTTAAGCCTTTAGTACAATGTTTGCTTTTAGTCCAGATTCCATAAACTTATGTCCAGGAAGGCATTTAAATAGGTGTTTCAGTTAATCCTTAATTTAACAGAGTTCTGAAGAATCCATGTAAACATATGGCTACAGTTAAGCATATGTGCACTAGACAGGAATGAAGTGCTGAATTACAGATGTAGTGCTTCCAAGAGAAAGCTAAGACTATAACCATGTCTCCTGAGTTTTAAATCCTCTCTCAGTCACTTAACCATGCTGCAGCAAACCTACTTTGGACTGATGGCTTAAATAGCTGTTCTATTTGCATTTCATTATGTGAAAAATTAAGACTTGCAGAGGGCAAAAAGGATCTGTAATTTTACCTGGAATATTCAGTCCCAAAAAGAGTGGCTAGCAATGGAAGGGCTGCCTTCATTGTTCAAAAAGGAAAACCCTTAAATCACTGCCATTACTGCAAGAAGTTGTTTCAGCAAGGAGAATAATGATATTTTTGCAGGTTGCCAAACTTTTGCTGTAGAAGAGCCTCTTGGCAGCAGATCCACTTGATTGGATGAGCATTACTGAATTTCCTCGTTGATCTGTTTGTCTCTGCATGGTGCCATCTTTTGACGGTGTTACATTATAGCCCCTTGTTCTTATGATAAATTATTTTAATCCATCATCAGAGCACACTCTTGCTCTAATGATGGATTAGTGCTATGCATCATCAGGGCGAGGAGCATTGATAATGTACCATACAAACCCCCACTGACAGTGGAAAAATCTGCCAAAATAATTAGTTTGCACTGCACCAAACCAGAGATAAAGATACCATTGCATCTCAGAGTAAAAATTCCATAACTGGGATAAAGATGCCCAAATGTGTAGGAGTATTGTGTGAGTTCAGTGTCCCTGCATGGTGCCAGAGCAACTTACTCTGGTGCACAAGAGTATGGAAAGATATGAATTCAGTTAGGGGTGTATAGGAAGTGTATAGAATCATAGAAACAGGATGGCTTGGGTTAGAGGGACCTTAAAGATTGACAACTAGTTGCCATGGGCAGGGACACCTTCTACTGTCCCAGGTTGCTCCAAGCTCTGTCCAGCCTGGCCTTGGACACTTCCAGGGATCCAGGGGCAGCCACAGCTGCTCTGGGCACCCTGTGCCAGGGCCTGCCCACCCTCACAGGAAGGGTTCCTTTCTAATATCTGATTTACCCCTACTCACTTTCAGTTCAAAGCTTGTTCTATCTCTAAATACCCTCATCCAAAGTCCTTCCCCCCTTCTCTTGGAGCACTTTTAGGTATTGGAAAGTGCCATAAAGTCTCCCCAGAGCCTTCTCTTCTTCAGGGTGAATCTCCCCAGCTCTCTCAGCCTTTCCTTAAAGGAGAGATGCTCCAGCCCATGGACCATCTTCATGGCTTCCTCTGGATTTGCTTCAACACCCTGCTTACATCCAGGGTTCCAGATACCCTGAAACTCTGCTGCCTGCCTCATAGGTGGGTGCAAATCCTTGGTGCAGGTATCCCTCACTGTGCTCCTTTCTTGAAAAGCCATACCTTGTGTAAGGACTGTGATGATTAACATCAAGAAAACATTGAACATCAAAGAAAACACACAAGAAATCGAGCAGACTATCACTCACCTTCAGGTAAATCCATAATACAGAACATTAAACAATATTGGCATCATCAGAGGCTAGGCTCAACTCATCCTGTAATTTCAGCAATAAAAGTGAATGGGCCTATTGGCACCTGGGTTCTCCAGGGACTGCTCTGCACTGTGCATCCAAAAGTGTCTGTAAGTGCCTGAAGATTGTTCTCAAACAGAGAATTTTCCATGCTTTGAAAGTCAAACTACAGAACCCAAGAATGGGAGTTGAATTTGTGACCCCTACATATGAGGCTGGTCCTTTTGGATACAGCCCTCTGCTTCTTTCTGTCTAAACTGTCAAATTTACTCTTCATTCCAGCTCAGCTGTGAAAGCATTTTGTCTACCTAGTTTTTCCAAGGAAAGTGGAAGTAACTCTATAAACAAGTAGTGATGGAGAAATCTTCTATGCTTTGCCAGATTTGGGGACGGGATTACTGTTTTAGAAGAGGTTTTGGCATGGAAAGGCATGTCCTGATGAACAGTACTACTGAACAAGTAGTTCTGCATCAAAGGTAATGCTTTGCTGTGGTTTTGGAAGAAGAAAGGCTTTCTTCTCATTAATTACCTTTGGCATATGGATTAGCCTACCCATGGAGGTTACTGAAACAGGGAAGGGTGGGGATATGTATGGGAAGAGCAGCTACTGGGGCAAAACCCCTGTCCCCAGGCAGCTTGTCCCAAGCAGATATTGAGGATTTGGGACCACTGGTGACATGGACACTTTTTCATCAGCTTTGCTGAACATTTCCTCAACTTTCTGAATCATCACTGTATGTTTATCCCATGTCACTTTTGGGCTGCGCAGACAATGATCCCAGGCAACTACTAGGATTGCAGTTAATTATTAATGTAGTGCACTAATGGATAATAAGTCTAGGAACTAAACTTCCTGAAGTATATAATAATAACTATTTTTTTTTAGTGCATCCTGTGTAGAACAAGTCTGAGCACATCTCCTGTCTAGCATTTCATCTGTAGTTAGTTCCTCTGTGCTGCCTTTGACCTGACACCTGGAGAGGATCCAGGGGGACATTTGACCACCAAGGGGAGTATGACATGGAGCCTTCTTGACTTCTGATTGAAACCCCTGTGCCAGCCATCCCAGGAATATGCTCCAACAGCTGTGATTTATTGCTATGTTATCATGCCTGTCTGCCTCATTACAGACTTTGAATTTTATCAGGCAGCTTGTCCTCCAGTGTCTGGTAACCAATTACTGTGGTCTGCAAAGAAGCCTGAGGTACTTTGCCAAATACTACTAATAAACTGGGAAAGAGCCTGAGCACAGCTTCAGGTTGCCTTAAGGAAATTCCAGGGAGCACTTTCCACTTTATTGTCTAGTTCACAGTATGAAGTGGGAATTATCTTGAGGAGTCATTCTTTACACAGAACTAAACTCCCCTTTAAAGATCGTGCCACACTGGATTACTGCACATGGACTTGCCTGCATCCAAAGACTGCTGAACTCAGTAGGATTCTTTCAAATGACAACAGTGAGAGCAGGACTCAGCCCACAGTCAAAAATCAGATACGAGATACCAGAAAAAAAAATTTATCCTTTATTCCTTTTTCAGATACAGTAGCTAAAGCTGGAAGGAAATATCAGAATGGCCAAGTGTATGACTACAAGGGCAACATGAACCTGCACACTTGTGAAAAAAAATAAAATTAAATCTTAATGGGTAAAATAATCAATAGTGCTTTTTGCAAGTGCTCTGCAACAAAGTGAATGTCATGTGAATCTGTAGCATGTGTTTTGCTATACATATTTTAATATTTTCTTTCAAGGCTGGATTGCCCTAATGATTCAAGGAGGAATGAGAAGTGACCATCCTGCAGAAGTGACCACCAGCCACCCTTCCATGGACAGAAAAATTCTCTTAGTCCTGCTTATTTCTCCAGCACTCCAAAGGACTTCAGCTGTGGTCTGGCAGCTTCAGATGGCTTGGTGTAAAAGGTGAGCAGATTGGGAGCCCTGCTCTCTGAGAAGGCTGCTGGGAACTGCAGAACTGCCCTGCTCATGTCCCCATGGACACACACACACACACACACACAGTTTCTCTCTCTAATTTGTACTGCAGGGAAGTTTTCTAAAAAGTTTTTTTCCAGGTTGTAAAAGACCAATTCCATAAAGGAATGGCTTAGTGCTACAATGACATGATTTGTGGCTTCCAGGTTCCAAAGCTGTAATTTATTCAGACAATTAGCAGCAGCACTGTACTCTTGACAAATTCTTCACTTGTGTGCAGCTACTACACAACAAGGTGCTTTTAAGAACTGTGCCTTATGGATTAAAAGACTCCCCCCTCCTTTTTCCTCCTTATTTGACAAGTTCTTTTCACAGTCAATGGAAATTAATACAGCAGGTTAGAGAGGTGATATACAATAATCCAGCCAGCCAAGAAAGCATTGTCTGAAAAGAGCAAGTCGAGAGCCTACAGGAATGTTCAATACACAAAAGGGAACACTCCAGCATTTGCCTTTTGGTGAAGTTATTTCACTCTTTGCCTCACAAAATCCTCCAGAGTTACTGTACCAGATGTCACCGTGCTGCTGTTAATAAGTGTAAATGGCATTTAAGTGTGGGTTAGCTGTCCAAAAATACACATCTGAACGCCTGGCCCAGCACTCAGGTGGCTTTGCCTGGCCCATAAAGCAGCCAGAGCATCAGCAGGCTGAGCACAGGGTGCCTGTGCAGAGCCCCCCACACCGCGATGCTGAGACCCACAGAGGGGCAATATAAATCCATCCAGAGCCTTTCTCACACACACTAGCCTGCAGTCAAACCAGAGCCATAAAATCCAGCCCCAGCTCTAAATCCTGCCCTCCTCCAGCACTGCTGAAGGCCAGCCTGGCTGGATGCAGGGGTTGGGTCAAGGTCCAAATCCAATTCTAGCTGGGACCTTGTCTTTCAAGAGCAACAATCCTGCTAGAATGAGGGCTCTGCTTCCAGACACAATGTGCTTTTTTTTTTTTTTTTTTTGAGGGGATCTGTTAAGTTACCACATTACTGGCAGGATGAGCAGCCTCTCCTCCAGCTCATTCTGACACCAACCTCTCAGCAAAATGAGGGCAAAACCAATCAAATCATGGTGGACTTGGGCAGAAACTCTTTCTCTTCATTGCAGGGGAAAATCCTGAGATGATACTTGGATTAGTTTTTAGGGTGATATTCTCTCACTCATCTCACTCCAAAAAACTTCAAAGATGTGCAGTGAGACCTCTGCAGAGGGCTCTTCCCAGCCTTCCTTGTGCTGTGGCACAGATGGGAAATGACATTAATGATCTATATTACCAATTTCACATTATGCTATATAAATGCCAACAACTTGGAAAAAAAATGGGGGTTTGGCCAGACTGAAATTTGTTAGCATGAAATTTTGAGCAAAGTGCAAGACGATAACAGATTTTTTTCACTGACTGTGGGCAGAGAAAAGGAGGTTTAACAGGCCAAGTATTCATAATAACTGATTCATCTGGAGCTCAGTTGCTGGTGTGAATGGGTATCTTAGAAATGCTTGGAAGGTTACAGAGATGTCCATAAAATCTGCAAGACTTGTCCCACTCTTGCTTTTACTGTGAGTTGCAGAGCATTCAGTTCAGTAAGAGCAGAGCTTCACTCCACAGCACAGGAAAATTCAAAGTATTTGGCCTCATGTGGCAAAACAAAGTGTTTGTTCAGTGGAACTAACCTAAGCAAATTCCTCTTCATTAATAAGCAGATGTATTTTCTTTCAACAAAAGCGAGATTGCTACTGAAATATAATGAAGATATTTTTAAAGATCTTGTCTTGTTTAGGAATGGATTTTTTTTCACTACACTTAAAGGGAAACAGATACAATAGAACAATGATTGAGTCAATAGATCTGTTAATTGTGAATAATTTGTAATGGTGAATAAAACTACATTTTGGCAAATTGCATCAGTAATTTAAAAGAATGAATAAGGTAAAAAGAGAGACCTGTGGGAAGAAAAGCACATTGATGCAGTAGGCTCTGGTGCTTGCCCTGCCTTTAGGTCTTCCTAGGGATGTGTCTGCTGCTCCTGGGCCTGGATCTTGTGTAAATGTGTGCAGTTACACTGATTTTAGAGGAGTTGTGCTCACTGATACCTGCTGGTGAGGCGACACCTCGGTGTGTAACCCTCAGATGTTAACAAGGCTCACAAAGGAAAACCAAGCCACTGTCCTTCCAAAGTTCATTTGTAAAGCCACCAGGATACAGGATTTCAAAGTGTTTGTTATTTATTTAGGAGCCCACTTAAACCAGCTTCCCTTTTCTCTTTTATTTTATTTTCTTAAAGAACAAGTTTCCTCTCTCCTGTTTCATTGTCTCCTTTCTCAGCTACCACCTTGTTTTGGGTTAATTTCCCTAAACAGACACATAAACACCATATCAGATTTTCTCTTTCTTGGCTGTGAGTCAGGCCTGCTGTGCTGTGAGTGCTTGCTGGAGTTGCAGAACCTGTCTCTGCAACAGCAGCTGCACTTTGCATTTAGAAAAGGAGGCAGGAAAGACCTACCTTTTAAATTTTTTTTTATTCCCTCTAACCCTTCATTAATCTTATAGCTTAACCAGGATAAAAAAACCATTAAAAGGTAAAACAAATCAAGAAATCAAACTAAATAAAAAAAAGGTAAAGGAAATCAAGAAACAAAACCAAAAGGAAAGGAGGGATGGAATGAGCACTTCTCATTTCTTCTAGCTTGCACCATGTCTTTATTCTCTCAAGTGAAAAAGCCACCAAAGACCAGGAATAAATGTTAGAGAGAAAAATCTTGAAAGACAGCTGTGAAAAAAGTCTTGAGAAGATCTATCCATTATCAGCCCAGCTTTCTGGTGGGACTACCAAGGAGTAGAGTACAGGGTTTTTTTCTTTTCAGGCACTGGCAGGACCCTCTGGGCAGCTTTTGCCAGGAAACAGAGTAAAGGGATCTTATTTAGGAGTATTTTTGGCATACATTATTAAAGCAGAGAACATTTAATCCACCTCTGCCTACCCCTGCTCAGAGCCCCCCAAAAGGCAGCAGAGCCCCTACAGTGAGGACTGTTTATTTTCTGCTCAGTTGGAAAGCTAAGGTCCTATTACTGTTACAGGGAGTTACAAGTATTCATCAAAGAAAGAAATGACCCATAAAGGCAGTTAAGTTAGTTTTATTCCTGCTGCATAAGTCAACCTCTTTTCTATATATAAAATGATGGGGTTAGAAAAGGATATTCATCAGGCAGTCCACTGGTTTGATTGGCTGCACTTCCCCAAGTACTTTATAATTTGCAGTTATAAATAAAGATGTTTTTAATAATCAATTGGTATTTAAATAACATACAATAACTGTCTTATTAAATCCCACTTTTTAGAATGAATAAGCAGTTAGACATTAAAGACATGGGTACCAAACAGCCACAGGATTTCAGACCATTTTCTTTTTTATATACAAGCCATAAATATCACTATGGAATTAGCTGGTTAGCCAAGGCCCTGGATGAAGCCAGAGAAGACCCCACTCTCTGATGTTGCCTTTAAGTGATCATATACTTTTCAAGTATGATGACTTTTTAAACAATAACCACATGTTATTTTCTTTGGCCACCTCTTACAGTTCAAAAGGGGCAGCCTCAGACTCCAGAGTTTCAGTAATGTGTCCTCAAACCAGAGCCCCAGAAGCAAGGAGCATCTAATAGCAGCTTTGAGATGCTTGGTCTCAGCTGGGTCTGCAGCATTTCCAGCAGTGAAGTTCAGGCATTGCCTCAGGAAGGGGGAAAAAATAATTAAAAGAAGTCCTGCATATGCAAAAGTGATTGGCTTTGTCTTTCTTTGAAGAGGACACACATAAATACAAACACGCTCTTTTCCCTTGATGTTGCTTTAATTTTAGAAGGAACAATTGTGCCCTGATCTGTGTCCAGTCCTGCTGCTCTGTCGAGGATTTGTCTGAAATGCTGGGGCAGGGCAAAGCAAACCTGCCCTGGGTGTGTGGGGAGGGAGGATGGTTTGGTCTGGGGGCACCTGGCCTTGGGTCAGCTGCAGTCCATCAGTGCTGGCTTTCTCTCTCTGATAAAGGGAAGTCACCCACAGGGCTTTATTCCTGAAATACCATGTTTTTCCCTGGATCCCTGCTGGAGACAGCCACCATCCTGCACGGTGGGATTCTCCTTGGGAAGCAGCTGCCAGCATCATGCTGGTGAAGGAATCTCTGTGTTTCAGGTTGTCTCAGCCACCCCAGCTCCCAAACACCATCTCCCTCCAGCCCCTCACGTCCCTTCACGTGCCACAGGAACAGGCTGAGGTGGGGTCTGGGCATGGGCTCTGCAGGTGCAAACTGGGGGAAGAATCCAGCATGTCTGAGAGGAACCAGTCTGTAGTTGGACCTCTTCTTGGTCAGAGAAGAGCACAGTGTTGGGAATTGGAACAGTACCCCACTCCCACTCCCAAACTTCACTGCCTCTCCCTGCATTCAGCAGAGGATGGTGCAGCTCTTTTAGGGCAGGCTGATGCCAGCACCTAAAAACCTTTATTTCAAGCTGGACCTGAGGCTGGTTGGGAAGAGAGGCACTTTCTGCAGGTGTGGATGTGGTGGCTGTGGCTCCTGAGGGCAGATGCCCGTCCAGGATGGGCTATCCCAGGAGTGTTCCTGCCTTGCTGTCCCCAACCTGCAGCCAGCTCCTCACACCTCCTGCTCCAGCAGTTCACCTGGCCCTTGTCCTCTTCTTTTTCCTTTCTTTATTTAGTTTAGTTTCATTTGGTTTGGTTTTTTTTTTTTTTTTTTTTTTATTTTTCCTCTTAAGCCCCTGCCTAAGCTGAGACTAACTCCTTGGCACAAAGCCCCTCTAGAATTTATCACCACTTCACTGCTCACCAAGGCTCTGGGGCTGTACCTCTGGTGGCCCATGCTGGACCATGCTCTGCTCTGCCAGCTCTCATGTCACCCATGTCCCCAAAAACCTTCCCAGCTCCCAGCCACCACCTCCTCCCTCTGGAGGACACAACCAGATCACACATAAAGTTTACGGGCATTCTTGCTCCAATAACTTTTCCCATCACACTTTTTTTCCCCAGTTATTATTTTTTCAGCCCCCTCCCATCCCTTCCCCCCCCCTCCTTATTTTATTTTAGGCGCCTCTGAGAGTTCAACTGTCGCCTGAGGCTTCAAACTAATTTTCTCTTCAGAAATGATTGCAGAAAGCCGCATGCATAATAAATCCCGTTATTGCTCTTGTTATTAAAATAGGTTGTTAGGGATGTGGACTTGGAGGCCTTTTTGTCTGATGACAGCAGTTCTTCTTAGCTTGGTGCTTATGGCTTATTGACTAAGGCTGCCAGGTTCAAAAAAGAAAAAAAAAAAAAAAAGAATAAGAAATGAAAATCAAAAAGAGAAGGAACTGCAGCTGCTGTTTAATAGTGAGAAAGTTGGGATGATTTGAGGCGGTTCTTTTAATCATGTCCATGGGCCCTGTTTGAAAGACAGTGAATTTCCAGCAGCTCCAAGGCTGTGCTAAGGGCCCACAGAGAGTGTCTGTAGTGAACTCTTTTCTAGAGCAATGATTAATTAATATTTCTTTGACATGGTTTATTTGAATGATTAATTAATATCCTGTGACAGCCAGGACTGCAAACTCTCACCATGATGGGCAACTAGAAAGCCCTAGTGAGAATCAGAGCCTCGAATGAAGAGTCTGGAGGGATGGACAGCCTGAGGGACTGCAAGGGAAAATGAGTAGGTCTTTTCTTGTTTTTCAGGTGAGGAGCTGGCAAGCAAGGCAGCAAAGTGACATGATCAAGGGCACCCAAAATCTCAGTGTCAGGGCTAATTGAAGAAACACTTGTAAGTTCCTGTGTGGTATATTGACCGTCAGCTTGTGTTTCCTCACCTTGCTCCAAGAAACCACACATTTACCCAGCAACCTGGAAGCTTTAGCAAACCAGAGCAGAGCCCCTTTAAAAAGAAATCTAGTTAAAGCAGCAAAACTCCTGTGAAAATAGATTCTAAAAACAACAAAAAGTTTTCAAGCAGGTTTGATAAAGGAAAGTACACTGCCCAATCATTAAATGGAAACATTTTCTGGTCACCACATGAAAATATGCTTCATAAATCACTGTTGCCCTGTGAAACAAAAATCTAATCATAGATGATGCTGTGCACTTAGCAAGTTTCTTATGCATGGCAACTGTGAAGCAGGGTGTGTTCCTAGAGAGGGAAACCAAACATATCACATCCATAGGGGA